>OX459067.1:13936753-15239288 GCA_949775005.1 Orthosia gothica
TGGCGGGGACGGCTGGGGGGGGAGGTTTTCCCCTTTGCCTTCCCTTTTCCTTTGCCAGTCGACTGCGATCGGCTAGGAAGGGTGGCGACGGGTACGGCAGGGACGACAGCTGCCGTCTTCTTCCCCTTGCCTTTTCCCTTACCCTTACCGGCGACCCTCGTCCAGCCCTGCTGGTTGGTCGGGGGTGGTGGCAGGCAGGAGAAGGTCCTCTTCCCTTTGTGAGGTCGGCTCTTGCTCTTTCCGCCTCTTGTCCGCCGCAAGAGGCAGCCGGTAACTTTTTTCCGGCAAGAGCCGATCCTCAATTCCTGCTAAGCAGGCTCGGACGAAGTCCCGCTCCTCCATCATGACCCTGCGGATGGTGTCCTCAAGGTCGAAGGAGGCGGGACCCTCTGCCGCAGGTCTTGGTTCGGCTTGGATTGGCCGGGCCGTTGCTGCAGCCAGCTTTTGGTGCAGCTGGCTAACCTCCGACTGCAGGCGATCGATCCTCGCCTGCAGCTGCCGCGTCTCATCGTTGGCCTTGCGCTGCACCAACTCAAGGACAATGCCACGCATGCTCGCGGCCCGGCATTTCAGGGACTTTTGAAAAGTACCCTTGAGGTGTGAGGACTTGGAAGCGACCTCCACAATCCCCTCCTCGTCCTCATCAGCCATCCGCTCCAGCTCCAGCAAGGAGTGGTCTGCGTATAGGACTCGGGACGCGCCGTAACCAGACTTGGCACGGGCTACGCGAGCCTGCTCCTCCTTGGCCGCAACCCTTTCCTCCAGTTCCTGCTCTAACTGCGCCCGCCGAGTCAGGTCCAGGTGGCGCTTGGCGTCCGCCAGTCCCACGTCGTGGGCGTCAGCCTCCGTCAGCGGCTTTTTGGCCTTGGCCTTTCGTGACTCCCTCGCCGAACCTGAGGCCGAGGAGCCATCCGACACTTCCTTCAGATAATACCGCTTCCGCGATAGCGATCGTGATCGACTGTCCTCGGTCACCATCGCGCCAGTGTTCGACGCAACGAACTCCGTGTCGGAGTCCGAATCGTCAACCCTTCCTTCGTAGAAGGCTCTGCCTTCTTCCGACGCGCTCGCGTCGCGGTGGCCCTGAGAAGGGCCTTTGGGTTGGCCCTGAGAAGGGCCTTTGGGTTGGCCCTGAGAAGGGCCTTTGGGTTGGCCCTTAGAAGGGCCTTTTTTCTTCATAAAATGCCCGCGGGCATCCCGCGCATGGGTAGGCATGTTCTCAGCAATAATCGTAGATTCCGCAAGTGAAATAAAATAGCTACGATCGCACAGTTTATCGTTTATCGTTTATCGTTTATTTATATAATATAAAGGCACATTTTACAATACAATATCTTAAACATATAAAAGAAGACAGTTTCTTATTTGCCTGAACTAGGTTGAACCTGTGTTTCAGGGTATAAAGTGCTTAAAACTTATAGTAAATAATAATAAATTAACAATAGGTATAGTATATGAATACTTAAATTAAAGACACATCAAAATTATTATTTTGTTACAGCCAGGAGATCTTCTGTCTCTCCGTAAGAGATGCCAAGTAGATGTTCAAGGATAGTCTTTTTACAGCTAAAATAATTTAATTTATACATATTTAATTTTCTATTTAATCTATTGTACAGAAATGGACCTAAGAAAGTAAAGAATCTATTTACAAAGACATATTTTGAGGATGCATTAGAATCGCAGACAATGTCATTTCGTCTCTTATTATTTATGTATTCGGCGTTATAGGAAAGCATGGTGTGTTGTTTTAATACTAAGTGCATAATGAAAAGCTGCCGAACAGTCAGCACGTTGCAGGATTTGTAAAGCAGATCAGTGGGGTAGAGAAAAGGGTGGAAATTGGCTACTTTTAAAATTGCTCTCTGAGCCCTTTCAAGAGGCAGTAGATGCGTTTTTGGTGCGCCACCCCATGAGGTGATACAGTATAGGATTACAGATTGACCTAGGGCCAAATAGACTTGTTTGATCAATTTTGTGTCTGCAATCGTTCTCAACTTTTTAAAAACATAAATTAGTTTGCGCACTCTATTAACTAGGCTATCTATATGAGGTCTAAAGGAGAGTGTTTCATCTATAATAACCCCGAGATATTTTATGTTGCCTGTTTTGAGGATGAAAGGACAATTACACATGCTGACTGGGTGGAAACCACATTTATGGGCATAAAGATGAGAGTTAGTAATGTTAACTTGAGGCTTGCGCATGGAGAAGTGAATATATTTTGTCTTGTCAGCATTTAGTGTTAGTAAATTGCTTTGTAGCCAATTAGTCACAGTATTGAAACCTTGTTGAGCGAATTCGTACAATTCATTACCGGTTTTCGCGGTAAAGATTAACGCCGTGTCGTCGGCATATGATATGAGTTTGCCTTGTTTAATATCTAAATTACACAGATCGTTAATGTAAATCAGAAATAGGGTTGGGCCCAGTATGCTTCCCTGAGGAACACCATAACCAGTACTCTTTTGCTCATCGCTAGTAATATCGTCTATTTTAACATATTGAGATCGATCGTCTAAGTAGTCAGCAAAAAGTTTCAGCGGTGTTCCCCTAATTCCTAAAGCCTCTAATTTTTTTAGAAGCATGGGAACGGACACCGTATCAAAGGCTTTGGCTAGATCAAGGAAAACTCCCAGGGTCTGGTTTCCTTTGCCAAGTTCTTCTGCGGTATAATCTGTCAGACTATGCACCGCATCGGCTGTGGATAATTTGGCTCTGAACCCAAATTGCGCAGATGATAATAGATTGTTTTTTTCTAGATAATTAACTAGTCTATTGTTTACAATTTTCTCTAGTATTTTAGATATTGAAGGGAGTAAAGATATCGGTCTATAATTATTTACTAAGTTTTTGTTTCCGGTTTTAAAGATAGGGATTACAACTGCTTTTTTCAGATATCTAGGGAAAATACCTTCAGATAAACAAATACGAAATATATGCGTTAAGGGAGGTACTAGGATATGCTTAAAGGTTTTAAGGATCTTATTGCTTATATTATCCCATCCAACTGCACAGTCATCTTTTAGACCAGATATTATTCGGGTTATTTCGTCTTCGTCAGTATCCAGCAAGCCAAAAGATTTTAAAGCACATCTATTATTTTGGGAACATGGAGGAACACAGTAATATTTTGGAATCTGTTCGGCAAGAGTTTTCCCGACATTTACAAAAAAGTTATTAACGTGGTTGGCTGACAAGAGAGGTGATGGATTAGAAAGCAGCAAGCTCGAATTTGATTCACGCTGTTTTGTCCTGTAGGTGACGTTCTTAATATGTTTCCAAAGTTGCTTACTATTGTTTCCTGCTCTATTTAATTCATTTCTATCGTAATTAATTTTTAAGTTCTTAAGGAGGTTGTTGCAAAAATTTCTGTATCTCTTATAGGTTATTTTAATGATTAGATTATCAGGGTTACTCCTAGATCTCTGATGAAGTTTATCTCTGTGTCTTATACACCGAATTAGGCCAGGAGTCATCCAAGGCTTGATGTTACGAAGTTTTTTGTTTACTATAATAGAAGTCGTATTACGTAATATTGCTAATTGAACATGTTTTATTAAGTACGATAAAGCAAAATTAGCGTCAGCAGTATTGTAAACTGGGTTAAAGTCAAGATTGCATAAATCATATTCGAGTTTGTTTGTGTTTAATTGCGTTTTCGTCTGGGGACGATTTAGCTTAGGCAGCGTTAATTTAAGGGTTAGTAGAACAGCGTGATGATCTGTAATAGTTGAGTTAGTAACAAGCGTAAAATATGAAAAATTGGATTTGATCATCATATGATCCAGACAGGAACCGCTCTGATGAGTAGGCAAAGTGTGTGCGGGGAGAAAACCATGATATGAGCAGATATTAAGATAATCTTGGGTCCCAAGATCGCGGTTTTCAGAGTTAATGTTTATATTTATATCACCTGTTAATATAACATTCTTAAACGAGCTTAGTGCTTCAAAAATCTGGTTTAAGGATGCGTGAAAAGAGTCTAAGTTTCTAGCAGAAGGGGACCTATATATAGTGATTATTGCTGTACTTGTACCAATTTTGATAACCAAACAATTACCCACACAGTCTTGAAGTATTGGTTCTTCGATTGTGACTATTAATGATTCTTTGCAATAAACAACCACACCATCGTTTTGATTAATGTTTACTGTTGTATAGAATAAATTGTATCCCGGCATTTCTGGGAGGTGTTCCTGGCGATTAGATAGCCAGCACTCGGTTAGTACCATTATGTCACAATCAAAGTTAAGTCTATGGAGAAAAACGTTAAAGCTATCTATGTTCTTATAAATACTGCGAATGTTTTGAGTCAGTATGGTTAGTGAGTTTTGATATTCAGAAAGATATTGCCTGCAGTCCTCAACCTCACATGACTTTGCATCGGTACGAAAAGTATTATCTATATCGTTCAATAAGGTATTATCCATAGTATAAGAGAAAAAATAAAATAAAATAAACGAACAATAAAATTAAGTCTTAAATATATTCGAATATGTGGCGCTCTTAGGCGCCTTCATAATCAATCGAGTTAATGTACCTGTTTTCGGCAGATTTTTTTGCAGGACACTCTTGATCGCCCGTTTTATGGCTGGCTGGTTTTTTGAAGCGCAGACATGTTGCACATTTTGGCGCTTCGGTTTTCTTTGTGCAGTCGTGGATAGTGTGTCCTTCTTCACCGCAATGTCCACATGTGGGGGCAGCAACTTTGCATGTCTTGGCCGCATGACCGTACTGCTGACAGTTGTAACATCTCGTTACCAGTGTGAAGTCTCGTACCGGACAGGAAGTCCAATTTATGAACAATCTGTCTTGAGTGATGAGAGCCTTGCGAATGATCGCAGGAACTTCTAAGATGTAGTTGCAGTTTTCACCATCTTTCCTACCAGATTTGTGGCTCAGTTTGATTAAGGTCAAAAAGGTATCTTTTGATATAGATGGCAGTTTGTCGGCTAAGTTTTGATCGTAAATGGCTTTATAAACCTCATTTTCCGCCATTGATGCTGGAACTCCAATCACTATTATGCGGGGGTTGCGCCTTTTCGGTTCATTGACGGTAAGCCCTGACGAAGCAGTTTGAACTGATTGCCTCAGCTTATCTAGGTCCTCTTTTGTCTCCGTGCTAATTATGAGTCCCCCTTTCCCTATCTTGCGTACGCCTCTCACCTTCAGCTTCATTTCACCAGGGCATATCATTTTCTGGACTATGTTCTTGGTTTCATCGCTGGTCTTTGAACTGTCGGTGGGATAAATCGCCACGGAGCTAAAAGTATTAGGACGAACGAAGTTGTTAGACCCCTTCTTCACCATGTCTGCAAAAGATGATGCAGCTGTTTCCTGCTGCTTTGCACAGGATTCCTTAAAAGTCCGGTTCATCTCCATTACACACTCCTTTAGGTCCGTTACGCAGTCTCTTTCTTCGGTCAATATTTTTAGGGAGTTATGGGTCCTAAGGGCATTTTGTTTAAGCGACTGGTATTGAACAGCCAGTTGCGAGACTCCATATCCAACCTTACGGCACAAATTGGTTATTTTTAGCTTCTGATCTGAGTTAAGTTTTCCTTCAGATGCAATAGCACACACCTCACCCAAGTGTTGTTCAATGGAACCCATCCAGTTCTGTATCTCCGCAGTTGAGACCACCTCAATTTCTTCCTTCGCTTGAAGACGTCTGGGTTGTTGGGCCTGGGTCGGTGTAGGTGTTGAAGGAGGGCTGCGCCGCATCACCCCACTCCGATTAAAGGGGCTGCCTTCCATCTTTCAGATTATAATAAAATATAATCCAGTCAGTCCATTATTCACTTATTTGCAATTTCAAAGAATGTCAATATTACACGTCAATATACTAAAAAAACTAGGTCACGATTTATGCTAAAACGTTAATTTAAATTACTTTTACTGCATTGATGAGCACGTCTGTATGCGACGAGTGCGCGAAATGTAATCCTGCAATGCAACAGTGCACTTTGGCCGTTCCCAGCCTGCCACTCCGTTACGGTGGTCAGGACTGGGACGTTTCCAGGGGATACGACGTGGACGTAAGCACTGTGAGGGGATCCCCCGCCGACTCCGCCCCCTGAATCAGCTCGCATAAGCCCCGCCCCGTAACCCAATAAGGCGGCGCGTACGCAAGTACTCTCTAATAGTGACACCTTTGCTTCTACGTCAGCGCTCCAGGTATTTGTTGGAATTACTTTATTTATACTATGTCGTCTCGCCGCACTCCGCCGAAGACAACTAATGTTCCTTCACTGGTAAAAACTCCTGTCTTGAGTTATGGATCTGATTCTCAGTTATACGTGTCACCTCCTACTGGTCAAAGTGACTTCATCACTCGTAGAATGAAGCGTAAACATCACGTACACGGGATGACTGAGTATACTGTATCCACTGACGAATTGAAGGACATTTTTTCTTCATTTGAAGCCCAGCAGAACTCCAAATTCGAGAAACTCATGGAATCTATTCAATTAATCAAAGATCAGAACACTGAGATCCAGAAAAGCATGGATTTTCTTTCCTCCAAGTATGACGAAGTATTACAGAAAATGGTTAACCTTGAACAAAAAAATAAAGGTTACGAACTTAAAATCGAGGCACTAGAGAGCAAAATAGAACAGCTTGAGCGTAACTCACGCGCATCCACCATCGAAATTAGGAACATTCCTAGACAAGACTCGGAAAATAAGATTATTCTTCGTAACCTAGTCCAGAAGGTGAGCGAGGTCATTGATCAGCCATTATCTAACCTTGATGTTCAAGATGTCTATCGCCTAAAAACTAAAAAGGAATCTGGTAATCATATTGTGGTCAAATTCACAACTACTTCATGTAAAGATGGATTCCTAAAACAGTGCAGGAACTTCAATAAAATGCACAAAGACAGCAAGTTAAATACATCCCACCTGCAGCTACCTGGCCCTACTAAACCGGTCTTTGTCGATGAGTCACTGACAAGCTTGGGGAGACGACTAGCATACCTGGCCAGACTGTTTGTTATGGAACACAAATTCCATAGTACATGGACTTCTTATGGAAAGATTTTTATCAAAAAAACCCATGATTCACCAGCGCTGCGTGTGGACTGCGAACTAGATCTGGAAAAGATTGCAATTAAGTGACTATTCTACGTCAAATTACTATGTTTACTTTGTACTTTTTATGTTATATCCTTTTATATTTTTAAGTTTTACACTATAAGCTATTACACAATACTCCACAATGAAACACTCAACACATTAATAATGATAACACAACCATCTAACATTTTTAACTTTCCTACACTTATTTCACACATACATAGGGTGAACTATACAAACGCAACGCAACAACATATCCATATAATACACACCTCTCCATTTTTCCACAGTGCTACGACACCATTATTTACAATTATTACTTGTTATCCATCTGTTACATATAACTACAATACATTATATGCATATTCATCATTATATTGCATTTGCATGAATAATTTTCAATCTACTTATGAGCTAGTAATCGTCACATCTTTTCATATCTCGCACGCTAACGCACTTTTAAATCACGCTTATTTTTCACATAATTACAGTCTATTGACATGCTCGAATTCACCTACTTACTTAAATTATCAAAATTCGATAACATAAACCAAATTAATTGTGATCTTGATGATTTTGTTATAGCTGATTCATCCACTTGCGAAATAGAAGAGTGTCCTAATCTAATTAAAAGGCCACACTCTAGCCTGAAAATAATACATCAGAACATCCGTAGTGTTAATCGTAACTATCCTAGCCTGTTAACCCTTCTTAAAAGATCAAATACTGAGTGGGATCTTATCATACTCACGGAGTGTTGGCTACGCCACTCCCACAACATTCCTGCAATAGAAGGCTTTGACTTTGCTAAAACTGAAAATAACATCACCCAAAATGAAGGAGTCATCGTGTACTTCAAAGATAATTTAAGTCCAATAATATCGGAACCAACCATTCTTGATGCCAATTGTATTACAATACAGCTAGACAGCAATACCCTCGTCGTTGCAATATACAGACCTCCTGGTAATAAAAACATTAACCCATTTCTTGAATCTCTCAGTAACCTTTTAAGTAGCTTCAATTTCCCTAATATCATACTCATTGGCGATATTAACGTGGACATAACTCTCAACACCAACGATGCTAACTCATCATCCTACCTAAATCTACTAGCTTCCATGGGTCTCTTACCTGCCCACCAGTTACCAACACATAGTAAAACCTGTTTAGATCACGTCATGCTAAAAAGTAGTCTCCCTGCCTTTTGCTATGTCGCGGAGACGTCTATTACCGACCATGACAGTGTGATACTTGTGCTTGAGAACCACCACCATCCAAAGATAACATCTTCCATTAGGAAAGTTAACTACATAGGCCTTGACAACGATATGCAAAATATATGCCTCAACTCCATCTACGAAATAACTGATGTAAATGTGGCTACTACATTGTTAGTCAATGACCTAAACACTATAATCCTAGCTAACACACGAACCGTCTCTATTTCTAATCGCAACAGGATTATAAAGCCCTGGATAACAAGTGGTCTGTTGAGATGTATGAAAAATCGAGATAAACTCCACATAAAATAAAAAAAAAATCCCAGTGATGAAATCAGCAAGATCACCTATAAAAGGTATAGAAACTTTTGCAACTGGCTACTAAAAAAACTAAAAACGGACTATGAAAAAAACCTATTAGATAAAGCAGCTAAAACTAACAATAAAAAACTTTGGGACCCTGTAAAACAAATAACACACTCCAACAAAAAATCAAACCCAGCAATGGATCTTATATCCACCCCAAACCCTTCCACCTCTGTCAATGCAATAAACAATTTTTTCGTGTCTATTGGCAAAAACCTTGCTGAAAACATTCACGACGGAAATCCATCTATCTACACGCCTCACGCTAAGTCTTGTCCTTCCTCTTTCGTTTTGCTTCCCACTGATGAAGATGAGGTTCGTCAGTGTATCCTAAATCTAAAAAAAGTTAATTCAGTTGGACGAGACAATATGTCAGGAGCTTTTCTTAAAAGATACCACACTATCATAGTCCCGCCCTTAACGTACATCTTCAACTTAATGTTCCACAGTGGTGTTTTTCCCAAGGAATTTAAATTTGCTGAAGTAATCCCAATCTACAAGAGTGGTGCCAGAGACTGTGTCAACAACTACCGACCCATCTCTATACTTTCTACTCTGTCAAAACTAGCTGAAAAACTTATTAACAAGCGTCTAATTAACTATCTTGAGACGAAATCCTTGTTGTCAAAATCTCAGTTTGGTTTTAGAGCTGGAATCTCGACCAATGATGCGGTTCACGAGTTGATCGATCATGTTGTTGATAAACTAGACCACAAAAAGAAAGTGATAGCGATATTCTTGGATTTAGCTAAAGCTTTTGACACAGTCTCTGTTCCACTCCTACTTACTAAGCTACAAAGTATGGGGATTCGTGATACACAGCTCAAACTACTTGGGGATTACCTTGCTGACAGGCAACAGAGAGTTAGAATTGGAGAATTCACTAGTGATGACTTACCTATTTGCTACGGCGTTCCTCAGGGTAGTGTGGTTGGGCCCACGCTTTTCCTCACCTTCATCAATGACCTGTGTGATCTGCTACTAAAAAATGGCAAAATTGTCACATTTGCGGATGACACTGCGTTGATCTTCCATGGTGACAGTTGGGATGAGGTTTACAGCCTCGCTCAATCTGGGTTCAATACTGTAACTTCTTGGCTCATTAACAATGGCCTCACTCTCAATGTCAGCAAAACCAAAGTTGTACCATTCTCTATTAAAAACATCTCATCCTCAGTTCACGAAAATTTTAACATCAAAGCCCATTACTGTTCATCTTTCCACTCTTGTTCCTGCAGTCGATTAGAAATAGCATCTAGTATAAAGTACCTGGGAGTCATGATTGATAGTTCTCTCAGCTTCAAACTCCACCTGGACCTACTATCTTCCAGAACTCGAAAACTAATTTTCATTTTTAAAAATTTAAGTCGTATTGCAGATAAAAATGTAATTAAAATGGTTTACATGGCCCTGTGCCAATCCATTCTCACTTATTGTATTACTTTATGGGGTGGCACTTGTAAAACCAACTTAATAAAACTGGAAAGAGCTCAAAGAGCGGTACTAAAAGTAAGCCTGTCGTTACCTTTCTTCTTTCCTACCAAAGATTTGTACTTGCTCTCTGATGTGCTGACAGTAAGACAACTGTTTATTCTGTGCTCAGCTCTAAAACAACATTCTTTAATTGGCTATGATCCACTACTTAATGCAAACAAGAGAGTCAAACACAGGGTTTGCCCAACACTCACTAATCGTAACACTGCCTTCTCACGCAAATTCTTTGAATTTCTTGGTGGACATCTTTATAATAAAATAAATAAGAAGCTAACAGTTTACCCTCTTACAAGAGCCAATTGTAAGAGGGTTATTACTGCCTGGCTTAAGTCGCTCAATTACGATGACACTGAAAGTCTGCTTATTGTACCATCCTAACCAACTGCGTATGCTGTCACCTCTTTCACCCCACACACACGCACTCACACACACACTCACTCTGTCCCACACACACTCACTCAGACGCATACACGCTCCCACACACTCGCACTCACACTCGCGCACACATACTCACGCACACATACTCAATTACACACTCACTCAATTTAGTTCCTCTCACCCACTTTGTACCACCATAACAGCAACAACCTCACTCACCTAGCTTAATCCCTCTTAACTATTACTTCTTACTGATGTTGTATACAACTGTCATCTATTGTCCGGAGTCTGGAGAGGCTGGTAATCTGTCATACAGGTCTCCTAGTACAGAAACCAGTCTCTCACATAGATCACAAGAGTTTTCGCTAATGTTTTGTTTGTTTTTTTTTATATTGTCTGTAAAATTCTATGTGAGAGAAGAACAATAAACTTTATTATATATTGAACATTTGCTTCTTGGTTGACATGATGAAGTCGATCTCATTTTTTGTTGCACCATCGGGGCTCTGCCAGGTCCACTTCCTGTGTTCACGCTTTTTGAAGAAGGAGTTCATCATATAGAGGCCCTCCTTCTCCATAAAACTGGCCAGTAGGTGACCCCGGTGGTTCCGTCGTCCAACTCCAAATTGCCCCACTTGCAGCTCATCCTCGTCTCGTTTGCCCAGTTTCGCGTTGAAGTCCCCCATGACAACGGTGAAGTGAGTTTTGAAACCATGCATGGCTCTGGAGATATCCTCATACATGGTCTCTACCTCGTCGTCGGGGTGTGCCGAGGTTGGGGCGTAGACCTGTATGACCTTCAGCGAATATCTTGCGGATATTCTGAGTATAAGGTACGCCACCCTGGTCGACACACTCTCGATCTTCACCACGTTGTTCACAAGGGACCTGTGGACGATAAACCCGACACCACCTTGGGACTGCCGGTCACCCTCTCGGAAATAGAGCAGGTTACCGGATTTGAGGATTATCGAGTCCTCCCCCTCTCTTCGGACTTCAGATAACCCTATAATGCTCCATCGCAACCTGCTCAATTCCTCTTCGAGCTCGGTGATCTTCTCGTCGGTCCGAAGTGTGCGCGTGTTGTACGTTGCCAGGTCCAGTCGTCGGTGATTGTTGGGGTAGCCGGATCTCGTCCGGAGATTCTTAGCACCCCTTGCCATGCCGTAACCTCGACCGCTACCGTAGTCGAGGGTAGGCGGGCTGCCGGGCACTAGGGGCCATTTTTTATTTGTGCTATTCATAGGGGGGGTTTTGCCATAATCGCCACGCTTGGCAGGCGGATTGGCGATCGCAGTATGGTTGTTATAGGAGCACAGAGAACGATGCTGCCCATTCTCTGGTTTGTTCCTTAGTCGCCTTTTACGACACCCACGGGAAGACATGGGATGGTGAAATTCTTAACGTCCGGCACCATACGGAACATCACAATAACACAAAATTAAAATTAGTCATAGAAATAATCGAATTTAAAATAATCAGACAACACAATAACACATGATTAAAATGATTAAAAGGTAATAAATAATTAGACAACACAATGCATAACAGCTTCAAACCGACATAGCAAAAACAAATGTACTCCATAAAATTGGCAAATACCTAAATTTTTTCTCTCTCAGTATTTGTACATTATGGAACACTGCGATACAAGGTAATTTTACATGTTCTTTATGAGCGTAAAGAAAACTGCAAATCTGTTTTCAGCAACCATGTCAGTCACACTTCACTGCCAGTGCAAGTTGAGCATGGCCCGAAATTTAATTTGAATTTGAATTAGGCTATCCAACACGATCGCAGGACCAACGGATTTCCGTGTTTTCCGCGACAAGGGAGTGTCACACCATCGACTTATACTGAGAAATTCCCAATACAAAAACCGGCCAAGTACGAGTCTGACTCGCGCATAGCGTTTGAACAGCTACATTCACCAAAATAAATAGGTAACATTACTAACGTTCATAAACAATGAAAGCACCTAACATTGCTCTAACGAAGGGACAAAATTAATTTAGCCGTTCGAAAACTTTTATCCTTATGCATTTATATACAAAATTTTAAGTTTTCCAAGTACATTTATGTCGACTATTACTCACTCGTATGAGTTGTGATCTACCTGTGTTTCCTTTTCCTACTGCCATGATTTTTTTCACATATCCAAAAGCAACCATTTAGCTGGCAGTGAGCTTAATTTTACGCAATCGGGTACTTGAATTGAAAAATGCTTTTCATAGACCCGTAATATTGTTAAATGGCCTATCCAACGTTTACGTGTACAGGAGGCGGTACACTAATAGTATAGTTTTTCTAATTTTATTTTACCACTTTATCGGCGTGATTAATATGTATATCCATGCCAAATTATAGACTATTTGCATAGTAATTTTCTATGAATAACTGAAAAACTTCTAGTCCTTTTCGATCTAGGCAAAGTGACATCCTACGACCCTGAAAAAGCCACTGATATGGAAGGGTGTGACATATGGTACCAATCACTCATACATATTTTATGACCTAACAATGCCAATTTTTTCGCACTCATGCGAATTGAACCTAAAAAATTGGCTTTCCAAAAAAGTGCTCCAATAAAATAGATACCTACCATTTTCGTTTCTAGGACCGATAATAATTTATCGTGCTTATATATAAAGGCTTGGTTTATATATAAAGGTTCTTATATTAAGAGGACTAAGTTTAGGGCCTTCTGTACCTCCTTTTAAACCTGTAGCCTGTGGGTTCATTTTACGCAAAAATCGTACAGCGCTCTTCGCGTTCAGTATAATAATGCCTCCAGGGTGCTAATGGGGCTGCCTCCCTTCTGTAGCGCATCAGGAATGTTTGCGAAAATGCGCGTCGATTGATTTTATGAATAAATGCGTAATTGTGCATCCTTGGTGCGCAGGGTGTGGGCCAGCTCCAACAGCATTCTGGGCGTGATTGCTGACAGGCTGGACTGTGTGGTGTTGAATCGTTGATCCATTATTTCTGCTGGAATACTGAAGCACTGATAGTTGTCTATGTGTAAATGTTAAATGTTTGTGTATTTATATGTTGTTGTGTTGATACCATTGAAATAAGTTTATATTATTTCTAATACATTATAATCTATTTAGGTTAAGTTATTCTATGGGCTCTGTTGCCTTTAGTAAATCAATTAATAATTCTTGTCCCCCATCTCCGGCTTGCCTTTATTGGCCGGTCGGAATGAACACTGACGGGGAACAGAGCTCCCACCTCTCTCTTGCCTTAATTGCTTAACGTGCTCGGAGGAAGGAACTTAACCCAGTAAGATGCTGGTAGGGATCTTGGCCGTAATTCCGGGATCGTCCTGATAGCCGTGGTATACCTCTCTACTCCTTAAGCACCTCCGTATATGTTGCCCTCTTGTCTCTACGTCACTAAAGTGCTAGCGACTTTTTATGGAGGAGTGTGCAAGTCATCTCCTGCCATTTTATAACCGTGTTGATCAATAGTGGTCAGGCAAGGGCCAATGGCCAAGGGTCCTTCTATAGTTTTAGGTTAGCGATCCAAGAAACCTCCCAAACCCATAGCCCAATGTGTTTTGTCTCCATATTCTGCAATAGTCGTGCACGGGCCTGCACCAGCCGGTGATTGTCCTTGTGTGCTCACTAGTGCATGCAGGGATAATCGCCGGTTAGTGTCACATTTCATCCTACATTTCTAACAAGGCCTCTGCGAGTTGGTTTCGACCCCTGGTAAGCCTTTGGTTCCTGAGAAACTCAAAGAAATAAAAAAAATAGAGATCAAAAGTAAGCATCTTGATCTGACTTGTAAGGTTGTCGACATGTAGGATGTGAATACAGCAATCATTGTGCCGATAGTAGTGACGGCCAATGGCATAATAGCCAAGAGCCTCGACGAACATCTGAGGAGGCTCTCGTTGGGCAGCTGGATCAAGGGCTTGATCAAGCAAGCGGTACTCCTGAACACGGCGCATATAGTCAGGCGATTCCTCTCTCTGGAGCCCTGACCACCGGTAGCTTGCACTTTGTTCCCGATACCGGTGGTCTACTAATTTATATACTGCCTGACAACAGACTAAAATAAATATGCATAGTATCGTCCTATGGTCGACTATTCAGAAATCGCCAATCATAATTCTATTTGCCAAGCGTATTGACTTTAGTCATTCCTTCTTTGACATCATCATTATATGCCTTTTTTTTGGAAGGTGGGAAATCATCCACCATGACTTCTTCTGCTCGTGTCAGACTTTTACTGACTAAAACCCACCCCTGTACCTTCAGTTGCTTATGCCAGGGCCACGATATCTCTCTACCATAACCGCTACCATCTCCCATCCCATCCTCCATCCCCATCTCGTCTCCACCGTCAACCACCGCCATCGGTCTCCCATTAATATTAATGTTAAATTTTTATCTATTTGTTGTGGCGTCTCCTGTTTGATATATTTTTTTAATACACTATAGGCTCGTGCTTGACCACTATCTCACCTGCTGGTAAGCTATGATGTGGTCGACGGTGAATCACGCTTGCCTAGAAAAAACCTATTCACTTTTGATTTAAAGACTCCTAGATTGTAGCTATCAAGAAACACAGACTCCGGCAGCGAATTCCACTCCTTAGCTGTACGCATAATATAAGTGTTCCCAAAACGTTTTGTGCGTATGGGTGGGATGTCCACCATGTACCGATGGCGCATCGCCGTACGTCTGGTAGTCCGATGATGAAACGGCCTAGGTGGAATTAGATCATGCAATTCCATCGCACACTCGCCGAAATGTAACCGATAAAACCGACCGAAAACAAAACCGACAAGCCTTGTCCTGGCCAGCCTTGATACGGAGGGAAGTGGAAATTGTGTTTTTGTTTACCTACTCCTCCTTTATTATTTTCTGATTAATTTCGTTGCGGGATCCAAGACATTTAAATTCATTCTCTAGGACTTCGTCAAGCTTCATTGCTTCGACACTTTTCTGGTGGTCGCCACTGTTGATTCTGGCTCCTCCTCGTTTGGGAATAGTGCGGTGGGATTGTTTCCACCCACTATTCCCACCCATCATCATCATATGCCTAGCCCTTTCACAACTCCCCATTATAAATTAACTGTGTTGGGGTTGTGTTCTTGTTTAACTAGATGCGGCTGAATACAAGAATTTATGTGCGACTATCTATCTGACCTCGAAAACCTATTTAGGTACTGGAAGGCTGATAGACTGTTTTCTCCTTCTGTGATCCTGATTAAATGAATAATTTCAAAGACAGACCGACGAATTTCTTGGAATGCATAATGCTCAGCAGAAGGATAAAAATTCCTACGAATATTCAGAACCTGCTGATCATCGGCAAAACAAGTTTTCTAACACTGATAGATAAGACAGTGTGCGAAAGCTTTGCTTTTGAAGCGATAATAAAATAGCTTTTCACAGGTATTACGTATTGTCAAACGAGCGTAGTACGCAAATACGCAGCGAATAATATTGAGCACTCGGTACCGTCCGTGATGTATGGACTGGGATAACCATGATTTTGGATGATACGTAGTTTTTCTGTACTTTTATTATCCAGGACACACACGGATCTTATTGGTGATATTCTTCAGAAAGGTCAGGCAATGTATGAACGTGAATGAAGCGAAAAGAGTATGTAAGGATCGTAGCACGTTGCGTTCTGCAGTTTCTGCGCCATGGAGAAAAAGCGTGAGTTTATTAACGTATGTCTTGCAACTTTTTAACTCCAAATAAATACATGAATAATGAAATTCTCCTTGAAAAGTTCAAGTCATGGATTACCTTTTCAATGTTATATCACCAAATCTAAGTATACTCACAAGATTGTCTATGAAATTACCTGTTCGATTTATACCAAACTCCTAAATTACAACAATTTAATGACTTAATGTCGGCCCTGAAACTCTGTGTGATAATGCTAGACTCAATCGGAGTGTTTAATCTCCTAATCTTTTGTTTTAAAACCGACAATAGCACTTGCGCCCAAAACTTAATTCAGAGTTAGTCGCTAACACAAAGATAAATAACAAATATGTCATACATAATTGTCTGCGTTAGCTACGAACTTAGGGTAAAAAAGTTAATTCAAAAATTTAAAAAAAAACCCGACTGCTCAAGCAGCGAACTAAAAAGACGTAAACAAGAAGAAAAAATCATCCTGTGAGAAGTCGGGTTTTTTTGAGTTTTTGTAATTTTTAACCTTTTAGTAATTTTTTTTTTTCGAATTTTTCTCTTAAAACCCTTTATTTTGATACCCCATACAATCGACTTGGAAGAAAAAATAATTAGATCCCCACAATCTGGCGCGCAAAAGCCGCCATTTTTCTATTTCCCACTTTTAAATTAGCCAGTGACACTCGCAGGGTTAAGACAAATCGATTGACGTAAGAATCATTAAAATTGGCCAACGCGTTTGGTATCTAGAACGCCACATAGGATCAAACATACATACATAGACTGATAAACACAAAGGAGGGTCCTTTGGCAGTCGGGTATAAATACGTACTCATTCTGTGTGTTCATAAAGCGAAATACCAACGATGAGGACCCATATATTAATTGATTGGCAAATATTTGTACGGCTAAGTGGCTAACCGAAAGCTTTTCGGGAAAATTTGCGAATCAGATTGACTCCTCGTTAGTCTAGTGCTCGCAAGTGCTACTGTTGAACATGACGTCCTGCGTTCGATTCCTAGTTCGGGCAATTTGTTATTAGGGTTTTCCATCTGGAAATTTCTCAATATCAGTGGAGTCTGGACTTGTGTCACGGGGTCAAAGCGCTAACAAAGAAAATTTGATTCAAATAAATGTCACTAGATGGCGCGATATGCATCGAATTGTTATTGAATTGTACGTTCCTTTTTAATCAACTCTCCTAAGCACAAAATTATGGAATATTGGGCCTTTAATTCACATTTCTAAGATTTTTTGAACGGTTCATTTAAAATTTATTACAATAGATGGCGCTGTTTTAAATTTCTGAGTCATGCCAATCGATTTTGTAAATTTGTATTGTAACACATTTTGGTGCAATAAAACTGTAAAAACGTGAAAAAAATACTATGAAACAAATCGTCACTGTATTTAAAGAAAAAAAAAGTTACAAACCGAGAAAACTCTTTTACTTGCAAGTAATAAATCTAAAAAAAGGTAAAAAACAGTTTAAATCTTAGATAACTCATGTAGGTCTAATAATGTAAGATGCCTGTACTAGGTAATCCTGTATCACAGGCTGTAGGAGCTCTAAATATATGCTTATCGTAGGACAACAGAATTTTAACAATATTTAACATAATATATGAAGTCTAAAAATAGTGGTAAGATTGTATAAGTTTGGAAATTAATTTTAATTTACTTAAAACTATAAATATAAAACTAAATTACTAGGTAACAAGTCGCTACTAACACTATCTATAGCCGTGGAACGAAACCGAACGCGATCGAAGTACTTATAAAAATAATCATCTTAATCAGACGAAAAACGCTTGCACTGTTTCTTTGTATGGTATGAGGGATCTGTATGCTATTATTATATTATCTGGTTGATGGCAATAATGTTCGCCCCGAATTACAGGGGGTTTATCAGCGAAATGTGGGTGTACTATAGGTGCATCCCTGTTAGGCCTTGGGGAATCATCACGCCTGTAATGTTATGTTATGAGTGAAACAGAGAAAGACCGTCCCACGTTCTCTGTACTTATGGTTACTCTACATACGTTCACGTTAACATTCCATTGCAAATGATTGATTACCTAATAGATCGGTGCGTCGGTTGTTGTGTGAGAGTATTCATTTCAATCGTTGTTCGCTTGTTTATCTACACGTTTATTGTTTGTGGGTAAGCAGAGTTTAAAGCTGCTAACGATGTATGTTTTAGGTAAACTCATCTGCGATTTTCAGTGATTAATAAAGGGAAATAGGCAATGATGTAGAAGAAATTGATGATAATGTGTGATAAGGTTTTCAAGTCTGATCTGCCCGGCGAGCATGGCAAACCCAAGACGTTTGTGACAAGACATGATAAAATTTGTCCATGTCTTACAATTTGTCATTTATGCTAGCACGAGTCAACCATGTGACATATTTTAAAGGCGCGACATGCCTTTTTTGTTGCTTCCCGGCGAGCACGGCCTACTGTGCCATGGCTTGAGTCACACATTTCATCGCAATTTGGGCGATAAAGTAATTTTGCCTTAAATACTAGTACCGGCGGCGTGAGAAAATTTCGTGACGTTTATTTGGGACTCATCGGGTCTTAATTGCTAATACGGGCGCACCCATTTTGTCACAAATGTCACATTTCGACAGATGATTGAGAAAAATGTATCACTTTCGTTCGGAGGTGGTGATAAAATTGTACAGTTGAAAAATAAAATATTTTCCTTCTAATTACTGCACCAAATGGCAATAAATTTATTTTGTGTGTGGTGATCAATGCTTATTAATTAATTGAAATGTTACAGGATCTACAATTAATTTTATATTATTCTTATTTTTAATTATTATTTTTATTTTGATTATTATTATTTTCTTTTATACCGTATTCTTCTTACTTTCTACATTTTTAAATGTTTCTTAAATAAAATCCCCAAAAAACATTTAAAATATAAAAAATAGGGGCCTACGCCTACCGGTATAAGCTATTATATTTTTTAGTAAATCTTTCTAACAAACACTTAGTTATCAAACAAACAAAGAAAAATAAAGTGTGCATAAGTCTATGGTCGTGGGTCAAATATTAATTTATTCCCAACAAAATTAAAAAGTTGTTTGGCTGTATGAACGGCATACTTTTTTACGTATTATTTTATTTGGTCGTCTATTCAAATTATGTCGCACTATGAAGTCAACAACAAGAAAAGCAAGTCGCGACTGCACACTATGTCACATGGTTGTCCCGTGCTAGCATTTAAGACAAATTGTAAGACATGACATATTCTATCATAACTTGTCATGACCGTAGTTCAAGTCGAAAACCAAGCAATGTAAAAAAAAAAAACTTATATTTCATGTTGGGATGCTGCTAACATGGAGGAAGCAAAGGGGGGGGCTAAATTTTGGGTATTTTTTGCCTAGGACATACCGTTTTCGAGATATCATTTTAGAAATATAGAGCGTTTTATGCAAAATAAAAAAAGGTACGGAGGCCCATAATTCGGAAACAGTGCGTCGTAGGGCTATGCTTCTCAGAACATAAATGGTTTTTATGGCCAAGGTTAAACCGAAACTGCAATAAAATTGGAAAATTTCCGAAAAAGAAAAAAATAAACGTCAAGAAGTTATGCCACAAGTCAAGAAAATATCTCACGCCGCCGTGCTAGCATTTATGACAAACACAGTAGGCCATGCTCGCCGGGCTGAACGAAAACTATTTCTATTCTCTTATTTGTGAGGCTGGTTTTGATACACGATTGCTAAGAAGAATAAAATTATTCATATTTTTTTTTCAAACAAGTTTTTCCCTTATCATGGCAGTGCACAAAAAATAACTAGTCCACCATCTTGGGCCGTCCGCCATATTTAATTTAGAATGACGCCACTTAGCTAACCATGCATTGTCATCCAAACTAAACGTGTATGCAAAATTTAATCTTAGTCGGTGGAGAATAACTGCTTTAAAATTTAGTTGCAAGATTTGACCCGAGCACTCTTACATACATTTCAATTCAATTAAATGACGATCTTTCCCACCAATATATGTATAAATATTCGAAACTAGCAACATAAACACTGAAAAGACCGCCAAGAAAATTAACTGAATTTCTGGAACTATTAAAAGTTCGGCCGTATTTAATTATTTTTATCGTCTAACTAGGTTTTTCAAGGTTGACAACTTGAAGGAAGTTTTCTTAAATTTTCGTTCACAGACCATTAATCACTAAACCGACCAAATCGTTGAACAAAATAATAACTAAATAGTTTAACCGCAAATTACAAAACTCCTTTTCTTGAAGTTTTCCTTCAAAGACTTTTCACAAGAGAATTTTTTTTTTTTTTTTTTTTTTTTTTTTCTGTAAGTTGGTTTGTACAAACACTTTTACATGTCGATCATATTTTTTAAAACTAGATGAGGTCGGCGTTTCCTATCTGACTACTCTGAGAAGAAAGGCCGAAACAAACTCAGAGGTCACAGTCTCTTTTAAAGTCTTGACAAAAACTTGGTTATATCATGTGAAGACCATGTAGACATATGTCTGAAATGGTCTTTTGAGTAAAGAACCAGCCAGATTGAGTGGACCTGTCCAGTCAGTGCACGCATTTGTCAATAACCGAGCAGCTCAACTCAGAATTTACGGAGCTCAACGATTCGACGAACAATACCAAAGAAAGGACATTCGGGTAGGCCGCATAAACTACTCAAGCTGCCAGACCATGAGTAAAAACTAAGTTATAATAAAAAACTAAAAGCCACATAGTCTTCACATTCACAATAATAAAAAAAATAAAAAAAATATAATACTTTAAAAAGTAAATATTCTTGTCATTGCAAGAAAACAAAAAAAAATATCAAAATTAAAAACAAAATTCACGGTGCAAAATATAAAAAATCAAAATTAATTGGAGCAGCTCAATCCCAAGCCTTTTTGTCCTCAACGTAATCTTTAATAGTATAAAACGCTTTCTGACACAACTTACGTTTAATGAATGATTTGAATTTATTAAGACTTAGATCTTGTACGTGGCTTGGAAGCTTATTATAAAAGCGTACACATTGACATCCAAACGAGCCACCTATCTTCTTGAGCCTTGTTGTAGGTACTACAAATTTGTGTTTGTTCCTAGTATTTATATTATGGATATCACTGTATTTTTTAAACAATTTTATATTTTTATGAGCATATAAAAGATTTTCATAAATATACTGAGAGGGCACAGTCATTACATTAATCTCCTTAAATTTCTCTCTGAGAGAGTGCCTCGGGCTTAATTTATATATTGACCGAACAGCTCTTTTCTGCAAAACAAAGATATTCTGGATGTCGGCGGCATTTCCCCACAACAGAATACCGTACGACATTACACTATGAAAATAGCTAAAGTATACTAAACGGGCTGTCTCTATGTCAGTTAAATTACGAATTTTTCTAACAGCATATGCTGCGGAGCTTAGCTTCTTTGACAATTTATCTATATGTGGTCCCCACTGAAGCTTAGCATCCAAAGTTAAGCCTAAAAATACTGTGCTATTCTCAGGATTCAATTCTTCGCCCTTTATCAACACATCAGTTTTCACCTGCCTAACGTGAGGTAGGGTAAACTTAATGCATTTGCAAGTCGTTTTAATAACATTACTACTGTTTTTAATCTTCGAACTCAAATAATGCGACTTGGCCAAACTACAAACTTTTTTAAATAATTTTGAATAATTTCTAACATAAAAATTAAATTCAGCAGTGTTTACATAAGGCCTTTCACTGTACAGCTCATAAAGCCGTGTTCTACTTTTATGAATACCAATGGTCGCCCAATCGACGAATGATGCGTTACTATTAACGGAGATATTCTTGGGAATAAAGGTCGAATTAAATTGTTTGCAGTATATACTAAAAAAATCATCATATAGGTGATTAGGATCAGCATGAATTGACAAAATTGGTAATTTATTAATGAGTTTAGCCTTAAAAGCTGCCAAACAACTTACAGTTTTGGGGTTAACAGTGATATCCTTTTTAGCCACTTTGTTGTTTAGGTTTTGTATAGTAATCCTCTGCCCACAATGATCAGAATCTAGTAAATTTATAATTTCTTTGTGGACAGGTATAACATTAGTATAAATATTATCTAAGCATGTGGCACTAGTAGGAGTTATTCTTGTGGGCTCCAAAAATAGGTTTACAAGATTGTAGGACTGAAACAGACTTATTATTTTACTACAAGAACCTGAGTTTTCTAATAAATTAACATTAAAATCACCACAAGTGATTATGGATTTATTTGAGTTACAAATCTTGTGTAACACTTCATCCATTACCTTTTCAAAGCAGTCATACAATCCTGAAGGGGGTCTGTATACACTTAATACAATAAACTGCTCCAATTCTATACAAGCTATTTCAACTGTCCGCTCAACAGATAGGCTCACAATATCCTTACGGTCCTTAAATTTAAGCTGGTTACTTACTAAAATCAAAGAGCCACCATGTATAGCATTAACTCTGCTAAATGAACTACCAACCTGGTGATTATTAAAATTGAACAAAAACTGGTGGCTTTTAAGCCAATGTTCTGTTATACAAAGAATATCAATGCTATTAAAATTCATAAATAAATCTACTTCTAAATCTTTGTTCAAAAATCCTTGAATATTTTGATGCACCAGGTTAATACTATTTACTGATTTTAAACTTTTATTTGATTCTTTTTTGCAATTTTCGTTATGTACAGTTTTGCAAGAGGTTGTCCCTATTGTCCTAATTTGTAATTTAAATTACTATCAATATCAATTTCTGATACCAAATTATTGGCTGCATTATAAAACACTTCTTGGCATTGCTCAATAGAAGCAAGTTGTTTAGCCAAATTCTTGGCTGTAATAGAAAAATAATATGATAGCGACACAGCTATCTGTCGTTTACAATACTTTGAAAGAAAGTACCTATCCATGAAAAATCTATCTTTTGTTAAATAAAAGTTATTACCAACATAATTGTTAGTGTCAATTAAATGGAATAAATTACTACTATATGTTAAATTATGTAATGTCCTATTCAATTCAAATCTAAGATTGTTTTCTTCCTGTGGCAAACTTTGGCTGTATGGGAAAGTGAACATCACAATTTGTTTTAAACTAAGGTCGCACAAAGATCTATAATGTTGGAGTAATTCTCCTTTGTTCACATTACCCCTATTACCAATAAATATTAATAATGTAGTATCCTGGTTAAAATTACATTTAATAACTTTTTTCATTATGTCAAATAAAGAACAACCAGGCATACAGTAGTTCATAATTGAGTGTCCTGGATATTTATTTGTCAACAAATGGCCTAGATCCTTTCCAATTTCATCACAAAATAATACTATTTCTGTATTTACATTATTTTTACATTATTACGTGTACCGACCGATCAATGACCAGAATGTGCACCTAACTAAATTGTAGTAGATACGTCTGTTCTTGTAACATGATTTACAACATCCCCTGTTCGCAAACCTGACAAATTAGTTAAACCATTGAGATCTGCACGGATTTCTAATTCAACATCAACGGCTTACAGATCGTAAATCTAAAGTTTAAGGGGGTCGGCAGGCCCCAAGGTATTGTTGAGTCTTGATTTATAAGTTTTACGGGTTTCGACCTCAATCAGTGTTTTGTGACGACTATAAAACGGCTTCTTTTGTCCCCGTTTTTATCTTTACGCGTTATTCTTATGTTTTGTTTTATTGTGTCGAAGTTATTTGGTTTCTTTCGTATTTTTTAAGCTTTTTTTATTGTGCATATAATGGTTTTATAAAGGTGATGTTTAATGCCCATGTTACACCCACTCCTATCAAGGTTGGAGACTCTACACGCAAAGTTGTGGATGACTATGTCTACCTGGGACAAACTATCCAGTTGGGTAGGTCCAACTTCGAGAAAGAGGTCAACCGTCGAATCCGACTCGGCTGGGCAGCGTTCGGGAAGATGCGCGGTATCTTCTCGTCCAACTTACCACAGTGTCTCAAGACGAAAGTCTATGACCGGTATGTGTTGCCAGTGGCTCTGAGACGTGCTCGCTCACAATGGGCCTCATCAGAAAGCTTACAGTCACCCAAAGGTCAATAGAGAGGGCTAAGCTCGGAATTTCCTTGCGTGATCGAATCAGAAACGTAGAGATCCGCAAGAGATTCAGGGTTACCGACATAGCCCGAAGAATTGTCAAACTTAAGTGGCAGTGTGCAGGGCACATTGCTCGCAGAACGATGAGGCAGAAAGGTTCTGGAGTGGCGACCGCAAACCGGAAGACGTTGCGCTGGAAGGCCTCCCACCAGTTGAACCGATGACCTGTTGAAGGTTGCGGGGATCTGCTTGATGCAGGACGCACGGGACCGGTCAATGTGGCGATGCTTGGGGGAGCCCTATGCCCAGCAGTGGACGTCTTTCGGCTGATATGATGATGATGAATGGTTTTATTGATCTGTAGACACCACCTGTAATAAATTGACACATGGGCATCATTTTGATTCATTTTTCAATGTCAAATTTATGAAAAATTGCGCTTCTTAAACTTCCGTAAACCTCAATCAAAGCGAAGCGGTCTCAAATGTTAAGAAAGAAGAGCAAAAAAATTATCACTTCAGCGGTACTACGGACCGTACGCAAGAAAAGGGAACTGAATTTCATAAAATTTTGAATATACTGAAATGACAGAACACCACATGCTTTAAAATCATACCTACTCACTTCGTGTGTTTCATTTCATACATTGAGTCACTCAAATGCATATGTTTCTAAAGCGATTAATCTTCATAAAATTTCGGCTTATATATAGCATTAGAAGATAATTTACCTTTAAAGACTATATAACAAACAATGTCTCCAATGTGACCCACATACTTTAAAATTCAAGTGGAAGGGATAAAAAGCATTGCGACAGAGCGCTGAGCTGATTCTATAAGTGCTTCCAATTTTCTTATTGAGCGCTAAAGCGGCTTAAAGTTTAAATTCACTCTTTTTTATTCGAGTTTAGTGCGGATTTATTTTCAGTTCGTATAATGGTTTTATAGTTTTAAACGAGAAAATGGTGAAGTCGCGTTTTGTAGTATGCAGCCATGTTTGAAGATTACGGTTTGGGTATAGTTTATGGGAATACAAGATTATGCCAGCGACTTCGCCCGAGTGGAATTCGATAATGATGCCAATAGGACGTACTCTTGGGATAAAAAGTATTCAATCTTTCTTTTCTTGGAGTTTTGCTCATGCATACTGCACTACCACGGGGAGATAATACAATTATGGTCCAATCTCTCTCTGAACCAATATGCATCAAAATGGGTCCAGCGGTTTAGGTGTGAAAATATAACAAACAGAATCAGTTACTTTCAGATAATTTATAAAATTTGTTTGGATAGAACATTTTCATCTTTATCACTGGGATTGGCTGCGCAAACTGTATTTTAAATGCCCAGGTGGCGCTGTTCTTTTCTGCTTATTTTCGCAGCTGAATCGTTTTCTCAGCGAGCTTCATCATATCAGCCGAAAGACGTCCACTGCTGGACATAGGCCTCCCCCAAGCGTCGCCACATTGACCGGTCCCGTGCGTCTCGCATCCAGCGGATCCCCGCAACCTTCACCAGGTCATCGGTCCACCTGGTGGGAGTCCTTCCAACGCAACGTCTTCCGGTTCGCGGTAACCACTCCAGAACCTTCCTGCCCCATCGGCCATCCGTTCTGCGAGCAATGTGCCCTGCCCACTGCCACTTAAGTTTGGCAATTCTTCGAGCTATGTCGGTAACATTGGTTCTCTTACGGATCTCTACATTTCTGATTCGATCACGCAAGGAAACGCCGAGCATAGCCCTCTCCATTGCCCTTTGAGTGACTGTAAGCTTTCTGATGAGGCCCATTGTGAGCGACCACGTCACAGAGCCATATGTCATCACTGGCAACACACACTGGTCATAGACTTTTGTCTTGAGACACTGTGGTAAGTTGTACGAGAAGACACCGCGCAACTTCCCGAACGCTGCCCAGCCGAGTCGGATTCGACGGTTGATCTCTCTCTCGAAGTTGGCCTTACCCAACTGGACCGTTTGTCCCAGGTAGACATAGTCGTCCACAACTTCGAGTGTAGTGTCTCCAACCTTGATAGGAGTGGGTGTAACATGGGCATTCAACATCACCTTGGTTTTGTCCATGTTCATTTTCAGACCCACTCTTTCGGAAGCTCTACTGAGGTCATCGAGCATTGTATTGAGGCTCTCCATGGTCTCAGCCATGACCACTATATCGTCGGCAAACCGAAGGTGAGTGATGTACTCGCCATTAACATTGATGCCTAGGCCCCTCCAGTCCAGAACCTTGAATACATCCTCCAGCGCAGCAGTGAACAGTTTCGGAGAAATGACATCTCCCTGTCTCACGCCACGCTGGAGAAATATTGGTTCAGCGAGCTTCATTCACTGGTAATTTTTTGCGGTCGCCGCTTTTGGTTATAATAGTGTGGCGGGTATTGTCTTAAAATATAGTAATTTATTTCTTTAACCACCTACTTAATTAGTTCACCAAACGTGGTGATTTGGTTAAATATTCCTTAACACCTTAACTGCCAGATGCCCGACAAACAATACATTTTCTATTGTGTCTCGTTCTCTGGCAGCCAAAGTGTTAAAGTGTATCATCTTGGCAAAAATACCAAGACTACTAGTGAAACAATTTATTATCTGTAGTGCAGTAAAAGTCTCCAAAGAAAATTAACTACTAGTCTACTAGATAAGTTATGGACTGGCAACAATTCTACTACATATTTCATTTTAAACAATTTAACCCGACAATGTGTGCCAGAGGTATTTTTAAAGTAATGCAATATTTCTGCTTCTAAATTTAATACAAAAAGGCTACCAAAGGATATTAAATTTTTACAGAAGTCAGAATGTGAATGGCCACGGTCACGTGAAAAGTGTTTTATCATCCCAAGAGAACATTCTAGTCTACCATGTCTTAACCCAGGTTCTGGTATTGATCTGACGGCTGAACAGATTTAGCTAAAATTGGGCATATGGCTATCCATATGTCGCAGCCATCTGATTAAATTAGCCAGCTAATTCAACGCCTAGTCCGTTCATTAAGCGCCGGTATTCAATTGGATGCTTAGACCGATAATTATTTGAACTCGAATAATTTAACGTTTACCAACTTGCCGTATTGAAAGTAAGCCCCTCAGACCAAGATTCAGCCAAGTGATTTAGTTCAGTTTTTTGTCGCTTCGCTCAAAATTTCAGACGTTGCGCTCAATGACTTGGCTAGTTGACCTTCAGCCATTCAATTGGATGCCGGCGTTTAAAGAACGGTCTCAATTAGCTGGCTTATTTAACCAGATGGCGGCGACACATGTACCAAGTTTCAGCCAAATCTGTGAGAGCATGCACGAGTGAAAGCGTAACAAACAAACTCACAAGTCGTATTAACAATATTAGTTAGCATATAGTTAGGATTAGAATGTGTCCTATCAAAAGAAATGTTGACATTAAGTGAACAAATTGTGTATTTACCTTTATTTAACAGCCTAACTCTGAGGAAGAATGTATTATGTATGAGGGTATCTA
This sequence comes from Orthosia gothica, assembly GCA_949775005.1. Taxonomy (NCBI): domain Eukaryota; kingdom Metazoa; phylum Arthropoda; class Insecta; order Lepidoptera; family Noctuidae; genus Orthosia; species Orthosia gothica. The sequence goes on from OX459067.1 coordinate 13,964,534, forward strand.
TTCTGTTTCCACGCATACTTGATTATAAATGAAAGGATAGTCTCGGATGGGAAACATAGAAACTTTGTTACAGATTTAGTTCTCTTATCATTTGAAGACTTATTGATGATAGAAAAACTAACCACTATTTAATATAAAGAAAGAAAATAAATAATTAAAAATATTTATTTGAACCCGTACAGGAGACATGAGAAATAAGCATACAATTAAACAATAATAAAATAAAAACCGCGTGCGAGACCAAAAAGGCTCCTATCTCAGTATGTGCAGCGATATCCAAAAAAGGTTATAACGCTGCGCTGATATTCTGATAGGGCCCACTGTTGATGCCACGGACACACTTACGGAAACGGGACTTATATAATAAAATAAAATAGAAGAATATATAAATAACAAACAAAATAGAATAAAACACTGAAGGTGGGTCAAAGTATGTGTATATCTATGAACCACGATATTTTTTTTTAAAGTTACGAGGCTACAGAGAAATCTTTTTGGAGACAAAGTTGGTATATCTCCTGAGTATTTCAACAGCATCCATAGGTACATAGGTATACCTTAGGTATGTACTACAATCTAGAACTACCCTCGCAAGTTGTGTTTTTATTGGGTGGACCATGAATGCATAATGCATCAGGACAGATGGACAAGAGTCTTTACGTGGTGAGAGCCAGAAAACGGGTGTCGTTGTCGAGAGAGGCCTAAAAACGCTGGTTTCGTGATGAATGAAAAAAATGAAAAAATGTATATTCTCAAAAGATAGCACTCATACAAAAAAGATTTTACTTCTGCCAAACTGTGGCAGACGCAACTCCCACAAAAATTATATAATTATTATATTTGTAATTTTTTTCGCTTAAAGGCCAAGTATTTGAGATCTTAGTAATATTAGTAGTAGTAGTAATATTCAATATAATTAGTTATTGTTAGTTAAGTATAATCAATATTTTCCCCAAAAGCTCCAAGGAGAAACTTTCTCACTTGGTTTTTAAATTCATTTTTGTGGTACAACTGCTTTACATATCAACTGGAAGGTTATTAAAATTGTTGGAATTAAATATTTTCTACACCTGCGCCCATAATAATTATTACAAGTGGGTACTACAAATCTTCCTACGCTTACATTCCTTTGTGACCTTGTACGCACAATAATTTGTTTAAACTCCTCACTACGAAACTGGTCTAAGGCTGATAACAACACCACTCTCTCATGGACTGGCAGCATCTTGCACTCCAAGAATAACTCTTCTTTTGCATAATTTTTGTTTTTTGTATTTTTGTCTACTAATAGTTTCATTAATTTTATTTGTAGTAATTTTATTCTGTCTATATATGAGGTTATAATTGTCCGTAGAAGGCACAGAACGAAAAGCTATGGGGGCACACCTTTGATCAGCTGTACGAGATAACAGATCGATATTAAAAAGGTCTCCTTCACACAAGAGGCAACCTCACCAAATAATATCTGCCTCATTCAAAATCAAAAAATCAAAATCAATATTTTTTATTTCACATAGGCCTACATGGGCACTTATAAAACGTCGACAATGTGCACGGTTCGGGTTGGTCGATTCCTATGGAGAAGAACCGGCAAGAAACTCAATGGTTACTTTTTTTAAAAGTTGTTTGGTTTTACAATATTTCCATGTTACAGCAGTACTTAGATGGGGGGACAACATTGTTAAATATTCCGGCAAAGTTAATAATTTTCTATACCAATCTCCGGATTTAGTCGTTTTATAATCACCCCATTGTCCTCCACCTCAAAGGTCCTAAATAAGCGAAAATGTCCTCCTACCTAATGTATTTTACGCTGATTTAGTAACAAGACACCCAAATCGCTTCACTTTAAACGGCCTAACGAGCTGAATGAAAGTAAAAATAAATAATTTATGAGGGAACGGATCCCTCTGAGGAAACCTGCATACTTTATCCAGGCGAAACATGGAAGTCTTTTCAAATTATAAAGGTTTGTATTCTATGCACGAAATAGAAGATTTATTATGGAGGCAAGTATTAGCAATAATGGGAATTTATTTATAAGGGGTTTAATAATGCTTGTACGGGCCCTTTTATGACATTAGATAAATTTTGATTTACAGTAATGTTTTTGTAATCTTTAAATTATTTTTAAACAGTATTAATAATGTTTTGAAAAAATGTTGTTAGCAGTATGTACATGTACACGCGCGTATGTAATGAGAGGAGGAACTCTTCCACATCGTTAATGAGATAAAACACTTTTTTACAAAAAAATACTACCGACTTCCAAATAAGTAAACTACAAAGAGAAAAATAAATTTATTTTTGGAAGTCGGTGTCTTTGGTAGGTACCAATTTTTTGCGTTATGAACACCGACTTCAAAAAGTTAAGTTATTTTTCATTTTGTAGTTTTCTTATTTGGAAGTCGGTTGTATTTTTTTGTAAAAAAGTATTTTTTTATTTTTCACTTTTTAGTTGTACCTACCTAATAGGCAAGTACTGTAGTAAGGTACCTATAATGCCAAAACTGACTACCCGAAAATCATAAAACTAAACATATGCAGTGAAATTAGAGTACCAAGGTAAACTGTATACATCTGCGTACCCCTTTAAAGCGTATTGGCGTGATGTTATGTTATGAAATGGTATCAACAAGAAACAGACATGCGATTGCAGCAATTCCGAGAGATTTGCCGTTATTTATTGATGAATTCTGTTGTATATCTCCGAAGTTCTTCATCAGATCATCACCAAATTAGAATGGGACGTGTTTCGGAACATACTCTTTCAAACAAAATATTTTCAAAATCAGTCCACAATTGACGGAGATATAAATACAAAAAAAAACAAACAATGTCGAACAGTAAACCTCCTCCTTTTTGGTTAGTCGGTTAAATGGTGCCCGGAACACTAGTAGTATTGTCACGTTGAATTGCAATGCTGATTCTTTGGCCGAAGAAAAGACCGAACTTTGATAACGTGAAGAGTCGAATACAATTAAAAACACTTGACTCAGACTCAACACAATAACAACAGCAAACAAAAAGTAATACAGAAGAATTGTTCGACCAATTTTTTGAACAAAACTGTTTCACAACTTTGAGGTAGAGATTGATTAATTTTTAATTGAAATCAAAGCACCCGTAAAATTTAATTATTATTGAGTTTTGTCTCAAAAGGGACAGTCTGAAATTAATTGATATTACAGCTAAACTTTGTTTTATAATAAACTCAAAAGCCTCTAAATAAATTGAAGTCATCATCTGCCTAGCCTTTTCCCAACTATGTTGAGGTCGGCTTCCAGTCTAACTGGATTTAGCTGGGTACCAGTGTTTTACATGGAGCGACTGCCTATCTGACCTCCACAACCCAGTAACTGGGTAACACGATACCTCTTGGCTAGACTGGTGTCAGATCTCAAGCGTCTGACTATTCGTAACGACTGTCAAAGATCTTCAAATGACAGCCGGGACCAACGGCTTAACGTGCTTTCCGAGGCACGGAGGAATCTCGGTATGTTGAAATGGTCACCCATCCACGGACCGACCTCGTCAAGCGTTGCTTAACCTTAAAGATCGACCCGTGCGGCTGTTATTATTTAGCCTAATTGAAGTATTATCATCAAAATGAAGATCTTTAAAAGCTGAAACTGAAAAGACAGAGAGATTCAGAATTAAACCTTACAATAATATTTACAATTCTTTCGTATTTTTCGGCAAGATTTCGTCCCAATGCGGAAATTGAATCTGCAACCGTGGGCGTTGAAAACGGATACTACACTGCTTCGCATTTGGGTCATCAGATAATCATTTAGTATTCAGTAGGAGACTAGCCTGGAACAATAGAAAATGCAGAAGTAAGTAATCTTTATAACGCAATTAACAATGTTCATGACCAAGATTTAAAATGTGGAAGTCTGTATGTTATCACGCGTCAAGGGCTAATGTACCGTAAAACAGAGGTTAAATTGATTAATTTAGAATGTAAAATTGACATAACTAGTTCAATTCTATTTTAAAAAATATGAAATTATATTCCCTAATACAATTTTTTTTACTTCCATAGTTTGGAAGAAAAAAAATGATACCCCATTATTTTTAACATTCAAATATAAAGTACTCGTAACCCCAATTTAAAATGTATTTTTTAATGAATTCACACTGTACAGTGTACAAAATTTTTTTTCTGAATAAGTAAACTTATTATTCTTGCACTGAGGTTGATGCAAAACATGGCTGACATATCAGTCTTGCAAATTTTAAAAAGAATTTTGAGGTGCGTTCCGTTTTCACGGAGTTATCTTTAAAAACCTAAAAAAAATAAAGTTATCATCAAAGTTACCCCAGATCTCAATGTAACCCCGTTGAACCGGTAGATACCTATTTGGATGAAATTTGGGACACGGGTAGATTATGAATTGGAATAGAACACATATTTTTCACCTCGGGAGGATGTTCCCGTATGATAATTTTCGACGTCGCAAAAGCTATGTACGTGGAAAATCAGCGCCGTACTGTGGGTCTCCTAAGGCACAGCATTATACTGAGAGGAAGCTTTCTAGTCACAGTCACGACATGCATCTGCTTGTACTTACTCATCAATCAGAAATGTAGAGATCCGTAAGAGAACCAATGTTACCGACATAGCTCGAAGAATTGCCAAACTTAAGTGGCAGTGGGTAGGGCACATTGCTCGCAGAACGGATGGCCGATGGGGCAGAAAGGTTCTGGAGTGGCGACCGCGAACCGGAAGACGTTGCGTTGGAAGGCCTCCCACCAGGTGGACCGATGACCTCGTGAAGGTTGCGGGAATCCGCTGGTTGCGAGACGCACGGGACCGATCAATGTGGCGACGCTTGGGGGAGGCCTATGTCCAGCAGTGGACGTCTTTCGGCTGATATGATGATGATGATGATGACTCATCATCATTGTACTGTACTCAAATTTGGTATTTTATTTTAATCTTACTTTTCTCAACATAATTTAAGTACTTACTAATAAATACTACCTTAAGGGTTTAATTTAAGGAAAAAAATATTTTTATGTAGTTTTTGTGGCGAATAAACACTTTTTCTTTCTTTTATGACATCTGGAAATTATATATTAGGTACCCGTTAGTACAGTTACAAAGAAGATAAAGAAAATATTCTTACAGAATCTCGACGAAATCCAGAGTAGATTTATATTCATCGCACGTACTGCCCGAATTATTAATACTAACTTTGTGTGGCGGAATGACTTGGTTGTTTCCATAAGAAATGGCAAGATGCGCAGAATCGCGGCCGACTAAATCTTTTGGGAAAAAGAGGCTTTTTCTTAGTGCTGACGAAATAGCTCTTTTTTGCGCAGTTTGGGTTAGTTATAGTTTCAACGTACCTATTGAAACTTTATTTATTACGAACGTTTTAAGTGCCATATTTTTTTATTGTTGGATGGGAAATCCAATGACTTCTCCCGCTCTGGGTGAAGCGGGAGGACGTGTCAGACTTTTACTGACTAAAACCGCCAGCCAGGGTCGCGGTAACTCTTTTTCAAATTAATCCGCACCCAAGCGCCCTTAACATCAAAATAATTTTGACTTTTTCAGACCACACGCATGTTTTATTTAAGCTTTCTATATACATCACATATCTTCAAGAAGCAGTATTTGTCTATCAATAATGGCGACCACTTTCCATCAGAGGCTCTAGACAGCTCTAGACGGAGTCATTCTATAATAATTGTGACGGATTATCAAAAACTCAGGTTTTTTTTGTTATTTGGCAACTGAGCCGATGCCGACTGATATTGATCACGTGAAATCTCGATAACGCTTGTCAATTTGACTTTTTGATTGCCCCGCTGTCTTCATGTCGTAGGCCTAATTTAACTCATCCTTTGCAGTAAAGACACACATTATATGTAAGTACCAATCGTAGACTAATTCCACAAAATCTATTAATTTTGCCAACCCTTGCTATGGGCAAGAAGTTCTTTCAGACATTCTTGTCCTGCGTCGCCGAGGACGGCCCAAAAATAGGTGTCACTGGTGATCGTAGACGTATAACAAAAGCCTTCATGGAAACCCGTTACAAAACCCCGGTTTCCTTGACGGCCGAAGCGGATATGATTTGGACGCATACTACAAAAACATCGACCCTAGTAGCTAGTAGTAGTAGGGACTCCCATATCCGCACTTAGACTACTACTTCCAAAAGAACAGTAACCTCCTGTGGGCTTCACATCCTTCATGGAACGACCTTACTGTGCCGAAGATTTCTTCGCGTTGAGATGCCACGGCCTCGCATTTCAGGATTACGTGAGCGGCTGATTCTTATATATATATATATATATATATATATATATAAACCCTAAAAAAACTGCATTAATTTAAGCACAAAAAACTGCAATCACTGCCCACCCCACTGTCATAAACTACTCAAACTAAAAACAATAGACAGTAGAGTGACAAATGGACAATGCCGGCTGCCAATCCACGGACTTATTAATGCGGCTCGATATTTCAAATTCAGTCAACTTCGAATGATTCATAGGTTTGGTGGACACTGTGGTGGGCTGTGGTTTTTGATGTTCGCGTTTTGAGTAGATAAATGGAACGGTTTAGCAAAATTTTATTGGTATTTGCAAAAAAATCGTCCGTAAAAACATCAAAAAAGTGCCAAAGCAGTCATTTAATGCAGTCTAATGAGTTGGTGCTACTACAATTTTCAACATTTTTGTTTCCTACATTTACAATAAGTTCATCATCATCATCATCATCATATCAGCCGAAAGACGTCCACTGCTGGACATAGGCCTCCCCCAAGCGTCGCCACATTGACCGGTCCCGTGCATCTCGCAACCAGCGGATCCCCGCAACCTTCACCAGGTCATCGGTCCACCAATACAATAAGTTGTATTTTTGAAATTACCACAAGAGCAAAAAGAAAATACGACTACACACATGTATGTTCTCAAAAACATACCATACATATTGCAGTTGGATAAAAAAAAGTAAATGGAAATAATAATCTCGTTAATAATTAAAAGTTTTAACAGTCTGGGTAATGTTATCCAAATCCTTATTCTAATAAACCTAAACCAGGTTTCACAGTAGCAAGCCTGGGAAATAAAGATTGAAACGCGATTCATACGTCAATCGATGCGTCTTAACCCTGCGAGTGTCATAGGCTACATTAAAATTGGATAATAGAAAAATGGCGGATTTTGGGTGCCTTATTGTGGGAGCCCAAATTTTTTTTTTCTTCCAAACCCATCGTGTGGGGTATCAAAATAAAGGGTTTTATGAGGTGATTTCAAAAATATATAACAATTATATGTTTAAATGTATCTAATTCTTAATTGTTTGTGTTGGGCGCACGGTTGGCGCAGTGGTTGAGCGATTGACTGCTGCGCTGCGTGTCGCGGGTTCGATTCCTGCACGGAACAAATATTTGTATGATCTACAGATAGTTGTTCCGGCTCTGGGTGTTGTGTATGTGAGTTTATATGTTTGTGAACGCACCCACGATACAGAAAGAAATTCCTAGTGTGGGGCAACGTTTTTTTTAAAAAAAAACGAAAAAAAACTAACTAAAAAATTATAAATAAAAAAAATTAATGAAAAAAATCAAAAAACCCGACTGCTTTAAAAGCGAACTAAAAAGTAGTAAATAAGGAAAAAATCATGCTGTGCAGGCGGAGGATACACCAGATTTTGGTCAGCCAGCCCGCGAATATGTATCCTCCGACTGCACAGCATGATTTTTTCCTTGTTTACTACTTTTTTTCCTAAATAAATTGGGTTTTCGCTGACACTCTTGAGGAAATCTGGAACTAGGTAGTAGTATAATATGTTTGAAATTGCCAACCCACCTTGAGCAAGCGAGGTGATTAATGCTCGTGCTATCTCTATATGAGACCAGGCTTTTGCCCAGCAGTGGGACAATGACAAGCTGATATTGCCAATTAATCCTACATAATCTAATAAAAAAAAGATTAACTTGAAAACTTAAACTAATTCAATTTCCCAGCCAAGGATACTAGTATTTTTAATAAAATACATACTGTATTTGCATTGGTATGTGATATTAAAATTTCAATGCTGAACGAATATCCAATGTTGGTAGACGTGGGTTACATTATATTTATCCGTGCAATCCTTGGGTAAGGAAAACTTGCTATTTTGCTTGCAACTTAATATCATTAGATATCTGAAAACAGAATATCAATATTGGATTGAGAAGTTCTTCGAAACTGATTTCACATTGTAAATAATTTATCTTTCTATATATATTTTTTTAATGATAACAAGTGTAGCACTCAGTAATAGTGTAGCTTTTAATCCTTAAATTAATTTTCGGTATCAGATCAGTACCTCAATTAAACAATTTTAACCCTTTATAATATTAGTTTAGACAAATGACAAGCACACCCGTAACAACTATCTGCAGGCCATAAATATATTTACCCCGTTCGGGAATCAAGCTCACGACACGCAGCGCAGCAGCTTTTTGCTCAGCCACTGCACTAACCGTGCCTGAATTAGTGCAATCGAGATAAGAGAATTTTCACTGGTTGAAAATAAACCCAAGAAATCAATGTTACACCTTAATAAACACCAACCTTTATGAAACGCCGACTGTCAAACACAGTTGGCCTAAATTTTGTGTTTCGATATTCCATTAGTGTTCACAAAAGAGCCACTATGAGCCCAGATACAATCGCTTTGATTTATAGCGTAGACTTTAAAAAAATATGGCTGGACTGCCTTTGTTATTGGGTGATATTGATCTACGGTAGTAATGAAAAACCGGCCAAGTGCGAGTCGGACTCGCGCACAAAGGGTTCCGTACTTGGCAAATTGCGGTTTACAATTTATGACTTATTAAAAAAAAACTACTTACTAGATCTCGTTCAAACCAATTTTCGGTGGAAGTTTATATGGTAATGTACATAATTTTTTTTTTGTTTTATCATTCTCTTATTTTAGAAGTTACAGGGGGGAACACATTTTACCACTTTGGAAGTGTCTCTGGCGCAAATTATTCAGTTTAGAAAAAAAAGATTTTAGAAACCTCAATATCATTTTTTAAGACCTATCCATAGATACCCCACACGTATGGGTTTGATAAAAAAAAAATATTTTTTGGTTTCAGTTTCAAGTATGGGAACCCCTAAAATTTATTGTTTTTTTTTTTGTGTGAAAATCTTAATGCGCTTCACAGAATACATCTACTTACCAAATTTCAACAGCGTAGTTCTTATAGTTTCGAAAAAAAGTGGCTGTGACATACGGACGGACGGACAGACAGACAGACAGACATGACGAATCTATAAGGGTTCCGTTTTTGCCATTGGGCTACGGAGCCCTAAAAAAGACAGTCTAGTTGTTCTGGAGTATTTTTTGTAAGAAGATTTTTAAAAAGAGATGGAGCTGTCTACTTATTCAGATTTTTTTTAAGTGAAATACCCACGATTTTTGGTTAAGGCAGAACCTACGAGTACGCGTCAGCGATATGCAAATGTAACAGCGTCGCGTCGTATTGACATGCTAATTTCAATGACGCTGTTACATTTGGGCGCACGGTTGGCGCAGTGGTTGAGCGATTGACTGCTGCGCTGCGTGTCGCGGGTTCGATTCTTGCACGGAATCAATATTTGTAAGATCTGCAGATAGTTGTTCCGGCTCTGGTGTTGTGTATGTGATTTTAAATGTTTGTAAATGCACCCACGATACGGAAAGAAATTCCTAGTGTAGGGCAAAAAAAAAAGAAACTTACCTATGACGGCAGTAGATTTGACTTCTGTCAGAGCAATCCCCATGACTGTGTATTTTATTTTGTTTTTGATTTAAGACAAGTAAAATTTCAAAATTTAAAAAACCCCCGGCACATTTATCTTGCGAAAACACCCCGATTCAAACAGTAAAACGCCCATAACTTTTGAACGGCTGAACCGATTTTATGCAATCATAGCTAAGAACACTCATGACAAAATCACCTATTAAACAAAAAAAACTAAATCAAAATCGGTTCATCCGTTTAGGCGCTATGATACCACAGACAGACACACAGATACAAAGACACACACACGTGTGTTGCTGTGTCAACACACGTGAAACTTATAACACCCCTCTTTTTCCGGCGGGGGTTAAAAATAAATGTTTTTATTGCGTATTCCTATATTCATCTGTGAAACTACAGGTAGGTAAGGAACTACATACAAACATAAACATACGCTTTTTCTCTTGAGGATAGCCAGAAACTACAGAACGCCGCCTTCAACTATCCGTACGTATCTACTTATTTTGATTTGTTTACGTCCATACCTCTGTAAGCATCTCCATGCTTATTCGAGGCCTTCGACATGTTTATGTTGCAGTTAATAATGAATATGAAAGTCCTTTTCATTTTCTAATGTGCAAAAAACCGAATATTATGCATATTAGGACTGTCTTAATGGAAGACGCATGTACAGTGTAAGAATTAAAAAAAAAAATATAGTTTTACTACAAGTAAGTCTTTCATTCATTCAATCATGTAAGACGGTACCCTGACCAAAAAATCGGCATGAGATATGAGCATTCCTATTGGTCGAGCGCCACTGGTGGCGCATGAATTACAGTAGTGAATACGCCCAGATTTTAGAATAAAATCTTTATAAAATCGAATTTTGGTCTTTTGAAATAAATAATTCTACAAAAATGTTCGTTATTAAATTGTCTATCCACTAGTGTTAGTACAAAAAATAATTAATGAACACTTTACGAGGAGATGCATAACATCAATAATTATTTTTCGTTTTTATGTTTTTTTGGAAGGAGATTAGTGAAATATATACAACATTTAAAAAAAAACTAAATCTACCATTTTTTGAATCAATATTATGTAGAATTTCAATGTATTTTTATTAATTGATATTTCTTTTTAAATAACGAGTAGATAGCTCCTAAAAACAGCACAAAAAACGGCTTGCGCGGCGTTTTGCTCGGGGTACCGCCTTAATAGTCGGTGTGCCGAACACACGCTGCTTTTAAAATGTTTGATAAAGGTAAATCACTTTTCTTCTGGAAAGTACACATGTTGCTATAACATGGGATTCAATTGAAATAGCAAATGGGATCCTACCAGACGTACGGCGATGCGCCATCGATACATGGTAGACATCCCACCCATACGCACAAAACGTTTTGGGAACACTTTTATTATGCGTACAGCTAAGGAGTGGCATTCCCTGCCGGAGTCTGTGTTTCCCGATAGCTACAATCTAGGGGTATCTAAGTCAAGAGTGAATAGGTTATTTCTAGGCAAGTGTGTTTCACCGTCGACCACATCATCGTTTACCATCAGGTGTGATTGTGGTCAAGCGCGAGCCTATCTATACCATACCAATATTATAAAGAGGAAATATTTTTTTGTTTGTTTGTTTGTGTGTTTGTTTGTACCGAATAGGCTCCGAAACTACCGGACCGATTTCAAAAATTCTTTCACCGTTGGCAAGCCACACTATCCCCGGGTGTTATAGGCTACTTTTTATCCCTGTATTCTTACGGAAACGGGAACCACGCGGGTGAAACCGCGAGGCGTCCGCTAGTAGGTTATAAAAAAAAAAACCTTCGTTAATACCTAAAAATGGGATCTAAAACTGGGACCCAACGCAAATATATCATTAAAAGTTATTAAATTTTATTTGAATCCTTTTATCTTCTTTTTCTTCTTCATCATCATCAGCCTTTTAATGTTGGCGCTGCTGGGACACAGGCCTCCTTTCCATAAGAGAGGGAATGGGCCTTAATCCACCACGCGAGCCCAGTGCGGATTGGTGGATGTCACATGTCTTCATATCTTTGGTTCTAGTTTACTCTTCTTTTTAATTAATGTAAACCATAAAATAAATATCAGAGATATTTGTTCTTAAGCCATGCTTGAATAATGAAAACCAAACCTATGTAGTTCCTCGTATCAAATTTGTAAATAAGTACGAATCACTAAGCAAACGATTCGTGTTCGTTAGAGCTACATGAATCTTAATGAGTCTTTAGAAACACAACAGTAGTTTACAAACAAAATGGAGTAAACATCTCAGCTCATGATAACAACAACATTGTAGATTGTAATCTATGTAGTTCAGTAAGCAAACATTGTGACAACAATATAAACAACAAACAGTGTTGTAAAATTTGAAATAAACAGCTGCAAGGTTTGATCATCTCCTCCTCCTCCTCCTTGTGTCGGATTCCTCAGTATTGATGGTCGTGACCTCCCTACTGCAGCAGGGTTGATCATCTAGGGCAGGGATGGCGAACCTATGGCACGCGAGCCTGTGGTGGCACACGACAAAATATTTTAGGCACCTTAAAATGAGGGTATTTAGAATCTTGGTAATTTGCAACAGCAGAAATTACATCAACTCCTAATTTTATTTAAATACAACATTAAACTGTTAATAAATATTAGGATTGCTGATTGCCTAAGAATTTCTGGGTTCAAGTAAAGAATTAATAAATTCGTAATAGCATTTATAGTTTTATTTTTTGTCAAAGTCAAATTTTTTTGGTGGTACTTCATTGTCACTTATGATAAAATATTTAAATGGCACGTTTTCTAATAAAGATTCGCCATCCCTGATCTAGGGTGACCAATATTATTATGACCATATCACACAGCTGTTGGGCCCGGCAGAAATCTTCGATCGACATTCAAAGATTTTTTTAAAGTCCAAGTCCTACAACTTGTCACACCTAGAAGTATTATTGTTTTCACTAACTGGGTAGGTAGAGATAGGACAAAATTACACTATGGACATGCTAAATCCTGTGATGTTGTCTGTACCACAATAGATGGTCTTGAAGATTGACATTCATCTGTATCTAGTTAAACTGAAAACCGTACCCGAAATGGATACAAAAAAAAATCTTTTTTTTCAACAAAATACTATCGACTTTCAAATAAAAATTCGTGTCGGTGTCTTTGGAAGCTAAAATTTTTTTTCGTTATGGACACCAACTTCCAAAAAGAAAGTTATTTTTCACTTTGTAGTGTTTTTATTTGGAAGTCCGTAGTATTTTTTTGACACTTATTATTTTTCACTTTTTAGTTGATTATTATTTTTCACTTTTTAGTTGATTATTATTTTTCACTTTTTAGTTGATTATTATTTTTCACATGTGTCGATACCCTTGCGCCATCCCATCTTCTTAGCACGGCGGGCTGTGCTGGGGCGGCTGCTGCTGGTGCAGAAAACCTCAAACGGCGCAAATATAACAACTTTATTGGCAATTATATGTTTGAGCCGTTTGGGTTGAGACATTAGGTCCATGGGGTCCGAGTGCTCACCGAGTTTTTCGAGACATAAGTAAACGGTTAGTCGACTGTTCACGTGACCAGAGGGCTGGCCTTTTCTTCAGCCAGAGGATCAGCATTGCCATTCAACGTGGCAATGCTGCCAGCGTTCTGGGCACGTTTCCCATTGACATCGATGTGGACGAATTTTTTGATGCGCAATGAGCCCTTTTCCTTCTCCCCTTTGTATGTAATTTTGTTTGGTTATTAGTCATAAGATTAGAAATATTCAGTTGTATATATTTTTTATCAATGAACCGCCTCCTTTTTGGAAATTCGTTTAAAAATGAGAGGCAGATGATGATATGGTTAGAGAGATCATGAAAAAATGCGAAATTATGAGCAAAAGTACCCCATAACTATAATAAGTCTCCGTAAAAGTGAAGAGCGCAATTCATGACACCTCTGGGTAAGAAAGGCTCTTTCATAGCCACCGGCCGTCGTAAAACGCGACGTTAGGAGGAAATTCCTTAGGAAGACACTCCTATCCATTACGGATTGTCCTGTCTGTTAAAACAATAAACTGACATTACCAGAGGTGTTTATGGGATTTTTCCTTTAAGCCCTTTGGGGCTATGGCCCATAGAGAACTTCCCGATGCTCATTATAAAGGAGATGAAGGGGTTTCATTTGTGCTGTTGTTGATTGCAATATATTAAGGCCCCAATGTTAACGCAGTACAGGGGGGTAACCACAAGCTCTTAGAGTAAGGTTATTTTGAGATCGAGTAAGGGACAGATGTATCTGACTTGTATACATCTGTCACTTACTCGATCTCAAAATAACCTTACTCTAAGAGCTTGTGGTTACCCCCCTGGCCGCTCTATGCCAAAATATCAGTTTTGTTTGCAAAAAAATATTTGATTTACATTTTAGTTATGAAGAAATTCCAGCCATAAATTTTTCTGTGTAAAAATATTTTTAAACATCAAAGTCGTTTTGGAGGAGTTTCCAAAAATTGCGAAAAAATATCGTATTGTTAATTATTTTTTTAAAGCAAAACTATTATTCACACGAAAAAACCTTGTGTTCAAAATTATGTACATGAGTCAATGATAAATATTTTTTTTTTCAAACCTTTTAACTTAGTCGTTACTAAGGAGTATGCTTCAGAAAGTATCCGTTTTACGGCACTAAAGCGGTTGTAGGCCCCTTTAGGCTTGCTTGCAGCACAAGTCACAAGATTCTATTAGTATGTTGCTGAACATAAATATCATTTAAACAATATTCTGCCTCTGTCAAATGATTTACTGTTTAGCACGAAAACAAAACAAGTTATTCTGTCAGGAAGTTTGTTAGATACTTAGATAGGAAATTATGAGATCACTAGAATTGTTATAGTAGAAATAATGCTATAATTATTAGCACGCCGGCCTAGATTATGTGTTTAACCAAATTAGTCTACCTATATATTCAGTCACAACAAGATGATTATTTACTATAATCACTCACTATAATTTTTAGTCTTTTCCTTTATATATTCGATATTTATAAGTATATTAGATAAGTATGTATGTATTTTATAAGTAATATAATTTATGATCTATTGCACACTGACAGCCCTAAATTCTTTTCCTATCGTTCAGTCCATCCAAAGATTGTATGTATTGCCCTGTGCGATAAGACCGCCCATTGTACACTTTGTTTTTGAAAATGTTTGTTCTGTATGTTGTTTTATTTTGTGATGTACAATAAAGTATATAATCATGATAATAATAATTATTGACGATTACGACTCTATTCACCTACCGGTAGTTATATCACTAATGTTTACAACCTAACTAGAACTAAACTCTAACAACCACAGTAAATGATAAATGATAAATGATTTTATTTCTGTAAGTTGGTTTGTACAAACGCTTTTACATGTCTAACATATTTTTTTTTAAAACTAGATGAGGCCGGCGTTTCCTATCTGACTACTCTGAGAAGAAAGGCCGAAACAAACTCAGAGGTCACAGTCTCTTTTAAAGTCCTGACAAAATCTTGGTTCGATCATGTGAAGACCATGTAGACTGATGTCTGAAATGGTCTTTTGAGGAAAGAACCAGCCAGATTGAGTGGACCTGTCCAGTCAGTGCACGCATTTGTCAATAACCGAGCAGCTCAACTCAGAATTTAAGGAGCTCAACGATTCGACGAACAATACCAAAGAAAGGACATTCGGGTAGGCCGCATAAACTACTCAAACTGCCAGACCATGATTAAAAACTAAGATAAATTAAAAAACAAAATAATGATCCACATAGTCTTCACATTCACAATAATTAAAATAAAATAATATAATACTTTAAAAAGTAAATATTCTTGTCATTGCAAGAAAACAAAAAAAAACAAAATTCATGGTGCAAAATATTTAAACAAAAAAAAAACTAAATTAATTTAATTGGAGCAGCTCACTCCCAAGCCGTTTTATCCTCAACGTAATCTTTAATGCTATAAAACGCTTTTTGGCACAACTTACGTTTAATGAATGATTTAAATTTATTAAGACTTAGATTTTGTACGTGGCTTGGAAGCATATTATAAAAGCGCACACATTGACATCTAAACGAGCCACCTATTTTCTTGAGCCTTGTTGTAGGTATTACAAATTTGTGTTTGTTCCTAGTATTTATATTATGGATATCACTGTATTTTTTAAACAATTTTATATTTTTATGGGCATATAAAAGATTTTCATAAATATACTGTAATAAGTGTAGTAAGTATCTTTCTCCTAGCCTGAAGTCAACAAGAGTAAAGTTACTCCAGTTAGTATATCCTAAACGGCCATAAATATTCCTCAAAATACAGCAGAAACCTCGAAAACATTAGCACAAAAGTTTCGCAGATAACGAACATACGACAGGAAACATTCAAAGGGCGCAAAAAAAAACATAGATATATATCCATTTTGCACACGAAATGTTCACGAAAAACAGTAATTTCCTACAAACAGCTACAGCAGAAGGCAATTGGATTTTTCAGGGCAAATTTTTCTAAAAGACTGGGAGTTTATCCGTCTAATAACAATCAAGCAAAATTGGATTCTAAACTAGTTAAGTTTAAGTTCATTTCTGTTTGAGGAGATCTCGCTGCTGTAGCATTTAATTTAGCGAAAAATATAGAGGTTAGATTTTTGCGCAGGTGATTCTCAATTGTTTTGTTGTAAGGTGAAAAAAAATGTTTCTTGGTAAATTGGGTGGATTAATTTGGGACCTGCTTAACACGTGGGGCAAACGTGAGAGGAATTTGAAATGGAAGTAAATGAGATTCAGACGGAATGCAAATATTTTTCACGTGTATTTTTTAAAGTCAGTTTACAGGAAATGTGATGTGATCATTTTGAACAGAGACAAGATAGTCTTGTGATCCTATACTAGTAATATAATAGACAAGAAAGTTTGTGAGAATGGAAAGATGTTTGTTACTATTTCACGCAAAAACCACCTAACGGATTTTAATAAAATTACGGTCATATTGTTTATACATCAGAATAACAAATAGGCTATCTATATATATCAAAATCAATTGCTGTTCGTTAGTCTCGCTAAAACTCGAGAACGGCTGGACCGATTTGAATAATTCTTTTTTTGTTATGTTCGACAGAATACAGGGAAGGTTTAAAATAAAAAAAATAAAAATAAAAAATGTTTATATATATATATCGTATATATATATCGTTTATTTATAACATAAGGCACATTTTACAATAAAGGGTATAGGGGTAAGGGATAGGGTAGGTAGAGTAGTGTAGTGTAGGTAGGTAGGTAGGTAGGTTAGGGTAGGGTACAATTTTATTTGGCGTAGGGTAGGGTAGGGTAGGGTAGGGTAGGGTAGGGTAGTGTAGGGTAGTGTTGGGTAGAGTAGTGTAGGATAGGGTAGTGTAGCGTAGGGTAGGGTAGTGTAGGGTAGGGTAGGGTAGTGTAGGGTCGGGTAGGGTAGGGTAGGGTAGGTAGGTAGGGTAGGTAGGTAGGGTAGGTAGGTAGATAGGGTAGGTAGGTAGAGTAGGGTAGGGTAGTGTAGGGAAGTGTAGGGTAGGGTAGGGTAGGGTAGGGTAGGGTAGTGTAGTGTAGGGTAGAGTAGTGTAGGATAGGGTAGTGTAGCGTAGGGTAGTGTAGGGTTTTTTTTTTTTTTTTTTTTTTCCGACTATTTCCACCAACTACATTGGCGCCTATTCTATATCTATTCCTCATCCATACTAGTTCTCGCTTGTCATGCCTCTCGTAATTTCATGCTTATATCCTTCTCCATTTATTCTGTGGGTGGGACTCCCACGTGAGCCAATTACTATTCTATTTTATATCTTTATTTAAAAAATCTGGGGTAAATAATTTATCATACTAGGGTTTTTTTTATTTTACATTTTTCACTATTATACATGATCCATAAATCTAAAACAAACTAAATTAGGTGCACATTTTCTTACTCTATATTTACTTATTTATTAATACACTTATTCCATAGATCTCTACATGGTATTTTCTTAACTACTGCTTATCTTACTTAAAATTTATTTGCACTTATTTCCTATGTTTGCATGACTATATACACAATATAATAAGAAACATAGTTTTTAATCAAGTCTTATTTTTATCTATTACTTTTTGGGCAATATTGACACAGTAGGCTGTAAAAATGTTTCTATTTTTCCCCGACATAATTTCCGGTACGCTTTCCCTTCGCAGATTGACGCCCAACTCTTGCTCCAGATTGTAGCGCTCTTTGGCGTAAATCGGACAGTCCAGAACAATATGCGGGACAGATTCCGCTATGTTGGGGTCACAGGAGCACGATGGGTTCTCCTTACACTTGAAACGATTCAAGTATTCTGAGAACCCACCGTGCCCCGTTAAGACCTGCGTGAGAACGCCTGTTGGCTTCACCTTTTGTATAATACGGTAGGCTGCAACTGCGTTAGGAAGGAACATTTTCGTCACCGAGGCCGTCTCGCCCGACACATATCTCCGGTTCCACTCATCAAGCGAATCCAAACGGATTTGACGCTTGATGTATGAAACCGGACACTGGTCGTAGTCCGGCTTCCTCCGTGACGACAATGCTGCCTTCTTCGCCAGCTCGTCCGCACGCTCGTTCCCTGGCAAGCCCGCGTGGGCCTTGACCCAGTAAAGAGACACAGCTTTTTCTTGGGCCAATGCCAGAGCGATATTCGCTCTTGCGCGGACCGCCAGAGGATGGAGAGAGCCATGACCTGTCAGTGTCTGCAATGCTGCCATTGAGTCACTGTACAGGCCATAGCTCGTCTCTTTGCGCTTGAGGATTACGTCCGTTGCCTTACAAATGGCCAGAAGTTCCGCCTGGTAGACAGTGCAGTACGCGGCAAGGCTAAGCTTGAGGTTCTGGACTTCACCTTCATTATCCCATAAGGATAATGCGGCTCCGACCTTCCCCTCAATCTTGCTGCCGTCAGTGAATATTCGCACTGCCTGCACATTCTGGCCGTCCACGAGCTCTTGGTCTGCCAGGCACATGAACTCCAAAGCCATTTGTTTGGCAGGGTGAGACGTCTCTGCAAATCTTACCATACCCTCAATGTCCCGGTCTCCTGGCACGAACCGGGATGACCCTCTCCTTGCCTCATACAGGGCAGCTGCCTCTTGTATGCGGAGGTCTAGAGGCAGTATCCCGGCCAGTACCAGTGCCGAGTTCAGTGAGACGGTGCGGTAAGACTTGCAGAGCTTCTGGACGAATCCTCGTTGGACAGAGCCTAGCATCCTTCGTATCCCCAACTTCTTTGTAGCGGGAGCCCAGGCTCCATTCGCGTACGTGACTATCGGTTCTATAGTTGCATTGTAAATTATTTTAATAACTTCCCTATTGAGACCCCAGCTAACTCTGGCTGCTCGCGCAAGCCGCTTGTATACTTCCGATGCCTTCTTACAAATATTTTTAGTGTGCTCATTAAAAGTTAATTTATCATCGATTGTAAGACCCAGCAGCTTCATGCTCCTTACCATACTGTTACAAGATAGGGCAGCGCCATCTAGTGACGAGTAGAAGAACTAAGTAGTAACTAGTGGCGCCATCTAGTATCGAATAGCGGAACTAATGTTCTCGGAAGTTCGTGTCGAGTAGAATTTTCCAGAATGTTCGAACCGAACATTCTGGAAGTTTCTAGTCGCTTCGGGATCGATGAGTTCAAAAGTCGATTGTTCTGGAAGATTCTCGAAGTACCTAGAACAGTATGGAACGTTCTAGAAACATCTTCCGGGCTATATAAAGAGCGGTCGGGTTTGTCGTGGGTCAGTTTCGATTGAGAAGCGATACAGAGCGATCAAAGCGGAAAATAGTGCGAAGTAATAGAATTGTTTAAGAAGTGTTTTTGTAATAAACAGTGATTAATTGAAGTCAGCTGTTTAAATAATTTATCCCTGAACCCTAGCTCGTAACAAATTGGTGTCAGAAGTGCGGGATAAATTATGCCGGTTCTACCGAAGGAAGAAACGGAAGGAATGCGCACCAGGAGTCAGCGCCAGCAAGACGTAGACCAAAGGCGCATTGGAGACGCTCCCTCACCGTCATCAGGTGGCTGTGGAGATTCCGCGGCTGCAGCGGAACCAGCTCAACCGTCGGCGTCACCTGACTTAGCCGCCCTTATGGCATTCATGCAAGAGCAGGCTCGCCGTCAGGAGGAGCAGGCTCGCCGTCAGGAGGAGCAAGCTCGCCGCATGGAGGAGCAGATGCAGCGCGACAAGGAGGAGCAGGCTCGCTGTCAGGAGGAGCAGGCTCGCCGTCAGGAGGAGCAAGCTCGCCGCATGGAGGAGCAGATGCAGCGCGACAAGGAGGAGCAGGCTCGCCGTCAGGAGGAGCAGGCTCGCCGTCAGGAGGAGCAGGCTCGCCGTCAGGAGGAGCAGGCTCGCCGTCAGGAGGAGCAAGCTCGCCGCATGGAGGAGCAGATGCAGCGTGACAGGGAAGAGCAGGCTCGCCGTCAGGAGGAGCAGCTCTTGGTGATTAAGGACCTCCGCACAGCCATCGGTAAGGAGATGAAAGAATTTAAGGACCAGGTCCAGCAGCAGGAGATCCGCATCGCCGAGTTAGAAAAGATTGTTCGTGGGCTCAAATCTGGAGGAGGGGCCGTGGCAGCTACGATAGTTGCGCCCTCACCGGTTGGTTTTAAAGTGCCACCATTTGACGGCTCTTCGTCATGGTCTGCCTACAAGATACAGTTCGAGGCCGTTATGAAATCAAATAGGTGGACCAAAGAACAGGCTTTGACTGCTCTAACCTTGGGTCTTCGCGACCAGGCTTTGACTGTGTTAGAGGCACTTGGACAGGACCTTACTTTTGAGAAGCTTCTGGAAGCATTGGAAGCTAGATACGGCGACGCGCACCTGGAACATGTGTTTCGCGCCCAGCTGAAGGACCGATCGCAACGTGTTGGTGAAACCTTACAGCAGTGGGCTCTGGAGGTGGAAAAGCTGGTCCGGAAGGCTTACCAGTCATCACCTGTGCTGATCGACGGGAATCTCGTACAGGCATTCACGGATGGAATCCGCGATCTGCAGGTTAGGGCTGCCGTAAGGCTAGGCCATTTTAAGAACCTTAAGAACGCCCTAGCCTACGCTTTGGAAGTGGAAGCTGTACGACAGGACGATCGAGCTCACCGCATAAGGGATGTTGTGACTTCACCCCGGTGCTATAGCTGTGGAGAGAGAGGCCACATCCGGTTGAGCTGCCCAAAGCGAAGGAGTCGCCATTGTGGAAGTCAGTCACCAGCATCAGGAAAACCAGTAGATGGCAGGACTAAGTGGCGGATGGTGACCGGTAAGGAAAGAGCCCCAAGGAACTCGATCTCGCAAATTGTGTGTGAGCCACAATTATGTGAAGGGAACAGAACACCACACGATGATGTAGATGCTCTCTCGCGTAGGTTGTGTTCCGATCAATGTAAGCCCTGTAGCAGGCAAGAGGCTGAGCACGTAACATTTGTGAGGATGTTGAGGACGGATCTTAGCGAAGATTGGAAGGCAACCTTGCAGAGCGCTCAACAAGAAGACAGAGACCTAAAACCGATCCTTGAATGGAAGAAATCAGGTGCTCCTAGGCCTCACTGGAGTGATGTCGCAGCAACCAGTTCCATCACCAAGAGTTATTGGGCACAGTGGGAAAGCTTGGTTATCCAGGATGGAGTTCTGTGCCGGAAATGGGAGAACGCTCGCGGTGACCAGTGTCATCTACAAATGGTCGTACCTAAAGTTAAGGTGCCGGAGATCCTAAAGCTCTACCACAATGGATGTTCAGGGGGTCACATGGGAGTTAAGAGGACTTTAATCAAGATCCGAGAACGATTTTACTGGATCCATTGTCGAGAGGACGTTGAGGAATGGTGCCGCAAATGTACAAGTTGTGCGGCTGTGAAAGGACCACAAACTCGTAGCAGAGGGGCACTAAAGGTTTACAATGTTGGTGCACCATGGGAACGTATAGCATTAGATGTTGCTGGGCCATTTCCGGAAAGCCAAAGCGGGAACAAGTACTTCTTGGTCGTCATGGACTACTTCACAAAATGGCCGGAAGTGTTTGCAATACCCAATCAAGAAGCGGTTACGGTGGCTGATAAGTTAGTTCACGAAGTGTTTTGTCGGTTTGGGGTACCCTTGGAAATTCACAGTGATCAAGGCCGGAACTTCGAGTCAGAAGTGTTCAAGGAGACGTGTCGTGTGATGGGTGCTCACAAAACCAGAACTACTGCTTATCATCCGCAATCAGACGGGATGGTTGAACGATTCAACCAATCGCTGGAGAGGTATCTGGCAAAGGTTGTGGAAACCAGACAGAAGGATTGGGACAAACACATTCAACCATTTCTCATGGCATATCGGAGTGCTGTTCATGAAAGTACAGCAGTAACACCAGCTTTTGCTAATTTCGGAAGAGAACTACGATTACCTGCAGATCTAATCACCGGTACCCCACCTGATTCGCCACGCAATGTAACAGATTACGCGAATGAACTACGGAATAGGATGAATGATGTATATGAGCACATCAGACAGACAGGTCAGCAGATGTCTGATAGGATGAAGACTCGCTACGATCGGAAGGCGAACAATAAGGGCTTCGATGAAGGATCTCTGGTATGGTTACATAACCCGGTACGCAGCAAAGGAAAATCGCCTAAATTGCAAGCCAAATGGGATGGACCATATCGCGTAGTTACCAAGATCAATGACGTCACCTACCGAATTCAAAAGGGACCACGAGGTGCATCGAAGGTCATTCATGTGGATCGGTTGGCCCGTTATCATGGGTCTAACAATGCTCGGGACGAGCATGTCTAAGAAGGAGGCAATGTTACAAGATAGGGCAGCGCCATCTAGTGACGAGTAGAAGAACTAAGTAGTAACTAGTGGCGCCATCTAGTATCGAATAGCGGAACTAATGTTCTCGGAAGTTCGTGTCGAGTAGAATTTTCCAGAATGTTCGAACCGAACATTCTGGAAGTTTCTAGTCGCTTCGGGATCGATGAGTTCAAAAGTCGATTGTTCTGGAAGATTCTCGAAGTACCTAGAACAGTATGGAACGTTCTAGAAACATCTTCCGGGCTATATAAAGAGCGGTCGGGTTTGTCGTGGGTCAGTTTCGATTGAGAAGCGATACAGAGCGATCAAAGCGGAAAATAGTGCGAAGTAATAGAATTGTTTAAGAAGTGTTTTTGTAATAAACAGTGATTAATTGAAGTCAGCTGTTTAAATAATTTATCCCTGAACCCTAGCTCGTAACAATACCAATGTCGACCCCGGCCATGCTCAGAATTGGAGTGTCGTACTTAAGTCTATTGGTTATAAGCATCGCACAGGTTTTGTGTGGTGCAAACCGAAGCTTATTTCTGACACCCCAACTCTGAACATGGGCGAGGGCTGCATTGGTACTTCGGGAGACTTCAGCCGCTGTGTCACCCTCGACAACCAACACTATATCGTCTGCAAAAGCTTGCGCGAAAAATCCCATATTCTCTAGGTCCTTCAGCAGCGGATCCAATAGAAGGTTCCACAGAACGGGACCGCCAATTGACCCCTGGACACAGCCCTTGTTTGTCTCTCTTGTGCACTCCTCCCCGGCATACCTCACTCGAACTTTTCTGCTGTCTAGGTAGCTGTCAATGAGCCTTCTAGTGTTCACGGGGCACTTTTCCTCAGCCAGCCTGACTTTTATTGCCGGCCACCATGCGCTGTCGAAGGGGCCCTCTATATCCAATGACACCAGGACAATTAGCTTCTTCAGCCGCAACTTGTCCTGTACGTGCTTTATTAGAGTACAGAGGGCGTCCTCGGTGCTTCTCTGTGGCATAAAGCCAAACTGGCGAGTACTAAACCGTGGCACCAGATGCCACTTGATCCTCGCCACTACCATCCTCTCCAGGACCTTCCCCAAGACCGGTAGGAGACCTATCGGTCTATAGGACTTGGGGTTCAAGTAATTTTCTTTGCCCGGTTTTCGGAGGACTACCACCGTTGCCTCTTTCCATATCTCCGGGAAGTGTGCCAGTTCTAGGCATTTATTGTACAGGGCAAGGAAAGCGTCCAGGTCCTGGAGGATCGCTCGACAGCAGATGTCCGACGTAAATCCATCGGCTCCGGGAGCTTTCTTCGGGTTGAAGCGTGCCACGGCTATCTTCAGCTCCAGCGGTGTAAAGGGTGGGTCATGATTTTCATCATGACTCGACGCATTTACCCGACTGGCCGCTTCTCTTGTGAGCCTATGTTCTGCATTGTCCTCTTCAGCTGTGTCCTTTGGATAAAACGTGTCGGCGAGTAAGGCTGCCGATTCCTTTGGGTTAAGGAATGCACCGTCGCTCATCAAGGTCAAGTCTTCCTGTCTCCTGGCGGTCCCCCTGATTACTCTGAAGATACCTTCCCATATACCTTCCCCATCCTGCTTTTCACAAAATCTCTTCCAGCTGGCTACTTGGGCTTCTTTGGCTTGGCACTCATACTCCTCTTTCGCTTTTAGATACTCATTTACAACCATCGCTCGGCGGACCGGTGCGGCGTTGCGGACACGGTTCTTTTTGGTCATAACCTCCCTCTTTTTAGTAGCAAGTTCCTCGGACCACCAAGGGATTGAAATTTTATCTTTTTTACAAATTTTTGGGATAGTTTCGTCACATGCTTTCTCAATTACTTTTTTGATTTTTATTACCATTTCTTCCAATTTATCTCGACTATCTACTTTATTAATACTATCTAAATTTATATTATTATCAATTTTATGTGTCGTGTGGGTAGTGTAGGGTAGGGTAGGGTAGTGTAGGGTAGTGTAGGGTAGTGTAGGGTAGGGTAGGGTAAGGTAGGGTAGGGTAAGGTAGGGTAGGATAGGGTAGGGTAGTGTAGGGTAGAGTTGTGTAGGATAGGGTAGTGTAGCGTAGGGTAGTGTAGGGTAGGGTAGGGTAGTGTTGGGTAGTGTAGGGTAGGGTAGGGTAGGGTAGGGTAGGGTAGTGTAGGGTAGAGTAGTGTAGGATAGGGTAGTGTAGTGTAGGGTAGGGTAGGGTAGGGTAGGTAGGGTAGATAAATGTTTGGTGTTTTTATGGCAAAACAAAGTTTGCCGGGTCAACTAGTTATTTATAATTATACTCATCGCGGTCTGATCATTGTGGTCCATTTGTGGACAAAGACATCTTGTCTTATAATAAAAAACCGGCCAAGTGCGAGTCGGACTCGCGCACAAAGGGTTCCGTACTTGGTCAATTACGATACGACGTATTAAAAAGAAACTACTTTCTAGATCTCGTTCAAACCAATTTTCGGTGGTAGTTTACATGGTAATGTACACCATATACTTATATTACTATACTTATATTTTTTTAGTTTTATCATTCTCTTAATTTAGAAGTTACAGGGGTGGGGACACACATTTTACCACTTTGGCAGTGTCTCTCGCGTAAACTATTCAGTTTAGAAAAAAATTATATTAGAAACCTCAATATCATTTTTGAAGACCTATCCATAGATACCCCACACGTATGGGTTCGTTGAAAAAAAAAAATTTAGTTTCAGTTTCAAGTATGGGAACCCCCAAAATTTATTGTTTTTTTTTCTATTTTTGTGTAAAAATCTTAATGCGGTTCACAGAATATATCTACTTACTAAGTTTCAACAGCATAGTTCTTATAGTTTCGGAAAAAAGTGGCTGTGACATACGGACGAACAGACAGACAGACAGACATGACGAATCTATAAGGGTTCCGTATTTTGCCATTTCGCTACGGAACCCTAATAAAGGATGGCTTTAACTTATAAGCGCAAATTAAGACAGGAGATCCCATCATCAATGGTGAATAGTCAAGTGGTTCTAGCATGAAATATATTGTAAATTTCAGTAAACAGAACCAAAAAGCTAAAAATTCAGCAAAGATAAATTCCAACTTGAAGATACGCAGCAATTCTTTACTTTCAACACTACTCCAGAGACCCAAAAAAACCCAAGGCTGCTTTACTAAGTCAATCCAAATGCCAGTTTTGTGTCCCAATGGACACGTCTTACTGTCTGACGAAGTGAGATAGGACAAATGGACACTATGGACAGGCTCAATCCTGTGACGTTGTCTGATGCCACAATAGATGGTCTTGGAGACTCATTAATTATGCTGATAGGCCCTGTGGGTGACGTAATAGTTGGGAATCTATATTCAAAGTAATTTTGGTTTTTAGGTAATAGTCCTCTTGGGCTGAATTGGGTTTAGAATTCGTTGAGAATGTTTTTTAAGGGTCGATTTGAAGTGTTTTATTGGCTGCCTTTTAAATCTTACTTAAAATCGGAATTAGGTATTGACTGCAGATGGTGTAATTTGATGATATCTTGAATCCTAAAACAAAGTATAAAGTAGTAAGAAGCAACGGCTTGGAATAATATGTTACCATTTCACAGCAACCGACTTTTAGTTCTTGCTTGTGGCCCGGGGCGGCTTCACACGGCATAAAATATATACATAAACCTTCCTCGTTTTATAGTTCTTTCTATTGTGAAAATCATATCAAATTCCGTTGAGTGCTTTAAAAGAAGTTAGCAGATGAACAAAAATGTCGTCGTGAGACGCGGAGAGCGACTTTGTTATATACTATTTGGCTAGGCTCAATCGGGACTTTATAATAAAAGAGTGGACTGTATTAAAATAGGTATATTACTGTTATTACGCTATCAACTCAGATAGAAATAGGTACAAAGAAATGCCCGTAATCGCTGGTGTCTGTGAGCTGAGTGGAGCGGCGGGCGCGCAGCCGGCCGTCGCGTCGTGGGTTCGGTCCCCCGACACCCCGCGCCTGCCTCTCGGACGCCCGCGCATATGTGATGCGCCAACATATTCCCCGGGTTGAAGGGAAGTCTTCAATTGTCGATTGGAAGGGGGCAGATGCAGTTGAAAGCACGACGAATGGTGCCCCGCTTCGTCTTCAGTTCGGCCACTCTCGTGACTCCGTCTACGCCAGGATAGGTCTTCGTGACCCGGCCCAGGGACCAGAGCAGAGGCGGCGTTGTTTTGTCCTTTATCAGGACTAAGGACCCCGGCTTCACTTCACCTCTGGAATGAAACCACTTGGATTTGGCCTGCAGCAGAGAAGTGTACTCGTTATGAAACCGTCGCCAGAAATGCTGTCTGATGTGCTGAATTCTCTTCCAGCGATCCAGTCGCGTGATGTTGGCTTCAGTCACCTGAGGATGTGGTACTGATAAGAATGGCCGTCCAATTAGGAAGTGAAAGGGAGTAAGTGCCGAAAAATCGTTAGGGTCTGAAGAAAGAGGAGTAAGAGGGCGTGAGTTAAGAACCGCCTCTATATGAGTGAGACAGGTAGCCATCTCTTCGAAGGTGAAATGAGTAAGATGCAGTAATCGTTTTAAATGATGCTTACATGATTTTACAGCAGCTTCAGCCAATGAATTGAAATGAGGGCTGTATGCGGGCGTGAAAATAAATTCAATACCCTGCTGCGCCATTTCAGATGCAACATTTGATGATTGCAAGAACCTGTACATCTCATTTGATGCGCCTACAAAGTTAGTCCCGTTATCGGACGTGATGCTTCGAGGCTTGCCACGACGCGCCACGAACCGATTTAGAGCGGCCATGTAGGCCTCAGTGGTGAGGTCGGTGACGAGCTCCAAATGTACGGCTTTTACTGCCGAGCAAACAAAGATGCACATATAGGACTTTGTAAGTTTGCATCCTCGGCCTTTACGATTGGCCACCAATACTGGCCCGGCGTAGTCAACATAACTATTTAAGAAAGGAAACTCAAGATTTGTTCTTGAGCTAGGTAGTTGACCCATTATAGGCTGAACGTTCTGAGCCTTATGTCGAAAACATTTAAGACATTTATTCACGACAAATCTAGACAAGTTTCTGCCGCCTAGAGGCCAATATGTTTGCCGTATATGTGACAATAACAACTGTGGACCTGCATGTACAAGTTTTAAATGTTGCATTTGAAATATAAGTTTTGTAAGTATATGCTTACTGCATAAAACAATAGGATGTTTCACGCTAAAATCGTAGGGGGAGTTATCGAGCCTTCCGCCCACGCGAATGAGGTTATGATTGTCAATGAACGGTGTCAGAGGAAGCAATCTACTTTTGCGCGGTAATTTTTGTCCAGACTTTAACAAATTATACTCTTCTGGAAACATTTCAAGCTGTGAATAATGTATAATTATATTTAATGAGTTTTCTAGTTCTGTTGTTGAAAAATTACCATGCAATTTATTTTTATTTTTTATGTTGTAAACAAAGCGTTGTATATATGTAATTATATTTTGTATTTTTAATAAACTAGAATACTTTACTAATAAATTAGAAATGATTGATGAATGAATAGTTACGTCTAAATGATCACTACGTAACGTAATATGATTGTCACTATTACTACCAATGTAATGAGTCACTACTTCCGGCAGACTATCTTTCCCGTTGTTTGGCATGCTAGGCCACTCATTTTCACTATGCTGTAAAAATGAGGGTCCAGACCACCACAGAGGTGTGTGCATGATAACGTCGGCACTGAGACCACGGGAAACAAGATCCGCCGGGTTGTCCTTCGACGGTACGTAGCTCCAGGTATGACCACAAGTACTTTCCTGTATTTCATTGACTCTGTTTCTGACAAAAGGTTTTAATTGATTAGAAGGAGTAGAGAGCCAACCCAGGACTATGGTTGAGTCGCACCAGAATCTACATTTATGAATGGGCATGGTAAGCGATTCCTGAACCTTAGTACACAGCCTTGCACCCAACAAAGCTCCACAAAGTTCAAGCCTCGGTATCGTCGTTGGTTTGATCGGCGCTACACGATTTCTAGAGACTAGAAGTTGTACGCCTATGGACCCACTGCCATTACAAGACCGAATGTACACACAAGCGCCGTACGCCCTCTCGGACGCGTCGGTAAAGACGTGTACTTCATGCGTAATAGAGTCTTCACGCAAAACCCAACGCGGAATATTTAATTTATTTAATGCTGTTATTGTGCCTTCAAATGTATACCAAAGATTTTTGACTTCGTGCGATACTTCGTCATCCCAGTCATACTTGTCTTGCCATAGACGCTGCATAATCAGCTTTGCTTCGACGACGCATGGACCTACGAGGCCTAATGGGTCAAAGATTTGACTGATAACGGAAAGGACATGACGTTTTGTGACTTTAGTAGTGGAGGTGATATTTATAGCATAAGTGAGTGAATCAGAGTCACAAATCCAGTTAAGACCTAAAGTCTTAGATTGAGAGTTTGGAC
The DNA here is from genome assembly GCA_949775005.1 of Orthosia gothica. Classification (NCBI taxonomy): domain Eukaryota; kingdom Metazoa; phylum Arthropoda; class Insecta; order Lepidoptera; family Noctuidae; genus Orthosia; species Orthosia gothica. Next base: position 13,993,563 of record OX459067.1, read on the forward strand.
TATGCTCAGAAAAATTTAAAGTGTTATGTAACTCGTTGCTATGTGTAATTTCTTTTAGAATTTTTGGATTGTTTGATCGCCATTTTCTTAAATTGAATTTTGCAGATGATAGAACAGAATGTACCTTTTTTGAAATATCTACCGTTTCAGCTATCGTATCCCCTCCACTAAGAAAGTCGTCGACGTAAAAATCTCGTCGTATAGCGCATTTGGCACGACTGTCCTCAATGTCATCAGCCAGACTTACAAGACACTTAGTGGCTAAATAGGGCGCAGAAGCGGTACCATAGGTAACCGTATTTAAAGTGTAGGTTCTAAGAGGTTCTGAAGGTTCAAATCTGTAAACTATTTTTTGAAGAGGTCGTTGGACTGGATTTAACTCTATGGCTCTGTACATTTTTTCCACGTCACCTGAGACCACGTACTTATGCTGACGAAAACGTGTTAAAATGGAAAACAGATCGTCTTGTACTACGGGACCGACCATCTGGATGTCGTTAAGCGACGCCCCCGAACTGGTAGGAGCTGATGCGTCGAATACTACGCGTAGCTGTGTAGTGGTGCTAGAACTGCGAATAACTCCATGATGTGGAATGTAATAATTTTTCATGGAGTTTTCTGGTGAAGGAGTACAGTCTGAGTCTAACGTCATATGACCAAGGCGCTCATATTCTCTCATGAACTCATTGTATTTTTTATAAAATGATGGATCGCGTTTGAATCGCCGTTCAAGGGAAAGAAAACGATTTCTAGCATTGGTAAATGAATGACCTAATGTACTAGGATCCCCTCTTAAAGGCATTGATACTACGAATCCCCCACCATCATTACGGACGGTGGTTTGAGCAAAAGACTGCTCACACATTCTCTCCTCAAGCGAGAGTGAATGTTTTGAAGCAATATGGTCAAGCTCCCAAAATTGAGTTAGGTCGGGAGTGACATTGGAATGATGGCAAAAATGATTGACGGAAAAACATGAGTGGCGCGAAATACTACCTGAAACTAACCATCCTAACTTGGTCTCGCATAATTTAGGTAGGTTTTTCCCTAAGTCAATTGTTTTGCTGCCTAAGACATTCCAGAAAACTTCAGCCCCTACCAGGATGTCTACGACCGACGGAACATTAAAGTTCGGGTCTGCTAGTTTAATACCTGAAGGAATAGGGACGTGATTGATGTGTATGAATGAAGACGGTAGAAATTTTGTGATTTCAGGCAAAATGTGACACTCGATATCTACATTAAAGGCACAGCATAAAGACTCTATTGAGAGGTGACAAGACTGTGTACTGGTGGATATGTGGTTATTAATACCCGTTACCTTGGTGCTCGTACCGCGTCGTAACAAACCCAGCTTCTCTGATAAGCTCTGCGTAACAAAGTTCGCCGAACTGCCATTGTCCAGCAGTAGGCGCGCAGTGTACTTCTTACCCGTCACGCCAGTCACGTTCACCATAGCTGTGGACAGTAAAACATGCGCAGAAGTAGCAAGCTGCATGGAATTGGCTGAAAGCACAACATTTGAAGAAGGAGAAGCAGAAGACAGTGCAAAAGGCGTGATAGAAGGCATTGGATTGGAAGCAAGTTTGGGCTCGTTACTTTCCAAATGCAAAAGCGTATTGTGCTTTGTTTTGCAATATTTGCAATGTGAAAATCTACATTTTGTAGAATTATGTCCAAAGCGTAAGCAATTAATGCAAACATTAAATTGAGTTGCCTTTTGTATACGATTTTCTATTGACAAGTTTCTAAAAGATTCACATTTAAATAACGTATGTGCTTGGGAGCAAAGTGGACATTTACTGTTTTTATTTATATTTTCAATTTTTTTATTTGTTGTATGCTTTGAATCGGTTTTATTTGAATGACTATTATTTAAGGCAATTATAGCATTCGTTTCGGAAGAACTAAGATTTGTCTCCACTGATTCTAACCAGTCCGCTTTTCTGCTTAAAAAAGAACAAAATTGTGTTAAAGTAGGATCATCTTTAAAAGTATTGTTTCTATGCTCTTCCCAGTCACGACTTGTTGTTAAATCTAATTTTTTAATCATAAAATAAATAATAATATCATCCCAATATTGAGTGGGCCTTTTTAATGAAGTTAGTGCCCTAATATTTTTATTAATAACATCAACAAGGTTTCTAATGTAAACACTTGATTCTTTTGTAAGAGGTTCAACGTCAAATAAAGCTTGTAAATGATTTTTCACTAAAAGTCGGTTGTTATTGTAACGTTCGCACAACAGGTCCCACGCTAAATTATAATGGTCAGCTTTAAAGTCAATGTTTTTTATAATTAAAGCTGCATTCCCCTGGAGTGAAGCTCGCAAATAGTGAAACTTGTTGATATCACTTATGCTAGAATTGTCGTGAATCAATGACCCAAAAGTGTCCCTAAACTCAAGCCAGCATTGGTAGTTCCCATCGAAATGTGGCAAATCTATTTTAGGCAAACGAACAAAAGAATTCCTAAATGAAACATGTGCACCTGAGTCAGCATCTTTGAAGCCCGCCTCCGACGCAGCACCGTTGGTCGAGACACCGAGCAGGCTGCGCGTGAGTGCCACCAAGTTGAAAAACTGGCGGTCAAAGTCCTCACGTTCAGTCAATGCTGCCTCGTTGTCGTCGGATATCACTTCGATGTGTGTCTGTAAGGCGTCAAATTCGGTATGTAAGGTTTCAAATCTATTAAAACGCTCCTCTAAATCTAAACGTTGCAACTCTGATATTGCGGAACTACTTTTTACTAAATTTAAATAGTTACTGTAAATAGTAAGCTTTGATTTAATTGAACTACGTTTTTTTATCAATGTTTTTAAGTTATCTGCCATTGTAAAGTTAAATAACAGCTGGACGCACTGATGCTAATGTACTCAATAGATAAGACAACCACAAACAGCTGTGCGTTAGTGAAAGGGATCGAGAAAAAATTTCAAGGTCAACAACTCAACACGTGTTATCGCGGTGCGAAGTAGCTAATTACCGAGCGTTTTCGATACAAAATATGCGTAATTTTACAAGCAGTGCGTAGGTAACACTATGAAAGCACTAATGTTGAGACACTGTATGAACACTGAAAGATAGGAAGATGAACAACGTTTTTCGGCAAGAAGATGAAAGCAGAAAAATAACTAATTGGAACGGACTCACTCAAATACAGTATTATACTCCCAAAGAATGACGTCAGCTCCCACGTTGACTATGCAGGCTGCCTCGGGAACGACTTCTTTGTTCTTTTCTTCGTGGTCGTACCGCGTGGTGCTCGCGAACGGTCCAAGTCCGCACAGGTGAACACGACGACCGATGTTGTTGACGGCGTTAATTACAGCAAAACCGGTGTTTATTTTTGAGCAATCGAAGGACCAATGGCTAGGCTCAATCGGGACTTTATAATAAAAGAGTGGACTGTATTAAAATAGGTATATTACTGTTATTACGCTATCAACTCAGATAGAAATAGGTACAAAGAAATGCCCGTAATCGCTGGTGTCTGTGAGCTGAGTGGAGCGGCGGGCGCGCAGCCGGCCGTCGCGTCGTGGGTTCGGTCCCCCGACACCCCGCGCCTGCCTCTCGGACGCCCGCGCATATGTGATGCGCCAACACTATTTAAAGATAAAGAAGACCGAACTCACACTTTATGTAATTGCTTTATGTAAAGTAGATATAGAAGTATATTATATTCTTAAATTATAGTAACTATAAATATCCCTAACATTATTACAACAGCGTCAAAAAATTTTTCCACATTACCTTCCAGGCTAAAAATAAAAATTGATCGACTTCATTCAATTAGGTCTAAAAGGGTGTTACAGAGGCGAGATGATCAGGTTATGCGGGCTAGGGAAAATTATACACAGATTGGCGCAGAAATAGCTTATATGGAAATAGAAATTTCATCTTGGCTATCAGAGAGTATTTTTTACGGACTGTATAAAAAAATAAGAGACGATGGAGATTAGGTAGATAAGTTAGCGAAAATTAAAACGTAGCAATTCATTCATTTATTTATAACATCAGCTATATTATAAAACATATAAAAAAGGCGTACACAAAACACATGACTACATATTGTAGCCAACAACTATTCACAGATTAGCTGTGGGATTCATATAATGATTGAATGAATGTTTGGATCAGTGTTTTTTCGCAAGATATCGTGTCATAATTATGTGTTCTATAGATTGTCGATCGAAGCGTGTCTACTACTAGATAAATTATGTAGCATGAATTAAAAATGTACCGGGGTTATTTTTTTTTAATTTTTAATTTTACTTATGTTTTGGGGATTATATGACCTATGACTTTCTTGGTGAAAGTTGTTCATTTACATGGTATGAAGCAGTTTTTAAACTATTATCATACCTTTCTGTTACAAACTATAGAGAACGCAAAAAAATATAATGTGTGTTTCTTACGTACGAGCAAAAATATCTATACATTCGAAAGATAGATAGGCAGGTTTAACATTTCTCAAACAATTGACAAAAAAAAACTCGAAGGTAAAATAAAAAACGATCCTTTACAGGATCAGGTAATAAATAAAACAGGAGTTGATTGATCAAAGTTTGACAAAAGACTACGGAGCCGATTACAAGGAAAAAAGAAAATGTAAAAGAAAAGGCAAGACAATTACCTAGATTGAAACCGACGCAAACGTGGAACATTAACATATACATAGATTGAAAGCGATTTAGAACATTACAGATAATTGAATTTACAGAACATTGAACATGCGGTGGCAAATTGCGACATGACAAATAGAGTTTTTTTTGTTTTGTTAGGGTTTTTTGTGATTATTTGTAACTAGAGGGTCAGCTTTGCATTTGTAAATAAGTTGGAGGTTTCATCATTGCCGTCAGAGGATCTCTTGCTTATCAAGAGATACATATCAAACGCCTTAACCCTGATTAATTTAAGATTACTTATTTGTTTATATCTATATAAAACATTATTATCATCATCATATCAGCCGAAAGTCGTCCACTGCTGAACATAGGCCTCCACCAAGTGTCGTCACATAATTTTTATTTAAAACTATTTTGGTTCGTCACTTGTCCCATAAGGGTTCATTGAAAGACTCGGACAGACAGTCGTAAGGCACAAACTACGACTTTTAAATGAAGTCTCTTTTTTATTTCTGTGTGTCGTGTTGAAATGACCGTGTCATAGAGATGTTATCCTTTCTTTCTTCTAGTAATCAAAATATAAAAATGTCGGCTCTTGCCATGATTTGTTCACTTAAAATGGGACACAAGTACCTTTGCTTGGTACTGTGCAGAGTCTAGTTTCAGGTATGGTGTCGATATGGTTCACGGAGGGCGACAGTAATCGTTCGGACATGGCCGTGACATGACACATACTGGCCTAAGAACTGCTCAGTGTTTCCTTTGAAGTCCAGAGTATAGTATTTAGTACCATAGTGATGGTAATTGACTCTGTAACGAATTAAAACTGTGTAGAAGTTACAGGAGATATTTCTCTCATTTACCCGTATCCCAAATTCTGCGCCTACGATTGTAATTCTGATACCTGTATGTCACTAAGTGGGTCAACTCACAATCCTATAGACTGAATCTGACAAATATATAAGTACCTATATCAAACACCACACATAGATTGCATGAATTCAACATCGCACACGCTCGTTTCAATCGGTAATATCCGTATGGTAAACGTAATGATTACGAATTTTCATTTCATCGTTCATTGAGGCGGAAAGCAGGCGTTTCATTAGTAACTGTTGTTTGTGGCACACATATTAATTCGAATAAACCTCTCCATATCACCTAGCTTTTTGCTAACTAGGTACATAATTATGTTGGGGTGATTTCCATATTAAGCGAATTGTCAGATTTTGCACTAACCATAATGACTGACACTGATGCACAAATCTCTGTATAGATTCCGTGATTTTACATCTCTGTGTAAAGCTATTTTATATTAGTCTGTACCGTCCCACGGCTGATCAAATTCCTCACCCAATTGTTTCCATGTGTTCTTTTCATGTGCCACCAGTCCTTGCAGTCTAATTATAAATATAAGTTATTAATGATCAACCTAAAAAAAGCTTACTTCTTACAAAACGCTTCAAAATTCAAAGGATGACCAACTTCAACAATATATCGTCTAAATCTCAAAAACGTCCATCGCAACATGTTTCAGCAAGTGTCACCAGACATTGATTACCATTCAGTGTTTATTAAGGCTCTAACGAGCAACCAAACTTCGGGTCCTCCGGTCCCCCTTTTCAGTAACTTTGACGTCGGACGCTCAAAGATTTTGTCTCGATAATACTGTCGATAACTTTGAAGCAAAATTAAGGTTTTTTGTCTCAGTTTCAAAGATGATGAAGGTGATAGTGTTGATAATGTTTATAGCTTTGATGATAGTTGTATTGGTGGTACTAACAGATGTAGTGCCTATACGAAGTTAATGGATTTGAAATGATGAGTGAGATGACAAAGCGTCTGGTGGTTGAAGTTAACACAACGTTACATCGCGCAGGTATTCCCCGAATATGCCTAAAGTTCGGTACACACGACAACGGTTTATCGTAGCGATTTCACTGCGCAGTCCGTGTGCACGTGTGCTTGTGTCCCAGCAGTGGGAAGGTTATAAGGCCGATGATGATATAATAGATAATTTTCAGTATTATTTTCATGGTCCACCTTAAATCTTGCACCATACCCTTTCACCTGTGTATATGTGAGGATCTAACCTCAATCCTTGTTGTAGCCAACAACTACAAATCGTGATGCCGTAGCTGAAAACTGGGCCAGACATAATATCTATTCTATCCACGTCAGTGTGTCGCTGCGGGATGTCCACTGAAAACCAGCGCTGGGTATCTGAGGCTAGCAAATGCTGAGTCGGTAACCCTTTCGGTATAGTCAAGTTCAGCGCAATTTTTCTTTGTACTTCTTTACTGTCCTTTACTTTAAGTTTGTTGCAGCTGTGTTCTGTCTGTGTCGAATAAATGTATTTATATTCTACGCTACGCTAGGGAGAGCAAAAATAGATAATAATATATTATCATACAAATTGCAACTATAAAGTTAAATCTATAGTGCTCATACAAAATAGGAAATCAGTTCATTATTTTTTGCACTTCCAAACACTGGAATAGACAAATCTTGTATCTTTATCGTCACGTGCCAATTCTTTTTTAGTACAAAAAGATTTGTTAAGCTCTAAAATGTTTCGGACAAACTCACGCTGGATTTTGCATAAAAGAAATCTAAGTCAAGTTGAGCTTTGAAAAAATTCTAGGCAAAACGAAAATTACTGGAGGTTGAATTCTGAATAATTTTTGTTACAGCATGAATTTTGGAGTTCAAAATCAGAGATTGCCTGGGGCGCGCTGATCAAAGGATTTTCAATGTTCTGGCAATAATTGAATTACAATATTAATTTATCTATTAGACAGGAATAATTGAGTTAGTGATTGGCTTTAGGGGTGAAAGTATTGAATTGAAAAGGGTGAATTTTGTCGATAAAGGACCAAATGTTTAAAAATGAATGTTGATTATTTCTGAATGTGCGATAGTAAAAACAGGGTTGTGTTTTTCACGCAAATCTATGTTATATTGTGGAGCCTAAACCTTCGTAGCATTATAACGGCTTGATGAATTTTAATAAAAATGAACGAGGTTGAATCTTAAATAAAATCTGCAGTCGGATTGTACGAGTAACTACGAATCATGATCTTCGCAAACTGATTGATCAAACACATTCGTTTTGTAGTCACCTACTGCATTTTATAATTTACGTCTCATTTACATTAATTTATTTAGTTCATTTTATTATCATGATTGTTCAATCTGTTTAATTTCCAAACTTTTTGTTTCCTTTTTAGGGTTCCGTACCCAAAAGGTAAAACGGGCTCCTATTACTAAGTCTCCACTGTCCGTATGTCTGTCTGTCACGAGGCTGTATCTCATGAACCGTGATAGCTAGAGAGTTGAAATTTTCACAGATGATGAATTTCTGTTGCCGCTATAACAATACTAAAAACAGAACAAAATAAATATTTAAGTGGGGCTCCCATACAACAAATGCGGCACTCCTGACGCTGGTTGGCCTCGCTGGGCCACTTATAGTTCGCCATAAGTCCCATCTGGTGGGGGTGGACCGCCAGGGTGCCGTGAAGAAGCGGTGAGTAGTTCATAACGCTCCCCGCGGCGCACCTACAGTCACATACAGCAAGCCAAACATAGCGAGCGCAGGTTTCGACTCGTGCTCGCACGAAGTTAGGTCCAGTGGACTCCACAACGACGGGCCTACCGTAGTGAGCCCCGGTGTTGCCTCGCAGCGGTCGGGAGCGTAGCTCTGCGACCGCTCGCCTAGTCCCCATACGGGGTCGACACGACTTCTAACTGCCGTCATACAACAAACGTGATTTCTTTGCCGTTTTTTGCGATAATGGTACGGAACCCTTCGCACGCGAGTCCGACTCTCACTTGGCCGGTTTTTGATGAGATGAGATATTGGCTAATGAAGGCCAATATCTCATCGCCCAACATGCAATTTCACCATTATGTTAACATGTAAATCGAGTCACCTAGAGGTTATTTGTCTCGGCACAGTTCTAGAATACAAATTCCTCTCTAAACGTTCATAGTGCAATGCGGACGCAACACATATTATCGATTCACGCAAGAACAGCGCTTCGGTAGCAAAAGCTTTTAGCCTCTCTCATGTGTTTTTGCACTCATGGATTAAAATTTTAACTACCTGACAGGAATGGGTTAAAAACTAGAAGCTCATCTACACGATGGCAACACTGTTAGGACCTATCACTGTCATTAGTTCTTGTTTAGTTTGAATTAAAATCAAACGATTATAATGTGTGTGACTTATAAATAGATCAAATTTTTAAAATAAACCGAATAAAATTAAACCTTAAATTAAATAAAAATTAAACCGACTTTCAAAACAAAACAAACACTACAAAGCGTAAAATAACTTTCTTTTCCGAAGTCGGTGTTTTCGGTACTAGTTTACCTAATGTTTTTCTTTTTTAGACACCGGCTTCGGAAAACAAAGTTATTTTTCGCTTTGTATTGTTTTGTTTTGGAAGTCGGTTTAATTTTTTGTTAAAATGTTTTTATTTTTCTCTTTTTTGTTTCGGTACCTCAAATTATCAAGAAAGTCATTTATACCCAAAGTACTTCTCATGAAGATTCCAATAAGCCCAAACACGACTCAGATACATTGTTTTATTTAGGAGTTGCCTACCTTCCGGGCACTTCATCAGATCAGTTTGATAGTGTCATCTTCATCAGTACCCTTCAATTATAAGTATTTGCTTCATCATAGTTGGTCCACTATTCGAAATATCTTATACCCGTGACATAGTTATAATTAAAGAATTCCACTGGCCATCTGTGGTATTGCTCATCAGTTCTACTTCACCAAATGATACTTTCTTCCAAAATGATTGCATTGTTGATGAACATACCAAAATCACTTTAACCTCTGAAACGTCGAGGTATACCAAGTGTACGTAAGAAAAAAGCGCTCGAACGTCAAGCGAACACCAAGTGTACGTAAGAAAAAAGTGCTCGAAACGTCAAGCGAACACCTAGTGTACGTAACTTCATGAAGGTCATATGGCCCATTGGGCGGTGGATTTTTACGACATATTTTCAACTTGCAACACGATCTGGCTGTATCATTCGTTCAATCGATTCATATTTCACCGACTTTGGTAACATTTTAGTGAGGCATCACTAAAAGTGAACGAAAGAAAAAATTCACAAAATAGGTCTGTAGTTTTTGAGACCCCGCTGCCATGTTTTTTTCGTTGTGTAAACAAAATAGTTTTTATTACATTTTATTATTGTTGAGTGTTGTTTATTTAGAAATGCTTGTCGAAACATTGTCTACACAAATTATTTTATCGTAATGAAGTGTTTTTTTGGTGATTATTGTGGTATTTATTCAAGATCTACTTACGTTTCATAACACTCCACAATCCATCTTCACATCTTTTGATATCGCATCAATTTGTGTAACTCATTTTTATATATATTCTTTGTATTATTACCTGTAAAGCATATTTTTAGTTATTTCTGATTGTTTCTTTATTTCTTTAACTTAATTTGTATTGCTTATTTGCAAAATTATGGAATTTTTTATACTCTGACATTTTCATCTGACATGATATGTCTGTCTATTTTATTTTCTTAAAGCCATAGACATACCATAGGTACCATGGACTATAATACCTAGACCTTTCCTTAAGCTAGTTGTACATTATTGTAAGGTCAGAGCAGACTGACCCGCCTTTGTAAAGCCGTTTTTATTTCTCTGGTCTTTTTGGCGATTTGAATTTGAAATTTAGAAGAAATGGAGATCGAATGAAAAACGGGCTTCAGTTCTTTTTAGTCTAGAATCTGGTCTGAACGCTGACAGTGGGTGATACTGAGTACTATATTACGAAGTGTATTTTCTACTCTTAAAACTCTTTAAAAGCCTTAAACCTGTGAAACTTTTATGTAAATTTACTATTTTCTGAAGTGCTCTAAAATATATACTGTGAGTGTTATATCGTGTATGATTTACCCACGTATCTGGCTACTAGCCGTTTATCTGCTGACCTGCTTGCCTTTCCTGACCGTATGCCTGCTACTCCGTCGTGGTGCCTGCTCACGTGTCTCTCTCGAGCATACCACGACGGTTTGAAGAGTTCCAGTCCGTCCAGCAATCTGCCTTACCTGCCCGATTGCCTGCTTGTCCGTCGTGGTGTCTGCTCACCTATCTACCTCGGACATTCTACGACTTCCTGCCCGACCTGCCGCCTGGATAACTGCCCACGTCGCGCGAAGCCAGCCCTTTAGTTTTATACTTCTTTATCCTTTATTTTTATAGCCTTAATTTAATTTTTATCTTGTTTTTAATAACGTGGCTTACGTATAGCTCCACTGAGCTATACGTAACGCTACAGTTTGGCGCCCAACTTTTAAAATATTGGGCGCACCGTCATTATTTGTGCGCCCAAAATTTTCTAACCCACACCCACACACTACCTACTTTCTTACTACACTTTTCTTTAACGTGGGCTCGATTTTTTTTAACCTATTTCTCAAAATTCTAAAAACATACTTGCACAAGTACATAAGCTTACTTTTGGTTTCTCATTCAGGCCCTCATGTCATCATCATCTTTTGCTAGCACTTTTACTCCTTCACAATCAACTAACCTATTAGGCAATATTTTTATCCCTATTTATGTTTTCTCTTAGTTTATTTTTTCTCTAGAGCGGTCTGCACAACTCAGAAAGCCTTATGTGCAAAGAGCGGTCCCGTAACTCTTTAAAAATAAGCCAAATGCGTGGACTCTTCTTAAACTTCTTAAATCCCTTGATCTTATTCTTAAAGAATGAGGTGTTATTTTAGAGCGGTTTGCATAACTCGGAAAGCCTTATATGCAAAGAGCGGTCCCGTAACTCTTTAAAAATAAGCCAAATGCGTGGAGTCTTCTTTAATATATTTTTTTCCCTCTTGTATCCTTCCCTCTTGTATCCTTCCCTCTTGTATCCTTCCCTCTTGTATCCTTCCCTCTTGTATCCTTCCCTCTTGTATCCTTCCCTCCCAAACCTAGTTCCCTCTCAACCTAGTTCCCTCTTATAAACTTGAAAGTTCCCTCTTATAGACTTAAGAGTTCCCTCTTATAGACAGTTCCCTCTTATAGACAGTTCCCTCTTATAGACTTGAGAGTTCCCTCTTATAGACTTGAGACTTCCCTCTTATAGACTTGAGTCCTCCTCCTCTTATAGACTTGAGTCCTCCTCCTCTTATAGACTTGAATCCTCCTCCTCTTTGAGTTCCTCTTGTTTAATTAAATAGTTTCTTAAAGGGTTTTCAAACAGGTGCGGGTTACGACACCTATTAAAAATAAATAAGCCTTCGTTATATCTTAATAAATATTTCCTTGTGGAGTATACGTCATTGAATGTGAACTATATCCCCTAACGTGTGATTGAATGAGAGTGTTTGACGAATGTATGAAAGATGTTGTGTGATAGAGCAAGGATTATATTTAAACCTCAAAATTTTCTTCTAGTTGAAAATTTTTCTGGGGTCATCGGGGAAATGTGGTATTTATTCAAGATCTACTTACGTTTCATAACACTCCACAATCCATCTTCACATCTTTTGATATCGCATCAATTTGTGTAACTCATTTTTATATATATTCTTTGTATTATTACCTGTAAAGCATATTTTTAGTTATTTCTGATTGTTTCTTTATTTCTTTAACTTAATTTGTATTGCTTATTTGCAAAATTATGGAATTTTTTATACTCTGACATTTTCATCTGACATGATATGTCTGTCTATTTTATTTTCTTAAAGCCATAGACATACCATAGGTACCATGGACTATAATACCTAGACCTTTCCTTAAGCTAGTTGTACATTATTGTAAGGTCAGAGCAGACTGACCCGCCTTTGTAAAGCCGTTTTTATTTCTCTGGTCTTTTTGGCGATTTGAATTTGAAATTTAGAAGAAATGGAGATCGAATGAAAAACGGGCTTCAGTTCTTTTTAGTCTAGAATCTGGTCTGAACGCTGACAGTGGGTGATACTGAGTACTATATTACGAAGTGTATTTTCTACTCTTAAAACTCTTTAAAAGCCTTAAACCTGTGAAACTTTTATGTAAATTTACTATTTTCTGAAGTGCTCTAAAATATATACTGTGAGTGTTATATCGTGTATGATTTACCCACGTATCTGGCTACTAGCCGTTTATCTGCTGACCTGCTTGCCTTTCCTGACCGTATGCCTGCTACTCCGTCGTGGTGCCTGCTCACGTGTCTCTCTCGAGCATACCACGACGGTTTGAAGAGTTCCAGTCCGTCCAGCAATCTGCCTTACCTGCCCGATTGCCTGCTTGTCCGTCGTGGTGTCTGCTCACCTATCTACCTCGGACATTCTACGACTTCCTGCCCGACCTGCCGCCTGGATAACTGCCCACGTCGCGCGAAGCCAGCCCTTTAGTTTTATACTTCTTTATCCTTTATTTTTATAGCCTTAATTTAATTTTTATCTTGTTTTTAATAACGTGGCTTACGTATAGCTCCACTGAGCTATACGTAACGCTACATTATGTGTGTGAATTTAATATGTTGTGATAAAGTTTTATGGCTAAGTGAGTGAAAATTATAAAAGTGATAAGTTGCTACAGTATTTCATCACTGCGTGATGAGGTCAGTTTTATTTGCTGAATAGTACAAATAGTTAGGTAAACTCATAACGAAGCCTAGCCTATAAGTTGCCTATTTCTCAGTTTCTCTGAAGGCCTACAACAAAACCAAAAAAATAAAGAAAACCTGACATGTGGGTTACACGCATGCGGAATCGGCCCAGCGCGTGAGAGGTTAACAATGCCTAAAATATTTGAGGAGTTCCCTCGATTTATCCAGGATCCCACCATCAGATCCTGACCTGATGACCATGAGACCAGCTGGGAAATATATAATTTCAAACAAAATAATAATTTATTTAATTGGTCCAGGCGTCTATGAGCAATCGGGGAACATACGTAAAATAAAGATTTGTACAAAAAAAAAAAATACTATTAAAAATAAATAGTTTTGACAAATTACTACCTTCCTAATTTTCTCCACATAAAGCGGTATTTTCTTTCACAATAAACAAAAAATTTTGCGATGATAATAATTCCCCGTATAAATTCTACCGTACAAAGGTACCCATTTTTTTAAAAAAAAAAAGAATGGGTCGTTTTCAAGAAGCGTCAAATTATAGGACCAATGACACCAGCGACATCTGTAGTGAACAAGTGAAAGTTTTTATCACCATTGCAAACATCATAGCGGTGGACATAAAAATTCTTTCGTGAGTGATATTCAGAAAATGGCAGGTTACGACCCTATCACGTTGTATGATTTACAGTATCGACGTGGGAATGCTGGAAGTGCTAAACATTTGTAGTAATGGCTAGGTTTGAATGTGGATCAAATACTGAATGTTCTGTAAAATTCTAGATAAGATTTTTACATAAAAAGGCAAAGGCCTCGAAGGGTTACACCTTATAGTATACCCACGTTTTGTCCGTTACTTTTTAGTTTCATGTTAACAGAGGATAAGCCTATTGGCATAAATCGAGCAAAGTGCGAGTAGGTAATAAGGTTTTTATTGAGTAGGATTTTAAGGTTCTACTGCGTCTTTGGTCTAGGGGTCCCTGTGTTCGCAAGTGCTGTTACTGAGCATGTGGTCTTCTGCTACTGAGCATGTGGTCCTAAAATGTTCGATTACCAGGTCGGGCTGAAAGTCAATGATGTTTTTTTCGCAGTTTCTCAGTTAAGAAGAAAGAAAGAAAAAATATTTTTTTGTGACTCGCACAGGAGACACGCTCGCACGCGGATGGTTCATTGGATGCGGGACGCACGAGACCAGTCAACGCTGTGGTGTGGTGTGTGTGGCGACGCTTGGGGGAGGCCTATGTCCAGCAGTGGACGTCTTTCGGCTAATATGATGATGATGATGACAGGAGACACGAGAAATAAGCAAAAACAAAAAGAAATAACAATCAAAACCCCGTGCGAGACCAAAAAGGCTCCGATCTCAGCATGTGCGATATCCAAAAAGCAAATAACGCTGCGCTGATATTCTGATATGGCCCACTATTGATATCACGGACACACTTACGGAAAATACTTAAAAAAAAGTTTTTTTTTTTCTGTATCCTGCTCAGCGCAACAATCTGTCTTTAGACATTTGGCTGCTCCTTTGTTTGAATTCATTCTGTAATTGGTCTGAATTCAAACAAAGGAGCAGCCAAATGTCTAAAGACAGATTGTTTCTAACAAACAAAATAGTATAAACACAGAAGGGTGGGTCAAAGTATGTATAATTATCAGTATTCGTTGAGACCAAATTTGTGGCCGATTAATAGGTATAAAACTCGGCTTCTATTCTTGGACTGCTTAAATAAAACTGAAAATTGTGTGGGTGTTCTACAGAAACCTTCGCCTACCCTTTTTGGGAATCCTGGCGACGTATCATGTCATCTTATTTGTATCTTACATATTAATAAGAAGAATAGATCTCACGATATAATAATATGAACTTTTCAAACGCGAGTCGGCGTCGAAAATAGTAGCTTTGCTAGTAGGTAAGCGGTCGTCCGAACGACGAATGAAAGGCCAAATAATAAAATAGTTAGAAAATCTGTCGGTTGTAATATTAACTGGAATTCATGACTATCACAAGTATTTTTAGCTTATTATTCTTACATCGTAAATGTGAATAGGTACAATCACCAGAGGAAAACTTTATAGCCATTGGGTTTTGTGACAACACCGAATTGACGAATCACCTTTTACCAATGTTATAAATGTAAACGTAGAAAGTTTGTTAACCACTCGCGCCGTATTGGCTAAACCTATTTGAAGGAACTTTTACACAGACCTTTAGACTTTGGCTTAGATTAAGACACAGAATTGCATATCATTCAAACATGCTGGTCCTGCTCCATAGGGCAGTCTTTAGTGTAGACAAAATGAAATCGGTATTTTTTTATTATGTTCATAATTATAACAATGCTTTATTTTGTTCTCTATGTTTGCAATATTTGTAAGTATGTGAGAACCATGTTCCTATTTATCAAGTAAAGGAATTTACCTGTTAATGCTTGTAATACTTTATACCTTTGTGTAGTATAGCAGTGCTGGGTGCATCGTCCTCACATATATGAATTTATTAATGTATAATGTAAATATTGTAAAACACTTTTTTAAAGAGTAGACATGGAGTTTCTTGAGCGTTCTTCTCCATAACAAGCAAATTTTCCGAATGCACGGTAGAATCTTATTACTTATAAATTTTAATTGTTGACGTTCAAAAGTGCCGCTTAATGGCCTAGTTGAAGTCAATATATTTGACTTTGACTTTGATTCATAATTATCTGAAGTGTTCGCGTTTCCTTGGGATAATTTAATAATTTAATTTCCTAATTGCAAGTGAGCGAAGTAAAACCTACATGACAACGTTCATTTTAGGGTATGGGTTTTAGGACACATAAACACTGGTAAGGAGAAACTTAATTACTAATGATGCACTAACGGGGAACTAGTTGCATTTAACAATTGGTCCAACCCTCGCTAAGCGCATAGCTTATATTTAGATCCCAGTTCATAGACACGTATTCACACATACATGTTGAACAACATTAATCAAGCGTGGCCCAATCACGTCAGCGCGATCACTAATCTGTGTTACAAGTGCATTAATCATAGGATTATATCCTCTCAGAAGTGTCGTAAAATAAAGAATCATATATAAAATAAAACCATTACTGAAATGTGTGTCATCTCATTATCATGTCGGTCGAGGTTTCAAATCCGGGCAAATACCAATGTGACTTTTCAATTCATATTTACTTTCTAAGTTTATCTTGGACATCTGGCAACGGTGATGTAAAACATAGTGAGGAAACCTAGACTTATAGGTAGTTTATTATAAGTTGTCTGCTCGCAATTCCGATGGCAACAATGCCGTCTGCCCATCTCAAAATCCTTTTCTGAAAGGAGTCCATTCTACTTAATAAAAAAAAAACCGGCCAAGTGCGAGTCGGACTCGCGCACGAAGGGTTCCGTACTTGGTAAATTGCGGTTTACGATTTATGACGTATTAAAAAAAAACTACTTACTAGATCTCGTTCAAACCAATTTTCGTTGGTAGTTTACATAGTAATGTACATTATATTTTTTTTTTTGTTTTATCATTCTCTTATTTTAGAAGTTACAGGGGGGGGACACACATGTTACCACTTTGGCAGAGTCTCTCGCGCAAACTATTCAGTTTAGAAAAAAATGATATTTGAAACCTCAATATCATTTTTGAAGACCTATCCATAGATACCCCACACGTATGGGTCTGATGAAAAAAAATATTTTTAGTTTTAGTTTCAAGTATGGGAACCCCCAAAATTTATTGTTTTATTTTTATTTTTGTGTGAAAATCTTAATGCGGTTCACAGAATACATCTACTTACCAAGTTTCAACAGCATAGTTCTTATAGTTTCGGAATAAAGTGGCTGTGACATACGGACGGATAGACAGACAGACATGACGAATCTATAAGGGTTCCGTTTTTTGCCATTTGGCTACGGAACCCTAAAAATCACTGACAGAAAACACACATGTAAATCTCTGGGTTTAGAAGCAAATTATGGACGACAGTTCTTTATACGACGTCTAAACGCTAATGAAGAAATTTATAAATTCAGCCACTAAAAGGTCAAGGGCTAAATCGTGGATTAAAACTTTATGGAAATCGTTTTTTTTACGATGGGAAATCGCCATCGCACACATCAAAATCAGTCCACAACTGACGGAGAAATCTTTGAAAATACACAAAAAAAATATCCGACATACAGTCGAACATTGAACCTCCTCCGGGAAATCAGTTATAAACTCGAAACATTTATGATGTTTAGTTCAATTCATAACAAGATTTATTGCTATCAAGATTTTCAATACGTTTCCGAATTATCATTAACTCCAGTCTTCGTAATAAACGAAGAACATTCTAGCATCAATCCATTAACAGCATCTGTGGACTTAATTACTGCGAACAGTTTGAAATAACGGTGATTGCTAAATCTGCCGTTTGTGAGAAAAAGGATCGTTTTAAGATAACAGTTACTGTTATGGACGCAAGCATAAATTTCATTTTAGGGAAAAATAATTCCGAAAATATAAGTTTTGAAAAAGGAATGATAGACACGAAGAAGAACAAGAATCTAGAAAAAAACAGAATCTAGAAAAGACTGTCATATTAAGTATAATATTACAAAGACACACACACAGATACGTAACTGATCAATGTATGAATGATGATCAGGGGGGTGACCACAAGCTCTTAGAGTAAGGTTATTTTGAGATCGAGTAAGGGACAGATGTATCTGACTTGTATACATCTGTCACTTACTCGATCTCAAAATAACCTTACTCTAAGAGCTTGTGGTTACCCCCCTGATATGTAAATGATCAAAGTACCATTACCAGTGGTAGCAGCCGCGCCTTACAATTTGTAGGTCGTGAGTTAGAACCCAGGTAGGCGCTTTACTTTGTGTAAATTATTTAATTACCGCTGTTCTCAAAACGGTAAAGGAAAACAATCGTGAGGAAACCGGAATGTCCTAGAATCAAAAATTCGAAGACTTGTGACATCCACCAACCCGCACTGGGCCCGCGTGGTGGATTACGGCCCATTCCCTCTCACAGAGAGGAGATGTGTCCCAGCAGTGCGAACATAAAGGCTGATGATGATAATGAGGTACTGGAAGCTAACACCAACGTATGGGACAAGGCATGATACTGTATTATAGAGAACATATTTTTAACATAGCGTAGCTCTGCACTCAAGATACGAATTAAAGGTTCAATATTGAAGCTCATAATAGTTCAATTATGGCATTATTCAATGAGTTCCATTAAGTCTTGATGCTCAGATGTTAATGAGGATCCATTTCGTCGTGAATTTTTTGCTTTTCGGGATCATTACTTTTTGCTCTGCCGCAGAATTCCCAAGTAATGACATAATTATTGCACTGGTAGGTTGATTGTATTGTACCTATAATGAATATTGTACGTATTTTAACACACTATCTATCTGCCTAGCCTTTTTTCCCAACTATATTGGGGTCGGCTTCCAGTCTTACAGGATTCAGCTGAGTACCAGTGTTTTACTTGGCAAGACTGGTGTCAGATCTCAAGCTTCTGACTACTCGTAACGACAGCCGGGACCAACGGCTTAACGTGCTTTCCGAGGCACGGAGGAAACTCGGTATGTTGAAATGGTCACCCATCCACGGACCGACCTCGTCAAGCGTTGCTTAACCTTGGTGATTGACCAGTACGGCTGTTATTATTTAGCCACGAGCTCCTTAGTCGAGCTTTTTAATTTTAACACACTACTAATGATAATAAATATTATGTCGTCTAATTTCATTGAATTTAGCAGATTTAGAACTCCTTTTAATTGAGGGAGGAATGGCCAAGATACCACAGAGCATTAATGAAATACTTTATTCAAATTGTCCTTCGAAAATTCTCGATCAACATGAAATTCACAGCAAATCAATTTAAAGATCAGCAACACGTTCTTGCTAACCGTCGATACTTGTAATTATTTACCTCCTATATTATAGGAGGTAAATAATTACAAGTATCGACGGTTAGCAAGAACGTGTATAGATATTATCTAATACAATTTATCCCAATACATTTCCTCCAATGCATTTTCATTCCTCCCGATTACATCTACGAAACCATTTCAGTAACAGCATCAGATAATTCTTGCTTTTTCCATTCCTAATCAGCAGGAAATCTTTTTGTCTGTCCTCGATACCTTTCTGCTCGATCGGAACTCCCTGTATTTTTGCTCCGTTATTTTTTACTACCCGCGTCCCTTTGTAACCGCTGGGATGGACCTGTCTTACGTTACTTTTATTTATTTTTATTATCTTGGACTACTATTTGTGCAGAAGTCGTGTGATGTTCGATTTTGGTTGGGCACGTAATTGTTGTGAATTGTGGGTTTTTTTATTAGGGTTCCGCAGCCAAATGGCAAAAAACGGAACCCTTATAGATTCGTCATGTCTGTCTGTCTGTCTGTCTGACTGTCTGTCTGTCTGTCCGTATGTCACAGCCAGTTTTTCCCGAAACTATAAGAACTATGCTGTTGAAACTTGGTATGTAGATGTATTCTGTGAACCGCATTAAGATTTTCACTTAAAAATAGAAAAAATAAATAAATTTTGAGGCTCCCCATACTTGAAACTGTAAATATTTTTTTTCATTAAACCCATACGTGGGGGTATCTATGGATAGGTCTTCAAAAATGATATTGAGGTTTCTCATATAATTTTTTTCTAAACCGAATAGTTTGCGCGAGAGACACCTCCGAAGTGGTAAAATGTGTGCCCCCCCCCCTGTAACTTCTAAAATAAGAGAATGATAAAACAAAAAAAATATATGATGTACATTACCATATAAACTACCACCGAAAATTGGTTTGAACGAGATCTAGTAAGTAGTTTTTTTTTAATACGACATAAATCGTAAACCGCAATTTACCAAGCACGGAACCCTTCATGCGCGAGTCCGACTCGCACTTGGCCGGTTTTGTGTGTTTCTTTGATGTTTTATCTTCATCATCAATATCATCTTCCTACTCTTGTTCCATGTTATGAGTGCATGGAGTTGGTACAACATGTTTGTATCTTTCACTAGCTTCCGCCAGTGGCTTCGCTCACGTGAAAGTAAGCAATTGTCCCATGGGAAACGTATATAATCTATCTCTGTGTCAAATTTCATCCAGATCCGAGGTTGATGTCAACCATCACGCTATCATTTACTTATTTTTTAGGGTTCCGTACCCAAAGGGTAAAAACGGGACCCTATTACTAAGACTCTGCGGTCCGTCTGTCTGTCTGTCTGTCTGTCACCAGGCTGTATCTCATGAACTGTGATAGCTAGACAGTTGAAATTTTCACAGATGATGTATTTCTGTTGCCGCTATAATAACAAATACTTAAAACAGAATAAAATAGATATTTAAGTGGGGCTTCCATACAACAAATGTGATTTTTTACCCGTTTTTAGATAGTGGTACGGAACCCTTCGTGCGCGAGTCCTACTCGCACTTGGCCGGTTTTTTTCTAATATTGTGTCAATTTTCTGTCACTAAAGTCTAGATGAATAAAATTGTATCTTTCGCAATAAAACAAAAACTAAGCTACTAATAAACTAATCACATTATTCGATATTGATATTATTGATTTCATGATAAATCACTTCCTGTATATATTAAATGAAAATACTACGTGAGCTTTCCATTTTATTACCAAAATTCGTAGCCAAATTATTTGTACTGCGTTAAACTCAGTAGAATTATTTTTCATATTGTAATTACAATCTATCTTGTAAGTACCAACATGCTTACAATTTTCCTTTAGCTTTTTACAAATAAATTCTCAGAAGTGAGAACAAGCCTGAATAGAATAGAATAGAATAGAATAGAATAGAATATTTATTTGCTAGAAACATGGTGTTTACAGAGGTGTTAATTTCATGATATTGCATAGTGCTACATGTCTCACCGTTTTAACGGCATGCAAATTCAAATTCCAATTTAATGAAATTCTTACATAAATTTTCAATCCTGGTTTCCATAGTAACAGTAGGAGGCCAAAAGTAAGGATAAGGCCGACATTGTTGTGGCCCACGATATTTCACATAGCCCCAGGCTATATGAAACATGGCCTTTGTACCGACTCTATCATAAAATAATTTCGACCCCAATTTTGGATTGACCTTGTAAGGTTAGGATTTTTATAATTGGGGTTGTTGACCCTTAGATTATTAAAAGTTTTTAATACGCACCCCCGCGTATTCTCTGAGCTTGTATAGTTGATTCTAAGTAGGTAAGGAAAGGTTAAAAGATTTACAGTGATCTTTTTTCTACATATTTTAATGTTTATATTTTGTACTAGCTGTTCCCCGCGGCTTCGCTCCCGTTGACCACCCCACAGGACCCGTTTATTAATTTTAAACCCGGGATTAAAAAATAGCCTATATCACTCTCAAGAGTAATGTAGCTTTCTATTGGTGAAAGATTTTTTTTAATTGGTCTAATAGTTTTGGAGCCTATTCGGTACAAACAAACAAAAAAATCTTTCCTCTTTATAATATTGGTATAGATAAGATTTTATTGTTTTGTAACACGCGTTAGTGATCCTTAAATGAATAAATAAATACATGTTATTTTTAGGGTTCCGTAGCCAAATGGCAAAAAACGGAACCCTTATAGATTCGTCATGTCTGTCTGTCTGTCTGTCTGTCCGTCCGTATGTCACAGCCACTTTTTTCCGAAACTATAAGAACTATTCTTTTGAAACTTGGTAAGTAGGTGTATTCTGTGAACCGCATTAAGATTTTCACACAAAATAGAAAAAAAAACATAATATTTTGGGGGTCCCCATACTTGAAACTGAAACTTAAAATATTTTTTTTCATCAAACCCATACGTGTGGGGTATCTATGGATAGGTCTTCAAAAATGATATTGAGGTTTCTAATATAATTTTTTTCTAAACTGAATAGTTTGTGCGAGAGACACTTCCAAAGTGGTCAAATGTATGTCCCCCCCCCCCTGTAACTTCTAAAATAAGAGGATGATAAAACTAAAAAAAATATATGATGTACTTAAAAAATATATGAAAATTGGTTTGAACGAGATCTAGTAAGTAGTTTTTTTTTAATACGTCTTAAATCCTAAACCGCAATTTACCAAGCACGGAACCCTTCGTGCGCGAGTCCGATTCGCACTTGGCCGGTTTTTTATTATTATTCATAGGCTCGATTTTTACCACGGTCTCGCCCGATGGTAAGCAATTGTGACGTGGTCTACGGTGAAGCGCCCTGCAATAAGCTGTAAATATTATAGGATGAAAAGGCTTGTGTGTTGTTCTAGATTCTTTAAAACTAGGTCGTCAATATTACTTTCTAATATCATTTTTATTGGTTTGTCTTTGACATTATTATGTCCTACGTGATGGTATGCAGTGATGCGGTGGACCAATCTTTTTAAAAGGATAACGCGGTAAAGTTTTTGTTTGGTAGATATGTCAAGAACCAAGTGATTAATCCGTGCCCGGTAATTATTAATTAAATCAAGTCAAATTGGGCAATGTAATGAATACTGATTTATCAAATTGTCTGGTCATTATGAATATTCCTACGTAACGGATGGGCAATTCAATAATTATGGTCAGTGAAAAAGCGAGCTCGGGAGCTTAGGGCATCCCGACAGGACCCTGCAGACAGTAATAGGAGCCCCGAACACAGGGTCTCCGTCAACTTGTTGCTTAAATAGTAGTCCTATTCTATATAAAAATCAATGTCAACATTAAAATACTAAAATAGTACATTACAGCAGAATCCAGTAAGTAAGCCTTCCTGGCCGAGTATGAGTTAACCGGACCGAACCGCAGGTGAGGTCCGGTTATATACGAGGCCAGGATGGCTTTCTTACTGGTTGAGGTTTGTATAATGCTTTTCTCAAAAATGAAAGAAAGTTTAACAACAAATTCGTTTAATTAATATTGAAGGTTACATTCATATTAGGGCAATTACTGATAGATATTGTGATCGATTTACCGGGGGCATTTATATTTGTTTGTTGTACATCTTGATTAACGGACTCTTTAATCCAACATGATTTATAAACTGAAATGACTAAATACAAACATAAAATCCCACACTATACTTCTACAACATTACTAAGTACAAAACGCAACGTGCATACTTTTTCTGCGTCGCGTTATGTGTCACAGACCCATAAAAAAAAAAAAAAAAAAAGTGTCACAGACAATAAAATGGATGTTTAAGGCTCCAAAATATATTATGTATCTCATAAAATGTCATACCAAAAAGAGATAGATATATATTTGGAGCCTCCCTCTAACCATGTTATAATGGCTAAACTCTAATCTGTGTCTGGTACTATGTTTTTTTTTTCTAAGCAGATCTAAAGAGGATGACCTAAACCGTGCGAAGCCATAAAAAAAAAAAGGGATGAAGGATGACCAAGTGTCCAGTAAGTAAATTACATACTTACTTACTGGACAGTAGGAGATTCCAAATTTAAAATCTCGCTTCTTACCGGACAGTTGTGAATAGTCTCCGGTAGAGTTCACTTTCTGGATACTTTTTAGAGATGTTATGTCAACATTACATACCATTTTTGAGAAAAAACATATTTTACTACCCGGCCCAATGTGATTTCAATGGGCATTTTTCAAATTGTCTCGGAATTATGAATAATTCCGTTTTGATCACTTGGTCCATAACAGGTATAAGCATAGATAGGTACCAACTGATATTAATATGCAACGAGTAGGTAATCTAAGTGATCTTCGTGTTGGTTCGACGTGATTCGGTTTATATCACACCGCTAAGCGATTTTAATAAACGAACCCTCGCCCGTTTCATCATCGGACTACAAGACGTACGGCGAAGCACCATCGGTACATGGTGGACATCCTACCCCACCATACATATGCACTAAACGTTTTGGAAATACTTTTATTATGCCTTGTTCATTTATCTTTGTTTTTATACATCTTTGTTTCTTACGGTCAGGGCTCCAGAGAGAGGAACCTCCTAACAATACGAGCCATGTCAAGCAGTACTGCTTTCTGGATCAGCCCCTTGACCCAGCCGCCTAACTAGAGCCTCCTAAGGTGTTGGTCGAGGCTCGTGGCTATTAAGCCATTGGCTGACACGACTATCGGTACAATGATCGCTGTGTCCACGTTCCACATGTCGACAACCTCGCGAGCCAAGTCAAGATACTTGATTTGCTTATCTTTCTCGACTTTCACGAGGTTCCCGTCATGCGGGACGGTAATACGTACAGTTAAGGAGTAGAATTCCCTGTCGGACTCTGTGTTGCCTGATATCTACATCCTAGGGGTCTTTTACTCAAGAGTTAATAGGTTACTTCTAGGTTACCGTGCTTCACGGTCGACCGCATCAAAACTTACCTTCAGGTGAGATAGTGGTCAAACGCGAGCCTATAGCTACGTAAAAAATCAAATGCTCATAGAAGCAATTCGACTGATTTGCGCTTGAATTGTTTTATAGAAAATACGTGCTATATCGTCTTACAAGACAACTTTATCTCAACTCAGACTTTGAGGGCTAAAACAACCCAGCTTAGTAAACAAACTATCAATAGCTCTTCAATATTACAGCAAACTTAGCCCGTAGAAATCAAAACTAGGAGCATTGATGTTAATTTCTGGCAGCTGACCCTTAAAACTTAAGCGTTGGTGATACTCGTAATTTCACTAAAGCTCAGCTTACAAAGCTTTACTTGAAACTGCAGTCTGTAAACTTTGCTTTAACTGAACTGAATAATATCAAGATGGTATATCTGTAACCAAATGAGAACCAAAGTTACCGACATAGCCCGAAGAATCGTGAAACTTAAGTGGCAGTGGGCAGGGCACATTGTTTGCAGAACGGATGGCTGATGGGGCTGAAAAGTTCTGGAATGGCAACCACGAACTGGAAGAGGCCTCTCAGACCGATGACCTGGTTAAGGTTGCGAGAATGCGCTGGATGCGAGACGCATGGGATCGGTCAATGTGGCAACGCATGGGGGAGGCCCATGTCCAGTCCTCCTCCTTTCGGCTGAAATAATGATGATGATATCTATATAAATACTAGCTGACCCGGAAAACTTTGTTTTGCCATAAAAATACCAAACATTTACCTACCCTACCCTACCCTACCCTACCCTACCCTAGCCTACCCGACCCTACCCTACCCTACCCTACCCTAACCGACCCTACCCGACCCTACCCTAACCTACCCGACCCGACACTACCCTACCCTACCCTACCCTACCCTACCCTACCTTGCCTATAAACCTCACGGAGCCCGAGACCTTTCCAACGAATGCAAAACCATCGAAATCGGTTCGTGCGTTCTGGAGTTATATCGTCAGGGAGGAAAACCCGACTTATTTTTATATATTAGATTGGAAATTAGTTTCTGCCAGCGGTTTCGCCCTCGTGAAAATTATTTCAAGGCAAAAACAAAAAGTATTCTATGTTTTGATCTAGAGCATGGTCTACTCTAGCCATGTTTCATCCAAATCCGTTTAGACTTTAAGATTTGAAATATAACTAACCGACAGATACACAGAGTTATTTTATATTTATACTATTAGCACTATGATGTAGTATGGATAAAGTAGATAATTGTAAACTGAAACTCAGCTTACAACGTTTTCCTTGAAACTGCAGTCTGTTAACTTAGGCTACACTGATCTGATTACTTTCAAGACGGTAATATTGGCAATGGAATTAGTCTGGATCCAGTCACTTTGTGCTTGGCCAAATCTAACATATTTTAACTCATCTACTCTACTCAGTATTGGTATACGGGAAATTATTAACCGGCCGGAAAAAAAAAATAATATACCGGACGCCTCACGGACCTCGCGGTTTCACCCGCAAAAGAAGAAAGATAAGAAAAAGAAACCTATGTCACCCGGGGATAGCGTAGCTATAAATCGTTGCAGAATCAGTGGCGAGCATAAGGTCTACCAAAGTTCAGGTGTATGGGCAATTGGGACACTCCAGCATGTGTACCATATTCTGCAAGGGACACCGCACTCGCACTGGGTATCAGACGGGTCTATAAAACCCCATTTTGCCAGATTGTGTTTACAGCGGCCACCTTGGGTACGCAAACGATTGAGTTCTTTCCAAATAGGCAGTTCTCGTCCAGGGGGTGACCATAAGCTCTAAGAGTAAGGTTGTTTAGAGTGAGAGTAAGGGACAGATATATTTGACCTGCATACATCTGTCCCCTATATACACTCAAAATAAGCTTACTCTAAGATCTTAAATTATATGGTCAACCCCCTGGTGGCAGGTGTTCCTGGGGTTTCAAGAAGTCGATTATTATAATTACGAAAGTAACTTTGTCTGTCTGTCTGTTACCGTTTTACGTCTTAACGGCTAAACGGATTTGGTGACAAGGAAAAACTGGTAGACCATAGGATAGGAATTTGGATACTTTTTATCCAGGGAGTTTCCTTAGGAAAATTCCCTACTTCCACGCGGGTGAAGTCGCTGGAAAAAGCTACATATTTTCTTAATGAGAAATAAAGATCTTTAACCAGAATTTCATTGTATGTTCTAAAATTGCTGGAAATACAGTGTGCATCTGTTGGTATTTTAATCGAAAAATACCATGCATTGTTCCTACAACAATGTTTTAATTTGGAATGCATTATTTTGAAACGACTACCGAAACTACCTAACTGATTTTTCTTATTCAGTTTAGAATTGTCTCTTGCTAAACAGCAAGAAAGAGTTATAAGTACAATGTGATTATGTAATCACATTGTACTTATAACTCTTTTTTGCTGTACTCTTTTTCTCTACTTTCTTTTATTCCCTATTCTTATGTATATACTACTTAGAAGGTGAAAACTTTATCATGATATGCCTACATGATTTTCTTTACTTTAGGGGGGTGACCATAAGCTCAGCAAGGTTATTTTGAGTATGTATGTTTGTTCCTATATGGCGTTCTAGAGACCAAACGCGTTGGCCGATTTTGATGATTCTTACGTCAATGGATCCATGTTAACCCTGCAAGTGTCACTGGCTACATTAAAATTGCAAAATATATATAAATGGCGGGTTTGGGCGCCATATTGTGGGGGCCCTAATATTTTTTTCTTCTAAACCCATCGCGTGGGGTATCAAAATGAAGGGTTTTAAGAGGTGGTTACAAAAACTTATATGTTTAAATATACCTACATCTAAAAAAAAAAAAACTTTAAAGTTGTAAATAAAAAAAATATTTAAAATTATCAAAAAACCCGACTGCTTAGAAAGCCAACTAAAAAGATAAAAGTAAGAAAAAAATCATGCTGTGCAGTCGGAGGATACATCTGATTTTAGTTAGCTAGCTCGCAAATATGTATCCTCCGACAACACAGCATGATTTTTTTCTTATTTACGTCTCTTTAGTTGGCTTTTTAAGCAGTCGGGTTTTAAGATATTTTAATTATTTTTTTTTGCATTTGGACAAATCATAGTTAACAAACAAGTTTTGGCACGTCAGGGTAACGGGGGCAGATCAGCCAAGTGTTTCCGATCGATGTTTATATTTAGGGAATCAGTCGAGTGCTACTTTCTAAAAAAAACCTTCAGGTATCGATTGATTCACGTCTGGCGACCCGGTTTAACTTTAGGGTACCTAGTTATAGGGGGATTCACAGTTTTTATGTGGCTAACCAGCGATCAGTGACTCCTTGTCAAAATATTCACTAAAACAGTCTGAATATCTTGCTATTCTTGAAAACATAACAAAATGTAACAAATTATGGTCGGAAATAAATTTATTTATTTATTTAAGTATACATGTATTACTTTACAGGTCACACTTAAGCCGTTACACAATGCGAAAAAAAAAATACTGAAACGAAACATACAATTTAAAAAAAAAAAAAAACTAAACTAATAAAACTAATTGAAAAACCTTAATTAACAAAAAACATAGAAGAAATGAGCAGTGGTGGCCTAGTGGTTACGGTCCCGACTTACAAGTTGTAGGTCGTGGGTTCGAACCCGAGCAGGCGCTTTACTTTGCGTAATTTATTTAATCACCACTGCTCTCAAAACGGTGAAGGAAAACATCGTAAGGAAACCGGCATGTCCTAGAACCAAAAATTCAAAGACATGTGACATCTACCAATCCGCACTGGGCCCGCGTGGTGGATTATAGCCCACTCCCTCTATGAGAGGAGGCCTGTGTCCCAGCAGTGGGAAAATTAAAAAGGCTGATGATGTGATGTGATGATGTGATAGAAGAAAAAATACAGAAAAACTTACGGAAGTAAAAATGTATAATAACCTATACAACTATTCACTAATGTAACTTTCATCCATCTTCTCGTATAAACTTAAACATTAATGAAACACATCTATCTATCTCCCAGCAAACAGGTCCACTCCAATGCTGATGTCAGAAGGGCATTTAGCATCGTGAGTGCCCGAACTAGGGGAGAGTTAGCTCGGGACACCGTACGTGCCAAAGGTACGGCCAAGAGCCGATGACTTCGTGGTCTAAGCTGTTGTTTGCGCACCACAGGAACAAACAGCCGCAACAACTGGGCCACGAGCTCTTAGTAATCGGACTCAGATCTGAATGAATGATTGATTAATCGGGATAACTACCGTCTGTATTCCTCGAAGGGTTAGGCAGAGATTATCTACAGTTGACCCAAATTTCATCAGTTATGTTTAAGTCCCATGTAAAAGAAGACGAGCCTAATTGCCATCAACCAGGCATACTCTACACAAAGAGTCAATCTGTCTAATTGCCATCAACCAGGCATACTCTAGACAAAGAGTCAATCTGTCTAATTGCCATCAACCAGGCATACTCCACACAAAGAGTCAATCTGTCTAATTGCCATCAACCAGGCATACTCTACACAAAGAGTCAATCTGTCAAATTGCCATCAACCAGGCATACTCTTCACAAAGAGTTAATCTGTCTAACTGCCATCAACCAGGCATACGCTAGACAAAGAGTCAATCTGTCTAATTGCCATCAACCAGGCATACTCTTCACAAAGAGTTAATTTGTCTAATTGCCATCAACCAGGCATACTCTTCACACAAAGAGTTAATCTGTCTAACTGCCATCAACCAGGCATACGCTAGACAAGAAGTAAATCTGTCTAATTGCCATCAACCAAGCATACTCTAGTGAAAGATACAATCTGTCTAATTAGCAACAACTAGGCATTCGCTACACAAAGAGTCAATCTGTTTAATTACCATCAACCAGTCATACACTACACAAAGAGTCAATCTATCTAATTGCCACCAACCAGGCACACTCTATACAAAGAGTCAATCTGTCTAATTGCCATGCACCAGGCATACGCTAGACAAAGACTCAATCTTTTTCAACTTGTTAGATACCATCTTTGAACGTCTAATGTAAATATTTACCATTAATTATAAAATCCACACGGTTTAGAACCGATGTACCGGTTGTGACGTAGCAATGACCGGATCGCTGGCTCGAGACGATTTTCCGCTTCGTTACTTGTCTTGTGTCAACATAGGAACGCACTGGGTGTGCAAAACGCGGCTGTTAGATACTCATTTGAATCCATTTCAGGTAACCATTTACCACGGAGCGGAACGTCGATAGCAGACAGACAAAGAAAATATAATCGCTTTCACTCGGACGTTTAGAAACTAAGAATAAATATCTAAATGTTTATTTCCAAAAACAACTGTAACAATCAGTTACAGTAGATTATCAATATACATGAAAACAACACAAAAAAATATATTTATGGCACGTATTTTTTACAGCCAACTGTAACTAAATATCTATATACAGTAGTTTATCAATCTACATGAAAATTTCATTATGAAAAAGGTTTTGGTTACACAAATTAAAATCTTTGTTTACCGAATTTGCCTATGAATTGCAATAAATGAAATGGAAATACATATTCGATTTCATTTCACCTGAAAGGTTGGTAATTCAAACAATTCGTTTTACTTAATCAAATAGCTGTCTGGCATGTGAATTGATGGAAAACCCATTCCACTCTTAATACAAAAAGTTGATTAAATTAAAATAAACGAAAACTGTAGTTATTTGCTGCGCTGAAATTCAGGAGTGCAAAATATTTTGACTTTCAACGATATTTGTTATTTTGTTACTCACTTTTATTGCAGCAGTTTTGGCCGATTAAAAGTCTAATATTAAAAAGTATTCGACGAAAATACCAGCATAAAAACTACTTAGTATCCCAATCCAAATAATTGTCTACCTGTTTCAAATACCATCTTAACACGTTCAAACCTTGACAGGCGATTTCTTAACAAACATCTAAACATGCAGAGTTAGACAATTTTTTTTTTTAAGTTCACTAACTATTATTAACATTTAAAAGAATATTATTAGGAGAAAGGATATAATAAGCTTGATCTGTAATAAAATTCAAAGATTATTATAAAAGATTGTTTTTTTTTAAAACGTTAGTATAAACGACGCGTCTAACCAACCGAGTGCGTAACAAAGCAACAACTGTTTACCTCTTAGAGGGAAATTCCTTTATAAGGTTCAGTAAATCCTGTCGCTTTAATCTTCATATATTATTATTTTATTAGAGATATACTATTTTATTGTAGGTTTCCATAGTAAACACTTTGTTACGATGGTATCAGTCGATTATTGTAGATTCTGGGACATAAAAGATATTTAGTAGATAGCTAGACGATGTACAGCTTTATTGTACATTAAAATAGTTAGTACGTACAAATTTGGTCCTGGATACTTGTATCTTTGTACATTGATTTTTTACCTCTTTTATCTGTTCTGTGATTTTTTCCATAGTTCCATCTGTGTATGTGTAGATTGATCTTGTGTAATTATGAATTATTTTGTTTTCAACGGGTCCGTCTCTTTTATCATGGAATTCAAATATGACTGCTGGCAAAATGAGGATGTAGAAACCCCTTTCAATCACTTTTCACTTCTGCCTAACACTTTATTACTGCCGTGATGTTTTGTGCGGTATATCTACTGACCAATTCTCTCGTAACTTGTTAAGTTTAACATTAGCTTCTGTTTTCTGCAATACATTTTCCTCAACCTAAAATGTTTAATATTCTCTGTCTACTTTAGCGTCGAATACCCGGAGATAAAGTTGAACAAACTTATTTAGATATAGCTATCCTGTACTTTATTTAGTGTACTAGATATAGCACGCTGCCAAGCAAAACCTGCCTTCATTCTCTCCATGATCCCCTGTTTTACGTGTTTTACGTCGCTTCGATCCAATTCTTAAATAGGATATCAAAGTATTTTATGGATCTTTATTAGCTTTATGCTTAATTATTCCCACTGTCTCTAAAAATTATTGCCTGTGCTTAAAAAAAAAATACATACGTATGTAGGGGTTACTTTGTGAATATCAATCCTGCATTGTGCAGCATAGAAACGCTAGCGCTGACAAGTCGAAACTAAATCCAGTTTACATGCATCGAAATAGCTACGATATTACTTCGGCTATTGTCGGCAGTTGGCGAAGGAAGTCTTCCTTCGCCAACTGCCGAGACTAGCGTTGTAAAACTTGTCTTATAAGTTCTTGTGTCTATATAGTAATAAAGTCGAACATCCTCCTCCGTTTTGGAAAGATGGTTAAAAACATAATATCGCACACATTCAATCATATTACATAAACGTTCCTGATAGAGTTGAGAATTGCTGGGTTTAAACCTAAGAAGTAGGTATCTATCTATGTTGCCATTGATGTTGGATATTAGAATAGTCCACAAGTTTGTGCACAAACTCAGGTACGTTATATACACCTCAATCTTAAAATCAGATGAGACGGGAATCCGGAGTAACCCTGGACCCCACGCTCAGCTGTCGCGATTGTCTCTGTAAAACCATAAGGGCAAATAAATCATAATAATATCAGACTTATCAACTAATTGGCATAATTAGCCTGTCATAATCGTCTACCTTTGCCCAACGATGGGATCTTTTACAAATACCTACCAATTTTACACGACACACCTCGCACCCACTTTGTCAATCGGTCTTTCGAGTACCAATGAAATCGAACACTCTGAAAACAGTGACTTTGTCGTCCCGTTTGTAAATTCCCTTAGCTTGTACACGAATACGACACAAGTGGCTTACTCGACGCCCCATTTATTTTATATCCTGCACTCACTTCCAAAGGCGTGTTTGTGTTTTGTATTATTGAACACTTCTTTTACAAGCCGATTTTACTTTATTCTTTCATTTTCGTTATATTTATAGAATTAATTCAAACAATCAAAAAACCCGACTGCTTCAAAAGCGAACTAAACAGTCACAAACAAGGAAAAAATCATGATGTGCAGTCGGAGGAGACATATTCGCGGGCTGGCTGACCAAAATCTGGTGTATCCTCCGCCTGCACAGCATGATTTTTTCCTTGTTTATGACTTTTTAGTTCGCTTTTGAAGCAGTCGGGTTTTTTGATCTTTTGAATTAAGTTTTAATATTTATAACTTTTTGGTTAGTTTTTTTCGTATTAGATACATTTAAACATATAAGTGTTATATATTTTTGAAATCACCTCTTAAAACCCTTTATTTTGGTACCCCACACGATGGGTTTGGAAGAATAAAAAAATTTGGGTCCCCACAATATGGCACCCAAAATCCGCCATTTTTCTATTATCCAATTTTAATGTAGCCTATGACACTCGCAGGGTTAAGACGCATCGATTGACGTATAAATCATCAAAATCGGCCAACGCGTTGGGTCTCTGGAACGCCATATAGGAACAAACATACATACGTACATACATAGACTGATAAACACATTACCCTCCTTCGGCAGTCGGGTAAAAATATCTACCTACTGTCAACACACTCCACTTCCTGATGGAGGAGAGTTTTATCTCTTTAAATATTAATAGAATCCATTAATACTAACACGTGTCACAAGCATGTGTAAATGTATGTACATAGGAAGCTTAGTAAAACAGTTTCCTTTTCCTTAAAACAGGAGATCTTCAGTAGATATATAGATACATAGATTATTATACTTTACTAGCGATCCACCCCGGCTTCGCCCGTGAAAAATTATACAACCTTCCTCGTTTTTCACTCTTTATATTGGTGGAAACCGCATGAAAATCCGTTCAGTAGTTTTTGAGTTTATCTCTTACAAACGCGGCGGGGGACTAATATGTAGTGGTAGTGATTGTACACAAAAATAGTTACACTACTCTTCTCTTGGTACGACGGCTTATTGCTAACAGTGGCTTTTACCAGACAACCTTTGGATGACACGAAAGAAAATAAGTATACTGTTTTCAGTAACTTAAATATCGACAATGAGGAGACGTGGTCGCTCACAATGGGAAAGAAAGAATGCCTTATCAGTACTTATTAAACTTAAAGTCACCCAAAGGGCAATGGAGAGGAAGATGTAATTTTCTAAGGGCTCGTGATACTTGTACCAGTCTTTAACATTAAATTCTCTGACAAAATACTTAATTTAATTGTTACTCAGACAATGTCCAAATTTACGGTTGGCAACTGTATTTCTTATACAATCCATACAGTTTTATAGTAATAAAACTGGTTTATACTTAGCTATACACATAACTTGATCTACAATTAATTTTATTGATAAAAACACCCCACATAAGGTTCAGGCCACATAGAAATGGCGTCGGGCGCGGACTTGGCGGCTTCCTATTCCATTCTAATTTCAAACTAAATACATGGAAATAAAGCGCAATTTAGGACATACATACGATATGTCGTTGCTCGGACGTGGTTATGACGCGACATTTCGGCGCCCGCGCCTTATCAAATTCGACGCCATTTCTGTGGGGTCTGCGCCTAAGGGTTTTAATCCCGACACGCATTTATTGCATTTTTTTTTATTTCTGCTAAAATCATAAGGCAAAAATGCGCAAAAATAAAATTAAAACTAATTGGCTTAGACCTGTGATCCCTAAAAATTTTGATGTATTTAGGAAATGCAATAAAAACTTATGAAATTTAATTTAAAAAATTGGTTTTAATGGCTCAATACAAACATGTTATTATTATTATATTGTCTTTTGAATATTTTTTGAGATTCTCTATGCTACGGCCTTAAAAATAATTGGTTATCCTTTTATTTTTAAATACCAAAAAATTACAATACAAAATTATATATAACTACAGTAATGTCAAATTATTGATCTTATAAAACAAGGTCATTGATCCATCGCGAAATATTGCAATCGACATTTTCTTGGTTCGTCGGCCACATCAACATCAATGTCTAGGTTTCTATTTAAACTTGGCTATCGGTTTAAGTTTATGTCTTGTGCCGCGAATGCACATGCTAGTTGCACGGATTATTGAGATGATGATTCTTGATCTTAGCAACATGAGTAGATAAACGGAACAGAGACAAAGCTTCCTATTAATAAATTGTTACCTATTTTGGTAGGGTTGTCACCATAGATGAAAATAAAAACAAAACATTTGTTAAATTGTTCTATTATTTATTAAGTATGATAGAATAATTTACAAATTACTTACTCTAATAATTTTCTTTTTATAATTTTTGTTTTGTAATAATTTATTGTTTCTTTTAATGGTGTGATACATTCTGAATCTAACATAAAGTTTTTTCAAGTAATCTAACGGGAAACACTCACATGGCATATCAAATTTACAATCTTTAATACGTTTAAGTATTTCGTTGCGTTAAGTAAATCGTGTTAAACTATCAAAATTAAACAAACACAGGAAATTTCGTGACCGTGCTACTACCCGTTGAAGAGCTCCCTAGTGGGGAGACAATCCTGGCTGCAGCATCAGGTTATATATCTATCATATTATTGCATTGTCACTGAAGTTACGGTATACAAAATTTCAGCTCAATCAGACATCGGGAAGTGGTTCAAATCTTACTTGCAATATTTGAACTTAACACACATACCTACTACATACCAACCCACCCACATACCCACAAATGTTTAGTAAAAGCTTGTAATAACAATAAAAAGGTAAAAACACACCGTGTAGTACCCTCTTCTTATCAAAAACAGGATCATACAATAAAATAAAGGTAATTAATTGAAAAAGTAATAATCCAATATTTACTTACCTATTGTACTCCTTGGGATAGTTAAAGTATGATATATTTTTATTTTTACAATAAACAACCATTGTTAATAATACAATACAACGTTTTTACATTCAAATATTCAAACTTGCAACTAACAAAACAAACAACGTGCGTTGCACAGACCCTGAGATTGTCCACTGGCTGTGCCAACGTAAACCGGTTTTTCCAGTCTCGCCTCGTACGCTATAAGCAGCCAGTGGTCACACACTCATGCGTCCGCGTGCATGTAGTAGTGCAACCGATTCGCGCGGTTGTATGAACCTTTATCTCTGTTCCGTTTATCTACTCATGTGTCTTAGCTAACCCATCACTACACTAAAGGACCTATTCCTGCGGTCGGTGATTGAAGCTTCAAGATATTTTACGAAGGTAGACATTTGTGAAGCGAATACTCCATCAACGGATGTAACAAGAGGGGTGAATGTTACATGTAGCAATTCACAAGCGTTTGAATATCTTCTTATTTTTTCGTCTTCGGCGAATTGTAGTACAGAGGCGACAGGACGTAAAATATAATAAAAAGTCGTAAACCAGGAAAAAATCATGCTGTTCAGGAGGAGGATACATACGCGCGAGCTGGCTGACCAAAATCAGATGTATCCTCCTCCTGTCGGGTTTTTTGATTTTTTGATTTAACTTTTTTTATTTATAACTTTTTAGTTGTGTTATATATTTTTTAAATCACCTCTTAAATCCTTTATTTTGATACCCCACACGATGGGTTCGGAAGAAAAAAATATTTGGGCCCCCACAATATGGCGCCCAAAATCCGCCATTTTTCTATAGTCCAATTTTAATGTAGCCTATGACACTCGCAGGGTTAAGACGAATCGATTGACGTATGAATCATCAAAATCGGCCAAAGCGTTTGGTCTCTGGAACGCCATATAGGAACAAACATACATACATACATATATACATAAATAGACTGATAAACACATTACCCTCCTTCGGCAGTCGGGTAAAAAGGAGCGTCAGTGTCTACGACACGGATATCAAATAACGCCTCCCTCTGAGCATCCCAAACGACACGACAAGAAAGGTTTCCACGTAGTGCGCAGTCTCCTTCGGATATGAAGGGTTCTTTGACGACGTTTCTCCATGCATGTTGACATACGTCACAGAACAAATCTCTAATAAAGACAGATGACTAAGAGTACTAAGAGTACTAGAGTCGTCATTATGACGGCGTGTTATTAGACCACACTTTTTACAACATAGAGCATGAAATCATCGCAACCACAGCCATCACATGATTTTGTCATAGATACTGGTAATCTGTGGTAATGCAACTGCGTCTCTGAACTCTAATGAGGACAGATCGAAATGGTCTTTCTTAGTCGGTATGATAGATATATAGATGGAGGATTAAAAAAAAAACGGCCTTATAATAACATTAAAGGTACGCCTCTGTGAGACCTAGATCCAAAGTTATGGTTGTAAGGCTATGTGGATATCGTAACAAGTAATTCAGATACTAAAATTGCTCTTTAATTGAGGGAATGGTGATTGCACCCGTTATGTGAGCTGCTTTTATCGATAAAATCAACTGTATTTAACGCCCTTAAAGATTTATTACTACATGCACGGACACATTGTGTATTGTATTCATAGGTTTTTACGTTTTGAGCCGTTACTTTATTTATTCTATTCGGAAATATGACACAAGCTTTCAGTATAAAATCGTTTACTGAAATACTATCTCACTGAAGACCGCGGACCAGCAGTTTATTGTAAATGTTTAAAATATAAATCTTTGTTTATGATATCATTGTTTATGTTTTATTGGTAGTATTTATTTTTATACTTTTGATGTGAATTTATTTAAAAACTTGCGGTTTAATGTATGGTGTTTAAAAATATGTTCATAGTGTGAGTATTTGTATAGTTCAATTCGAATTCTGCTTTTCATTTATGTGTGATGACCATTGTTCTCAGATAGACACGACACGTCAATGCGACTGGTTCTAGTCTTATAAGGTACCCGTAAAAAAAATCAAGATTTAGTCTTGATTTTTTTACGCGTACCTTATAGTCATTGGTCATCGTAGACTGGCGAATCGGTGATAATTTCCGAAACTGTTTTGACAACACAAAGCGCGTGCGCTCCCTTTCAGTTTGACAACTCAACAGTATTCGTTGCGTGTTTTACGCTGTCGAGTAGACGGTTTTTTGAACACATGAAGCAATGAATACAAGCAAAGAAAGCATGGGCCATTCTTTGAAGTTACGTAATTAGCGTGTTGACCGCAGATATCCTTAGATTTTATCACCTAAATTGGCTAGCTTGCGAGCAACGGGTTGTCATCAAGTGGTATCCACTCGCCGTCCGCGCATGGTCAACCCGCGGGTGAGGCGCTCCGGATTTGATCTAGTGAGCGTATACCCATAGTACTCTACTCTACTCTAGAATACTAACCGCTCGAGGCGAGGCGGTGCTGGTCGGGAATGGCTCTAATGAGCTATGACCTTAAGGTTGAACTAGTCGACGGCACGAACTATTTTGTGCGCGGGGTTAAAATGCATGCTATCTTATCCGACAACACGTGCGAAAGATATAGATGCTGTGATGAGCAGTAAGAAGCTAGTTCGCGTACGAATTAGCACTTTTGCAAATTTGTATCGAAATGGATGATGATTTAGGACGAAAACGAGGGCGCGAAATTTTATAAACAGACCTTTGGGAGTCTAGATATCATGAAAAAACAACTAAATGTATATTTGTAAAATAACATTATTTTCGTTGTTGAATTACTAATCTATCCCTGTATGGAGGCCGTGTTGCAATTTTCCTTCTTCTTATGGTATTTATTTCCGCCCGAAGACGCTCATAACTTTGCAAATATTTTTTTTTTTTAACATTTTTGTTTCCATACAGGACGAGTTTTATTCGTATAACATAGTGTAATAAGATATTTATTTACATAGATACAAGTATATACAGTGTATAAAATACTTAATTAACTACGACTACAAAATATACACTTAAACCAAAAACTACTCACTAACTAAACCTAAAAATATACACTTAACTAAAATATGGCGTCGAAAAACTCCTCTCCATCGTTGACCACTGGTAATGTGCCCAAAAGACTGGCAGCATTGCCACGTTGTATGGCAATGCTAATTCTCTGACCAAAGTAAAAGCCAGCCCTTGGGTCACGCGAAGTTTCAACTAGGCGTTTGGCAAGATCCTTAAACAAAGCGTGAGCACTCGGACCCCACGGACCAAGAGTTTCAACCCCAAACGGCTCGAAAATATAACTACCAATGAGGTTATTATATTTCCGCCGCTTGAGGTTCTCTGCAGCCGCAGCGGCAGCGCCAGCACAGCACGACGAGCTAGGAAGATGGGATGGCGCAAGAGTATCGACACAAGTAGCGTCCCACACTAAAGGCCTACCCATCTTCCATGGAAACAAAGACATCCCGTCCGGTCTTTTGCCATCGTCGCGTGCCAGGCCATGGGGTTCCAATACGGCCGGAACGCCGACGGCGACGAGAGCACGTCGGATGATGTCGTTTAAGTTTCCGTGACGCGCCATGCGACCCGCACTTGATACAGGACTAGATAATGACGAGACAAATTGATATCATTTTTATTTTGAACGTACATCGTCAAACAGTGGAGTAATCTCTAGACTACGTTTGTATGGAAGAATTTTCGACTAGTGTAACCTTAAGGCCTTTAACACAAAGCACCGCTCACCGCACCGAAGCGGATCTCATGTCGCATTGGCCTCTAATAAATTCGTTGATGCCTAACACAAGTACACCGCCAGACCGCGCGGGACGAGCGGTGCTCTCCCCTCCGCGTCCGCGGCGGTGCGCGGTGCCGTGTGTATATGCCTTAATCTTCCAACCAACTACTATTTACGTAACGATTTAATACCTTTCATCTCAGTCTTGAGTTGATATACTGGCTCTAAAATCTAGCATTAACCATAAAGTTCCACATCCACAGATAAACAGAGGGAGCCCGGTCACAATCCGTTTAGCATTTTACGACTACTAAATAGCTGGGCCAAACATACGACCTAATTTAACCAAGTTAGTTGGTAAGGTCTAACGCTCGCCAGTAGTAATGTTTGAACTGCAAAAATCGCCCTTAATGCTTCGTAATTAAAGCTCTGTTAAATTTGTAATCGCAAATTCGTTGGACTTGACGTGTGTTTGACAGAGCTGTTAGTCTATAAAATTGCATGCAGCCATGATGCTATGTCTTGAAGGGTAAGCCAGAAGCTATTAGGCACTTCACATCACATCACATCATCAGCCTATTAATGTTCCCACTGCTGGGACACAGGCCTCCTCTATATGAGAGGGAATGGGCCGTAATCCACCACGCGGGCCCAGTGCGGGTTGGTGGATGTCACATGTCTTCGAATTTTTGGTTCTAGGACATGCCGGTTTCCTCACGATGTTTTCCTTCACCGTTTTGAGAGCAGTGGTCATGAAATAATTTACACAAAGTAAAGCGCCTGCCTGGGCTCGAACCCACGACCTACAACTTGTAAGTCGCGGCAAGTCGCGGCAAGTCTTGTAAGTAGGCACTTAACCCAAAAAAAAATTAAAAAATAGCGGTTAGCTACCGAGTACCGACTATTTTCTCGCTGAAGAAACCCAATGAATATACAGAACCCGTATCAATAGAAGAGACACATACATTAGCAGTTGATCGCCGACTGTCCATACTGCTGGCGAGTACTCTCTCGATACAAGTTTGTCACAGCGACAAGAGCTATCAGAGATAATACTCGCTCAGCGATGTTCGCTTGGCGGTTAGAACTCAAACGGCAATGCGTGCATTGCTGACCGCCCGAGCGAGTGGTGCGAGTAATCGCCCGTCGCACAAAAATACTCGCTCATATCCCAGCGGTAAAACTATCGGAACTTCACACTCACTTCTCGCAGCTCGCCAACTCGTATCTAGGTTTGGAAACCTATGGTTTGAGCAAATAAAAACCGGCCAAGTGCGAGTTGGACTCGCGCACGTAGGGTTCCGTACTTTGTAAATTGCGGTTTACGATTTATAACGTATTACAAACATCTACTTACTAGATCTCGTTCAAACCAATTTTCGGTGGAAGTTTACATGGTAATGTACATCATATATTTTTTTTAGTTTTATTATTCTCTTATTTTAGAAGTTAAAGGGGCGGGGGACACATTTTATCACTTTGGAAGTGTCTCTCGCGCAAAATATTCAGTTTAGAAAAAAAATATATGAGAAACCTCAATATCATTTTTGAAGACCTATCCATAGATATCCCACACGAATGGGTTTGATGGCAAAAAAAAATAGTTGTAAGTTTTAAGTATGGGGAACTCCCAAAGTTTATTGTTTTTTTTCTATTCTTGTTTGAAAATCCTTATGCGGTTCACAGAATACATCTACTTACCAAGTTTCAACAGCATAGTTCTTATAGTTTCGGAAAAAAGTGGCTGTGACATACGGACGGACAGACAGACAGACATGACGAATCCTTATGGGTTCCTTTTTTGCCATTTGGCTACGAAACACTAAAAACGATTTGATTTGTAGTATATCCTGCGCTCCTTTATTGACAAGGAAATCACTAAAAGGCGCCACAAGTAAAGCAGCTATTAATATTCCTCTTAATCCTTCAGCGCTGAGAGTGGGTTCGCCATAATAAATTGACGCGGCCGGATCTGAACCCATGACCTTCCGATCCCGCGCGAAAACCCCTCGTTGGGTTATCATCCAACCCGCACATAGCTTTTATCCCTTTTGAAATAAGTGGGTAGGTAGCTCTTCCAAGAAAGTACCTAATGACGGTAAATCTTCATAAGTAGGTGGGTACTTTATATATTTTATGCTTACGTAATTTGTCTGGGTTAAAAGGATTAAGAACGTCTGAGATCTAAGAAAAATGACTAGACCAAAGTTCAGTTAGGTTTTACTTAGAACTAAATCAAAAACTCGGCCAAGTGCGTGTCGGACGGCATTTAGAGTTCCGTACAAAACCGCAAAATTAAGTTGGTTGTAATAGGATAAATTATGGAATTGCAACGAAAAAACTTATTCATATAATATATTGGTATTTTTTAGTAAAATATATGTAATAATAAATATTATCGCTAAATTTGAAGTTCATAGGTCAATGGGAAGTTAAAAAAATCTTCGGAACAAAATTTAAAAAAAAAAACTGAATTTGGTGGCGTCCTTTGTGTTTCAATGTTTTTTAAAACAATGAGCTCCAAACAACGATACCCCATGCAAAGGGGATGGTCATTTTTTTTTCGCGGCCCCTTTTTATCTAACATTTAAAAATATGTTTTGTTTGCCTTATGATTATAAATAAATATATTATTATTATTATCTATATGGGAAACGCCAGAAAAACATTTAAAAAAATGTTTTGACAATTCGTATGGCTTTGGGTCAACAAGATGTACTGTGGAAATTTGAAGACAGTAGCTATAACCGTTTAGCTGTAAAACCTGTGTGACAGACGACGGACAGACAGACAGACAGACACATAAGTGATAGCAATGCGTTTGAACCCTTCGGATACGGAACCCTAACAAGAAAAACTCTCAAAGAAAGAATTTACTTCTTCATAATGTTTTTCGTTTGAGTGATCTCTGAGTTTTCAGATTCCATTGAATCCAGAATCCCTATCGACGTTTTCTAC
Organism: Orthosia gothica; assembly: GCA_949775005.1. Taxonomy (NCBI): domain Eukaryota; kingdom Metazoa; phylum Arthropoda; class Insecta; order Lepidoptera; family Noctuidae; genus Orthosia; species Orthosia gothica. The sequence continues at coordinate 14,035,523 of OX459067.1, forward strand.
ATCGTTAATCAGTATTTACAATAAAACAAAACAGTATATTTTTCCTGTTTTCAAACATGTCTACTAGAAACATTCTCCTGCCACCGAAATCAGTAAATAAACCATACAACGGAGTATAAATCACGTTTTATAGTCTCCCGGGAAATTCGTTTAAATGTTAGTGATCTTTAAAACCCAAATCTTTATTATTATTTGCGGTTAATGGCGTTAAAATAGCTAGAGGTGTCCCAAGATCGACATTATCCTGTGAACCCTCTTTCATTTTCACCATCTTAACGAAAGTTGATAAGCCTGTCGTGATAAAACGATTAAATTTGCAAAGTTTGCAAAGAGTCAGCAACATAGTCACCAACTACGGCCCAGTATTAAAGGCCGACTTTCAAGTTGTAGGTCGTGGGTTCGAACAAGGCTTTACTTTGTGTAAATTATTTCATCACCACTGCTCTCAAAACGGTGAAGGAAAACTTCGTAAGGAAACTGGGCATACCCTAGAACCAAATAATTAAAGACATGTGACATCCACCAACCCGCACTGGGCCTGCGTGGTAGATTACGGTTCTCTCACAGAGAGGAGGCCTGTGTCCCAGCAGTGGGAACATTAATGCTGATGCTGATGATGATGGTAAATTTAGGCGTTGGCTTCTGGTATATTAGTATTTTATAAGAGACGACTGTCTATGTGACCAAGGACAACCCAGTTCCTGGAGGCTGGAGTGCTCTTTGGTAAGAACAGTTGTCTGACCTTCGGATGTCTGGCAATTCGTTACAGCAGTCAAAGATCTGCATGACAGGGTCCGGTTCCGAGAGCTGTAATTAATGAAGAGCTCGCCTAGCCAGGCATACTGCAAAATTAACACGCTTTTATTAGCTTGGTATGTATGTATCTATGAATCTACGTAACGGAATCTTTGAATGTGATTTTCACCCCCTTCAAAACGCCGGATTAATTTTTAAGTTTTTACACTTATGAGGCACCGATGACAATGCTACAATTTAAATAGTTTGTCCCATTATCCTTACCAGAATCATCAGGATTAGCAATTGAACCAAAAAGTACAAAATAAGTAATAGTTAAAAAAAAACTAAATAACATGCTTTAATAGAAAACCAAACTAAAAAGTAGAAAATATTTTATTTACAGATATTGTGATCATGGCTGAGACCATGGAGAGCCTCAGTAAAATGCTCGATGACCTCAGTATAGCTTTCGAAAGAGTGGGTCTTCAAAAGAACATGGACCAAATCAAGGTCATGGTGAATGCCCATGTAACACTTACTCCTATCAAGATCGGAGACGCTACACCCCAAATTGTAGACGATTATGTGTACCTGGGACTAACGGTCCAGTTGGGTAGGTCCAATTTCGGGCAAAAGTCAACCGTCGAATCCGACTCGGCTGGGTGGCGTTCGGGAAGTTGCGTGGTATCTTCTCGTCCAATTTACCGCAGTGTTAAAAGGCAAAAGTCTATGACCAGTGTGTGTTGCCAGAGATCACCTATGGGACCGAGACGTGGTCGTTCACAATGGGCCTTATCAGAAAGTTTAAAGTCACCCAGAGGGCAATGGAGAGGGCAATGGAGAGGGCTATGCTCGGAATTTCCTTGCGTGATCACGTCAGAAATTATGATATCCGCAGGTGAACCGAAGTTACCGACATAGCCCGAAGAATTGCCAAACTTAAGTGGTAGTGGGCAGGGCACATTGCTCGCAGAACGGATGGCCGATGGGGCCGAAAAATTCTGGAATGGTGACCGCGAACCGGAAGACGATACGTTGAAAGGCCTCCCACTAGGTGGACCGATGACCTGGTTAAGGTTGCGGGAATGCGCTGGATGCGAGACGCACGGGATCGGTCAATGTGGCGACGCCTGGGTGAGGCCTATGTCCAGCAGTAGCCGTCTTTCGGCTGAAATGATGATGATGATGATGACAGATATTGGTAAAAGTAGAGTCATTTGGAAAATATCTTAAATAGCACCCCACACTTTTTTTTATTATAAAATATTTCCCCACATTTAATACATTTGGTATTACAGATATTCATAGGCAGTGGTGGCCATACTGACCATAATTATGGTTACCGCTGAAATAAGTTTCGAGTTGCTTTGTAAGCATCTTCAAACCGCACTTATAGTACAACTTTTTGGCAGTACATTCTGTCAAACCCTCCTGACCTGATAGTATAAACTATTCAGCCCTTTTTGCAACATTCAACCCTAGAGCATAAAAAACTTAGCAAGTCAGGACAGACCTTATTCTTTCGATAAGATTGATTCAGAATCATCATCATCATCATCATTTCAGCCGAAAGACGTCCACAGCTGGACATAGGCCTCCCCCAGGCGTCACCACATTGACCGATCCCGTGCGTCTCGCATCCAGCGCCTTCCCGCAACCTTAACCAGGTCATCGGTCCACCTAGTGGGAAGCCTTCCAACGTATCGTCTTCCAGTTTGCAGTCGCCACTCCAGAACTTTTCGGCCCCATCGGCCATCCGTTCTGCGAGCAATGTGCCCTGCCCACTGCCACTTAAGTTTGGCAATTCTTCGGGCTATGTCGGTAACTTTGGTTCTCCTGCGGATATCATCATTTCTGACGTGATCACGCAAGGAAATTCCGAGCATAGCCCTCTCCATTGCCCTTTGGGTGACTTTAAGCTTTCTGATAAGGCCCATTGTGAGCGACCACGTCTCGGTCCCAAAGGTGATCACTGGCAACACACACTGGTCATAGACTTTTGTCTTGAGACTCTGCGGTAAAATGGACGAGAAGATACCACGCAACTTCCCGAACGCCGCCCAGCCGAGTCGGATTCGACGGTTGACCTCTTTCTCGAAGTTGGACCTACCCAACTGGACCGTTTGTCCCAGGTAAACATAATCGTCTACAACTTCAAGTGTAGAGTCTCCGATCTTGATAGGAGTGGGTGTTACATGGGCGTTCACCATGACCTTGGTTTTGTCCATGTTCATTTTAAGACCCACTCTTTCGGAAGCTCTACTAAGGTCATCGAGCATTTTACTGAGGCTCCCCATGGTCTCAGCCATGATCACTATATCGTCGGCAAACCGAAGGTGAGTGATGTACTCGCCATTAACGTTGATGCCAAGCCCCTTCCAGTCCAGAACCTTGAAGACGTCCTCCAGCGCAGCAGTGAACAGTTTCGGAGAAATTACGTCTCCCTGTCTTACGCCGCGCTGGAGAAGGATAGGTTTCGAGGTCTGATCCTGAAGACGGACTGACATGGTGGCGTTTTTGTACAGACACTTCAACACCTCAATGTACCGGTAGTCGATCTGGCACCGTTGGAGAGACTGTAGTACAGCCCAAGTCTCGATCGAATCGAAGGCTTTCTCGTAGTCAACAAACGCTAAACAGAGAGGCAAGTTATACTCTTCGGTCTTCTGTATAACCTGCCGCAGCGTATGTATGTGGTCTACGGTGCTAAAGCCTTTTCGGAATCCGGCTTGTTCGGGAGGCTGGAAATCGTCAAACCTGCGCGCGAGACGATTCGTGATGACTCTTGAAAACAACTTGTAAACATGGCTAAGAAGCGAGATGGGCCTATAGTTCTTCAGCCGGGCATTGTCGCCCTTCTTGAAGAAGAGTACCACCACACCCCTGCACCATGCCTGTGGCGTTTTGCCCTCGAGTATGACGGAATCAAAAAAGCTTCTGAAGGGCCTTGAGGACCGGTTTTCCACCCGCCTTCAGGAGTTCAGCCGTGATTCCGTCATCACCTGGCGCCTTGTTGTTTTTAAGCTGTTTCAGAGCCATCCTAATCTCGTACAGGCTGATGTCCGGGATATCTTCGGTATAGTGTCGGGTCAATCTAGCTCTTGGGTCGTTTGCTAGATTCGCAACGGGTTTCGAATCAATCAATCAATCAATCAACGATTCAGAATAAGTAACTATATTTCTTGTTTTCTGAGCTGGAGGAGCTCGTGGCTAAATAATAACAGCTGCACGGGTCGATCTTATATCGAGTTTCCTTCGTGCCTCGGCAAGCACGTTAAGCCGTCCCGGCTGTCATTTGAAGATCTTTGTCAGTCGTTACGGATAGTAAGAAGCTTGAGATCTGACACCTGTCTAGCCAAGGGGTATGGTGTGAACCAGTTACTGGGTTGTGGAGGTCAGATAGGCAGTCGCTCCATGTAAAACACTGGTACTCAGCTGAATCTGGTAAGACTGGCAGCCGACCCCAACAATAATTGGGAAAAAGGCTAGGCAGATGATGATTTATTGTTTTCAGAATTCTATAGATATCAAATGGATTTACGTAATTCGTCATGTCTAGATCTGATCGTGTCGAGTTTCCATTAGCCGTCTGCCGAAAACAATAATTTATGACTAGAATAAAAGCTGAAAGATGAAACGATCAATCCGTGGTAATATTTCAGCTATTTCTGTACGGTCTCGATATTTATTTTGTTTCGAATGAACCCGTAAATAAAAGTGGAGGAAACAGTATCAGTTTCAGTTGTAATAAATAAATTAAATATTACTGACTATTTTAAACCATATAGAAGAAGAACCGAATGATATAAAGAGCATTTATACAAAATACAAAATCGTTTATTGTCACAATTAGCATATTACATTAAGACGTGTTTGGAGCCTCCCTTTAAGCAAACAATGCCTGTATTAGGAGACTCCGATCTTCCATAGCATTGCCGTGTATACTTAAACTGACTGTGAGTTACTATAAATAATGTACTGTGATGTGACATTATGATTATTTAATTTAAATTTTGTTGTTAATTAATTGAGTATTAAAAAAATAATTATTTATTTCTTTAAACATTAAAAAGTAAAATAAGATTAAAAATAAAAATAAATTAAACTGATAAATGATTTTACCAACAATAAATAACACATTTTCTTGTTTTAGTACGTGGAGTGTTATGTGGTGTGTGTGCTGTAGTGTAGTATGTTGTGTGTAGTGTAGTGTGTTGTGTTTAGTGTAGTTTGTGTGGTGTAATGTAGTGTGGTATATTGGATGTGGTGTATCGGATGCGGTGTATTAGATTAAGGTATATTATATGTGTTTCGACTACTCATCGTGTGCCTCGGTTTCCTCGTAGGTAAGTGGTTTTATCCAGCTTATTATACTTTTTTTACAGTCGTGGTATTTTTTATCGTAAATTTATGCCCTTTTACTTTAATTTTTGGTAACCCACAGGCCTCTGACTTGGTTATTTCAGACTTACATTAACTATATAAGTCCAGGTTTCTTTAAAGATGTTTTCCTTTAGCGTTGCCTGTGATGTCCAAGAAAAACTTGAATTTGAAAAAGTCACATTGGTACTTACCCGGACTTGAACCCACGACCTCAAGCACAAGAGGCGAGGTCTTACTCGAGGTCCACTGGGCCTCCACGACACAGGTACTCGGTAAATGTGTTTATTTCTACCAGTGAATGTAATGTCTTAAATTCTTACATCTTACAAACCTTATCTTTAGTTTAAATTTCATAGGAACCGCGCATTTTTCAAGATAAAAGGTTTCTTCTTATCGAGTCGATGGAAAACCCCTTTAAATATTTTTGGCCCTGTATATTTTTGGCCACGTTTATCGCAGCGTCAACGGCATCAGCTCCTCAAAACTTCCAAAGTGCTAGTGTATGACTTAGTGTACTTATTCTTAATTGTACTGCGATTCCAAATGCCCGGTGCATCAAGACGAGTTCAGCACTCAGAAGGCTCTCTTCTAAACCATGACCAACGGCCTTTCTTAGGAACAAATAACTTAACGCAACTCCTCTATAGTTATGGTCACCCACCCTTCATCATTCATGTCCAAGCCTTTTCTATAGTAAAAGATTTTTTCTAATTCAAACCTCACCAAAACCAAATGCAAAATTAAACTACTATTCCCCCTCCCCACACACCCCACCCCCACACATTCACCCACATATACACCGTGCTCACTCACAGGCACACTTTCATACCTACTAACACCATTCACCAAGCACCAATAATTGCTACCATTTTCCTTTTCTGTTTTATTTGTGTTTTTGTATTTTAAATTTGAAAGCCTATGCTTTTAGAATTTCTTGCCGCACTAATTATTGTACTAAACATTAAAATGTAAGCACTACCCAAGGGGTGGAGACCTGGTGTCCTGAAATACAGACCTCACGTCTAGTTTAGGCACCAGTCTCCCACAGTATAATTATTGCTGTTACGTACCTACTTTGTATTGATGTCTCTCTAAATGTACCTATATTGTGGTGAGAAATAAATCATTATCTTATCTTATCTAATTGGTTGAGAATTGCCGGAGATTACGTTTACCATATAAACAAACAATTCTGCCTCTATACATAAAATATCAGTTTAGACTATAGTTTCAAAGAGATTTTGCTTTATTTTATTCTGGTAGGTAACATTTACAAACAAGCAAAGTTTCCATTTCTATAACAAAACTAACCGGAGGATTATCCACGGTGACACATTCACGGACGGATAACAGAGTTGTGATTGTGAGGGGTGCTTGAAATTCAGAAACATTTCAGTTCAGAGCTCGAAAAACAAATAGATTTCGTTTGGTATGTAAAAGTTTTCACCCACAGAATATCCAGTTATAAAAACAGGTAGGTACTAAGTTATAAATATACTTATTTTCAGTTGCCTACGCTGTCCCACTACCTATAAAATGCATTTAGGATAAGATAAGATAAGATAAGATAAGATAAGATAAGATAAGATAAGATAAGATAAGATAAGATAAGATAAGATAAGATAAGATAAGATAAGATAAGATAAGATAAGATAAGATAAGATAAGATAAGATAAGATAAGATAAGATAAGATAAGATAAGATAAGATAAGATAAGATAAGATAAGATAAGATAAGATAAGATAAGATAAGATAAGATAAGATAAGATAAGATAAGATAAGATAAGATAAGATAAGATAATTTTTATTTTGTAAAACATGAGTCCAGTATAAAGGTCTTATATTAATATGAGTTGGCCCAACCCAACCCTTCACTTCACTTCTTGTTTGAATGACACCAGATGTGTGTAATTGACACAATTTCGCCAATGTCAGGGTTATAGAGGATAAACGAAGGAGATTGATCGGTAAGAAGAAAATAGGAACCCTTCATCTGGAACAAAAATTGTCGCAAAATGAATCTGTCAAATGTCATATATGACGTAATTTTCAAATTATTTTTTACCAGCTGTCGGCGCCAGTTAGCGCCACCGGCGAGTAAGGTCCTTTAAGGTTCCCCTAGTCGACGGCATGAACTATTTTGTGCGCGGGGTTGAAATGCATGCTGTCTCATCCAACAACACGTGCCAAAGATATAGATGCTGTGATAAGCAGGAAGAAGCTAGTTCGCGTACGAATTAGCACTTTTGCAAATTTGTATCGAAATGGATCATGATTTAGGACGAAAATGAGCGCGCGAAATTTTATAAACAGACCTTTGGGAGTCTACATATCATGAATAAACGACTAAATGTATATTTGAAAATAATATTATTTGCATTGTTGAATTCGTAACCTATTCCTGTATGGTGGCGGTTTTGAAATTTTCCTTTTTCTTATGGTATTTATTTCCTCCCAAAGATGCGTTAAAATTAGTATGGAACTTTCGACGCTCATATTTTTTTTTTCTTTTTTGTTTCCATACAGGGCTAGGTAATGATGGGACAATTTTTTTTTTTTTTTTGTACGTACATCGTCAAACAGTGGAGTAATCGCTAGACTACGTTTGTTTGGAAGAATGATCGACGAGTGTAACCTTAATATTTATTTTTATTATTAAAATCATTTCTAATGCCGTAGAAGTACGATTAAATATCAAATCGAGTATGCTGCAGTTTCGCGCAGCCATTTGTTTCGAAAAAAAGAAGGAGGATGAAATTTTCCGATACATATAAATCTATTAAAGGAGTGGTTGGTAAAACCCGTACGGTAATCTGCCATATTTGGAAAATCTTAAGAAACTTTGCATTTTGAAGACATCACTCACCACCCCACACCAGCCAGCGACACTGGCGGCAAAAACAAACGCGATAGCCTTGTCGATATGAAACATAGCTTTGAAAAAGGTTTTAGCATTCTGCCTGTTGTACGTTTGGCTGATTCATCCAAACGTTTTTATGTTTTCAAAATACATTTTAAAATAGTTACTATTTTTAATCCACCACAGTCATGTTTAATTTCCTTCGACGTTCAAATAGAACTTATTTTTATTTTTCCACACGAAATCGTTAACTTCCTATATTTATGCGTAAATACTAGAAAATCTACTATTTCCTGAAAACGCTTAACACATGATTTCAGTAAAACAATTTCATTTGAATATACAGACAAATAATCCAATGTGATCCAAACACTAAACTTCGGAGGATTAACAATTATTTGAAATCAACTTCCCAAGCAATTTAAAACTCTATTCCTTTAGATCAAAATTGAAATTCGTTCGAAATCTTTTAATTAATAAGGCAAAGTTTTGTATTAATCCATAATGGACTTTCTGGCTGTGAGTTAGGTTTGCAAATTGATTGAGGTTATGTAGTTTAGTCAGATGTAGGAAGTTTCATTGGGTATCACGGGAAAAGTTACTAGTTATCTGGAGCAGTAGTTTGTGATCCAAGATTTAGGCTGGGAATGGAATTATTGTTTAGTAAATAATGACGTAAACTAACCAGATCATTCTAATGGATTTGAGAAACCGTAACATATTGAAGTCATAATGGGTTAGACCAAATTTCCCCTTCATTCTGTGTAATAATAGTATTTTCATCCAAAACTCGCATGATGAAAAAGGAAATGACCATGTAATTTTTTTCATGTCATGTCTCGGATAGGTAGGAATGCCGAGGCGGGATAGGAGTGCCGGTATTGCCGCTCTCCCAACCTTCCGCGGCCTGGACCTGGTCATCTGGGGCCGCAAGGCAGGAGGAGTGTCGGTATAGCGTTTTCCGGTCTCCCTTTCCCCTGCGGTAGAAAAGTGGTAGGCGGCGGAGGGTCTGGTGACAGACAGCCTTGGCGGGTTCGCGGGTGAATGCTTACGCGTGCCCGTGTTCTCGCCATAAGCGGCACAGGAGGACACCGTGGCGTTTTAGTGGGTTGGAGTACCTCATAACAGCACTATCTCCCCGTGGTAGCGAAGTATGCATGAGCATTACTCCAAGCAAAAAAATAAATAAATAGATAGCCTGATATTTTAAGTTTATTTGTTATGGATGGTTTCGAAAAACTGATTACACCCGATAGATATTGAAAGTTGAATAAAAGTTCCTGATCTGGATTTCTCAGTCTTTTTAAAAATTATTGTTGATAGGCTCGCATTCTCCCTAGCGTGTTGATTTTGTATATCTACTTTATCTACCTGCATAGCCTCTGCCCTATGTTAAGGTCTGCTACGAGTCTAGATAGATGCAATCCCACCGCACTATTCCCAAACCACTGGCACTCCTGAAAGCCAGAATCAACAGTGGCGACCACCAGAAAAGCACCGAGGCAATGAAGCTCGACGAAGTCCCGGAGAATGGATTTAACTGTCTTGGATCCCGCATCGAAATCAATCAGAAAATAAAAACGCAGGAGCAGGAAAAAAATATGTCCACTTCCCTCCATATCAAGCAGGAGACAGAACAAACAAGGCCAATAGGTACAAAGGGTCGTTTACAACTGGGCAAAGTCTAGTTGCCTAGCATCACGGATAAAAATTACCATTAATATCAATGGGTCTAACATTGCGAGCTGATATATTTGATTGCAATAATAGGTATGACAAAAAAGCTTGTTACATACAGCTGAATACCAGAATTTTACATGGAGTGACTGTCGTCTGTCTCTATGTCTCTCTGTCTGACCTCAACAATCCAGGTACTGGATAACGAACGGGACTGGTACCCCTAGCTAGGTATGACTGCAAGTAACAAACTTCAACGTAAGGTTCTGTTGAAAACCAGCGTCAGGTAACTCCCAGTTGTCTGGCATTTTGCTGAACTGGACCTTTTTGGCGCAGCCGCGGGGCAGACTATGTATGTAATTGTTTTTTTTTAAATTACGTTTCCTTTTATTTGTACATTGCGTGTAAATGTGTGTGCCAAATAAACTGGGTTTTCTTTCTTTCTTTCTTCTTTCAAGTTCAGGGTTTCGGGCTTCTGCCTATCCAATCATAGTCCAGTGCTTGGGAAAATCGTCTCCCAACAAATTCTTGCACTGCACATGGGTGATTTTTTAAACATTAGACGATTGCACTTTATGCTCATTACTTTCGTATTACACATATGTTACTTTGAGTTGATTGAATTTGGGATTACTTGTTATTGATTGAATTGTCCCCAACTAGCACACTAGTGGAGATAGCAGCCTATTTTGCAACTTTTAGCTGTACAGTAGCGCTTAAGGGGTTCAGAAAGTGGTTTTAAGTTCTACTATTGCTTCCGTAACTGCTCTTAGCTGTAAATATCACCAGGGGTAGCAGAAACTGAACCAAATGCCACTCTAGGCTTTATAAGAGTTCATTTTACAACCCGTTGCCGTCTATAGCTTTAAAAGAGAGTTAAAACATGTATGTTAAAGCTTAAAGCTGCTAAAAAATTTCTATTGTCGCTGCTGTACGCTTCAGAACTGCATAAAGACTTTAATTGCAGACTTTTTAACGGAACTGTATAAAAGATATATTTATCACTGTTCTACCACTGAAAGTTTCATTGCAGAAGTGATTTGTACTGTTGCGCAGACTTAAGTAGCAATTTGATCGACTGTTTTACTAATAGCGACATTAAGGCTTCAAAATAGAAGCAGTAGCGTAATGGATATTGCCTACTCATTTGTATACATTCTGCTATTTTTATTGGAGAAATCACATTTTATAAAATATTTGAGCCAGTTTAAAAGAAATATGGTTCTGAAAGCATGGAAGTTCAAACAAAGAACTGATGGATATCGCAAAAAAACAGAGACTTTACAGAATTAAAAAACCAGCCAAGTGCGAGTCGGACTCGCGCACGAAGGGTTCGGAACTTGGTAAATTGCGGTTTACGATTTATGACGTATTAAAAAAAACGACTTACTAGATCTCGTTCAAACCAATTTTCGGTGGAAGTTTACATGGTAATTAATGTACATCTTATATTTCTTTTAGTTTTATCATTCTCTTATTTTAGAAGTTACACATTTTACCACTTTGAAAGTGTCTGTCACGCAAACTATTCAGTTTAGAAAAAAATGATATTAGAAACCTCAATATCATTTTTGAAGACCTTAGATACCCCACACGTATGGGTTAGATGTTTTTTTTTTTTTGTCATTTTCATGTATGGGAAGTTCTTATAGTTTCGGAAAAAAAGTGGCTGTGACATACGGACGGACAGACAGACAGACAGACATGACGAATCTATAAGGGTTCCGTTTTTTGCCATTTAGCTACGGAACCCTAAAAAGACAACTGTGTGTGAGAATTCTGTAATTTAAATATTAAATAACATGTAAGATTTTTTTAACTCGTGATTGAATTAACTTTTAACTCGTGATGAATAAATAACACGTGAGAGTAATTTAGCTTTCATTTATAAAACTCTATTAATTTAATTTATTCTTTAGGGGATTCATTGCAAACAAACAAAAATAATGCGCCACAACAACCACAAGCGAGGGTCCCGTAGATTTTGTTTTCTCAATTAGTGATAACGGACCATTACAGAGGAAAAGTAAGTTATAGCTTGGTGTGGCATATTATAAAAATAAACTAAAATAGCCTTCTTTGCGTAATTTTTTGTTTCTTTCTTCTTGATGCAATCATGTGGACTCGGACAGCGATACTGAATATACATTATTCAAAAGCAACTGTAAATCAGTTTTGAAGTTCAGAGTGACGTGTGTTCGCCGTGTTAGGTTAAATGTAAACTTTTGGTCACCCGATATGAATTTATATGTTGTTCCTTTACTAGACACAATGTAACTAGTACAATCGAAGCGCCTCTTGTATAATTGTATTGGTGAATTGAAATAAAAAAATATTTGAGATAAAATCAACTTGTTTTATTGGAAAATTGGACCATAATTGACATTATTAAAATAATTAAACTTGGTAAATTCTAAAATAATAACAGTATAAACAATATTTGCACAACATTGTGTCTTTTCAGGGTCTGACATGGTGAATCGAAATAGGCCAAATATTTAAATCAAAATCAACATATTTCTTTGGCAAATTGGCCCTTACATAATTGATATAATCAACACGTTTATTAATAATGTAAATAAATATTCGGGACATTTCACACACACAGTTCCTTTTAACAATGCAGTTTATGTTAGTCCAGTTTGGTTGTGGAGTTAAATCTTCTATTTTAATTTGTTCGGCCAGTGTAACACTCCAGGTTTTTCCCACGTAGATGGACAGATGCAAAGTTCTGTTCATTTTGTTGTTCATGATAAGTTTGAATTATTTTGAAAGGCATTCTGAAAACATGGTAAGACATAATAAGTGTTAAACAATTGAAAGAGCGATAAATATAGAAGCAGCTTCAAACGATCATCGTATTTTAGGGTTTTCAACGAGTTCTACGGATCTCTAAACAAATAACCATTAGTGTGATTCGATACCTGCATTAAGTACGAAATAAAAGTGATTGTAAAGATTTGAACTGCATTAGTGGTACAGGTATTACTTGGACCTTCAGAAGAGTGAAACTTATCGCTTTGACGCGCAGAAAGGAAGTATTATGGTTGAAGTTGCAAGTTAAAGCTGCTGCTCATAGACGCCATGTGTAACCATCTTATAAAAGACAATTATTTATCATTATTTGAGAAATGAATAGGTTTTTATCAAAATTTGTTGCAAAATATAACTAAATGTAGAACCAGCAACTTAGTAAATATAAATGTAGTCAAGTATGTAATTTCAATAACGTGTAGGTATGTGATATAATATTATTTAAATAATAATATTTTACATATTTTGTGATATTCTGAGGTAATTATTGAGGCGCGTTAAAAATACTCCAATAATATCAACTATATGCACGATAAACTGATCTGCGTTTTAGCCACTTGCATATAATACAAAATATAGCTCAAAAACACTTACCTTCAATCACTTATATTTATTTGTATTCAGAATGTCTGACTCGGGAACAACAGATGTACCTATTTAATAAATGAAAGACAAGGTGAATGATCAATGATCCTGTATTCGTTCAGTTTACCCTGCCATTCATTCAATAAGCGCCACAAAAGCTTCAGTGTGGTGTTAATTATTAGTTGCAGCACCTCTATCGCGTTTATGCCACTATTATGAAGTTCTAATGGAACTGTAGGTTGCAAAAAGTTGTGCCCCTTTGGCTGCAAAGCGACTGCATAAGGTCTGCAGTGCACGCTCTGGCGCTTGAGCTTGGCGCCTTTGGGAATAATCGGATTAGCTCCAAAGCTCATAAGCAACTATTTTGTGCTACTTGGGTCGCTTTGTAACTTAGTAGAAGTTCTTTATTAACAAAAACTATAGCCTTTCGTGACGGGGAGTGTTATGTATCTCTATATCCTTTGCAGCTGTTTTTCTTGATATTAGTCTATCTAGATTCAAGTCATTTCTCAGTATAAATAAATTTTGGGATGGTGTCGTGTCTCGTGTTACGAGCATCCATTATACTTTTATAGGGTCAAAGCTTCTTACAGCTTTATATTTTACAGCTCTATGAGTTCAGTTTTTAGTGCTTTACTACGTGGAGACTGGACAAGGCTAGGCTTTTACTATTTGTATCACAGAGCACCGAAACGCCACAGCGGCCTTTACTAGTGACGGCTTTGTCAATTTTAATCTTATTCAGGCGAAAGACGTTCACTGCTAGACATTATATAGGCTCCCCCAAGTGTCGTGTCTCCTCTCAAGCTTCTGTTTCTTTTCTTCACTTAACCCGTTCAACCCATCCGGGACCGCCCGCTTTCAACCCTTGTCTGTTACCATTACCACGTCATCGGTCCACCTGGTTAGTGATCTGCCTACGCTAATCGCTCCTATGACCAGTTCTACCCTACCGAGGGTTCCGTACAAACCTCAGCTTAAAGGTATTATAGACCTGAGTATTTGATTTGAATTTCAATTCAAAATACCTCTACGCGTTTATGAATTATTTAAAATATTTTTATTATTTGATATAATAAAAAAATTACGGTTTTCGCAATTATTCTTTTATATGTGCTATAAGACGTTGCTTTGAACCAAATTTCAAGATTTTGAGTTCACGGGAAGTACCCTGCAGTTTCTGATTCCCTTGCGAGTGTCGTAAATTTGCGGAAAATTGCGGTATAAACGGCTGTATCTTTTGAATGCGTTGGCTTAGTAGTTTGATTTTTTCACAGCTTTAAGGAACAGTAGACCTGAGTATTTGATATAAATTACAGCTTGATACCTCCACGCGTTCTTGAGAAAAAAGGGTCTTGACAGACAGACAGACGGACGGACGGACAACAAAGTGATCCTATAAAGGTTCCGTTTTTCCTTTCGAGGTACGGAACCCTAAAAAAGATGAAAACTCAAACGAACCTGCAACTTTACTGGTGCTCATACAAGATAAAAACATTACTTCTCTATTCTTCCTTATATTACGACTACCATACGCCATAACAATTTTATACGGTCTCCGTTCTTTATATTTTACAACCAGAGTAAGTGTCATTTGTCACGCTCATCACGACGATGTCTATTATGTAGGACAATCAACACGTTTTTATGCCCTCGTGAATTTGAAGTGCAGAAGATTGCAGTGAGCTATTAGGTTTGTATTTAATTTAGTAACGGATCGTTACCTCGTGCATCGAATTATGCACAATGCTTCGATAGATACTAGACTTGTAAATTAAGGTCATTCATAACATTTTTTTTTTTTTTTTTATTCTTCTTTTTATCCGCGATCAGCTTTAGACTTTTAGCGGATTAGTTGAAGGTAAACATTTGCGGGAAGAGCGTGACTCCAGCGAGCCATCTACTCCGTATTCGTGCTTACGTCTACACAGGTGTGGGTGGACTACACACTGTCTTTCCTTTTAAGTCTTTTCCGGTAACTTCTTGTTTTCAGTGCGGCAGCCAGATCGTTAGGGTGCCGTTCCAGTTTTTCCTGGTATCTTTTTGTGATGTTCTTGATCTCGTCCATGACGGTACTCATTGTGTATTTCAGCGTTCGTCACAAACCACGGAACGCCACTAATTGACCTCAAGATAGCATTCTGCATTCTCTGTATGATGCTAATGCTTGAGTTACAGGCACTGCTCCAAAGTTGAATTCCATAAAGCCACACTGGCTTCAAGATCGCTTTATATATTAAAAGTTTGTTGTCGGTATTCAGTTTACTGTTTCGTCCCATGATCCAGTGTAAGTTCTTGTAACGGATATTAAGTTCGTGTCTCTTAGTCTTAAGATGTCTCTTCCACGTCAAACGTCGGTCGAGATGTAACCCTAGGTATTTTACACTGTCGTGATGAGATAGTGTGACATTCTCGAGGTGAACAGGTGGACAGTCACCTTTTCGCAGCGTAAATGTGACGTGAACCGATTTGCTTGCGCTCGTCTTTATCCGCCACCTTTGTAGCCATGTGGTTATTTTATCGAGACTCCCTTGCAGCATGTGAGAGGCTATAAAGGGATCTGTGTGGAAGGGATCTGTGTGTCTGTTTTCCACACAGATTCATAACCTAGGACATATATTTGATAACGTAACATATATATATATATCCAAGTCTTGTCAAAGTATAATTGCCACCTCTAACTACCGCTACTAGACCAACAGTCTAGTGACTGCCTCATTTGCAGGAGTCACCAAATGGAAGACCGCGGTCCGGATCCGAACCGCCAACCTATTTTGTACGGACATATCCAAGATAGATTTCATCATCATCATATTAGCCGAAAGACTGCTGCTGACTGCCACTGCTGATCATAAGCCTCCCCCAATCCTCTGATCATAATCTCTTGTATCTGTTGAGATAAGTCTAACGAATTTGGGTTTATGCGACGGCTTCCAGAATCTAACTAACTATATTAATATTAAAATTCCTCTAATGAGCGATAACTGCAATTCAGCATTTGCTTTGCAATGAAAACTGAGACTTTAACTAGAGAATGCAAATGTCGGCTTTATTGCCTTGCAATAAGGGTTTTAACAGTACGTACCTATATTGGTTACATTCGTTTATTTCATTGAAAAAAATATAAGGCCGGGAAAGGTGAGATTAGGGGGAGCGGGTGGATGGCCTTATGGACCGCGACGGACATATTATTTTTGAGAAAGACCCCCAACTGAAAATAAATGATGACCCCTGGTCTAGTGGCTGCAAGCGTTACTGCTAAGCAGGGTCCTAGATTCATTTTATTTGTGTCGGTATCCGCGCAGTGTAGTACAGCTCCCAGTATTTACGTATTTTAAAATATAATAATGGCCCAGAAGGCCCTTGAAGGTGTAGTGCGCGAGCTACATAAAGTAGTTAGTGATCTCGCTACAAAAATTAGTGCTCTCGAGTGCAAAATCGATGAGCAAACTGCTATTATAATTAAGCAAGATTAATCGTTAAAATTGTTAACGTTAGCTGTTGAGGGTACACCAAAATCAGTCCCTCCGAAACTATTGGACTTCGATAGCGGTCAGGATTCAGCGATTCCAGCGACTACGCAGCGTCCCATGCGTCAAGCGCGAGTGAATTCTAGCGCTAAAACCAAAAGTGGATACGCAGCCGCTGCAAAAAAGTTAGCCGTTACAAAACCAAGGACTGATGGTGATGTAAGGGAGACAAATAACTTGCCGAAGACACCCACGGTGACACCTACGAGTGCAAATCCCAATCTACCCGCAAATACAATTTTACCATCGTTGGAGTGTCGGGCCACAAAGTCAGCGGAAACGCGCTCGGTTGACGCAAGAGATAATCGTCATGAAAACACTACCTCCGACGAAGGGTGGCAACCGGCGCGCAAAGCACGTAATTCTAAACGGCGAGTGGTCACTGGCAGCGGACAAGAGGATGACGAGCTTCAAATTGTAGAAAAGCTTAAATATTTGCAGGCTTGGTCTTTTAAGCCAGAGACGACGGAGCAAAACGTACTCACATATTTGAACAAGCTTCAAGATTGTGATCAGTATGTTGTGGAGAAACGTCTAATTAAGACTACAAGACATGCTGCCTTCGTAATTGCTTCGTATGAGCGCATAAACACGCCGACGGCGTGGCCCGCAGGAGTGAAGTTGTCCGACTGGTTTCCGAGGAGACCCCACGGGCAGCGGGGGGACCCGAGCGTCGAGATTCGCGCCGGCGACAGTGCACACGCAGTCGTTGGGTGCTTCTCCCAGTGAAAATCGAACTAAACGACGTAATAGGAATGACTTACAGTGTCGGTATGCTAACAATTGTGGTTTAAATAGTTCTCACTCGCAAACTAGGGGACTGGTGCGCTCGAATGGTGTGAATGTGGTTCAAGCTAGTGGAAAGAAACCCAAGTGCTCGTTAGATTTGTTCTACCAAAACGTTAGAGGCTTGCGCACGAAGTTAAAATCGTTTAATAATAATATTTTAGAATCTATGGTTGATTTGGTAGCCATAACAGAGACAGGAATTAATGACTCCATACATGATGGTGAACTGGCGCCGGACGGGTACACAATATTAAGATGTGACCGCGCGGATGGCCGTAAACACGGTGGGGTCATGCTGATCGCCACCCCGCGCGGCGCTCTCGAGTTACGCAGTGTACCGTTATCAGATAACACTAGCTTGAACCACCACCCGTTCGAAATAGTATGCGCGACGGTATACCGTCAAAATATTTTTTTGTTTTTGTGTTGTGTTGCGTATATTCCACCTAAGACTATTGAAAGTGAATATATGTATATGTTCCATTTACTGGAGCAGTTATGTGTTAGATATGACAAAGTTGTTTTAGTAGCGGATTTAAATATGTATTCAACAAACCAAGACATACAATGTTATTATGAATACTTTGTCACCTTTTGTGGGTTTCGCCAAAGTAACAATATTCTTAATTGCAACAATCGCACGCTCGATGTTGTTTTAACTACTTTTCCCGAAAGTGATATTGTCGTAAGCGAGGAATTTGAGGAGTGTTTGTCATGCATAGACCCACAGCATCCGCCGCTACGAATAAGTATAAGTCGTGTGCGAGCGACTTCTAACCCTGGTTATCATGTACCACAGGCTTCCACCTCCCTACCACGATGGAATTATAGCAAGGCCGACTTCCATTGTTTGTACTTGGGACTTGCAGGGATAGACTGGAGTGCCCTGTATGAAACGAGCAATGCCGACGAAGCGTATAGGATATTTTACGACACATTTTACAGGATTTTGGATGATAGCACTCCAAGAAAGAGCTCCAAGGGTGATTGCTTTCGTTATCACTACCCAGAATGGTACACTGCTGACATAATAGGTCATATTAAGAAGAAATCTTTTTGGCACAAATCTTATAAGAAGACTGGTTCGGTCAACGACTATTTTAACTTTTCGCACTACCGTTCTATTCTCAAAGTAAAAATTAGTGCCGCTTACTGCGATTATCAGAGGCGTACTGAGCAACAATTTGTGAAGGAATCAAGGTCTTTTTGGGGTTTTATTGGGGGCAAGCGCTCGAAACGTAGTAGACCGAAGATAGTTAAGAATGGCGAGCCTTTGCCAGAGCATGAGTGCGCTCAGGCATTCGCTGATTATTTTCATTTGGTTTATGGGGCGGTGGCACCGCGGTTGGATGCGGCTGCCGCTGGGCAGACGGTGCCCAAGCGCGGCGCCCGCATTCACGTGGGGCAGCTGTCTCTCAGCGAGGTGAGTGCCGCGGTCGAGCGCCTCAAGCCCAAGCGTTCAGTTGGGCCAGACGGGGTGCCACCTTTCATCGTGAGGGATTGTAGGACAGTACTGGCCCGGCCACTCATGCATTTATTTAATAGCTTTTTACGAGAATGCTCGTATCCGGACGGCTGGAAATTGACTAGGGTTACCCCGGTACCGAAGGGGGCTCCAAGCTCAGATGTTAGCGGGTATAGACCAGTAGCAGTACTGTCAGCATTTGCTAAAGTCTTCGAGTCCGCGTTGTGTTCAACTATCCACTCGCAAGTAGCCTCACAGCTGAACGACGTGCAGCATGGTTTCCGTGCGGGCCGCAGCACGAACTCTAATTTAATGTGTTTTTTGAATCAGGCCACCACAGTGCTGGACTCGGAGCCTGGTGCACAACTAGACGTCGCTTACTTCGACTTCAGGAAGGCATTTGATAGTGTGGATAATGACATAGTTTTAAGTAAATTTGCGAGTGTCGGTTTTACCCCAGCCCTCCTCGAGTTCTTTGCTAGCTACTTAGGCAACCGCAGGCAAATGGTAGAATATGCAGGTTACACCTCGAACTCGTATTTCACCCTTACGGGGGTAAGTCAGGGCACAAATTTAGGACCTTTAGAATTTATTATTATGATAAATGATCTTCCAGATGTCATTAAAGACGCTGGCTGTTTATTATTTGCTGACGATCTCAAGCTATTCCTACGGATCACAGACGAGTCACACTGCGGAATGCTCCAGCGAGACATCGATCGGGTGGTAGCGTGGAGTGAAGAGAATAAACTACTCTTCAATGTTTCGAAGTGTAACATAATGTCCTTCACGCGGGCCGTGGTACCCCGACGTCACGATTATTGCATGGCCGGTCATGTCATACCGCGGGTTGGGTTAGTGAGAGATCTCGGGGTTACTTTTACTGGGGATCTTTCCTTTCGTGCGCATGTAGTGCAGGTGTGCAAAAAAGCGTTTAAAAATCTTGGTTTTGTCATGCGTGAAACCCGGGACTTCACTAACATGGCGGCAGTGAAATCACTTTATAATGCGTTGGTACGAAGCAACTTGGAAACTAGTGCTATCATTTGGAATCCTTATGAAGTGAAGTATTCTCTGATGCTGGAAAAGATGCAGAACAAATTTACCCAATACCTATATATGAAGCAATTTGGTGTATATCCCTTCTACCCTCTTATGTATCCAACTCTTTTTGTTATAGGGATGGTTTATTGCAGGGTTATTAAATGAGTAATACGGACGCAGTGTAAACAATGTAAAAACATTTAATATATTATTTTTACAGACACATGACATATATTTTTCTAAACTCATAGACGGAGACAGCGCTGACAGAGAGTACTAAATTCAAAAAGAAAGCCTTCATAAAAATGGCCAGCGTTATACTCCAACACCCGCCCATAACGTGGGCATCATGGCATCATGCCACTCCAAGCTGATGAGTGAACACCTCGTGCTTGACACAGCCCAGGGGCTTGGTGAACACATCTGCTATCATTTCATTTGTAGGGATGTATACAATTTCAACGTTAAATCTAGCAATTATATATCTAACATAGTGAAATCTTATTTCGATATGCTTGCTTCTTCTATGAAGAGTGTGATTGGTAGCAAGCTGTATAGCAGATTGATTATCACAATACATTACTATTTTACAACTAGTCGTCTTTAACAATTCCTTAATTAAAGCTTGCAGGAACACCGCTTCTCTGCTCGCTTCGCTTAAGCTACAATACTCCGCCTCGGTGGACGAAAGCGCTATGCACGACTGTTTGTAGCTACCCCATGATATCGAATTGCCGCCATATTTAAACACATAACCAGTATATGACTTTCGATCAGGGTCTGAAGCCCAGTCTGCATCAGAATATCCCTCAAGAATGGGACCTTCATTCGATTTGTTAAATACTAAAGCCTTTTGCTTTGTACCTTTAAGGTATCTCAGTATACGCTTAGCTTGAATCCAATGGAATTCCGTATAACAACTATTGAATTTACTTAAGTATGACACGGCAAACGAAATGTCGGGGCGAGTAGTTACACATAAATACATTAGACTACCAATTAACTCTTGGTATGGAAACTTCGTTACATTGTTACTCCTAGCATTACAAGTACTCTCACAAACAGAACTAATGTTAGTTATCATGGGAGACTTTACAGACTTACAGTCTGTCATGCCAAAACGATCTAACAACTTGTCAATCCGATTTTCCTGACTAAGTTTAATGGAAGTTTCATCACGTTCTACTTTAATACCTAACATATTTCGTACCGGTCCTAAGTCTTTAAGTTTAAAAACCTTTAACAAAGAGCTTTTCAAAGTCTGAGCTAGACGTTTGTCGTTATAGAAGACGAAAAAATCGTCGACATACAGAGCAATAAAAACAATTGACTCACCAGATCTCTTAGTAAAGATGCAGTCCTCTTGTTTACATTGATCGTATCCCAAAGAAAGTAACACATCTTTTACCTTTTGGTACCAGGAACGCGATGCTTGCTTCAACCCATAAACAGCCTTTCGTAGTCTATAAACTTTGTTTTCACTCCCAGGGCATATGAAACCTTCCGGTTGTTGCATAAAAATCTCCTCATGTAAATCACCATTTAGAAATGCTGTTTGTACATCTAAATGATCAATCGTAAGATTCATTTCCACAGCCAGAGATAATAACAATCTGATAGAACAATGACGAACGACCGGTGAAAAAGTTTCATGGAAATCTTCACCATATTTTTGGGTAAAACCCTTCGCTACCAACCTAGCCTTGTAACGCGTAATGTTCCCTTCTGAGTCTCGTTTAATTGTAAAAATCCACTTATTTTTAACGATGTTCTTGTCAACTGGTTTATCAGTCAGCTGCCAAGCTCCATGTAAGACAAAAGAATCTATTTCTTCATTCATGGCTTTCTGCCATAACTCTTTATCTTCACAACTCAAAGCTTCTTTGAAATTACGCGGCTCTATAGGATTTGTCACATTACAAACGTTAGTCACGTTACAAGTCGGTCTAGGCTTACGTGGACGTAAGTTATATCGCTGATCAGTAGACTCTGGTGCCAATCCAGGCGTTACTACTGAGTCTTCACTTGGCGCATGCTCACACTCCAACTCAACAGGATGACTTGGCATGTCAACAGGAAATGCATCCATCTCCGCCTCAAGTGGATAATCTGATGACTCGAAGAAAAACTGATCTGGCTCCGCCTCAACCGGCGTAGTATTCAATATCTTCTCCACGTCATCACCTCCTGTAAGATAAATAGGTTCAAACATACGTTTTAGCCCTATCTTAGAGTGTCTACCTGGAAACACAGATTCGTTGAATATCACATCACGTGACACAACAATCTTATTGTCATCAGGGTTGAACAAACGATATCCTTTGACATTATCACAGTAACCTATAAAAATTAGCTTCTTACTTTTTGGTTCTAACTTTTTCCGTTTACAGTCGTCTACATGTGCAAATGCCTCGCAACCAAAAACACGCAGATTCTTAAGGCTTACTTTATTACCGCTCCATACCTCTTCTGGCAATCTACCAGAAAGTCTCGAACTAGGCGATCGGTTAATAAGGAATGCCGCTGTGTGTACAGCCTCTGCCCACATCTTGTCATCGAGATTCGCATTAAACAGTAAACATCTGATTTTATCGAGTAAAGAACGATTCAATCTTTCTGCGGAAGAGTTTTGCTGCGGGGAGTACGGTACCGTAAGCTGATGAACAATACCTTTGTTTTTAAGGTAATTTGTCAACTCAGCATTAACGTACTCAGAACCGTTATCTGAACGCAGTACTTTCACCGTAGCACTACATTGGTTTTCAACCAATCTAATAAAATCAATAGTGTACTTACACACATCACTCTTCTTCGCAATAGGATATACGAACACTTTCCTCGAGTGATCATCTAGGAACGTGAGAACGTAGCGTTTGCCTCCGAGAGAAGTGGTCGGCATCGGCCCCATAACGTCACTGTGGATGAGCGCCAGCCGTGCGTCTGCCACCTGCTTATTACGATTAGTCACAAAGGGAGCGCGTGATTGCTTACCCTTAAGACACACATCACAAACTTTCTTTTGGGTCGTAACCTGAAAATCAATGTCATTAGCAACCTTTCTAAGTGATGCCAAGCTATCAAAATTAAGATGTCCTAATCGTTGATGCCATAACATCATGTCTGTGGACGTAGATGAAGTTGTCAGATTGACTCTACCGACAGTGTTAAGTCTGTAAACTCTCCCAACTTTCCTAGCATTAAAAACTATCTTACCAGCTTTGAATATGTCACATCCAGTATTGTTAAAATTAAACTTAAAACCCTTAGCTGCAAGAGTAGATACAGATATCAAATTTACAGTAAGGTCAGGTACAAACATTACATTTTTTAAAGTTATATCTATCGTATTGCCACGAAAAATAACTGATAAATGTACATCTCCTACACCACATACTATTAACTTCTTGCCATTAGCTACACACACCTCCTTCGTCGACGACTCATCGAGAGATTTGAACCATTCTCGACATCCAGACATATTATCTGTCGCACCTGAATCAACAATCCACGAATTGTCAGTGTTAAGTGCAGACAAGACCAAAGAAGTCGATAGTCTTGGATCCAGTTGAGGACAGTCCTTTTTGACATGGCCTTTCGACCGACACTTCCAACACCACAACTTGTTCGCATTTGACGAGGAACTAGCGTGTTTCAATGTACTAGGCGCATTCTTCTTTGCACCTCGGGAACTGTTCTTATTTTCACCACGATTCCGCGTAAATAAGCAGTCATTATTACCACCACTATTCCCTGTCCATCGCTTGTCTTGAAGAAGTTTAGTTTTTACCATATCTGTTGTTATGTCCATGCTTGAGTGCTCCAGAGCCATTATCATGGGCTCATACTCCTGAGGCAACCCTTGTAGCATAATAGCAGCCAGAAATTCATCATCAAGAGGCTTTTTCATGCTACGCAATTGATCAGCGAATGACAAAATCTTGTTAACGTAAATTTCCATGCTATCAAATTGTTCTAGTTTAATCTATACATATAATAATCTATCTATACATATAATAAATCTGTAGAAAAGTCATTTTTGTACATTGAAGAAATTGAAACAAAAAATAGCCAGCGTGTGAAAAGATAAGTAACAGAACCCATTTCCATCATTTTTGAAATTTTTGTCTGTTTGTCTGTTTGTCTGTTTGTTTGTGCGCACATCACGTAAAATCTACGAATTCAATGCTGACAATGTTTATATACAAAAATTATACGCAACTTGAGGTTTAACTTAGTTTTTGTTTCATCGAAATCGGTTCACTCTATCAAAAGATATGATTAATTTAGTGAGTTCAAGAAGTAAAATATTACGTTACGCAATTAAGTATAGTACTTGCAACGACATCTTAAGACTAAAAATAGAACTAATGTTGATAGTTGAAATCTAAATCCGATAGATGGCGTTGTGCAAATGACGTCATTTTCTGAATCGCGGTGTTAAGATTTTCCGCGCGAGGATGACGTCCACCGTGTTTACTAGGCAAATTGGGTTTCGTTAGGTGTCTTAAAAGTTCTTGCGTGTGTCGTAAAAGTTCTTTGGTTGCTTGGTTTATCGATTTTCTAAATTGGTCGAAAAAAAAGTATTTGCTTATCTTATTGGTTTCGTTTGGTCAACTTTGGTCATTGGTTTGAAGTACGAAGTTAAGATTGTATTTGATTTACTTCGTAGTTTGAATCCAATAGTGCCAATCGTTATACAGTAAGTTAGTGTTGCCAATTCGTTGAGTCACGACCACGAACAGACGATACGTTGTCACACTAGACTGTTCGACGCACCGTTCTTTTAAGTTTGTAGGCTATTCAGTCATAAGTGTTGTTAGTTTTGTTTATTGCTTTAATTTTCCTTGAAAATGCCTCAAAGAAAAAAAACTAACCTTTCGCTGCGTAGCCGAAATGCGAAAAGGATGAGACTTTGTAGGTCTCAGGAATCGGAAGAAGATCGTGAAGCACGGTTATCTGCTAACCGAGAGCACATCGCTCTTTCACGTGAATCGGAAACGTTCACCGAAAGGGAGTCACGTTTAAGTTCACAAAGAACACGGACCGCGACTTTGCGGTCTCAAGAGAGTATCCAGGAACGCGAAGACCGGCTGTCTGCTGATCGGGAGCGCCACTCTCTCTCACGTGAGTCAGAGACATTCACAGAAAGGGAGTCGCGCTTAAGTTCGCAAAGAACTCGGACCGCGACTTTGCGTTCTCAAGAGAATATCCAGGAACGCGAAGTTCGGCTGTCTGCTGATCGGGAGCGCCACTCTCTCTCACGTGAGTCAGAGACATTCACAGAAAGGGAGTCGCGCTTAAGTTCGCAAAGAACTCGGACCGCGACTTTGCGTTCTCAAGAGAATATCCAGGAACGCGAAGTTCGGCTGTCTGCTGATCGGGAGCGCCAGTCTCTCTCACGCGAGTCAGAGACTTTCACAGAAAGGGAGTCGCGCTTAAGTTCGCAAAGAACTCGGACCGCGACTTTGCGTTCTCAAGAGAGTATCGAGGAACGCCAAGCACGTCTGTCATCTGACCGAGAGCGACACGCTCTCTCGCGCGAGTCTGAATCTCTCTCCCAAAGAGAAGAACGATTAGAAATAGCTAGACATAACTATGTAGGTGTACAAAGAAACAATGAAAGTTATCTTGCATCTGAAAGGGAAAGAATAGATGAACTAAGACGAGCAGAAACAGCAGAACAACGTCAATCTCGCCTAGAAATAGAACGAGCTCGATACCATATGAATAGAGAAACAAATAGCGGAGCTGATGAGTCCATGGAAAATGACGATGCAAATATTTTATTACCTTGGGACAATAGGGAAAAATCAGGGTTCACATATTCGTCTAGAATTAATTATGCTGGCTTTACTTTCGTGGGTGACATGAGAGAAATTTGTAATTTTTGTCATGCTTTGAAATGGAGGAAAGAGACAGATGGAATGTGCTGCTCAAATGGAAAAATTGTTCTTCCAAATTTCCAAGATCCACCACACTTACTTATAAGTCTCCTGAATGGCGATCATCCCCAGTCGAACCGTTTTTTGGATAATATTCGTTTATATAACAGTGCTTTCCAAATGACTTCCTTTGGGGCAAAACAAATAACGGAAGGACCGTTCATGCCAACCTTCAAAGTACAAGGTCAAGTTTATCACCTTATTGGATCTTTGCTGCCAGAAAATGAACCCAAATTTCTCCAAATTTATTTTGTATCCGATTACACGCAACAGCTCAATGTTAGAAATCACAATTTTCCCCAGCTCAATGCTGAGCTTTTGGGTCAACTTCAAGAATTGCTGCATCGCGTTAACCAGTACGTTCGTGAATTCAAAGCTGCATTGGAGTCAATTCCACAAGGCAGCAATGATTTCAAAATTGTTATAAGTGCCGATAGACGTCCTGTGGGTGAACACCGTGGAAGACACAATGCACCCGTCGCAGATGAAGTTGCAGTTGTTTTAGTCGACCAGGAGTGTGAGAGACGTGATATCGTGTTGCGTACACGCGACGATCGCCTTCAACGCATTTTGGAAACCCACCGAGCTTACGACGCCCTGCAATATCCACTAATCTATTGTCATGGTGAAGATGGGTACAATTTTGGGCTGTACCAAGTGAACCCTACTACGAGAGTCACTAATTATCAAAAAAAAATATCTGCTCAACAATACTATTCCTACCTTTTACAAATAAGGCAAAACAGTTTCGTATATTTGCAACGATTTCGTGGTTTGTTCAGCCAATTTATTGTGGACATGTACGCAAAAATAGAAACTGAACGTTTAGTGTATATTCGCACTAACCAGCGACGGTTACGCGCTGAAGAATACGTGCACTTGCGGGACGCCATGCAATCAGATAATAACGTCGAAAACTTGGGTCGATTGGTTATTTTGCCATCCAGTTTCACAGGCGGTCCGCGGTATATGCACGAACGAACGCAAGATGCTTTTTGTTACGTCCGTAAATACGGCCGGCCGGACCTTTTTATAACATTTACAACAAATCCAAAGTGGACGGAGATTTGCCAGGCACTTCTCACAGGACAGGCGTCATACGACAGACATGACATTATTGCTAGGATTTTTCATTTAAAACTCAAAGTCTTGATTAATCTACTTACAAAGGAGAAAGTTTTCGGTTCAACTCTTTGTTTTATGTATAGCGTCGAGTGGCAAAAGCGTGGTTTACCCCACGCGCACATTCTTCTGTGGCTGGAAGAAAAAATTCGTCCCGATGCTATAGACAGTGTCATAAGTGCAGAATTTCCGGACTATAATGCAGATCCGATTTTGCATGACATAGTAAAAACACATATGGTTCACGGGCCATGTGGCCTCTTAAACAGGGAATCACCGTGCATGAAAGATGGTCAATGCTCAAAAAAATACCCCAGAGCACTGAAAGAACTAACTATGGCTGGGGAAAATGGGTATCCGCAATACCGGCGAAGATCACCGTCACAAGGTGGTTTCACAGCTACTGTCAGATTCCGTGGACAAGAAATAATTCTAAATAATAGTTGGGTGGTACCGTATTCTCCAGTTTTGTCAAACGCTTTTCAAGCACACATTAATGTTGAAATTTGTAATAGCGTCGAATCTATAAAATATATATGTAAATATGTTAATAAAGGTAGTGATCAAGCCATGATAGCACTAAGAAATAACAACCAATTTGATGAAGTGACAAGGTATCAATCTGGCCGATACATAAGCTCTTCGGAGGCAGTTTGGCGCATTTTGAGTTTCCCTATTCATGAAAGGTATCCGCCAGTCATCCATCTTGACGTGCACCTGGAAGGCGGGCAGCGAGTTTACTTTCAGCCAGAAAATGTGGCAGAAAGAATGAACAACCCAAGACAAACCACCTTGCTCGCATTCTTTCGCCTTTGCGAAAGAGACAATTTCGCTAAGTCTCTGTTGTACAATGAAGTGCCACATTATTATACTTATAACAAGCAGCAAGGTGTTTTTAATCGCAGGAGACGTGGAACTGCTGTAGAAGGCGAGTCCGGCATTTTTAAAGAACACGTGATTGGAAGAGTATACACGGTGCACCCAAATAATGCAGAGTGTTATTATTTACGCCTTCTTCTTCACACAGTGCGAGGACCTACTTCTTTTGCTGAGCTCCGCAAAGTGGACGATATAGAATATCCCACATTTCAAGCTGCTTGCCGCGCACGGCATTTATTAGATGGCGATCAGCATTGGGATGATGCTTTAGCCGAAGCATGCGTCAGTGATAGTCCACATCGTTTGCGCCATTTATTTGCCATTTTGTTGACATTTTGTGGCCTATCGGACGCTGGGCAGTTGTGGCAAAAATATAAAGACGCGTTTGCCGAAGATTTTTTGAGACAGCAAAATATAAATAGTGAAACTTCTGACCAAGTACGTGAAAGCTGCCATAATAGGGCTTTGCTGGCTATACAAGATATAGTTACAAGTATAGGAGGGAACCCCCTCAGTCAATACGGCTTGCCGACACCGACAGTTGGTGGGGAACGAATTAATAGGGAGTATACATCTGAAATAAATTACAACCCCGAAGAGTTAGCAGAAATATTGCGAAATGGCTGTTCAAATTTGACGTCAGAACAACGTCAAATCTTTGATAGAGTATGCTGTAGTGTAGAACATTCATTAGGAGAAATGCTGTTTTTAGATGCACCTGGTGGAACAGGTAAAACTTTCCTCACTAAAGTTATCTTGGCTCAAATAAGGAGCCAAAACAAAATTGCCCTTGCCGTCGCTTCCTCAGGAATAGCTGCCACTTTATTACCAGGAGGAAAAACTGCACATACAACATTTAAAATACCAATCGACTTGGACCGCACAGAAAACCCTGTTTGCAACGTGTCTCGCAATAGTGATAAAGCAAGGGTTTTACGCGATTGCGCCCTTATCGTTTGGGACGAGTGTACGATGGCAAATCGTAAAGCTGTGGAAGCTGTAGATAGAACGTTGCGAGATATAAGACAAAATGACCGACCGATGGGAGGCTTAACGGTGCTATTCTGTGGAGACTTCAGGCAGACACTCCCTATAATACCCAGAGGAACGAGGGCCGATGAAATAGGTGCCTGTTTAAAGAGCTCTATTTTATGGCGTAGTGTCATATTAACTAATTTGAGCTTTAATATGCGAGCATATTTGGGAGGTGACGCAAACGCGCAGGTTTTCTCAAATTTACTACTTCAAATTGGTAACGGCACATACCCGACTCAAGAAGGAGGTAAAGTAACTTTAGTCGAAAGCCTGTGTTCTTCTGTTGCCTCACAGCAGGAACTCATTTCCTCTGTATACGGAGATCCATCAGAGATCTCGAACCATGACGCTGCTTGGCTATGCCAACGAGCTATTTTGGCACCTCGCAACGACCAAGCAGCAGCAATAAATTCTCAAATATTGGTACATGTTTCTGGAGAAAGTAGGGAATATTTATCTATTAACACGGTTTTAGAAGAAGGAGATGCCACCCACTATCCAGTAGAGTTTTTAGACTCTCTAAATACACCAGGTCTTCCAGCACACAAAATTTATTTAAAAGTCGGAGTACCAATCATTCTACTCAGAAATTTAAGCCCACCAAAACTATGCAATGGAACTCGGTTGAGAGTAACAAATCTCCAACGAAATGTCATCGAAGCCGAAATCTTAACAGGTTGCGGCTCCGGTGATGTTGTTTTCATTCCCAGGATACCCATTATCCCCAATAATTTTCCGTTTACTTTCAAACGTGTGCAATTTCCTGTAAGCCTCTGTTACGCTATGACTATTAATAAAGCCCAAGGCCAGACGTTATCCGTTGCGGGTGTAGACCTTACTTTTGATTGTTTTTCACACGGCCAACTCTATGTTTCTCTATCACGTGTTAGCAACCCAAACAACCTTTTTGTATATGCTCCGGGTAATTCCACCGCTAACATAGTATATAGAGAAGCATTAACGTAATCAACTATACCAAAGTCAGGACTCTTATCTAAATCATCAAAAAGGTGATATACTCTTATCTAAACGACGTTGTTTTGCTCTCGACAACCACGCGAACGAAGTCGCGGGCACAGCTAGTCGAACATAAAGTACGTAAACACGTCAATCTTCTATGTAAACCTGAGTCGTCGTATGCCTTCCTTAAGGCATCCCAAACATCTTTTGCAGTCTTCGCCTGCACAATGTGCGGATAACATGACTTCTCAACGCTTAAACAAAGCCTCGCTCGAGCCTTCTCCTCTTTACGGGCCTGATCCACAGTGCTCATACTCGTACTCGTACTTAGTACTGCGGGTTCATCCTGCCCCTTAATACAATGCCATAAGTTTTCAAATATGAGAATATTCTGCATTTGGAATGCCCAGTCACGATAATTGATGGTACCTTTCAGCTTTTCCATCGTTACTGCTGAGTTAGAATACTCACCCATATTTTGCACAAAATAATATTCGTTTCACACAATATTCACATTGCCGTGATAAGGCTCATAACCTATTGCAGGGTTATTAAATGAGTAATACGGACGCAGTGTAAACAATGTAAAAACATTTAATATATTATTTTTACAGACACATGACATATATTTTTCTAAACTCATAGACGGAGACAGCGCTGACAGAGAGTACTAAATTCAAAAAGAAAGCCTTCATAAAAATGGCCAGCGTTATACTCCAACATGGTTGGGTACTATAAGTTGGAGGTTAGGCGCAACCTCGCTCTTACAAAATATGTTTTTATGGTTTTTCGTGGCATGCTGAATAATCCACAAATATTAGAATCATTGGAATTGCTCGTTCCAAACAGGAGGCTACGGTTAGGACCTAGGGAGGGGCTTTTTAAAGTCCCGGCAACCCGTACAAATTTATTAAAGTTTGCACCAGTGATTCGTGCAGTAGGAATACTTAATAGCATCTCTTTGCGTTTAGATATATTTTCTTGTTCTTTGACGGAATTCCAGAGGGTGACACTTAGTGTGTTGTCCACTGTATAACTTGTGCCTCTATATTTAGTATATATAGTTTGGGATTGTATAATTAACAATTTATGACTACTTTTGTTAGCTTGGGTCTTACCTGTTAAAACAAATGTATGTGTTAATGAATAAATAAATAAAATAAAAATAAAATAAATAAAATTTTCCAGGTCGGGGATAGCCATATAGGGATTTTCTCTCTGGAATGTTTTCAGCCCGTAGTCTGGACTCGGGCACTGTTGATGGCAATAGGCGTGCCTCCTACTACATGCCGAGAATGCAACGAAGATAGCGGTTGACGAAGACTTGGATTTGACGTAAGATGTCCTTTGTGACATTGCAAGTTTCCCACCCGTAGGGCAGCTCGGATTTGACATTGGACCTAAACATTTTGACTTTAATCCTTCGGGTCAGTTGCCTTGATTGCCAAACAGGTCTGAACTGCGTGGATTTAGCTCCTGTTACATCCTCCTACATTCGTAGTCTCCTAATACATGCGAGTGCCAATCCTTCAGGAATTACAGGCGTGTTAATGTTTAATTTAGGGGTTTATTTAATTAAAAAGTTAATGGCTTTATAAAGTGTCTGCATTTAACACGCACTTCAAACGTTGCAAAAAATATAATCTAATCAAATATTCAAGTATAAACAAAATCATCAGTGGAATATAACAAGTGCATCCCACAAAATACTTTTAAAACCATCCATGAGTGACCTTTTTATACCGCACTATGCATCTTCTTCAATAAAATATACAACTTTTATTTATTTTGTAATCATGATTGATTCTGGCTGTTTGCCAAGCCAAGCAATAAATAAATGGTAGTGCATGTTGCTGTCTTTTAACTTATACGTCAGAATATAAAATGCAGTGTTGATTAATGTGAAAAGGAGAAACGGAAAGACCGGCTTTTATTAGTTTTATTCGATGTACGGAACTGGCATGATTTATTAACTGGCAAATTATATCTATTTGAGCATAATTTATTGAACTGCTAAACCCACTCTGACACCCTCAAAAACATACACATAAACTCACGCCTTTATGCCATGGGGGTAGGCAGAAACTACAGAACGCCACCTGCTACGATCCTTACATACTTCTTTTGTTTCACACAAATTCATACATCTAAGGCCCTAGCACGAGTTTCTGCGTAATTGGATCGACTACGTTAACGTATCGCCTCCGACAATTTTTGTATGCAAAATGAATCAGCGCCATGTGTCCGTATTTGGAACTAACAAATCGGTAGCACAAGTTTTTGACAATTGCCTTCGTATCGAGTTTACGTATTTACGTAGCGTTAACGCTCCAAATGTATGGGAATCGGTAGCACAAGTTTTCATTTTGACATGTAGTATCGAGTTTTACGCAAGGTGTGACGAAAGCACGTCGAAAACTATCTCACTGACATTTTCTTGGTGAGACATTTCACGTCAAATAATTTTCCGTATTTATTTCGGTATTTTTACAATATTATGCCTGATTATGCCATTTAATCATGAAGAAAAGGGGAAGGCATGTTGTCTATTGATTATCTTACGACCTTTTTTTAATAACTAGGCTAGGAGAAGATGTTAAACGAGGTAGGTAACATTTTCATTTTCTTTGTGAACAAACAGTAATAGTTTCTTATAATAAACCATTTCTATATGTTAGTGATGCTAACCACACATAGAGCAGCCTTCCTGCCGTGGTGGAGTATGATCTCTTGCGCGTTATTCGCCGCAACTGTACGTTTTTCTTGCGGTGCTCAATAATTATCATGACTCACTTGAAGATTCATGAATTGAAGAAAACGGCGCTGTACTTTATAAATTAGAGATTATCCCAATACTAGTATGCACGTATGCCTATATATTATGCAACCGGTTTATACCGGTATAAAAAGATAGTTTGGGAATATGGGTTAGAATTTGGGATATACAACATTGACAGCTAAAATGTTCTTGACTTCCCTATTAACAACAATACAAACCTAAAATGTATTAATATAACATCTTCTTCAGCAGATCTTGTGGCAATGGTTGCAGTTTGCAGTATTTTATGTAGCAAAAACCGTAATGCGTTCTACAAGTCTAGCTAGTCTGTCGATGATAAACACAGACAGATGTACAACGAAAGAGAGAACTAGGACTAAAATGAAATAGAATCCCTTCGCAGCGTGACGAACGGTCTAGTATAAAGACCTTCCATCGTAATTGCCACGAGCCAGCCAATGTTCCAGAATCCAGAGTAATCCTTATGAGACGAGAAATCGATGCAGAGAATCATGGACTGTGATAGGACTCTCCTTCAAAACTATATAATTGAATACTAAGTCATATCGTTCCGTATGCGTACATGGAAAGCCTTGTTGGCTCACTCAGCCTGTTTTTATTAAAAAATCCTACTTCTTGTTGATATTTATTGAATTTATTATATTTCATATAAGTAGCCGTGAATTGACTAGGTAAACTAAGCTATAAATGTGATAATAAATACCTACATAAACAGAAACTATATGTTTTTCCTAATTTTCCTAATCCAAACATACATAAACTAACGCTTTTTTCGGATAGGGGTAAGTAGATAGAAAGTACAGAATGCCACATGCTACGTAATATACACGTTCATACAGCTACACGCACGCTGGTTATTACATGCACGCGCTGGCCTTTCTGAAGAACATCACAATAAGATTTGTTGCGGACGGTACCCGGGCCGGGTGGTGTAAGTACCCGCGGTCGCCCTGGGATAGTATCCCACTGTTGTTTGACGTGCTTTCCATGCTCTGAGTCCGGCGACTCTGCTTGTGGCCCACGCCACCACGCACCCCTGAATGAGTGGTAGGTATTACGAGGACGTCACACATACAAGAGCCACGTTTTAACCAAAGAAATAAAACGCGGGCTGTTTCTTGAAAAATCTTATTGCATGTGTTTTAGGCCATTTTTTTGCGTTCATCTTTACATAGCTGAAATCTTTAGAGCCTTATTTAATAAACCTTTTAAACATACATTATTAATTACCTTATAATTGATTGTTTACTTAGTATACACAACCCTTATTGACATCGACAATAATAATTACACATTTTATAACAATTAAAAAGTTCGTAGAATAATAACATCAACAAGTAAAATTTAAAAACCCCCGATACATTCATCTTGCGTAAACACCCCGATTCAAGCAGTGAAACGACCATAACTTGTAAACGGCTAAACCGATTTTATTCAAACATAGCTAAGAACACTCTCGACAAAATCACCTTTCAAACGAAAAAAATAATCTAAATCCGTTCATCCGTTTAGGCGCTATGATGCCACAGACAGACACACAGGTACACAGATATACAGATACACACCAACACAGCAACACACGTGAAACTTATAACACCCCTCTTTTTCCGGCGGGGGTTAAAAATTCCGGTTTGGTACTCTTTCTTTACATTGAATAAGCGAATATCGCGTAAACGTATCCTTCCTCAATGACCTTTCATTTGACACCAAAATCGTTGAAATATCCCTATAAACAAAAATCATGTTTTCAAGTTAAGTAATTATACGACATGAACTCATCACAAAATTTCTTTAAAAACTGGCCAAGTGCGAGTCGGACTCGCGCACGAAGATTTCCGGTTTATTCCCATCGGCCACCCCCCAGTTGCCACCCCGGTGGCCGATGGGAATGATTTAGTGAAATTTCCTACATTCCTTTATTCCCATCTGCCACCGGGGTGGTGGGCGATTCTCATGACATTTGTCACATAAAAGTGAATGTTGATGCTGTGACCGGTTTACTTTGTTAGTTGGATCCAACTGGTGCTGGCCCTGATAACTTAATAATATCATCTAAATTTCTAACTAAATGCGCGCCTTGCATTGCCCTACCTATTTTTTGTATTTTTATTGTTGACGATTAAAAAAAAAAAAAAAAAATTGCAGACTCAAAGGTCCATAGTTTTGTTAGTATTACAAATTACTTAAAAAATATGTTAGTAGTACACTTAGACACGCCATTTTATTTATATTGTTAGTACACAATACTTACAAACTATGTTAGTAACAAAACAAAACAATCAATTCATGTATCTGTTGCGCTCACCTGACGCACCGGGAACATGCACGTGTACATGTACCCAGTGCGCCATGATGACGCAACACGGCTTATCACGGAAAAATAGTCAAATATGAACCTTGAAAAATTTCTTGATATTTTTTCTATTCACCCCGTTTTACGGTCATGAGAATCAACCACCCAACTAAACTTATGAAAGTGGCAGATGGGAATAAATCGGCAAACGCCACTAGTTAGTGCCATCCACCACCCCGGTGGCAGATGGGAATAAAGGAAGGTAGGAAATTTCACTAAATCATTCCCATCGGCCACCGGGGTGGCAACTTGGGGGTGGCCGATGGGAATAAACCAGATTTCCGTACCATTATCGCAAAAAATGGCAAAAAAGTCACGTTTGTTGTATGGGAGCCCTACTTAACCCTCTGCAGCAGGACAGATAAGCAAAAGCCCCGAATATTTATTTTATTCTGTTTTTAGTATGTGTTGGTATAGCAGCAACAGAAATGCATCATATGTAAAAATTTCAGCTGTCTAGCTATCACGGTTCATGAGATACAGCCTGGTGACAGACAGACACGAATCGTGAAGTCTTAGTAATAGGGTCCGCTTTTACCCTTTGGGTACGTCTAAATACTATCTTTATCTCTATCTCTCTATTTATCTTGTCAAGATGGTCAAACCATCTCAGCATACTTACAATATTCAGTTAATACATCTTTGTTTAAACCACAACGTTGTCTTATTACATCTTTCCCTATCTCATCATCGTTCTTCAATCTATCATTCAAAATTACATAACACATAGGTACTTCCTATTCTAAACATTTTTTTTGCTAAATTTGTACAAGGTAATCTCTGAAAGGTAACGCCTGCCGTTCCTACCGCTAGGTGTAGCAGTAAAAACTTTATGGGCTGATCATGAATCTACATAATGCATTGATTAAATAAAATACAGATTTAATTAACAAAACTTTGTATTATATAATGTTCTTGTAACTTTGTTTTCATCATAATGAATCGATAGAGCATGTAAGATTCCAACCATAGCTCATAGCTGCTCCAAACGCTTGAAATAGCATGAAGAGCATTTGTACCTAAACGGTTGTAAATATGTAGATACTGTTTAATGTCGAAAGTTATAAAATATGCCCCCAATTCCTTCGTTGGATATCACTATTGCACAAAGAGACGTATAGTTTGCCGTGGGCTTTGAAGACATCACGGCTGCAGTCTTGTAGACGATGGTGCAAGCGATCGGCATGGCTTGTCTTCTCTTAGTGGCAATGCTGGTAAATATTGTTGCGGTTTCGAGAAAGGCTTTTGGCTAGTAACAGGAATATTTTACTTGTCATCTCCTGTTGGTAAAAGAAGTTGATATAGAATAAAATACAAAGATTCTGAAACTAAATACAACATTGTTGGTCGTGCAGTGTTATTGGACCTTTCCATTAGGAATTTCTTAGTGGCAACCCGGAGTCTCACTCTGTGTGCTGTGTACGGCAATAGACCCGCCTCTTACTACAGGATACCTCATGGGATTAAGCGGATGAAGCGCATTTTGCATAATTGTATAAATCTGTGCAATAAACTTACTTGTTTGCTTCTTTATGAAGTTCACCATGATGATGAACCGAGTAAAACAAGTTCTTTTGGGATTTATTAATTCTAAAACCACAGAACCGTCGTACGGAACAGATTTTAATCTAAAAGCTGGTAAATTAAAATAATTATTTGAAATGACAATTACCAATAATAGACGTTTACACCTTAGGGTCTGCTCACACCGAGAAGCAATGGGGTGCTACACATAAACCGCGCGGCATTTAAAGTTTAATAAAAATTGATCAAATCCTTCAACCGAT
This sequence comes from Orthosia gothica, assembly GCA_949775005.1. Lineage (NCBI taxonomy): Eukaryota > Metazoa > Arthropoda > Insecta > Lepidoptera > Noctuidae > Orthosia > Orthosia gothica. The sequence goes on from OX459067.1 coordinate 14,072,286, forward strand.
GAATACATTTTTGTAATCTATTTATTCATATATTAATTTAATTATATTTTTATACATAATATTATTATGCGTAAAATGTGAACGATTATGTAGAAAATAACTTGGTGATTGTTCACCAAGTTAGGTAGGTATATTTATTATATCTAGCATTCTGGGCATGATTGCTGACAGACTGTGTTGTATTGAATTGTTTGTTTAAATGTGTTACTAACTGTTGTTATTGTGTTACTAACATAGGTATAAGCTGTTTTACATCGTTCTCACATATCTATGTATTTTTCCTGTAACCAAATACCTACTTATAATTGAACTTTATTGATGGCAAAGAGTGTCCGTGGAGTTTCTTGCTCGTTTTTCTCCATAGAGACTTACTGAGGCTTGCGAATGTGCAACTAGATTCATCTTTTGTTTGACTATTCAAAAATTTAATTAAATGGTTTAGTTGAAATAAAGTATTTTGATTTTGTTAAGTTTATATTGTTTGTAATACCTACTATGAATATAATATGTATTTAGGTTAAGTTATTCTATGGGCCCTGTTGCCATTAATAATTACGTATAATTAGGTATTGAAAGTTTCGGTGTGGACGTGCAAAATACCTACTTTTACTAATAACTGAGTTCGCAGGTCGCGTCGGGTGAATTTCGCATCTACACGCGTTTGCATCAGTGTGCTAACGGTTTTATATTTTTGTAATTTGAAGGAAACCGTCAAACATTAAGTGACAATTGTCAAACGTCATGTACGGGACCGTTCAAAACCGAACAATTTATCATAAATTAAAACGCCAATAAACTGAAATTTTCAATGACTTATTAAAAATAGAATTAATAAAAATGTTAAATATGTTTTAACATGTATTTATAACAAACATTTTTTCAGTTTTAGTCTCTGTTGGGTTGATCAACTTGCAATTAAAGTCTGCTAATGATTGCTTTACGTTTATAATTAGTTTTAGACATGTTGTTACAGAATATTCGATGAGTTAAAATTAGTTAAATATGCGCGGACACGCGCGCTTAGCTTCGTAAAAAACACATAGTCCAGTTTCAGTGCAGGAAAAAGATGGCCGCCGCCGGCGCTTGCGACCGTCGCGTTCCATCCGTCTTGAGACCGAGGTTTTTGGCGTCAGCGCGTTCCAACTACGTTGCGAACATCCTCCCCCCCCTTGGGGACATGTTCCCCAAGGAGCTCTTGGGAATCTAGCAGAGATAGTTTTGAGACGGGCCTATGAATGACGCCGTTCTCAGTCTTCACGTCAACTACTCTGCATACGCCGTCAGCTCCCGGGTACAGCTTGGTGATGCGGCCCATGAGCCATTTCATGGGTGGCAGCTGGTCGTCTAGGATGAAGACCAGGTCGCCAACACGAACATGATCTTGTGCACGCTGCCACTTGACTCGTTGCTGGAGAGTGGATAAGTAGTCCTTTGTCCAACGGGACCAGAAGTGTTGTCTCAAGCGCTCAATCAGCTGATATCGATTGATGCTGGCCTTTTGGATAACGGGTGAAGGTAGTGAGGTCAATGGTCGGCCCACAAGGAAGTGTCCCGGTGTAAGTGCTGACAGATCAGAAGGATCAGCAGACATAGAAGTAATAGGCCGTGAATTCATAATGGCTTCAATCTGCGCAAACAGAGTATATAATTCTTCAAACGTTAAACTAGAGTTACCCGCTATCCGTTTTAGATGATATTTAGCTGTCTTGACTCCTGCTTCCCAGATACCGCCGAAATGCGGTGCATACACGGGAGAGAAATTAAACAAAATACCCTCTTTGCTCGCGAAGTCGCTAACTGAACGTTCATTCTCCTTGAGCAGTCTGTTCAGTTCGTTACTAGCTCCTACAAAGTTTTTACCATTATCACAGTATATAGTGTGAGGTTTACCTCTTCGGGAAATGAATCTACGCAAGCACAAGATGAAGGCATCGCTACTTAAGTCGCTCACGACTTCCAAGTGCACAGCTTTCGTGCTGAAACAAACAAATATGCATAGATAGCACTTGGAGGTCTTGGCACCACGGCCCTTTCTATTTAAGATTAAAAAAGGTCCTGCAAAATCAGTGCCACAAGTCGCAAATGGTGGAGCAGGAGTTACACGAGATTCCGGTAGATTACCCATTATGGGTTCTAAAGGCTTTGCTCTAAATCTCTGACAACGAACACACTTTCTGACAGTAGTCGCAGCTAATACTTTCCCACCTGTAGGCCAAAATTGCTCACGAATAGTATTTAAAAGTTGCTGAGGGCCACAGTGTAGGAGACGAAGATGTTCTTGTTCAAATAAAAGTTTAGAGAAAGTGTGTTTGGGGTCTAGCAATATGGGATGCCTTTTTTCATAAGGACAGTGAGATGCATTGTCGATCCTTCCACCGACACGTAAGACACCGTGTCGATCCAAAAAAGGGTTCAAAGACAGAATCCGTGACTTAGAATTTAATTTTTCTAAAGTTTCAAGTGAGTGAATTTCCCTTGAAAAGCATTCTCTCTGTGACGCCTTAGCTAGGAGTACCAGTGAGTTGTTTAACTCAGAACAAGTAAGTTCACCATTTAATTTAGTATTTGATTTTTTTCTGTTATTCATGAATCTTAGTATGTAAGCGAATATTCTTTGTAGTTTGTATAGTTTAGAATATTTTTCAAAGGGTATTATGTCACTAGACAGAGTTTTAACATTTAAACTTATTTTGGTTTCAGGTAAAGTAGAAGAAGTAGATTTAGATTGGGGCCATTCATGTTCAGACTTGGTCAGAAAGAAAGGACCATGCCACCAAAGAGTATTATCATGAAGAAGACGCGGTTGAATGCCCCTGGACGCCATGTCAGCAGGATTATGTTCAGAAGGTACATGACGCCATGTAGTTATGTCAGTTAGTTCTCGAATCTGTTCAATCCGATTACTTACATAAGTTTTAAGAGTTTTAGGTGGAGTGTGTAACCACCCTAAGACTATGGTTGAGTCCGTCCAAAATACTGAGCGTGCAAATTTAATTTTTAAAGAGTGAAATACTTTAGAGTATAGTTTTGCACCAAGTAAAGCGCCTAACAATTCCAGACGGGGAATTGTTTCCGATTTCAAAGGAGAAACCTTAGCTTTAGCACATAATAAGTTACAGTTAACTTCACCTAAACTATTAGTCGATTTTATATATACACATGCAGCATAGGCATTTTGTGAAGCATCAGTAAAGCAGTGAGCCTCTATGTAAATAGGAGAATTACAAAAAATGTATCTAGGTATCTGAAAGTGAGCAAAATGTTGCATTTCATTATAGAATTCTATCCACGAGTTTTGAATTTCTTTTGGAATTTCATCATCCCAATCCATTTTAAGTAACCAGAGCTTTTGCAGTAAGATTTTATGAAAGATAGTGCAGGCAGATAAGAGACCTAAGGGATCAAATATTCGACACGAGTTCGACAGTATAGAGCGTTTCGTAACCTTAGGAATAGGTTTATTTTCGACTGAGTAGTGCAAAGTATCAGAGATCGGTGACCATTTTAATCCCAAGACAGAAGATTGTTTACTAAAGTCTTGAGATTGGTCAGTTGTAAGTATGCTATCAAAAATATCAGGTGCATTTGTTCTAAATTTACGCAAAGGGAAACAGGCTTCAGCAAGTTTGGCAATCACTCCTGAAATTTTAGCCTTTAATAGAGATTTTGAGTCTGAACCGGTATTCAGGTCATCGACATAGAAGTCATGTCTTATAGTATTGGCAACAGCTTCATCACTACACTCCTCTGCGAGTTGGACAAGACACCTGGTGCTCAGATAGGGAGCTGAAGCTGTTCCATATGTGACAGTATTGAGTTGCATGGTTTTAAGTGGTTGACTTTCGTCTTCCCTCCAAAGAATAAGCTGTAAATAACGCTGTGATTCATTCACCATAACCTGCCTATACATTTTTTCAATGTCACCGGTCACCACATAGGTATATTGACGGAACCTGAGCAGAATTGCCATTAAATCGTCCTGAACTACTGGTCCAACAAATTGGATATCATTTAGTGACTTATTAGTAGAGGTTTTACAAGAGGCATCAAAGACTACTCTTAAGCGAGTGGTTTCACTGCTTTCGCGAATTACTGCATGGTGAGGAATGTAATATCCAAAGCTAGGACGGCTTACTTCAGATAAGTGCCCTAATCTTTGATATTCCTTAATAAATTCAGTGTATTCATTTTTAGTTTTAGATTTATTTAGTTTCTTTTCTAAGTTAAAGAAGCGCCTTTTAGCAATAAGATAAGAGTCCCCTAAAGCCTTACTGGGGTCTTCACGCAATGGAAGCTTTACACAAAATCTGTGTGTATCAGAATGGCGGGTGTAATTTCCAGATTTGCCTAAATTTATTACAGTTATTTGGTACCTTCTGTGTACCTTTACGTACCTCTCTTGAAAATCTGTGTACCTACACCCGTATGATGATATTTTAAAAATTAGGTACACCCGCCATCCTGATGTCAGAACCGCGGGTGTACTGCTAACCAATATATGTAGCCAAGCGTACTGTTTATGTAAATTTGGTACCTCTTGTGTACCTGCAGATAAAAGTATTAAATAAACGAAATACGGCAAGGTTGCTGCAAAAATAAAAAAAATATTTTCTTTCTTCGACGTATCTTTTAAAATAACAATCTACGTATTGATAACTTATCTTAAATATTAAAAAAAACTATATGTATACATAATTACAAAAACAACATATTGCCCATTTTAGAATTGTGAAGGATTTATAGAATTAGGATGTTTGTCTATCAGTGTTTCCAGAATCAAAATGAAACAAGAGACAGTTTTAAAGGATATATTAATTAATTTTCACGATAACGAAATAAGTAAGGATTAATATATGAATAACGCACTGATTCCATGTGCATTTAACTCGGCCTTATAATTTGTTACAAAACTATAATCAATGTAATAAAAATTAGACTAGTATACAGGGTGGAAAGATAAGTCGGGCGTTGAAGGAAAAGTATCTTAAATCCTTAAGTTAGCTTATTTTACTTAAAGGAAACATGCCTTTATTTTTAAAAAGAAACATAACCGCATTCAAAGATTTTCTAAAAGTTGCTTGCCCAGCCCGGGACTCGAACCAACTAAAATTAAAAAAAACAAAGTCGCTATTTTATTTTACTAATCGATAAGGTTATTAGTCAAGGTAAAATTTCTCTAAGAAACATTTGGTCTTAAAAATAAAAATGATCGTAAAATCTAACATTAAATTTATTTTATTAAAAATTTCTTACACTTCACATCGAATTTTAAAATTGCTGTCCCGCATTGCAAACTAAGTCAAACGTTCCAATTTCAAAATTTCCATAGAACGCCTCGTACCATGTAAGAAGGAAATGTGCATAGATCGATAAAAAAAAGTTTAATGGTAATAATACTATTACCATAAAAAAAAAATTATCGAAGATTTCAAACTGGTTTACTTATTTTTATAATGTTTTTATGATTTGTATGAAGATACTTAGAGATAAATTAGCAAGCGTGTAGGTATTTTATACCAAATCTTTGAATGTTGGAGAGTAGAACTATAGTAAGTACTAGATGTTCTTTAACGAACTTTTGTACTAGATTGGTACTAAGGCCAAATGTTTGTTAATGAAATTTTATCCTGAATAATAATCCTAACGATTAGTATAATAAAATAGCGAGTGTTGGTTTTTTTAATTTTAGTTGGTTCGAGTCCCGGGCTAAGCAAAAAACTTTTAGAAAATCTTTGAATGCTGTTATATTTCTTTTTAAAAATAAAGGAATGTTTCCTTTAAGCAAACTAAGCTAACTTGAGGATTTAAGGTACTTTCCCTTCAACACCCGACTTATCTTTCCACCCTGTATAATTAAAACATCCTCTATTAACTACACAGTATTTTAACGTTAATAATTGTAAAGATCCATTTATGTTACAGACATGATTTTAATCCGTATATTATACATTCTGCAATCATACATTTATAGCTTTTTGTTACATGATTACGAAGGTCGTCATAGCACTCCCATCGTTTGCCTCTAAAACAATGTGATCTGTAATGGCCAATACACGTAATTTTATCTGTTTTAGGACCTGAAGGTAAAAATTCAATAATACCAAGCAAGCTATATGTGTTATCGTTTAATGTTATACTACGGGGCACATCATCTAAACATATACTTTCGGATTGACTTAACTCAAACGACACAGTGTTGTGAAGTATATAACTGAATGTTCTTATTCCCTTGCAGTTATTACGCCGACATTCAACAATATTTACATCGTCGCTTAACGAAGCTTGTGCGGATTTATTTAGTAGAGAAATATTTTCACAAACATTTGTGTCAATAGGAATAAATGCAATTTTTCTGCTGACTTTTTTAAGTGGACAAGATTCGTTTGTACAAGATTCTATACGCTCAGCACTGTACATTATATCACTGTCTATTAGAATCTTATCAAAGATATACGTCACTGAACACTCACAATTTATATGGGTTATATTATTATTAGAAACTTTGTTGTCAAAAAATTTGCCTAAAATTTCAGCTCGACGTTTGTACAAATATTGTTTCTTGCTATTTTTGCCAATCATCGCTTTTACGAATTGACAGTACATGTTGTCGCTATTTAGTATCGAAGTGCTTAAATTAAAACCATCAACACATCCAACAGCAATTATTTGAGAAACAGCATCGAATGCACATGTGTTAGATACCAGGACATCTTTAATACCAGTTCTTGTCCTAGTTCCATTAAACAGTAATGGAATAGAGTTTAAACCTATCCTACGTTTTGATGATGTGCTTCGTTTACCTAACCCCTTCCAATTTTCTACGAGAGATGGATTTTCTGAGAAAACTGATTCATCCTTGAACTCTTTTTTAACTATTTGTGATTTAATTTTCTTTGGTTTATTTTTTGTTTTGTTGCTTGTTGGGGATGAGCTATTTTCGACATTTTTTTTAATCATAGCCGTTTTGACTTCACCAGCCAAAAATTCTGAATGGATTTTTAAAAACTCATCAACTCTTAGTCTCTGGCTTTTTGTGAGAATACTACAGAGATATCTTTTTATCGTTTTAAAATAACTTTCTACGTTGGATGAAGTGGCCACGGTATTGGTAGAGTTATAAACCGTCACCATTATATTAGACCATAGTGGGAGTTGGCTAACCAAACGAGTTAGTGTTCTTATAAATGACGGCATGTAAAATAAATTTTCATGACAACCGGGTTCATCATCATCAGCCAGAGATACCAACAAGTTTGTTTTGTCGATTTCGTCTCTGTACCATTTAGGGATATTCGTAACTTCTATCAAAGGAAGCGTATCTTCTGATGAATGACCATTGCTTATAATAGTTTCATCAAAAATGGAATACGCATTTGCTTCAGTTTCTACAGTGGAACTGCTTGTATCTGTTATTTCTTTGTTCGCTTTAATAATATTTTTGAGTGTGTTTATTGCAGTTTCGCATCTTGATCCTGTATTTATGAATTTATGAAGACAAACTGTTATTACATCTGCGATCACGTCTTTTAAGCGATCATAACTATCTAACGATTTAATAAACAGGATACATTTACAATAAAAAGCTTTCACTCGCGAGTCTACATTTTGAAAACATGATAAATTATACACTATTTTCACAAAGTGGCTAGTATCTAAACGTATATATGTTTCTTTTGGCGTTTTAGCGTCCGAATTTAATTTGTTGAACGATGAAGTTAAATAATCTTTCGTGGACTCGTAAGGAGTAAATGCCTTAACTGCAGCTCCAATTAAAGCAGCAGAGTCATCCACTATTACCTCGTTGGGAGGTTTTTTTTTTGCCAACCAAGCTTCTAACCACTTGTATATGGTATTCAAACTTTGATTTTCAGATAACATTTGCATAATAGGTACACTTTTTCCATTGTTTGTGTCATACATTACTCCTGAATATAGAAATATATGTTTTGTGATGATTTTATCATTTGACGGACCAGTTTCTTTTACAATACTGCCGGTGGCATCTAAACTCATAATAGTTGGTTTTAATTTTGAATAGGATTCATAGTACCGATCTTGAGCTGGTGACCAATAGTGTAAATAAAACGGGTACAAAGCAATATGTCTTATCAATCCGTTATAGGGAAATACTGTTGTCATACTCCACAAGGCCAAAATAGGATGATTATGGTAGTACTGACTCTGTTTATATTCATATTTTATTTGTCGCAAACATCCTGCAGTTGGTAGTATTGATGGCTCGGTATCTCCAACGGACATACTTTCATCCGCTAACCTATTACGAACAACTATCGCAGATTCGTTTTTCAAAATTTCAGACAGTTCTCTCCGCTTAGCTGGTGATATTTTAATCTTTTTGGCGGGTATATGATGATGACTACTGTCATAGTCAGTTAAAAACCCTTCACAAACAATAATTTTATCCGTCGGCCAATTGATTCGTATTTTGACACCAGCCTTACATTGTGCACAAGTTCCATAGCATGTAACTGTATCGCCATATTTAACGGAATGATTTTGAAAAGTCCAACTACATGGTATTTTTGTTTTTTTCCAAATTTCTTCGCGTAACAGATGAGCCCATTCATGTTTGGGTAAAACAAATTTTTTTTGAGAAGTCTTCGACTTGGATTGAAATTTGTTTCGTACGGTGTATTTTGTGATAGGTTGTATTTTTTCCCAATGATATAAGTCAAGAAAAAAATTAAAAACCTCATGTTTTCTAGAGACCTCGTCTTCATCTTCTATAGCACCTTCAGAATCTTCTTTAGAATCCGAAGCAAATTCTGTTATGACACTTTTTGAAACAATGCTGTTTAAATCACTGTTATCAGACGACACATCATGAAGGCTTTCAGAATCAAAAAAATTGTCATAGTTCCTTTTTAATGATATATACAAAGCCTTTGCAGACATCTTACACTGTAGATCCTTAGAAATTTCATGAAATATCTTATCACAGGGTGAAGGCAAATCATCTTTTAATTTGAAATATTGTTGATATTTTACAAACGCTTGTTTTTGCTCTTGTAACGGAACACAACTTTTGTTACCACGTTTCATTTTATAAAAATAAATTCACTATCACTTTTCTTTACACTTTTTCGAGAGACAAAAAAATATTACGCAATCTGTAAGATTACTATATCGTCAAATGGTCGTTAGAGGGTTGGTGTAATATATTAATATTTACGTCTACCTTCATTCGAAACGATAAACCAAGTATGTCTCAACAAGAAAATTATATGCATATATTATCTAGCTTGATATATGTTATGAATCTATTTCGATCCTGGAACTGAATGGAAATAATTTCATATTTTATTACTATTGATATCAGAATCATTAGGAAACAGGCAACAAGGAAATATAATGACCGCGTCCTTGCATCAGAGTAATACAAATGCATCAAATAAAAATAGTTTAATTGTAGACTGCCAGTGGTCCAGTGGTCGTAGTATGCGACTGCTGAACACGAAGTTGTGGGTTTGATCTCCACATAAAACAACAATTTAAGGTTCACATTTAAAGTGTTGTCATGAGTCTGTGTGTAAATTGTGTCCGTTAATTTCATTTCCGATGCCCGGTATAGTCACGCACGCAACAGTGACTAAATGATACACGGAGGTTTGGGATTACTATTAAAGATATTACACATTAAACGTATCTTGGCAATATGTTTAATATAGAGGTTCTAGGTTCAATTACCGAAGATTGTTATTATCCTTTGACGTCGTTACTATTGTTAGTTAGTATTATAAAATACAAAGTAACGTCGTGTAATAAATTTTTATTTTTTTATTTTTCGCAGCAACCTTATTATATACAGTATTCCGTTTATTTAATACTTTTATCTGCAGGTACACAAGAGGTACCAAATTTACATAAACAGTACGCTTGGCTACATATATTGGTTAGCAGTACACCCGCGGTTCTGACATCAGGATGGCGGGTGTACCTAATTTTTAAAATATCATCATACGGGTGTAGGTACACAGATTTTCAAGAGAGGTACGTAAAGGTACACAGAAGGTACCAAATAACTGTAATAAATTTAGGCAAATCTGGAAATTACACCCGCCATTCTGATACACACCAAAATCTCCCATCAGTCAGGCGGACAGTGTTTTCAATAAAATGGTTTTCACAATATTGTTCTTCAATGGAAAACTTAATATTTTTAGTTGGCAGAGCAGGAATATCCTCAACTTCCCAGAATCTAGCCAGAGAGTCCCTGATTTCCTGAGAAAAGTTCAAATGAGTGGTAGTAGTAGGACTCACACCGGTAGGGCCTGACACAAGCCAACCCAGTTTAGATTTTATTAGTGTAGGTTTATTTTTCCCTAACCTAATTTGCTTAGAATTTACAATTTCCCAATAAATATCAGCTCCTAGCAGTAAGTCAATTTCAGAGGGCATATAGTAGGTAGGATCTGCTAGTTCTATAGATTTAGGAAGATTCCATTCAGAAGTGTTAACCCTTGAGCTGGGCAACATGCCAGTAATATCAGGCACTAAAAGACATGAAACATTCGCATGGAATAAGTTAATCCGCGATTTAAGTTTTATGTTACACCTTTTAGTAGTATTAGTTAACTTATTATTTATACCAGCAATTGATATATTAATATTAGAACAAGCCAAATTCATTTTTCTTTGCATTCTTTCAGTTATAAATGAAGACTGGCTTCCATTATCCAACAATGCTCTCACAATGTGTGTTTCAGAAGATCGGCTATCAGTTATTTCCACTTGAGCAGTACATAAGAGGATCTGCCTGGGCATTGCCACAGAGAGTGATACAGGATTAAACATGGCAATAGTAGATGTCTGAGAGGAACTAGTTTCTTGAGGAAATGATGTTGCAGAAGAAGTATTAACAGGTGAGTTTGTCTTAACATCATTGGACTGTGGTTTATGTAGCAGTAAATTGTGTCTTTTGTTGCAGATTTTGCAATAATTATGTTTGCAGTGAGCAGAGTAATGACCAGGACGCAAACAGTTGTGACAGAGCTTATGTTTATTAACTTCCATAAATCGAGCATCCAATGACATGTCTTTAAATTTATCACACTTATATAGTAAATGATCTTGTGAACATACAACACAGCTTGTTTTATTTGTGTTTGAAGAAGAAACAAATGATTTAGTTTGTTTATTGTCTTTAGAGTAAGTACGTTTTTCAGTTTTTGTAGCAACATCATTCTTGCTGTACTGTAAGGTTTCTAAAACGTCAGCACGATTTCGCAAGAAATTATAGAACTCTACAATTGTTGGCGCAGCAGCAATAGTACTCCTGTGTTCCTCCCATAAGCGACTTGTGGCGCCATCTAGTTTGGACACCATGATATGTACGAGTAAAATATCCCAGCGGGATTCCGGATCATTTAAAGAAGATAGGGCCCGAACATTTTTAGAATAGTGATCTATCATAGTACGTAGTGACTTGTAATTTTCTTTAGATATTGTGTCAAAATTCAAGATAGCATTTAAATGATTATTAGTAAGTATCCGATTGTTATCAAACCGTTCAGTAAGTAAATTCCAAGCCAATTTATAATTTGCAGCAGTAAACCCAATTGGCTTGATTATATCAGATGCTCCTTCCTTCAATGAAGAGCGGAGGTAATGAAACTTGTTAATTTCTGGAATAGTATCATTGTTGTTGATTAAAGAATCAAAAGTGTCTCGAAATTCCATCCAATTTAAATAGTCTCCATTAAAAGAAGGCAGCTGAATGGTAGGCAACTTAATATTATAGCTGCGGCTATCTTGGTTAAGATTCTGACAGCTTGATATTGAATTACAGTTCCCAATTTCAGGTATTTTCTCACTAGGGGCAAGACTTTCAATGAACAGTTGAGCTTTAGCAATGTTAGAGCAAAATTCGTTTTCAATTAAGTCATTTTCTTCCAACTGATCAGGATCCAAACACTCAATTTTAGTTTTTAAAGCATCAAACTGTTCGAACAATTCTTTGAATCTTGATAGTTTTATTTCAGTTTCAACAAGTATTTGTTTAGGAATGCTGTCAGTTTCTATGAGTTTAACAGTATTTAAGTATTTAGAAAATATAGTTACTCTAGCCTTTATCGTACCACGTTGTTGAATAAGAGGTTTCAATTCAACCGACATGGTGAACACTTAAGAACTGAACAGACCGTCAAGAAATTAGCTTTGCTGGTATTGAATACCGCATGTAAAATTAAGAATATAAAGCCAAACCGTATATGTCGCGCAATGGCTACGACAACAGCTCGTGCAGTCAGCGACTCACACACAAGCAAAGCAGGTTACACAGCGCAGGATGCAGGTAGCAGCAGTTTTAGCTTATAGCAATGCATTCCAACGGGACCCAAGAAGCAGGCAGCACAGCTTGTCTGGAAAATGCCAGGGTGGTCCCATAAGCAAAGTGAAAGAAAAGGAGAAAGGAGTTACTAGTAAGGCAGGTCTGCTTGTCATTTAATTAGTAAGTACCTCCTTACTAAGCAACTTTTGTCATTTAATCTGACTCCATAGGGTGCAAGTTAAGTAGTTAGGTAGGCAAAGTTGTCATTAAGTAGTACCTACCTAATGAGAAATCATTAGCAAGTTAGGTACCTAGGTGTCATTTAAGTGTATAGGTACATAAGAAATTATAATTATTTCGAGAGAAAATAGTAGGTCTGGTGCACAGAAATCGGCTGCATTATCAATGTACGACATGTAGGTTAAGCATAGTTACCAAAATTGGGCGTACTTCCCTGTGAAAAGACCAAATCACTCACTACACAGGACCGCAGGGTAGGTGGGTCATCAGCTCGTCGCACAGACAGGAGTTGCAGCCATCCGCGTCAGTAAAGTTGCTCGTCAAGTCGTCAGTCAGCAGTTCATCGTTGGCTGGCACCACGCGGTCGCATCTTCAAGTTGATCACGTCGGGGTCACCAAATGTTGGGTTGATCAACTTGCAATTAAAGTCTGCTAATGATTGCTTTACGTTTATAATTAGTTTTAGACATGTTGTTACAGAATATTCGATGAGTTAAAATTAGTTAAATATGCGCGGACACGCGCGCTTAGCTTCGTAAAAAACACATAGTCCAGTTTCAGTGCAGGAAAAAGATGGCCGCCGCCGGCGCTTGCGACCGTCGCGTTCCATCCGTCTTGAGACCGAGGTTTTTGGCGTCAGCGCGTTCCAACTACGTTGCGAACAGTCTCTAAATTATTTAAGCCTAAGTTACCCGTTTTTGTCTTCTATTTTCAGAACGCACCATTCACTACAAACCAATCCAAACGCTATTGGATTCTCGGCCTTAATTAACCATAGTTCAATTACTACTTCCGAGTTGTCGCAAGACGTTTTTTTGAACTCGTGCTGCCAAAATAACTTGTCGCAGCATCGAGTACGTTTTCGTCTGGTAAAATTTCACGATGACGATACGAAAACGTCAGAAACTTGTGCTAGGGGCTCTAGTCATAAACACACGCCGGTTATGGGTACTGCGCACTTGGCCTTTCTGAAGAACATCACATATAAGGTATATGTATGTCTTTCTAGGGCTTTCCCTCCCGGCGTTTCCATTCACGTCTGCCTTGTAAATACATTTCGTTAGTCGCCTTTCATTCACTTTTCAATTTTAGTCACTACATCTTCTTTTAAACCACAACGTTGTCTTATTACCGCATTCCTCAATCTATCATTTAAAGTTACACCACACATACTCCTAAAAAACAAATAATTATAAAAACAAAAAACCGAAAACGAAATTTTGGTAGGTTTTTGTTTGTCATTCTTTTTTTTTTTCATCAGTGGGCCTTGACCACTCAAATGGAAAAGTGTAATTTTTTATCCATGTTCATTTACAATGTAATTTAAGAAAAATATATAAAGTGATGGAGTGCAGAGCATATAGATATCGGTTTAATCTGTTACTTTAACTACGGCCTACCAGAATCACCACATGTTATCACATTATATAAAAAACCCGACTGCTTCAAAAGCGAACTAAAAAGACGTAAACAAGGAGAAAATCATGCTGTGCAGTCGGAGGATACATATTCGCGGGCTGGCTGACCAAAATCTGGTTTATTCTCCGCCTGCACAGCATGATTTTCTCCTTGTTTACGTCTTTTTAGTTCGCTTTTGAAGCAGTCGGGTTTTTTTGATATTTTTATTTAACTTTATTAAATAAAACTTTTTAGTTATTTTTTTTTTCGAATTAGGTACATTTAAAGATATAAGTATTTTATATTTTTGAAATCACCTCTTAAAACACTTTATTTTGATACCCCACACGGTAGGTTCGGAAGAAAAAAAAAATTGGACCCCCCCATTATGGCGCCCAAAATCCGCCAATTTTTTACTGTCCAATTTTAATGTAGCCAGTGACACTCGCAGGGTTAAGAAGAATCGATTGACGTACGAATCATCAAAATCGGCCACCGCGTTTGGTCTCTGGAACGCCATATAGGAACAAACATACATACATAGACTGATAAACACATTACCCTCCTTCGGCAGTCGGGTAAAAAAAAACATGATTTCTCATTCTTCCCAGCCCAACTTAAGCATCCGAATACAAAATCAATCATTAAGTTGAATATTTAACATCCTCAATACAGAATTTCCTATAAAGATAAGTGGAATCCCCCATCGCTTCCGAACAACATCCGCTCAATAAAATAAAAGTAAATCTCCCTTCCATCTTATAACGAAACGCAGCGTTATTTATTCACGATAACGCTTCACGACCGAGACAGGGATGAAAGAAATTCATTTTCCATTATCATTGATGTCGTTTGTATCGAATTTTATGTTTCTGGATTATGTAGAATTGATTTTAGTATGTATTTTGCCGAATAAAGGATTGGGTGGATTGTGTTAGGTCAAAAACGCACTGGCAGGTGAATAATTTTTAACAGACTTACGAAAAAAGAGGAGGTTCTAAGTTCGACTTTACGTTTGTTTTTTTTTTTGTTGTCTATGTTCACCGATATCTCCGTCAATTGCGGACCGATTTTGAACGTTCTTTTTTTGTTTGAAAGAGTATGTCCCGAATTTGGTCCCATTTTAATTTGGTGAAGATCTGATAAAGAACTTCGCAAATATACAACCAAACTCTTCAATAAATAACGGAAAATCGCTCGGAATTGCGGCAATCGCATGTCTGTTTATTGTTTATACCATTTCATAACACAACATCACGCGAGTACGCTCTAAAGGGGTACGCAGATGTGTAAAGTTCACCTTGTTACACTCTCATTTCACCGGTTATGTTCAGTTTCATGATATTCGGTTAATCTATACTGGCATTATAGGTTCCTTACTTAACTACTTGCCTATTAGGAAGGTAGAACTAAAAAGTGAAAAGTAAAAAACACTTTTACAAAAAAATACTACCGACTTCCAAATAAGAAAACTACAAAGTGAAAAATAACTTGTTTTTGGAAGTCGGTGTCCATAACGCAAAAAATTAGTACCTACCAAAGACACCGACTTCCAAAAATATTTTCTTTTCTCTTTATAGTTTTCTTATTTGGAAGTCGGTAGTATTTTTTTATAAAAAGTTTTTTTATAGAACGTTGGTTCTGCTTCGCTACTACGGTACGTGCTAAGCAAGATAGTCGTCGTACGTCTTTTTAGTTGGCTTCTTAAGCAGACAGTTTATTTTTATTTTTTGTATTAACTTATTACCATAATTTCCTTTCTTTGTTCCAGAACTGGAAAACTGCACTACCCCACAAATGTGTGCGGACCACTCTTCGAGGAAGAGCTGGAGTTCTGGGGGCTGGACTCCAACCAGGTGGAACCCTGCTGCTGGTCCACCTACAGCATACACAGGGACACGCAGGTATGTTTATGTTAAGGGTCTTAGCAGAAATGCTACTCACAATTATATTTCTCTAATAACGTAGAGACAATTCTTTTATTGATTTTTAGTGTCATATGAATCATCGGAACTGCTCCTTTTGGTCTTCTTAAAGACCTTCCATTTCCTTTCCAAACATGTAAAGTCGAGAACTGCAAGGATTACAATTCGTTTTCCAAAGTTTTAACAGCGCTGAAGCTAGAACTGCGAGCTTTTGGTGTCCTTTAAGGATGGTTAATTATACCTACTTACTTAGTAAAACCCTAATTTTGACCGATTGTATTCTTTCATCTACAACTTTATTATTAGTTACCTAGGCTGGGTGAAAATCGGGGATCAAACGAACCAGGGCGATAGTTGGGGTTATTTGTAGTAGGTTCTAAAGTTACAATAATTTTATTTTTTATTTTCCCATTTTACTCTAATGCTGCCTATTTATTTATAATTTTGGTATTTTCTTAAAAAAACACTCAAATTGTCATAACTTTTAAGGAGATTAAGTTAGGGCTCTGCCACAGAGATATTTTCTACCGCAAATGATCAAAAAATTGTAGAAAATTAATAGGCAATTACATTTAAAAAAAATACTTTAGAACTTACTGCTAATAACCGATCTGCGATTTTTTTACCACCCTGTACCTATAAGGAGTAAAAACACTATACTTAAAAGTTTTCATAAATCTATGCCATTGTGTCCTGTCCTTAATTGAACTTTAAATAACTTACTTATTCAAACAAAAGAACTACCATACCATAACAAACTTTTACATCTCTCATGTTCGGTAAGTAGGTTCTTATTACCTCCAAATGGGGCTTGTAGGTGTCTAATTAGCGCTCTAGGGTAATAATGTAGCTAGAAAAGCCCTAGGGCGGTAAGTAATTAAAAAAAAAAAACTTCTTTCTTTCAAAAAGTTCGCGTACATCTAACTATCATACTGGCAATAGACATCATGCATTCAGCCCAATGACCAAAGAGGTCGCTTTGCTATTCAGCCTTGTGAGTATAATAGTCATCAATTTTAAATATCGAACGGCGAAGCTCAATTTCGTTCTTGAAAAAAATTTTTTTTTTTATGTTTTATTGTTGTAATGCCGGTTTTTTTCTACTTACCTCACAATCGAGATGTAAAGCAGAATAGTTAGCTCGGGTGTAAGCACCAATTGCAACCTCGAACTATAGGCGCTCTCGCTGCGCTCTTGCGCCTAAATATCTCGGGCTACAATTGATGCCTTACAGCCCTTGGCTACTAATCTACTATTATTGGCAACAATCTTCATGAAAATCACACGAAGATCATTCATGAAAATCAAAAATATCTTTCAACATAGCACTTCTCTCTTATATCCAACAAAATGGTGCAGATTTTACAAGCTTTTTCACACTCTTTCATGATTGGCGTAGCGTTGCTTAGATTGCCAGATTGGCAATGATAGAGACTGCTATAGACGAAACTGTTGAACCAAACGAGGAAAAAAACGAGAGAAAGCAATAAATTTTGCCTGGCTAACTGGGCGAGCTGCCAGAAAAGCCTGAGCTGAGCCTTTGGTCTACACGACTTTTACTAACATTATTTTTTTGTAAACAGGCAGGTTTTTGTAAAAAGCACTTGATTTTTCTAGAAGGCATTATCTTTACTTGAACATTGTGCCTATTATAAATTGGACTATATTTCAAGGGTCTGGCAATTGGTCGTTGAAATAAGCGGACAATTATTCGCGGATTCAAACCGGGCTATCAGTAGTATGGGAATGAGAGGATAATACTCCTTACCTGCAGGTCGAAGCCAACTCATTTGGTGCGAAGACTATCGAACTGGTGATTATTCAAACTCAAAAATGGCGGCTGACGACTTTCTGCTTATTCACGTTGCACATAACACTACATCTTTGTTTTTATATCTGCGAAGCAGGTAATAGACGCAGTTTCTAAAGTATTCTGCCATCCAACTAATCAGATGCATCAGTCTTCAGCCATGTGAATATGAAGTCCTTTCACGGTTATGGTTAAGTTCGCTCTGGTATCTCAGTGGTAAAGGCGTACATAATATGGAGCCGGGAAGGGTAGGGAGATTGTCTGTGAAATGTCAAAATGCCTTGTCAACGAATTTGGTCATTGGTTTATGATTTAAATCAATAAATCAAGAGATGGCGCCACCACTACTCAACACGAGATTGGTTTTACTGCTGTTACTTACAGGATATTTCACTGACCTATGTAAAGGTATACATTGAGTTTTGTGGTAAGCACGTTATGTAACATTTTTTCTTTAACAAATTTGAATTATCTAGTCTTCATTTCTACCTTTCCAGTGAACTCTTGTTAAAATTTGGATAACAAATATTCACTGCGTCAAACTACCATAAATAAATATTTTGGTATTTTGATTAACAGTAAATATTATACTGTACCTGTTAAACAAACTCCACCCTAATTAAATGTTTCTTAGTATTTCATTCACAGCTTAGCGTTCATTAGCCGATGAAAATCCAGCTCAAATCTAGTTCACAAAACCGAAAGTAAATCCACTAAATAACAGACCAAAATTATAAATCCGGACCATCTGTATTTGCAGTTGCACATAGGGATTTAACATTTAGAGCGAAAAATATTGCTATTTGGATTAATGCTCGGTTGATAAACAAATGCAATGCAGGGTCAAATTAAGAATCTGGTATGCGTAGAGTTCAACCACATTTGACAAAGATCCCACGACTTTGTCTACTATTTTATCTATTACAGGATATTTTAAACAAGCGTTTACGACCCAGAAGGCGATGGCGTGACGAGTAAGATTCCTATCAAATTATTGGTCAGAAGTTATATGTAGCAAAAGATACAGAAACATTTAAATAAGGAAGGAAAGTCTTTGCCCTACACAACAGGCTCAACAATAGTACATTACTGCAGCGGCCAGCAAAAGAGGCATTGATGGATGAACGTGTAAATGTGGGCCAAGGCAAAGCCGAGGCACACATACGTAAGTCCATCAATGCCTAGTTGTGGCCAAGGTTTGTATAGTACTTTTCTCAATGATTGCGCGGAAATTAAAACTAGGTAGTACCTACAATTCATTTTTTCAAATACAATTACTTTTAAAAATCAGTGACGAACAACGAACCACAATATTATTCCCCGCGGTAAAGTGTTATTTTTTTTTTTCAATAAACAGCTTTCTATTTGCAAGCCAGTTCAAAATTTAAATAAAACCTTTTGATAAGTTACCTCCTTGGTTGCCATGTTTCGGAGTAAAAGATCGTTTCATTTTTAAATTACCCGACAGATATGAGTTTACTATGTAATTTATTTGGCCGCTAAACACGACAGATATGGATTTTCATACAACGTTTGCCGGCTGCTGCTCGCAAGTATTTAGCCAGTATAGCAATTTCGATTTATCTCGAAGAAGGTTGTCAAAATAATGCTTGTGAAAAAGTATTTTACACGTGACTTCAACACGTTTTGTTCTCGTATGATTACTTCACCTCTTTAAATATATATTACTTTAGTTAGATAAAGGCAGCCCTTCGTCACTCTACAACAATAATAAATGATCCTCAAATAATTCAAGATCAAAGCGTCTTTTAACTCAAACTCTATAAACAACCACTGTTGTTGTTTCAGACAAAATTAACCTTATAATGAACTGGAATAGTAAATTTTAGTAAGCATCTTGAAAAGGAATTCTGAAGTTCTACTTAATTTTGCTAAATTATCGATGATCTTAATTTAGAACTAAGTCTTCTTCAAAACAAGTTTTCACTAGCCCTTGAACTTCGACTCCTGCCTTTGAAACTTCAGGGCTGCACCAATGGATCTACCTAGATAAAATTACATTCTATAAGAATATAAAAAATATATTCGACATAGACACAACGCAACAGCAACAATCACAGAATAACAGAGAAGAACAGTAAAACAAAAAAAGTACAAACAAGGTTCAAGAAGAGTTGCGCTGGGCGTGCCCATACCAATAGGGTAACCAGCGTGGGTATTAGCGATAACCGTTCACCTAGTCGTTGGTCAGATCAGATAAGAGCGATTACAGGAGTCACTGTCACCACTGCCCTGAAAAGATCCGGAGATGTCTGCGGCTCCGGTGGCGTGGAAGCACCTCGTCAAGTCAACAATGTTTGGGATTGACCAAGTGAAATGTCGGTAACGCATGTCATTCCCACACATTTCGAACTTTTTGTTGACAATAGACAATCTCTCTCTCTGTTAAAACGTCACATTTTTAGGTCCTCTATTGAGTTGGCTTCAAAATTGTTTCCTACGTAGCCATACATTTTACCGATAGAAAAGAACATTCATGAAAAAAATTGTTTAAAAGCTGGTAAGTTAGAAGTTCGCTGCAGCGCTAAAATATTTATATTGCCTAATCAAAATATTAAAACATGCAGCGCTAGATCGCTTACAGAGTTTACTTTACTCGCGATCAAAACGTTGCTGTCGCGTTTCGTTCAACATAGTGTAAAGTAAGGTGTACGGATTGCAGTACAGTTCAGTCGAACAGAGTGAGTGTTCGGATCGCCCGTTTATATCGATGATTTTCCTTTTGAAAGCATATCATTCTTGTTTTGTGTCGCAATACAAAAGCAATTTATTTCTCATCCAAGATAACTTAGACTGGCAAAAAAATAAGAAATTGCTCATTCCAAAACAGGGTTATTTCTACGCAAACACTGAAAGAAAACGTAATGTTTCAAAGATATCTAAAGGCGTCCTTTCAGAAAAAGATGACCTTAAATTGATCATCTGTTTATCTAAATCGTAAACCCTTTCTTATTTCTGTCTGGACCAATAAAGACGGGTTGAATGAAGTGAGGCCATCTAAAATCAACCAATAGGATCCCAGAAATGTCACATTTTCGGGAGATAAGCGATCTTCCGCCGCCTTTAATAGATAGGGACCCTTTCCTTTGGGCTTTAGAGGTTTAGGGCTTCAGATAAGCATCTTAGTCAAGACCCTTTTATTTCTAGACTGTTTATTTGAAGATTTAAGATATACTTTGGTCAAAAGAAAAATATGTGTTTGAAGAAAATAAATCAGATTTCTCGTGTCCAAATTGTAGTGATTACAACAGAAATCTTTGAACAAGGTAAGTTGTTGGCAGTCGTTTGAGAGCATTAATGCACAACATTTCAAGGAGGCAGGAATATAATAAAATAACAGATCCTACCGTCTGAACAGCCATTCGGAAACAAATTCCGACATGTATTCTCGACATTAGCACCTGTATTATAGACATTTTCTTATTCCAATCTGAACCTATATATAGATCTTGAGTTGCAATTTGTATTTTTTTTGAGATGTTATTATGTCTGCTCACCAAACTAGATTATTTCAATAAGAAAATCAGAGATAATTTATGCAAACGTCAAACGTAAAAGCAGTCCCTCAAAACGCCCGCACGTCACTCTTCCTTGAGTTTTATCTCGGAAGATGACGTGGCGCCACAAACTGCCGAGCAACACATCTATCTTTTATAATAGGGTAGTTGACAAAAATATCTATTTAGTCCGTCTGTTAGATAACCTAAAATATTAGACACGTATTTTTTCTTTTGCCACGTTAGCAAAAAAATACGACGATACAGTGCATTGTAATATCGTGTGACGTCACGGTGTGCTACACTTTATACTAACAAAGTGACGTCACAAGCCCCCACTCCTGAAGTTTTATGCGCTTTATCTTTGTCAGTTTTTTTTTTTTATAATCCAAAAAATATGGGTCCAATATTATTTGATAATCTCACTGATCATAGACTCAGGGCCGATTTTTCAATAATCTGATAGCTTTTAACTGAGGTATAAAAATGTCCGTTTGACATATTTTCTAAAAAAATGCTGTCAAACGGCCATTTTTATTTCCGAGTTAAAAGATTTGCGACTATTGACAGGACATTTTGCGAAAGGGACATTCTGCGACGAAACCTATCAAACTATTGAAAAATCGGCCTTAAATAGAATTATCATTTTTCTACCCTAGAAACATCCCTATTATCAATCCGTTTTACAACTAGGTCAGAAAACATGAATTGTATGAAGATTCAACACTAAACTGACATCAAGTCAACATGTGTGAATATAAGCCCCAACAGACGCCTCATACCAATGCCGACAGAAATGTTCAAAGGGTTTTCAAAACGGTACACTATCAGGCCTTTCACAGGAACGTAGACTGAATATAGCTGTCAGCCATGTTGATGGATGAACAGTCTCGTGCCCCATGTGCCAAGTGAGCTGGCTTATCTACAGGATAAGGGTTTTACACACCCATTTCACTGAATTGAGGACTATTTTTTGCGTAGTACCTAGAAAGGACGTCCTTGAGGGAATGTTAATTTATGCTTTTTATGAGGATTTTCGGAAGAGTGTCTGATGAAATTGCCATTGTTTTATAATAATTTAAATAGTGTTTTTATACTTAAACAGTAAACCCACTAAGAGACGGAAAACAGGTACTTTTTCCTGAAACCTACTAACGCAAAACGATATAATGATTTTTATTAATAGGTAAAAATTTAATTTTGCATTACTCGTGTTATATCTGAGACAACGGCAGTAGCCCCGCCAAGTCGAGCAAAAACAAAAATCCACAACCCATAACATCCATTTCTCGGAGCCATTCAGGACATTAAATTTCTTTGTGGAAAAAGCTAGAAGAGAAAGAAGAAAGAAAGAAAAAGTGTTTATTTGTCACAACACGACATACATACAATATAAGAACATACTTATGCTAAACCCTTAAAAATAGTGTTAGTAGTACTTAAATTATGTTAGTAAAGACGAGAAATAAATCAAACAATAATTACATATACTACCTAATTTTTTTATGATATAAAAGAAATAGGGTGAGGAATATGTCAGGCAGATGCATGTCGTGACTGTGGCAAGAAGGCTTCCATTCAGCATAATGCTGTGCCGTGGGGACCCTCAGCACGGCGCTGATTTTCAGTGGAAGGTGGTGGAGGTTTAAGATTAGAAGAACAGAATAATGCCAACCTCTTATGTAAAACAAATTCAGTTAATTTGTTACCTAATTATTAAGTAACCTACGGAATAATGCAACTGACTTAGTTTTACATTCAAACTCAGACAACTTTTTGCGGTAGACGAACTGCTTTGCGAGACTTATTTATTTATTGAACAAGGCACACCAATGACTCATTTACAAATTAATATCAGAAAATAACATTCAGAAAAGATCCTGTGTAAGCAAGTCACTTACAGGCATGCACATCATTGTCATAATAAGTCGCATAAAATAAAATAAGAATATAATCAAACATAAAGTAAAATCAAAGGATATAAAACTAAAATAAAATAAAATAGAATTACATAAATTAAAATTAAAACAAAATAAATTAAAATCAAAACAATTTAAAATAAAATTTAGTTAGACTTGCATTTTTTACATGTTATGTTTTTGATCGAATTCTTGTTTCACCTTAACACTAAGGAAAATTCAAAAACATACATAGGTACCTACTTCCATACATGTATATTTTCCGTACGTACTTAATAAATTCTGGGAACAGGTAAACAACAATTACACCTACTCGTCTGTAGGCGTTGAATGCTACGTTAACCCATATAATTGGGTAATACGTGGATCGAGTTCGGAACTGTTAAAGTACCTACTGTTATTACATATTGATACGAACGTAACGATACGAAAACATTACTACTCTGTCATTATAATTGGTTTACCTTGGGCTTTGTGTGCTTTGTGACATTCTACCCAGCGAATACTATTTTCAGTACTACGAAATGTTCAGAGTTAATTACATGCCATTTTGGTAGTGTCTTCTTTTTCTCTTGCATAAGCCCTCACTTTCAATAACTTACTAATAACTTTTTGAATCTGGGGGGTGGCCGATGGGAATAAACCCTAATACACACTATATATTTATACCAATATTATAAAGAAAAAATATTTTTTTGTTTGTTTGTTCCTAATAGGCTCCGAAACTACTGGAGCGATTTAAAAAATCTTTCATCTATGGAAAGCTCCATTATTCCCGAGTAACATAGGCTATAATTTTGACGGGAGCGAACCTGCGCGGGTCGGCTAGTATGAATTATAAAGGCGAAAGTTTGTGTGTGTGAGTGTGTGTGTTTGTATATTTGTTACTTATTCACGATCAAACGGCTGGACGGATCTGAATGAAATTTGGCACAGAGATATATTATGGTCTGGAATAGCACATTGTATACTTTTTATCCCGGGAATATGTTTCCTCGGGATTATATCTCACGCGGGCGAAACCGCTGGTAGAAGCTAGTTCTACATAATCCAAGTAAAATATAGATTTTGAGTTGCATAGCGACTACTACGCGACTGAAAATCAATATTCTTTGTGTCTACTAATAGCCAACCTAGTTTCGGAAAATCTAGGCTTGTGAAATATTAACTATGTTGGGTATCATCACTAAACACTGCATGCCTCGCTGTCGCAAACGCTACTTTTGAGCATAAAGTCTTGGGTTCTTTTCCGGATTCAGAAAAAATGTTAATGAGTTTTCCATCTGGCATTTCTCAGTCCGGAGTCTGAATTAATGTCTGGTTGTTGTCAATAAGCTCGCTCAATATTACGTGGGACCTAAATATTCGTAATATATCTATCGATTTATGGGTGAAGTATCTGGATGCCAAACCCTATTTTACCAATTTTATTAATGTTATAGATTTTATGTACTCACTTGTATTAAAAAGAGGAGCTCGTAGCTAAATAATAACAGCCGCACGGGTCGATCTTCAAGGTTAAGCAACGCTTGACGAGGTCGGTCGTCCGTAGATGGGTGACCATTTTAACATACCGAGTTTCCTCCGTGCCTCGGAAAGCACGTTAAGCCGTTGGTCCCGGCTGTCATTTGAAGATCTTTGACAGTCGTTACGGGTAGTCAGAAGCCTGAGATCTGACACTAAGTGGTATCGTGTTACCCAGTTACTGGGTTGTGGAGGTCAGATAGGCAGGCTGCTCCCGTGATGGAGCCGGCAGGTGGCCATAGCAAATCCTCAACTAGACAATATAGCACCATCGTATTAGGGCTCATACGATATGTAGTGACAAGCGATATTACATTTCGCACTTTTTAGTCCATTATAAGCTTGTTTTAAAAAGAGTTTTTACTTTTTAACCGACTTCCCAAAGAGGGGGAGTTTTCTCAAATTGACCGTATACGTATATATATATATTTTATGTGTGTTCGCGGATAACTTCGTCGTTTATGAACCGCAGGCTTAATACATATCTTTTGCAAGAGCAAAACGATAGCGATCGCTCGATGTTTGTCAAATGCACATATTTATAAAAAACCGCCAACAGCTCTAAAAATTCTGTATAGAAGAGCAATTATTGCGCAAAAATTGCTGTCTTTTTGCTCTTGCAAATGATACGTCATAAGCCTGCCGATTTTGATGATTCTTTTTTTGTTGGAAAGGAGATATTGGGATATCTCCATTCCAACAAAAAATCGGTGTCTTTTGTACCCATTGTTTTCCGTTATTAGTAGTGATTTGTTTTAATTATTTGATGTTGTAACGTGACTGATGTATGACCTCTATTCCTGCTATATTTCTTCCTCTAATCAGAAATAGCAACAGCTTCTGAAATAAACTGTTTCTAACGAATGTTTAGTGTAACGTCACTAATAATATTATTTATTTTGTCCGTAATTTATTTTACGCAAAACCTTTGGCACGGAAGTTGTATTTAATTGGTATCGCCGCTTCGTCATGCCGTTTGCTGTGGGGCTACAAGACAAGTGGGTATTATAGTTGAGTCATTGGGAATTGTATGAGAGTGAATTCTGGTCCATTTCAGCAAAATATCAGGTAGGTTAGCTGTTGCGCTGCAGGGTAGTGGGTTGGTGTCCCTGTCCAGAACATGACTTATATTATGGTTATTCTGAATAATAATAAATAATAAAATGTTTATTTGCGTAAAACATGGTATACAATGATGTTAAATACAAGTTTATATGGCACAAACATGTTTAGCTAGGATAGAAAAAAGTATGCAAAATTTCAAAGTTAGGCAAACAGGTAAGGAGGCATCAACAATTAAATATTTAAAGCATCAATTTTGTTATCTATTAATTCTTTTATGCTATAAAAACTATGTTCAAGCAACCATTTATAAAATTTAGTTTTAAACGATTCTGTATTTAATGTTTTAAAATACCTCGGTATTTTATTATAAACTAGCTGACCCGGCAAACTTTGTTTTGCCATAAAAACACTGAACATTTATCTACCCTACCTACCCTACCCTACACTACCCTACCCTACACTACACTACCCTACCCTACACTACACTACCCTACCCTACACTACACTACCCTACCCTACACTACACTACCCTACCCTACACTACACTACCCTACCCTACACTACACTACCCTACCCTACACTACACTACCCTACCCTACACTACACTACCCTACCCTACACTACACTACACTACCCTACCCTACACTACCCTACCCTACACTACACTACCCTACACTACCCTACCCTACACTACCCTACCCTACACTACCCTACCCTACACTACCCTACCCTACACTACCCTACCCTACCCTACACTACCCTACCCTACCCTACACTACCCTACCCTACACTTCCCTACCCTACACTACCCTACCCTACACTACCCTACCCTACACTACCCTACACTACACTACCCTACCCTACACTACCCTACACTACCCTACCCTACACTACCCTACCCTACACTACCCTACCCTACACTACCCTACCCTACCCTACACTACCCTACCCTACACTACCCTACCCTACACTACACTACCCTACACTACCCTACCCTACACTACCCTACCCTACACTACCCTACCCTACACTACCCTACCCTACCCTACCCTCTACCCTACACAAAGAAAAAATAGCATATACAATAGCAATAAATTACAAATTGACTACGTTTTAGTTTAGAAAACTTTTGTATGGGAAAAAGAAAAGGGCTGTTTTTATTTTTCCCGGCAATTATTAGAATTTATCTCCGTAAAAACCATCTTTGAACTTCAACGAACATTTTAAAAAAAGAATTGGCCAAATTGGTCCATGCGTTGTTGAGTTATGCGCTTACCAACACATTTTGCGATTCATTTTTATATTATAGATAGATGCGTTATTATTGTACTTAGCTAGCCTAGGCAAATCATTCAACACTAATCCATAGGGATCTCGTCTGCTCCGAGGATTCACATCATTTGCAGTCTTAAATAATTGTTTATTTTTCATTTCAAATATACATCATCATCTTACTGCCCTTTTCCCATGTTACTTGGGGTCGGCGCAACACGTTTTCTTCTTCCATACCATCCTGTCCCCCGTCACGCCATCACTGACGCCCTTTTCTTTCATATCACTCCTCACACAGTCCATCCATCTTTTCTTTGGCCGTCTCCTCCCTCTCCATCCATTCACATCTATATTCATAACTCTTTTAGTAACATGCGTTTCATCCTTCCTCATCACATGACCATACCAGGACAAACTGTTTCCTTTTAACTTTTCTGTTACTGGCGCCACTTTCAAACTACCTCTAATATACTCATTTCTCACTTTATCCATTCTCGTCACTCCGCACATCCATCTCAACATTCTCATTTCTGCTACATGCAATCTCTTTTCATCCATCTTTTTCACAGCCCAACATTCTGATCCATACAGTACGACAGGTCTAATCACGGATTTGTAAATTTACCCCTTTAACTTGAGGGGCATCCGTGGGTCACAAGTTGTTCCAGTGACCTGTCGCCATTTCATCCATCCCGAGTTGATCCTGTGCGTTACGTCTCGGTCTACCTCGCTATCCCCTTGGACAAGCGGCCCTAGGTACCGGAAGTCGGAGCATATCGGTATGGGTGTTCCAGCAAGAGCTATAGGCACAGAACTGGAGAGACCGCCAAAATCGAAGTATGTTTACAAATATACATACTTCGTAAATGTAAAGTTATGGTAACGGTAACAAACCTAGTTTCCTAAATATTGGCCGACATGAGTCTTCAGGTTTAAGTCCACAAATTGATCTCATACACGTACATATGAAGTATAATACTCCCAACGGATCTTTGTGGCTCTGAATTGGCTGCAAGAGGCTGCGCACTAGTTATTTTTGTGTCAATATTGAAAGAGAAAATAGCATTGTATAACTGTCTCTTTCACTCGCATACGTTTGTCGCATCATCCTATCTCGTTTACTCTATGCAGTTAATCTGTTTCGTGCGCTATAGTTGACAGAGCCAGCTTCAGAGACACAAAGATCCGTTGGGAGTATTATACCCCAAGTGACTATACACCTACATTTTTGACGCTACTATGAATGTGGCCAGCTAATGGGCCTAACAACCTGTTCGGGGTCCGCGTGATGGATTACGGCCCGTCCCGTCTCACAGAGAGGAAGCCTGGGTCCCAGCAGAGGGAACATTAATAAGCTGATAATGATGAATGGGCCTAAATTATCTATAAAATTAACCACATTTCGCTACGGTTCAGGCCAGGTTAACTAGAACATAATATAATAGTATTACTTAGAATATAAATTGTTTAACTTGGCGATAAGGCACCTATCTCCTAGGTCGTAGGTGGTAATTGTGAATATCACAGCAATACTTTCCATACACCCACTTGACCCATTATTTTATTGAATTGGTTGACAGACCAAACAAAAATTCGAAGACATGTAACAGCTCGTGGCTAAATAATAACATACGCACGGGTCGATTATCAAGGTCAAGCAACGCTTGCCGAGGTCGGTCCGTGGTTGGGT
The DNA here is from genome assembly GCA_949775005.1 of Orthosia gothica. Taxonomy (NCBI): domain Eukaryota; kingdom Metazoa; phylum Arthropoda; class Insecta; order Lepidoptera; family Noctuidae; genus Orthosia; species Orthosia gothica. The sequence continues at coordinate 14,100,936 of OX459067.1, forward strand.
GACCATCTTTACATAGCGAGTTTCTGCCGTGCATCGGAAAGCACGTTAAGCCGGTTGGTCCCGGCTGTCATTTGAAGGTATCGTGTTACCCAGTTACTGGGTTGTAGAGGTCAGATAGGCGGTCGCTCCATGTAAAACACTGGTACTCAGTTGAATCCGGTTAGACTGGAAGCCGACCCCAATATAGTTTGGAAAAGGCTGGGCAGATGATGATATTCATGTTCATATTCTTTATTGTACACAAAATAAACATTTAAAAATACACAAGGAAAACTTATGTACAAAGGCGATGATGATGGTTGACAGACCTACAGTTTTCCATATTTACTGCCTTCTTAGCGGCAGACACCACAAGAAAGTAAGAACAGTTTCTACCTCAATAAAATTCCTCCAAGCGTCTTCCCCGCTCATTTCCTAGCCCCGCTCCGCTCAACTGTAAAGTCAACGTAAAACGACAGACAATTGCTTCAGCGCTAACACCGCTCATATCGCTTGCGAATGAGCTGTCGTATCTCTTTGTTACGTTCGCTTCTGTACCGTTGTAAGCACTCGCTTCTGTCAGCGATTTCGCTTGTATTTTCAAACTGATTTTTTATTGAGACTGAATAATGCTTTTGTCTTGTCAGTGTTCTATTTTTTGCTTGATAAATGTTTTACTGTAGTCGTTTTTAAATCAGTACTTGTATATTGGGCTCTTATTGGAGAGTTACTAATTTAAATAAAAGATACAAGCCGTGTGCCCAGTAGAATTTTCCGTAGGCCATAATGACAAACTCCTTTATAAGCTTAAGCTTATATTGAATCCGTTTTAGAGATGAATTTAACAAATCCTTCCGAAATCCTCTTTATGGATATCTAATGTAGACAGAACGGTTTAGGTTTTGCGTCTGGTATTAAATGAAAGAATTTTATAAATAAGTCAAATCCAGTTGCGTATTGCCTAGTTTTATCTGGCATATGGCTTAACTCTGAGATATTACTAGATTACTCATACATCATAATGTTATGTTAGCAAATAACTTAGTTAAACCATAAAACACACTTCTCACTCGCAATAATTTTACTTTATATTTTAATAAATAAACATCAACAAGTAAGATAACAAGACAACTTTATGCTGATAAATACATCTTAAATCAAAATAATAAAAGTTTGTGTAAATCAATAGTTATAGCTTAGCTTGAGCTGGAAGTATAAAACTGCATCCATTTGGATTCCATCCAGTTCACATAATAATCTTGGCAGTAAGGTTAGGAGTAGGAAGAAATGGAGTGCTATAGTTTGCATCATAGTCAGTTGACTTTTGAGCTGAATCCATGGTGCTCGGCAACTGGGCTTGCCTCAGTTTTAAACGTCCTTTTGAGTCTACTTGCTTAGCTTTGTACTGTCTCTTGCTTAATATGGAGGGTAGTTGGCATTGTGTTTGTTTCTTACTCATCCGCTGTTATTTTCTGGTTAATTTTGCCGCCGGACTCAAGACAGTTAAACTGGTTAAGTTACTCCGAGACTCGCCCAGCTTCATTAACTTGACGCTTTTCTGTTGATCGTCACTGTTGATTCTGGCTTTCAGGAGTTACAGTGATTGGGGATGGGGTGGAGAGATGTTCCTAAAAAAACTTACTTGTGAGCAACGCAAGGGCTTGCAGTTGGATTGTTCAATACATCTTATTAGCAGCTGAACATGACAGTTGAAGGTTTGCTGGGAGAGACAGATTTTTGGTTTGTACTTTGTACGAATGATCGAGTATATAATCATCATTATCACTTATAATGATGACGGAAAAGAGCTTTCTAAGGTGGTAAGAATCTTGAAAGTCTGACAGATACAAATCCATCCATATAACATTTGGAATTCACCTGCTTACAATTAGACTTGAAACTGATCCTAACAAAGTTGGGACAAGGCTAGCCAGATGATGATGAATGGAAAGCGTGAAAAATTCCCATTTTCTGCTTGCCTTGTCTTACGGCCAAGACAATAGGGAAATGCGTTTTATTTTTATTTGCTAAATGAAATACTTATCAACTCTAGTAAACGACTATAAAAGATTTTTTTAAATATCTTGATCAGAGACGAAGTTATAAAGCTTCAAAGTTGAGGATTAGAAAGAGAAGTCCAACGTGTCTTTTGAAGTCAAATAGCACGACACCCGTACAACTGCCAAACAAACAATGCTTTCGTAGATAGAGACAGATATATTTCTTTAGATTGTTATATCTCGGTCATTTTTCGATCGATATTGACTCTGCTTTCACTATTAGTATTCTAATTTAGTAATTTTATTTATAAACTGGTCATATAAAATTTTTTTTTGCATATTCCCTCCTGTTTTTTACGGATCTTAGCAGGTGGCGTTCTGTATATTATGCCTACCCATGGAAAAAAGGCTTGATTTTAATAGATATATTATGTAAGTCGTTTAATTGACACTCCATTTTCACTATCCCATCCTTACAACAAACAAACACACTGTACCCAATACCTTTTTCGTTGATTAACAAATAAATTGACATGAAATTTTATTATCTGGAAATGGGGTGAGCATTCAGTATAGGGAGGGAGTTTCAGATATTTATGATCGGTAGATAATAATTTGAGTACTTATTCTCTGCGTATATTTTGTAGCTGTATAATATTTTCTACTTTGTTGTTTCCAATTTTAAGTTTATGTATTGATATTATGTGTTTACTGAGACTGTAATTGCTCTTTGTTTTCTCAATTCTCTTGAACTGTTATTAATTTGTATTTTAAAGTAACCTGAGGCGAAACGAAAGCGTCGCGGTAGTGATTGGATAAAAGTCAAAAATGAATGGGAATTTCAAGCGCTATCGGAAGGTCACGTTACCAATCCCTTAAAGGAGAATGCCCATTTTGTAAGGGAACTTGGGCCCCTTTGAAATAATGGTTGTATCTTGATAAATTTGGTTGTATATTCAAAGTCAAAGTCAAAGTCAAATATATTTATTCAATTAGGCCAATATACGGCACTTTTGAACGACACATAAATTAAAATTAAAAGTAATAAAAAAAAATTTAAAAGTAATACAAAAAAAAATAAGATAAAAAAATAAATAAAAATAAAAAATGATTCTACCGTGCATTCGGAAAGTAGATTGTTATGGAGAAGAACGCACAAGAAACTCCATTCTTACTCTTTTTAAAAAAAAAAAATGGTGTTTTACAATATTAACATACGTACATACATTAATATATGTGAGGACGATGCACCCAGAATAGCTTTACACACAGGTATAAAGTATTAAAAAGCATTAACAGGAAAATTAATTAATTTGATAAGTAGGAACATGGTTCTCACATACTTACAAATATTACAAACATAGGTAAAATACCTAATTCAACAACAACGGAACAGTGTGTGAGTGAATTTCAAAAAAAAAAAAAAAAAAAAAACAATGAATACAATAACTATGAATGGGAATATAAATTAACAAATTTGATTTTGTCTACACCAAAGATTGCCCTATGGAGCAGGACCAGCATGTTTCCAAGCATTCTTATCTTGAATATAATCATCTAATTTGTAATATGCTTGTTTACAAAGGGTGCTTTTAACTAAAGTTTTAAATTTACTTTCATTTAGTTTTAATATATCACAAGGTATTTTGTTATAGAATTTAACACAGTACCCCATGAAAGATGATTGTACTTTAGCTAGTCTGTAAGAAGGCTGATCTAACTTATCTTTATTTCTGGTATTACAATTGTGTCTATCACTGACTTTACTAAAGAGATGTATATTTTTCCTTACATACATAATATTTTCATAAATAAATTGGCAAGAAACTGTCATAATATTAATATTTTTAAACAGTTCCCTAAGAGATTCACGGTGTCTTAACTTATATATGGCTCTGACAGCTTTTTTTTTCAATATAAATATGGATTCAATGTCAGCCGCTCGACCCCACAGTAAAATACCGTATGACATTATGCTGTGAAAGTAACTAAAATAGACCAAACGCGCGGTTTCTACATCCGTTAACTGTCTTATCTTTCTAACAGCATAAGCGGCTGAGCTTAGCCGACCCGCAAGAGATGTTATATGAGGACCCCATTGCAATTTGTCGTCTAGAGTGATTCCCAGGAAAACTGTTTGATTTACAAAGTCCAGCTTTTCGCCATTCAATATGATATCGCATTCGGTACTTCTAACATTCGGCAATGTGAATCTAATACATTTGGTTTTTTTTTCTGAACCAATTTTGGACCTGATAAATGGAGTTATTCACGTCATCAAGATTTCGTGACCGCCGATCTATTTTAAATATCAAAGATGTGTCATCAGCAAACAACACCATCTTCGGTTGATTTTGTAGTAATTGGGGTAAATCGTTAATATTGTAGAAAAACATGTTATATTCATAATTAGAAAACATTTTTTATTTATTTTGCGGGGTTCATGAGATATAACGATGTTTCTGTTCTTGAAATGAACTCTTATTACAATGCAATAAGGTGCATACAAATGTCCAAGTGAAGGAACCTGATCTGTTGTTGTCTGTGCATATAAAGTAAAGGACACAGATGGAAAATAACAGAAAATATAAATCCTATTTTTGTATAATATTGAAATCGCAGACACGATACCTCATAAGGGGCCTGTGTATGGGCAATCTCCTTTAGCTTTCGCCATCACTCACAAAATGACACTTTGCCTCTATAGCCCTATAGCCTTTGAATATTTTCATCTTTGTCTCTGGGCGATGGGCATAAAATACGTCTTTGTCATAAATGTTGATGTAGCCTGGAAGGTTTGGCAACACAAGTGCACTAGTATTAAAAAGGTATAACATCATTTTAGATTGGCTATCCTGTTGGTTAGGTACAAAACTAAAAACACTAAACTATTTGAAGGTACTTTTCAATCGTCATAAAAAAAAACAAAAATGATGCTAGAGTGCGCGCAAGATAAGTCTGCGCGCGACGGGTGGCGTGCTTAATGTTGACAGCTTAACTGTTATTTTTTCTTTTATTTAATCATCATTTTTCATTACTCGAAACTTAAAGTAATTTAAGTTAAGCATAATAATTAATTACTAGCTTTTTCTACTTGCATAGAATATGTTGAAAAAGGTTCATAAAATTATTGTATTTATTGAATACTTAGTAGTACCTACTCTAAAATTAGGTCTAACAATGGTCCTGCAGTGGCTAATATCGTCCATTTCAATTTTAATTCTTTTTTAATTTTTTCTTCAACGGTTTTTGAAGAAGCTGCTGCCACATAACCCTCTTGAGTTATTTGGGTGACGGTGAGTTCAGAAACCTGCCAGGTCCTGTCCCGCTAGTTTATATACCACCCAAAAACCAATACTGTCAGGCACCGGTAGTACGAAAATTTTGGAAGATTTTAGTATAATAGTATCCCTAAAAGTTACCTGTCAAATAAGCAACGCGGGCCCTATCTTTGTAAAACGGTGCCGTAGGCCCGCACGTAGCACTTAAAATTACTTTTGGCTCATTGTGCCAAAAGCGATTATTTACTTCGGAAACGAATAAAAACACGGAATACAACACACTCTCTTGACTTATAAGTTGATGTTTAATGTTTTCTAATGCCGGGATCCCTCAGGGGTCGGTACTCTCAGCAACTTTATTCTTGCTTCACATTAACGATCTGCTAAAACCCCTTTGGGTATGCAGACGACAGCACTGATGCTGAGAGATACATGTCCAACGCTCGAGCTACCGGGCCTCAGATGCAGTCTCTCTGGGAGGCCATGGTGGAGCGCTTGAACCTGTCCTTGCAGGCAGCCTCTGAATGGGGCGATGCCAATCTGGTCAGGTTTAATGCTGCTAAAACCCAGGCGTGTATTTTTACCGCTGAAAAGAGCCAATTTCACCCGGCTCCAACTTTCCAAGATCTGACCGTGCCAATAACTGACGATCTTGAGCGTCTTGGCGTTACGTTGACATCGACTCTCAATTTTGGGCCATAGATTGAGGCAAAGGCTCAGTTGGCTGCCAAAAAACTGGGGATCCTTGCAAATGTTAGAAGGTACTTTACGCCAGAACAGCTGCTCAGCTTGTATCAAGCACAAGTTCGATCATGCATGGAGTACTGTTCTCATCTCTGGGACGGATCCGCCAAATACCAGCTTGATGCACTAGAGTCGATCGAAAAGCGGGCCAAGAGGCTCATCGGCAATGAGGCACTGGTTAAGTCAAAGCTTGAACATCGTCGACGAGTTGCCAGCTTGTCGGTTTTTTATCGGTTGCATTTCGGGGAGTGTGCGATGGAATTGCATGATCTAATTCCGCCAAGCCCGTTTCATCATTGGACTACAAGACGTACGGCGATGCGCCATCGGTACATGGTGGACATGGTGGATATCCCACTAAACGTTTTGGAAATACCAGGCCCCTCAGAAAGTATTGCGAAAAAAAGTTTTTATATATGGGAGACTGGCCAGTTATAATGTTTTTCGAAAATATGATTATTTATAAGTAAAAATAAGTAAGTTCCAATTTCAAAATTTCCCTCCACATTTTTTGCGAGTTAATTCAAAGTATTGTGTCTCACTGAAATATGGATCTGCGCCGGGAACATTTTAGAGCTATGATTTTATACGATTTCAAGTGTCGCCTGAAACCGGATGAATCGTACGATAGACTTCAAATGGCATTCATGGATGAAGGCCCTTCCAAGGCAACCGTGTATCGTTGGTATAACGAATTCAAGCGCGGTCGACCAACTTTGGGGGATGACGAAAGAAGCGGTCGCCCTTTGACGGCTGTTACCGAAGAAAACGTGCTAGCAGTGAAAAATTTAATCCAAGACAATAGGCGAATTACACATCAGGAGATTCAACACATATTGAAGATTGGATCGGGAAGCGTTCACGAGATTCTACACAGCCATCTTCACGTGAGGAGGATAGTATCACGCTGGGTGCCGCACAACCTCACCGATGCTCAGAAGCAGGCCCGGGTGGAATGGTGCCGTGATATGCTTAACAAATTTGAAGCAGGCTCGTCTCGGCGTGTTTACGACATCGTTACAGGTGATGAGTCCTGGATTTATCAATACGACCCAGAAACCAAGCGCCAGTCGACTGTTTGGGTGTTTCAAAATGAGCCAACGCCTACCAAAGTGAAGCGATCTAGAAGCGGGGGTAAGATTTTGATCGCTAGCTTTTTTAATTTGACTGGCCACTTGGTATCAATTCCCTTACGGGATCAAAGAAGCATTAATGCCGAATGGTATACTACCAAATGTTTGCCAGAAGTTTTCTCTGTTATAAGCAACAAGCGACCAAACACAGGGCTCCGCGGGCTACTGCTCCACCACGACAATGCACCTGCGCACACCGCACTCAAAACGAGGGACTTCCTGGACAGCACGCCAGTCAAACTCCTGGGTCACCCTCCTTACAGCCCTGATCTAGCACCGTGTGACTTCTTTTTATTCCCAAAAATAAAAAATCAGCTCAAAGGGATACAATTTTCGTCGCCGGAAGATGCGCTGGCTGCGTTCGAGCAGGCTGTAAACGAGGTGTCTGCGGCGGACTGGAAAAAGTGTTTTGAAAACTGGTTTAGGCGCATGAATCTTTGTATAGAGGCTGGTGGAAAGTACTTTGAAAAGATTTAATAAAAATATATGTACGTATAGAACAATTTTTTTTAGTTTCGCAAAACTTTCTGAGTGTCCCACGTACTTTCATTATGCGTACAGCTAACGAGTAGAATTCCCTGCCGAAGTCTGTGTTTCCCGATTGCTACAATCTAGGGGTCTTAAGTCAAGAGTGAATAGGTTACTTCTAGGCAAGCGTGCTTCCACGTCGACCACATCATCGCTTACCATCGGGTGAGATTGTGGTCAAACGCGAGCCTATAACATATTTAAAAAAAAACTCTCTTGTATAAAACAGCGAAGAACTAGACATTTTGATTTATTTTCCTTATTATAAATTTAGCAATTAACATCGAAGGTTACAAAAACGTCATCCGTCTTATGAAAAAGGCAGTTTTAAAACACCCAAGAGAACAATCCTGCTGTCTGAGATAAAAAGTATTTTAATACGGTTTGTACGTGTCCAAAATTTGATACTCAATTTAGTGAACTAAGACTTTTCCAACTCCAAAATTTTAGAGACAAAATCATATTTTTATCCAACTAAGAACCTTCTTGCTTACAAATACAATTATTTTAAATGTGTAGGTAAGTAATAGTATTATGTTTCCTACCTCCTACCGTCTATTTTCTATTATGGCAGCATTAGGAACCGGAAGTCGCCTCGTGAGCCCGAGACTTCCGGTCCGACTTACGTCGTGAATAGCGATTGAGTGAGAGAGTTCGTGTATTATGTCGGAATTGTACTATAGTCTGTAGGGGTATTGTCGTGGACTTTTAGTAAATAGCTTTAGTTGGTGAGGTCTTAATGTTATTGGGCTTTTCTGAAATATGACCAGTAATATTAACCAACTTGGGAAGCTTGAACCTTACACTATTCAAGTCAAAATCCTCTTAAATAACGTAACTGGGTACAGTATTATCCAACTGCTGGGCAAATATATCTCCGATGACATCCAGCTGTTTTGGTTTTGGTCTAATGTGGATCATTGGACCTCTTACATAAGATTTAAATATATGCGATATTTTTTTTAGGAATGCATATTTTAATGGGCCTCATCAGAAAGCTAACAGTCACCCAAAAGGCAATGGAGAGGGCGATGCTCGGAGTATACTTGCGTGATCGAATCAGAAATGTAGAGATCCGCAAGAGAACCAGGGTTACCGACATAGCCCGAAGAATTCACAAACTTAAGTGGCAGTGGGCAGGGCACATTGCTCGCAGAACGGATGGCCGATGGGGCAGAAAAGTTCTGGAGTGGCGACCGCGAACCGGAAGACGATGCGCTGGAAGGCCCCGGTGAACCGATGACCTGGTGAAGGTCGCGGGGATTCGCTGGATGCGGGACGCACGGGACCGGTCAATGTGGCGACACTTGGGGAAGGCCTATGTCCAGCAGTAGACGTCTTTCGGCTGATGTGATGATGATGATATTTAATGATCGTATTCAAAAAGAGCTAGTTATTCTTCGTAATCAGGGACTAAAAGATTATTAATCCCTAGGGACTAAAAGTGATTTGTATTTGGAATCTGGGTATCGTTAGTAAATGTTCTAATCAGCTAAGAGATGAATCTCAAACCATGCGGTCCAAAATATTATTACATCGCTAAAATTTTGTGTCCACTGGGAGCAACATTATTTTAAGCTTGAGTGACGCACTTTGAATCCTACGCTCCACTCTGGATAAAAAAAACACTTTCGCCTTTTTACCCGACTGCCGAAGGAGGGTAATGTGTTTATCAGTATATGTATGTATGTATGTTTGTTCCTATATGGCGTTCCAGAGACCAAACGCTTTGGCGGATTTTGATGTTTCATACGTCAATCGATACGTCTTAACCCTGCGAGTGTCATAGTTAAAATTGGACAATAGAAAAATGGCGGATTTTGGGCGCCATATTGTGGGGTCCAAATTTTTTTTTCTGGCAAACCCATCGTGTGGGGTATCAAAATAAAGGGTTTTAAGAGGTGATTTCAAAAATATAAGACACATATATGTTTAAATGTATCTAATTCAAAAAAAAAACATAACTAAAATGTTATAAATAAAAAAGTTAAATCAAAAAATCAAAAAACCCGACTGCTTCAAAAATGAACTAAAGAGTCGTAAACAAGGAAAAAATTATGCTGTGCAGGAGGAGGATACATCTGGTTTTGGTCAGCCAGCTCGCGCGTATGTATCCTCCGACTGCACAGCATGATTTTTTCCTTGTTTACGACTTTTTAGTTCACTTTTGAAGCAGTCGGGTTTTTTGATTTAACTTTTTAATAGTTGTTGCTCCCTAGATATACAATCTACTATTTACTACTGCTGTTACTCGGTCTGCCGGTTTTGTTTGGTAAATAGCCACTATTTTTAGAACAATTTTGACGAAAAATTGAGTATTAGAGAAGTTACTTGGAATATCTTTCTTCTTTCTTTCTTTTTTATTTTTTTTAAAAAAACGTACTACTACGAACGTACGTACGTACTTGGAATATATACTAGGTTTGTGGAAATATAAATACCGACGTGATAAGCAGCAGCATAATGGCTCCACGCTAATTACAATAACATTCATTGTTTGCAAAGCGACATTTCTACCAATTTACGATAGTTAATTTAAATAATAAGCAAATATAAACATTGTGAACCTTCCTAACCAAATAAACATTCTTGACTCACATAATCCTTGTAACACGTCTTTTATAAAAACATGGCGGCGTCGTTAAAAGCCTATTTGCTTCGAAAAGCTGCTCCAATCCTCTTTACATTAGTAAATAGGCAGAAATTAATTGTAAACAAAGGTTGTAGACACAGAATAGTATATATACAGAAGGCTCACTGCAGACGACAAACATAAGTATCCATAATTATAAAAATCTCGACCTTGTTTAGCGATTTCTTAGCACGTTCTATATTCAAATTTGAATAAACAATCGGTTTAACAGTTGCTCAACAGCTCACATTTTTAAAAATAAGATCCATATAGAATAATAAATAATATAATACGAGAATAAATATTTAAGTGGGGCTTACATACAACAAACGTGATTATTTTGCCGTTTTTTGCGATAATGGTACGGAACCCTTCATGCGCGAGTCCGACCAAGTTTTTACCAAGTTTCCCGTAGAACCAAGTAACTCCAGTCTCCCATAATATAAAAGTATAATGCTAGTGTGATGTTTTGTTTATATTGTTTTATGAATTTAATCAAAGCATAAAATGCAACAATATACTGACCTGAAAGAGAACAATCAACTTAATTCACTTTTTACAAAATTAATCTTCTGAATATTCTATTTTACTGCATCGTCAATGTTTCAAATCTCATTACAAAGGTGTATTGTTTGGAGTTTTATGCAAAATCTTGGAAAAATTATGCATAGCTTTGAGACTGGAGTTCTTGGTTCACCATAAGTTTTGACTTTCAAATCCTACTTGTGGCTTTTCCATGGCAGCTGACAACAATCGATGTTATAATTATTAGACTGGTTTCTGCCAGCGGCTTCGCTCGCTTGTCGGTAATTATTATACGGGAACCCTCAGTTCAAATAAAAAGTCAAGATGGAACGTCGCAAACAACAAGGTGACGCCGGTTAAAACTACGCCTTGCCGTATACATACACAATTACACGCACACATGGACAACGAAACTACGCCTTAGCTTGTCAGTCGAGCTGTCAGATCAAATAAAAAGCTCCACTGACAGCTAAGGCATAGTTTCGTTGTACATGTGTGCGTGTAATTGTGTATGTATTCGGCAAGGCGTCGTTCCATCTTGACTTTTTATTTGATCTGAGCGGGCACCAAATTTCGGTTTAAAAAGGAGCTAGGTTATGGTGTACTTGTGTGCACAGGAGTTTCGTTTAAATCCGTTTAGCCTTTGAGACGGGCTGTTTAAGAAATATCCGAATATAAAATGGATAGGAAGTAGGTCTTTTGCATAAGATGGCTCTGTAGATATGAAAAGAAAATCACATAGTAACATTATCATTTTCGAAGCTTTAATTGTTTGTTGCCCGTGTTGTGTACCAATGTTCTTATTTTACCTTTATTTTGAAGGTAGGATGGGTTTTTGCGTGAGCGCAAACCCCGAGAGGGGACGCCCTAGAAGGACATAGTACACGGATCTTATTGGTGATGGTCTCCAGTAAGGCCAGGGGGGTAACCATAAACTCTTAGAATAAGGTTATTTTGAGTGTGTGTAAGGGCCAGATATATTTGACGTGTATACATCTGTCACTTACTCGATCTCAAAATAACCTTACTCTAAGAGCTTATGGTCACCCCCCTGGTGCGCATTACTCATAACCGGCGTGCGTATATGAACAGCCTAATTGCGTAAGTGAAAAGTTACGGCAAAGAACACGTATAGGTAAGGGTGATAACACCTTTAAAATAAAGACATCATTATGCAAAGGATATGTGAATGCAACTCTTATGTTGGAGGACCAACCCTTTCTAAATTATTTACGAAATATCGAAAACATTTAAAGGAAATGTGTCTTTGATGGAGTTGTTCCCTTTGGCCTGCCGAACTCAATACGCAATTACGCTGCAGATATATGGACGTAAACGAAGCAAAAGTAGTATTTCATTGTCAGGAACGTAGTAGCTGGCCTTCAATAGTTTCTGCCTACCACCATGGGAAAAGGCGTGAGTGTATGTATATGTGTTACCTTTCTCTCTTTTTAACCGACTTTCCAAAAAAGAGGAGGTTATCAATTCGACTGCATTTTTTTTTTATGTTTGTTACCTCAGAACTTTTTACTGGGTCGACGGATTTGGATGATTCTTTTTTTGTTTAAAAGCTGGTGCTTGTCATGTGGTCCCATTTAAATTTCATCAAGATCTGATGAAGAACTTTGGAGATATACATCGGAACTCTTCAATAAATGACTGCAAATCACTCGGGATAGCTGCAATCGCATGTCTGTTTATTGTTTTTACCATTACATAACATAACATCACACTAGTACGCTCTAAAGAGGGTACGCAGGTGTGAACAGTTAACCCTGTTATACTCTCATTCCACCGGTTTTGTTTAAGTTTCATGTTAATGGGATAATCAATTCTGGCTTCACTTTGGACATTATAGGTACCTAACCTATAGAACTGGTTCATTATGTACCACAACTAAAAAGTGAAAAATAAAAAAACTTTTTACAAAAAATACAACCGACTTCCAAATAAAAATAAATTCAATTTCGAAAGTCGGTGTCAAAAAACGAAGAAACGAAAACAGGAACACCGACTTCCGAAATTGAATTTATTTTTCACTTTGTGGTGTTTTTATTTGGAAGTCGGTTGTATTTTTTGTAAAAAGTTTTTATTATCACAAATTCAGCTCTCTTCCCTAGAAATCACACAAACCAAATCTCTTAAATAGACACTTATGTCATTCGTCTTGGGAAACTTCGCATCTGGCACAATATTTGGCATTGGGACCCAAATCCAATTCCGGGCAAATGTAAATCAAAAACCCTAAAGTGTTCATCATAATATTTGCAATACCCCATACGTCTTTACGAAAATCCACTAAAGAAATAAAGGCCAATCTTTTCCTTCTAAAGACAATATGAAACTCAATTGCTGAGCAATATTCAACCTTATTATGTGGTCGTAAAGTTCAGACGGAGGATATTAATTTTCTTTGATAGACTATTTACATAGAAAAAGGGTTATTTGTGCTATAAAATTGATGAATACATGGCTGAGGGCAGATTGGTTGTGAAGGCGGTTAGCGGCTAAAGATATGCAAATACTATGAATATGATATTAGCATGTCATTTGAAGCCTTGTGTTCGAAGCCTTATTAGTGGGAAGGATTTAAAGTAGGTATTTTTATTTTAAAAAGCTTAGTGAAATATAAAAAAATACAAATTACACTAGAATAGAATGATAATGCTGACACTTTAATATGAATGTTTAGTTCTAACTATTAGTAACCATAAACATTTTTTTACAGTCGATAAAAAAGATAGATAGTGTTCAAACGCCGGCCTCACTTTGATTCACGTCTTTTCATACATACATACATACATAAACTCATGCCTTTTTCCCATGGGGGTAGGCAGAAACTACAGAACGCCACCTGCTACGATCCTTACATACTTCTTTTGCTTCACACACATTCATACATCTAGTCATACACACACGCCGGTTATGGGTACTGCGCACTTGGCCTTTCTGAAGAACGTCACCTATAAGGTCTATGTATGTCTTTCTAGGGCGTCCTCTCCCGGCGTTTCCATTCACGTCTGCCTTGTAAATACCTTTCGTTAGTCGCCTTTCATTCATCCTCTCAACATGGCCAAACCATCTTAACATACTCTTTTCAATTTTAATCACTACATCTTCTTTTAAACCACAACGTTGTCTTATTACCTCATTCCTCAATCTATCATTTAAAGTTACACCACACATTCTCCGCAAGGAGCGCATTTCTACTGCATTAATCCTACTTTCATGTCTTTTTTGCCATACCCAACCTTTACTTCCATACATAAGTGTAGGCAAAAGCACGCTGTTGTGAACGGCAAGTCGAGCTTCCGGAGACATCGACTTTTCAGTAGATATTTAATCAGAATTTCACATATTTCTCAGTAGTTGTCGATAAAAATAAAAAAGTTAATAAAATCAGAAAACCCGACTGCTTATAAGTGGTATATATTTTAGTTATCACTTTTTAAAACCCTTCCCTTTGGTAGTCCCCCGCACGATGGGTTTCAAAGAAAAAAAAGGGACCCGTTCATTATGGCGCCCAAAAGCCGCCATGTTTGTTTTATTAACTTCACTTATCTAAGAACACTTGGTCGGTCAAGATGTATCTAACGATGTGTTCTTTCCTTGCAGTCGTGTAAAAATACTAAGTAAGTAGGTAAGTTTTTTTTACTATTTTTTAACAATAACACATAAAAAACTTTAAAATCTATCAACAATACATATAGATAGGTACTAGTATTAAAACCAGCTACTTTTTCGACAAAGTTCACGGTTTCTGTCCGAAAGGTTCTGGAGCAAACTGTCGAAGAAGTCTATGACGCTTAGCAATATAGTGTACCTTCTACCATATTCAACTTAGATCTAATAGGTATACAAACTTTGATTAATTTAAACTAGCGGACGCCTCGCAGTTTCACCCACGTAGTTCCCGTTCCCGTAGGAATACTGTGATAAAAAGTACCCTATGTCACCCGGGGATAGTGTAGCTTCCTAACGGTGAAAGAATTTTTGAAAGCGGTCTAGTAGTTTTTAAGTTTTTCGTTACATTAAATTTAAAACTTTCGCGTTTCATAATTGAAAATTATAATAAATTAAATTAAAAAAATAATTAAAATAATTATCACGGGAAATTTAATGCGATGATTTCGATTGTTTGTTTACCTATTTCGCCCGACGTTTCGGCCGTGTTGCAACGACCGTGGTGGTCCCGGGTAGAAATAGGTAAACAAGCAATCGAAATCATCGCGTTAAATTTCCCGTGACATTTATATTGTTATTCGTTACATACAAAAATACAAATCTTTCCTCTTTATTATATTAAGTATATAAGTATAGATTACTAATAACAGGTTTACAGTCCAACAGTTCACTATAACGTAATTCGTGAGATCTACATACTTGAATAATCTTCTAATTAATATAATTAACAGAACATGCACTATCAAAAGAACACAAATTCGTAGAATACCCAGCATTAATCAGTATAAACATAATTAACATTTATTTATCGTCTATCTAGGTACTTAGGCGTGTCCCTAATTGCTGTAAGTGGGTTTAAATGACAGTAATGTATCTCTATTTAGTGTCTCTTACTTAAGAAACAGCTGAAAAGGTACTTGGCGAAGATATGATACTCGAATAAATAGTTAAGGATACTGATGAAAAGTTTTTAGAAGGAAGAAATCACTCCTGTTCTGTCCTCTGTCTCCTAAAACATGCAGCCAAAGTGACTTACAAGCTACCACTGACTATGCCGTAGGAACGGCAAAGTCCTGTGTCTGAAAAAATTAAATTACGGTCGTGCCAGCGCCACTAGTAGAAGTATAAGAAGGATAGAAAATATATAACCAGCCTATAGAGTACATACGTTATAAAACTAGGGATTTAATACGTTATTATTATATCTATGGTATTCATAATGCCCGGGCAGTTTGAAAAATGCCCAATATGATAAAAACTATTGAAATAAATAAATTGACCGGGCTTTCTGAATAATGCTCGTCACTTATTGGGCAAAATGTGTTTTATTCAATTATTTTTATGTAGACATTGATTTTAAGATGGTACCCTGACCAAAAAATCGGCATGAGATATGAGCATTCCTATTGGTCTAGCGGCACTGGTGCCGCATGAATTACAGTAGTGAATACGCCCAGATTTTAGAATAAAATCTTTATAAAATCGAATTTCGAACTTTTGAAAAAAAAAAAACTACAAAAATTTTCGTTATTAAATGGTCTATCCTTTAGTGTCAGTGCAAAAAAAAAAAAATATGAACACTTTACGAAGAGATGCATAATATCAATAATTATTTCTCATTTTCATGTTTTTGTGGAAGGAGATTAGTGAAATATATACAATATTAAAAAAAAAACTAAATCTACCATTTTAGAATCAATATTATGTAGAAATTTAATGTATTTTTATTAATTGATATTTCTTTTTAAATAACGAGTAGATAGCTCCTAAAAACAGCACAAAAAACGCCTTGCGCGGCGTTTTGCTCGGGGTACCGCCTTAATATAGAATAGGTAAGTTCGATTACTATGTAAGCAATAAAGGTGCTTGCTCTACAGAACAGAACAGAATCAACTTGTATTCCATTTAAATTTAAATTGTGACATTCAAAAGTGCCGCTTGGTGGCCCAGTTGAAATAAATATCTTTTGTCTTGTCTTTTGTCTTGTCTTTGCTCACTTCAGCTCCCGTCGTCTCCTTGCAAACCTTGACTTGTCTCCTTGCAACAGATAGGCTTGGTTCGAAAACCAAGCCTATCTGTTTCGGGGTACCTACTCTATGCTCCCGAGCTCGCTTCGCTCGCTCTTGGATTAATTCATTGAGCATAATTATCGAATTACCCAACCGTTACGTAGCAATATTCAAAGTGACCAGGCAATGTGATAAATAAAGAAGTTTAAATCAGTATTCATTACATTGTCCGATTTGACTTGATTCACAATGCCCGGGCATTATACATAGTGTACTGATTAATGACTTCGTCCATGATATATACATATTATATCAAACCATAGTATAGCAAAATGTTAGTCAACTCTTCATGTGACCAAAGTACTGGGTTTTTCTTCAGCCAAAGAATCACTAATCCCATTCAACGTGGCCAATGCTGCTAGCGCTGGGCACTTTTCCTATTGACAACGATAAGGATGAATCTTTTATGCCCAATAATGAGTTCACTTTTATACGCGCTTGTACAAAATTATTGTTCCCAGTTTGAATTATTTATTAGTCCATAATATTATAGTCACATTCAGTAATACATAAAATAGTAATTCATCATACATAATTTATTAGATTGCTTTTTCTATCTGCTAAGTACAGAAATGTGTACTATTCAATTACTAAACCGAAAAATAAAGCCTTGGAAATAAAAAAAACAGATATTCGCAATGTTTTGATAGATCATGTCATTCATATTAATAACTTTTGGGAATAAAGTACTTTCTTCTGTAACTCAAAATATCAATCTATTAAAAATGCCAAAATAATGAAAACATCATGCTGACTTCACGTTTAGATATTCTTTTTACGAGCTATAATAAATCTTACACATGATCTAAGAGTATTAGGATTTATTATGTACCTAAGGTTTGTGACATTTGCCATTTCTGATTCTTTTTTCAAACTCGGGGGAAACTTATTCGAAGTAAAACTTGGTAGACGTGTTATTGTATGCATAAACAATTGTTATTCGTTTCCAATGATGTTTGGTACACGATACTAAGTTTTCGTCATAAATCTTTGTACACCTACTTTGAAACTGTTAAGGTTCAGTCGACATGGAAACGCGAAGCGACGCTGCACACACTTTTTCAGTGGATATGTGATACCAATCTTGCCAAGGTGTATCGCTTACCCCATTACTGGGCTGTGGAGGTCGAATAGGTAGTCTCTTCATATAAAATACTGGCAGCCAGGTGAATCTGTATTTGAAAAAAGGCTTGGCAGATTAATATTGTATTGATATCTCAAACAGTGCGCACAGCCTCAAGTCGCGTTGCATCTCGAATGAGCTGACCCTTCGGTTGCTAACTCGACAGACCTTTGCAAACATTCGAAGTGGCTAGCCCTAATTTGCCTAAACAAATCACATTTTATTCCGCTCCGAATGGAAGCAGGGAGAACGTCAGATGAGTTCCAAACGACGCATAAGTGCGTGCCTAGGTAACTTTGTTAGGTTATGGCTATGGTGTAAGAGAAAGCGGGTCTTGCGTCGTGTTTTACTTTTCGCTAAGAAAAAGGCACATATACCATCCACATCAGTGTGAATAACCTCCTACTTAGCCACCATGACAACGGAAAATGTCTTCGATTAATTTTCTTTTTAGGGCTCCGTACCCAAAGGGTAAAAACGGGACCCTATTACTAAGACTTCGCGGTTCGCCTGTCTGTCTGTCGCCAGGCTATATCTCATGAACCGTGATAGCAAGAGAATTGAAATTTTCACAGATGATATATTTCTGTTGCCGCTGTAACAAAAAGTACTAAAAACGGAATAAAATAAATATTTAAGTGGGGCTCCCATACAACAAACGAGATTTTTTTGCCGTTTATTGCGATAATGGTACGGAACCCTAAGTGCGCGAGTCCGACTCGCACTTAACCGGTTTTTTTATTCAGGATGGGTTTGCTCTTGACTCTAGTCTAGGTCAGAGGTGACAGAGACAGAGTCGACGATGGAGTGAGCTTACCCAGAAGAAGCCTGGTCACTCGAACTTTCAAGAGTGTTTGAGAGTGTGTTTATAGGTAAATATGTTAATTTGATGTTTTGAGGTGTAATCGAAAATAAGGGCACGACTTGGAATATGGGCAAATGACAGCCTTGCCATAATTTGAAGAAAATTTAGAAAAAGCTACGAACTTTTAAATTAATACGATGCGATTGTAAATAATTACTTTATTGATTTATTTTACTCGATTGTGCTTGTCTAATTGGCTACACAATGTTATGCCTTATTATAATTAGTATTTTCAATGAAGCGTTAATGTAAGATATCTGAAGTTTTTTTTTAAAGAACCTGCCGAACACCAATTTAAATAATTCGCACCAAGCGCTTGCAAACATATTTCATAATGCGCACAGCAAAAGAGTGGCACTCACTGCCTGCGTTTTTGTTTCCGAACGCATACAAACCGGAATCTCTTCAAAGTTAGAGTGAACAGGCTTCTTCTGGGTAAGCTCACTCCATCGTCGACTTTGTCTCTGTCACCTCTGACTTAAACTAAATAAAAAAAATAACTTGCTATATTGTAAGAAGTTACATCAAAATAAAATGCTTCGATTTCGCAGATCGCTTCCGCTTTTCCTACAAACCAGGGGACAGTTAGAAAGGGTGGCCATTTTTATGTAAATCGACAAAGATGTAGGCTCGTCGAAAATATTCGTCGGGTCGAGTTGACACCTGATCGCGTTTTCAGGGTTAGGGCGCTCGTTCTTCTTTATGAGACGAGTATTTCATGTTGATGAGACATCAGCTGGTTCCTATTGACGTGAAAATTTGCTGAAAAGACCCGCTTTTTGGGCGATTTTTCTCTGATGATGTATGATTTAATATTACACTGAGGTAGGTTGTGATTCTTCATCGAAAATGTGGGGTTATGATACCAGCATTGCTTCACAATAAATCTAACCTAATATTGTGCACAGGCATTTTTGTTGATTCATAGGGTTGTTATAGGCATTTTCTGGCTTTACTACGAGTACATTGCATGGTTGGTCTTAGTCGTGAGAGTAGATGCACATGCACCTTTTTTCTGTGTGCTCAGGTGATACTGAGCGCTTCTGAGCTTACACACACAGTAACAATGAGCATATGCATCACACACACGAATAAGACCAACTCGCCGCCGCCGGCGCCGTCGTGAAAAAGAACAAACTATAGAAACCCGCGACACTATCGCTGAGTCCTGTAGGCTACTTTTTACCCGACTGGCGAAGGAGGGTAATGTGTTTATCAGTCTATGTATGTACATATGTTTGTGCCTATGTGGCGTTCTAGAGATCAAACGCGTTGGCCGAATTTTATGATTATTACGTTAATCGATTCGTCTAAAACTTGCGAGTGTCACTGGTTACATTAAAATTGGAAAAAAGAAAGATGGATGTTTTCAAGAGGAAAATTAAAGAGCATTTCCTATCAACGCAATGTTAGTAGATATATATATATATATTTATTTATGTTTATTTTTATGATTATAATTATGTTATTTCAAAATTGTACACTGGATCCTACCCTCTTTTGTCATCATTCTCTGTCACTCTCTAGGGTTTGCTGTAAGAGAACTCAACATTGAGTTAAGCTCGCCTTTGTACATGTACTTTATTATCACATTGTATTGAATATTGTTTTTGGTGTACAATAAAGAATTAAGGATTTATTGGGCGCCATATTGTGGGGCCCAATTATTTTTCTTCAATCTCATCGTGAAGGGTATCAAAATAAAAGGTTTTAAAAGGTGATTTCAAAAATATATAAGTAACACTCAGGTATACGTTTAAAATTAATCCGAAAAAAAATTATAACTCAAAAGTTAAAAATAAAAAAGTTAGGTAATACAAAAATAAAAAAACCTGACAGTTCGTTTCTTAATCCATATCTGCCCAACACTATAATTTCTCACTCTGTTGACTAAAAATTTTTAAATAAAAAATAATAATTCAAAAACTCTTTCTACTTCTTTACGTATTTTCAGTTCGCTTCTTAAGCAGTCGGGTTATTTGAGTTTTTGAATTTACTTTTTTTATCATTAACCACGTGGGCACACGTGGTATACTTATATTTTTTTTTTTTTTTTTTGGGTGGGAAATCATCCAATGACTTCTCCCGCCCTGGGTGAAGCGGGACGGCGTGTCAGACTTTTACTGACTAAAACCCACCCGTGTTCCTTCAGTTGCTTCCTCCTGTGCCACGGAAGCGAAACCGTGAGAAAAAAGTAGTTCTTAATAAAATGTTAAGGTCACTTTTTAGTACCTACTTAATGCTTATCTGATGTAAACTAATTCCAAACAAGCTTACCACAAACAGCTTCAAAATGACATAACATTATCTCATCACGATAGAATAGGCCGCAAACTATAACAAGTGTAGTAAAACGGTCACCAAATGGCAAATAACAGGCATTAGGGGTCCAAATCCGGAACAAAGCCGCGGAAATGGGGTCGCTCGGTACCCCAGCGATTAGTCTGAACGGCCTCCTGCTAGGCCGCATGACAGCCTCTGATAAATAGACAGACAATTGAAATTTCAGCACACGTACTGCGAATATGTATGGAATGGCGGTAGTCGCGATTTTTATTGTGTAGGTCTATGAAATATTGCTAGATTATAAAGGTTATTTTCTGGATGAATATTCTCATTATTGGCCGATTTTGTTCAGCAAACATGACCTTGAAATATGTTTTCTGGTCAAACTGCTTACAGCAAAAAATTTTGAAGACTCTCGATGTCAACTATTCAAATTAGGACTGCTTACATCCAACCCACATCAACGTCTAGCCCACAGATATAAATCTAACTAGGTAACGCAACTCCCTCCAAGTGTATGAAAATCAAGCGTGCCACATTTTCACACACAATTTAAAAACAAATTTCCTTACCAATGAAAGAAAACATTTCCAATATCTCGGCTAACTTTTTCTATGAAGTCTTTATAGCTGAATATGGCATAATTAAGCATTTTTCTTGAATTCGGCGGATTTCCGGTGCCGATAAAGCTAAATGAAAAGCTACTCCGTTATTTGACACGCGAAATACATACAATCGCGTCATCTAGTCTAGTTAGATTTATATCTGTGGTCTGGCCTGTCAACTGCATTATCCACTTATGTTATTCCTTTTTTAAGAGCCTAGCACAGCTCATAAAAAAGGCTTCTTACCACTGCAGGACTGAGGCCTCCCTTCCGTCTTCCCCCGTCCGTTCCGTCTTTGTTCTTTCCCTGGTCTTCTGCGAATTTTGGGCCAGTCCTAAAGTAGGAGTCCAGTTCATGATGCCATCTCTGTCTAGGCTTATCGTGTCATTGTTTTCTGGCGTTTGAGATCCACTGTGTCGCCCATTTCTCCTTCGACATGGGGTAGATGTGACCAGCCTAGTTTCACCTTAACCTCACAACTGTGCTAATGTCAACGGCCAATGTCCACTATTAGGCCTTCAAGATTTCTAGATGCTTGTTAACATTTATTAACTTTTTATCTCAATTTACTTTCTTTTTTTTTTCTTGAGTTTATCATCATCATCTGCCTAGCCTTTTCCCAACTATGTTGGGGTCGGATTCGGCTTTTCTTGAGTTTATATAATATATAATCCTTTTTGGGGTTCCGTAGCCAAATGGCAAAATACGGAACCCTTATAGATTCGTCATGTCTGTCTGTCTGTCTGTCTGTCCGTCCGTATGTCACAGCCACTTTATTCCGAAACTATAAGAACTATGCTGTTGAAACTTGGTAAGTAGATGGAGTCTGTGAACCGCATTAAGATTTTTACCCAAAAATAAAAATAAAACAAATTTTGGGGGTTCCCATACTTGAAACTAAAACTAAAAATATTTTTTTTCATCAAACCCATACGTGTGGGGTATCTATGGATACGTCTTCAAAAATGATATAGAGGTTTCTAATATCATTTTTTTTCTAAACTGAATAGTTTGCGCGAGAGACTCTTCCAAAGTGGTAAAATGTGTGTCCCCCCCCCTGTAACTTCTAAAATAAGAAAATGATAAAACTGAAAAAAAAATATGATGTACATTGTAAACTGCCAGCGAAAATTGGTTTGAACGAGATCTAGTCAGTAGTTTTTTTTTAATACGTCATAAATCGTAAACCGCAATTTACCAAGTACGGAACCCTTCGTGCGCGAGTCCGACTCGCTCTTGGCCGGTTTTTTAAAAGAGTAACCGTGGAGTTTCTTGCCGGTTCTTCTCCATAGGAAACGACCAACCCGAACCGTGCACCTTTTGTCGACGTTTTATAAGTGCCCATGTAGGCTTATGTGAAATAACAAAAAATGATTTTGATTTATTCGTATTTTGGGACGAAGTATTATAGATAGGGTTTCTAATGCGGGCTTGCGTCATGACATGACGTGTGGCTGGCACACATTAAATTGTGCCAGGTATCTATCTAAATTTCCACTGCAAGAATTAACATTAAGCACTTTAATACAACAGACAGCAGTAACTAACACATAGGCAGTATTATGCCTATAAAACCCTACAAATGGGTACCTAAACAAACTAGCCAAATAACGCCATACGTCACGGGCCATAACAACCCTACAGCAAACTTCAGCCAGCAGCTCAAGCAGTTAAAAAGTCTTAAAGTCTCTCAACTATTGAAGTCGGCTTTCAAGGCCAAGGTTGAATAGTTTTGGGTCGTTCTAGGCTAAATTCTACGAACTTGGGTTAACTTTTGACGTACAGTAGGGAAAGGGTTAGGTATTTGACGTGTGTTGATCTTATAGTTATTTTACTACTAGTGTAATATTTACCTACGTTGAAGAAGGTACAATAGATTATAAAAAATAAAAATAATTTATTGTCAGGCATCAAGGCCCATAGGGTATTAGTATTACATCATACTTAAAAACTATGTTAGTAACATGCAGAAACACTCAATAATAATAAAGAAAACCACAATCACAGGAAGGTTTAACAGGCTCTGTTGCCAACATGTAGCCTGATAAACCTCCCCATTGTAGGTCATAGGTAGGTAGGCAGTATTATTGAATCTCTATTAAAACCATCGACCACACAGCCCCTGTATGGGCGACGATTAAAATCCTCTCATTCTAAGGTTTGCTGAAAGAAAACTCCATTTGGAGTTAAGCTCGTCTTTGTAGTTGAATTTAGTTTTCATTTTGTTTAAATGTATTGTTTGGTATACAATAAAGAATTGTTTTTTTTATCGCAGCTTCGCTTTCGCGTCCTATCTCCAGAAGACAGGTCCAAGGAGCAGTGATGGCCCAGTGGTAATTAACGCGACTTACAAGTGGCCGTGGTTTCGATTCCAGGCAGGCGCTTTACTTTGTGTAAATTATTTCATCACCTCTGCTCTCAAAACGGTGAAGGAAAATATCGTGAAGAAACCGGCATGTCCTAGAACCAAATATTTGACGGCGAAAGACATGTTACATCCACCAACCGGCACAGTGCCCGCGTGGTGGATTACGGCTCATTCCTTCTCACAGAGAGGAGGCCTACACGCAACAAATACTAAATGGGAGTCTAAGTACGGCAAAGGGGATCCATCTATCCTATCCTATACTATCCTCAGAAATCGAGAAATTTTCAGGGGTTAAAAGTAGCTTTTTTGTCTCACTGTGAAAATGTAGCTTTCTATCACTAAAACGGGCGCACGGTTGGCGCAGTGGTTGAGCGATTGACTGCTGCGCTGCGTGTCGCGGGTTCGATTCCCGCACTGAACAAATATTTGTATGACCTACAGTTAGTTGTTCCGGCTCTGGGTGTTGTGTATGTGAGTTTATATGTTTGTAAACGCACCCACGATACAGGAAGAAATTTTTAGTGTAGGGCAACGTTTTTAAAAAAAAAAGAAAAAGATAATCGGCTCTGTGCTTTTAGAAATTACCTACCTCCTACAAAACAAACATGAACAAAAACTGTTACCTCTCTATCATTAGTTGAGTTATATTCAGAAGATCTACGTCCTGTTCTTTGATGACTGCGAAAGCCTTATTCAATGTTATGTCTGCTGCTAGTAAAGTTTTAATCATTCGATCTGTTCTATTGTCTTTGTGATAGATCCCATTCTTATCCGCATCGTCATCTAATAACTTTAAACGAGTAATTCTTGTACGGCTCCAACGACTTTCATGAAGTTTTGTATGCAGGGGTTTTGCGGGCGACAAATCGATCTAGCTAGGTTTCATTTTTAGAAAACGTCGTTTTGTCTATTTAACCCGAGCAGAACTCGATCGCCCAGGTACTAAGACATAATCTGACAAGACTCCACAAATTATGACGCTATGCTAAAACAGATTCCTTTAATAACCATGTCAAAAAAAATCTAAAACTTATACCATTACATCGTATATGCTTCAGCTGCAGAAAAATACTGTATTACAGGCAACTGAAAGAAAATGGTCTCATTTTTACGTCTTCCTTTACCTTCCATTACCAAATTGATTTCAAAATATTATTAAACCGAAGCAATATCCCAAATCGTAATACATTACCCCAACATAATAAAATACCAATAAAAGCTTAACCACTTCAAATAAAACGAATATTGACTTAAGTAAGGCCTTCGATGCCATCAAACTTACATGTATATCCTGCGGATATATTCATTACTTTTTGTTCAATATATTGCCTTGGGTCAAAAATGAAATCTATATTGGTTTGAAACAAAAGTAGAAATGTTTTTTGTTAGTTGGAAAAAATATTTTCGTTTGTTTTTTTTTATATAACATTTTGTTTTAGCCAATAGCGTAATAGTATCTACAGCCTAATATATATCTAACTACAATGTATTTGAGGGCACAAGTATTTCATATTTGATAACTATTTCTGTTATTATTCAAATGTGTTTGACTGTTTATTTCTGTGGTTAGGTTGGTTTTCTTGTGTATGTTATTGTTTTAATTTGATTTGTTGTACTTTACATCAGACATGTGTGTATAAATTATTTTAACTTGTGTGTGGAACTCTCTCCCGGCTCCTGTTTTCCCTACCACCTACTGTCAGTTAACCTTTAAAATAAGAATGAACGGACATATTCAGGGCTCTTTCATTCCATTGTAGACCAGCCAAGTTACAAACGTTTCGTATCGAATCTCTTTCTACAATCGTTAACGCCTTCTATTTGTATGGTCTCACCACGTGACCTAACGTTCAGATGTGTCATTCCCATACATTGATTCGTTTTCAACCCCCGCCGGAAAAAGAATAGAACAATATTTTTTGAATTCATATTTGGAACATTACGATGTGAGTGTTTGATAAATAAAACATTGGCTGGGGGGTAACCATAAGTTCTTCGAGTAAGGTTATTTTTAACCCCCGCCGGAAAAAGAGGGGTGTTATAATTTTGACGTGTGTTGCTATGTATCTGTTTATCTGTGTGTCTGTCTGTGGCATCATAGCGTCCAAACGGGTGAACCGATTTTGATATAGTTTTTTTTTGTTTAAAAGATAACTTAATCGAGTTGATGTTAGCTATCAAATTAAATCAATAAAATATTTATTGACAAATAAGTATTTACAACATTATAATGGAAACCCTGACTTCTGAGCTAGGTTAATTACCTGTGTTACAGAAGTCAGTGTCAACTCCCCTTGTCGACACTTGTTTAGATTAGAAATGAAAATCCTATAAAAACATTTATTACATGCTCAAAATAAGATTAAAATAGCATACATTTAAATTAAATCAGAATAAAATTTGGTGAAATTTGCAATTAAATCAATTCAAATTAAAAAATAAATACATTAGGTTATTATAATTTAAAAAGCTATGTTTGAATAAAATCGGTTCAGCCGTTCAAAAGTTATGGGCGTTTTACTGTTTGAATCGGGGTGTTTTGTCAAGATATCGTGTCATAATGACGTGTTCAATAGATTGCCGATCGAAGCGTATCTACTATGTACTAGCACGAAATAGTAAGTATAGGGAAGGGCCACTCCTGCCGTTAAGAAAATTGACGGCTAAACTTGACAGATTCACTAGGGTTGCTACTATATTGATTCCGAATTCAAAATAAGAGTAGGTTGTATAAGTTACAAACATAAATACATCGATTCGTCTAAACATACATCATATCATGCTTACATGCCTTAGAGGGTAGACAGGGCATCAAATATCCATTTCATATCACGAAACATTTAATATTACGCCACATACGACGAAGATTGGAGAGTAACAAGACGTAGTAATAGTGTAATAATGATCCCACTTAAAACATTAAATTGTGAAAACTACCACCACCAAGCTCGACAAAAATATAAATGTGAAAAACAGGTACCTAATAAAATCAAAAAACCAAAGATGATCTTAAACAAGAAGAAAATTATGCTGTGCAATCAGAGGAAATATATTTGTAAACTGGATGACTTGAACCTTATTATTATGACAAATTCTCAATTTCGTCTATGGACTTAAAATAATTTATTATAATCCTAGATAATAAATTTCTAATTTTTCATCTTGAAAGATTTAATGACCTTTATAACTTAAAAATTATTGAAAGAAAGAATTAAAAACAAAAAAGGGTTTGTAACAAATATAATAAAGGTAACCCATCCAATGCAACCAACCTCGTTAGGGTGCTTGTGCTTAATGTATGAATGACGTGACAAATGCCCGCACAAAGCACTCATGACAGCCGCGACTGAGCTCGGTCCAATATTGCCCAATATTCCGTGTAAAGCCGCAATGTCAAAGTGTGTATAAATGTGTGTCAATATGTGTAAATTTTGAAATGTTAGTGGTCTATAACGAGTGTAGATTGTCAACTTGGCTACAGGTGCTGACCCGATGAATTCTATCCGGCACGAGGATCTAGATTGGCTCATTACGAAAGTAAAAATCTATCAAAGAGAGCAGAAGGAAACCTGCATTTTGATATTGTATCGATTTATTACAGAAATATCATAGCATCAAAAACGGATACAGAAATACCCAGAAATCTTTCAACCAATTATAATACGAACCAAAACAAATCCGTACTTTCCACATCTAATCCAGGCAATATTTATTTATGAACAAGAAATACAACTTTTGCCAAGTCAAACATCTGCGAAAATCAAAATTAAACCGATCATTCATAGTCTTGAATCAAGGAATTCGTTTTCACAGATTAGTAAAAGCTATCTTCTTCTGAGATCAAACGGTTCTACCGCTTATGTTTACAGTGACTGAAATAACTGCAATATTAGATCAAAGTGGTTCTTCAGTAATAAAATTGGCTTTTCGATTGATTCGTTTCATTTTTGTGATGGGCAAAAGTAGCTTTATTTGAGTTTGTCAGTTTGAGAAGTTGTTGCATTTGTAATGTAAATAATCTTTATTGCAATTCTAAGTCTTTGCCAAAATTTATTTGTGCCCAGTGCTCAAAGCCTCAAGATCACTCTAGCTAGGTTATCACACGTAGGAATGAAGACTAGTTCAATCATTTCATTTCAAAGTCAAAGTCAAAGTCAAGTCAAATGTTTTTATTTCAAGTAGGCCATTATGTGGCACTTTTGAACGTTAAAATTTACATTAAAAAAAAAATGATTCTACCGTGCATTCGGAAATGTAGGTTGTTATGGAGAAGAACGCACAAGAAACTCCATACTTACTCTTTTAAAAAAAAGTTTTATACAATATTTATATAGGTACATACATTAATAAATTCGTATACGTGAGGACGATGTACCCAGCACTACTATACTACATATAGGTATGAGAGAATTACAAGCATTAACAGGTAAATTCCTTTACTTGATAAATAGGAACATGGTCCTCACGTACTTACAAATAGTGCAAACATAGGTACATTACCTAATTAAACAACAACAGAACAGTGTGCGAGTCAATTTTTTTAAACAAAAAAGAAGAAAAAATAAAAATAAAGCGTTACTATAATTATGAATATAATACAAATTAACCATAGGCCTATGGAGCAGGACCAGCATGTTTCCAAGCATTCTTATCTTGAATATAATCATCTAATTTGTAATATGCTTGTTTACAAAGTGTGCTTTTAACTATTGTTTTAAATTTTCTTTCATTTAACTTTAATATCTCACAAGGTATTTTGTTATAGAATTTAACACAGTACCCCATGAAAGATGTGTGTACTTTAGCTAATATATATGATGGTTGATCTAACTTATCTTTATTTCTGGTATTACAATTGTGTCTATCACTAACTTTACTAAAGAGATTTAAATTTTCCTTACATACATAATATTTTCATAAATGAATTGGCAAGAAACTGTCATAATATTAATCTTTTTAAATAGCTCCCTAAGAGATTCTCGGTGACTTAACTTATATATGGCTCTGACAGCTCTCTTTTGCAATATAAATATTGATTCAATGTCAGCCGCCCGACCCCACAGTAAAATACCGTATGACATAATGCTGTGAAAGTAACTAAAATAGACCAAACGCGCGGTTTCTACATCCGTTAACTGTCTTATCTTTCTAACAGCATAAGCGGCTGAGCTCAGCCGTCCTGCCAGAGATGTTATGTGAGGCCCCCATTGTAATTTGTCATCTAGAGTGATTCCTAGGAAAACTGTTTGATTTACATAGTCCAGCTTTTCTCCATTCAATATGATGTCACATTCGCTACTTCTAACATTCGGCAATGTGAATCTAATACATTTGGTTTTTTTTTCATTTAGTACCAAATTGTTTGCCGTGAACCAAGTTTGGACCTGATGAATAGACTTATTCACATCATCAAGATTTTGTGATCGTCGATCTATTTTAAATATCAAAGATGTGTCATCAGCAAATAACACGATCTTCGGTTGATTTTGTAATAATTTCTATTCTTTGTAGACGAGGCTCTTTAGATAGTGAAAGAGGAGTTTTTTGTCTATGATGTTCCCACGGTTAAGACACAGGCCTCCTCTTTGGAGAAGGAGTTGGCAGTAACCAACTACGCGGGCCCGGTGCGTATTTCTGGCTGTCACTGTCTTTAAATTTGGATCTAGGACATACCGTAGTGCGTAGGATTTTTAATCGACTTACCAAAAAGGAGGAGGTTTTATGTTCGACTTTGTTTGTTTTTCTTTTTGTTTATGTTCAGCGATATCTCCGTCAAGTGTGGACTGAATTTGAAAATTCTTTTTTTGTTTGAAAGAGTATGTTTTGAAATTTGTCCCATTTCAATTTGGTGAAGGTCTGATGGAGAACTTCGGAGATATACAACAGAACTCTTCAATCAATCGCATGTCTGTTTATTGCTTATACCATTTCATAACATAACACCACGCCAGTACGCTCTAAAGGGGTACGCAGATCTCTCATTTCACCGGTTATGTTCAAGTTTCATGTTATTCGGGTAATCTATTCTGGCGTTATAGGGACGTTACTAAACGTGCCATAACTGGTGTCTTTCTTATGTACCATTTTTTTCCATATGGACACCGACTTCCAAAAATTAAGTTATTTTTCACTTTGTAGTTTTTCATTTGGAAGTCGGTAGGTATAACGTCTATCTATAGTGTACGATACTGACGAATTCAGCACATTCACATCCAAAAATGCTGCAAAACCTTTTTCATATTCTGCTATTTATCTTTGCAGCTCACGGCAAAAATAGACGGCACCCTTTCTCCCTTCAGCAAAAATAACTGATTCACAAATTCAACAAACACAGTAAAACACGTTTTCATAGAAAACTCGTAAACGAAATCTATCCGACCCAAGTAATGTTCTCATATTATTTTGTTTACAAATGATTGTAAACGGACGAAAATATGTAAATTTTGCGGTTTGTATGCCAGTAAATACGGCCCGGTATATGTTACCGATGTTTGGGCATTCGTCCGAGAAATTTTGTGATGTTTTTTCAAGGACAGGCTGTATTACCCCGGGGTAATATTGACCTTAAGTTATGTTTTGTGGGTTGTGAGCAATGGGTCTTGGTTATAGAGAAAGGTAAGGTAACACAATTTGTCCGGAACCGCAACATGGCAAAAAATATGGAATATTTATGGGAAATATATTTTTCATAACTCGATTGTAATCAAATTTGCCATTACTGATAGAAAGTAAACGAATTATTTATCTAGGTTAGTTACTGTTTAAGTGGAGAAGTAATAGATGCACAATGGAAGGCCTATTATTTATTTTTTAACCGACTTCCCAAAACGGAGGAGGTTCTATGTTCGACAGTACGTGTTTTTTTTTTTTTGTGTATGTTCACCGATATCTCCTTCAATTATGGACCAATTTTGAAAATTCTTTTTTTGTTTGATAGAGTACGTTCTGAAATTGGTCACATTTTAATTTGGTGAAGGTCTAAAGAAGAACTTCGGAGATATACAACAGATCTCTATAATAAATAACTCTTCAATCAATCGCATGTCTGTTTATTGTTTATACCATTTCATAACATAACACCACGCCAGTACGCTCTAAAGGGGTACGCAGATCTCTCATTTCACCGGTTATGTTCAAGTTTCATGTTATTCGGGTAATCTATTCTGGCGTTATAGGGACCTAACTAAACAACTTGCCTGGTGCCAACAACTGGTGTCTTTCTTAAGTACAATTTTTTGCGATATGGACACCGACTTACGTTCCGAGTAAAGAGTACGTTCCGAAATTGGTCCCATTTTAATTTGGTGAAGATCTGATGAAGAACTTCAAAGATATACAATAGAACTCTTCAATAAATAACGGCGTATGTCTCGGGATTGCTGCAATAACTTATCTGTTAATTGTTAATACCATTTCTTAACATAACATCACGCCAGTACGCTCTAAAGGGGCACGTAGTGGAGTCCGGTTCACTTTGGTACACTCTCATTTCACCAGTTATGTTTAAGTTTCATGATATTCGGGTAATCTATTCTGGCAATATTGCCTATTAGGTAGGTACAACTATAAAGTGAAAAATAAAAAAAAACTTTTTTACAAAAAATACTACCGACTTCCAAGCTACAAAGTGAAAAATAACTTTCTTTTTGGAAGTCGGTGTCCATAACGCAAAAAAATGGTACCTACGAAAGACACCGACTTCCAATAAGGAAGTTATTTTTCACTTTGTAGTTTGGAAGTCGGCGGTATTTTTTGTTATAAAGTTTTTTTTTCATTAGGTACTACTTACCTACTGTCAATGCTTTCAAGCACTTGAATCATATACCTTTTGAAATTTTCTCATCTTTTTTTGGTTTTTCTGTTTTGATGAGAATTTCAGACTATGAGTATACCTACCTAAGCTTATTACTAACATATGTATATAATCATAACTTATTATGAATATAATGCGTTCATTATGTTCATAACTATGCTTGCTCAAGCTTCAATGCACGTTAATTACCAATATTGAGGTATCTAGTCTTTAATGAATCTATATTAATTTACATCGCAAGGATCTTACTGAAATGGAATATTGTGGATCCAACGTACATAGATAATGTAAGTTTTTAATTAACCTTTTTTTTCGAATGTACATTTAAACATAAAGGTGTTAAAGATTTTTGAAATCACCTGTTTAAACACTTAATTTTGATACCCCACACGAAGGGTTTAGAAGAAAAAAAAAAAAAAACTCCACAAAATGGCGCCCAAAATCCACCATTTGTTTTTCCAATTTTAATGTAGCCAGTGACACTCGAAGGGTTAAGACGAATCGATTGATGTAAGAATCATCAAATCGGACAACGCCTTTGTTCTCTGGAACGCCACATAGGAACAAACATACATACATAGACTGATAAACACATTACCCTCCTTCGGCAGTCGGGTAACAAAGGTTGGCGATCTGTGCTTCGAGACAAGACGTGTGTCGGGTTTGCCGTGTGACAGAATAATTCTCGTATGTCATATACGGTATTTCCAACTATAACATTTTATGGTTAGTTAGTTACTACACTTAATATTATAAAAATCTTAGCGTTATTGAGGCTACAGGCCTCAATCAACTGTTCCAAGGAACCATCTCCCGACTTCGCTGAAAAGATTGGTTTTCAGTAATTTAATTTGTTTTTAATTTTTAATTCTTTTTGACAAGCCAGGCGTGCTTTTTAATTAATTAGGGTTCCGTACCCAAAGGGTAAAAACGGGACCCTATTACTAAGACTCCGCGGTCCGTCTGTGCACCAGGCTGTATCTCATGAACCGTGTTAGCTAGACAGTTAAAATATTCACAGATTGTGTATTTCTACTAACAACAAATACTAAAAACAGAATAAAATAAATATTTAAGTGGGGCTCTCATACAACAATTGTGATTTTTGAGCCGTTTTTTGCGAGAAAGGTGCCCCTTCGTGCGCGAGTTCGTCTCGCACTTGGCCGGTTTTTATTTTTGGCGCCGATTCCCTTGAGTAGCTGATTTTGAAATGAGAATCACATCTAAACGGCTAGTCGTAATTTATTGGAAAAAATATGTGTTATAGTAGACCATTTTCTTAATAATTTCATCTGAGCAAATTTTGAGTTTTATTCGTATAACATAGTGTAATTAATTTGTAAAATTATGTCTAAAACGGACAAAAACACGACAATCACAACAAAACCGCAGGGCGTATTTTAATAAAATCGACACCATATCAAAGACAATTTAATTATCTACATTTTGATCTGAAGCTTTTTTTTTTAAAGTCATTGAATAATAAGAAAAGTACAAAAAACTACTAAATTTTGGGTCGCGCGGGTGTGAAACGAGTGCGCATTTTGTTCCCTCAAGGTCGTTGGCGTTAGTCGTCGTCTTAAATAGTCAAAAACCAGCGCTATGAAGTGTAGACGGAGATTCCCGTTGACCTTACCTAAAAAAAACTTCATGGCAAGACGGTGAGAGCTATATTTCTTCAAATAAGTATCCGTTTTAACTATAAATGAAAAGATCTTTTACCATTTTTCTCCTAGTCTAGGTTAGATTATTAAAAGATTTATATACCCACGATTTACGAGCACTATCTCTTCGTTAGAAAGAATCATATCTTCAACAAAAAATATAGGCATCTTTTAACGCTTTTATGGCTTGATATGATTTCTTTCTTTGTGAGATCTAGAAAGTGTTGTGACGATAAATAAGAATCTTTGTGGAAACTCCGAGAATTGCTCACTGTAAAGTTTATTCGTCTTAAATGTGAATTGGCTTTTATAATAATGTGCGTTGGCCCTTTTTACTTGACTGCGCTAATCAAAGGATGTATGTATGTATGTTTGTTCCTATGTGACGTTTGTCAGACCAAACGCGTAGGCCGATTTTGCTGATTCTTACGTCAACCGATTAGACATAACCTTGCGGGTGTCACTGGCTACATTGAAAACGAAAAAAAGAAAAATCGTGCATTTTCGGCGATATTGTGAAGGGGCCCAATGTTTTTGATGTTTTTAATTAACATTTTTTTAATCATAGGGAAGGTCATTTAAAGCAAGAAATGAGACAGATATCGTAAGGAAATAATTGAGTTTGTTTGTGGATGGCTTAAAGAGGCAGGGAATATCAAAGACAAGATGGAGATAAATATTGGAAGATGGGTAGAAGTTGGTGACTATCCGGACCGCGCCCACTGAGCCCAGTCAGGGCCTCAAAAAATATCGGTGTGTACATTTCATATGAACTAGTTCACACACATCCGTGCACGGGCCAGTGACGAAGCTTAAGACGACGACTAACGCCAACGACCTTGAGGGAACAAAACGCGCACTCGTTTCACACCCGCGCGACCCAAAATTTAGTAGTTTTTTGTACTTTCCTTATTATTCTTTGACTTTAAAAAAAAAACTTCAGATCAAAACCCAGCGCGGCCCTGTCACGTCCCGGGCACGGCCCTGATATGTATGGATGTTAATGTTAGTTTTAGTGACCATGACAGTTTAAAAACTTATATCCTACTATATAAGTTCTGAGACTATGATTATTAGAAGAGAAGGAATAAAAATAATAGTTGCGCTGACCCCAAGAAAAATGGCATAAGCACAAGAGCATGATGATTCTCCAGATCTGATTGATAAATTCAAACCAAATCTAATCTCATTGCCTAACTGTAATAACATGGCAGCCGCAGCAGCAGCACAATCAAATCGCATGATTTCAGATTCGCCAAAATAT
This sequence comes from Orthosia gothica, assembly GCA_949775005.1. Taxonomy (NCBI): domain Eukaryota; kingdom Metazoa; phylum Arthropoda; class Insecta; order Lepidoptera; family Noctuidae; genus Orthosia; species Orthosia gothica. The sequence goes on from OX459067.1 coordinate 14,135,499, forward strand.
TAAATTTAGTAAGCTGCCAGAAATCGAGGGTTATCAAAGTCTAGGTAACTCGTCCAAAATAAACACTTTTCCCAGTCTAGTCTATTCGAATATTTATAGACCAATACATATACCATTCATTTTCTATCCCTTTTCAAAAACATCATAATAAATTCTGATACGACCACGTTAAAACTATCTAAATCATAAAGAAATAAAATATTTGACATGGAGACATTCAGGGACTTTATTATACTTGTCAAATTCGCCTGTTATTTTGTACTAGCTGACCCGGCAAACTTTGTTTTGCCATAAAAAGCCTACCCTACACTACCCTACCCTGCCCTAACCTACCCTAACCAACCCTACCCTACCTTACCCTACCCTACCCGACCCTTCACTACCCTACACTAACCTACCCTACACTACCCTACCCTACCCTACCCTAACCTACCCGACCCTACACTACCCTACAATACTCTACCCTACACTACCATACCTTACCCTACCCTACCCTACCCTAGCCTACCTATATAGCCTATGTCCTTTCCCAGGTCTCAAACTATCTTCATACCAACTTTCATCTAAATCGGTGCAGCGGTTTAAGCGTGAAAAGGTAACAGACAGACAGACAGACAGACAGACTGAGTTACTTTCACATTTATAATATTAGTATGGATAGCTAGTCTTCCGTTTGTTCCGACTTCGAAGCCCTGTGTAACCACTGCAATGGTCGAGATGTTAAAAGAAGACCGATTTCCATATTTTAACGAAGCTCTTGTATTTTTTTAAAACATGCTTTTTATCATAATGTGCATTGTTTGTCATCCAAAGCAAACGTGTTGGTAGGTAGGTATTTAAAATGTCAGCTCAATCAGTTGGGCATAATTATGCTAAGCAGCCTCAAGAGACTAAAAACCTGGTTAAGAACTATGGAGTAAAATCGCCTCAATGGTCTGGACTTAATGCGGGTGATGCATTACCAGATTTAGCAGGTGGTGAAGCGTCAATGCCTTTTTTTTAATACATTCGCCATTCACGTATTGTCTATAAATTTAAATATTTCACCTAGTTGCTATCGTTACCTATTCATCATTTATTGACAGGAATCATTAGAAGCACTAGATATATTTGTAATGTATTGAGCTCATTAGCTGGATGGCTGTTAGAGATCATCGATGGATTTCTCGCTAGATGGCGTAAGCTGTCTTTCATTGTAACAAAAATGCAATGAAACAAGGAGCTCTCATTGGCTAACGCTGAACGCGCGAATGATGGTCGAGTTTTTTTTTTCTCGGTCGTGTTCTGTGTGATGTGGACATCGTTCCTTCTCAATATGTGCTAAATAAAAATATTTTTTATTACTAAAAACCGAGACTCCAAGTGTCAAAATAAACATTAAACCATGAACTGGAATCTTCAGACATTAATTTGTGATGCTGATATGTTGTGAGTGCCCCAAATTCGCTGAGATTACTTGCGATAAATTCCGCCGGCCGGCGATCTGCTGGATGCTCAGGCAGACCACTCCTGCTGCTGTTCCCGTCTTCGGATTTCCAGAAGTGATATTCGAAGCGGTCTGAAGGTGAGTGGGCTTTCATAAACATTGCAAATTGACTTTGGTGTTCTCTTGATTCTTGTCGTAAAAAACCGCGGTCATCCACATTTTTTATGTAGGTATGTACTATCCATTACAAATAATTAACATTTAAAATTATTCTGCATATGGTGGGCTATTTACACGCCAGCGTTTTTACACGCGTCGTCATAATTATGGTCCTTTTCGAGTCGGATAGTCCAGGGAATTTATAGATTTTACGTAGTTTTTTTTTGGTAAAATTGTTATCATAAAAAGTAGGTAGATGCATAACGTTTAGATTCATTGACAGTTTCTGCGTAATTATATTTGGTAGAACTTGTTCATATAACCGCATTATTTGACAAATCGTATTTTACGTATTTTTGGTCAAATATCGTGCAAATAAATCAAAACATAAGTATTCAGTATTATTTACGTAATTATTGGTAATAGTTATTCTGAATTATTGTTTTAGCCTAAATGTTTTGTGTTGCCTCGGCAATATTTTGTACGTAACTATAATTGGTACAACTATATAACTAGTTATTTTTAACAGTGATATGTTATTGAGTTACGGCTGCCATCGCTTCGCTATTGTGTTCCGCCCGCTTACTTACCTACAAGTTTACCGGTATCTTATTTATTAATAAACAGTTATAACTTGGTTTAGTGTTTGTGTTTACATTTTTAGCATCATAATTAATTATCAATTATGTCGAAACCAAGTAGGTACAGATACGATGTTAGCCATTTTAGGAGAAAAGAAGGAGTTGTCATTCAAACGGATAACCCATTTGTATAACCTGTCAAAAAACATAACTTCTTTTGAGAGTTCAAGGACAAATGAAAACTTTATGTCTGAGACAGAAACTATCGATGAGCTTCGCAATAAGTTTGAATCTATTGTCGATCAGATTAATCAAATTAACTTAACGTCAGACCCTGACGCGAGTCCAGATTATGCTTGTTTAGAGTCCTTTGATGATTTGTACACGAGAGTGAAACGCGTAAGAAATAAAATGAATAATCACGCTACAGTTTTGCCTTCGCGAAGTGATAGTGCGACTGTATTCAAATTGGAGCCTCTTCATATTAAGGAATTCGATGGTAAAATACAAAATTGGCCAGCGTTTTATGAGTCGTTTAAAACGAATATTCATGATAATACGCGACTAAGTAATTCACAACGCGTACAATACTTAGTAGGTAAATTAACTCAAAACGCATTGAACGTCACCGCGGGTATTGTTCCGACTGGCGAGACTTACAACATAATTTGGGATAGCTTGGTCAAGAGGTACCAGGATAAACGCGCTTTAGGTGTACACTATCTTAATAATGTGTTAGATATGAAAGCATGTGTTCATACTGCTGCTAGTCTCGATTCATTTATCGAGAACTTTTCTGCGTCAATAGCCGCTCTCAAACAGCTCGGCATTTCTGATCTGACGGATTTTATCCTACTGCATTGCGCGCTTAGGAAAATAGACACGCAAACCGCTCAATGTTTTGAACTTTCCGTTAGGGATGTTGAAATACCTACATCCAAACAGCTGATCGGTTTCGTACAAGATCAAGCTAAGATTTTGGGACGTTCGGATCCGACCGTTTACTTGAACTCGAACCCGCGAAATTCAAATAATACAAATAAACCGCCGGCTTCTACTTCTCGTAATACACGCACGCATACTTACAAATCCTTTGTCGCGGGCGAGGTGCCAATGGTTGCTCCCGGGACCCCTGCTTCTTTGTCAGGTCCACCCGCTTCAATGCATTGCGCATACTGCAATGACACCGCTCACACACAGCTATATAGTTGCGCTAAATTTAAAAATACACGCGATCCTAAATCCCGTTATGATTTTATTAAATCCAAACGTGGATGCGTAAACTGCTTGAGTATGACGCATAATTTATCGACCTGTAATTCGTCATCTGTTTGCGAGTTATGTAAAAAACGACATCATACGCTTTTACATTTTTTAAATAATAATGAAAATACTAGCATGCATGTACACACCGCTTACGTGAATGTTCCCATGAAACCGCCGAAACTCGCGCGTACACCGGTCACACTTCCCGCGTCGCCGACAAGTCGCGTGCCGTCATCAGCTCCAGAGAGCGCGCAGCAATCTTGTTCGTGCGGTTCTGGTAATAACAGCGATAATAGCGTGAAAGTCGCATCGGCGAAAATATTATCACAACCGCTCGCGTCGCATAATGCCGCCGTGCTTCTTTCGGCTGAATCAAAGCCTAAGTCGACGGTATTGTTGTCAACCGCTCAAGTTTACGCGTGTCCTAAAGGTAGTACGGGTCCGAAGGCTATTATCAGATGTTTAATTGATAACGGAAGTATGAACAATCTGGTGACGACTGAATGTTGCCGCGTCTTGAATTTGCCGATAATTCCTTTGAGTAATTCATTTGTCAAAGGTGTTGGGTCAACTTCGCGTCCAATCATTGGATATGTTTATTTGGATATTGAATCCCGCATATACCCGCAACATAAATACAACATTCACGCTTTAGTCGTGGAATGTATCACGGATCAATTGCCGTCGCAATTTATCGAATGGAATCGGAACATGGATTACCATGACCTTCCGCTCGCAGATTTTAGTTGGAATGTTCCAGGTGACATTCAGGCAGTACTAGGTGCCCAACTCTTCCCGTACATCTATCTGGGGAATAGGGTTGATTTCGGTCCGCGAATCCCACCTGCACTTCTAACCACCTTTGGTTACATTCTGATGGGAGATTATCCGCGTGATGATGCTATACCTACCGCTTCTTTTACCGCGCTCGCGCTGAACGACATAGTTCAGAAGTTTTGGGAACTGGAAGAAATACCTATAAAGCGTTTTTTATCACCCGAAGAGACGGAATGCGAAAATATTTTCACTACGTCAGTGACACGTGATGATGACGGTCGTTATACGGTATCGCTGCCATTCAGCAAGGATCCGTCTGAACTTGGCAATTCCCACGCTGTTGCTTTCCGCCGTTTTATGGCATTAGAAAGGAGATTTCGCCAATCACCTGATTTGAGGGACAACTACAACCAGGTTATTCGAGAATATATCGACAATGGATACCTTAGCCCGATCGATGAATCTGAAATTTCTGACGGAGGTTATTATATACCTCACCACGCCGTTGTGCGTCCTGATAAGCCGATGCCGCGCATAGTGTTAGATGCTAGTGCGAAAACCCATACGGGCTTGTCCTTGAACGACGTATTGCACATAGGTCCTAATTTGCAGGCTGATCTGTTTTTATTGCTGTTGCAATTCCGTTTGTTTCCCGTCGCGATGAACGCTGACATTAAACAAATGTACTTACGCATTGGTGTACCAGTTGACCAGCGTAAATACCTACGCATCTTGTTTCGTTTCAACGAGAACGAATCAGTGCGAACTTTTATTTTCAACCGCCTACCATTTGGCCTCAAGTCTAGCCCTTATCTAGCTATGCGCACTGTGCGACAGCTGGCTTCCGACATGAGCCCACATTATCCTGATGCTGCGAAAATCGCAGAAACCAGTCTTTATATGGATGATCTGGTATATTCTGCACATAATGAACAAACCGCTATGCAGCTGTCACAAGACCTAATAAATATGTTCAGATCAGGTGATTTAGATCTGGTGAAATGGTCCAGTAATTCACCAGCTCTTTTAGCCAGTCTTCCTGACTCGCACCGCAAATCTCTCGATTTTGACGAAGGCAATGTGTCCTCGAAGGTCTTAGGTCTTTCCTGGGAACCTTCTGAGGATAATTTCTTCTTCACCACCGCTCATATAACTGACAAATGTACAAAGAGGAACATACTCTCAATAGTTGCACGTTTGTTCGACGTACTCGGCTTAGTCGCCCCAGTCATCCTCTATGCCAAATTGCTCATTAAAGAGTTATGGTTGTGCAACAGTGGCTGGGACGATCCCGCTCCCGAACATATCGTAATCCGCTTCGCCGCCCTTGTGCAAGAATTTCCCTTGCTGGATACCTTACGGATTCCACGCCATGTAGGTGTCAATATTGACTGCATTGTGAATCTTGTCGGCTTTTGTGATGCTAGTTTGAATGGAATGGGTTGTGTGATCTTTTTACACTGTACCTACCCTTCTGGCGTCAGGGTCCGCTTACTCTGCGCAAAGTCAAAGGTATCACCAACCAAAGTCACGACTCTCGCACGTCTTGAGCTATGCGCTGCCGTGCTTATGTCAAAATTAGTGAAAATTGTCCACGATACTTATGCTGCACGCGTTCCCATCGCAGGAATATACGCGTTCTCAGATTCGACGATAGCCTTATCGTGGATACATTCCTCTCCACATCGTTGGTCGATTTTTGTGAGTAATCGCGTCGCTCAGTGTCAGGAAAATTTGGCCGCGAAACATTTCTACCATATAGCTGGAGTAGAAAATCCCAGTGATTGTCTTTCTCGGGGAACACTCCCGTCGCAGCTTGTCACGAATAAACTCTGGTGGAACGGCCCCTCCTGGATGCACGCTGCTCCTGATGAATGGCCTATTAAGCCATTTTCGCCCACTGACTGTAGTGAACTTCCAGAGCACAAAACAAATGTGTTAACTGTGACTTCGCAATTAGAACTACCGCTATTATGTGGGATGGCGCAACGCATTTCTTCTTGGGAGAAATTGCTGCGTATCATCTCATATATCCTGAAATTTCTAAGGCCAAAGGATAATATCAAACCACTTTCAGTTCAAGCTTTGACCGCCGCTGAACGATATATGGTCCGCACTGTCCAATCAGTTCATTTTGCAGATGACATCAAATGCATCAAAAATAAGAAGTTACCATCCATGAAACTTCAACGCTTGGCTGTCTTCTTAGATGCCGAGGATATCTTACGGGTCGGCGGAAGACTTTCTAAATCCGATCTTCCATTCGATGCCAAGCACCCAGTCCTTCTTCCAAAACGCGATCATATAGTTGATCTTATCATACGACATTACCATGTCATGAATTGTCATACTGGTCCAGGATTGCTTATGTCGATTCTACGACAGCGTTTTTGGATTTTAGATGCCAGGACTGTCATCAGGTCTCAGTGCAGGAAGTGTAATACTTGTTTCAAGGTAAATCCAACGCATCCTACTCCAATGATGGCAGATCTACCTGCGTATCGTGTGTCAGAAGCGAAAGCCTTTGTGCACACGGGTCTCGATTATGCTGGACCTATACGCATAACTCTTTCACGTCGTAGAGGTCAGCACGCCCAGAAAGCGTATATTTGCCTGTTTGTATGCTTAATTACACACAGTTTACATATTGAACTGGTCTCTTCATTAACTTCCTCCGCCTTTATAGACGCCTTTAAGCGCTTTATCTCCCGTCGTGGTCCTGTATCCTGTCTATACTCGGACAATTCGACCACGTTTGTTGGTGCTAAAGCCCAATTGGATGAGCTTTATAGTTTTTTGGAAAACTCAAGCTTCAAGTCTACACTCTCGGATGAGTTGACGACCCGCCGAATTGAGTGGAAAATGATTCCGCCACGTGCTCCCCATTTCGGATCAATGTGGGAATCGAATATAAAGAGTATGAAGACGCACATGTACAGGGTGATTGGAAGTCAGCTTCTTACTTATGAAGAACTGCAAACTGTCCTGACGCAGATTGAATGCATTCTGTACTCTCGTCCTTTGAATGTTGTATCTTCCGATCCACATCCTGAGGTGATTACTCCCGCTCATTTTTTGATGTCAACCCCGTTGCAATACCTACCTGCTGCCGATCTTTCCGATCAGCGCATCTGTCTTGCACAGCGGAAAGAATTACTAGACAGTATGGTCCAATCCTTTTGGAAAAAATGGCGTTTAGAGTATTTGCACACGTTGCAAGTTAGGCAAAAGTGGGCTACTCCGGATAAACCGGTAGAAATAGGGACTGTCGTACTCGTAGGGCAGGACGATTCAGCTCCTTTGTCGTGGCCTTTGGGGGTTATTACCGAGGTTTTTAAAGGTACCGACGATATCGTTCGTGTCGCCATGGTGAAGACCAGATCGGGTAGCTTTAAACGCCCTGTCGTCAAACTGTACCCTATTCCCACGCAATAACTTATTAATAATTCGTGAATATCACTACTTATTTCCTTAATTTATTTTTTATCCGCATACTTTATATAATCTAAGTTAAAATTTTATTGTTAATGGCTACTTACGCTCTCTATTTTCTGATCAGACATAGGATTCATTGATCTTCTCAGTTCTTTCTAAATAGAATATAACAGCTTATTTTCTTAATTTTATTGAAAGATCTTGCGACCTTCCAAGGCGGGGTGCATGGTGAAGCGTCAATGCCTTTTTTTTAATACATTCGCCATTCACGTATTGTCTATAAATTTAAATATTTCACCTAGTTGCTATCGTTACCTATTCATCATTTATTGACAGGAATCATTAGAAGCACTAGATATATTTGTAATGTATTGAGCTCATTAGCTGGATGGCTGTTAGAGATCATCGATGGATTTCTCGCTAGATGGCGTAAGCTGTCTTTCATTGTAACAAAAATGCAATGAAACAAGGAGCTCTCATTGGCTAACGCTGAACGCGCGAATGATGGTCGAGTTTTTTTTTTCTCGGTCGTGTTCTGTGTGATGTGGACATCGTTCCTTCTCAATATGTGCTAAATAAAAATATTTTTTATTACTAAAAACCGAGACTCCAAGTGTCAAAATAAACATTAAACCATGAACTGGAATCTTCAGACATTAATTTGTGATGCTGATATGTTGTGAGTGCCCCAAATTCGCTGAGATTACTTGCGATAAATTCCGCCGGCCGGCGATCTGCTGGATGCTCAGGCAGACCACTCCTGCTGCTGTTCCCGTCTTCGGATTTCCAGAAGTGATATTCGAAGCGGTCTGAAGGTGAGTGGGCTTTCATAAACATTGCAAATTGACTTTGGTGTTCTCTTGATTCTTGTCGTAAAAAACCGCGGTCATCCACATTTTTTATGTAGGTATGTACTATCCATTACAAATAATTAACATTTAAAATTATTCTGCATATGGTGGGCTATTTACACGCCAGCGTTTTTACACGCGTCATCAGCAGGTAAACTGGCAACCCGCTAACGCTAAAGCTAACTGAGAGCTGGCAAACTTAATTTTTCCTCTTTGCCACATTCTCTCAAATGATGTTGAATTTAGTTGAAAATCTTGTATATATTTGAGGTTAAGTATCTAAAATGATTATCAATTTATTCAATAACATACTGGCGGCTAGATATTTCCAGGCAACCCTGCAGCAATCTATTCTAGTATCAAGTATAATTCATGAAACTTATTTTTAATCAAAAACCCTTAAATTCCTGCAGTCGGATCTTAGACTATAGGTACCTACTTGCATGTTGCATAATAGAGCGAACAGCCAATCGTATTGATTATTTTAAATTGGGAACATCACGAGCAGCCAACCAGCAGATCTGCATTTAAATAAATAACGAATTCATTGTCAACACGCTATTTCTATATTTATTTAAGGCACTGACTGGAAAGTAGGATGCATCCACAGAACAGAGAATCGATTAGAGATGCCATTACTAATAATACCTACCTAGTCATGCCTACTCAATGTACCTACGCCAAACACAAGTCTCGTTTGTCGTAGGTACCTATTAGTCTCAGGCCGCCAATTTATATATGAATAAACAATGATACTGACCAACACTTTTGGTTAGTATGGAGAGTTGAGTGCTTTGGCAGTTTGAAAGAGAAACCGTGGAGATGATTTCTTTCTTTATTTCGTTATATTAGTCGTTTTATAGGAAACGAAAAATTCTAACTGTTCTCACTACTGTCTGACGTTCATAAGTGCCCATGTATATACTCCATTTGAAATAACATTAGAAAATTTTACAACACTTTTTTACGATCCGTTCAACCAATTTTGAGTTCTATCCCGTAAGTATAAGGACAGCATAAAAAGCATAAACGTGTTACCCAAAGTAACTGTTGAATACAGCTGCCATTAATTGTCATATCACCAACGCAATAGAAGGCAATATTGGTTGAACGGGCTGAATTATTTAAATGTACCTATGTTATCTCAAATGGAGTTTATGTCTAGGTATATTATTATGTAATAAAATATTTTAAATTTGAATGCCATATCTAGCAGTAGTTGCTGAGCCATTTCGGTGCTCTGTGGATGAATCTAATTTGCCAGAGGGAAAATATAGTATTTTTAAACTTGTGTCAACTGAGAAATGGGTTACTCCCGCATTAGACTGCGCCGGGAATAAGATAAGGTGCTCCAAGTTTAATGTTTTGCTAGGACTAGAAAAATATTTCAGTTTGTCACTGAAAAATGAAATTCAGCGGCAGTTAAGTTGAATATCATTTTAAGTTAGAGACCGATTGCACTATCCAAACTCGGAAATTTCGAGAAATATTTAAAGCATTCAAATTGGTTTACGGTTATTTTTTCCAGTTCCTTAATATTTCGAGACGTTGAGAACTTTGAGGGTCTTAATTTAACAGCTATAAGAAAGCTTATTATTTAAGAAGTCCTAATCCGAATAAGTACGAAATTTGCTTACTGAAAGAAAGGTACATTATTGTTGAGTGCAATACACTTTTTTATGCCGGAAATATGCAGGGTTTTGGTGAGATACGCCACTATTTAAATTTAAATCCGGAAAACTGCATTAATCTCAAAATGTTTACTCCAAAACATTAGTCATGCAGTATTTCAGCAATCACCAACGGAAATGTACTGTAAGACTAAACAATAAATAATATGATTTAAACTTGTATAGATAATAAAAATCGGTACAAGCTATAAAACTGTGTACTGTTTAGAAACAAATCGTCAAAACGATCCGAACCCGTGGGTTTTCTTTTATTTTCGTTAGTAAATGTTCTAGCGTAGTTTATTGCATGTTTTCTGTTATTGTGATTTATGCGGTATTGTAAAATTTTCCGACGTGACGTCATTGGTGACGTCAGGTTGAGTCAGTTTTCCCATGCGCTGACAGCTGATGCGCATTACGCAATAGATTTATAATAAACGTAGGTACGTTGAATAGTTAGTAGTAGGTACCTAAAATTGCCTACAGCACCCATAGCAGGGTCTACTATAATTGGGCAACCCAAATTACACAGTCGGCTATTAAGTGTCTGAAGATCTAATGTATCTACTAAATGTGCGCCTTTTACTCATGAGGGTTGGCACAAACTATAGAACGTCACCTGTAATGATCCTAATACTATGTTTGCGTCCATTTTAGGGTTCCGTACCCAAAAGGTAAAAACGGAACCCTATTACTAACGCCCAGTTTCCCAGCTCAAAATTATCGGAGAATTCATGTGACAAATTGTCAAGCACGCGTTATCTGCTGTGATTGGTTGAATGACTTTTCACCAGCCAATCACAGCAGATAACGCGTGCTTGACAATTTGTCACATTAATTCTCCGATAATTTTAAGCTGGAAAACTGGGGGTAAGACTCCGCGGTCCGTCCGTCTGTCTGTCTGTCTGTCACCAGGCTGTACCGTGATAGCTAGACTTGAAATTTCACAGATGATCTAATTCTGTTGCAGTTATGACAACAAATACTTAAAACAGAATAAAATAAATATGTAAGTGGGGCTCCCATACAACAAACGTGTTTTTTTTGCCATTTATAGCGATAATGGTACGGAACCCTTCGTGCGCGAGTTCGACTCGCACTTGGCCGGTTTTTTTATTCATCTGCAGCCTAATTGCATAAGTGAGTTCGGCCGGGCAAAGGGGACAACTCCATGAAAGAGTATGACATATTTCTTTTAATATTTTTCGGTGTTTCGCGTAGAATTTGAGCACAACCATCTTCAAGCAAACCTAAAAAAAGTAGATATAGTTAGTTACTTACTTAAATTTCCTTTCATTTTAATATATGCATCATTAATTTGTTGTGTGTTCGTTTTCTGCCTGTTTTAGAAGATAAACTTAACTCGTTTGTCCCGTGCGTTAGTCAGAAATTTTCTGTTTTTTCGCCTGCCAAAATTATTTGCTGGCAATTATGTTCACACTCCAGATATTTTGCCTGACTTTATGCAAACTTTAATCCCCCAATTCAGAAGCATAATCTCGACATAATCATCCAAATGAATTAATATCGAACGGACGTCGTTCGCATCGGTTATTATTATGTAAATAAGCAACCAATGGCGTTGCATTCCGGAAAACTGTTTCAGTTGAATGTGTTTCCATTCGTATTTTTGTATAATTAGATCCGTATGAAGGTTATCGATATTGGTGCAGAAGATTATGATCATATTTGCTTAACTTGCTGTCTGATTTTTGGTTCAAAATTATTCACAAATTTTCATGGGCGGCATGTCCTAGAACCAAAAATAAGAAGACATGTGATATCCACCAACCCGCACTGGGCCCGCGTGGTGGATTACGGCCCATTCCCTCTCACAGAGAGGAGGCCTGTGTCCCAGCAGTAGGAACATTAATAGGCTGATGATGAGTGATGATGATTTCATGGGCGTATCCACATTGGTGCAGATGGAGCAACCTGCCCCACCCAAAATCCCGACTCGAAATTAAAAATTTACTATTCAAGAGGAAAAACTATAAGATGGTTGCAAAAAATTAGGGCTAGCTTCGCTGGCCCATTAATTTTACACTGTCTTGCTTATCTCCAAGCATGTTTGAGGCTCAAGTTGATTTTGTTATCCTGGGTACCCGACAAGCTTAGTCCGCGTCTGAAGTTTCTACAATTTTATTTAGTTTCCTTATTTTTGCCCCACTCCTAAGCAAATTCTGGGTACGCCCATGCACATTTTCCAAAATGCTCGTTGGAGTGTGGAACGTCATTAGGAGAGTACGAGTTGAGTGGTATGTTATTGTGTTATTAAGTCTTGAGTTCTTTTTTCAAACAGTTTTTCCTACTTTCAAAGTCAAAGACAAAGTCAAAATTCTTTATTTAAATTAGGCCAATAAGCGGAACTTTTGAACGTATTTTTTTTTTAATTTATTTATAATAATAAATGATTCTACCGTCCATTCGGCAAAGGAGTTTGTTATGGAGAAGAACGACCAAGAAACTCCACGCTTACTCTTTTAAAAAAAAATGTGTTTCGCAACATTTACAGTTTCAGTTCATATAGACACATACCTACATTCATTATAAGATGATGCACATGCACCCAGATTAACACTACTATATACTACGTATAGGTATAAAGTATAATTATCGTATTTGTGTCAAAGAAAATAGCTGTGTCTTGGCTGTGTCCAGGTTTGACGGGTAATAATTCAGATGTGTCGATGAGTGTGTGTGTGTGATGCTTTTATTTCAATATTCGCTGGTTTTAGTAAGACAATCTTAGATTTGATATTTCTCTTCTTTCTTACCATTAAATTAGGCGGATACCTATAGGAACGCCTTACTCATAGTTTTTCTTACCAAACATATTGCTAAGAAACGTGTTACAGGCACTTTTTACAATTAAACCCCGATCCAATCTCTCTGACTGGCTAATATTCATCAACTATTGAGAATTTTCATTCAGCTCAATAGAATTAGATCCATTGTTCTTCTGAACATACAAGCTCTACGCCATACTCTCAAGTGTTACCATCCCAAATCATCCATGATCCTACAACCTAAGCAAACAATCTAACGTGGATAAACATCTCGTAAAATCATAATACACGTAATTGTTCATGTTGCCCAATAGAGAATCAATAACCTCTCTGTTTACGAATATGTATGGAAAGTCCATGAATATGTATTGTGTTGTAATAAGAATCGATTAAATTTTATGTTTACTGAATTTCCTCATGATATATTATTGTGATCCCTAATCTACTACAGTAGAGCTGCTAAATATCCCTCTCCTGTTTTTTTAAACTACCTCTAGCTTATTCGCTTGAATTCGCTTCCGTGGCGTTTTCTATTTTTTGTTCCGGGAGTAAAATATCTAGCTAATGCCATTCAGCTTCTTTTTCCTTTAAAAAATGGAACCAACTGGCCAGCTCTGTCATTTTCACAGAACATATATACCCTAAGCCGGGGTCATTTTCCTCGTTCCTGGAAGGTGCAAAATGGACTGAAAAGAAACTAAAACATGTTTATCTACACCACAAAGTACGTAAGCGGCGGCGCGCCGCAGACAGAGGGGCCACTCTCACTTTGACATTTCGGTTTTACAGGGAATATTGGGCAATATTGGGCCGAGCTCAGTCGCGGCTGTCATGATTGCTTTGTGCAGGCGTTTGTCACGTCAATCATACATTAAGTACTGTAACGAGGTTGGTTGCATTGGATGGGTTACCTTTATTATTTTTTACAGACCGAATTTACTTTTTTGTTTTTAATTCTTTCTTTCAATTATTATTTTTAAGTTATAAAGGTCATTAATCTTTCAAGATAACAAATTAGAAATTCATTATCTAGGATTATAATAAATTATTTTAAGCCCATAGATGAAATTGGGAACTTGTCATAATAATAAGGTTCAAGTCATGCAGCTTACAAATATGTTTCCTCCGACTGCACAGCATAATTTTCTTCTTGTTTAAGATCATCTTTGTTTTTTTGATTTTATTAGGTACCTGTTTTTTACATTTATATTTTTGTCGAGCTTGGAGCTTTTTACAATTTAATTTTTTAAGTGGGATCATGATTACACTATTACTACGTCTTTTTACTCTCCAATATTCATCGTATGTGGTGTAATATGAAATGTTTCGTGATATTAAATGGATATTTGATGCCCTGTCTACCCTCTAAGGCATGTAAGCATGATATTATGATGTATGTTTAGACGAATCTATGTATTTATGTTTGTAACTTGGGCAACCTACTCTTTTTTTAATTCGGAATCAATATAGTAGCAACCCTAGCTGAACAAGGCTAGCGGCCCTGACGGAATACCAGCAATAGTTCTTAGAACCTGTGCGCCTGAACTGTCTCCGATCTTGACTCGTCTATTCCGCCTTTCATATGAGACTGGAAAAGTGCCGAATGCTTGGAAGCAAGCCAACGTACAGCCTGTGCCCAAGAAGGGCAGTCGAGCTGACCCGGCCAACTACAGACCCATCTCTGTAACGTCCATACTCTGTAAGAGTATGGAGCGTGTACTTAACAAAAAGCTCCTGGCATACCTAGAATCTAATGATATCCTTAGTGACCGTCAATACGGCTTCCGCCGAAATCGGTCTACTGGGGATCTTCTAGCGTTTGCCATTCACATATGGAGTGAGGCCATCGAGAGACACGGGGAAGCGCTTGCTGTCTCCCTCGACATCTCGAAGGCTTTCGATAGGGTCTGGCACGAAAGTCTCATTGGTAAGCTTCCTTCATTCGGTTTGCCCGGTGGTCTGTGTGATTGGATTGCAGACTTCCTGAGAGATCGGTCCATTCGTGTGGTTATCGATGGCTGCTCTTCGGACCAATTGGATATTAATGCCGGGGTCCCTCAGGGGTCAGTACTCTCGGCAACATTGTTCTTGTTGCACATTAATAATCTGGTTCCGTATGGTGCCGGACGTTAAGAGTTTCACCATCCCATGTCTTCCGTGGGTGTCGTAAAAGGCGACTAAGGGACAAACCAGAGAATGGGCAGCAGCGTTCTCTGTGCTCCTATAACAACCATACTGCGATCGCCAATCCGCCTGCCAAGCGTGGCGATTATGGCAAAACCCCCCCTATGAATAGCACAAATAAAAAATGGCCCCTAGTGCCCGGCAGCCCGCCTACCCTCGACTACGGTAGCGGTCGAGGTTACGGCATGGCAAGGGGTGCTAAGAATCTCCGGACGAGATCCAGCTACCCCAACAATCACCGACGACTGGACCTGGCAACGTACAACACGCGCACACTTCGGACCGACGAGAAGATCACCGAGCTCGAAGAGGAATTGAGCAGGTTGCGATGGAGCATTATAGGGTTATCTGAAGTCCGAAGAGAGGGGGAGGACTCGATAATCCTCAAATCCGGTAACCTGCTCTATTTCCGAGAGGGTGACCGGCAGTCCCAAGGTGGTGTCGGGTTTATCGGCCACAGGTCCCTTGTGAACAACGTGGTGAAGATCGAGAGTGTGTCGACCAGGGTGGCGTACCTTATACTCAGAATATCCTCTAGATATTCGCTGAAGGTCATACAGGTCTACGCCCCAACCTCGGCACACCCCGACGACGAGGTAGAGACCATGTATGAGGATATCTCCAGAGCCATGCATGGTTTCAAAACTCACTTCACCGTTGTCATGGGGGACTTCAACGTGAAACTGGGCAAACGAGACGAGGATGAGCTGCAAGTGGGGCAATTTGGAGTTGGACGACGGAACCACCGGGGTCACCTACTGGCCAGTTTTATGAAGAAGGAGGGCCTCTAAATGATGAACTCCTTCTTCAAAAAGCGTGAACACCGGAAGTGGACCTGGCAGAGCCCCGATGGTGCAACAAAAAATGAGATCGACTTCATCATGTCAACCAAGAAGCAAATGTTCAATAATGTCTCTGTGATCAATTCGGTAAAAACCGGGAGCGATCACCGCATGGTAAGAGGCACATTGCACATTAATATTAAGCTTGAAAGGTCTCGACTGATGAAGTCCACGCTCCGTCCAGCACAGGTCCAGGTCCAAAACCCCGAGAGCTTTCAGCTCGAACTCCAGAATCGTTTCGAGTAGCTCCGTGCCTGGGTAGCTCCGTGGACGAATACAGCGACGGGTTCGTGGAAGCTGTCCATACGGTCGGGTCTAAGTTTTTCAAGACCCGTCGTACAGATAGAAACAAAAAGCTCTCTGATCATACCCTCAAGCTTATGAAGGAGAGGCGTGAGATGATCCTACAGTCTTCAGATGAGGCGTGCAAATAACGGCAGATCAATAGACAGATCTCTACATCCTTGAAAAGAGACCTCCGCCGCTTTAATACCGAGCGTATTAAAGACGCGATTGAGCGAAATAAAGGCTCCAAGGTGTTTTCAAGGTATCTGTCTATTGGGCAGAGCCAGCTCACGAAACTTAAGACCGATGATGGCAGGATTGTATCCGCCAAACCGGAGCTTCTGAGGGAGATCGAGAGTTTCTATGGGCAGTTGTACACGTCAACCAGTAAACCCGTTGCGAATCTAGCAAACGACCCAAGAGCTAGATTGACCCGACACTATACCGAAGATATCCCGGACGTCAGCCTGTACGACATTAGGATGGCTCTGAAACAGCTTAAAAACAACAAGGCGACGGGTGATGACGGAATCACGGCTGAACTCCTGAAGGCGGGTGGAAAACCGGTCCTCAAGGCCCTTCAGAAGCTTTTTGATTCCGTCATACTCGAGAGCAAAACGCCACAGGCATGGTGCAGGGGTGTGGTGGTACTCTTCTTCAAGAAGGGCGACAATGCCCGGCTGAAGAACTATAGACCCATCTCGCTTCTTAGCCATGTTTACAAGTTGTTTTCAAGAGTCATCACGAATCGTCTCGCGCGCAGGTTTGACGATTTCCAGCCTCCCGAACAAGCCGGATTCCGAAAAGGCTTTAGCACCGTAGACCACATACATACACTGCGGCAGGTTATACAGAAGACCGAAGAGTATAACTTGCCTCTCTGTTTAGCGTTTGTGGACTACGAGAAAGCCTTCGATTCGATCGAGACTTGGGCTGTACTACAGTCTCTCCAACGGTGCCAGATCGACTACCGGTACATTGAGGTGTTGAAGTGTCTGTACAAAAACGCCACCATGTCAGTCCGTCTTCAGGATCAGACCTCGAAACCTATCCTTCTCCAGCGCGGCGTAAGACAGGGAGACGTAATTTCTCCGAAACTGTTCACTGCTGCGCTGGAGGACGTCTTCAAGGTTCTGGACTGGAAGGGGCTTGGCATCAACGTTAATGGCGAGTACATCACTCACCTTCGGTTTGCCGACGACATAGTGATCATGGCTGAGACCATGGAGAGCCTCAGTAAAATGCTCGATGACCTTAGTAGAGCTTCCGAAAGAGTGGGTCTTAAAATGAACATGGACAAACCCAAGGTCATGGTGAACGCCCATGTAACACCCACTCCTATCAAGATCGGAGACTCTACACTTGAAGTTGTAGACGATTATGTTTACCTGGGACAAACGGTCCAGTTGGGTAGGTCCAACTTCGAGAAAGAGGTCAACCGTCGAATCCGACTCGGCTGGGCGGCGTTCGGGAAGTTGCGTGGTATCTTCTCGTCCAATTTACCGCAGAGTCTCAAGACAAAAGTCTACGACCAGTGTGTGTTGCCAGTGATCACCTATGGGATCGAGACGTGGTCGCTCACAATGTGCCTTATCAGAAAGCTTAAAGTCACCCAAAGGGCAATGGAGAGGGCTATGCTCGGAATTTCCTTGCGTGATCACGTCAGAAATGATGATATCCGCAGGAGAACCAAAGTTACCGACATAGCCCGAAGAATTGCCAAACTTAAGTGGCAGTGGGCAGGGCACATTGCTCGCAGAACGGATGGCCGATGGGGCCGAAAAGTTCTGGAGTGGCGACCGCGAACTGGAAGACGATACGTTGGAAGGCCTCCCACTAGGTGGACCGATGACCTGGTGAAGGTTGCGGGAAGGCGCTGGATGCGAGACGCATGGGATCGGTCAATGTGGCGACGCCTGGGGGAGGCCTATGTCCAGCAGTGGACGACTTTCGGCTGAAATGATGATGAATGATCTGCTAAAACCCGGCACCTTTGGGTATGCTGACGACAGCACTGTTGCTGAGAGATACTTGTCCAACGCACGGGCTACCGGGCCGCAGATCCGGTCTCTCCGTGAGGCCATGGTGGAGCGTTTGAACCTGTCCTTGCAGGCAGTCTCCGAATGGGGCGATGCCAATCTGGTCAGGTTTAATGCTGCTAAAACCCAGGCGTGTCTTTTTTCCGCTAAAAGGAGCCAATTCTACCCGGCTCCTTCTTTCCGTGGTGTAACCGTGCCGATAACGGACCATCTTGAGCTTCTTGGTGTTTCGTTGACATCGACTCTCAATTTTGGCCCATACATTGAGGGAAAGGCTCAACTGGCGGCCAAAAAGTTGGGGATCCTTTCGAAGGTGAGACGGTATTTCACGCCGGAACAGCTGCTCAACTTGTATCAAGCGCAAGTTCGATCATGCATAGAGTACTGTTCTCATCTCTGGGACGGATCTGCCAAATACCAGCTTGATGCACTTGAATCGATCGAAAAGCGGGCCAAGAGACTCATCGGCAATGAGGCACTGGTCAAGTCAAAGCTCCAAAGCCTTGAACATCGTCGCCGAGTTGCCAGCTTGTCGGTTTTTTATCGGTTGCATTTCGGGGAGTGTGCGATGGAATTGCATGATCTGATTCCGCCCAGCCCGTTCCATCATCGGACTACCAGACGTACGGCGTTGCGTCATCGGTACATGGTGGATATCCCACCCATACGCACAAAACGTTTTGGGGACACTTTCATTATGCGTACAGCTAAGGAGTGGAATTCCCTGCCGGAGTCTGTGTTTCCCGATAGCTACAATCTTGGGGTCTTTAAGTCAAGAGTGAATAGGTTTTTTCTAGGCAAGCGTGCTTCACCGTCGACCACAACATCGCTTACCATCAGGTGAGATAGTGGTCAAGCGCAAGCCTATTGACGAGAAAAAAAAAAACCCTATAGAATCTGTCAAGTTTAGCTGTCAATTATCTAAACGGCGGGAGTGGCCCTTCTGTATACTTACTATTTTGTGTCTACACTCACAACGTAATGTTCCAAATATGAATTCAAAAAAACAACTGCATCATAAAATAACTTTTTAATTTTTATAGCACACTTTTACTTTTTAATTTATTGGCGCTGGGCTCATTGACATTGACAGTCATGGTGCTATGAGAATCTAAATTGCCCGCCATACTGCATATTTTTTCCTGTTCCACTTTTATTTTATTTAAACTGTATGAGTGAAGATAAAATAGTGTATGCAACGGCATATAAGGTATTAAAACACTCGCGTGTTAATATTATCACATTCGGCTTCGCCTCATGTGATAAACCTACACTCGTGTTTCAATAACCCGTATTATATGACCATTGCATAAACTACTATTATTTCTTACCTAAATCCTTTAAAAGATCTGTCTATCACTTTTTTTAATGGTAACACAGCTCTTTGTCTATGTCT
Organism: Orthosia gothica; assembly: GCA_949775005.1. Lineage (NCBI taxonomy): Eukaryota > Metazoa > Arthropoda > Insecta > Lepidoptera > Noctuidae > Orthosia > Orthosia gothica. The sequence goes on from OX459067.1 coordinate 14,155,199, forward strand.
ATGTCTCTCATAGTAATAATTGATGAAATGATGACCAATTTATTCACTGGACATCCTTTAGTCTGCTATAGCCCATTCCCGACACTCGAACTCATACAACACAATTTTACGATCAAATAAACAACTCTAGAAACGTCCAAACACAACACATAAATTGCACCAAAGCGTTGTATTTTATTGCCCTAACATAGTTGAAAGTTACAGCCGTGTCAAGTATAGTATAAAACAATATATAGTGTAAAATAATATATTAAAGATGTAAAACCACAAACATAAATGTAACTAGATGACACGATTGTATTTCACGTGCTAAAAACGGAGTAAAGTTACGATCAATGATCGTAATCTGAGCTTTTTATTTAGCATTATCGGCATCGCAAATCCACCGAAATCTAGAAAAATGCCTTGTTATGCCATATTGAATGTATAGAAAAATGCTGTAAGTATTGTACTTATAGAAAAAGTTGGCCGAGGCATTGGAAATGTTTTCTTTCATTAATAAGTAAATTTGTTTTTAAATTGTTTGTGAAAAAGTGGCACTCTTGGTTTTCATACAGATAGAGCGACTTACGATATCTATTTAGATTTATGTCTATGTAAAACACTATAGCAGCACCAAGATGCGTTATGACTCTCTTGAATAATTCAGTTTTATCGAGAGGTGTCGTGGAAAGTAAATTATTCAGCACTGTTCGTAGTCATATTGGGTAATAAATATCAAACTATTGGATGTTTTCCAAGTAAGTATCGTAAGGATTATCTTGGGATAAGCTACATTATCTTTAGAAGTCCTTTGTGAAGATCGTCCTTTTTATGCCGCTAAGGAAACTTTGACATTTGAGACAGATTTTACTGGGTGACAGATTATAGATACTGCAGGCAGTTAGTTGATATCACCCGACTAGAACAGGTACTAATCCATTGATGTATTAAAAAGAGGTAGATACGGGACTGCTCACAGCGCTTGGTCCTACTAATCTAAGTGAATGCCCGCAGCGGGCACTCAGTCGCTCACGGCACATGGTTGATCCCACAGCTCAATAATTTCAGTGTTTTTATATTTTTTTGCAATAAATACGCATCAAAATGACTTCTTGTATAGCTAAACAGTGTTTAAATAATACCAGACAGAAAAATAAGTCACACGGGATCACTTACCACTCGTAAGTACATTCAAAAATGTTAATTTGTTGAAAATTACATTGTTCGCCATATTTGTGAGAGCGAGATAGATATTACAAAAATGCGTGAGAGACACGATACGCACATATTTCAAAGTCATTTCATTCATTTAGCATTCGGACAACATTCGGCGGCTAACGCGATTTCACTCGCACTACAGCGCCGTCTCCTATCTCTGTCCTTGTCTATCGGTAACTGTAGGTTTGGGCCTGTTGATGACACTGAACACAGGTGTGTGAGTTTCGGTGCATGTAGTCGTGCACCGAGCCCAGGTTTTCTGATCGCGATGTTAGCGCGTAACGTATCTTCCTCTTTTTAATACATCAATGTACTAATCGCTTCTTTTGCGCACAGCCAGTGTTAGTTCTGCCAGAATATGTGTTACTAGCTTCTTCCAGCGGCTTCGCCCGCCTGAAAAGATTATACCGGGATAAAAAGCTTTTATAGCTCATTTGCTATTCCAGACTATAATCTAACTCTGAGTCAAATTTTATCTAGATCCGTTCAGCCGTTCTAGCGTGATTGAGTAACAAAAATAAATCCATACACACATCCATTCATCGAAACTTTCACATTTATAATATTTGTAAGATATCACGTGTCAGTCAAAAGCATGAGTAGACAGACATCTTTGGGCTCGTTCTTTCCATCGTTTGTAGATTGAATCCATCGCTTTTCGTCAGAGGAAAGCGAGGTAAAGGAATCATCACGAAAAAAAACAAAAACTGTAAGAGACTAACTTTGTTATTACTTGGCAATGTTTCAGCAAATCTCTTAACTTTACAGGTGTCTAAAGAAAGTTGTAAACACTTTTTTATCAGATGGGCAAGAAGGTTGTTTGTCGACAACACTGCCATAACAATTTGGAAGAAACAAGAATTGTTTCTTATGCACGAGGGTAATTTTTACAAGATCAAGTCACCACATCAAAGAAATTGGCGATTTTAATGAATGACTAGCGTTTTCACTCAGTTTGCTCCCGCGATCTCCGAATCGAATCTACCGGAACTGTCCATATTTTCGGGATAAAAAGTGTGAGTCTCGCCAATAGTAACTACGGAGCTACTCTATAGCTTTAAATATAACAGTAAAATGATTTTCGTAATCAGTTTCAATAGCCTGTTTAATATACCTACCTAAACAGTGACAATGGAACATATATTATTGTGTCAAAAAATAATTCAAAAGATCAAAAAACCCGACTGCTTAAAAATCGAACTAAAAAGACGTAATCAAGAAAAATATCATGCTGTGCAGTCGGAGGATACATGTAGCAAGCTGGCTGACCAAAACCAGATATATCATCCGACAGGACAGCATGTTTTTTTTCTTGTTTACGTCTTTTTAGTTCGCTTTTTAAGCATTCGTTTTTTTTTTTCATTTAACAATATTTACTTTTTTTTTTCGAATTCGGTACATTTAAACATATAAGTGTTTCATATTTTTTAAATCGCCTCTTAAAACCCTTTATTTACAATTATGATTACAATAACAATATTTTAAACTTACAGTTATAATAGTTGTAAGGACTGAAGTCCTTACAACTATTATATTACAAATTTCATTAACAGCTTTGTTGAACATACATAAAATAATAAATAAAAACCAAAAACCCGCCTGCTTAAAAAGCGAACTAAAAAGACGAAAACATGAAAAAATCATGCTGTGCAGTCGGAGGATACATCTGGCTTTGGTCAGCCAGCTCGCTAATATGTATCCTCCGACTGCACAGAATGTTTAAATTATTGTTACCCGACTGCCGAAGGAGGGTAATGTGTTCATCAGTCTATGTATGTTTGTTCCTATGTGGCGTTCTAGAGACCAAATGCGTTGGCCGATTCTGATTCTTACGTCAATCGATTCGTCTTAACCCTGCGAGTGTCACTGGCTACGATAAAATTGGAAAAGAATAAAAATGGCGAATTTTGGGCGCCATTTTGTAAGGTTTTATTTTTATACCCATCACGATGGGAAAATAAATTGGGCCCCCGCAATATGGCGCTCAAAAGCAGTCATATGTCAATTTTTCAATTTTATTGTAGCCAGTGACACTCGCAGGGTTAAGACGAATCGATTGACGTACGAATCATCAAAATCGGCCAACGCGTTTGGTCTCTGGAACGCTACACAGGAACAAACATACATCGATACAAACGTACATACAAACATAGACTGATAATCACATTACCCTCCCTCGGCAGTCGGGTAAGAAAATAACTGAAAATGTATCGAAAGTCGTCCTTAAAAATAAGTAAAATTCGATTTATTTCTTTTTAAGGTTGACCTCCAAAACATGAAATTATACTGTCTGTAATTCCATTCAAGAATAGTATTGTACTTTGTGTGGATACGAAGTTCAGTGTGGAAATCGACTTAGATGGCAACTCAAAAACACCGCGATCGTGTGAAACGAAACGCAGATAATGTCACTTGTCAGTTCGGCCGAACCGAAACGTCATCAAAGTCAAAAAAATCCATCCAGTCATACTCATAACCTTAAAATAAAATGATAAGCTTACAAGAATCTGTGTATAATAAATCTCTAGCAAGAAAATAAAAGCCATAGAATAAATTAGTGCTGTTTTCCTATGCAGGAGTTATAAAATACGTACTTGTAAATAGGCGGAGGCGCCAGCGTGCACATGACGACTGGTTGAAAATGGTGTCAAATGAAAGATGGTTTTCGCTGACAAATCGATAATTTCTGTGGAAGAATGTGCCGTGTAAATGGGTGTTAAAACGAGAGATAGTGAAAATAACGTAAGATATCAAGGTTAGTGGCTAAAGGATTTGTTCCAAAACCAGGTATTGGTTTTGATGAAATATTGTCCCCCTGTGTTAGGGACATTCATCTCTAAGGTTACTTTTTGCTTTAGCGGATCAATGAACGACGTAAGACGTTAAAACTGCCTTCTTAAATGGTTTTTGAAGAAAACTGTTTACATTAATATACCAGTTCATGAATGAGTAAAATGGTTTTTTAATCTAACATGAGTTTCGATGAATATTGTGAAAGTAATAAGCAAGTTACTTTTGTCCTGGCAGACTTGTAGCTGGGCTGAACATAGGCTTTCCGATGCGCTAGGCACAGCATGCTGCTGTTTTTTTTTATGAAATTTACTGCAGCCATTGCAGCCAACTTCAGTCCAGCCAAAAAGGTTGGTGATTAATGTAACTGAGGTGATAACTATAAGCAAGCAGCAAGAAGACATGCTGCCCCGACTGCTGAGCAAAGGGCAAAAGAATGATAACTTTGTTAAAAGCTAAATGTGGCATTCAAAACGCCTCAAAGGAACAAGCTCGCTTTTCACGGTTGTCCGGATCAAAATGCCAGCCATGTGGGGGGAGAAAGAGACTTGACTTTATTATGTATTAGTCAGTCTTTTACTCTCTCACATTTGGTTGGTATGTAATCATCATCATCATGCTGCTCCTGAGATGTCTGCTCATCAACACCCAACATAGTCACTAAATTCGCAGTGACGTGATACATACCACAACTTGAATTTATTTCAATAATATGTGTCTACCTATATACATGACATATTATTTTCTTAAATTGTATGTTATTTCAAATAATTTTATGTAATAAATTTTCCATTTTACACAAATGATGCCTAAGTATCTACTTATTCTGTTCTTCTTGTCTGTGTATTATATTTTTCTCAACATTGACATTTATTTTATTTGGCACAACTACTTACTGGACCATTTCAATATTGTTCTTTCAAGGCAATCAAGGACACCTTATCCTTTTTATCAGCTCTTAGGTCATACTGGTCAGTCGATGGGTTTTAAACTCTTTTATTATATTTAACAGGTTGACTGCCACGAAGGTCACCGGTGACCCCCAAACAATACATTTTCTATTGTGTTTATTTCGTGGCAGTCAACCTGTTAATTTAATTGATGGAATGAAAAAAATATTGCACATGAACAAATTATAAAATTTGTTGCAGTGTATTTCTTTTAAGTACCTAGGTACTTGTAGTTTGTTATAATTTGTATTACCTATTTCATTTTATTAAAAAAAAATTGTTCTTTTTTTATTGTAACTTATTTTTATTATTATTTTTAGTCTATCTATAGGCTCGCGCTTGACCACTATCTCACCTGATGGTAAGCCTCTGAAATTTATTTAATTCTGATGTTCATTATTATAATTAGTTTGTAGGAAACTATACAGTTTAGACAAAAATTCTTGATCCACGATTTTCGACCTATCCTGTATCTGGTTCATAACATCTTAGTTACCTAATTAAGTTCTGTTGTAATAGGGAAAATGAATAGATATTCCAATGTAATTTATTTTAATATTAATGTTAGGTTCTTCTTTGGAAGCGTATTTAATATTTTGCCTCTATACTGTAAATAACACTACTGATAACCTACTGCTACCTTACTTATTATTATTAATTATCATTTGTTTAATTTTATAATTTTTTGTTTTTTCAAATAAATTAAATTAAAATGAAAACATGTGTTTACATTAATTGTTAAAATCCTAACTACCTGGACTTATAACATTATAAATTCCAATGTGAGTCTGTTTGGTACGCTTTCAAGGCGTAACGTAGGTATTTCGACGGAATTTGGCATATGGATTGAACCTGTCCTACATTTGATATAATTTTTATCCAGAGACTTGAGAATTAGCATTAGTTACCTCGATTAATGCTTGAGCTTTCTATGTATGAGAAGAGGCCTATGTCCTGTAGTGAAACAGTTGCAGGCTGTCATTATTTTCATAATGTTCTCTTTGGATAATAAAAACACTAACCATGCAGGCGAAACAGCGGCCAGCAGCAGCAGAATATTTAATAGAATTCTCGCATCTTACTTCTTTGTCATTATAATCATGTCCATCGCTAGAAATATAATCCCCGTGGCTTCACATCGACTGACTCTATGGATCTTGCAGCCAGCTGATTCCTGCGACCTTTGTCAAGTCATCGGTTTACTTTTTTATTTTTGATACTCTTCTTGACCATGTCTCGCACTTGACCACTATCTCACCTGAGGGTAAGCAATGATGTGGTCGAAGGTGTAACACGTTTGCCTAGAAGAAACCTATTCACTCTTGACTTAAAAACCGTTCAGGTTCAGAATGTCCAATTCCCAAAATGTCCCACGGTTTCAAAATGTCCAATTCCCGAAATGTCCAATACCCGAAATGTCGAATACCCGAAATGTCCAATACCAGAAATGTCCAATACCCGAAATTTCCAATTCCCGAAATGTCAAATTCCCAAAATGACCAATTTCAAAATGTCCAATGCCCAAAAGGTCCAATTCTCGAAATGTCCAAAATGCCTAATCAATATTTTCAGTCAAATTCAATCATTCTGGGCATTCGACATTTTGAGAATCGAACATTTTGGGCATTGGACATTTTGAAAATTGGACATTCTGAACCTGAACGTTAAAAACCCCGATGTCCGTATATATAATGTTTCTCTATGGTTGTAGCTATTGGGAAACACTGTGAAACACAGACTCCGGCAGGGAATTCCACTCTTTAGCTGTATGCATATTGAAAGTATTTTCAAAACGTTTAGTGCGTATGGGTGGGATGCCCTCTGCAGGCCTGCAGCAGAAGGACAGATAAGCAAAATCCCGGAATAGCAAAATCCCAGATTAGCAGAAGGACAGATTTGCATAAAGGCAGAAGTACAGACCCACACAGAAAACAAAAATAAAATTGAATATTTACAATTGGTAAATTTTATTTGAAAGTAACTAGGTTTTTTTTTTATTCGTTGTAAGCTCGCGTTTGACCACTATCTCTAAGCCTAAGTGATGGTGTGGTCGAAAGTGAAGCACGCTTGCCTAGAAAAAACCTATTCACTCTTGACCTGAAGACCCCTAGGTTGTAGATATCAGGTCACGGCGCACAGTGTGTTCTGGTGCGCCGGTGATGGGGGGTACTCCCCAGAGGAGGGTCCGGTGACGGACAGCCGCGGCGGGTTCGCGGTGAGTGCTAACGCGTACCCGTGTTCCCGCCATAAGCGGCACAGGAGGACACCGTCGAGTTTTAGTGGGTTAGAGTCCCACATAACTGCGCTATCTCCCCGTGGTAGCTCAGTATGCATGAGCATTTCTCCAAGATAAAAAAAAAAAGCTGTACGCACAATGAAAGTATCTTCAAAACGCTTTGTGCGTATGGGTGGGATATTCACCATGTACCGATGGCGCATTGCCGTACGTCTTGTTGTCCGATGATGGACAGGGCTAGGCAGAATCAAATTGTGCAGTTCCATCGCACACTTCCCGAAATGTAACCGATAGAAAACCGACAGGCTGGCAACCTCCGGCCGTCGTCGGTGTTCAAGACTCTGGAGCTTTCAGTCGACCAGCACATCGTTCCCGATCAGTCTTTTGGGCCGTCTGTCAATCAACCCAAGTGCATCAAGTTGGTATTTGGCAGATCCGTCCAAGAGGTGAGAGCAGTACTCCATGCATGACCTTTAGATAATAATATATAAATCAAAGAGGTCACAAATTGATAATAAGGTTAACTACTAGGATTTGTAACTTTTTTGACGGCGACAGTACATTATCTGCCTTTTTGCAAATCTGTCCTTCTGCTAATCTGGGATTTTGCTATTCCGGGATTTTGCTTATCTGTCCTTCTGCCGCAGAGGGGTGGAATGTCCACCATGTACCGATGCCGCATCGCCGTACGTCTTATAGTCCGATGATGAAACGGGCTAGGCGGAATTAGATCATGCAATTACATCGCTCACTCCCCGAAATGCAACCGATAAAAAACCGACAAGCTGGCAACTCGACGACGATGTTCAAGGCTCTGGAGCTTAGACTCAAACAGTGCCACATTGCCTATGAGTCTCTTGGCCCGTTTTTCGATCGACTCTAGTGCATCAAGCTGGTACCTGGTGGATCCGTCCCAGAGATGAGAACAGTACCTATTCCAGACTTTGTGAGAGGTCTACTAGTATACTAACTAGGTACTCTCCAATCTTGGCCACCCTGAGCAGCGCGCTATGCCATGCGCATCGGTAAGCTAACTTCAGGGCGGCCATGAAGATTGGCGTGTAGGTACCTACCTATTGAAGTTGGGCGGGTTACGTACGCTTACACAATGACCGCTACGCTGGGTAACTAATAATCTCCACAAATTGCCTGGGGTACCTGAGGATGGTCGGTGCCGAGGCCGACCCAGAAAGAGGAGGCGAGATGACCTAGACGTTAGGTACCTAGGTCATAGTAAAAATATAGAAACGGTATGAAAACTACCTACAAACGCTCAAAACGGCACACTAAAACAAAAATAAGTTACCACCAGGGTTGGATTATGTACTATAATTATAGTATGTATACTATAATTTCGCTCTTTGTACTATATACTATCCACATCTAAGGATAGTACGCTAAAATACTATAATTAAAGGTTGCTTCCGAATTCTTAGTTTTACGTCAATATTTCGACCGTGCGTGTATCCGACCGAATTCTGATCTTGCGATGTTTTCTCTGTCGATGGCCGGGGATGTATTTTGGAGCAAACTATACCAATGGCATGATTTGACAAACGATAGGCCGTTTAAAGAAATATCAAAATTTGTCCTAGATTGTTTAGTACTTCCACATGCAAATGCCGACTGCGAACGAACAAACTGGCAACACAATCCATAGACGCCATATTATTGTCTTGTGACGCTATCAAAAGCGGCAGTAAAAGTGGGAATTGTACTGATTTTATTCCTACTGAGGATATGTTGACGAGATTAAATGCCAATGGTGAAGATATAACTAATAGTAATATTCAAGAACTGATAAACTTAGAAGAGGAGTAAATTTTGTCATAACTGGTGTTGATTTTAATGACTAATTAGTTAAATTAAAAATAATGAAAGTGTACTATAATTTTTATAAATACTATCCTTTTCTTTTTTTTGTGCTATCTTCTTCAACGTAGGTACCTAAATCCAACCCTGGTTACCACTCGTCGCGACGCGGCACTTAGTACTGACTGACATTACCTAGAAAGTGCACGAACGGTCTCGTCGGTGCGTACGTTTGTATCAGTGTGCCGTTTCGAGCGTTTGTAAGTAGTTTTCGTACTGTTTGTATATGTTTACTGTGCCTACTGGGTACTGCAGGGTCTGGTCCGATGTGGCTCAGGATAAGAATAGGTAGTTACTTACTAACTTGGAAGGATTTGGTGTTAAAAAGTTGCAATGAGAAAAATTTATGAGTTTAAATGGTTTAGTCATGTTGAGTAGATGAATCAAAGGCGACTGACAATGCCGGGAGCGGGAAGGAATGCTCCCAGACCTTATTGGTGACTTTCTTTAGAAAGTTCCCTGTCGAGTGGATCTAGTAAGCGGCGTTCTGTCCTTTTTGCCTACCCCCATGGGCAACGTGAGTTTACATACGTGTGTAACAAAATACACCCAAACCTTGATCCTAAACTTATTTCATCGATATTTCTATCACATCTAATTCCTTCAAGAAAAACCCAATAACGATGTTTCGTAACCTTCAAAGGAAAAATCTTATTTTTCATTTCACCAAAGTTTAGGAGGCGTTTCCACTTATCTTTTTTGTTTCGTTTATTTTGGGTAGTTATAGAATAGGTACCTAATATTCCCTGTTATGGGAAAGCTATTTTTATTGAGAAAATGGTTTTTATTGCCTATCTGCCAGATAAATTGTTTATTTTAGGGGAGGAAGGGTGTTGGGTAAATATAGTGTGTGTGAGTAGGTATGATGAATCTCGCAGTTACATAATGATGGGGAAAGTTAAGTGACAGAGTGGTTATTTCGGTGAACAAAATGGGTATTAGGATGGGAATGGGAACCAACGACTAGGTATATTCAAGGCTTTGACTTGACCAGTGCCTCATTGCCGATGAGCCACTTGGCCCGCTTTTCGATCGAATCTAGTGCATAAAGCAGATCTCGAGTCGATCTTGAGTGCTCTATTTGGCAGATCCGACCCAGAGATGTGAACAGTATTCCATGCTTTGTGAATGAAATAATCGAACTTGCGCTTGATACAATTAGATCATTCTAAATAGGTAGGTACGAATGACACTTTAAATTGATCTATTATCAGGGTAAGGCCGCCAAAATTGTCAATTTTTTTGTGTTACATTCTTGTCGTTTTTTTTTATAGTATGTTATGGTTAATCTATTTAATAAATTGTAGAGTATATCTAAATTATATGTTTACCGTCGAATAAATAGATGATATGCCCCTGCTATAATAATAATATTGTAGCGAAAATCCTGTAACTGATTAGTTTTATCGATAATTTAAAATAAAACAATGGCTTTTGCTTTTGTGTTACAATTTATTTGTGTTATGAATTTTTACCCCAAAGCTACTATTTAAAGAGCCAAAGTGGAAAACGCAGTATTAATATGGCAACACAGTTATCGAAAAAAGAACAAAAAAAACGGCAGGCATATTTATTCGCCAGTGAAGGAGCCTAAAGTGCGCGTCACATTATTGTTTGTGTGGAAAAAAAAAATGATTTAATGTGATTTCTGAGATAAGAATCAGTTATTTTAATGTTGTTGTATTATATTTGTTGGAGATGAGGTCAAAAGTATACTTTGAATCGCCCATTAGTGCGTAATTGTAATAAATAACCGAAATATAACCTAAAATTGTTGTAAAAATTTTGCTTTTGTGTTGCATTTGTATTACGCTTGTGTTACATTTGTGTCACTTTTGTGTTGCATTTGTGTTATTGTAACACAAAAGTATGTGTTACGTAACACAGTAGATCTATAAAGCCGCATGCATAGTGGTATTTGAACTGATTTTTGAAAGTAATGTAACTGAGTGTGATTTTGTTGGTATGACAAACGCAATACTTACATACACTGATATTCTAGTAAACAGATACGTTATACACTCACAAAACAACCGAAAAAAGTGTTCCGCGCAGAAGCGGCAGCACACATACACACTTTTCATTCATCTGACATTTCACTACAAGTCGAAAGGAATGGCTTGATAAAATCAACAAGAAAAAAAGAGACAGCTAGTGTTTGTCACTTGCGTGTAAATGTAAACAAACATTGTACTGCCCAAATCTGTATACCTACATTTAGCAAATAAACTATTTCATTCATTCATTCATTCAAATATCAGAATATTAGCACAGAAAAAATAATAGATATTAGGAAAAAAAAAAAACGTAAAATGAGGTTTATTGCGTTCTAACATATGGTATGAGATCCCTTCTGTTTTATGTACTTTGGTATCATAATTGGTACACTTTCTAAATACACACGATGGCATTATTTAATTTTGTTTTTGTTTCAACAAAGCGTATCGCTCTTCGCCTTGCGTGCCATAGACTAAAGACTATACGTCCCAATTAGGACGTATTCGAGTCTTCACAATGCGCGCGCTCATCACATATCTGTTTACAAGAATATCATTACTTTTTAATAGTGAAAACCAGAAACAAATTAGAACTACTTTTTAGATGTTTATTTTGCTAGTCTTTTGATAACATTTTCAAAGATATTTTGAGACTATGTTTTTGTTAAGCACAAGACTTTCGTTAGCGCCTTTTAATACGATTATTTTTAAATCTTTCATTTATTTTTTAAACTATCGTTACGACATCCCTATTTTTTTAAAATATGTATTGAAAATTTGTCAAGTTTTGGATTGTCTTTAATTTGTAAGAATTATAAAATTTCTCGTTTTAAAGTTTATTTTATTAAGTTAGTTTTATAGACACATAGAACTAACTCTGTATTATTTTTATTTTTTAACTCACAGATTAGTTTTTTTTTTCAATTTTATTATTAAAGGTACAAGTACATCGTTTAAAAATCGTATTTCATTACTCCAATAGCACTGCAGTCCGCCCAATAAAAAAAAATATCTTGTATTATTTTAGGTTATTTACTTCACCATTATGAAACCATCTTTACCGAAAAGATGTGTTACTTTTGGGTTACATTTGTGTAACGGTAACACAAAATCTGTTGTGTTACTTTTGTGATATAATTGACAATTTCGGCGGCCTTACCCATCAACAAATTGATTTATTATTTTTAACGTATGCTTGGATTTGTCATTCGTAATGTCAAGGTATTTCAACACCCACATACTAAATTAGTTCTCTAGTTACAATAGCCTTATAAGAAGCATCCTGGAATACTGCAGTGTAATATGGAGGGCTCACTACGCAACCCACTCCCCAGGTAGCAATTTTACGTCATGACGACGTCCATTCACGGTCATTTTCGACGTAAATGACGTCGTAAAAAACGTCCCACAGACGTACTAAATGACGGCCTAATGTCAGGTCTCAGCGACGTCTCTGAAGACGTCATATTAACGTCTCCAGATAACGTCATATTAACGTCTCCAGATAACGTCATATTAACGTCTCATTAACGTCTCCAGATAACGTCATATTAACGTCTCCAGATAACGTCATATTAACGTCTCCAGATAACGTCATATTAACGTCTCCAGATAACGTCATATTAACGTCTCATTAACGTCTCCAGATAACGTCATATTAACGTCTCCAGATAACGTCATATTAACGTCTCCAGATAACGTCATATTAACGTCTCCAGATAACGTCATATTAACGTCTCCAGATATCGACTTATTCACGTCCCCAGATAACGTCATATTAACGTCTCCAGATAACGTCACCTTAACGTCGCCAGATAACGTCTCCAGAAGACGTCAATACCACGTATTGTGAAGACCTCCTATAATAACGTCTATTAACGTCTTCAGACACATTAATATAACGTTATCTGAAGCGTTAATATGACGTCATCCGGGATCAATTTGGCCTCGATGCAATTCATCCAGCCACAGTCTTCAAGTAACTCTGAAAGGTCAACATTAAAAACACAAATTTGCATTGTAGTATTATTTATTATAACGAGTTAACTATCACAACTTAATTAATAAATGGAGAATTTTAATCCTTATAACCATGGAGCATAGGAAAACATATAAAAGAATTACTAGTTGCCTCTTGAGGAATAACAACACATTTTGAAATAATATCATAAACAGGTACAATTTTGTAAGCTGAACAGAGTTCCGAAACTTTAAAAATATCAATAACAGCAGAATCATAAGGATACGTATAGTAGGAATCATAATGTACAAACTCTTTTCCATAGACGAACAAGGAAACCTCTCCATTAATCTTACATCTCAAAATATTATGTATCTCGACTACTTTGCCGTTTGCATAGCAGTAACAATTATTAGCTAAACCAGATTTTGTATACATTGCAAAACCCTTATAAACAAGTTTATTAAAGCATTCATAAGCATTGTTATCAACAGGCGTTGGTCCTAAGCTATTGTAATAAAAAACCGCTGGTACCTCGTCAATCAGTTTTGGAGGAAAAGTAGATTCCATTTCTTTTAATCGTTTATAAATTTGCTGCAACGGTTTGTTAGGTGACCTAACTAATTTTTTTAACATGCCTAAATAATTTTCGAAAGGAAAGGCGGAATAACTGTCCAAATCACCAAATAAACGAACGTCATCACACAAATGACATAACATTTATGAACATTGTAAATTAAAAATTTCCGGCTATAAATAGTTTCGGAATGTCTTATGAACATTAATAATAGCTCATGTGCTAAATATGTACCTACTTTATTGATGTTTCTAGGGCTACAAAGAATTGTTATAGCACAATGAAATAACAAAAAATTTTCATACAGGGAGGTTGGAAGGATATTTTTTAGAACAACTGGTCCAGTATATAACAAAAACATCCTAAATTCGGTGGCTTTCCAGCGAGCCAACTCACTGATACTTCGCGGTCGCCTGTTAAATTCAACAGGTATACAACTTGCACAGCTAAGTAATTTTTCAGAAACTGCATTTACTAAACGGCTATTTAAACGAACATTTAAATCACCACCAACCCAAACATTTAAAAGTTTCCTCATGACTCCCAGACAAACAGCATGCATATAATCAATGGGAAACAATGAAACTAAATCTATGGGAAGCGTCAAAAGTGGAGATTCACCAACATGATGGTCGTCATCAGACTGTAAACGAAATTGTGAATCCGTTCTCCTACTCGCAGATACGCTTGTATAAATCACTCTACCTTGAATATACTCACCAGGTTCTACACATTTATCACATGATGAGTATCCACCATGGGATTTAGTACATTTGATAAAAGCTCTAGCTGGAGCGTCACATACAAAACTATGTACTTTTACAATATAATGAGTATCTTCAAAATTTATTCCATCATTAAGTAATGTAGACAGTTCTTCAACAAATGGCCCCAAAAACAGATTCAATGGTGAAGGTTTAGAGTTTCCACAGAACAGAGTTATTACAAATGGCTGTGCACAATTAAAGTTTTTGATCAAACCTAATATAGGCCATAGTTGAGTATTCGTGCTTTTAAAAAGTGGCAAACCATCAACATTAAAAGACAACAATATTTCACTATTTTTAAAGTTGAACCCACTGTACAGTTTTAATTGTGCTTGTATTTGATTTATGAGACCAATGTGCACCAATTCACCAGATTGCAAAGAGTTACTTGATATATTCATTGGCGTATTTAAAAACGTTCTGCTATCTCTAGGCAATTTAGGGCAAAAAGGATTTAGAATTTTTAGAAGACTATCTAGAGCACTGTGGGAAATTTTATGTTCTACGGTAGCCCAATGTCTTAATTGCGATGGCAAATCGTTAGCATCGTCAGATCGTGAATCATCATTATCTATAAAACAATCCTCAAACAATGTTGATTGACAATTTTCATCTAAAAAAATATTCTCTTTATATGTCCTTAAACAGTTTTCATTTAAAGTATTGTTGTCAATACTACTGTTACTCGTAGCTATAGATGTGGATGTATATTGTGGTGAAGATGGCAAATCACTTAATGATGGCTGTAATGTACTTCTTTGTATTTCTAAAATAATTTTTCGTTTTTCTGCCAAAATCCTTCTATACATTTGACGCTCACCTACTACATTTTTTTTCTTCCTAGAGGATGACATTGTTATTTTCCTTTGACAATCGCTTTTTTGCTCGTTCAGGTGCGTGCTTGAGCCACACCTTTATATCGTCTTCAATGTCTTTTTCTGTAATCCTTGGAGAGGAACTCTTTAAGCTCTCTGAAAACAAAAAAGTTTGTGAATATAAGAATAGCCCAAATGCCTGCAACGCTCTGTGGGGTCAGATGACGGGTCGCTCTCACACAGCGACTCGCGAGTCGCGACACAACTGGTGTTAAATATTATTTTTAACGGAGAATTAAAAACCGGTCAAGTGGGTGTTGGATCACGCGCATTGTAGGGTTCCGTAGTAAGCCCGTCGCAATAATTATGTGGACTTAATTGTTTTATTTTACCAGTTAATTGACGTGATTATTATTATATATAGCCTTGCCAAATTACAGCTTTCTAGTACTAAGAGTCTCCCCACCTAGCCACCTACATAAAACATGCCAATTATTAACCAGTTGCCAGTACACAAGGAATATGTATCTTTTGAAATTATTTAGGTATTTCATAGCACACTTATTTTGTATTATAGATGAGATCTAGAAAGAATAAATTTAATCATATGAAAGACAATAGACACATACCAACAATAAATTCACGGAGACGTAGCTCTGAAAAAGGCTTCTTCTCAGACCTTTTACCATAGAAGTTGAACTTGCTTGCCAACGAGTCTGACAATGTATATTTCATCACTCTCGATACTTTATTTTTTAAATCATGCCCACCAAGGCTCTTTAGGTAGCTTGTCTGTAAATATTAATTGATAGCAATAAACATCCACATATATCTCTATAAGTACACACTAGAATTAACATAAGATCCAACAGTCACATACATAATCTTGAGCTCACACTATAGGCTAGGCTACAGGATTCCCTGTCATAGGTATCAGGAACTACGAGTGCCAAGGTATCATGACACAGACCTAGAGCAAATATTTGTGTTGCAACAGGAATTGAACCCACACCTCACATCTCAGCCCTCTAATCGCCCACTGTGAAGCAGTGGCCAAAATTATTAGGAATTAACTACACATAATGTGAGCAGAAGCTAATAAAACATAGCCTGTCAGGGGTAATGTAGCTTGCTATTAGTGACTGAATTCCCAGAATTGAATCAATAGTTCCGATGATTAACTCCTACATCCAAACTCACAAACAAACTAACTCATTCTAGCAAGGTACCCATGTAATAAAAAGCTTTCTTATGGTAAAGTAGGAATTAATTATAATTGCTCAATAGGCATTTCCTGTTTATTAAAAGTAAACACTTACCAGGTTAGCACAGTTTTCTGTATTAGTCAGTAACTGTTCCACTGTTTCTAAATCTTGAAAAGTTTCCAAGGGAAATTTGAATTCAGGCTTCAATGCATTGGTATTTCCTGCTCTGTCTTTCAAAATTGCTAGGATGACATCATTTTGGGCTTTTATTTTGGCAAGTAGTGAAACAACTTGGCCTTGACAATCTGGATGAAAAAAGTAGTATGGTAGGTATTACAGTCTATAATAATCTTAACACCAACCACCACCACCACCACTATACCAAAAAATAGAAATAATCGTCGAAAACTATACTCATGCATATAAGGTAGTATCTAGCAAAGAATCTAGTTAGGCAGCTATAGATTTAAAAAAATCAAAATGATTTTTACTATTTACCACAGTTATTGGAAGCACTGCTGGCAACAATTTCATCGAGTGTCATACTTTGTGAACCAGATGGTTGATCATGATGACTGTTAGAAGCCTTCTCTTGTGCATCAGGTTTATTCATCTGTGAGTTGTGATTTAGTACCAAATCACTGTAAATTGTGCTTGTACTTGAAGGTTCAAGGTTTATATCTAAAAAGCAAAAAAAAAAAGAAAATAATGGAAGGAAATATTATTATGTTCAAAATAATTTAGTTAATGTATCATCCGGTATAATTACAATTGGATAGATGTTTCTTTAAAGGCGGAGGACGAGGGAATTCACACCCTTTCTCATCATCATTATCATCTGATGATGAAATGTATCTGCTAGTTTTTTTTGTTTTGCGTTTAGGTGGCTTACTTATATAATTTTCCTCCTCAGTCTGTATATCTGATGTGTCTTCCACCAACTTTAATTTTTTCTTTGCCTTATCCAATTCATCTATAGAACAAGCATAAAACACCAACACAGTTAATATCAAAACAACATGCAAGTTAAAGTTAGTCACGCCATGCAACACACCCACGCCGTACAAGCTTGGTAGTCCAGCACTTATTAATCCATTAGTTCTATCTCATTACTAGTAGTTAATAGTACTGCCATTACTTATATAATTTACTATGCTTTTGTTTCTGTTTTGATATGGTATGGTGGTGAGATTACAGGCACATGAGACTGCAATGAACACAACACAATGCTATGTAGGGCACATTCTAGGTGGATGTGGGTACATACCCCCCATACATACCCCTGGTGGTTCGGTGGCCACCTAACCACCAGGTTTATGTATGTTATACAATGTATAATTATAAGACAAGACCAACAAATATTTGTGAAAACAAACAAAACCAAACACCTGTGAACACACTTTCTTGGAAATGATTACTTATCTGTTGCTTGCTTGCTGTCGCCGCTGCTGCTTGTTTACACACGGCGCCATGACCTAAAAATAGCAGTTCTGTCTTGTGATCTTGGGCAATCTGAATATTTTTTTTCTGTGCGCATCAAAACTGCAGTCAACTTCAGCTCGGCCGTAATCCTTAGATTTTTAGGTTATGGCACCGTGTATTTTTTTAGTTAGGTTTTAAAACACTAGCACCTACTAGAATTAAATTCTGGGCCAGTCTGTCTGTGCCCAGGCTTAAAGCATGGTAAAGTTAACTGCCCTCAAGCCACCAGCTGCTAAAATAGTTGTGTGTGGTAGTGTTACACTACCTACTCATAAAAAAAACTTACCAGTCTGATAGAAAACTCTATCGATCTCGTATAGTTTCCATTGTTCATTTGGAGACGAACACCTCTGTAGAAGTTTATCAAATGCTTTCGCCTCCTTTACGGGAGGCCAATAGATTTCTCTTTTTTTAGGTGTTATCCATTTATTGATGACCACAGCCACAGTGCCACCCTCACTCTCCGCGAACTGAACGACACTATACATAATTTACAATCCTTTTATGTGCTGTGATACGTACTATAACAACAGCAAGAAAAAAACATGAGAATTTACACATTTAGGGATGCAAACGATACATCGATGTTTAAAAAAATCGATGTATCATTCATAAACATCGATGTTTTTACATCGATGTTGAAACTCAAAACATCGACGATATATCGTTCTTTATGAACGATGTTTTTATGAACGATGTTTACTAGCGCCATCTATTGATTCGTGCGTATACTGCCAAGAACTCGTGCAACCTTGCTTGCTCAAAACCTTGCCATACAAAAACAATACTTTACAATACTTAACAATACTTACTTAGATCCGATAGAAATCTGGGACGATATGAAAACTTTATTTCCATATTTATATAAACTGGCTATGAAACATTTGCCAATAGTAGCAACTTCAGTCCCCAGTGAGCAGTTATTTTCTGAAGCTGGAGCTGTTATTACTCGAGAAAGAAACCGATTGCTTGGCAGTAGATTATCGAAATTATTATTTTTGAATTCTATATTGAAATAGAAATAGGTTGTTGTTTTGTTAAATTCCTCTTAAGTATAATAAATTTATCTTCGTGTCTTTGATTTTGTTTATTTCATAGTTCTTCCACTCTTCATATCCTAGTAAATTATATCTGTATTATTTAAAGTAGGTAGGTAAGTAATTTGTTTATCAGTAATCAGTCTAACTATATCAATCAGATGGGAAAACGCTTTTTCTCTGTATTTCAAGGCCATTTTGTCAATCCTGTAAGTATTTTAAAAAACACCGATATATCGTTCATAAACATCGATATATCGTTCATAAACATCGATATTTTCGACATCGATGTTTGACTTTTAAAAACATCGATATTTCGACATCGATGTTTTTCATGAACGATGTTGCATCCCTATACACATTTGTTTGACACAGAGAATTGAGAAAGAAAAAAAGCGCGGGATACCAACCAACCGTCAACGCGTTCGTTCGTTCCGTTCCGAAATAAACAAAAGCAAACAAAAATATATTTTTTTTACTTTTTAAATATTTATATTTTTAATCAGCCTTTTCTATCTTATATTGGTTCTTTCTAATGTTTGATGATAGACTAATAGCTGAATTTCTTTTCATTGAGTTACATAACAAATACAAATGTAAAAAATAATAATTTAATAAAATAATAACAAACAACATGCTATCAATGCGTTCCGTTCCTCGCAGATTGGAAGAAAGATAAACTCTGGTGATAATTTTTAAATTATTAAAATGGACTATTTACTGTCGAGTTAAAGTTTTTACAGAGTACCTATATTTTAATACAAAAAAACGTTCGCTAGCCGCATGATAGTTATGTTGTTAGAGCTAATTTAATCGTGCCTGCTTGAGCATGGTAGGCACCTGTTGTACTCTCCTAGAATAAAATTATGTTTCTTTTCTTGGATAATGGCATACCTAGCTCATATACCTACCTTACTTAATTAGGTTTTATTCTGATTCCCATAATAATAATAATATGCTTGAATGTCCATAGCATCATAAGTAGGTTCCCGTTTATTCTGCTAGTCAAACGAATGGAAGTCAGTGGTGGATGTTTCTGTAGGTATCGAGGCGGCTCAAGACCGCTCGTCGTGGCATTTCTATGTATATGGGGCCTGTCCAGCAGTGGACTTCTAACTAAAAGTGTTTGTACAAACCTACTTACAGAAAATAAATCATTTATCATTTAAACTGATAATTTATTTAATGACGATGAATATTAATTTTATCGGTTGCAATTAGGTACCTACCTTAAGCAGGTATTAAGTAGTACCTACGTGTTAGAGCATTCCTTTAGATGCACTAAATAAATAGTACGTAGGTAAGTACACTACGGCCGAAATATCTTGGCGAGTCTGTACATAGACACTACGAACTTTCGCCATTGACCCTAAATGTAGGTACGTTCCTACGGCGTCTTATTAATGAACAACACAGGGCGTCACAGAATGGAACCCAAATGGACGTTGCTAGGGCGTCTTATTAGGGAACAACACAGGACGTCACAGAATAGACCGTAAATGGACGTTGCTAGGACATATAATACATGACCAACACAGGACGTCACAGAACTGACCCTAAATGCACGTTGCTACGGCGTCTTATTAATGACCAACATAGGACGTCACAGTTGACCCCAAATGGCCGTTGCTAGGGCGTCTTATTATTGACCAACACAGGAGGTCACAGAATTGACCGTAAATGGACGTTGCTAGGACGTATAATACATGACCAACACAGGACGTCACAGAATTGACCCTAAATGCACGTTGCTACGCCGTCTTACTAATGACCAACACAGGACGTCACAGTTGACCCCAAATGGACGTTGCTAGGGCGTCTTATTATTGACCAACACAGGACGTCACGGAATTGACCGTAAATGGACGTTACTAGGACGTAACATTCACGACCAACACAGGACGTCACAGAATTGACCTTATATGGACGTTGCTACGTCGTCATAATCATGACCAACATAGGACGTCACTGAATTGACGCTAAATCGACGTCACCAGGACGTTCCCTTGAGTACCAGACGTTAAAATGACGTCAGTGTGACGTACTTATTTGACGAATAAACTACGGACCCTAATATGACCTTAGGATGACGTCATTTTTTCGTCGCAGACGTCATTTTGCTACCTGGGTCGCTGCGGGTCGAACGAGTCCAAAAAAGGTTTATCCGATACCTAGGGTAGGTACTCAAAGGGAAGGCAATTTAAATATCTCCCCTACCTTGATAAACTAGGCTGCTACAAAATGAGTACCCTGGAAGCTCGAAGGCAGCTCTTGGATTTGCGATTCGCATATAAACTGCTCCATAACACCATTGACTGCCCACAATTGGTATGTAGGCTCAATTTCAGAGTACCCCGTAGACCTCCTCGCAAACCCATAACACCTTTAGCTCCACCTCTTCGTCATACAGTGTTTGGTGCTAATTCTCCTATACCCCGCATGTGCAAACTCATAAACGAACGCAGCGACCTGGTTGACGTCCACGCAGACTCTATATCGAAGTTTGTTAGACGTAATTAGTATTTAATATAATATAAATATCTAGAATTTAAGTACATTAAGTTTTTATAATTACAAAGAGCAATTTGCATGTGGTGTTTGCCTGTAATTGGTTGTGCAGTTAGATTTAAGACACAATTACTTATATATGATCCTATCTGAATAATATCTGTAACAACTGTTGGTGAACCTTAATTAAATAAATAATAATAATAAGTAATAAAGGGATTTGATGTAAGTAACTAACTACTGCCAATTCTTCATTTTCAATTCATCATTAATTTGGAGAGTAGATAATAAGTTACTATGATGTAGGTAAAACATTGACCCTTGCACTATAGACATTACACATTCTATCAGCTATACAAGTTCACGTTTGGTCAATCCAATACATTTTGGTTTTTTTTACCCGACTGCCGAAGGAAGTGTTTATCAGTCTATGTATGTATGTTTGGTCCTATGTGGCGTTCTAGAGACCAAAGGCATTGGCCGATTATGATGATTCTTACATCAATCGATTCGTCTTAACCATGCGAGTGTCACAAGCTACATTAAAATTGGGAAATAGAAAAATGGCGGATTTTGGGCGCCATATTGTGGGGTTTTCATCCGTAGGTTCATATCGTGTGGGGTACCTACGTATCAAAATAAAGAGGTGATTTCAAAAATATATAACACGTAAATTATTAAATGTAACTAGGTACCTAGTCCGAAAATAAATGGTTAACCAAATAATTGTAAATAAGAGAAGTTTATAAAAAATCAAGAAACCTGTCTGCTCATGAAGCGAACCATAAAGGCTTAAGACGGTACCCTGACCAAAAAATCGGCATGAGATATGAGCGTTCCTATTGGTCTAGCGGCACTGATGGCGCATGAATTACAGCAGTGAATACGCCCAGATTTTAGAATAAAATCTTTATAAAATCGAATTTTGGTCTTTTGAAAAAAATAATTCTACAAAAATGTTCGTTATTAAATTGTCTATCCATTAGTGTTAGTACAAAAAATAATCAATAAACACTTTACGAGGAGATGCATAATATCAATAATTATTTCTCATTTTTATGTTTTTGTGGAAGTAGATTAGTGAAATAGTTATCAACATAAAAAAAAAACTAAATCTACCATTTTAGAATCAATATTATGTAGAAATTTAATGTATTTTTATTAATTGATATTTCTTTTTAAATAACGAGTAGATAGCTCCTAAAAACAGCACAAAAACGGCCTGTGTGGCGTTTTGCTCGGGGTACCGCCTTAAACAAAAAGAAAAACATGCTGTGCAGTCGGAAGATATCTGGTTTTAATCAGTTAGCTCGCGAATATGTATCCTCAGACTGCACAGCATGATTTTCTTCCTGTTGCAATCTTTATTGTTAATTGAATGTCACTTTTAGAGCCTCGTCTGTCAGCAGATAATAATAAACTGTAACCAAACCTTCATCTATTAAGCAGTTTGTTTAATTGTAGGTACCTAAAATTCATTGTAACACCACTGGAAAACCGTTTCGGGCTCTGAATGTAGAACTACTGAGTACAAGTAGATACCTAGTCTACATTCAGAGTCTGAAACGATATCATTATGACATACCAGGCCCCTCAGAAAGTATTGCGAAAAAAAGTTTTTATATATGGGAGACTGGCCAGTTATAATGTTTTTCGAAAATATGATTATTTATAAGTAAAAATAAGTAAGTTCCAATTTCAAAATTTCCCTCCACATTTTTTGCGAGTTAATTCAAAGTATTGTGTCTCACTGAAATATGGATCTGCGCCGGGAACATTTTAGAGCTATGATTTTATACGATTTCAAGTGTCGCCTGAAACCGGATGAATCGTACGATAGACTTCAAATGGCATTCATGGATGAAGGCCCTTCCAAGGCAACCGTGTATCGTTGGTATAACGAATTCAAGCGCGGTCGACCAACTTTGGGGGATGACGAAAGAAGCGGTCGCCCTTTGACGGCTGTTACCGAAGAAAACGTGCTAGCAGTGAAAAATTTAATCCAAGACAATAGGCGAATTACATATCAGGAGATTCAACACATATTGAAGATTGGATCGGGAAGCGTTCACGAGATTCTACACAGCCATCTTCGCGTGAGGAGGATAGTATCACGCTGGGTGCCGCACAACCTCACCGATGCTCAGAAGCAGGCCCGGGTGGAATGGTGCCGTGATATGCTTAACAAATTTGAAGCAGGCTCGTCTCGGCGTGTTTACGACATCGTTACAGGTGATGAGTCCTGGATTTATCAATACGACCCAGAAACCAAGCGCCAGTCGACTGTTTGGGTGTTTCAAAATGAGCCAACGCCTACCAAAGTGAAGCGATCTAGAAGCGGGGGTAAGATTTTGATCGCTAGCTTTTTTAATTTGACTGGCCACTTGGTATCAATTCCCTTACGGGATCAAAGAAGCATTAATGCCGAATGGTATACTACCAAATGTTTGCCAGAAGTTTTCTCTGTTATAAGCAACAAGCGACCAAACACAGGGCTCCGCGGGCTACTGCTCCACCACGACAATGCACCTGCGCACACCGCACTCAAAACGAGGGACTTCCTGGACAGCACGCCAGTCAAACTCCTGGGTCACCCTCCTTACAGCCCTGATCTAGCACCGTGTGACTTCTTTTTATTCCCAAAAATAAAAAATCAGCTCAAAGGGATACAATTTTCGTCGCCGGAAGATGCGCTGGCTGCGTTCGAGCAGGCTGTAAACGAGGTGTCTGCGGCGGACTGGAAAAAGTGTTTTGAAAACTGGTTTAGGCGCATGAATCTTTGTATAGAGGCTGGTGGAAAGTACTTTGAAAAGATTTAATAAAAATATATGTACGTATAGAACAATTTTTTTTAGTTTCGCAAAACTTTCTGAGTGTCCCACGTATATATCACAAACAAACTACGTCATTAATAGGCCCATGTATCTAGCACACATATTTTATCTAACATATTTTTCTTCAGCACACATACCTAGGTATAATAAAAAATTCAAGCAACCGTTTCCAGCATATTGCCTTGCATACATAAATCACGTAGCACAATAAAGAAACTTCTACTTGCGATAGTTATTTAAACGTATGAATATGACGAGAAAAATACATTTGTCATGGAAGAAACCTGTGTAGGCGAAAATAGTTTTGCTTGAAAATTAAGGAGTCACATGGAGTAGGTATCGATATTTATTTATAGAAGAGGCGGTACTGGAAGACGCTGCGTTGGAAGGCCTTCCACTAAATGGACCGATGATCTGATTAGGGTTTAGGCAATCCGCTGGATGCGAGACGCACGGGACTTGTCGATGTAGCTGTTGGAGGCCTATGTTCAGCAGTGGACGTTTTTCAGCTAAAATATTATAAAAATAAAAAAATATATATAGTAATATATTACCAACAATTTACAGATTCACAGATTTTTTTTATTGTCTATTCTCTAATTAATAATAATAATTCGATTTATATTTTTTATAACTACAAATAAAATAAAAAATACAACTGGTTGGTAGAAGAAACTTAGACAGTCCCTGGATGAACAAGATCTGTACCAACCAACCAAGCAAATGGTTGCGCGCTGGGCTGGTTTAGTGGACTGTATTTGTGATGCGGAGCAAAACGATTGATGATGGTAATGAGTTGCAGGGATGTTGGATAACAAAATACAACCCGAAAGTAATTAGGGAAGGAAGCACAAACCTTTTCTGGAGCCGCGTGTAGCGTCGTCGTGGCACTGAAACACTTCACTAGAGTTCAAGGGCAGCTGGGCTTCAAATTACTGTCATCACACGTTAATCACAAACACAAACTGTTCATTATAGTCTTATTACATGCTAAAACGCGATGATTCCAAAGCTATCAATATTTTTCACGTAGCGGGCGCCGCCATTGCGTACACGGTGCGCGGTTCATTCGAAAGTGATTTCCAAACAAAATGACGTAGCAAATCCCTTGAGGCTCTTAATATTAGCCTCCCAATTGCCACCAAAGTGACTAGCAGCGGGCGTATTAAAATGCCATTCAATACGATTCTCGAACCCGAGCCCTGCCTCTTAAACTAGGGTTACCTGTATCTTAAGAGACAGTGGTATTCACTTTCTACAATTAAACAAAACTTGTGAAGTGAGTCGATCTATCGATCAATTAAACATAAATAAATATAAATTCTACTTGTATATCACAGATTAGGACAAGTGAGCGTATGTGTTGTTGAGAGTGTGTAAGGTGTATGTGGGGAGGTGTGTGTGAAAATATGAGTGTACAGAGTATGGAAGATATTATCAAATCAAGCAATGTATGTAAGCAAAGTTGTGTTAATGATGAGACTTGAGAGGCAGCACCGAGTTTTGCCTGAATTTTCTGATGTTTACAGAACACAACAAGGTAGGATTACAAGCAGAACGTACTAGGGCCCCAGTGCCTTTAGCATCTAGTCTGTCTCGGTCGTCAGTCCACCCAAATAAAAGCGCCCCGCGCTACGTTTGCCGATACGCGGTCTCCTGTCTAGGACTTGACTGCTTCAACAACGTGCCAATTCGGCTTGCGTCCACTACTTTAGAAAAAACGATAAGTAAAGCAAAACATACAACACAAGAAGTAAATTAATCTAGCTAGCCTTTTCCCATCTATATTGTGGTCGGCTTCCAGTCTTACCGGATTCAGCTGAGTACCAGTGTTTATACAACACAAGAAGTAATTAATTACAAGTAAAATTCAAAAAACCCCCGACACATTTATCTTGCGACAAAAAAATTCAAAATTTAAAAAACCCACGGTACATTTATCCTGTGAAAACACCTCGATTCAATCAGTAAAACGCCCATAAATTTTGAACGGCAGAACTGATTTTATTCAAATATAGCTGAGAACACTCTCGACAAAATCACCTTTCAAACAAAAAAAAACTAAATCAAAATCGGTTCACCCGTTTAGGCGCTATGATGCCACAGACAGATACACAGCAACACAAGTGAAACTTATAACACCCCTCTTTTTCCGGTGGGGGTTAAAAACAAGAATTCCAACTAGCAACTGCTTGTGCAAGGATTAATTATGGCAAAAAAACAGTATTAGTGGAGAGAGCACAGCTGTTCAATGATTTACCGGAGGATATAAAGAGATGTGATAATATTAACATATTTAAAAGAAAACTAAAAAAAAACATCACCCCAGAGTCAAATATTATATTTTTATTTAGATTATATACCTAACTTTCTCGTATCTCATTGTAAGTGAACTGTTTTATATAAGTTCTTAAACCTAAAAGAAAACCCAATGAGAAAGAAGGCTTAGCAAAAATTTGAGAACCAGGCGTAATCCTGGCAGTTTTACAAGTTAGTCCTTCTTTAGTTCAATTTATCAAAATCTCGATAAGTCTCATAAGTTTTTATGGATCATAGGATTTGCCTGTAATCATGAAACAGGATAACTACCGGGATCGCGATAGGGTAATAAAATTACTGTCACTTAGACGTCAACTTAGATAAGCTAGTAGTCGTAAAATCTATGAGAAGACGTCTATAAAATGTGGGTACACACAAACGCACTATAGTCATCATCATCATCATCATTTCAGCCGAAAGACGTCCACTGCTGGACATAGGCCTCCCCCAAGCGTCGCCACATTGATCGGTCCCGTGCCTCTCGCAACCAGCGGATCCCCGCAACCTTCACGAGGTCATCGGTCCACCTGGTGGAAGGCCTTCCAACGCAACGTCTTCCGGTTCGCGGTCGCCACTCCAGAACCTTTCTGCCCCATCGGCCATCCGTTCTGCATACCGACATAGCTCGAAGAATTGCCAAACTTAACGCACTATAGTGAAACTAGAAAAATCGGAAAACTTATTTAGAGTCAGCTTTTTTTGTTAAAAAAAAACTGTTTTCTTTTGTTCTCATTAAATTTAAGAGACATGGCACCTACTTATTTATTATTATATGTAAGTGGGTTTCTTGCAAGCTCAATTGTCGGCTGGGTGTTTCAGTAGCAGTCAGCACCAAACGGTAACGTGGCGGTTCCAGATTCCAGAAGGAGGTGGCGGATTAAGCGAGACTGATTTTATAGAATCTGTTCATAATCGCAAGAGATCGCAGAAAGTGGAAAGCGGGAGGCCTTTGCCCTTCAGTGACACAAAACATAATATCTTTCTGTCATGCGACTCATAAAAAAATAGTCTTGGGGATCGCTGATGGACGTGAAAACTTAATACTTTGGAATAACTGGCCACTAAAAATATGGCACTGGCACAACACGTCACAATATCATGTCGGTGGCGCGAACCCTTCGTGAACCCGTATGTTTTGCTACCAAAATCGCTCAACGCCGGGCAATAGAAGGTTTTACTTCATCAACAAATATAAAACACTAGCTGTTCCGCGCGCTAGCTTAGCGTTCGCGGCTTCGCTCCCGCGGGCCACCCCACAGGACCCGTTTTCGGGATTAAAAAATAGCCTATGTTACTCAGGAATAATGTAGCTTACTATTGGTGAAAGAATTTTTAAAATCGGTTCAGTAGTTTCGGAGCCTATTCGGTACAAACAAACAAACAAAAAAATCTTTCCTCTTTATAATATTGGTAGAGATTACATACGACTACTTACCTACAACATATTAGATTTAAAACACTACTACTGTTTTACGTATTGAGTAGTTTTCGCTATCTATAAAGAAGTCTCATGATTATAATATATAATTACCTTCCTTCGGCAGTCGGGTAAAAACTGATTCTGTACATGTAAATTAACTACTTTCTCCAAAGATGTCATAGGTAATTTCCAAAAAGCAGATTTTAAAATATGGATGCACCTTTCCATAACAGCCTGTATCTCTCTCTTCGGTCCCACATGTCTGAGGATCTAGGTCAGCATCAGGGTTACATCTGGAGCGGATGATCTGCCTTCACCGGTTTCTGTCCAGCGTTTCCCTTACGACCGTGTAGAATTTGGAGGACGACGAGTCTTTCACTTGATCGGTACAGCCTGTATACAGATAACTACTTTGAAACAGATGACCTAACCTGTCCTTAAAAAAACCGGCCAAGTGCGAGCCTGACTCGGGCACAGAGGGTTCCGTATAAACAGCTACATACACCAAAATAATTAGCTAACTTTACTAACGTTCATAAACAATGAAAGCACCGAATATTGCTCTAACTTAAGGACAAAATTAAGTTTGCCATTGGAAAACTGTTGTCCCATACATCAATGTACAATTTTTTTACCTTTGCAAGTATATTTTGGTCGACTTTTAATCGTAAACTTGTAAAGCCTACTTAGCTGTGATAGTTTTCCTTTTAATTTCGTTATATATATATTACTGTCGTGATTTTTTTCACCTAACCAAAAGCAATCATTTAGCTGGCAGGGGGAGGGGGACACTTGACAAAAAATAGCCATTTATACTACACCTGCTCGGAAAGTACCTTGATACTTTATCAAATTTACGGTAGAAAGTACGTCATTGCATATCGAACAAATATGTGGCGAGAAAACGCATCTGAGCGGGAGAGAAAAGTGTATGAAAATCCATTTCTTACGTGGTTTTTCTTTTTTAATTTTGGGTAAGACTATGCGCTGGTAACCTAAATATCAAAAGCCAAAAAGTTTTTACAGTGAGTTTTTATCTCCAAGTTCGCAAAATGACACTGGCCACTAGCTGTGTGTTGGATGGTGTCAAACAATTTGAAAAAAGAACATGTGAAAATTGCAGACGCCATAGGCGCCATTTTCAATTTGTGTGTTGTTTGAGGATTCAGTTTTCGTAGAAAAGTAAATTCCTCGTAGGTGTAGTATAAAGCACTATGTATCACTCGAGAGAAAGTGCGATTGCCGATCTCGGGTGTTTTAAAGCCCTCGCCTACGGCTCGGGCTTCAAACGACACCCTCGACGGTAATCGGTCACTTTCTCCTCTCGGTGAACAATGTACTATTAAAGCTTAATTTTACTCAAACGGATCTGCACGGTTCGTACACTTGCAGAGTTGTTGAGGTTGAAGCACGAAGAGAAAAGATCACTCAGTTTCAGTTAGGTTTTGTTTGTGTTTACAAGTAATACTATTGACGATTCCTTTCTCTAATGTTAGTCACCGCGTAGCAGTTATCACACTCGTCGATTTAATGTGTTACAAGTGTTTTTATGATATTATTGGAATGACGTACGTATGGTGCATGGCACCGCGTCAGCAAAATTTGTACAGTTTTAGACTGTACAGGATCGGATGTATCGAAATGGTTTTCACAGACTCGTAATATTTTTGAATGGCCTATCCAACGATACCCCACACCATGGGAAAGACGAAGAAAAAAAAACCCATTATGTGTACAGGAGATACCTACATATTTTTTTTCCTGTTTTTATTTTACTACTTTTCCGGCGTGATTAATAAGTATATCCATATCAAATTATAGCTTTCTAGTACTAATCTGCTAAGCTGCGGCGTTACGGTAGGATTGACCGACAGACGGACATGGCAAAACTATAAGTACCTATTCCTTGTTGACTACGGAACCCTAAAAACTACACATACACATCTGTCACGTTTCCCAGTTTACTTTACAATCTCAAACAAAAAAATCTCGCTATCATAAACTTTTACGAAGTCCTATAGTCTTCGTCAGTACTAGCAGAGATCTAGGTCACTGCGTATTATGAACGGCTAATACTTTTATCTGCGTAGCGGTAATTCAGAGCTAACGTACCGGTAACTCTGTACCTACTAAGCATCTTTAGAATTTATGTCGTGTTTACACTGGCACCATTTACTTGGGCAAGGTTTATTAATTATACGCATTAAGTAAACGTGGAAAATTATGAAGGGGATTATAAATTTTGTGAAATTATAAAAATGTGTCCATTTTTTAAACGACGAAAAAAAAGGAGAAGGTTCTCAATTCGACCACGCATAACTTTTAACAGAGATAAGCGATTTAAATAAAAAAAAATTGAACCGATTCTGACAAAATAGCGAATAGAACTGTATAAATGAAAAAGAAACACTTTTCACGCTGGCGAAGCTGCTGGATACATAAGAAAATTGATGGTCACCCATCCACAGATCGACCTTTGTGGCAAGTGCTGCAAACTTTGAAGATTGAACCTTGCAGCCCTCGCAGCTGTTATTATTGCGCCATTTTGCAAACGATTGAAAATTAAAATGTTATGATAGAATTAAAATGTTCGTGTCATGCTATTTATGGTTTAAGAACCTTATTATTCCTCATTAAGAATTAACAATAATTCACTTACAGAGAAACTAAATTTACACAGTATGTTTAATGTTTATGAGCGCACAAAAACGACGTTAGATACAAGTAATTATATAATAATAAATAAGAGTGTAGTGATACAAAAAGTAAATATCTAGTAATCACCAACCGAGCAAACACGGATCCAAAGTAAAAGTGAGTATTTTAGAGGAATCCGCATCCCGTCATCCCTAACTAAAAAACCTACATCAGAAACTTTAAAATAATAACAAAGCCAAGCCCCTTAAAGCAACAGCTGGTCAGACACGTAACTATTCCATTGGGATAACCCTTAGAAGGACAAATCTCAACCCTTTCACTGGAGCGAGATATACTTAGGTAGGTACTCACATAAAAATGTCACTAGACCCTGAAATGTACAAAACATGGCTTCGAGAAAACAGTTACCTATATTATCATGAGTATTTTGACTCATATATTTAGAAGTTATGAATATGAAGTACCAGTACCTACCAATACTCCGGCTTAAGGCGGTACCCCGAGCAAAACGCCGCGCAAGCCGTTTTTTGTGCTGTTTTTAGGAGCTATCTACTCGTTATTTAAAAAGAAATATCAATTAATAAAAATACATTAATTTTCTTCATAATATTGAATCTAAAATGGAAGATTTAGTTTTTTTTAAAATTTTGTATATATTTCACTAATCTACTTCCAAAAAAACATGAAAATGAGAAATAATTATTGATATTATGCATCTCCTCGTAAAGTGTTCATTGATTATTTTTTGTACTAACACTAATGGATAGACAATTTAATAACGAACATTTTTGTAGAATTATTTTTTTCAAAAGACCAGAATTCGATTTTATAAAGATTTGATTCTAAAATCTGGGCGTATTCACTACTGTAATTCATGCGCCACCAGTGCCGCTAGACCAATAGGAACGCTCATATCTCATGCCGATTTTTTGGTCAGGGTACCGTCTTAAAAAATTTTAGCATGTTTTATGCAGCGTTTACTAACGAGGAGTCATTTAAAAACTTAATTCAAAAAATCAAAAAAAAAACTTAATTCAAAAAATCAATAAACCCGACTGCTTCAAAAGCGAACTAAAAAGTCGTAAACAAGGAAAAAATCATGCTGTGCAGTCGGAGGATACATTTTCGCGGGCTGGCTGACCAAAATCTGGTGTATCCTCCGCCTGCACAGCATGATTTTTTCCTTGTTAACGACTTTTTAGTTCGCTTTTGAAGCAGTCGGGTTTATTGATTTTTTGAATTAAGTTTTTTTATTTATAACTTTTTAGTACACATTTTTTTTTCGAATTTTGACATTTAAACTTATAAGAGACTAGCGGGCGCCTCGCGGTTTCACCCGCGGAGTTCCCTTTCCCGTGGGAATATAGGGATAAAAAGTAGCCTATGTTACCCGGGGATAGTGTAGCTTCCCAACAGTGAAAGAATTTTTGAAATCGGTCCAGTAGTTTCGGAGCCTATTCGGTACAAACAAACACACAAACAAACAAACAAAAAAATCTTTCCTCTTTATAATATTGGTATAGATTTTTGAAATCACTTCTTAAAACTCTTTATTTGGATACCCCACGCGATGGGTTTGGAAGAAAAAATAAATGGGCTCCTACAATCCGCCATTTTTCTATTTTCCGTTTTTAATGTAGCCGGTGACACTCGCAAGGTTAAGACGAATCGATTGCCGAATCAAAATCGGCCAACGCGTTTGGTCTTTAGAACGCCACTTAGGAACAAACATACATACCTACATACATATTCTGATAAACACATTACCTCCTTCGGCAGTCGAGTAAAAAGATGTCCAATGCAGGTCATATTTATCAAACATGTACAACATGAAGGCTCATTCATGTTCAGTGCAGAACCTGGAACACAATAATGCGGGTTGTCCGGAGCTTAATGGTATTGTTTTTGTGGTTACAGTACCTAGTACTACGTATTAGGTAGGTGCAGAGTTTTACTCACGTGTATAGTGTTATTATTTTGAATGCGTCTAAATTTTTATATAACTGTTACGCATGGTCAACCTTAATAGATCGCTGCATCGGCATACCTGCATATACATTGCACACGGCACCTACGGGCACGAAACGCAAGCTCAGCATAACGTGACCAATTGACGTCAATCGAACCTTTCCATAGAAACATAAAAACGTGGAGCGGCACTTTTGGATCTGACATCGACCAATTGACACTTTAATATAATTAGTCGTAATTTCAATACTTTGTAATACAGTAATAAATTAGTTTATTAAAATAAATTTGCATTTTTTTGGATCCTCCGGTTGCACCCATCGTAATTGGCGCAGTCGGTAGGATAGTCCAGTAAATTCAGTGAATCGATCACCGACAACGGGCTATTCGAACCTACGGGTGTGCGGCTACGGAGGAGTATCCGAATATCGATACCACAGAGAGATGCAGATTTGGTTAGTACCTAGATCTACTAGAGTTGCTCGCCTTCCTATATTTTAGTATCCTTTGTGTAATTTCCTTTTTTTTTTTCCCTGTGTTTCCTTTGTGTTAATTTCCTCAAGTGTTTCTATTAAACTTTCAAAATTTTTCACCCACGTATATCACGGACTCCTAAGTCGAGTATTTCTAATAGGAACTCGCAAATCGATGCGAATAGGAATTTAGATACTATATTAGAAGATAGTGAAAGTGTAGAATCTTGCTTAATCATAGAGAATAATTTAACTAACAAAATGAGTACCGATTTGGTAGATCAAGTTTACAAGGCCTTACGCCTCGTTCCCGAATTCGACGGGAACCCGAACGTGCTCACGCGGTTTGTACGTTTATGTGACCAACTTGTCGCGCAATTTGTTAGGGCAGAGCCAGAGTAATAGTTCGTAAGAACTAAGTAATTTATCCTTGTTGAACGGCATACTTAATAAAGTTACCGGAAATGCCGCCCGCACAATAAATTCAAACGGCATTCCCGAAACCTGGCAGGGTATTAGAAACGCCCTGATTAATAACTTCTCGGACCAGCGGGACGAGACCGCCTTATACAATGATTTGGCCCTGTTAACGCAAAAGAATTTATCACCACCGGAATTTTACGAAAAGTGCCAAACTTTATTTAGTACAATTATGACGTATGTGACCTTGCATGAGCCCATATCTACTACCATCGAGGCCAAACGGGCACTATATAAAAAATTAACCCTACAGGCATTCGTTCGTGGCCTGAAAGAACCTTTAGGCTCGCGTATTAGGTGCATGCGACCCGACACCATCGAAAAGGCCCTCGAGTTTGTGCACGAGGAAATTAACACCATGTACTTACAGCAGCGTAATGACCATTTGCCGGAGCGGAGACCTGTGCAGTCTACGTCTTCATTTAATCCCAGTACGTATCAGATTAAGCCATTTAATTTGCATACTCCACAGCCAGTCACTTTTTCAGCGCCGTTTAATCAGCCCGGTCCCTCCAAAAGTTTTTATCAGCCACAACCGCCAAGGCCAATGCAAGCTTGGGGACCCCAAGTGCCTTTCAATCGCGGTCCCACGCGAACCCAACAAATGTTAAGCGCACCCCCGCCTAACCATAGGCCCCAGAGCAACGTGTTCCGATTGCCTCAACAAAGGCCTAGTTACACGCCCATTAATAATGGCCCTAAGCCCATGAGTGGTGTAAGCCACTTTGTTCCTAAACCTATGCCGAGACCTTCGACAGGACATGACTGGACACAGCAAGGAAATCCACCTCCCAGTAACTACTTTAAGACTCGTGAGATGAATGTTAACGAAGTAGACTTTTACGACTATTATGAATACCCCGACTATGCCTATAATGACTATTACGACCAGTTCTACCCTGTACCTTACAATTACGAACCTGTGTATGAGCCACTAGCTCATAGTGATTATGTTCCTGTGCACGTAGAGGAACATCAGAATGTGCCTGAAGGAACATCTGCCCAAGGAACGTCTGCTGAAGGCCAGGATTTTCATACAGCCCCGAAATCAGACAAACCAAAATAGAGATTAACTTACAAACCCAGAGACAACTTCCATTCATTCAGATTGCTGATCCACCCATTAAACTATTAGTAGATACCGGGGCGAACCTATCTTTTATTAGCCCGAACGTTGTAGAAAGATTTTATCATCATATCCAGTGTAATTATGAGCCTTTCGAAGTCACTAACATCCACGCGACAACTCGTAATAATTATTCCATTACTATACCGTGCTTCCCGGAATTCGGAGAAACCTGTGACATTACCCTATACATTTACAAGTTCCACAATTATTTTGACGGCTTAATAGGCTTAGACTTACTAGAAAAGTTAGAGTCTAATATAGATCTAAAGAATAAGGTTCTTGTTACACGTAACTCATCTAATCCCTTGCGAATGTATGATTCACGTAATTGTAATCTTTACGAGGACATAGTACCAGCTAATTCATCCAAATTAGCTAGAGTCCCCATTAATCTTCATGATGGTGACGTAATAATATCAGAGCAGACTATTTCCAATTGCACTATTCGCGACTGTGTTACTTCTGTTAAAAATAACCGTGGCATCATAGAAATAACTAATCCAACCAAACATGATGTAGTTTTCTCAATGGACAGGCCAGTTACCGCGGAACTTTTTAACGAGCAAAGCGCGACCATCTATCAGCCTAGCGATCGCGTATCCGAGGTATTATCAAAACTACGCACTGACCATCTGAATCCTGAAGAACGAGCCAACCTAGAATCTCTTTGTGCACAATATGCTGACGTTTTCTATATCGATGGTGAACCTCTAACTTTCACCAATAAGATAAAGCATAGTATTCATACCACCGACGAATTACCTGTCTATACTAAAACCTATAGATATCCCTTTGTTCACAGACAGGAAGTTCAGGATCAGATTAGCAAAATGTTAGACCAAGGGATAATCCGTCCCTCGCAGTCAGCCTGGAGCTCACCCATCTGGGTAGTTCCGAAAAAATCTGATGCGTCCGGAAAGACTAAATGGCGCATAGTCATTGATTTTCGTAAGGTCAACGAGAAAACCCTCGATGACAAGTACCCAATCCCCAATATTAATGACATCTTAGATAAACTTGGTAACTGTCATTACT
This sequence comes from Orthosia gothica, assembly GCA_949775005.1. Lineage (NCBI taxonomy): Eukaryota > Metazoa > Arthropoda > Insecta > Lepidoptera > Noctuidae > Orthosia > Orthosia gothica. The sequence continues at coordinate 14,190,911 of OX459067.1, forward strand.
TCACAACTCTAGACCTTGCAAGTGGATTTTACCAGGTAGAAATGGACCCAGCCGATATTCACAAAACGGCCTTCAATGTAGAACATGGGCACTTTGAATTTTTACGCATGCCCATGGGTCTCAAAAATTCTCCATCCACGTTTCAACGCGTGATGGATAATGTCCTCAGGGACCTCCAAAATGTCATATGTCTCGTATATCTCGATGACATAGTCGTTTTTAGTGTTTCCTTACAGGAACACATGGTAAATTTAGAAAAAGTATTCAAGAGATTAAGGGAATCAAACTTTAAGATCCAGATGGATAAGTCGGAATTTTTAAAGCTTGAAACTTCATACTTAGGTCACGTAATAAGTAAGGACGGTATTAAGCCTAACCCCGATAAGATCATCACCATCCAGAAATTCCCTATTCCTAAGACAGCTACCGAGATCAAACGCTTTTTAGGCCTGTTAGGATACTATAGGAAATTTATTCCTGACTTTGCGCGCATTACGAAACCCATGACGCAATGTCTCAAGAAAGGTTCTAGGATCACCTTCAATGACCCTAACTACATCGACTGTTTTGAAAAGTGCAAATTACTACTGACTAACGACCCTATACTGCAGTACCCTGACTTTTCTAAGGAATTTGTGCTTACGACTGACGCATCTAACTTTGCCATAGGAGCTGTCCTTTCTCAAGGACCTATAGGACAAGATAAGCCCTTAGCATACGCGTCCAGGACATTAAACTCCAGTGAGATTAACTATAGTGTAATCGAGAAGGAGTTATTAGCCATAGTTTGGGCTACTAAATACTTTCGTCCATACTTGTTTGGGAGAAAGTTTAAGATAGTTACAGACCATAAACCCTTACAATGGGTTATGAGCCTTAAAGAACCAGGCTCCAGACTCACACGTTGGAGACTTAAGTTGAGTGAATACAATTTTACTACAGTATACAAGCAAGGCAAAAAGAACACTAACGCCGACGCATTGTCCCGCATTGAAATCAACAACGAGGACGCTATGTCCATAGCGGTAAATGTATCTAAAAAGCCTCACTCAACAGCAGGTTCTGAAACACTGACAGCCCCTACAAACAACCCTGACATACTCGACAACTCTGACACAGCAACTGTTCACACTAGTAACGAAGCCCCTATTCTAGAAGTGCCAATATCAGACGAACCCTTAAATAAATTCAGTAGACAAATCTGTTTTGTACTTGTAGGCGATATTAAAAAACGACCGACAGTGAGTAAGCCATTTGAAACGCATACCCGAACTACCATTCAACTATCTGAGTCTAACCTGACTAACGACGTTATTAATGCAGTTAAAGAATATGTGAACCCTAAAGTCAAAACCGGTTTAATCATCCATCCTCCTCTTGCTATGTATAAAATAATCCCCATAATTCAAGACAACTTCAAAAGTTCTTCAATGAACATGGTTCTAACTAAAGTTGAATTAGAGAATGTTAAAGACTACCTGCGTCAACAAGACATCATAAAGAAATACCACGAAGGTAAAACAAATCATCGCGGTATCACTGAATGTTACTTAGCCCTATCTTCTAAATTCTACTGGCCAAAGATGAAAGAACACATCTCCAAGTACATAAATGAGTGTACTATCTGTGGTCAGGCTAAGTACGACCGTCACCCCATCAAGCAAAGATTTAACATTGTACCACCCCCTAGTAAACCTTTTGAAATTATCCATCTAGATCTGTTCACAGCTCAAACAGAGAAATTCCTTACCATTGTAGACGCTTTCTCTAAGTATGCACAAGCTTATCACCTTAGAGATAGCACCGCCTTAAGTGTAGTACAAGCTCTACTTGTATTTTGCACCCACCATGGGGTCCCATTGACTATTGTCACGGACGGAGGCCCTGAATTCACAAATCAGATTTTCTTAGAATTCAACCGAGTTCATAAAATTATTCACCATAAAATATTAGCGCATTCCCCTAACGACAATGGCATAGTAGAAAGATTCCATTCTACCATTTTAGAACATCTTAGGTTATTGAAATTAGAGAGACGAAATGAACCAGTCGTTAATCTTATGCCTTATGCCATCTTAGCGTACAATAGTTCGATCCATAGCTTCACAAAATGTAGACCCTTGGACTTGATAACTGGACACTTTGACCCTCGAGACCCAATAGATATTGACCTATCTGAACACTTACTGCAACAGTACTCACAAGACCATAGGAAACGAATGGGTCAAGTATACGACCTTATTAACCAGACATCCTTACATGACAGGACACAACTGACTGAAACCCGTAACAGGGACAGAGAACCCGAGAAGGACTATACCCCTGACCAGCAAATCTTTGTACGCAATCCCATGGCGTCTCGACAGAAGTTAGCCCCGCGTTATACGCAAGATACTGTACTCGCAGATCTTCCAATCCACATCTATACGAAGAAGAAACGCGGTCCAGTAGCAAAATCTCGCCTTAAGCGAAGTCCTAAAGATCCCACTTTGTTACAGGATAATACTATGGCTGATGACCCTACATCCGGCCCAAGGACAAGAGATAACAGTTGAATCACTTGACAATGGACCAGGACTACTTCCCTTCAAATTGGGAGCGGCAAAGATCGTTTCCCATTTCCATTCTTTCCTAAGTCATATAGATTTAGAGAATATCCATCTTCAAATTGAAGTGGTAAAAACACAGATGGCTGAATTAAGTCCCATAGTTAACAATAAAACCTTATTCCTATTCGACCCTCATCTGAAACATCTCAATAGTAAAATCAATTTAATTACTAGTAAAATTAGTATGTTTGAAACAACTCGTAGTAAAAGAGGCCTTATCGACGGTTTGGGTTCTGTAATAAAATCAATTTCTGGTAATTTAGACTACACCGATGCACTTAAATACGAAAACGCCATAAACACCTTACGTAATAATGAGCATAAATTAGAATTAGAAATTAATAACCATGTTAGTTTAAATAGTAAATTTATTTCACGTAGCTCTCAAATAATAGATAGTATAATTTCAAATCAAGATAAGATGAGTAAAGCACTAAACTTAATTCTGGAAAGTAACGCTAATAGGGATACAGATTTAATTAAATACGCCCATCTGGCCCAACATCTGTTAATCTTAGGAGATAATGTAGAAGATCTTTATGAAGAATTACGAAGTTTAGAGAACACCCTAACATTTATTCGTGCGTCGAGTACCCCGTACTCTTTATTTAATTTAGATGAAATTAAGTATATGTTAGGTAAATTAAGGATTTTATACGCTAATGACGAAATCCTTGACGTAGAAATTAGGCATTTTTATAAAATAATTAAACTAGGTTACTTCTATTCTAATAAGCAGATAGTAGTAGTTATAAAAGTCCCGATAGTTGTTTCCTCCACATATAATTTGTACAAACTTTCCCTTGTTCCTAACAGAAACCACGAAACTCTTATACCACCCTCACCTTTCGTAGCACTCTCTAGCTCAGACTCTAGGTACATAGAGACAGAATGTCCGAAGGTAAACTCCATATATCTCTGTGAGTCAACAGCCAACCTACAAATCCAGAGCAAACCAGATTGTATCCAGCATCTCATAGTCCATCAAGAACTTCAACCCAGCTGCAAGCTGACACCCGTAGCTCTCACCACCGAAGCCCTGGAAACCCTGGACGACAAGCATTATACCTTAAGTTTTCCTGTACCAACAAAAGTGAAGATGTCTTGCGGTCAAGAACAGTACCGGACCCTACGAGGCAGCTATTTGGCAATCATCCCCCACAACTGTAACCTGAGAACACCCGCCTTCACCATCTCCAACACTGACGACCACATCAAAGGACACGTCGTGAAGATCACTGAGATGCCCCTAAACAACGAGTCGAGGCCTGAAAATTATCCGAAGCTCATCCTAAATTCGCCAAATCTACAAAAACTTCACACGCTTAGCAACGAGATAGCGACGCAACTGCCTGTACATTTAGATGACGTCACCGATCCCGTCATTTACCACACTACTATACCCATGTACCTCGCACTATCCGGTACATGCGCACTCATCGCCACTCTAATCTATCGTCGGCTACGCATAAGAAAAGCATCCAGAGAAATCACAGAAAACTTCAACAGCAACCCTGAAGTCGTCTACGCAATCCCACCACCACGCACTATCAACCCAAGCCAAATAAGGATTGACCCTGGATGTCTACCAGCGACCATCTTGAACAAGTCCATCGATACTCGCTGTTCTACGGGGGGAGGTGTTACGCATGGTCAACCTTAATAGATCGCTGCATCGGCATACCTGCATATACATTGCACACGGCACCTACGGGCACGAAACGCAAGCTCAGCATAACGTGACCAATTGACGTCAATCGAACCTTTCCATAGAAACATAAAAACGTGGAGCGGCACTTTTGGATCTGACATCGACCAATTGACACTTTAATATAATTAGTCGTAATTTCAATACTTTGTAATACAGTAATAAATTAGTTTATTAAAATAAATTTGCATTTTTTTGGATCCTCCGGTTGCACCCATCGTAATTTAACTAGCTGAATAAAAGACCCTGCGGCATTTGCTATTGTTTTACCACATGAGCTGATTATATATAAAAATTAGTCAATTGTTTCTAAAGAATCAACCCATATTTTCTATTACGCGACAAACCATAGTAAACAGCAGATTTGTCCTATGGGATGATGGGCTTATGGAACATAATTTAAAAATTATGTTAGTATCAGTTGTCCCATAGGACTAGTGGGATACATCATCCTACTTGCCCCATAATGGGAAATACCCTTTATTTTATTTTTTTCTTTTTCGGTTTCAGATTTGTATTTTTTATTTTTATTTATCGGTACGCTCGCGTTTTACCACTATCTCTCCTGATGGTAAGCGATGATGTGGTCGAAGGTGAAGCACGCCTTATAGTGAAACTGCCGATGCTGAAGATGGTACGGCCCATTTGTCATTTTTCTGCGGTTTGAGCTTTGGTCTCTTAGTGAAAATTGATTATTTTCATGAGAACATTCAATCCTGAAATATTATCTGCGAATTAAAAATGGCTGTATTGTTATTCCGATGACTTACGATATAATTTGTTTTATACTACACCTGCTCGGAAAGTACCTTGATACTTTATCAAATTTACGGTAGAAAGTACGTCATTGCATATCGAACAAATATGCGGCGAGAAAACGCATCTGAGCGGGAGAGAAAAGTGTATGAAAATCCATTTCTTACGTGGTTTTTCTTTTTTAATTTTGGGTAAGACTATGCGCTGGTAACCTAAATATCATAAGCCAAAAAGTTTTTACGGTGAGTTTTTATCTCCAAGTTCGCAAAATGACACTGGCCACTAGCTGTGTGTTGGATGGTGTCAAACAATTTGAAAAAAGAACATGTGAAAATTGCAGACGCCATTGGTCGCTAACTGCAACAATTTCAATATAAATTTAAATTAGTAAAGATTTAGTTTTTTATATTCCTCGTAGGTGTAGTATAAAGCACTATGTATCACTCGAGAGAAAGTGCGATTCCCGATCTCGGGTGTTTTAAAGCCCTCGCCTACGGCTCGGGCTTCAAACGACACCCTCGACGGTAATCGGTCACTTTCTCCTCTCGGTGAACAATGTACTATTGTAGAATCTATCAGTTTTGTTTATCTCTTCATTTATATTCCTACTGTAAATAAACATAGATAACATCAAACCGCACCGTCCTATCTCACAAGTAAAAGTAAATCCCTCTGTCTCACTGGCTATTTCGTTGAAGAAAAGAAAGGGAGGGTCTAAAGAATTCGGGTCTGGACAAGGGTCGTCCTGTTCGTTCAATGAACGGTTTTCCATTAGAAACACAAACGCATGGGATACATGCGTCTTATCTTTTTTACTAGCTTCTACTAGTGTCTTTATCCACGTGTAATTCGAAAATTATGCCAAGGCAACTTTTTTGAACGGAGTCCCAAATTATCGCAAGTTGATCGTTCTGATTTATTTGCGGGCTTGAGAGAAAAAATTGTAACAATGTACAAAGACAACAAAAACCAACACCAAAAAAACTTACGTTTAATTCAAAAAATCAAAAATGCTCGACTGCTTCAAAAGCGAACTAAAAAGTCGTAAACAAGGAAAAAATCATGCTGTGCAGTCGGAGGATACATATTCGCGAGCTGGCTGACCAAAATCTGGTGTATCCTCCGCCTGCACAAGATGTTTTTTTCCTTGTTTGATTTTTTAGTTCGCTTTTGAAGCAGTCGGGTTTATTGATTTTTTGAATTTAATATGTTTTTTTATTTATAACTTTTTAGTTAGTTTTTTTCGAATTAAATACATTTAAACATATAAGTGTTATACATTTTTGAAACCACCTCTTAAAGCCCTTTATTTTGATACCCCACACGATGGGTTTGGAAGAAAAAAAAATTGGGCCCTCACAATATGGCACCCAAAATTCGCCATTTTTCTATTGTTCAATTTTAATGTAGCCTATAACTCTCGCAGGGTTAAGACGAAACGATTGACGTATGAATCATCAAAATCGGCCAACGTGTTTGGTCTCTGGAACGCCATATAGGAACAAACATACATATATACTTACATACATACATAGACGGTTAAACACATTACCCTCCTTCGGCAGTCGGGTAAAAACCGACACCTTTTCTCAGTGATTTTTGAGGCACTTCACGATCATCTAGGAAACTAAAACTTTTTTGAATTGTTCCTTGCCTTCAATTTTGAGAATATGCAAAAAGATTTATAATTTCAACGTTTAAATACCCTTTTTTATTATCTTTCATTTATCAATCATTTTTGCGTGATGAATTGCGCTAATTTACGCGCTTTATACAAGTCGAGCAGCTGTTCAGGCGTGAAGTACCGTCTCACCTTTGCAAGGATCCCCAACTTTTTTGCAGCCAACTGAGCCTTTGCCTCAATGAATGGACCAAAATTGAGGGTCGATGTTAACGTAACAAACACCAAGAAGGTCGAGATGGTCCGTCATCGGCACGGTAACACCACGGAAAGATGGAGCCACGCCTGGGACTTAGCAGCATTGATACTGACTAGATTGGTATCTCCCCATTCAGAGACTGCTTCCAAAGACAGGTTCAAGCGTTCAACCATGGCCTCCCGGAGAGACCGGAACTCTGGCCCAGTAGACCGTGCGCCGCACACGTATCTCTCAGCAACCGTGCTGTCGTCTGCGTACCCAAAGGTTCCGGGTTTTAGCAGATCATTAATGTACAGCAAAAACAGTATAGCCGAGAGCACCGTGGTCAAGGCGAATCGGACAATGTAATGAATACTAATTTAAACTTCTTTATTTATCATATAGTCTGGTCATTATGAATATTGCTACGTAACGGTTGGGCAATTCGATAATTTTGGTTAATTAATAAAAACGTCGAATCGAGAACCTCCTTATTTTTGAAGACTGTTATTAGTGGGAAAACGCTTGGAAAAACATGAAAAATAATGAGGTCTGAGTAATTGGAAAAAGAGTTTACAAAAATTACTGAAAGAGTTTCCATGTAGCCAAATTGAAAGAAAACATTCGCAGTTTTCCTTATTTCAAGCGAAATGGAAAAAAACATACATAAAATATTTTTTTATTTTATTGTAAACGAATGGTAAAAACTGTAGCTCAATTTGTAGGAAAATAAGTGCTCACTTTAAACTTTTAACATTGCCTATGAAAACGTAAAAACAAGGCAAAAAATAAGTATTTTTTTAGTTGTTGACCATCTGTTGCGTTGAGAGCTTAGGGCTTGGTACAAATGTAAAACGTTTTAGAGGAGAATAACAGTTTTTTACTTCTAGCATTGTCAATCTGCTTCTATAGTTGTGTTATCATCTCCATTTTTAACCGACTTCATAACATATTGTTGTCAATGTTGGAGTCATTTTGTAACTTTTGTCAAGTGCAAGGTGGCCTAATATCTCTGTAATATGCTAAGGGTTTGCCCTGACATTTGTGTCATATTATGAGACTTCCTGGCTCATGATTCAGTGTCAGGAAGAATTAAACGCACTGAAGCAGAACTTTGATAAGAAGATGCAATTCGTATGGAAAAGACAATCAGCAAGGAAGCGGGAATTACTACCCAGGGTCCGAGGGTATAATCACAGATATAAATCTAACTAGATAACGCAAGTCCCTCCCTCCATCTGTATGAAAACCAAGCGTGCCACTTTTTCACACACAATTTTAAAACTAATTTATTTACCAAGGCCAATTTTTTCTATACAGTCTTTACAGCTCAATATGGCATAATTAGACATTTTTCTAGATTTTGGTGGATTTCCCGTGCCGATAATGCTAAATAAAAAGCTCAAAGTACGATCATTGATCGTAATTTTACTCCGTTTTATTTAAGTACATACAGTCGCGTCATCTTGTTAGATTTATATCTGTGGTTAATACGAATATATGTATTGTCATTGAATATAAGCACACGTACCCCGTTGTTTCTTTGAATACTATCCGCTTCCCGCCTACAACTTGCAGCACTAAAATAATTGAACCCGCTCAATGAAACTGATCCGTGCTAATTGAGCGATTTACGACGGTTCACAGCGACCCCGTCCGTCAAAGTGTTGCCGTTGACGTTCGGCTCTAACTTTATGTCTTTGCAGTAAATGTTAATTGTTCTAGCTTTGTGAAAATACGTTTAAGTTTGACGGTTAGAAATGAAGGAACAACCAATCTTATTATAGCTCAGAGGCTGATGAATTTTCGCACCACTGTTAAGAAGAGTTGCAGTTTTGGGAATAGTGCGGTGGAATTGTTCCTGCCCAAATGTGTGCTTTATGGAAGCCAGCTTCTAATCTACAATAAGCAGTAGAATACTTCCAGGCTAGCTGCTCTGTCGACCACATTATGCCATGTTTCTTTTCGAGTCGATGGGAAACTATTTTAAAAAGCATTGCGCCACGTATAGAAAAAAAAAGCTAAAAAGGCTAAGAAAAAGGGTTCCTTAGTCAAAAATGAACCCTTATAGTTTCGCCATGTCCGTCTGTCTGTCCGTCCATTACTAAAAAGCTATAATTTGGCATAGTTATATATATTTATCAAGCCGACAAATTGGTAATACAAAGCCATGAAAACAATATTTTTAGGGGACGTCCTATTATCCTTAATTTATAAAGTGGGGGTATATTTTTTGTCGTCATTGTTTTTGTGTCTCTTGTGTGGGGTATCGTTGGATAGGCCATTTAAAAATATTACGGGACTGTGAAAGCCAATTTCCGATTCCAGGGTGCCTATGCGTAAAATTGCCACCATTCCACCAGCTAAATGGTTGCTCTTGGATATGTGCAAACTTTACGGCTAAGTAGGCTTAACATGTTTATGAGTAATAGTCGACCAACTGATAAAATGCACTTGAGAAAGTAAAAATTTTAGATATTGATGTATGGAGACAACAGTTTTCGAACGGCAAAGTTAACTTTGCCCCTTCATTAGATCAATGTTCGGAGCTTTCATTGTTTATTAACGTTAGTAATGTTATCGATTTATTTTGGTATATGAAGCTGTTCATACGGAACCCTCTGTGCGCGAGTCAGACTCGCACTTGGCCGGTTTTTTATTTTTAGTATATGCAAATCCATATTTCATTAAATTCCCCTTAAACATATAACTAATTAAAGTTCATGGCTTCACAAGTAAACCCAACAAAGCAGTATACACACTACACAATTCCGCCGTCCTTCCTGAAACCGATACGGTCTCTTTGTCCGGCAGTCCTCCGGTCCGGTCCGGTCTGGGCTTGCAAATGTCAGCATTACAATACCGTGTCACGTCCGAAGGTAATAAGGTATCCGGTCTTATTGACCCGTTGATTGCATGAGGTTATAAGCAGGGGAGGGTATTTGATATTGTGGTTATGAAAATATATTGGTTGATGAATATTTCCTGGAATTGTTTCTGGTTGCAATAATATTTAGATACATAATACTAGTACACTGTCAATTTTGAAAGATCATTATCATAGTATCAGTGTGGCGACGCTTAGGGGAGGCCTATGTCCAGCAGTGGACGTCTTTTTGCTGAAATGATGATGATGATGAAACAGAAAAATCTTTGGATTATTGGCATGTTTTACATTGGTACCTGTGTGTTTTTTTTGGAATTTATTTACTAGCTTCTGAGAGCGGGTTCACCCACGTAAAAACTGTAACGTAAGTGCTAGTCCAGACAATAATCTATTTCTGTGCCAAATTTCATCCAGATCCGTCCAGCCCGTCTGGTGTCATTGAGCAACAAACATATACACTAATATTATAAATGCGAAAGTTTGATCTGGATGGATGGATGTTTGTTAGTCTGGAAAAGCACATAGGTAAACTTTTATCCCAATAGTATGTTCCCGTGGGATAATTGCCGAATATCACGCGGGCGAAGCCGCTAGCAGAAGCTAGTAGTATAGACTACCAATACTCGTATTATTTTACCAAGGTTTTTAGGGTTCCGTACCCAAAGGGTAAAAACGGGAGCCTATTACTAAGACGCCGCGGTCCGTCTGTCTGTCTGTCTGTCTGTCTGTCTATTTGTCACCAGGCTGTATCTTATGAACCGTGTTAGCTAGACAGTTGAATTTTTCACAGATTATGTATTTCTGTTGCCGCTATAACAACAAATACTAAAAACAGAATAAAATAAATATTTAAGTGGTATACAACAAACGTGATTTTTTTGCCGTTTTTTGCGATAATGGTACGGAACCCTTCGTGCGCGAGTCCGACTCGCACTTGGCCGGTTTCTTTGTTTGTATGTACCGAATAGGCTACGAAACTACTGAACCGATTTAAAAAATTCTTTCACCACTAAAAAGCTGCATTATTTCTGAGTGACATAGTTTTTAATCCCGAAAACGGGTCCTGTGGGGTGGTAACAGTTAGTTTATAATATTATTAAGAACTAAGATGAGATAAACGATCCTCGTTAGTAAAAACAAGCTACTTTCCTACAGAACGTATGTGTTAACAGGAACAGTAAACACGTAGAAATCGGTTGTACTTCCATAAAAAAAACTCACCGAATGCATATCCAAAAAACCGGCCAAGTGCGAGTCGGACGGGTTCCGTACCATTATCGCAAAAAACGGCCAAAAATCACGTTTGTTGTATGGGAGATCCAATTCAATATTTATTTTATTCTGTTTTTAGTATTTGTTTTTATAGCGGCAACAGAAATACATCATCTGTTAATATTTCAACTGTCTAGCTATCACGGTTCTTGAGATACAGCCTGGTGACAGACAGACAGACAGAGAGGCAGACTGACAGACAGACAGACAGACGGAACGCGGAGTCTTAGTAATAGAGTCCCGTTTTTACCCTAAAAACAAAATAAAAACAAATTGAAACAATTTTTTTCTGTGAATAAACACTTTTTTTTCATTTTTCTTTATTCACCTCGCTACTCGCCTCGTGTTCTGAGCCGCTATTAAGTTTGAATCTACCTGTAGGTACTTAATTTACTCTGGAATAACTAAATGTGTTAGTGAAGGTACAATGAACTAATTATAATCCATGAGCTAGAATTGATTAGATAAAAGCTTGCAAAGTACTCTGCTCACAATTCTGGTAAACACTTTGTATTAATTAAGGATTCTTCTCGGTATGGGCTCTAAAGAATTCATTGAAATAATTACGTAAAGATTAGGTATAGATACCTATCTGCTGATAGTGTGAGGGAAATATGGTATGCTGGCAAAAATTGGTAAGTATTTCTTTTTATTATTAAAGAAAAGCAAAGGCCGGGAAATAGGCAATTGCAGCTCCAGTATGAGTTTTCTAATACTAACTTTGAGACTTCACTAATACGAGACAGGCAATTGCCATTTCCGCCGAGGCATATATAATGCTTTTCTCAAAAGAATGCAGGGACATAAAAAAGTACTTAAATTTCCATAATTTTTCAAGTTAATGCCGTTTTTAACATGAACTGTACATTTCAGCATGGAATAAATTGCCCATAATATAGATGGCTTTTTAGTTTTAGCAATCTCATTAAAATACGCCAAAAATACTGTTTCGGAGAAAATGTTCACTTTTTTATCGTTTTCCAACTCATAATTTTTTTATAAACTTTCATGTATTTTCTTTTGACTTCGCTGGAAGCAGGTTTTCCCATTGCCAATTTGGCTTCTGATCATAAATATGGTGGAGCACAATCAATCCCTATTTCACTCTCTGAACCGTTGGAACTCATTTTAATTATTAAATTTAAATTGATTAAATATTTAAATAGCAAATCAAGACGAATTTTCAGCTTTGCCGCCGATTTTCTATTTATCATCTGTGCCGAAAGGCATTTATGGCTATACAGCAACGTGAACGCATTTTGTACTAAGCAAAGAGACTCACTTTGTTATGCCAAGAATGATAAAAGAGAGCCAATCAAAGTGTTTCTAATAACCCCATCACGCCGTTTCATACAACATTGCTAGAGCGTTGTAATGTTCCAAATTCAAAAAACGCTTCTGCCATGGATTTGTTTTTCTTTGTCCGTAAATTCGATACTTCGTGTGTTCTTTTTTCGAAAATAATGACAATATTTCCATGCATGTTTGAGAAAAGTGAATTATGTTGCTTTTCTTGCATTTATCTACATCATCATCATTTTTATGTTCCCACTGCTGGGACACGCCTCCATAATCCACCACGCGGGCCCAGTGCGGGTTGGTGAATGTCACATGTCTTCGAATTTTTGGTCCTCACGATGTTTTCCTTCACCGCTTTGAGAGCAGTGGTGATGAAATAATTCACACAAAGTAAAGCGCCTGCCTGTATTTGAATACATGTGACATCCACCAACCCGCACTGAGCCCGCGTGGTGGATTACGGCCCATTCCCTCTCAAAGAGAAGAGGCCTGTGTCTCCATCGCTCTCAGACTATGAGAGCGATGGAAGAGAGAGTGCATCTGTGTTTGCGTACAAATTTGTACACTAGAATGTATCTACCGTAACGATCGCGATGGCTATATAGTCTGCACTGACATTGGCTGCCTTAGCCAAGCCTTGTCTGAGGTATTTTATTTTAATTTTTTTGAACTAATGTGGGCTGATCCTGTAGGTGTACCTATTGTATTTTGCATGATTAAAAATAGTTTTAAATAAATAAAAAATGATTTTTTCAAACATTCAATGATTTCAAACCGAAGTTATTTTCATGAAAACTTCACAAACTGGCACGTCTGATCAAAACAGTACACGTTTATCGCATGTATATTGTTTATGTTTGTCTACCCGCAGACTGATTTGAAATGACATTCCAAATACAAACGATTGTATTCATAAAGCCTCGTTTACATGAGAAAAGTAGCTCGACCAACAGGAAGCTCTTATGTATTTGCGAGACTCCAAGTCGCAAATGATTAGGTGAATAAGGTAAATAACTTTACGCTAAAAAAGTTAAGTTAAAAATTAAAGCAATATAAGTAGTTATATTAAGATTCAAATATTGGTAAAATCATTCGTTGCAATTTTTTGTGGAACACACGTTTTTACCATTTACGTTTACGTTCATCACACACTATTTTAATATGGTTTTTGTTTTGATCTGTCTTGAAACCAACATGGGTTTAGGCTAGTGACTGTAAACACGATATTGCGTTAAATCGTCTGTCTATTCTCGGTCACGTGAACTTTGGGTCAGTGGGACGTCTTCTTTGTCAGTTACTTTCCTCGAGTGAATGAGGCATTAATTTCGGGATTTAAACAAAACAGGATCGTCTGTTGTTAATTGAAAGCTGACAATCGTGTTTTGTGTTACTATTACTAGTTTATTTCGGTGGCACGCAATATGAAAATTATTTTAGATAAAGTATTGTTGTATTTGAAATTGAAAATGCATATAAATCTTTTTTGAAGCAAATAAATGACATAGCATGACCAGGCCAGTTTATTCTGGTTAATAGTACCTACTGTTTTTTTGTTATGATTTTATTATTAGAAGTAGGTACGGAAAAACATATATTCTATGTTTCATTGGTTACATTATTAATCAAATAAACATCTAGATTTCAGCCCACCGTTTGTAGGTCGTACAAATATTATGCCAATCCGTTGTCAAATTCCAAATGGTGGATATCTCAAGTGGCATTTGGTTATTTTATCTGATTCTGTTGTTTATAAATATTTAAGCCTATTGGAAACATTAATAAATAAAAGGTTCTAAACAAGTAGTCGGTAATAACCGGCCAAGTGCGAGTCTGACTCGCGCACAGACGGTTCTGTATAAACAGCTACATTCACATTTCTGTTTTTATGTTGTGTGCTCTAGTGGCTCGTGTTAAAATAAATGTGCTTTCTTTCTTTCACCAAAATAAATAGGTAACATTACGAACGTTCATAAACAATGAAAGTGCCGAACATTGCTCTGACGAAGAGACAAAACTTACTTGGCCGTTTGAAAACTGCTGTCCCCATACATCAATATTTACAAAATGTTTACCTTTCCAAGTACATTTTATTAGTTGGTCGACTGTAACTCGTAAACTGTAAACTACGTAAACAGTGTAAAGCCTACTTAGCTATGATAGTTTTCCTTTTAATTTCGTTATATATACTACTGCCATGATTTTATATACAAATCAATTCAATTCAATTCAATTTATTCATCACAAATAAATTTGAGTACATAATTATCCTTAATACTACCACATACATAAAGCAGGTGAATGAGGTGAGCTGCAGCAGAGGGCAGAGCAAGACCCAGCCCTGCGCTAGGAGCTAACCTGTGTTACAGGCGCTGGGCACCTACTCGACCGTCACACTTGCAACACACTAACAAACATCGAAGTTGCATAGAGGGTTTAAGAATCGCTGATTTCCCAGCTTAGGCAAGCCTGTACAATATCCAAAAGCAACCATTTAGTTGGCAGGGGGGAGGACACTTGACTCCTATTTTTTTTTTCATTTAAAGCTTAATTTTACGCAAACAAATCCCTGAATCGAAAAATGGTTTTCACAAACCCGTTATATTTTTGAATGGCCTAGCCAACGATAGCCCATACCATGGTAAAGACGAGAAAAAAAAATATCCCCACTTTACGAGTACAGGAGGTAGCCCAACAAAATATTTTTCATGGTTTTATTTTACCACTTTGTCGGTATGATTAATATGTATATCCATGTCAAATTATAGCTTTTTAGAACTAAGAGTCTCTGAGCTACGATGCGGACGGACGGACGGAAATGGCGACACTATAAGGTATCCTTATTGGCAACGGAACCCTAAAACAATAAAACAAACTTTATCCAAAGCTTCACTCCTGCGGCCCATCTCTAAATGGACCGTACCTTATGAAGCTGTGATGTTTTTACGAGCTTATGGAACTCAGTCATAATAAAAGTATAGCGCCATGAAAGAGTTTTCGGAATCAGTGTGCTGAGGCCTTAGTGCAAGTTTTTACTCACGCGTGACTCACGCTCACTCGTGTTACGTAAACGACCTCTTATGTCAAAATGTATACAAAAAAAGAGGTTTCTGCTTACCGTCCCCAGACGGCGCTTATCCAGTTTCAATACAAATTGACATTTACGTTAACGCGATTGACCGTGAGTAAAAACTCGCACTAAGGCCTCATATGCCGAGTTTTTTAACGTACTCATTCGTGATAACGTAAACGATCTCTAACGTCAACATGTATACAAAAAAACCGGCCAAGTGCGAGTCGGACTCGCGTACGAAGGGTCCCGTACTCGCGGTTTACGATTTATGACGTATTAAAAAAAATACTTAAGTACTAGATCGTGTTCAAACCAATTTTCGGTGGAAGTTTACATGGTAATGTACATCATATATTTTTTTGTTTTATCATTCTCTTGGTCCGTGGATGGGTGGTGAACATTTTCAACATACCGAGATTCCTCCGTGCCTCGGAAAAGCACGTTAAGCCGTTGGTCCCGGCTGTCATTTGAAGATCTTTGACAGTCGTCGTTTGGTAGTCAGAAGCTTGAGATCTGACACCAGTCTTGCCAAGGGGTACCGTGTTACCCCGTTACTGAGTTGTGGATGTCAGATAGGCAGTCGTTCTATGTAAAATACTGGTACTCAGTTAAATCCGGTTAGACTGGAAGCCGACCCCAAAATAGTTGGGAAAAGGCTAGGCAGATGATGATCATTCTCTTATTTTAGAAGTTATAGGGAGGGGGACACACATTTTACCACATTGGAAGTGTCTCTCGCGCAAACTTCAGTTTAGAAAAAAATTATATTAGAAACCTCAATTAATTTTTGAAGACCTATCCATAGATCCACACGTATCGGTTAGAAAAAAAAAATGAGTTTCAGTTTCAAGTATGAGAACCCCAAAATGTATTGTTTTTTTCAATTTTTGTGTGAAAATCTTAATGCGGTTAAGAAAACATCTACTTACCAAGTTTCAACAGCATAGTTCTTATAGTTTTGGAAAAAGTGGCTGTGACATACGGACGGACAGACACACAGACAGACATGACGAATCTATAAGGGTTCCGTTTTTTGCCATTTGGCTACGGAACCCTAAAAAGAGGTTTCTCCTTAACCTCCCCAGACGGCGCATTTCAATACAAATTGACGTTTACATTAACGCGATTTTGCGTAAGGTCAAACTCGCACTAAAGCCTCAAGATCTGTATTTCCAGGGATTACTATTCACAAACATATAAACTCAGAAGAAGTCTGTGTTTCCCGATAGCTACAATCTTTAAGTCAAGAGTGTTTTTTTTACCCGACTGCCGAAGGAGGGTAATGTGTTTATCAGTCTATGTATGTATGTATGTATGTATGTATGTATGTATGTATGTATGTATGTATGTATGTATGTATGTATGTTTGTTCCTATGTGGTTCCAGAGACCAAACGCGTTGGCCGATTTTGATGATTCATACGTCAATCGATTCGTCTTAATCCTGCGAGTGTCATAGGCTACATTCAAATTGGTTAATAGAAAAATGGCGGATTTTGGGCGCCATATTGTAGGGGCCCAAATTTTTTTTTTCTTCCAAACCCATCGTGTGGGGTATCAAAATAAAGGGTTTTAAGAGGTGATTTCAAAAATATATAACACTTATATGTTTAAATGTATCTAATTCGAAAAAAACTTAACTAAAAAGTTATAAAGGATACATCTGGTTTTGGTCAGCCAGCTCGCGCGTATGTATCCTCCGACTGCACAGCATGATTTTTTCCTTGTTTACGACTTTTTAGTTCGCTTTTGAAGCAGTCGGGTTTTTTGATTTTTTGATTTAACTTTTTTTATTTTTATTTTTTTATTATTGATTGGCTCGCGTTTGACCACTACCTCGCCTGATGGTAAGCGATGATGTGGCCGCTTGCCTAGAAGAAACCTATTCACTCTTGACTTAAAGACCCCAAGGTTGTAGCTATCAGGAAACAAAGACTCCGGAAGGGTTCATTCCTTAGCTGTGCGCACAATGAAAGTATTAGCAAAACGCTTTGTGCGTATGGGTGGGATGTCCACCATGTACCGATGGCGCATGGCCGTACGTCTTGTAGTCCGATGATGGAAAGGGCTAGGCGGAATCAAATTGTGCAGTTCCGTCGCACACTCCCCGAAATGTAACCGATAAAAAACCGACAGGCTGGCAACTCGGCGTCGATGTTCGAGGCTCTGGAGCTTTGACGCGACCAGTGCATCATTGCCAATAAGCCTCTTGGCCCGTCTGTCAATCGACTCAAGTGCATCAAGCTGGTATTTGGCAGATCCATCCCAGAGGTGAGAGCAGTACTCCATGCACGATCGAACTTGCGCTTTATACAAGTTAATCAGCTGTTCAGGTGTGAAGTACCGTCTCACCTTTGAAAGAATCCCCAAATTTTTTGCAGCCATCTGAGCTTTCGCCTCTATGAATGTATCAAAATTAGGGGTTGATGTTAACGTAATACCAAGAAGTTCGAGATGGTCCGTTAACGGCACGGTTACACCACGGAAAGATGGAGCCGGGTGTAATTGGCTCTTCTTAGCGGAAAAAAGACACGCCTGGGTCTTAGTAGCATTGAAACTGACCAGATTGGCATCACCCCATTCGGAGACCGCCTTCAAGGACAGATTCAAGCGTTCGACCATGGCCTCCCGGAGAGACCGAATCTGAGGCCCAGTAGTTCGTGCGTCGGACACGTATCTCTCAGCAACAGTGCTGTCATCTGCGTACCCAAAGGTGCCGGGTTTTAGCAGATCATTAATGTGCAGCAAGAATAATGTTGCCGAGAGCACTGACCCCTGAGGGACTCCGGCGTTGATATCTAACTGACCGGACGAGCAGCCATCGATAACCACTCGGATGGATCGATCCCTCAGGAAGTCCGCAATCCAATTACACAGACCACTAGGCAGTCCGAAGGTGGGAAGCTTACCAATGAGGCTTTCGTGCCAGACCCTGTCTAGAGCCTTCGAGATGTCGAGGGAGACGGCTAGCGCTTCCCCGTGTTTCTCGATGGCCTCACTCCAGCCTAGCGAGCATGGGCGTACCCAAAACTTTTGTGACAAGACATGATAAATTATGTCATGTCTTACAATTTGTCTTAAATGCTAGCACGGGTCAAACATGTAACATATTTTAAAGGCGCAACATGCCTTTCTTGTTGCTGCCCGGCGAGCACGGCCTACTGTGACATGGCTTGAGTCACACATTTCATCGCAGTTTGGGCGATAACGCCATTTTGTCCTAAATAATAGCACCGGCGGCGTGAGAAAATTGCCTGACGTTTGTTTGGGACTCATCGGGTCTTAATTGCTAATACGGGCGCACCCATTTTGTCACAAATGTCACATTTTGACAGATGATTTAGAAAAATGTATCACTTTCGTTCGGAGGTGGTGATAAAATTTTATAGTTGAAAAAAAAAATATTTGCCTTCTAATTTCTGCACCAAATGGCAATAAATTTATTTTGTGTGTATGGTGATCAATGCTTATTAATTAATTGAAATTTTACAGGATTATTAATTAATTTTATATTATTACTGTTTTCATAATTGTAATTTTCTTTATTGTTGTTCTTATTTTTATTTTTATTATTATTTTTTTTATAATTATTTTCTTTTATACCATATTCTTCTTACTTTCTACATTTTTAAATGTTTCTTAAATAAAATCCCCAAAAAACATTTAATATATAAAAAATAGGGGCCCACCGGTATTGGTCCAAGCTATTATATTTTTTAGTAATTATTAAAATTTTCACAATAATTATATCTTTCTAACAAACACTTAATATGTTATCAAACAAACAAAGAAAAACAAATTGTGCAAAAGTCTATGGTAGTGGGTCAAATATTAATTTATTCCCAACAAAATTAAGAAGTTGTTTAGCTGTATGAACGGCATACTTTTTTACGTATTATTTTATTTGGTCGTCTATTCAAATTATGTCGCACTATGAAGTCAACAACAAGAAAAGCAAGTCGCGCCTGTAAACTATGTCACATGGTTGTCCCGTGCTAGCATTTAAGACAAATTGTAAGACATGACATATTTTATCATAACTTCAAGTAGTTCAAGTCGAAAACCAAGCAATGTAAAATAAAATAAAAAACTTATAATTCATGTTGGGATGCTGCTAACATGGGGGTAGCAAAGGGGGGGGCAAAATTTTGGTTATTTTTTGGCTAGGACATACCGTTTTCGAGATATCATTTTGGAAATATAAAGCGTTTTATGCAAAATAAAAAAAGATACGGAGGCCCATATTTCGGAAACAGTGCGTCGTAGGGCTATGCTTCTCAGAACATAAATGGTTTTTTATGGCCAAGCTTAAACCGAAATTGCAATAAAATTGGAAAATTTCCGAAAAAGAAAAAAATAAACGTCAAGAAGTTATGCCACAAGTCCAGAAAATATATCAGGCCGCCGCCGTGGCGCCGATTCCCTTGAGTAGCTGATTTTAAAATGAGAATCACGTCGAAACGGCTAGTCGTAATTTATTGGAAAAAATATATGTTATATAAGACCATTTTCTTAATAATTTCATCTGAGCAAATTTTGAGTTTTATTCGTATAACAAAGTGTAATTAATTTGTAAAGTTATGTCTAAAACGGACAAAAACACGACAATCACAACAAAACCGCTGGGCGTATTTTAATGAAATCGACACCATATCAAAGACAATTCAATTATCTACATTTTGATCTGAAGCTTTTTTTTTTAAATTCAAAGAATAATAAGAAAAGTACAAAACACTACTAAATTTCGGGTCGCGCGGGTGAGAAACGAGGGCGCGTATTGTTTCCTCAAGTTCGTTGGCGTTAGTCGTCGTCTTAAGACAAAATGAGTTTATCGCCCAAACTGTGATTAAAAGTGTGACTTAAGCGATGTCACAGTAGGCCATGCTCGCCAGGCAGATGTGAATGGCATACGCTAGAAGATCCCCAGTGGACCGATTTCGGCGGAAGCCGTATTGGCGGTCACTGAGAATGTCGTTCGCTTCTAGGTATGCCAGGAGCTTTCCGTTAAGCACACGTTCCATACTTTTACAGAGGATGGACGTTACAGAGATGGGTTGTAGTTTGCCGGTTCAGCTCGACTGCCCTTCTTGGGCACAGGCTGTACGTTGGCTTGCTTCCAAGCCTTCGGTACTTTTCCAGTCTCTATCGAAAGGCGATACAGGCGAGTCAAGATAGGAGACAATTCAGGCGCACAGGTTTTAAGCACAATTGCTGGTATCCCGTCGGGGCCAATCGCTTTGATCACATCAAGGCTACGCAGCACCCTACGCACGTCCTTTTGATGAATGCGAATATCCGACATACTCGTCACACATCCATCAGGAGAAGGAGGAGGCTGCGCGCCATCAGAATTCAGATGCGAAGATTCCGCAAAAAGGCTGGCAAATAAGTTTGCCTTCTCCTCAGCGGAGTGGGCCAATGACCCATCAGGTTTCAGCAGTGGTGGTAGTGAGGGGCGACAGAAGTTTGATTCGACCGACTTAGCCAGGGACCAAAACGCTTTGCTACCCGCTGGGTATGAAGCTAGTTTGTGCCCAATTCTGCTAATGTGGTTAAACCGTGCTCTTCGCATCACCTTTTTGCAGGACTTGGCAGCCCTGTTGAAGGCTCTCTTCTTCTGATTCACGTCATTAGCCTTGCGTGTTCGAGCGTCGACCCATGCCTGATAAGCCTTGTGTTTAATCGCGTCGGCGCGGTTACACTCGGCTCCATACCATGGTCTGTCGACGCGAGACATTGCTACGTCGGAGAATGGAATATAGTACTCCATTCCCCGACGCAACACATCTGTCACAGCGTCAGCGCACGACGATGGATCATCCGAAGAGAAGCAAGTGGGCTGCCAAGGATAGCATGCGAAGAATGATCGCATCCCATCCCAATCTGCTGACCTGTACCGCCATACCCGCCGGGTGCCTCTTGGGCTGGGATCGGGCGGGGAGTAGACGGACACAGACTTCACCAGACAGTGGTCAGAACTACCCAAAGTTGAAGATATCGACACAGAGTATCTGTCTGGATCTGTTGTCAGCAGAAGGTCCAAGCAATTGGCTGTGTGCGAATCAACATCTGGCACCCTCGTCGCCCCCTGGACCAGCTGGGTGAGATTTAGTGCTAGCGCAAGCTTGCACGTCTCTCGTCCAGCATGATCAGTGCACTGGTATGGGAAAAGCCACTCCTGGTGGTGGGCATTAAAGTCCCCCAGTAACACTAATTGGGCGGAAGGGTACCGTTGCTGTGCCGTATCAGCCGCCTCACTGAGGTACTCTGTGTGCCTGGTTGTCTCCTGATCTCCGCTGTGCGAACGGTAGACACAGGCGTAGATAATCTTATCCAACCCTGTGTCCACCAGAGCCCACAGCACTGAGAACCTGGAGTCTTCAAGGTTACGGAGATGCCGATAGCAAGTGTCGTCTCGGGCATACATGCATACACCCGCGCGTGGTTTAAAGGCGTGCTCCAGGGTAAACCCTGGGTAGGATAACTACGATACGTCTGACGGACTTCCTATCTGCGTCTCCGCAAGGAAAAACAGTGCTGGCTTTTCAGTCTCCAGGTGATGGTGGACTGAGTTGAGATTGGAGTGCAGACCTCTTATATTAGTGAGGTGCACTTTGTGGGGGAGGGGGTGCAGCCGCTGTTTTACTCCAGTTTTCTTTTTCATACTTGCCATTTTGTAAGAGTGAAAGGAGAGGAGAAGGAAGTGAGATGAGGTTCCACGCTACTAACTAACAGACACGCACTGAAAGGACGCCATCGTTGGGGCTCTAGTCCGGAGACTGTGGGGTCGCCCGAGCCCCCCCGGAGATGTCCATCGGGCCCTCCCATCTGGTCGCCAACCAGCACGATGGTGCATTCCGAGATTTTTCGACAGTTGGCGGGGCAGCCTTTCATGTGTGGCTGGCACACTATTTGGGCCCCCAACTACCTGCGGTCGGCCAGCGGCGCACCGTGCCTCGGATCCCGCTATCCTCCGCGACTGGTCTCCCGATATGCCCAAAACAGCGCGAGTCAGACTGGTCAGCATGCAGTGGAACAACTATCTCGACCCAACTCCTCTAGTGGCTACACCGAGCATCGTACCGGAACACGGCTAGGCCGCTTGGCGGTACGTCTTTGCCCGGTGGGTGGTTACAAGCCTTCGGCCGAAGCCTACCACCAGTTAGTGTCACCTGATTAGCACCACCCGGGGACCACGTGTAGGGTAACAACAAACGGGGTAACACTCCTACGGACGCGGGTGACTCAGCCCCCAAAAAATAATAATAATAAGTGAATAGGTTATTTCTAGGCAAGCGTGCTTCACCGTCGACCACATCATCGCTTACCATCAGGTGAGATTTTGGTCAAGCGCGAGCCTATAGGTAATAAAAAAAAAAAAAAACTACTTAGATAACCCTAGATATAGTATTAATTTAGACCCAAACGTGATCCAAACTTTGTTTCTGATAAATGTTCTGTCCGAGATCAAACGGCATATCATCATGTTTGTGTAACATTAGCCTGTTGTCGCATTATTTAAGCCTGTAGGACAATAGGGTTTTTTCCCGGGATAAAACAATATAATTATATTTAGTCCGTCAGTGAGATTATCAAATACCTAATATTAGACACGTATTTTTTGCTTTATTAAATAAATACCAGGCCCCTCAGAAAGTATTGCGAAAAAAAGTTTTTATATATGGGAGACTGGCCAGTTATAATGTTTTTCGAAAATATGATTATTTATAAGTAAAAATAAGTAAGTTCCAATTTCAAAATTTCCCTCCACATTTTTTGCGAGTTAATTCAAAGTATTGTGTCTCACTGAAATATGGATCTGCGCCGGGAACATTTTAGAGCTATGATTTTATACGATTTCAAGTGTCGCCTGAAACCGGATGAATCGTACGATAGACTTCAAATGGCATTCATGGATGAAGGCCCTTCCAAGGCAACCGTGTATCGTTGGTATAACGAATTCAAGCGCGGTCGACCAACTTTGGGGGATGACGAAAGAAGCGGTCGCCCTTTGACGGCTGTTACCGAAGAAAACGTGCTAGCAGTGAAAAATTTAATCCAAGACAATAGGCGAATTACATATCAGGAGATTCAACACATATTGAAGATTGGATCGGGAAGCGTTCACGAGATTCTACACAGCCATCTTCGCGTGAGGAGGATAGTATCACGCTGGGTGCCGCACAACCTCACCGATGCTCAGAAGCAGGCCCGGGTGGAATGGTGCCGTGATATGCTTAACAAATTTGAAGCAGGCTCGTCTCGGCGTGTTTACGACATCGTTACAGGTGATGAGTCCTGGATTTATCAATACGACCCAGAAATCAAGCGCCAGTCGACTGTTTGGGTGTTTCAAAATGAGCCAACGCCTACCAAAGTGAAGCGATCTAGAAGCGGGGGTAAGATTTTGATCGCTAGCTTTTTTAATTTGACTGGCCACTTGGTATCAATTCCCTTACGGGATCAAAGAAGCATTAATGCCGAATGGTATACTACCAAATATTTGCCAGAAGTTTTCTCTGTTATAAGCAACAAGCGACCAAACACAGGGCTCTGCGGGCTACTGCTCCACCACGACAATGCACCTGCGCACACCGCACTCAAAACGAGGGACTTCCTGGACAGCACGCCAGTCAAACTCCTGGGTCACCCTCCTTACAGCCCTGATCTAGCACCGTGTGACTTCTTTTTATTCCCAAAAATAAAAAATCAGCTCAAAGGGATACAATTTTCGTCGCCGGAAGATGCGCTGGCTGCGTTCGAGCAGGCTGTAAACGAGGTGTCTGCGGCGGACTGGGAAAAAGTGTTTTGAAAACTGGTTTAGGCGCATGAATCTTTGTATAGAGGCTGGTGGAAAGTACTTTGAAAAGATTTAATAAAAATATATGTACGTATAGAACAATTTTTTTTAGTTTCGCAAAACTTTCTGAGTGTCCCACGTAAATAAAGAGTTCAGAAGTGGAGGCTTATTACGTCACTTTGTCAGTATAAAGTGCAGCATAAAGTGACGTCACACGATATTTCAATGCACTGTAATTTTGTCGTAATTTTGAGTTTAAGTGGCAAAAGAAAAATACGTGTCCAATATTTTTAACCCCCACTGGAAAAAGAGAGGTGTGATAAGTTTCACGTGTGTTGCTGTGTGTCTGTCTGTGGCATCATAGAGCCTAAACGGATGAACCGATTTTGATTTAGTTCTTTTTGTTTGAAATGTGATTTTGTCGAGAGTGTTCTTAGCTATGTTTGAATAAAATCGGGTCAGCCTTTCAAAAGTTATAGTGGTTTTACTGAATGAATCGGGGTGTTTTCGCAAGATAAATGTCGGGGTTTTTTTTAAATTTTGAAATTTTACTTGTCAGCTTATATAACTGATGGACTAAATAGATATTTTTTTGTCAACTACCCTATTTACCATCAGAAAACTTGTCCGTTCTTCTCCACGTCGGTATTTTCCGTAAGGATGGTAGAATCACTTAAACATGATCCAGCCCCAGTTGTCTCCCCAGCGACGCCCTGAGCCGAAGTTCGACCCCATAAGGTGTAAAAGAACTAATGGAATGATGTAAGAACTATTGTGAAATTAACCCTGTCTGCACTGCATGCTTTGTATCAGATGCTAAGATCACTGCGTGCTTCACCGTCGACCACATCATCGCTTACCATCAGGTGAGATAGTGGTCAAGCGCGAGCCTATAATATATATAAAAAAAAAAAAAAGATGTGACGCAAATCGTTCAGTAAACATACTTTGGGTTTACAGTAAAACTGCATTTCTTAGGTATTCAGCGGGCTTATTACGTATCTTTTGCAAGAGCAAAACGATAGCGATCTAACGCTTCATGTCATAAAAGTCCGCATTACCTGCAGTGTAGATATGGTAGGTCCTACACAATCGTTTGCTAATCGCTCGCTGTTTGTTGTTATAGCGGCAACGGATATACATCATCTGTGAAAATTTCAACTGTCTAGCTATCACGGTTCATGAGATACGGCCTGGTGACAGACAGACAGACAGACAGACAGACGAACCGCGGAGTCTCAGTAATAGGGTTCCGTTTTTACCCTTTGGGTACGGAACCCTAAAAATGCTGTCAGGAAATCTTTGCTTTCAATACGCATCCAAATATGACAATTCACATCCAACCTAGCAAAACCCAATTATGCATAGTTGCAACCATAGAGAAAGTAAAACTACGTTAATGTAGTAACGTGTGTGTCCACCGCAAAGCAACGCCCTACTGCACGCCACTGTGTGGCAACGTGGGCTTAAAGCTACAATCAGACACAAGGCCACTGCGGCTTGTCTAATCCTATTTTAGTTTAGCTGGGTTTGTTCTAGATCGCGGGATAGAGTGAGTTATAAAAGCTGTTTTGGATTGTATAACTGACCCTGAAACCTGAAAATTAATCTCATCATCATCCGCCTTTTAATGTTCCCACTGCTGGGTCAAGGTCTCCTCTCTGATAGAGAGTGAGCCGTAATCCACCACGCGGGTCCAGTGCGGGTTGGTGGATGTCACATGTATTCGAAATTTTGGTTCTGGGACATACCGGTTTCCTCACGATGTTTTCCTTCACCGTTTTGAGAGCAGTGGTGATGAAATAATTTATACAAAGTAAAACGCCTGCCAGGGTTTGAACCCACGACCTGTAAGTCACGGTCGATACTACTGGTCCACCACTGTAACAGGCCACATAATAAGAGGTATTCAAAAATTAAGTAAAACCTTAGTTTTTTGGTAACCCAGGAACGCAAAAAGAAAACGAGGTAGGCAGTTTCGAAGATCCCATCTTCGATGACATAGCAGCAACAGCAGGGGAAGCGTGCACCAGGATGGCATTGGATAGACCAGAATGGAAAGAATTTTCGCTGAAATGACGATGATGATATAATTTAATCAGATTGTAAGTTTGGCTCAGTAAGGTTTTCTACCTTTGAAAGTTGCTCCTAATTGTTTAGTAATTCTTTGACGCAGGTTAAGTCCTCTAAAAATTGGTATTTAAGACAAAGTGGGATTTACAATATGATTAGTACCTATTCCTGAAACTCTCTTAAACTAATTATAAAATGCTTGTGGATATAAGGTATAAACTAGGTTCTACCACGGGGATCAATAGATGGCGCAATATGCAATGATTTGTTATTTAATTGTGTGTAAAATTAACTTTTTGCAGAATTGAACATTAAAATTGTATGTTTTGGTTTTATCAATTCTCCTGAGCACAAACTTATGGAATATTGGGCTCTTAATTCACGCGAAAGTTTGTGAGTGTGTGTGTTTGTTACTCTTGCAAGCAAAAACTACTGTATGGATCTGGATTAAATTTGGCAAAGAGATATATTATAACTTGGAATAGCACATAGGATTTTATCCCGAGAATAACACTATCACAATAATATTATAAAGGCGAAAGGTTGTGAGTGTATGTGTGTGTGTTTGTTACTTCTTCACGCTCAAACGGTTTGACGGATCTGGATGAAATTTGGCACAGATATAGATTATTACCATAGTACATAGGATACTTCTTATCCCGGGAATATGTTCTCTTGGAATAATTTTCGATATACACGCGGGCGAAGCCGCTGAAAGAAGCTAGTTAAGACGATGACTAACGCCAACGACCTTGAGGAAACAAAACTCGCCCTCGTTTCTCACCCGCGCGACCCAAAATTGAGTAGTTTTTTGTACTTTTCTTATTAATCTATGACTTTAAAAAAAAAGCTTCAGATCAAAATGTAGATAATTAAATTGTCTCTGATAAGGTGTCGATTTCATTAAAATACGCCCAGCGGTTTTGTTGTGATTGTCGTGTTTTTGTCCGTTTTAGACATAACTTTACAAATTAATTACACTATGTTAGACGAATAAAACTCAAAATTTTCTCAGATGAAATTATTAAGAAAATGGTCTAATATAACATATATTTTTTCCAATAAATTACGACTTGCCGTTTAGACGTGATTCTCATTTTAAAATCAGCTACTCAAGGAAATCGGCGCCTTAAACAATAAATACCAAAACATGGGCTCACCTCGGAACAAAGCATGAATGTTCAATCATATCCCGAGATCGCGGTCGGCACCCTGACCGGGTGAAAACCGCCCGTAATCCTCGATAATGGAATGGTGATCCTTTGTTTATGTACCGGGTATGCGTTGTACCCGGAACGATACCGGGTATGTGGTACCCGGCTGTTTGTTTCAATCGCGGAATGGACGCATTCGCGGATAAGTTGGGTTATTTTTTTTATTGTGCATTGTTTCGGTATTGGTATTTGTCTGACAGTTTTTAGGTGGTTTTATGGTCGGTTTAAGTCCTAAATTAATTTACATAACGTTACACTATAGTAACACATATATCTCCACCAGATTGGTACATAAAGGCCCCATGCATTTTATGTAGGTACTTACTAGTGCCTATAGAGACACTTGGTTTCGTACCAACATACCATACTTCAAGAAATATTTTCAAGATTTACAGTCAGTCACATTTGACGTTTAAAGATTTTTTTATATAAGCACCAGATTAACACTTTTTAATTTTGCAAGAGTTGAAATTATTCATATGTCAGTGATAGCGTTGACGGTTGACAGGACGGCATTGAAGAAGAAAAACCGGCCAAGTGCGAGTAGGCCTCGCGCACGAAGGGTTCCGTACCATTATCGCAAAAAACGGATGGAGGATCACGTTTGTTGTATGGGAAAGATAAGATTTATTTTATTTTAGTATTTGTTGATATAGCGGCCACATAAATACTTCATCTGTGAAAATTTCAACTGTCTGTCTGTGTGATAACGACTCATTAGATAAATCCTGGTGACAAACAGACAGACAGACGGATCGTGGAGTCTTAGTAAAATAGGGTCCCGTTTTTACCCTTTGGGTACGGAACCCTAAAAAACGTGTTGCGCCGACCCCAAGTAATAAATAATAATAATAAAACAAAATATTTTTTTATTGATACAAGTAAGGGACTGGGACAAGAAAATGTAGATGAATCGCCGTATAATTATTAAATATACTTTGTTAATATTAATTACTATGAAATCAGAAAAAATATTCATAACTTCCATCCATATACTGCAGCTTAGCTAAAAGGAAAGTAAAATTAAGGCGACCATTAAAAAAAGTACCCACACCTGGCTTATTCGGAGTAATGAAAATCATATTTTCTACACCTTCATCAATCTTCATTTACTCCTAAAAGCGAGGTCAAAATATCGCTCATTCTTTTATGAAATAAAATAAAAAGTTAGACGAAAAACATTGAGTTGACACCGGTTTTTAGGGTTCCGTACCCAAAGGGCAAAAAACGGGACCCTATTACTAAGACGCCGCGGTCCGTCTGTCTGTCTGTCTATCTATCTGTCACCAGGCTGTATCTCATTAACCGTGATAGCTATTTTCACAGATGATGTATTTCTCTTGCCGCTATAACAACAATTACTAAAAACCGAATAGAATAAATATTTAAGTGGGGCTCCCATACAACAAACGTGATTTTCTTGCAGTTTTTTTGCAATAATGGTACGGAACCCTTCGTGCGCGAGTCCAACTCGCACTTGGCCGGTTTTTTTAAAACAGTTTTTGTTGATATTTTTACCCAACTACGGCGAAGCCAAAAGGAAGGATTATTATTTTAGCAAACTTTGTATGTTTGTATTTACGTATGTTTCTCCGTAGCGCCTTAACTATTTATTCGATTTTGATGTATAAAGTGTCAATCGGTTTGTTATTATGGCCCGTGTAACATAGACTAAACATTTTTTATAAAAACCGCATTCCGGTTACAGTTTTGAATTAAACTTTTTTTATGGACATCAATCAGTGTTTGAAGGAGCTAATGGCTAAATAGTAACAGCCGCATGGGTCGATCTTCAAGGTTAAGCAACGCGTGACAATTTCGGCCCGTGGATGGGTGACCATTTCAACATACCGAGTTTCCCCCGTGCCTCAGAAAGCACGATAAGCCGTTGGTCCCGGCTGTCATTTGAAGATCTTTGACAGTCGTTACGAGTAGTCAGAAGCTTGAGATCTGACACCAGTCTTGCCAAGAGGTATCGTGTTACCCAGTTACTGGGTTGTGGAGGTCAGATAGGCAGTCACTCCATATAAAACACTGGTACTCAGCTGAATCCGGTAAGACTGGAAGCCGACCCTAATATAATTGGAAATAACTAAAAAGTTATAAATAAAAAAACTTAATTCAAAAAATCAAAAAACCCGACTGCTTCAAAAGCGAACTAAAAAGTCGTAAACAAGGAAAAAATCATGCTGTGCAGTCGGAGGATACATATTCGCCGGCTGGCTGACCAAAATCTGGTGTATCCTCCGCCTGCACAGCATGATTTTTTCCTTGTTTACGACTTTTTAGTTCGCTTTTGAAGCAGTCGGGTTTTCATTTGATTTTTTTAATTAAGTTTTTTTATTTATAACTTTTTAGTTAGTTTTTTCGAATTAGATACATTTAAACATATAAGTGTTATATATTTTTGAAATCACCTCTTAAAACCCTTTATTTTGATACCCCACACGATGGGTTTGGAAGAAAAAAAAATTTGGGCCCCCACAATATGGCACACAAAATCCGCCATTTCTCTATTATCCAATTTTAATGTAGCCTATGACACTCGCAGAGTTAAGACGCATCGATTGACGTACGAATCATCAAAATCGGCCAACGCGTTTGGTCTCTGGAACGCCACATAGGAACAAACATACATACATACATACATACATACATACATACATAGACTGATAAACACATTACCCTCCTTCGGCAGTCGGGTAAAAAGGCTAGGCAAATTATAATCAGTGTTTAGAAGTTTGGTAATTACTTATAGACTTTTGTGAAGTCCAAGTGTTGTGAAGATTTTTGTAAATCAATAACGCCTTAACAGGTGCACGGGTAGACCAATACATGAACCCCGTTTTTTTTTTATAGTTTGTAGGCTCGCGTTTGACCACTATCTTGCCCGATGTTAAGCGATGATGTGGTGTACGATGAAGCACGCTTGCCTAGAAGAAACCTATTCACTCTTGAATTAAAGACCTCAAGGTTGTAGCTATCAGGGAACAAAGACTCCAGCAGGGAGTTCCACTCCTTAGCTGTGCGCACAATGAAAGTATTAGCAAAACGCTTTGTGCGTATGGGAGGGATGTCTAGCATGTATCGATGGCGCATGGCCGTACGTCTTGTAGTCCGATGATGGAAAGGGCCCGAAATGTAACCGATAAAAAACTGGACAAATTTGGACATATAACACCTATGCGAGACGCATAGAACCGGTCGATGTGGCAACATTTGTGGAAGGGTTATAATGATCATGACCTGTTATATCGGTAGGAAGTTTAGTTGAGCTCAAATACTTTTCCAGAAAATTAAACAGAATTAATTTCGGGGTTTAAGTATAATAATATTAGTAATCTGCTAATGTCCTACGCAGGGCAAATGCCTCTTATAAAGAGAAGGCGAAAACATTTTTCACCACGCTTGCTTAACGTGGGTTGGCGCAAACAGTATGCTTTACTAAAAATATTTTTTATTTAATACATTTGTACAGAGATATAAGTAACTAAGATTACATACATAATTATATACACTTGAAAGAAAGAAAGAAAGAAAGAAAAAATATTTATTTGTGATCCGCACAGGAGACACGAGAAATATGCATAAAAAAAACAACAACCGCTTGGACCAAAAACTACTCACTAACTAAACCTAAAAATATACTAAACTAAAATATGGCGTCGAAAAACTCCTCCACATCGTTGTCCACTGATAATGAACCCAAAAGACTGGCAGCATTGCCACGTTGTATGGCAATGCTTATTCTCTGACCAAGGTAAAAGCCAGGCCTTGGGTCAAGCGAAGTGTCAACTATACTTCATAAAAGGTAGCTTGATCACTGCGACATATGTCAAACTGACGCATACGTTATTTTTAGCCTGTCAAGCGCTATTGCTACTGTATTGATACTGACACCTGTCGCAGAAATCAAGCTATATTTTATGAAGTATAGGCGTTTAGAAAGATTTCGTGAGCACTGGGACCCCACGGACCACAATATTTTTTGCTCTCCTAGTAACTCTACAGTTCTCATTTTCATTTCGTAAGCTTTAAAAACTTATATAAGAAATATAAAGTGAGCTAGATGAAGCGAAGGAAATGAAATTGAAAGCACTGTATCAGTTGCTCGGGTATATTGCAATGTTTGACATTCGATTTAGATTTTGTTTACAATACAATCTTTTTGAAATACTGTACCATCTGTTTATCTGTTATGAACAGGCACTCTGGAATAAGTTTGACTTTTATATTGCGGACTAGCTTCTGCTAGCGGCTTCGCCCGCGTGAATAGTGTTTTATAATGCCAAGGGGACATTTTAGGGAAAAAAATGTATGTCGTTTTTGTAGCGAATAAACATTTTTTCTTTCTTTCTTTTAAGACAAGATTAGCCTATGTGCTATTCCAGACTATAATCTATCTCTATGCAAAATTGCATCCAGATCCGTTCAGCTGTTCTGGCGTGATAGAGTAACAAACATACATCCACACACACATCCATATGCTTTCACATATATAATAATAGCTTCTGCCAGCGGCATCGCACGCGTGGATAGTATTTTCTTAACCCAAGAGAATAGTATACCGGCAGATAGCAGCAATCTATATCTGTATAAGTATTTTTAACCGACTTACCAAAAAGGAGGAGGTTCTATGTTCGACTTCTTGTATGCTTTTTTTTATTTTTTATTATGTATGTTCACCGATACCTCCGTCAATTGTGAACCGATATTGAAAATTCTTTATTGTTTGAAAGAGTATGTTTCGAAATTGGTACCATTTTAGTTTGGTGAAGATCTGATGACGAACTTCGGAGTTATACAACAGAACTCTTCAATAACTAACGGCAAATCATTCGGGATTGATGCAATCGGATGTCTGTTTATTGTTCATACCATTTCATAACATAACATCACGCCAGTACGCTCTAAAAGGGTACGCAGATCTCTCATTTCACCGGTTATGTTCATGTTTCATGTTATTCGGGTAAGCTATTCTGGCGTTATAGGGTGCCTATTTTAGGTAGGTACAACTAAAAAGGGAAAAATAAAAAAACTTTTTAGCAAAAAAATACTACCGACTTCCAAATAAAAACAACAAAGTGAAAAATAACTTTATTTTTGGAAGTCGGTGTCCATATTGCAAAAAAATGGGCAAAAGAAAGACACCGACTTCCAAAAATAAAGTTATTTTTCACTTTCTTGTTTTTATTTGGAAGTCGGTAGTATTTTTTTGCTAAAAAGTTTTTAATTTTTTATCCAGATCCGTTCAGCCGTTCTGGCGTAATAGAGTAACAAACATACATCCACACACACATCCGTCCTATCTTTCACATTTATAATATTAATTAGTAAGATGTCACCTAAAAACAAACAGGAAAATTGCTGAATAGCATTTTTAACTAGTTAGTATAGTTTACTTCTAGGCAAGCGTGCTCCACCTTCGACCACATCATTGCTTACCATCAGGTGAGATAGTGGTCAAGCGCGAGCCTATAATGAATTTAAAAAAAGTCTGGATGGAGAAGTCGGTGAGTAACAGTTTTTTTCGTTTTTGACACCAACTGCCGAAAATAAAGTTATTTTTCGCTTTGTAGTGTTTTGTTTTGGAAGTCGGTTTATTTTGTTTTGTAAAATGTTTTTATTATTCTTTTTATAGTTTTGGTACCTTATATTACCATGAAAATACGCATTGTTAAGGATAACGTAAAAACTACTCGTCGGATCTTGATAAAATTTTAATGAAAACATCAAGTATAATCATCAAAATCGGTTCATAATTGGCGGCATAATCGCGTTTTAAACATACAAAAACATACAGTCGAATTGAGAACCTCCTCTATTTTGAAGTCGGTTGAATAGCTTGTGTTTGTAAAAGCTTATCTCTGAAAGTACTGATCGATTACGCAAATTCATTCACAGAATGGAAAGTTACACTATCATTGAATGTGATATATATGCTAATAGCTCCTGCCCGCGACTTCGCACGCGTATAAAGAGTTTTATTATGCCAAAAGAGCACACTACTTAGATAAAAAACTATATCCTATGTCCTAATCCAGGACTTGATCTAACCGTGTGCCAAATTTCATACAAATCTGTTCAGCCGTTAAGGCGCAGATACGTACCCTACGTCTAATCGGCTGGTAATATTAAAAAAAAAATCTGTGACATGCTCAAATCTGGCACTTAGATCAAATTATGCACAAAGACCATTTTGTGCATAATTTGATCATTTTTTTTTTTGTAGAGTGTAGTGTAATTAATTTGTAAAGTTATGTCTAATACGTACAAAAAATCGCACCAAAAAGGCCGGGCGGGCGTATTTACCCGACTGCCGAAGGAGGGTAATGTGTTTATCAGTCTATGTATGTATGTAAGTATGTATGTATGTATGTATGTATGTATGCTTGTTCCTATATGGCGTTCCAGAGACCAAACGCGTTGGCCGATTTTGATGATTCATACGGCAATCGATGCGTCTTAACCCTGCGAGTGTCATAGGCTACATTAAAATTGGATAATAGAAAAATGGCGGATTTTGGGTGCTGTATTGTGGGGGCCCAAATTTTTTTTTGTGGGACCCATCGTGTGGGGTAACAAAATAAAGAATTTTAAGAGGTAATTTCAAAAATATATAACACTTATATGTTTAAATGTATCTAATTCGAAAAAAACTAACTAAAAAGTTATAAATAAAAAAACTTAATTCAAAAAATCAAAAAACCCGACTGCTTCAAAAGCGAACTAAAAAGTCGTAAACAAGGAAAAAAACATGCTGTGCAGGCGGAGGATACACCAGATTTTGGTCAGCCAGCCGGCGAATATGTATCCTCCGACTGCACAGCATGATTTTTTCCTTGTTTACGACTTTTTAGTTCGCTTTTGAAGCAGTCGGGTTTTTTGATTTTTTGTATTAAGTTTTTTTTTAATGAAATTTTCACCATCTCTAATACGATTTAACTATCTAAATTTTGATCTAAGGCGTTTTTTAAAAGTCTTAGAATAATAAGGAACATACAAAAAAATACTGAATTTTGGGTCGCGCGGGTGTTCTGTTTCAATATGATTTGTTTCAATATGATTTGTTGAAAATATAACAGACAGACTTACCTTCACATTTATAAAATTAGTTTTTTTTTAATCCTGGATAATGCTCGGTTCTTGTGCCTTTTTATCATAAGCCAGTAATTTCTACCTTCAAGATGGAATACAACTATTATTTCTGAGCGGCAGAAATATATCTGTGCGGTCCTTAATACCGTTCGTCGTTTTGTATTCATTTCCTGCACCTTGAGAGAACGACTTATTTATATTTACAAAAACAAAGGTAAACTAAATGTGTAGGAAACATTTATCTGCAAAGGTACTGTTTATTTCTAAAACGATTAAGGTACTAGGAAGTCCATGACACCTGTGAGACTAAAATGTATCGGTTGAGCCGATATATTTGTTTTTTAATTGAGAGGATTCAAAATCAAAATCATTTTATTTTTATTTTACACTAGCTGACCCCCGCGGCTTCGGTCCCGTCAAAATTATAGCCTATGTTACTCGGGAATAATTTAGCTTTCAATAGGTGAAAGAATTTTTTAAATTGGTTTAGTAGTTTCGGAGCGTATTAGGTACAAACAAACAATCAAAAAAAATATTTCTCTTTATAATATTGGTATAGATACATGGGCACTTATAAAACGTCCACAAAAGGTGAACCGTGCACCTTTTGGTTAGGGTTAGGTTAGGGTTGGTCGTTTCCTATGGAGAAGAAACGGCAAGAAACTCCACGGTTACTCTTTAAAAATAATGTTCTTTTTTACAATATTTCCATGTTACAGCATTAGAACTTAGATATGTGGGGACAACTTAGGCCCGACAATAAGTCGTCACAAAGTAAAAAAAAGTTTACATATTATATAAACAAAAGAAAAATAAAATAAAACGAGATAAAAGTTAACAAGTAAAATTATAAAATTTAAGAAACCCCCGACACATTTATCTTGCGAAAACACCCCGATTCAAACAGTAAAACGCTCATAACTTTTAAACGGCTGAAACGATTTTATTCAAACATAGCTAAGAACACTCTCGACAAAATCACCTTTCAAATAAAAGAAACTAAATCAAAATCGGTTTATTCGTTTAGGCGCTATGATGCCGCAGACAGACACACAGATACACAGATACACCGATACACAGATACACAGCAACACACGTGAAACTTATAACTCCCCTCTTTTTCCGGCGGGGGTTAACAAATGTTAACAAGCATCTAGAAATCTAGAAGGACTACAATGTTCACACATTCACAAAACAAGATTGTTAGACAATACTACCAATTTATTACCAATTAAAATCAAGTCTGCCAGTCTTCTGGGCACGTTACCGGATGACAGCAATGTGGAGGAGTATTTCGATGCCTTTCTTTTGTATATATGTATGTAAGTAGTTAGGTTTAGTATAGTTTAGTGTTGTAGTATGTACATATTTTGTCAAAATCAAGGTATGTTGATGATACCGATTATACACATGCTATCCACAAGGTACCAAGGCGGACTTTTCTACCAGTCAAATATACTCTTTGCGCTGTAGCATGGTGCGGGTGACAGTTTCAATAAAAAATTTACGCATATAGTATATACACACATCAACACGGTCTAGGTATATTTCATACTCAATTAAATAACTCGAAAAATACTGGCCGCATTGGAATCTTTTATACACCGATTTGTTTGTAATTTATCTCAGACTAATAAAATTCCAAATTCAAATTTTTGAAAATTCTTTTGTTTCGGTGGCATAAAAATGTCTTGATGTGTAGGAGAGGGAATTGTCATTTGTGCGAAATTTAGAAAACAATACGAATTACGTTTAGTTACAGTTTTTGCGCACCTCAGAAGGACATGGAACAATATTCCGCAGCAAGACATTGACAACCTTGTTCTGAGCATGCCGAATCGTTGCCGATGTGTTATGAACATCATGGGCGCTTTCTCAGACTACTAACTTCAAGTTTATAAACACAAATTAAATGACTTTTCAATTTTTTTCAGTTTTTACTCATAAATTAATAGTTAATTCATATACGGTTTCCGTCTATGCTTCATTTTTTTCCATAAAATCCTGAAATTTTAATCGGAGTACCTTAACCATTATTAAAAAATGGTAGAATATTAAATAACGTATCTTTTAAATATATACATGTCACATAAATAATTAACACATTGATAGTAATTCGCTTTTATAAAAATATCCCTAGACCGTGATGATATGACCATATACCATAGTTGCCTGTATGACGTTAAACTACAAAAAATGCGTTTACGTATATGCGTAATTTTTTTAATTATAACTGTCACCCGCACCATGCTACAGCGCAAAGAGTGTAAGGGTCAGGAATCATAGATATATTTTTTATATTTCTATGATCAGAATAGTCAACTATCAAACATGACAGAAGGTGAGTCGTATGTTATTTATTTCATAACAATATAAACATTGTGTCGAAATTTGTGATACTTAAAAAAGTCTTGGCATCTTTACTTTACTTAAAAGCTTAGAAGAAACATGGTATAGCTTAAGAGCGGGTTGTTGAATAATAAGAGACAATATGACCAATTTGAACAAAAATCAAGATTTTTCGTTTAGTGACAGATGTAAAAGATTTTTTAAATACATATATGTCGGAAACACGAGGGCTTCCTTCCATATACCCTCGTACTTGTGGGCTTATCGTGGGTTATGCATGCACGAGGCAGGTAACTTATGCCGTTTTAGAGATAATCCTTGATCCAACAATGAAGCAGTGGATTCGGCCACCAATAGTTTCGCTTTATCTCAACAAAACCACACTTTGTCAAGTTTATACACGCCACTTTAGAATTCCTCCAAACTCTTTTTAAACACCAAACGCGTGTCCGCCCGTTTTCCTTCCAACTCTAGCACCACAATGGCGGGAGAAAACCACTCAGAGCGCCCACACAAGCACACAGCCGGCAAAACCACCGCTTTGAACATCCAATCGAATTCAAGTATTTTGACATAAGGGAAATGAAGTGTTGTCAATCGAATAAAATTTAATTGAAATTTGAATCAGAAGCTAAATGTTGCCAATTAAATAAAACTGAATTAATAAGTTTACAAGCGACTATTATTTCCCAACTATTAATCATTTACCTTCCTCCGATACGGCCATCTTGACATTCAAACGGTCCCACGTTTGATGTAGAGCGATGAACAACATCGTTACTCAATTGTGATAAAAAACAAAAACCAAGAGAACAAAAAAAAATTGAGCACCTAATAGGTTAAGTTCGGCCGCTCCTGACCAAATAAAAAAAAAATTACGTTGTCGTGACATCTTCCACGTGAAACCTTCAATCAACACCTTATATTACCAGCCTACAACAAAAATCAAGTACTTCTTTACTCATGAAAACATAATTCTCATAGCTTTCACACTGTTCATTTGTTTTCTCCATGTAAATCTAGGTCTCCACACCGTACAGCGTACACAACCATCGTCGTACTCTCGAAACAGACACCTCACCGTTTAGACAACCATATTAACACTAACACATTCTAAACGGTTACCGAAGCACCAGAGGTACCAGGTTCCCAACAGACGTCAAATCGGTCTCGAAGCACTTAGTGTGCCAGAAACCACCCAAACGCCCAACACAACATACTATGCCACATACACCAAACAACGGGTCACCGAGGCCCCAGAGGGACCAGGCTCCCCCAGACACACAACAGGTTACCAAAGCCCCAGAGAGACTAGGCTCCCCCCAGACAACAGGTCACCAAAGCCCCAGAGGGACCAGGCTCCCCCAGACAACCGGTCCTCTCGAAGCAACAAGACTGCCAGATACCCATGCTACATACATTAAACAACAGGTCACCGAAGCCCCAGAGGGACTAGGCTCCCCCCCATACATATCCAGCAATGTTTCTTGGTCCCACAGCAATTGCTGTGCCTCCTGATGGTCAACCCTGTGACCATCCTGCAACCATAGTCATCCTGACCAGGCCTCGTAACCCATCTCGGTTACAGCAGTCATCTTTTGACCACTCACCAGCCTACTTTAGGCTACAGCAGTCATATCTGACCACTCACCAGCCCATCTAAGGCTACAGCAGTCATTTCTGACCACTCACCAGCCCATCTAAGGCTACAGCAGTCATCTCTGACCACTCACCAGCCCATTTTAGGCTACAGCAGTCATCTCTGACCACTCACCAGCCCATCTAAGGCTACAGTAGTCACCGCAGTGACTACTCTTCACCGCACAGTCAGTCCTTTGACCATGCACACGACCTCACCATTGCTAGATTGACTTGAATCAGTCTTCAACATATTACATTCAGTTACGTCAATGAGTACTTAATCTTTCAGATTTTCTCAAACTCATCATGAACCAAACAAAGCCTTTAATTCAACACATAATTGCCACCATTCAGAATTCCATTTCACTTCCAAACAGCACCTTTAAACCAAAATGAAATTTGTTATTTCAATCTTTACTCTCAGTATCAATCTTTATTCTGAATACAACGGCAACCTCACATTCAGGATCTCATACACAGCCAAAAGCATACTCAAGAACTCTATTCTATGTTCATGATTTCATACACAGCCAAAAGCATACTCAAGAACTCTATTCTATGTTCATGATTTCATACCAAACTCTCAGTACGATAGGTATAATAACTTACAACACCAAACATTACCAACTTTGCAAACTAAAAATTAAATCATGCACCGCACATCACTGACTTTACATCTGTGTTAACATTATCTTATCCAACTTGAATGAAATAACACAAAATAACGTTAGGTATGTTCAAAATGACCAGCACAGACTATTCAACAAGTTAGCACAGCCATTACTGACAGTATACTTTAAATTCCAAACTTATTATTCAAGTTAGGTAGGTACTAGACTTCCTACATGACACCACACAATTCACAAATACACACCTTTATTTAAAGAGATGATACAATTATTAAAAATTTTGAACAATGTTCAAGATTACCGAGGCCAAGCATCGTTGAACAACACAGAACAAGGAAACCATTCCTAGTTTCCTCCAAAAAAAAAAAACAAAAACCCATGTACCAAGTACATCAAATAGAACCCAAGTATCCCATCCGTGGTCTACAATTCACAATAACTTAGCAAATACATTCGCTACACAGAATGCACTTTCAACTTAAACGCCGAATAAACTCTTGACTCCGTCATCTCTCTGACCCACGAAACTGAGAAACCGTTCTATGTGAATTAAAATGTTGCCAATTGAACATCTATCTCATCCTCAGCCACAACTTGGAACAGTTATTGGCTCTCGAGCATCTCATAATACCTGAACACGTCTTCTCGACACCATCTAAATGTCTAGTTGCACTTGTCATTCACCGTAGTCAATTTAAATCATTTTTATTTGTAGGTATCATTAGAACGACATGTTATCAGTTGATTAGTTCTCTACAATGCGATATATAACAACTACAGACATTAACTTTACCTTTATTCAACCGTTGGTAGTAACAAAACTAAACGCCAACTGCCTAGGCTATAATTACGTTAATCCTCGTGATGTTTGCAGGTTGTAAGATTGCAAATCGAGTCGAACAACAAACTATTTCACTAAACTTTAACACCGGTTTGAAAATAATCTTGATTACATAGCTCTTAACTGAAAGTTATTGCATGTCTTTGCAACAATGCAAAAGTTTAAAGTCTAATCCTCACAGTGACTCACACCTTGCAACGATTTATTAATAATCTAGTCTTTATCTAGTAACTTTTAAGTTAAAAATCATATCAAAGTTATTTGTTTTGTATCATCAAACTTTTTCGAATGTTGACACTGACTTGTCACTGTCTTTATGTCTTATAGAGATGAGCAAGAGATGACGTTCTGTTATCGATTAATCGACGAATCGATTTTAAGGGCAAAAAATTAAATAAACGTTTTTGTTTTTTTTTTCCAATCAATATCCAGTACTGAATCGATCCAGCGAATCGATATTTCACCCTAGAAAATCGAGATAAGGTTTTTCTGTTTTGATATGTACCAAAATATCATTTAAAAATAATTGAATGTATATCACAAACATAAGTGAATTCAACGTAAACAAAATAAATATTGTTCCCTTATACCTGATACTTTAATTTAGTTGTAAAAACAACCCCAATCGGCCAAAGATGCTAAAGATCGACTATTATTACGATTTTTCTTTTTGCGTTCCGTAACTGGATTCAAACTTGTATTGAAATTACCAACGCGAACAGTTAGAAAGTATGTTGTTTCCAAGGAATAGCGTATTCACAAATTCCCTTGGAGATCAAATCAACAACAAACTCAGTGGTAGTACGGTAAATCTGAAGTGACACCTATTAATAAAAAAAATGCATTGCTAAAATTCCTAGTGTTCAAACATATAAAAAAAACGGATTGCTAATATCTTTACTTCTCGATTGTCAGTAAACAACAACCTATTTATTATCTGTGTTTATGCTTGTGACAGCACTAGTGGTCACAAAACAGTGTATTATTGTTCTAACAACATAATAATGTAATGAAATCTCATTTTTTTTTTTTTTGCTTTTCGTCCCCACGTTCCAATGCTCTGAGTACATTAGAAACATAAAATTGCGAAAATCGTTTTGTTTATTTTGTTGGTGAATAAAAAAGATTAAATACTTGATGAAACAAAATATTTCAAAGCTCGAACAAAGCAAGGATATCAATAGATGGCGTGACATGGACTGACTTCTCATTCTGTCTATGTAAAAAAATGAATTGTTCATTTTTTAATTGATCATAAAAAAATTCATGCACCTATTCAATAAGTTATTTCAAGCAGCGTATTACGGCTAATGGGGTCCCGAATCTAATTTCGATGATTATTGAAAGAAACATACAGTATCAACACCATTACATAGATAGCGCTGTTTGAATTACTTTTTTTTTTTTTACTCTTTTTATGTAACTTAAATGACACATTTCCATGAAACAAAATAATGCAATAGTTATAAATTGCAATGAATGCAAGAATTAATTGTAAAACTTAGGTAAATCCAAACCCAATATAAACTTCGGCTGCCACAAAAAACACAGCTGCACATATTGTTGAATGCAGATCAATCAAAGTAACATACCTTAAGCCTGTACTCCCGAATGGGTCAGGCAGCAGTGCCGACCATGCACACATGCACAAGTCCAGACTCCTAGGTGCTACCAGAAAACATTAAATGGATTGATCACCGCAGTGGCATGTATAACACCACTAAATTTCCTCTTTCATAGCGCTGTAGGCTGCGGGTTGCGTTGCCTTTTGAAATGGAACCCGAGATCCGCACTTGTATCACCACCCACAGCTGGTCACAACAGGTCTTGTGGTATCCACAGCAGCCTTGTTGAAGGGTTCAGACGTCCCTGCTATTTGTTGCATATTGTACGAATGCCTGAAAAATTCATGTCTATGAGCAAGTTTTCACACAAGCGTAATGTTTTGTTGAATCAAGTTGTAGCTTAAGGATGTTTGCTCTCTTGCACTGTATTTACACAAGTCGTCTTATTCTCATGCGAGTTCCGCTGACAGTATGAAACTGGCTAAGTTTCTTTTAGCATCATAACGAAAATAGAAATTTATTTTAAATTTTAGCCACTTTATACCAAGAAAAACAATAGGTATTGTGGCTAAACTTCACAAGGCATTAGATAGGTACTAATTATTTTCAGAATACTCAAGTTTATACTTCCCTGTACATCTGTACACCACAGTTGTTTGCCCAGTAGGTATCTAGTCAGAATTGGGCATCGATGTCATCATTAACATTATCTGCAACCCGACTTCGCATATTGTCTAGGATAGGCCACACTATACGGTTGAATTCGGGCAACATGATATTCCTGTCTCCGCTCTCCAGTAGCCGACGAGTTGCGAAACGTCTCTCTATGTAGGTAGGTACTTCCATTCAAATTTTTGCGCATCAAAGAGAGCGCGCCAGCCATTACTCGTCTCATTTGATCCAGCATCGCCTTGTGCGTGCATTGGTTCATACTTCTGATGTCGGAAACACGAGGGCTTCCTTCCATATACCCTCGTACTTGTGGGCTTATCGTGGGTTATGCATGCACGAGGCAGGTAACTTATGCCGTTTTAGAGATAATCCTTGATCCAACAATGAAGCAGTGGATTCGGCCACCAATAGTTTCGCTTTATCTCAACAAAACCACACTTTGTCAAGTTTATACACGCCACTTTAGAATTCCTCCAAACTCTTTTTAAACACCAAACGCGTGTCCGCCCGTTTTCCTTCCAACTCTAGCACCACAATGGCGGGAGAAAACCACTCAGAGCGCCAAGTATGGCACTCGCCGCTTTATTATTGGCTCAAGCACACATCCGGCAAAACCACCGCTTTGAACATCCAATCGAATTCAAGTATTTTGACATAAGGGAAATGAAGTGTTGTCAATCGAATAAAATTTAATTGAAATTTGAATCAGAAGCTAAATGTTGCCAATTAAATAAAACTGAATTAATAAGTTTACAAGCGACTATTATTTCCCAACTATTAATCATTTACCTTCCTCCGATATATTTATCAGTCAACTTAGGGTCAAAATGCATCAAACTCATCAAAAAAATGGCATAGCATCTTTACTTGACTAAAAAACTACTTTCTTAGGTATAATCATAAGTATTATAAAAAGCGTCTGTTTCAAAATAAATCCATACAAATGAGATCCTGCAAAAGATTGATTCATCCGATTAAAGACCACACACAGGGTGATCCAAAAGAAATACCGTCGGCGCTTGGCAATGCGGTCAACGCTCGTGCGTGAATAATAAACGACCCTGTATATACGAGAGGAATAATAATGAGAACGATATATTTATAATTTATAGTCTAAGAAAAACCTAAAAGCAGTTTCCATAAGGCAATATCATATGAAAGTTTACCAAGAAACATTTAATAAATCCATTCACAGCATAGAATTGGTAACCAGGCTTTTCCATTTCTCATAATGATTGTCGCTACTACTATTGTCCTATCAGAATCATGAAGTCTTAGTATTTGCTGGGCTGGAATCATTACTGGTAAAGACTAACTTAAGTACCAGGAGATTATAATCATACATACATACATACATAAACTCACGCCTTTTTCCCATGGGGGTAGGCAGAAACTACAGAACGCCACCTGCTACGATCCTTACATACTTCTTTTGCTTCACACACATTCATACATCTAGTCATACACACACGCTTGTTATGGGTACTGCGCACTTTGCCTTTCTGAAGAACATCACCTATAAGGTCTATGTATGTCTTTCTAGGGCGTCCCCTCCCGGCGTTTCCATTCACGTCTGCCTTGTAAATACCTTTCGTAAGTCGACTTTCATTCATCCTCTCAACATGGCCAAACCATCTTAACATACCCTTTTCAATTTTAGTCACTACATCTTCTTTTAAACCACAACGTTGTCTTATTACCTCATCATGAGGTAGTATTATCGAGGATGGAATCATGAGACGAAAAAAAAACCGGCCAAGGGCGAGTCGGACTCGCGCACGAAGGGTTTCGTACCATTATCGCAGAAAACGGTACAAAAATCACGTCTGTTGTATGGGAGCCCCCCTTAAATATTAATTTTATTCTGTTTTTAGTATTTGTTGTTATAGCGGCATCAGAAATACATCATCTGTGAAAATTTCAACTGTCTAGCTATCACGGTTCGGGAGATACAGCCTGATGACAGACAGACAGACAGACAGACGGACCGCGGAGTATAGTAGTATAGTAGGATCTTAGTATAGTAGGAGTATAGGATCTTAGTAACAGGGTCCCGTTTTTACCCTTTGCGTACGGAACCCGGTAGTACTGGGACATTTTAAATTCTGACCTCCTTGTACTCCGTTAGTCTC
The DNA here is from genome assembly GCA_949775005.1 of Orthosia gothica. Classification (NCBI taxonomy): domain Eukaryota; kingdom Metazoa; phylum Arthropoda; class Insecta; order Lepidoptera; family Noctuidae; genus Orthosia; species Orthosia gothica. The sequence continues at coordinate 14,235,384 of OX459067.1, forward strand.
TACCGCACTACTATGTATTCTGTGCTACCGCTTATGATTACGCAAATACTTCTTCATGATTCTTGGTCTCCTGGTAGTTTGGGTATATGCTTATAATGTTCAACATCTAACTAAAAATCAAAAGAGGAAGTTATATTTTTATCATGTTATTAAACTCTCTACTGATTTGAATCGAATTTTTAATTTTGACGTCTTAAAAAGAATAAACGTACCAACACTAGTACCTACTGATCCGTAGGTGCCAAATATGGAATAAATGATTAGATAATAAATTATTTCACTCGTGGCACCTGCGAAAAATAACGATAGGTGCCGTATGTGGAATACCTCAGGTGCCGTTAAAACCAGTGCCCAATTTAGAACACGTCTTCAGATCTTATGTTAGTAATCCAGGTCAAAGTATACCAAGTACAATCAAATCCTTTCAGTGCTTTAAACGCGGAATCGTGACAGGCAAACCGATTTTCAGACACAATTGCGAATTCATAACAATAGCATGAATATTTAGTAGATTTTTCCAAAAAAGTGTTGAATAAATATAATTTGGCCAAGAACATGCCACAATTCCTACATTATTCTTATCGTACAAACAAAATGTACCATTAAAACTTACAAATGTCTGTTACTACAACATTAAGAAATAGACTTTTCCTAATGGAGCGACGCAATTTAAATTGCGTCGATAGGCGATATCGCTCACATATACGCGCGCGAGACGTACGGCAATACGTTCAAAAAAGTGTTGAATAAATATAATTTGGCCAAGAACATGCCACAATTCCTACATTATTCTTATCGTACAAACAAAATGTACCATTAAAACTTACAAATGTCTGTTACTACAACATTAAGAAATAGACTTTTCCTAATGGAGCGACGCAATTTAAATTGCGTCGATAGGCGATATCGCTCACATATACGCGCGCGAGACGTACGGCAATACGTTCAAAGCGTGTTGCAAATACTTTCATTGAGCGGAGTGGAATTCCCTACCGGAGTCTTTGTTTCCTCACAGCTACAACCTTGGGGTCTTTAAGTCAAGAGTGAATAGGTTACTTCTAGGCAAGCGTGCTACACCGTCTACCACATCATTGCTTACCATCAGGCGAGAAAGTGGTAAAACGCGAGATTATCGTTAAATAAATAAAATAAAATAAAATTCAACCATGCCTCCACTTACGAACTACTGATCTGACGTCACACAAAAATCCTGCATTGCACAAGCAAATCCAGCACGATTTTAAAATATACAACAGTCTGACAACAACCGTCGAGCTTTTGCCCAGACCAGACACTGGTCGGAGGGTCCTCCCTTTTCAATGGAGGTTGCGGGATTGTACAGCCTGTTCCGCATACCTCCAAACATGCAATTTTGCTTAGCAAAACCTGCTTATTGATGTGATATAAATCTCATCGCGTCGGACCATCACGAAGGTCCCTAAGAAAAAAAGACTTCCAATCTCTTTTAATCCCATTTCTCCAATCAGCTGAATTGCTTTCCCGTTATTTATTTTAATTACCTCACTGATTGCCGATCTTGGATTAAAAGGAGAAATATGGCGGATACCAGCTGTTTTAAGATTCAGTCCGTGTCCTGAGAATCGATTTGGGATAATGGTCTAACAAGTTTTCAGCAATGCGACACTTTTAGTGTTAAGGTTATCTTTAACACCTAATGTGGGTGAGTAGGTACAGATTGTCGAAAATTTAGGTTTAGTGTTTTAGTGGTTATGCCTACATATTGCTGTAAATCGTGTGTTGTGTGTGTTTATTGCTCAAAAACATTGCCTTTTCCCACATCTTCGCTCTCCTGGCAAATGCCGCAGGCAACGTGTATTTTTCGAGATAAAAGTAAACGGTAACAATCAGGCATAGTGTAGCTTTATTTCATTGAAAGAATTTCTTACTGTCTGATTTGAGAGATTGCGTGTACCTAATGACCAATTTCACCTACTTAAAATATTAGTTTTGATTCAATACGAATGTTATTTTTTAGTATTTATTTATTTTTTATTCATTAGGTAGATTGATGGAATACTTTTTGTTGTGCACTATTTATATTAAAAAAGGGGTTATTCAGATTAAACAAGGGGTGGTTTTATGACTAAAAGCGATTTTTAGAGATAATGAAGGAATGAGTAGATGATATCCTAACACACAGATTTCTTAGTCATCACCATTTTCTGCCTAGCCTTTTCCATAGCATGTGGACCGTGTACTGATAGATGTACATGTACAGTACCACCATCGTTTAGTATGTAACACAAGATCACGTTATGGTAAAATAGACGTACGTTCCATCTTTCGAAGAACTCTTGTCGACTTCTTGCGAAGCCTCTTTGTTGGTCAAACGAACTGGCTGTATGTGTATGCAGCTTTGTTTAAGTAAGCAGTACTATTATGAGTGATAAGCGTATTCTGTCATTCCAGTGTTTTATTTTCAATTCCATTGAAGACCGCAACAACATTTGATAACACCGACTCCAATTATAATATATTCTTAACGTCGCAACGTGATTATAATTGGAGTCCTATCTTGGAGTTGACATGTCTGCTGAATTCAATTTACATGGGAAGGCTACTAGGTACATAGTATAAAACAAAGTCGCTTTCCGCGTCTGTCTATATATCCGCTAACTACTCCTAAACGCAACGGCTTTAGATGCGGTTTTCACCATCAGTTAGATAATTTTTTAAGGGAAGGATTATTTATATAACTATCTGACACCCGCGGTTTCGCTCCCGTCAATATTATAGCCTATATTACTCGGGAATAATGTAGCTTTCCATAGGTGAAAGAATTTTTAAATCGGTCCAGTAGTTTCGAAGCCTATTCGGTACAAACAAACAAAAAAATCTTTCCTCTTAATAATATTGGTATTATTTATAGGTTCTATGTTTTCTATATAACATAGAACCTTTTTCTAAATTACACCCGTGCGAAGCCGGGGTGGGCCGCTAGTTTGTAATTAATGCTCTTAAATCTGATATTATTTTAACTTGTCAGCCCAATAACAAAGGTAAGTAAGCCCTAGTATATTTCGAAGCGCTCGGTTACGCCGAGTAAACTTAACACAAAGTTAAAAAAAAAAAAACAATACGGATTTACATACATTTTTAAGGTTGATCCGAAAGACCATGATCGTTTGACTAGTCTTTATCTATATACCATATTTTCTATACCAAAATTATAAAGAGGAAAGATTTTTTACCCGACTGCCGAAGGAGGGTAATGTGTTTATCAGTCTATGTATGTATGTATGTATGTATGTATGTTTGTTCCTATGTGGCGTTCCAGAGACCAAACGCGTTGGCCGATTTTGATGCTTCATAAGTACGTCAATCGATTCGTCTTAACCCTTCGAGTGTCATAGGCTACGTTAAAATTGGACAATAGAAAAATGGCGGATTTTGGGCGCCATATTGTGGGGTCCCAAATTTTTTTTTTCTTCCAAACCCATTGTGTGGGGTATCAAAATAAAGGGTTTTAAGAGGTGATTTCAAAAATATATAACACTTATATTTTTCAATGTATCTAATTCGAAAAAAACTTAACTAAAAACTTATAAATAAAAAAAGTTAAATCAAAAAACCCGACTGCTTCAAAAGCGAACTAAAAAGACGTAAACAAGGAAAAAATCATGCTGTGCAGGCGGAGGATACCACCAGATTTTGGTCAGCCAGCCCGCGAATATGTATCCTCCGACTGCACAGCATGATTTTTTCCTTGTTTACGTCTTTTTAGTTCGCTTTTGAAGCAGTCGGGTTTTTTGATTTTTTGATTTAACTTTTTTTTGTTTGTACCGAATTCGCTCAACTGTCCATATTGCCGAATCCGATTAAAACAATGGTAATTTCTATTGTGTCTGGAAATTGACACTTTGAAGTATATGCTCAGAAAGTACTAGACCGATTTTAAAAATTCTTTCACCTAAGGAAAGCTACATTATTCCCGAGTAACATAGGCTATAATTTTGACGGAAGCGAAGCCGCGGGGGTCAGCTAATATTAATAGTGTCAAGAAAAGATACTTTCATAATCCTCTAAATCCGTAAAAAAATAAGCTTCCTTCTGTTAGGGTCATAAGAGGTCATACAACCGAAGATTCTTAGTCCAAAACATGCGGGAGACTATTTATCAAGTATTCATATTCACGATGTAAGAACGACAAACTTGGCTGAAGATCACAATATTGTGCTAGTTGGCTAGACGAAAACACAGGCACATTTACATAATACTGTTACTGTTAAACATGGGGTGAATGAATGAGTGTAACGGACTGGATAAATGTAGATAGTGTTGAATTTGATGCCTACTAATGTACAGATTGTGGCTATTAGTAGGCACGTTTTGTATCAGGTTTAAATCGTTCATGATCATCATAATAGCCCTACCCAAAGTATCGCTAAATTATCGTTCAAAAGTATTGATGTATTAAAAAGAGGAAGATACGTTACACGCTAACATGGCGATCAGAAAACCTGGGCTCGGCGCACGACTACATGCACCGAAACTCACACATCTGTGTCATCACCAGTCCCAAACCTACAGTTACCGATAGACAAGGACAGAGATATGAGACGGCACTGTAGTGATTAGACTTAGTAATCAAATAACAACAATAACACATGACAAATGCTGAGTTGGTAACCCTTTCGGTATGGGCACGTTCAGCGCAATTTGTCTTTGCATTTCTTTTCTGTCTTTTACTCCATGTTTGTTGCTGTTGTGTTGTGCCTGTGTCGAATAAATATATTTCTATTCTATTCTATTCTAGTGCAAGCGAAATCGCGATAGCCGCCGAATGTTGGCCGAATCACCGAATGTTTACTATTAGAATGAAATGACAGTGCAATATGTGCGTATCGTGTCTCTCACGCATGTTTGTAATATTTATCTCGCTCTCACAAATATGGCGAAGCAAACATTAATTTTCAACAAATTAACCTTTTTAACTGTACTTACGAGTGATAAGTGATCCCGTGTGACTTATTTTTCTTCCTGGTATTATTTAAACACTGTTTAGCTACACAAGAAGTCATTCTGATGCGTGTTTATTACAAAAAAAAATAATATAAACACTGAAATTAATGAGCTGTGTGATCAACAATGTGGCGTGCACGACTGTGTACCCGCTACGGGCATTCACTTAGATTAGTAGGACCAAGCGCTGTGAGCAGTCCCGTATCTTCCTCTTGTTAATACATCAATTTTCAAAAGTATTTAATTTCAATAAAGTTTAAATTGGTTCAGTAAACTGTGTAGTTGCCTGAAATTAAGTTATATACTAGAACATAATTACACAGACTTTCCATAGTCATAATGATGAGAATAAGTGAATTTTGAGTGTTTTTTTTTTAAATATCTACTGATAAAAGATTATACCTACAAATCATCATCATCATATCAGCCGAAAGACGTCCACTACTGGACATAGGCCTCCCGCAAGCGTCACTACATTGACTGGTTCCGTGCGTCTCGTATCCAGCGGATGCCCGCAACCTTCACCAGGTCATCAGTCCACCTAAGTGAGAGGCCTTCCAACCCAACGTCTTCCGGTTCACGGTCGGCATACATAAATACACAAAATCATATTGTTGAGTAAATAAAATATACGTAAGTATCTGATTTTGGTAAGATCATCTTTAATTGGATTTAAACACAAAACCTCCTTTGTCCTAATTAAATTATTCGTCCGTGCCTCACGTACAACAGTGATACCAACTATCCCGTACAAATGTGTAAATCCCTTAAGGTTCCCCTAGTCGACGGCACGAACTATTTTGTGCCCGGACTAAAAATGCATGCTATCTCATCTGACAACACGTGCGAAAGAGATTGATGCTGTGATGAGCAGTAAGAAGCTAGTTCGCGTACGAATTAGCACTTTTGCAAATTTTTATCGGAATGGATGATTTAGGACGAAAAAGAGGCCGCGCGAAATTTTATAAACAGACCTTTGGGAGTTTAGTTATCATGAAAAAACTACTAAACGTATACTTGTAAAATAAAATTATTTGCATTGTTGAATTACTAATCTCGCCCTGTATGGAGGCCGTTTTGCAACTTTCCTTCTTGTTATGGTATTTATTTCCGCCCAAAGAAGCGTTAAAATTAGTGTTGTAATATGGAACTTTCGTCGCTTATAACTTTCATATATATTTTTTTTTACTTTTTGTTTCCATAAAGGACTGGATAATGATGAGACAAATTGATATCAATATAAGTTTTTAAGCTGACGTGGTCACAATCATAAGAACTAATATTTGTTTCGGGATATTTACCATGTATATTTTGCATTTGGTTGAGAGCTCGATATTTCGGCACTGTTACAAGCGCCATGAACACGAGAACTAAAGTCTTTGCGGTTGGGTGTTTTTTACGAACTGACATATCTGTCTACCCTCTTCCTCACTCGTTTTTCACGCACGATACCGCTACCACCAGAACTCGTCTCACTAGTTTCTCGACATTGTTCACGACAGACGATACTCACTGTATCCACTTTTGACACTCGTTCAGTAGTTTTACGACCTTTACATAGTTGAACCACTGGATTCCAGGCTCGCGACAATTGAAACCCGACGGGTTTCCCTATTGAAAAATGCAAAATATACATGGTAAATATCCCGAAACAAATATTAATTCTAAATTGATATCATTTTTTATTTTGAACGTACATCGTCAAACAGTGGAGTAATCGCTAGACTACGTTTGTATGGAAGAATTTTCGACTAGTGTAACCTTAAGGGTTAACAACCCATAATGATGACGTCACACCGGGGTGTTACCTTCCCGGAACCCTGATTAAAGTTAAACTAGATATCCAACTTTAATTGCTATTAATTAAAACTAAATTTTAACTTTACACTTTGTTGTTAAAACTTGTTTAAACACGAGTTTATTACTTTTTGGATGTTTGCAAGTTAATTTCGGTTTTGTGATCTAATTTAAGTTATGTTCTCTTTAATAATTCAATGGATTTTGTGCTTCTGTGAAACGCTTGAGATTGAGGTCAACTAACGTTGGTTTTGTGTGGTTTTTAACCCCCGCCGGCAAAAGAGGGGTGTTATAAGTTTCACGTGTGTTGCTGTGTATCTGTGTGTCTGTGTATCTTTGTATCTGTGTATCTGGGTGTCTGTCTGTGGCATCATAGCGCCTAAACGGATGAACCGATTCTGATTTAGTTTTTTTTGTTTGAAAGGTGATTTTGTCGAGAGTGTTCTTAGCTATGTTTTAATAAAATCGGTTCAGCCGTTCAAAATTTATGGGCGTTTTACTGTTTGAATCGGGGTGTTTTCGCAAGATAAATGTGTCGGGGGTTTTTAAATTTTGAAATTTTACTTGTAGTTGTTGGTTTTATAACCTTACTAATAAAATGTGAAAGTTTGGATGGATGTATGTTTGTTACTCAATCACGCCAGAACGGCTGAATGGTTCTGGATGAAATTTGGCATAGATATAGATTATAGTCAGGACTTTTTATCCCGGTATAATTAAGTCCGCCATTGTACCTTTGTGCATGAAGTAGAAAATAAATAATGCTTCCATGTGATGATAAAACACTTCACGCAGGCGAAGCCGCTGGCAGAAGCTAGAGGAAAACAAGGATGATGAAAAAAGGTGTAGTGCAAAGTGCATACATTTTAGTATAATAATATTTAAGTTTACGTATGTGGCTAAGAATGTATAATTTTATTTATACTACACCTGCTCGGAAAGTACCTTGATACTTTATCAAATTTACGGTGGAAAGTACGTCATTGCATATCGAACAAATATGCGACGAGAAAACGCATCTGAGCGGGAGAGAAAAGTGTATGAAAATCCATTTCTTACGTGGTTTTTCTTTTTTAATTTTGGGTAAGACTATGCGCTGGTAACCTAAATATCAAAAGCCAAAAAGTTTTTACAGTGAGTTTTTATCTCCAAGTTCGCAAAATGACACTGGCCACTAGATGTGTGTTGGATGGTCTCAAACAATTTGAAAAAAGAACATGTGAAAATTGCAGACGCCATTGGCGCCATTTTCAATTTGTGTGTTGTTTGAGGATTCAGTTTTCGTAGAAAAGTAAATTCCTCGTAGGTGTAGTATAAAGCACTATGTATCACTCGAGAGAAAGTGCGATTCCCGATCTCGGGTGTTTTAAAGCCCTCGCCTAAGGCTCGGGCTTCAAACGACACCCTCGACGGTAATCGGTCACTTTCTCCTCTCGGTGAACAATGTACTATTCTTTCCGCTGAATGCGAGACGCACGGGACTGGTTAATTTGGCGACGCTTGGGGGAGGCCTATGTCCAGCTGTGGACATCTTTTGGCTGATATGATGATGATATGGCTAAGCCCGATGAGCCAGGATAGTCACACAGTGGGTGCCTGAGGACGGGCGACATAACCGTCGTAACAGGCCTAAGAAAAGCTGGCGTGACGATTTGGATTATTTATGTACGAATTGGCCGGGGAAGGCACAATTCAAAGAACGTTGGAAGGCTAACGAGGACATTTTTTCCCAGCAGTGGGCATGGCTACATAATTTTTTGTCACAGTTGGACTGAATACTTCTTAGCCTTCTCATGATAATACTCGCTCTGCGGCTATACGCCAGTAGTTTTCTTCAGAACGCCTTTCCCTATAAAAATCCATTCATGAGCTAATCTTTACTAAATGCAGCTCGTCTCATAGCGATAGCAAAAATAGCAGACCATTAAAGTGATAGGGAAACGTCAGCGATAGTAGAGCGGTAATGATAGTGGGCTAATCTTGATACTTTTCTTAGATATTAAGGCTATCTTTAGTACCACTATAGTCGTGGCAATCTGAGAAGTCGGATTTGATAGCTATAAAAATAACTAATAATAATTAAACTTGATACTTACGAATTATCTACGTTGTTATAGTGTTAGGTAACATAGTAATTAATTAGGATTATGTATTTGATTTTTCAATTTCTTACGTACAAAAATATACAGATTTATTTACATACATACAAATTTACATATCCAATTCGAATACATGTGACATTCACCAAACCGCATTGGGCCCGCGAGGTAGGGTCAATTCCCATCTCACAGAGAAGAGGCCTGTATCCCAGTAGTGGGAACATTAAATGCCTTATGATGATGATCATAAAATTTCATCATCATCATCATCATATCAGCCGAAAGACGTCCACTGCTGGACATAGGCCTCCCCCAAGTGTCGCCACATTGACCGGTCCCGTGCGTCCCGCATCCAGCGAATCCCTGCAACCTTCACCAGGTCATCGGTCCACCTGGTGGGAGGCCTTCCAACGCATCGTCTTCCGGTTCGCGGTCGCCACTCCAGAACTTTTCTGCCCCATCGGCCATCCGTTCTGCGAGCAATGTGCCCTGCCCACTGCCACTTAAGTTTGGCAATTCTTCGGGCTATGTCGGTAACCCTGGTTCTCTTGCGGATCTCTACATTTCTGATTCGATCACGCAAGGATACTCCGAGCATAGCCCTCTCCATTGTCCTTTGCGTGACTGTAAGCTTTCTGACGAGGCCCATTGTGAGCGACAACGTCTCAGAGCCATAGGTCATCACTGGCAACACACACTGGTCATAGACCTTCGTCTTGAGACACTGTGGTAAGTTGGACGAGAAGACACCGCGCAATTTCCCGAACGCTGCCTAGCCGAGTCGGATTCGACGGTTGACCTCTTTCTCGAAGTTGGCCCTACCCAACTGGATCGTTTGTCCCAGGTAGACATAATCTTCCACAACTTCGAGTGTAGAGTCTCCAACCTTGATAGGAGTGAGTGTGACATGGGCATTCAACATAACCTTGGTTTTGTCCATGCTCATTTTAAGACCCACTCTTTTGGAAGCTCTACTGAGGTCATCGAGCATTATACTGAGGTCCTCCATGGTCTCAGCCATGACCACTATATCGTCGGCAAACTGAAGGTGAGTGATGTACTCGCCATTGACGTTGACGCCTAGCCCTCTCCAGTCCAGAACCTTGAAGACATCCTCCAGTGCAGCGGTGAACAGTTTTGGGGATATGACGTCTCCCTGTCTCACACTTTGCTGCAGAAAGATAGGTTCCGAGGCCTGATCCTGAAGTCGGACTGACATGGTGGCGTTTTTGTACAAACACTTCAACACCTCGATGTACCGGTAGTCGATTTGGCACCGTTGGAGAGACTGCAGTACAGCCCAAGTCTGGATTGAATCGAAGGCTTTCTCGTAGTCCACAAACGCTAAACAGAGAGGCAGGTTATACTCTTCGGTCTTCTGTATAACCTCCCGCAGCGTATGTATGTGGTCTACGGTGCTAAAGCCTTTTCGGAATCCGGCTTGTTCGGGAGGCTGGAAATCGTCAAACCAGCGTGCGAGACGATTCGTGATGACTCTTGAAAACAGCTTGTAGACATGGCTAAGAAGTGAGATGGGCCTATAGTTCTTCAACAGGGCATTGTCACCCTTCTTGAAAAAGAGAACCACCACACCTCTGCACCATGCCTGTGGCGGCACCAAACAGCTTCTGAAGGGCCTTAAGTATTGGTTTACCACCCGCCTTCAGGAGGTCGGCCGTAATGCCGTCATCACCCGGTGCCTTGTTGTTCTTAAGCTGTTTCAGAGCCATCCTAATCTCGTACAGGCTAACGTATAATGTTTTCGGTATAGTGACGGGTCAATCTAGCTCTAGGGTCTTTTACTAGATTCGCGACGGGTTTACTGGTTGACGTGTACAACTGCCCATAGAATTTCTCGATCTCCTTCAGAAGCTCCGGTTTGGCGGATATGATCCTGCCATCGTCGTACTTCAGTTTCGTGAGCTGGCTCTGCCCAATAGACAGATCTCTTGCAAAGACCTTGGAGCCCTTATTCCGCTCAATTGCGTCTTTAATACGCTCAGTATTATAGCGGCGGAGGTCGCTTTTCAAGGACTTTGAGATCCGTCCATTAAGCTGGGTATTTCAACGCATCGTCTGAAGACTGCAGGATCATCTCACGCCTCTCCTTCATAAGCTTGAGAGTAGGATCAGAGATCTTTTTGTTTATATCTGTACGGCGGGTCTTGAAAAACTTAGACCCGACCGTATGGACAGCTTCCACGAACCCGTCGCTGTATTCGTCCACGGAGCTCCCTAGGCACTCGAAACGATTCTGGAGTTCGAGCTGAAAGCTCTCGGGGTTTTGGATCTGGATCTGTGCTGGACGGAGCGTTGACTTCATCAGTCGAGACCTTTCAAGCTTGATATTAATGTTCAATGTGCCTCTTACCATTCGGTGATCGCTCCCGGTTTTCACCGAATTGATCACAGAGACATCATTGAACATTTGCTTCTTGGTTGACATGATGAAGTCGATCTCGTTTTTTGTTGCACTATCGGGGCTTTGCCAGGTACACTTCCTATGCTCACGCTTTCTGAAGAAGGAGTTCATCATGTAGAGGCCCTCCTTCTCCATAAAACTGGCCAGTAGGTGACCCCGGTGGTTCCGACGTCCAACTCCAAATTGCCCCACTTGCAGCTCATCCTCGTCTCGTTTGCCCAGTTTTGCGTTGAAGTCCCCCATGACAACGGTGAAGTGAGTTTTGAAACCATGCATGGCTATAGAGATATCCTCATACATGGTCTCTACCTCGTCGTCGGGTTGTGCCGAGGTCGGTGCGTAGACCTGTATGACCTTCAGCGAAGATCTCGTGGATATTCTGAGTATAAGGTACGCCACCCTGGTCGACACACTCTCGATCTTCACCACGTTGTTCACAAGGGACTTGTGGACGATAAACCCGACACCACCCTGGGACTGCCGGTCACCCTCTCGGAAATAGAGCAGGTTACCGGATTTGACGATTATCGAGTCCTCCCCCTCTCTTCGGACTTCAGATAACCCTATAATACTCCATCGCAACCTGCTCAATTCCTCCTCGAGTTCGGCTATCTTCTCGTCGGTCCGGAGTGTTCGCGTGTTGTATGTTGCCAGGGCCAGTCGTCGGTGTTTATTGGGGTAGCCGGGTTCACTCCGGGGATTCTTAGCACCCCTTGCCACGCAATCGCCTCGACCGCTACCGTAGTCGAGGGTAGACGGGCTGCCGGGTACTCGGGGCCGTTTTTTATTTGTGCTATTCATTTGGTTTGGGGGGGTTTGCCTTAATCGCCACGCTTGGCAGGCGGGTTGGTGATCGCAGTTTGTTGTTGAAGAGCACAGAGAACGCTGCTGCCCATTCTCTGGTGTATCCCTTAGTCGCCTCTTACGACACCCACGGGAAGATATGGGATGGTGAGATTCTTTACGTCCGACACCATACGGAACTCCGACACCATACGGAACGTGCAACGTGAACGTGAACATAAAATTTACATGGTATAAAATATTTAATTAACAAAAACTACCTATAAACACACTTAAAAAAAAAAACGAACTCGTATAGAAAGGGCAGGGGTCATTGGGCGTCAAAAATTCGTCTCATCAGTGCCAACGTGAAAAGTGCCGAGAATGCTGGCAACATTGCCACATTGGATGGCAATGCTGATTCCCAGCCCTCTGGTCAATAAGTACAATAAGTTATCATGGCATGTAAAATGAAAAACGACAACGGACTTCTTAGATTGGCTCGATTATAGTTAGGCTAACATTAATTTAAACTAGGTACTTGTTCTATCGTATTGGAAGGAACCAAACTGCTAATGGCGTAGTAAGGATATTACCCAGTCGGGAAGGTGATAGCCAGGTTGCTTAAGGTAAATTAAGTATCGGGAGTGTTCGTAACTAGAGGTGGTTTCTATATTTGCAGAATTAAGGGAATCGAATTTTAATCTATTTGTGTTTTTGTTTATACCCATACGGGAAGACGAAGACCATAGAGGAAGGTAATCTTTAGGAATAGGTACTTGTCCAATCAAAAACATAAATGTGAAAATAGGAGCCAAGTTCAATATTAAGAACATGCGTGGTTGTTGACTTTGCCGACAAAAGAATTGAGATATAAATAATGGGTGCCAAGTTCTGTAGATATTCCTGAAATTTATTTATAAGAACATTCAACATTCTAAAATAAATTAAAATATAATTTAAGTCATCTGCAAGTGGATTAGGTTTTTTATCTATCCGTCTTTGATAAAAATGACGATTTTTAGACGTTATTATCTCAATAACCGTTTGAGCTATATTTATGTAGTATGTAAGTTTTGAGTTATTGAGGGGTCAAAAGTGGCTCCAAAATGTTCGTGTAATATTATAACACATGGCTGCTGCGTCTCCAGTTCCTTTGCTTGAACTTGGCTCGACACGCTGCCGCGTGTTTAGATAAGACTACAAGTTGATCTAATTGGAAGCTACTAATACTGTTGGTAGAGTGGTGACGAATACCGGAAGACACAGCATTTGACAGCTTCCCACTAGATAGACCGATGACCTTTAACTAGGTGCGAGACGCACAGGACTGGTTGATGAGGAGACACTTGAGGGTGAAACGAGAGGCTTATTGGCAATGATGCACTAGCCGCGTCAAAGCTCCAGAGCCTCGAACATCGACGCCGAGTTGCCAGCCTGTCGGTTTGTTATCGGTTACATTTCGGGGAGTGTGCGACGGAACTGCACAATTTGATTCCGCCTAGCCCTTTCCATCATCGGACTACAAGACGTACGGCCATGCGCCATCGGTACATGGATGACATCCCACCTATACGCACAAGGCGTTTTGCTAATACTTTCATTGTGCGCACAGCTAAGGAGTGGAATTCCCTTCCGGAGTCTTTGTTCCCTGATAGCTATAACCTTGGGGTCTTTAAGTCAAGAGTGAATAGGTTTCTTCTAGGCAAGCGTGCTTCACCTTAAGCCACATCATCGCTTACCATCAGGCGAGGTAGTGGTCAAACGCGAGATTATCGATAATAATAAATAAAAAAAAACGATAATGATGATAAATTGATGACTATTGTCGGGAGTCAGGATGATGTAATACTTTAGTTTTAAAACGAAAAAACGAACGAAGTCACAGGCAGAAGCTAGTTAATTATATTAATAATAATACACTCCACAACCAACTTACCAACTTTTAGCAACAGTTTCGAAATTCCCTAGCAAACTTTAGAACAAAGTTGCCACACACTTTATCATCGTAATTATAGCTTTTATCAAAGATAATCAAGCCATATATCTTTTAAATCGAGCTTTAATAACCTTTATTAGTTTCAGTTGAACAATGTTGGGTTAATTTATGACTAATTAGAGAGCCGTTATTTTATTAACTTTGTTAACAAATTGTAAAAAGAAAACGCGTTATTAGTCAGATAGAGGGAGAATTGTGCTTACTTTTATTTTTACCCGACTGCCGAAGGAGGTTAATGTGTTTATCAGTCTATGTATATATGTATGTTTGTTCCTATATGGTGTTCCAGAGACCAAACGCGTTGGCCGATTTTGATGATTCATACGTCAATCGATGCGTCTTAAACCTGCGAGTGTCATAGGCTACATTAAAATTGGACAATAGAAAAATGGCGGATTTTGGGTGCCATATTGTGGGGAGCCCAAATTTTTTTTCTTGCAAACCCTTCGTGTGGGGTATCAAAATAAAGGGTTTTAAGAGGTGATTTCAAAAATATTTAACATTTATATGTTTAAACGTATCTAATTCGATAAAAACTACTAACTTTCATTAAAGCATTTAATTTAGATTTTCCACAGTAATAAGAGTGCACTCAGTGGTGCAATTTTCGCTTTGAAAATGCTAATTGCCGCGCAAAGTAAACGCAGGCGTAGATATTTAATAGCTCCGTCTTAAGTTCTATCTTACTTTTCACTGTATAAATAAGTTTAATCTTGGGGGTATAAAAGTCAACCGTTTTAATATAAAACAATAAAAGTTTGTAAGCTCATAAATTTAGCCTAATGACCAATGATTGTGATTTATTCAGTTTGCGAACGTTACTGGATAAAACAAGTATGAAAGGAACCAAACATCCTACAATGTTCCAACTGCTTTCCAACAACAGACCTCATGTACGTGAGAGGAAGCGGGCCAAGTGCGGATTAGTAGACGTCACACATATTCGAATGTTTGGCTGCAAGGGAAGGGTTATGTTTTTCGCGCGTATCTTGTATGTATATAAGTGTGTATGTATGTAATATTCTTTATTACCTGGTATATTTCAAACCACTTGACGGAATTTTATAATAAAGACATCGTTAGATAGGTCTTGGCCGCCCAAGTGTGAGATAGTACCGTAGATAAGTACCGTTAAAAAAAACATGGTGGATTTTGGGCGCCATATTGTAGGGGTTGCATTTTTTTTTCTTTGTAGTCCGTCGAGTAGAGTATCAAAATGAAGGGTTTTTAGAGGTGATTACAAAAATATACACCACTTATATGTATCAAAGGCATTCGAAAAAAAAGTTTATCTAGAAAGTTGTAAAAGTTTTTAAACTGTCATGGTCACTAACATTAACATTAGAAGCGGGAACTCGCAACAAACATCCCATGGCATGGTAAATATCCCGTTTCTTATGCTTATGTTAGAAAGTTGTAAATAAAAGAAGTTGATAAAATCAAAAAACACGACTGCAAAGGTGTAAACAAGAAAGAAAGAAAGAAAGAAAGAAAGAAATCTTTATTTGTCAAACATGCGTTTACATGACTAATCAGACATGCATGGTATTGAATTAATAAATGTTGTGAGCGTCCATGTTTTGCCAATAATGGCGTACAAAATTTTTAGGTATATTCGTTTACATTTAATTGCATTTTACATGCAGTCATTCTAAATTACATTACAAAATACAAAACAAATAAATAATTATTGGTTTAAAGATATTACCTAAATTATAGTCAAAATAAATTAAATAATGTCAGAATATTCACTATGCAGTTAATTATAATCATTCAAAAGTTAATCAATTTAAAATTCACATTAATCAATTGTTATTCTTATGTATATTAATTAGAAGCCGGTATAAAAAAGTCCTTTTCATTTAAAAAATCTACAACATTGTAATACACTTTACTAACTAAAAAATTTCTCAGCTTATTTTTGAAAAGTGCCAAAGGCATTTCTCTCCAACTTTTAGGTAATGTATTAAATATGGTAGGAGCCATACAAAAAACACTTTTGTGCATGAGGGTTGTTCTCGCAGTATGAGAACATATCCTGCTGTTGTCGCGCCTATTACGTGGGACTACTTCATCTAATCGTTTAAATCGGTGTGGATTTGTTTTAACAAAAACAGCCACTCCTAAAATGTACAGACATGGCAAAGTGAGTATTTTATATTTTTTAAAGTACGGCACGCAACTATCAGTAGGTTTTATTCTAAATATTGAACGAACGCATCTCTTTTGAGCCTTGAACACCGTTTCTTTTTCTGTCGAGTTGCCCCAAAAAATGACACCATAGCGTAGATGACATTCTGTTAAACCATAGTAGGCTGAAAGTAATGCCTCCACACCTATTATAGACGACAATGTGTGCAGGGCATAGGCAGATTTACTGATTTTCTTGCACAAGATTTCGATATGGGTTTTCCAATTAAGTTTTTTGTCAATGTGGAGCCCTAGAAATTTAGTTGTTTCTACCTCTTCTATAGGCTGGTCATCGTAGTGTATATTCAAATTACTCTTACTATTGATCCGTTGACTGAAATGTATTAATTTAGTTTTAGTTAGGTTAATTTTTAAGTTGTTGTCATCCAGCCACTTTACCATTAGATGTATAGAGTCATTTATGTCACTTTCATAAGTATCAATACTTTTGCAAGGTATCGTTATGGTGCTATCATCGGCAAACAGTGTCAAAGGTTGAGGGATGGCTTTCGGTAGATCATTAATGTATAGTATGAACAAGGGAGGCCCTAGAACACTCCCTTGTGGCACACCAAACGAAACTATACGTTTTGAGGATTGAAATACAATTTCATGTTTACTTTTCATATTAATTTGGGTTATATTTGTTATTTGAGTTCTGTTATGTAAGTAAGATTTAATTAGATTGTTGACATTTCCTCTAATTCCATAAGCTTCAAGTTTATTTAAGAGTGTACCATAATGCACATAGTCAAAGGCTTGTGTCATGTCACAAAACACGCCACAGACCGGTTTTCTCTTATCCACATTAGATGTAACATTATATAAAAAATCATAAATAGCCATATCAATAGTGTTACCCATTCTAAATCCTTTCTGTTCTTCGCATAAAATATTATGTTTTTCTATAAATGAATTTAGTTCCTTGTAAATATATTTCTCAAATATTTTAGAGATTATAGGAATTAGTGATATCGGCCGATAGTTTTCCATTAACTCCCTATCGTCTTTCTTAAATAGTGGCTTGACGATAGAGACTTTTAGAGCAGCAGGGTAAACTCCTGCGCTAATGCTGAGATTGATGACATGACTCAAGGGACCGCAGATTTCCTCCGCAACATGTTTTAGTATATAAGTAGCAATACCGTCATATCCCACACTGCTTGTATTATTTAAGGACTTTATTATCTTTTTAATATCGTCTGGTAAACTAGGGGCCATAAACATAGTTTTGTTATTGAAATCTAATGTACACGCACCCGGTCTGCAGTTGACATCCAGTTTTGGCTGTATTTTATCAATAAAAAAATTATTAAATGATTCCGCAATGGTCTTATGATGAGATACGACGCTGCCACCCATTTTAATTTTATTTATGTTACATTTAGGTAGGTTATACTTTGCACGATTGATAATTTGCCACGCAGTTTTCGATTTGTTTTTAGATGTTTTTATATTATAATTGTTTTGTGCTTTTTGTGTTAAATGGATAATTTTTTTGTACGTTTTAGAATAATTATACAATATGGTTTTATTGATATTGCTACGATTAAGTCTATACTGCCATAGGAGTTTCCTTTTCTTTTTACTGCATAGTTTGATACCTTTTGACAACCACTTAGTTCTTCTTATTGCATTTATTTTAACCACTTTTATTGGAAAACACAGATCGTATAATAGCTTGAAAATCTCAATGAAATGATTATAGGCTACATTTGGGTCATCTGTATCATATAGTTCTGTAAAAGTAAGATTACTCAGATGGCTTTTAAATTTTAATATGTTTTCCGCACTATAGTCCCTTCTAGTTGCGTACCAATACTTAATACAACATATTTTTTGTACTGGACACTGAAGCAGCTGTGCTGTATGATCCGATAATGCCCATTCTAGTACTTCAGTCTTACATGCATTAAAGTTATGCGCAAAGTTGTCAATGCACGATAAACTGGCCATGCGAGTTGGTTGTTTCAAAGCAAGTTTCAGATTGTAACTTATTAAAAGACATTCAAAGTCATTAGTTACCCTATTTTGCTTGAGTACATCAATGTTAAAATCTCCGCAGATTACAATTTTCTTACAGCATGTACGTAAAATTTCCTGCAAGAGCAAATTAAGTTTGTCGAAGCAATAATTTAAATTATTTGAGTTCGGAATTCTATAAATACACACAATTATTAATTTATAATTAATCAGTTCCACGCCACAGCACTCAAATATGCCTGGAGTTGACAACTTTGCTACTTTTGGCAATTCTTTCCATTGTAGCCCATTTTTAACAAGGATACATGCGCCACCCCTTTTTTGTTCTATTCTACAATAATGTGCCGCCAAATTATAGTTAGGTAAAAATAATAAATTCTGATACCCTTCCATGATAAAGTGCTCCGTAATACACAAGATATCAACATTTGCCTTTTTCTTAGATAGCTCCTCTAGACACACCAACAAATCATCTGCTTTATTTATCAATCCTGCTATATTTTGGTGCAATATGTTGATATTAAAGAAGAAAATCATGCTGCGCAGTCGGAGTATATTTCAAGTTTTGGTCAGCCATCTCGCGAATATGTATCTTCCGACTGCACAGCATGATTTTCTTCTTGTTAACATCTTTGCAGTCGAGTTTTTTGATTTTATTAACTTTTTATTGCAATGTTTGCCCACCGTTTAGATAATAGTGGTGATTTAATAATATACAAAAGTAAAGTGCCTGCCTGGGTTCGAAGCCACAATCACAGTTTATAAGTATCGTCCGTTACCACTATGCCAGCACTGCTCTCATACAATTAACAACCTATGAATTATACACACTTGTTAATGGTCATGTTTTGTCTATTTTCTATGTCCACCATTGTTGAATCTTATTCTTATAAACTAAGAATGTTATCTTACGACAGACGTTCTTGTCTCGATGTTTTAATGAACCAGGATAGAAAATGGTAAAAACCGGCCAAGTGCTAGTCGGACTCGCGCACGAAGGGTTCCGTACCATTATCGCAAAAAAACGCCAGAAAAAACACGTTTGTTGTATGGGAGCCCCACTTAAATATTTATTTTATTCTGTTTTATGTATTTTTTGTTATAGCGGCAACAGAAATACATCATCTGTGAAAATTTCTAGCGTCTAGCTATCACGGTTCATGAATTACAGCTAGGTGACAGACGAACAGACCGCGGAGTCTTAGTAATAGGTTCCCGTTTTTACCCTTTGGGTACGGAACCCTAAAAAGACATCAAAGTTCGTATCTCGGTAAACAAATACGTAGCGATGTAAAATTACTTTTAACTACAATTGGAAAGTATTTCTCTTCTCGAATTTTGAATTTCTTTGTAAGTACAAAAATTTCGTTCGTTCCAGAACTTGATCTTCGTCTAAAATATTAAAACAATTTTCTTATGAAAATATGAATAATATATGATATTGAAACAAAGAAAAAAAAACACTAGCTATTACTATTCTAAAGAATTTGTGAATTTCATAGAAAATCGTAGAAGTTTTTAAATGTACGATGACATTGATGAAGAAAGAAGAAAAGAAAGAACGAAAAAGTGTTTATTTGTCACAAAACGACATACATACAATATAAGAACATACTTATGCTAAACCCATGAAGTGAAATTAACACGGTTGTCGCAGTGGCTGAGCGATTTGCTGCCAAGCTGCATGTCGCGCTGAACATTGTCTGGCCTAAAGTTTTTCCAGGTCTGACTGTTGTGTGAGTTTAAATATTTGTAAACGCACCCACGATAGGCAAAATTCCTAGTACAGGGCTACGTTTAAACAAAAATTAATTTATAAATGTCGCCAATTTCAGATACTTACATACATAAACTCACGCCTTTTTCCCATGGGGGTAGGCAGAAACTACAGAACGCCACCTGCTACGATCCTTACATACTTCTTTTGCTTCACACACATTCATACATCTAGTCATACACACACGCCGGTTATGGGTACTGCGCACTTGGCCTTTCTGAAGAACATCACCTATAAGGTCTATATATGTCTTTCTAGGGCGTCCCCTCCCGGCGTTTCCTTCCACGTCTGCCTTGTAAATACCTTTCGTTAGTCGCCTTTCGTTAATTTCAGATACTTCATCATAATCATCACAATCATCAGCCTTTTGATGTTCCCACTGCTGGGACACATAATTCGATAAAAACTAACTAAAAAGTTATAAATAAAAAAACTTAATTCAAAAAATCAAAAAACCCGACTGCTTCAAAAGCGAACTAAAAAGTCGTAAACAAGGAAAAAATCATGCTGTGCAGGCGTAGGATACACCAGATTTCGGTCAGCTAGCCCGCGAATATGTATCCTCCGACTGCACAGCATGATTTTTTCCTTGTTTACGACTTTTTAGTTCGCTTTTGAAGCAGTCGGGTTTTTTGATTTTTTGAATTAAGTTTTTTTATTTATAACTTTTTAGTTTTTTTAAGTTTTACTTTTTAGTTTAAGAAGTATGTAAGGATCGTAGCAGGTGGCGTTCTGTAGTTTCTGCCTACCCCCATGGGAAAAAGGCGTGAGTTTATGTATGTAAGTATCTGAAATTGGCGACGTTTATAAATTAATTTTTGTTTAAACGTAGCCCTGTACTAGGAATTTTGCCTATCGTGGGTGCGTTTACAAATATTTAAACTCACACAACAGTCAGACCTGGAAAAACTTTAGGCCAGACAATGTTCAGCGCGACATGCAGCTTGGCAGCAAATCGCTCAGCCACTGCGACAACCGTGTTAATTTCACTTCATGGGTTTAGCATAAGTATGTTCTTATATTGTATGTATGTCGTTTTGTGACAAATAAACACTTTTTCGTTCTTTCTTTTCTTCTTTCTTCATCAATGTCATCGTACATTTAAAAACTTCTACGATTTTCTATGAAATTCACAAATTCTTTAGAATAGTAATAGCTAGTGTTTTTTTTTCTTTGTTTCAATATCATATATTATTCATATTTTCATAAGAAAATTGTTTTAATATTTTAGACGAAGATCAAGTTCTGGAACGAACGAAATTTTTGTACTTACAAAGAAATTCAAAATTCGAGAAGAGAAATACTTTCCAATTGTAGTTAAAAGTAATTTTACATCGCTACGTATTTGTTTACCGAGATACGAACTTTGATGTATTTTTAGGGTTCCGTACCCAAAGGGTAAAAACGGGAACCTATTACTAAGACTCCGCGGTCTGTTTGTCTGTCACCTAGCTGTAATTCATGAACCGTGATAGCTAGACACTTGAAATTTTCACAGATGATGTATTTCTGTTGCTGCTATAACAAAAAATACGAAAAACAGAATAAAATAAATATTTAAGTGGGGCTCCCATACAACAAACGTGTTTTTTTTGCGATAAGGGTACGGAACCCTTCGTGCGCGAGTCCGACTAGCACTTGGCCGGTTTTTTACCATTTTCTATCCTGGTTCATTAAAACATCGAGACAAGAACGTCTGTCGTAAGATAACTTTCTTAGTTTATAATAATAAGATTCAACACTGGTGGACATAGAAAATAGACAAAACATGACTATTAACAAGTGTGTATAATTCATAGGTTGTTAATTGTATGAGAGCAGTGCTGGCATAGTGGTAACGGACGATACTTATAAACTGTGATTGTGGCTTCGAACCCGTGCAGGCACTTTACTTTTGTATATTATTAAATCACCACTATTATCTAAACAGTGGGCAAACATCGCAATAAAAAGTTAATAAAATCAAAAAACTCGACTGCAAAGATGTTAACAAGAAGAAAATCATGCTGTGCAGTTGGAAGATACATATTCGCGAGCTGGCTGACCAAAACTTGAAATATCCTCCGACTGCGCAGCATGATTTTCTTCTTGTTTACATCTTTGCAGTCGTGTTTTTTGATTTTATCAACTTTTTTTATTTACAACTTTCTAACATTAGTATTAGAAGCGGAATATTTACCATGCCATGGGATGTTTGTTGCGAGTTCCCGCTTCTAATGTTAATGTTAGTGACCATGACAGTTTAAAAACTTTTACAACTTTCTAGTTATACTTTTTTTTCGAATGCCTTTGAAACATATAAGTGGTGTATATTTTTGTAATCACCTCTAAAAACCCTTCATTTTGATACCCCACACGATGGATAACGAAGAAAAAAAAATGCACATCCCTACAATATGGCACCCAAAATCCGCCATGTTTCTTTTTTTTAACGGTACTTATCTAAACACACTTGGGCGGCCAAGACCTATCTAACGATGTCTTTATTATAAAATTCCGTCAAGTGGTTTGAAAGATACCGAATTTGATAAAGAATATTACATACATACACACATAAATACATACAAGATACGCGCGAAAAACATAACCCTTCCCTTGCAGCCAAACATTCGAATATGTGTGACGTCTACTAATCCGCACTTGGCCCGCTTCCTCTCACGTACATGAGGTCTGTTGTTGGAAAGCAGTTGGAACATTGTAGGATGTTTGGTTCCTTTCATACTTGTTTTATCCAGTAACGTTCGCAAACTGAATAAATCACAATCATTGGTCATTAGGCTAAATTTATGAGCTTACAAACTTTTATTGTGTTATATTAAAACGGTTGACTTTTATACCCCCAAGATTAAACTTATTTATACAGTGAAAAGTAAGATAGAACTTAAGACGGAGCTATTAAATATCTACGCCTGCGTTTACTTTGCGCGGCAATTAGCATTTTCAAAGCGAAAATTGCACCACTGAGTGCACTCTTATTACTGTGGAAAATCTAAATTAAATGCTTTAATGAAAGTAAGTTTTTGTATGCTTAATTTACGGCTATCATTTAGGTTCTTAGATTCTTTTCTGTTGATGGCAACACAAAGTTATTTTATTTCTTGTATAATCTGCATCAATATATCATCTGTTGTAAGGAACTGACATACGCTTCTCTTCCTAATTCCTGTGGTCGATGACCAACACGTATTCATGTGTGTTATAGTAAATAATTAATAAAACAAGCAATTTGTATTAATTACCAGCCTGCATCATAATTATACAGTCCATTACCAAAGAAAACAAATTAACTAAAGGCTGATTTATGCTTTTAACACTTACTACATCTATATTTAATTGCCCTTTCCTGATGACGCGACGCAATTTAAATTACGTTGAAAGGCTATATCGCGCATGTATTGCGTGATGTGCGATGGAATTGCATGATCTAATTCCACCCAGCCCGTTTCATCATCGGACTACCAGACGTACGGCGAAGCGCCATCGGCCCATGGTGGACATCCTACCCATACGCACAAAACGTTTTGAGAATACTTTTATTATGCGTACAGCTAAGGAGTGGAATTACCTGCCGGAGTCTGTGTTTCCAGATAGCTACAATCTTGGGGTCTTTAAGAGCGGACTCTAGTCAACAGGAATTTGAAAAATAGGTATTTGAAGAAACTATTGCCGTCGCGTCACCTCCAACCTCACCCCGTAAAGTGCGAAAGGGACAACTGCAGCTCAGGCTGATTTTACCTACAAAAACTTTGACTAAAAGACGTTTCGTATTCTGCTGTTTTCTTCATGAAAACTGGTCTGATCTAAACAATTCTTATATCAAAATTTAGAGGAAAAGTATATCTATGCCTCTATCATTTTCTTTTTTCTTAAAAACCTATCAATTTTGTCTGAAAGCCGTCTGAACATGGCGGTAAAAACGGGCATTTTTTTCGGGTTTTTGGATTGTCATATTTATTTTAGTGATTATGTTTTTGAAAAAAGGAAATGATAGGGGCACGTACTAATTAGACCCAGATTTTATGGAAAAAATCATTGCTATAGAGGCATTATCCACGAAGAAAACAGCAGAATGTTTTTGTATGGAGAAAGTCTACTAGAGTCCCCTCTTAAGTCAAGAGTGAATAGGTTACATCGCTTACCATCAGGTGAGATAGTGGTCAAGCGCGAGCGTATAATGAATAAAAAAAAAAAAAGTTCAAAGAAAAATTAAAGTGCGTATGGGTCGAATGAATCGCATTGCATCCATTTGAACAAGATTTGAACATACTTGCTTCGTAAAAATCGCTTACCGGTGTGATATAAATCGAATTGCATCACGCCATCAGGAAAGGCACAAACCAACAACCAACCATCACTTATCTGCTGTGATTAGTTGAATGAATTTTAACAGCCAATCACAGCAAATAACGCATGCTTGACAATTTGTCACATTAATTCTGCGATGATTTTGAGGTGAGAAACTCGGGGTAAGTCTTTTTGACGACAACTTCTTTCACTTTACTCGATTAAACCGCCATGACAACGGGAAAAGCCCTCAATTTACAGTAAATAATAAACTGTAACTATAAAACTACTAAAGAGCATGCGCATCTTTTCAAATCAAAATCAAATCAAATCATTTATTCTTTGCAAGCATGGGTAATTAATAACATAGATGTTCTTTTTTACATAAAATAGTCCTCCATATTCTACCGTCGCATGGGCATGCAAATAATATTCAATTAAATCTATTAAACAAAACGAATTAAAAAAAATACAATACAAATAAAGATAAATGTCAAATCATACGAAATTATAAATGTCAAATTTAGTTAAATAAATGTTAAGTGAGAGCAGTGGTGGCCCAGTGGTACCAGCCGCGACATACAAGTTGTAGATCGTGGGTTCGAGCCCAGGCAGGCGCTTTACTTTGTGTAAATTATTTCATCACCACTGCTCTCAAAACGGTGAAGGAAAACATCGTGAGAAAACCGGCATGTCCTAGAACCAAAAATTCGAAGACATGTGACATCCACCAACACGCACTGGGCCCGCGTGGTAGACTACGGCCCATACCCTCTCACAGAGAGGAGGCCTGTGTCCCAGCAGTGGGAACATTAATAGGCTGATGATGATGATCATGATGATGATGATGAAATGTTAAGTTTAAATGTCGGACTGGTTACGCTAGTAAAAATTATCACAATGATATCAAAACAAAATAATAAGTCAAACAGTCAACGATTCGTCACTAAGGAAGTCGTCAATTTTGTAATAACATTTCTCATTTCTTATATTTCTTTTGTTTTTTAATTTTTATTAATGTATTGCACAGCTTAAATGTTATGAAATATACCACAAATGGCCGAAGACACAGGCTCCTGCAACATAGGTTGCTACCTAGCACAGGTGTCATGGCTTCAAATAAGTTTGTTACACCTTTGTTACATTTGTGTCAATAAACAAATTTTATTTTATTATTATTTATTTACTATCAATATGATTTCTATTGAGGGAGGCAGGTATAGTATATGTATGAAAAATTGCGATTTCAGGTTTTTCCCATACTAAAAGTTGTTCATATTCATGAGTACTTCGATTCCCTTTTTAGGGTTGCGTACCCAAAGGGTAAAAACGGGACCCTGTTACTAAGACTCCACTATACCGTCTGTCTGTCTGTCCGTCTGCCACCAGGCTGTATCTCATGAACCGTGATAGCTAGACAGCAGAAATTTTACCAGATGATGTATTTCTGTTGCGCTATAACAACAAATACTAAAAACAGAATAAAATAAATATTTAAGTGGAGCTCCCATACATAAACGTGATTTTTTTAACTGTTTTCAGGGTTCTGTATTTGCGATAATGGTACGGAACCCTTCTGCGCGAGTCCGACTCGAACTTGGCCATTTTTTTTTATTACAATTTAAATACTACAAGTTCGCAGAAAATCTACCAGGCTAAATATTCTTATCAATCAATTTTTTAATATCTTGGTAAGTCACTAACGAGGAAAACATCTTAAAAAAATAAACAGTCACCGTTTTTCCTCTTAACTTGTCCGAAAGTTTACGTTTATAAAGTATCAATCTACTTAAAGCAAAAAGCCTATTTTCACCCCCTCCCTCTGCTTAGAGCAGTGGCTCCCAAACTTTTTTGAAACGAAGACCACTTTGTTATTTAATTGTTGGACCAAAATTGCAGTAGCAAAATTTAACTCTTATAATTCTATCTATCTGTTCTTTAAGTTCAAAAGTAACGAGCATTGTCATAGTAAACACTACATATTTTCTAATAGAAACTTAAAATGAATGTTATATTTGAGTTCAAAAGTTTGAAATGTTAATCAAACCTTTTCAATCTGCCTAGCCTTTTCCTAACTACATTGGGGTCAGCTTCCAGTCTTACCGGAATCAGCTGAGTACCAGAGTTTTACATGGAACGACTGCCTCTCTGACCTCCACAACCAAGTAACGGGGTAACACGATACCTCTTGGTAAGACTGGTGTCAGATCTCAAGCTTCTGACTACCTGTAACGACTGTCAAAGATCTTCAAATAACAGCCGGGACCAACAGCTTAACGTCCTTGCCGAGGCACGGAGGAAACTCGGTATGTTGAAATGGTCACCCATCCACGGACTGACCTCGTCAAGCGTTGCTTAACCTTGAAGATCGACCAGTGCGGATGTTATTATTTAGCCACTAGCTCCTTTTGAGTTAATCAAACCTTTTGCGGACCATATTTTAGCGCTTGCGGACTAAAGGTTGGGAATCAACGGCTTAGAGCCTTTTCTCATTACAAATATTAGGACGAGAAAAAATTGGGTTTTCTACCTTGTGATTGGAAAAACGAAGCCTTTTTAACGAAGTGAAATTTGAGACTCCAATTTGGGGCTTCGTTGGTTGACAATGGTCTGAAATATAAAATGGTTGGGTAACTTGGATTATAATTTAGTAAAATCTTTCTTGTTGGAGTTTTATTTTACTTGTTAGGTTTTATAAACAACAAAAAAAGACGTTTACAAGTCAGAGGATACATCTGGTTTTGGTCAGCCAGCTCGCGAATATGTATCCTCCGACTGCTCAGCATGATTTTTTCCTTGTTTACGTCTTTTTAGTTCGCTTAAGAAGCGGGCAGTCGGGTTTTTTGATTTTCTGATGTAACTTTTTATAATTATATCTTTTTTGTTTATTTAGTTTTCTTTTCGAATTAGGTACATTTAAACATATAAGTGTTATATATTTTTGGAATCACCTTTTAAAACCCTTTACTTGTATTATATATGTATGTTTATAATTATATAAGTTTATGTATACTATTTTATATAGATATATAATTTGTATGTATATAGGGTAGATATCACTGTCAGCGATATGACCACCTTATCCGGTACCCATGGAAACCTATAAAATTTTGTTATATTTTTTTCGAATTAGGTACATTTAAACATATAAATATTTTTGAAATTACCTCTTAAAACCCTTTATTTTGATACCCCACACGATGGGTTTGGTGGAAAAAAAAATTTGGCCCACCTCAATATGGCGCCCAAAATATTATTTTGTGTAAAAGATATGTGTAATTATTATTGATGTACAATAAACAATAATCTATTCTATTCTAGTACCGGCGCGATGTTATGTTACCCTTACGAAAATTAAGAATATATCAAATCTGAAGAAAAATCAACAAAATCTTTGATTCCATTACTATTTAGCTCGTCTTTTACAAGCTTTAACCTTCTTCTTTTCTTTGTCACCAGAATACCCTGGCTATCCTCGACAAACTGGACATTGACAGTGAGAAGCCCTCGGAGGAGGAAATCGCGAGGCTCTTCGGCTATGAAGAGGCGTACCTGGCAGGAGACGTGGGCATCTGGCAGAGAATCAAACCTAAAGTGTGGGCGTTGTTCGATGAGCCATCCAGTTCACCGGCTGCCAAGGTAAGATGTTGACAGTTTTGGCCTGGGGTTTCCCTTGCATTGCACCAGGGGGAGCTTTTAGTTCATATGCTTCTTCAGTAATAGTACCTGGAAGACCGAGCTCCGCTCGGGTGGTAAATAGAGAAAACATTTTGTTCCAAAAATGAGATGACATTTAAAAAATCAAAAGGAAAAATATAATAAAATAAAACTAAGCTAACAGAAACCAAAAAAACCGGCCAAGTGCGAGTCGGACTCGCGCACGAAGGGTTCCGTACTTGGTAAATTGTGGTTTACGATTTATGACGTATTAAAAAAAAACTACTAACTAGATCTCGTTCAAACCAATTTTCGCTGGTAGTTTACATAGTAATGTACATTATATATTTTTTTTAGTTTTATCATTCTCTTATTTTAGAAGTTACAGGGGCGGGGACACACATTTTACCACTTTGGCAGAATCTCTCGCGCAAACTATTCAGTTTAGAAAAAAATGATATTAGAAACCTCAATATCATTTTTGAAGACCTATCCATAGATACCCCACACGTATGGATTAGAAGTTTTTTTTTTTTTTGTTTCATTTTCAAGTATGGGGACCCCCAAAATTTATTGTATTTTTTCTATTTTTTTAAGTGAAAATCTTAATGCGGTTCACAGAATACATCTACTTACCAAGTTTCAACAGCATAGTTCTTATAGTTTCGGAAAAAAATGGCTGTGACATACGGACGGACAGACAGACAGACAGACAGACAGACAGACAGACATGACGAATCTATAAGGGTTCCGTTTTTTGCCATTTGGCTACGGAACCCTTAAAAGACCTATCCATAGCTGGGACTCGAAACCACAACCTTGGGCTTGCTAGTTAGGGTGTAGTGGGCCACCGCGTTTATCATTAGGCTATTCAGACGTCCAGCACTGTTAGCAAAATTACGAAGCACATTGCGCAGACTATTTCTTTTTGCGTGAAAGTATGGCAAAAAGAATTTTAACAGGCGTATTAGGATTTATAAGATTTATTTCTTTTAAATACATAATGATATTAGAATCATTAGGAATCAGCCAATAGCCTACAGTTGTCACTCTCTAATTGAATTATCAATAAGTATTTTATTATTTTAAACTCATTTTAAACCGCATGACCATTCAAAACTAGCCAGAAGCAAGCAACCTTCACAGTAAACACACCTTGACCTTGATATCTGTGACCCAGATATCAAACTCTGTTTCGGTGCAATTAGTTGGTGTATTAATTACATCGTTCCAAAATACAATACTTCTAGAAGCGTTCGTTGATGTTTCATTTACGTTAATGAACAGCTTTGTTGCGGCATATCTTTTTGTTAGATTCACGTATTCTAGAAATGGTTGTCTAAATCTGTTTTCCTAATTACAGCCGCTTAAAAGCCCTAATTATCCAAAATTATTGTCCCAAAACGGCATTTACTAACTAAAACTAGCACTAACATTTAAAGGTAACAGCGCCATCTACCAATTAGTTACGGTAACTAGTTTCCAAATCCTTTTCCCACAAAGTAGTAGTTATAAAGTCAGTAATATCCATTTGGTACAAACGGTAGAATGAAAGTCGCGAGCGGAATAAAACTGTACAATTTAAGTTATTTCAAAGTACAAGGAAAGTTAGTGTAGATATACGAACTATTAGTTTTTTTTTATTTTCTTTTTGTTCGCCCTTTCGGGCAGGCTAAGGTCTTGGACCATACCGCCTCGTCTTCAGTGCAATTTTGACATTTTTTAGTACATTAGAATACGGGTGTAACAGATTCTAATGGTTTATGGAGTATTTCGCAGCAAATTGTATCGAGTCAGCCTTCCCAGTAAGCTTTGCGGAGGTAGTCAATACTACAATAAAATTCTCCGCTCCACTATCCTGAGATCGCTTCTGTCAATGATTTCACATATTGTCCAGTTGCGTAGACAATTGAGACACAAAACTACACCAATTTTATATCTCAATATCCACTAGCAATCAATTTGCAAATAATATTAACAGCCGCTGAACTTCACTCGAAAAAATCCCGCCAAAAACTCTACGAACTATTAGTTTTTAATTTCTTTGACAGTAGATTGCTAGGATATAATAGTAAACTGTTGTTCTTTTTCTTCTTCCTAGCAAAGAGATCTGCAGCCATAGGTAATGAATTCGCCAAGGCAAAGGGCAATCTACCAATCACATGCGAGATGAAAGACGCGATGTGTATTTCCGTCTTTGTGATTGGTAGATTTTTCAAACAATTTGCTCTTTGCTTTGCCGAATTCATTACGCAAAAAGGCTGCGGGAAAGTTAATACCTTACAGGCTAAAATCTCTTTCACAAGCATAAGCTCATACATAGGAAAGGTTGTTCATTCCTGTGGTGTGGCTATATGCTTGTTTGGCTATTGATAAATCTCTCGTTGGTCGAGTGGTCGCAAGTGCTATTTCTGAGCGTAAGGTCCTAGATTCGATCCCCGGGTTGGGTTTTTTCATCTCGAATTTCTCACTAGTATGGAGTCTCCATAAAATTGTGCTCAACTAACTTGCACGTAATAGGCGAAATATGGGTGTGCCTGTACTTACCTACCAGGTAAACATCTGCCTTACCCTTGAGAGAATGCGAGCGTGATGTAGGTAATGTTATTGTTTTGACTTTAATACGAGAATGAGATTTTATCTAGGAAAATCTTTGGCGTCTTGGGCTCGCTTGGTTTAGGTACGTTGTTGATGTTAGCGAAGTAACGGAAAGGTATAACGGAATTTCCATCTTTGTTTTTGAGTAACATGATTTAAAAAACCGGCCAAGTGCGAGTCGGACTCGCGCACGAAGGGTTCCGTACTATTATCGCATAAAACGGCAAAACGTTTGTTGCGACGAGCCCCCCAATTTATTTTTCCTGTTTTTAGCTTTTATTGTAATAGCGGCAACAGAAATATATCATCTGTGAAAATTTACTGTCTGTCTATCGGACACACAGAGGGGCCACTACGATCAAAGTGTCATTTTGCTCACACACTTTGACATTTCGGTTTTATAGGGAATATTGGGCAATATTGGACCGAGCTCAGTCGCGACTGTCATGAGTGCTTTGTGCAGGCGTTTGTCACGTCATTCATACATTAAGTACTGTAACGAGGTTGGTTGCATTGGGTGGGTTACCTTTATTATTTGTTACAGACCGAAATTACTTTTTTGTTTTTAATTGTTTCTTTCAATATTTTTTAAGTTATAAAGGTCATTACATCTTTCAAGATGATAAATTAGAAATTCATTATATAGGATTATAATAAATTATTTTAAGTCCATAGACGAAATTGGGAACTTGTCATAATAATAAGGTTCATATCATCCAGCTTACAAATATGTTGCCTCCGACTGCACAGCATAATTTTCTTCTTGTTTAAGATCATCTTTGGTTTTTTGATTTTATTAGGTACCTATTTTTTTACATTTATATTTTTGGCGAGCTTGGTGCTTTTCACAATTTAATGTTTTAAGTGGGATCATTATTACACTATTACTACGTCTTGTTACTCATCAATCTTCGTCGTATGTGGCGTAATATTAAATGTTCGTGATATTAAATGGATATTTGATGCCCTGTCTACCCTCGAAGGCATGTAAGCATGATATGATGTATGTTTAGACGAATCGATATATTTAAATTTGTAACTTATACAACCTACTCTTTTTAAATTCGGAATCAATATAGTAGCAACCCTAGTGAATCTGTCAAGTTTAGCTGACAATTTTCTAAACGGTGGGAGTGGCCCTTCTGTATACCTACTTACTATTCTGTGCTGTTACTAAGACTCCACTGACCATCTGTCTACACCGACAGTGGAGTCTTAGTAATAGGGTCCTGTTTTTACCCTTTCGGAACCCTAAAAAGTAACTCAGGCCACGTCTAAGGATTGCAACTCAAAATATTTAATAACAATTTTGTTCTGAATGCAGCTTGTCTAGCTTTGAAGGGTAACATTACAAAGAGCGAAACAACGCAGCTTTTATTTGATTACTAACTTCGTTTTTCGCATTTTGAAAAGAGGAGATTTTGAGCAGCTGCAAAGCCTTGGTCTGTTCAAGTTATAACTACCAAGTATAATAACAGAGATTTAATGAAATCTTACTATTCAAATAATACAGATCGACTTTAGAACCTCCGCCGAGGAGCTCGTGGCTAAATAATAACAGCCGCACTGGTCGATCATCAAGGTTAAGCAACGCTTGACGAGGTCGGTCCGTGGATGGGTGATATTTCAACATAACGAGTTTCCTCCGTGCCTTGGAAAGCACGTTAAGCCGTAGGTCCCGGCTGTCATTTGAAGATCTTTGACAATCGTTACGGGTAGACGGAACACTGAGATCTGACACCAGTCTAGCAAAGAGGTATCGTGTTACCCAGTTACTGGGTTGTGGAGGTCAGATACAGTACTCAGTTGAATCCGGTTAGACTGGAAGCCGACCCTAATATAGTTGGGAAAAAGGCTAGGCAGATTGATTGACTTGAGAACCTCCGCCGTATTTTTTCCTCGGTAAATAATATTAGGATATGAAGACAAAATAAATTATTTCGGTCAGCAATTCTATTAATCGCTGCTTTACAATTTGTCAGCAAATAAACACGTCTTTACTCAGCTCCATATTTATGTGTTTGCAAAGTAAAGGCTATCCTAAATAAATCGAGCCGGTGACCACGAATTCAAAGCACTCTGACTCTAGCATTTCACTGTATTTTGCTAATAGAAAACATATTAAGCTTAAGTGCTAAATCCTCAATATTTAGCTCACCTAGCAAAATAGTATACAATATGGAATAAATTAATATAGCTATTAATTTATTCCATTTTGTAGTATTAATGGTAGTTACATTATTTATTTACCTATTACTTTTAAACCTTTATACCTGTACGTAGTATAGTGTGTAGTGCTATTCTGGGTGCATTGTCCTCACATATATGAATTTATTAATGTATGTTCAGTAAATATCTACCTATTGTAAAAATCATATTTTTTTAAAAGAGTAAGTATGGAGTTTCTTGTGCGTTCTTCTACATAACAAACTACTTTCCGAATGCACGTTAGAATCAATTTTATACCTTCTAAATTTTAATTGTGGCGTTCAAAAGTGCCACTTGGTGGCCTAGTTGAAATAAATAGTAGATTGTTGCATCGAGCGCAAAGTGCTTCTCAGCCAGTACTCGTACCACGCCAGTACCTTTTTCGATCTACTGCATATATTTTATATTAAACTTAAAGGGAGACATTAAACCTCTGAAACTAGCTAACCCCCGCGGCTTCGCTCCCGTCAACTGGCTACCAATCTACCTACCACTACCTACCTACCCTGCCTTCCTTACCTACTCTGGCTACCCTGCCTAGCTTATCCTGCCTACCCTAGCCTAACCTGCCTAGTCTAACCTGCCTACCCTCCCTACTCTACCTTCTCTACCTTCTCTACCTACTCTACTTACTCTACCTTCTCTACCTACTCTACTTACTCTACCTTCTCCACCTACTCTACTTACTTTATCTTCTCTACTTACTTTACCTTCTCTACCTTCTCTACCTACTCTACCTTCTCTACCTACTCTTCTTACTCTACCTTCTCAACCTACTCTACTTATTCTACGTTCTCTACCTACTCTACCTTCTCTACCTACTCTTCTTACTCTATCTACTCTACCTACTCTACTTACTCTACCTACTCTACCTAATCTACTTACTTTACCTTCTCTACCTACTCTACCTTCTCTACCTAATCTACCTTCTCTACCTACCCTACCTACTCTACCTTCTCTACCTAGTCTATACTCTACCTTCTCTACCTACTCTTCCTACTCTAGTTACTCTAGCTTCCTTCTCTACCTTTTCTACCTACCCTACTTACTCTACCTACTTTATCTATTCTACCTACTCTACCTACCCTAACTACAGTACCTACTCTTCGGCTTTATAATATTAGTTTAGGTAAAATATAACAGTGCATTAAAGTAAAACAGTGCAACAATGAGATTTCATATAACTTTTCTGCACTGTTTTGGTTCTAAGCAATAAATACGTCCTTTGTGATCAGTTTTGTAGTGATTAATGATAACATTACTACGTAGTTGGAAGAAAATATCCTTACAATGCATGTCCTCGAAAAGTGCGGTTTTCCAAGCAGCCAAACTGTGCGGAAAGTGTCACTTTTTTTCACTAGTGCTTTTTACTTTCCTGTATTTTTTTAATTTTAACTCCAACGTCAGCCCGACGCATAGAGATTTTATTATTTGAGAAAAGTTTAAAAAATGAGTTATGTATAGATTATCATTCATATAAAAGGTAGAATAAAACTAATACTTCATTTAAGGCGTTTTTAATTACTCTAGATTTAGATTTTGATCAATAAATTAATTTTAAATATTAATTAAATATGTTTGGCAGAACGTATATTTTGCTCGTGCCTTATTGCGTTACGATGTGACAGCTATTTGCACATGCGCAGTAGATATGCCCGAGGAACTATTAGTTAATCTGTGGATATGCTGAACGCGCTTGAATAAGCCCGCCATTTTATTAATTTATTTATTTCCTCGCACAATGCATAGTAAAATATTGTATGATACACGTACGTAAGATGATTTCTGACTCGTGTCGATTTATCCACTCACTCGCTTCGCTCGCTCGTGAATAAAAATGCCACTCATCGGAAATCACCTACCTTCCGCACTTGTAGCATAAATAACTATTGTCTTTGATTAGGGCGATCGTCAAGGTTACTTAAACATATTTTGATATGAATGGGTGGCCATGTTACATACTCGTACTGAGACCCTATCGGTACTGGCTGGCCATATGTAGAAATTCGTCAGATATTACGAGTTGTTAGAAGTACATAGCCACCAGTAAAACTGATTGTCTGTATACGGGCTTCCAAAGGGTGTCGTGTTGTGGAGATCAGCAGCCTAATTGTGTAAGTGAATTCGGCAAAGGAAACAATCTGTTTCTTTCCCAAAAACGACTTTTCGTATTGCAAAAAGTAGTTTTTGGGAAAGAAACAGATTGTTTCCTTTGCCGAATTTACTTACACAATTAGGCTGCAGATCACTCCATGTAAAAGACTGGTATTCAACGAGACTGGAGGCACCCATGCAGTAATTTTACACCTGAAGAACAAACGTCTCTGATAAACCCCATCTGGATAATAAGCGTCTCGAAAAAGGAGTT
The DNA here is from genome assembly GCA_949775005.1 of Orthosia gothica. NCBI lineage: Eukaryota > Metazoa > Arthropoda > Insecta > Lepidoptera > Noctuidae > Orthosia > Orthosia gothica. The sequence continues at coordinate 14,270,532 of OX459067.1, forward strand.
CCCAAGGTCTAAAGAATAAATAAATAGAATAAAGGATATGTTTGATTTTGGGCCATCACTATGTACACTACATAGATAAATAGGAAAAAAAATAGGGGAATTCCATAAAAATACTAACAAATTAATTTGAAGAAGGGTGGGTACAGGAGTAACAAAAATGATCATTTATATTTTTTAAATAAGATAATCCTATTTTTAGGGCAGCCATGACAGTTGTGTTTGACATGACGTCTGACGACTTTGACAGTTTTAAGAAGTGATTTCTTTGAGTCTTTCTTTGCTTTGACTTTGAATTGGATATGTTTCGGAGTTTTTAGTGATTGTTTTACTACTGCGGACATTAATTGATTGCAAGTCTCTATTGCCATTGAATTAGTGTTGTTTTTATTGACGCAGATATTACGATGACACGTCAAACAAATGTCATTGTCAAAATGACATTCTGTGCATACTTTCATTGTCAAAATGTCATTCTTTGCATACTGTCATTGTCAAAATGAAATTATTCGCCTATTGCTGATCTGACCCACCATCTTTAATTGTAAATTGTGTTGCTCTACTTGACAAAATTAATTTGAGTTAACATTGAAACGAAGTGAAATTAAAAAAAAAAAAAACAGTAAAAAACAGTTACTATATTATACAGCAATGTTTACATAAAGTGTACATAGAGCTGGCCCAGGCTCCATACATTTCTGGAACATCTTCTTTGGATTAAAGACTTGAAAAATGATGATTATATCATTGGTGTTTCTTTCAGAAGATGTTTTCACCTTCAGAAAGTAGCGATTTGTGCGAAAGTTTTAGTCCAGGAAATGGCAAACCATATATGGTGGATCTTCTGACAACGGCCTCTTTGTGAGCCTGTTATCATCACCCCAGGTAAACATATTCAACAGAACTCAACTGCACTCAACAGTAACTTCCCGTTGAACATAAATCCCCGACAGCATCGACTCCACTCTCGAATCCACTTCGAATTGTTAAAGGAAATCGAATGTGATTGCAGCATAATGTTTTATGTATTTACGATACTTACCAGAAGTGGTTGAATCTCCGTGGTAGAATAAAGAGCGTAGGCTTGTTTGCTAAGTGTGAATCATTTTCAGTCTTACGAAAAGTTTCTATCTGGGATTGAGAAATTCCCTCATAAGTGAAAATTGAGCATGCTGCTATTCTGTTCTATTTAAAATAAAAATAAAACGTTGCTTATTTATGAGCCATATACCAATGGCGACCCCGAACTGGAAGACGTTGCGTTTGAAGGCCTCCCACCAGGTGGACCGATGACCTGGTGAAGGTTGCGGGGATCCGCTGGTTACGAGATGCACGGGGCCGATCAATGTGGCGACGCTTGGGGGAGACCTATGTCCAGCAGTGGACGTCTTTCGGCTGATATGATGATACCCATGTGTATCTTTTACAGTTGAACCCACATCAGATCCCAATTGCCGTATTTTAGGGAACTTTCACTTTAACTTTTCCCGTCGCAGTCACAATCGATATATTATAATTCTAATATATAATAATTCTAATTTCCCTGCATTTTGACAAGTTTTTAACCGACATACCAAAAAGGAGGAGGTTCTATGTTCGGCTGTATGTATTTTTTTTCACTATATGTTCACCGATTACTCCGTCAATTATGGACCGATTTTGAAAAATATTTTTTGGTTTGCAAACTCTCGAGCTGGCCCCTTTGCCTTAAAGTCAGGATCTGATGAGGGAAACACATGGAAAAAGACGGCATGCCTCATTTTTTTTTATCATACGTGTATCGATTTTGGTATTTTCATCAACATGGCAAACATTTGTTTTCAGAAAGTATAATTTGGTGAAGATGAAATGATAAGATGATCACTGGAACTTCTCAATGAGAAGTATGTTTTGGGTATAAGATATCTCGAATAGTTAAATGACTGTGATGAAGAAAATTCAAATAAATGATTCTAATAAAAATGGTACCATCGAACTGATCTGGTGAGGAAGACAGCAGTTAGGCACCGGAACTCCGTAATAAATCGATGTATACCAGTCGTGTTTATGCTTGTTAAAATTGTTTTGAGGAGCTCTAGCTGGCTTTAAGTGATTTTTATGGTAATATAAGATAAGAAAATTAAAAAAAAATATAACAAAAAATCACACCAACTTCCAAAACAGAACAGTCGTAGTCTAAAACGAAACCAAAATAGGTACAAAAGACACCGACTTCCGAAAAGAAAGTAATTTTTCGCTTTGTAGTATTTTGTTTTGGATGTCGGTTTAATTTCTTTAATAAAAAGTTTTTTATTTTTAAAATTGCTTGTCGCTGAGATTTTATTGTAACTTCAATTTTCATAAACGATTTTAAGTACGATGTTTGACGTTTTGGTATCTATACTACAATATAGTACAACCACGAACTCGGGTGGATCACTTTCACTAGGAGGCACTTAAATCCTTAACTAGATTATTTTAAAAATCTATCACGTCTCAATTGTAAGAAATAGCTTTTACATTGCAACAAGACTTGATACAATTACATTTTTCGCATAGACCCACCTTCTTCAGATTTTAAAAGTTTTAAAAGTAACTTGAGCACGGAAGTGTCAAGAACCATTTACCGTTCCAATAATTCAAGGAGTTTTAAAACTTTCGACTTTGATAAGAGAAGGTGAGGAGTTTTGAAATGACAGCTAGGTTTGATAATGTTGAGTTAGTATAATTTTTTACGTTATTATTTTGAGTGTTTGAGCAGCGTAGGCGTTGACGTCGCGAGTACGCCTCGTACACGCGCCTTGAGGTTCTAGGCAAATGACAATACATCAACAAAAGTCGTCGTCGTTAAAGCTATTATATAAAGGTCAGAAATGTATGAGTATGCTAAGAGCTATCGAATTGACAAGTGATCAATCCCGTACACTTTGGCATTTTGACCATCGCAATCGCTCATGTGGATGACACTTTGCCAATTTATTTCCTATACACTTTCTTTCTTTCTTTCCTTTTCTTTCTTGCTATCGCGTAACGTATCGTTATAACTGACTACTTTTTCTTTTGTATCATTCCTCACACAATCCTTCTATTGTTTCTTTGTCCTCCTTCTGAAGTGGAAAGGGCAACACTCATACACTTTTAAGTTGCGTATGCGTCGGATAAAAGCCTACCTTGGATCAAAAAGTAATTTGTATGCATCTTTACTAGGGGTGTTTGTTTTTCATTAAAACAACGTATGCGGTCAGGAGGCTTCTTCAAAAATGCGTGAGGAATGTTTATTCTTCACGATTTTTTTTAACTCTGAATGTAAGACACAGACACACTCAAAAGAAAAAAACCGGCCAAGTGCGAGTCGGGCTCGCGCACGAAGGGTTCCGTACTTGGTAAATTGCGGTTTACGATTTATGACGTATTAAAACTCTCACTTACTTACTAGATCTCTAGATCTCGTTCAAACCAATTTTCGGTGGTAGTTTACATGGTAATGTACATCATATATTTTTTTTAGTTTTATCAATCTCTTATTTTAGAAGTTACAGGGGGGGGACACACATTTTACCACTTTGGAAGTGTCTCTCGCGCAAACTATTCAGTTTAGAAAAAAATGATATTAGAAACCTCAATATCATTTTTGAAGACCTATCCATAGATACCCCACACGTGTGGGTTTGATGGAAAAAAAAAAAAAAATTGTTTCCGTTTCAAGTATGGGGGACCCCCAAAAATTATTGTTTTTATTCTATTTTTGAGTGAAAATCTTAATGCGGTTCACAGAATACATCTACTTACTAAGTTTCAACAGCATAGTTCTTATAGTTTCGGAAAAAAGTGGCTGTGACATACGGACGGACAGACAGACAGACAGACAGACAGACATGACGAATCTATAAGGGTTCCGTTTTTTGCCATTTGGCTACGGAACCCTAAAAAAGAGGGAGAGCGCGGTGTGCGTATTAAGATAGCCATATGGAGGAATTTTAAATAAAGTCATATGAAGGTGATATAACGCAAGAACACGCAAAAATTTTACATGAAGTTATATGTTCTCTCGATTCACACCTACCGCAGCTACTTTAAGACACTTCGTTCTATAAACAGGCAAACACACAGTTAGAGTTTATCAACAAAAAATAACACCAAAAAAAATGTACACTAAGTCCACTACAAAGCTTATTTGCGCAAAAAGGAATCAGCAAGCATCAACCGCTTCCAGCGTATCAATATAATATACAGAAAGTTGGCTTGCCAAGACTTTTAGGGCTATTATTTATTTATTCTCCGCCTGTTCTGTGCCACTGCAAAGCAGACTTTACTTTCTACCTTCAAAAACGGTTTGACTGCTGTTAACAAATCATCTTAATTTTCCTGCCCTTGTTCGATGTTACTTGGGGTCAGCGCAACACGTTTGTTCCTCCATTCCGTTCTATTAACCACTTTTTCTTCTTTTCTTGTGAGGGTATGACCACCTTTGATGTCAGAGTTAATTGAGCTGCCTCTGGGAACCCCACAGGCCTATGACTTGGCTATTTCAGACTTCAATCTGCCTAGGCTTTTCTCAACTGTATTGGGGTCGGCTGCTAGTCTTACCGGATTTAGCTGAGTACCAGTATTTTACTTGGAGCGACCGCCTATCTGACCTCCACAACCCAGTAACTGGGTAACACGGTACCTCTTGGCAAGACTGGTGTCAGATCTCAAGCTTCTGACTTCCCGTAACGACTGTCAAAGATCTTCAAATGACAGCCGGGACCAACGGCTTAACGTGCTTTCCGAGGCACGGAGGAAACTCGGTATGTTGAAATGGTCACCCATCCACGGACCCATCTCGTCAAGCGTTGCTTAACTTTGATGATCGACCCGTGCGGCTGTTATTATTTAGCCACGAGCTATTTCAGACTTACATTAACTAAATCCAGGTTTCCACACGATGTTTTCCTTCACCGTTGCCGGCGATGTCCTAGATAAACTTAGAAAGTTCATACGAATTTGAAAAAGTCACATCGGTACTTGAACCCACGATCTCAAGCACGAGAGGTGAGGTCTGCGCCACTGGGCCACCACGTTCTATCATCTGCCACGCTATCACTGACTCGCCTTTCTCTCATTTCATTCCTCTCTCCATTTATCGACCTCTTCTTTTGCCTCCAATCTGCTTTTTACGAAATTTTTATGACATTTAATTTAATTCTCCTGAAACAAATCATAAGGCCTCACAAATAAGCCTCTATTATGAAAATAATCGAGAACCAATAAATATATTATGTAGTTTGGATATTGCCCAACAAAGACTTGGGAACTTATAACAAAGGGATAATTAATATTTAAATTTTCATTTCGTGTTTGTTTGAAACTTTTAACTATTACAGCGTGCACTGGGTTTTGACGGAAAACGTAATTATGAAGGTTTACGAGAATATCCGAGTAGTTTCCGACGAGAATGGAGAGTGAATTCGATATTCAGATTCTGGTTGTCGATATATGAACTAATGATGTGTGGGATGTATCGGTAAATATAGTCATATCCGTATGTATGTTGAATAATAATGCAAAGTAGGGGTGAAATTTGCAATTGCAATATGAAAATACTGTCAACAAGGCCAAGTAAAACTAACTATAGTGTGATATTTAATTTCGTAGACTAAACTGACAGATGCCAGTGTTTTTTTTTAATGTTGCAAGCGCGGGGTGTTGCGGGTAAGGCTCAACCATGTGTCACAGTGATTCATCGAATCGATGTGACATGACTCCTCAATTTAATTATACTTATTTGTGTAAATAAATGGTTTTATGAATATAAATAAATAAAGCCGTATTAATAAAAAAACTTATAATGTAATAAATAAGAATAAATTAAATGCGTTCGGTATAATAAAGTCTGACGTCAATGAGGGGAAACTAAATAAGGGATGCTCGTTAACAAATGTATTTTTTGCCGTGATACAGTTCCATTTTCGATTTCGTCATCATCATCATATCACCCGGAAGACGTCCACTGCTGGACATAGGCCTCTCCCAAGCGTCGCCACATTGACCGGTCCCGTGCATCTCGTAACCAGCGGATCCCGCAACCTTCACCAGGTCATCGGTCCACCTGGTGGGAGGCCTTCCAACGCAACGTCTTCCGGTTCGCGGTCGCCATTCAAGAACCTTTCTGCCCCATCGGCCATCCGTTCTGCGAGCAATGTGCCCTGCCCACCGCCACTTAAGTTTAGCAATTCTTCGGGCTATGTCGGTAACCCTAGTTCTCTTGCGGATCTCTACATTTCTGATTAGATCACGTAAGGAAACTACGAGCATAGCCCTCTCCATTGCCCTTTGAGTGACTGTTAGCTTTCTAATAAGGCCCATTGTAAGCGACCACGTCTCAGAGCCATATGTCATCACTGGCAACACAGACTGGTCATAGACTTTCGTCTTGAGACACTGCGGTAAGTTGGACAAGAAGATACCGCGCAAATTCCCAAACACTGCCCAGCCGAGTCGGATTCGACGGTTGACCTCTTTCTCGAAGTTGGCCCTACCCAATTGGATCGTTTGTCCCAGGTAGACATAGTCGCCCACAACTTCGAGTGTAGAGTCTCCAATCTTGATAGGAGTGGGTGTAACATGGGCATTCAAAATCAACTTGGTTTTGTCCATGTTCATCCTAAGACCCACTCTTTCGGCAGCTCTACTGAGATCATCGAGCATTGTACTAAGGTCCTCCATGGTCTCAGCCATAACCACTATATCGTAGGCAAACCGAAGGTGAGTGATGTACTCGCCATTGACGTTGATGCCTAGCCCTCTCCAGTCCAGAACCTTGAAGACATCCTCCAGTGGAGCGGTAAAGAGCTTCGGAGATATGACGTCTCCCTGTCTCACACCTCGCTGCAGAAGGACGGGTTCCGAGGTCTAATCCTGAAGTCGAACTGACATTGTGGCGTTTTTGTTTAAACACTTCAGCACTTCGATGTACCGGTAGTCAATTTGGCACCGTTGCCGTTGGAGAGACTGCAGTACGGCCCAAGTCTCGATCGAATCGAAGGCTTTCTCGTAGTCCACGTTCACGTCCAGTTTTCGATTTAGATCGATTTTAAATCAACTCTCGATCACTCAGGATACGACACTATTTTTATGTAACCATAAAGTGGCAACCCCCAAATGTCAGTTTAGTCTACGAAATTAAAAATTAGAGATTAGTGTAACTCCGCAGATGTGATGGGTATGGAAATCGAATGACGACCAAACAAAATAATCCGTACTTTTAAGTACAGTTAAATCACCGGACGTCCGGGTTTTTTTTTAAATTGACCTTGTATTAAATAACTACACTCTTTGTGCCCTAGCATGCTGCGGGTGACAGTTATAATAACATTTTTTACGCATATATACGTATACGCAGTTTTTGTAGTTTAAGGACGCTATTACATTTTTCTACAAATAACAGTACTTTTGAGGTACCATTTTAATGTATAAGCAATCACCGATGAGAAGATATCATGGTCTTAATTTAAAGATAATATATTCAGCTCCAGATATTCATCAGAAAAATTGTATGACATCATAAAAAATTTTCGCACAAATACGTTTTGCCCATCACAATAATCGCAAAAAATTAAAAAAAGTAGGGTCCGAACAGGTTCCAGTTTAGGTAAATTTACAGCATATTTTATCTTCAAAATTATAAAAAATTGCGGTATATATAGTCCTTTACAGGTTTAGCTAATTATTTTTCACCTAAATAATTCTATTTTTTAATTATTAGCTAAAATAAAGTCACTTGCCGACGTCTTCATACAATTTGTACCCGCGGCTCATCATTCCGCGCTCAGAAGCGCTCGTGGAAGGACGGGCGTATCGCTTTCTCGCAGGAAATAAATACGATAAAAGTAATAGAAAGATTGTAGTGTGCATGCGTGTGAGTACCGTCCTCGTCGTGATCGAAAGGAGTTGATATTTTATCGGATGTATGCCGAGTTTCCTATTATTATTAGAATGTGATTTAGAAATTATTTTGGGTAAGATCGGGATTTGAATAGTTGTTGACAAGGTTGAGAAATGGATGGGTGAGTTTAAACAGCTATGAGTAAGGTTAGGATTTGGATGGGTAAGGTTAAGCTGCCGACGGGGAAGTTTAGAAGTGGATGGGTGGGAGGAGATTTATGATTTTAACCGGTTTGTATGTATGTATGTATGACAAATACGGAGCCAAAACCAAAATACAAAATGGCGCCGACGAAAATTTGGCCGCTTTTCGACATGAGTGTCATTTTCATGGTTATTGGGGTCGCTTATATCGAATATGGGGTCAAAACCAAAATACAAGATGGCGACGACTAAAATTTTGCCTGCTTTTCGGCAAGGGTGTCATTTTCATGGTTTTTGGGGTCGCTTTTATCGAATATGGGGTCAAAACCAAAATACAAGATGGCGCCGACTAAAATTTGTCATCTTTTCGTCATGGGTGTCATTGTCATAGTTTTTGGGGTCGCTTATATCGAATATGGGGTCAAAACCAAAATACAAGATGGCGCCGACTAAAATTTGGCCGCTTTTCGACATGGGTCTCATTTTCATGGATTTCGGGGTCGCTTATATCGAATATGGGGTCAAAACCAAAATACAAGATGGCGCCGACTAAAATTTGACATGTTTTCGTCACGGGTGTCATTGTCATGGTTTTTGGGGTCGCTTATATCGAATATGGGGTCAAAACCAAAATACAAGATGGCGCCGACAAAAATGGTCAAATTTTCGTCATGGATGTCATTTTTATTGATTTAGGGACGCTTTTATCGAATACGGGGTCAAAACCAAAATACAAGTTGGCGCCGACGAAAAAATGACATCTTTTCGTCATGGGTATCATTTTCATGGTTTTTGGGTAGTATGTCATTAGCTTGACTTACAAGTTGTAGGTCGTGGGTTCGAGCCCAGGCAGGCGCTTTACTTTGTATAAATTATTTCTTCACCACTGCTCTCAAAACGGTGAAGGAAAACATCGTGAGGAAACCGGCATGTCCTAGAACCAAATATTCGAAGATATGTGCATCCACCAACCGGCACTGGGCCCGCGTTGTTGGTTACAGCCCATTCCCTCTCACAGAGAGGAGGCCTGTGTCCCAGCAGTGGGAACATTAATAGTGACTGATTATGTGATAGTAATATTTAATATATTCCATAAAATACAAAATGTTCAAGTCATTTTTTAATCCTTGTGACCGGAAATTAATTCGTTTTAGATACTACTTATTTCACGTAGCATTTTTTTTTAATATACCTACTTACTACAACAAAGTGAAAAATAAAATTCTTTTCGGAAGTCGGTGTCGGTACCTATTGTTTTTCGTCACAGGAAAGCTATTATTTTTCTCTTTTAAATTTTTGTAGGTAACCCATATTGGGTATACTAAATACATCTGTTTACCCCCTAAAACCGTACAAGCGTGATGATATATGATGGTATGGTTAAAACAAAACATAAACATACGATCACAGTAATCGCCGGTCATTTGCTGTTTGTTATTAAAGAGTTCCATTGTCAATCTCCGAAGATCTTTATCAGATCCTAATATATTATACAATAAAACCTTTCCTGAAAATACCACCACATACATTTATCGATGAAAACCCGATAAGTATCGGATAGGTAGTTTGGCCGAATAGATAGAGCATCTCCTTTTTTTGAAGTCGGTTGAAAATAATAACCTACTTTTTACGACGACGGTTTGTAACAGTTATCAAATGCATTTTCAAAGTGCCAACTAACCTTCCTGAATCAACTTCAAATAAATTTAAAAAATAATATCAAGGACCAAGATTATTTCAGTGATGTATAAAATCGAGCGCTCAGTAGTTTCAATGTGTGCGTACGCATAATGTTGCTGTGTGCGACTAGATACCTAAATTTGAGTTCGTCGAAAATGTAACAGCGTCCTTAACGTCATACCATAGTTATACCATATACCACAGTTGCCTATATGACGTTAAACTACAAAATATGCGTAAAAAATGTTATTGAAACTGTCACCCGCACACCTGTCACTGCTATGGCACAAAGAGTATATTGTCGATTTTCCATATTACATTTTAGAAACATTTTGTATCTTTTTATCTCGCAAGAGTAACGCATAAATAACACCAAAATAACTTTACCAGTCTTCACGTCTTCATGTAAATAGTCTATAATCCAATTATAGACTTTATCTCAAAACAAGAGATCATCTAGATTCCAGACTAACTAGCTTTTGATCTGAAACTGATCCCATGTTTAGCTAATTGCTGTTATTCTCCAACCCTATCAAAGTTTATTCAATTTATTTCTATTCAGAGCAATCTCTTTGTTGAGATTAGGGTTGACAGTCGTGAAAATATTTAAAATATGCTTTAAAAACCTTAATGTCATACCATAGTCATCGTGTCATTGTTATTTACTGTCTCGTTGTCTACTGACACGTTTTTTTATTTCGGAGTAACGTTCATGCATACTACACTACCACGGGGAGATAGTGCAGTTATGTGGGACTCTAATCACTAAAACTCCACGGTGTCCTCCTGTGCCGCTTATGGTGGGAACACGGTCACGCGTTAGCACTCACCGCGAACCCGCCGCTGGTCTAGTGGTCTTGGGTTTGATACCCGGGTCGGGCAGTGTTATTAGTTTTTACGTCTTGAATATCTCAGTAGCATCCCGGTTTGGACTTGTGTCCGGTTTATGGCGATAGGCTCGCTCTATATTACATAGGACTTAAACATTACTTACGAAATGTGGATGTACTAAGCGCACCTCTCCCGAACCGAAATTTCTCGGATTCGGAGCGGATGCAGTGCTTTTAATCTCTCGCCAAATATAAATTAATAAGAGATATTTCCATGCCATAAACACTAGCTCGATGATAAAGAAATATGTATTTCTTGTACGATTAAGTAACTTAATAAATAAATGAAAATAATTTACATTTAAAATATAAAATAATATATAAAATATAAATAAAACATGTAAAATAATTACGAATATAATAATTCATTATGTGAATACAACAGTGATTGGGTTGATAGTCGCAACGGCCAATGGCATAATAGCCAAGAGCCTCGACGAACACTTAAGGAGGCTCTCCTTCAGCAGTCATCGTGGATCAAAGGTTTGATCCAGAAACCGGTATTTGGATCCCACCAGTAGCTTGGAACCTGTTCCCAATATTTACAAGCTTGTACTAGATTACGTAACATAGGAGCATCTGCAGCTGAACTAGGACTATCCTAAATCTCTGCAACAGTATAGAAGCAACATCATCATCTTCCTGCCCTTGTTCCTTGTTACTTGAGGTCGGCGCAACAATTTTTTTTCATCCATACCATCCTGTCCCCCGTCACGCTATAACTAACTCGTTTTTATTTCATATCACTCCTCACAACTTCCATCTATCTTTTCTATGGCCGTCCCCTCCCTCTCCATCTATCCAACAGCATACTGCACCAATATAGTGAATTTAAACTCCATAAAACAGTTTTGTACTTCACTTAGCAATTTTTCATCCTTAATTTTCAACATCTTGCTTGTTTCACGCTGCGCTGTGGATATTAGATGGACAAGAGAATTAAGGTGCTACTATTTTTTATACGTAGACTGCTTCGACGATGTTTATGTCTAGTTTTTGCAATCCCACTGCTGGGAAAAGTCCCAAGTCTTTCCAGAAAATCTTAGACGATTTAAACAGCATTTTTCTTTGCTTGTCTTGCATAATGTCGTGATTTTCTTAGCGTATTTATTTCCAGAATTTGAAGAAAAATACACAATAGTTTTTATTTTAAGTAGAAATTAGAAATATCAAGCATACTGTAGATGACTGTCCCAATTATAAAATACTTACAAAAATAAGGAGCGTGTTTTTGATAGTTTGTTTTTCGCTTAGAAAGTAAATAAATTTAATATTGCACAGATTGTTAGAGTTGAGTGACAACCCTAGTCTCAACTTCGCTGTATTTTACAAAATTGGTTTTAAATAATTTATCGGTTTTAATAAATTCATAGTGTCATTATTCGTGGTAATAATTTGAAAAGTGAAAAGTTTATTTTCCGTCCAAAAATTTAATGGCGTAGAGTGCTTTTTGGCTTTTGTCGTCAGTTTCAGGAAGCGTGAAATCAATCTGTGGTCAGTATGCTAACAAATTGTATGTAAGTGGATTATTGGTTGGTCATAAGTTCCGCGAACAATCATTATGCATGTGATATGAGTTTTCAGATAGTTAATTAGCCCAATCAGTCGTGGTAATATACAAAATAAAGCATGGGTATTAATTTACTTGTTTTTCCACGAGAACGTGCTGCTGGGGTAAAAAGTATCCTGTATCCTACACCAGGCCATGGTTTGTGCCAAGATCATAATCCAGGCTATAGTCTGTCCATGTGCTAAGTTCACTTTTTAAGGTATGATTGATTAACAAACACCCAAACATACCGACTTAAGGTCCGTACTCTCATTATGGTTTTAGTCAATAAAGCAAATTCGTAGAGTAAAACTCACAGCACGGATTTTTATCCACATATTCGGCATTTATGTATCTAGGAACGCTATTTAGTAATACCGAATGTGAGTACGGAGCTTAAAATCATCGTCATCATCAGCCCTGTAATGTTTCCTCTGCTTTAACACAGGCCTCCTCTCTGTGAGAGGGAATGGGACGTAATCCACCACGCAGGCCCAGTGCGGATTGGTGGATGTCACATGTCTTCGAATTTTTGGTTCTAGTACATGTCGGTTGCCTAACAATGCTTTCCTTCACCGTTTTGAGAACAGTGGTGATTAAATAATTTATACAAAGCGCCTGCCTGGGTTCGAGTCCACGACCTGCAACTTTTAAGTCGCGGCCGTTGCCACTGATCCTCCCTCCTTGCGTCGTATTCTTTAGTATTGAGGGTCGTGACCTCCCATCTGCATCACTTTCTCTCGTAGGTACGATCTTGCACCATCTGTTTCTGTCTCTGGCGGTGTGACGGACACGCGGACTACTGTTCCACCACTGCTTAAATATGAGATCTTTAAATATTTTGTACTAACTTCTGTCTGCGGCTTCGCTCTCGTAGACTATCCTCACAGAACTGTATATTTTCTGGGTTAAAAGTTGCCTGTGATACTCAGTAATAGTTTAGCTTTCTATCAGTAAAATCATCATCATCATACTAGCTGAAGACATCCACTGCTGGACACAGGCCTCCCCTACGCAACGCCACATTGACCGGTACCGTACGTCTTGCATCCAGCGGACTCCCGCCATTCTCACCGGGTCATCTGGCCTTCCAACGTAGCGTCTTGTGGTCAGCAATTTTTTTTTTCTAACTGGTTCAGTATCTTTTACAAACTATCAATTTTATATCTTATAAGTTCAGATATAGTGGAATATTACGTTTTGCTATTCCGGGATTTTGCTTATCTGACTTCTGCTGCAGAGGCTTTTGTACGTATAGTCCATAACTTGTAATGGCAATGTTATTTCTAAATAATTTCCAGCACTATTTAGCTGTCAATTCAGAGAGAAGTGTAATTAATTTTACGCTATTTTGAACTGAGCTTTTTGTTCGCAGTTATAAATAATATTATCAAGGTCGTTCACAATCAGCTTTAAATTGTAAACTTCATTCGCAAAAAGAATTTTCTTATTTATATGACAGTTAATTTTCCATGTTTTTAGGTTGTATTTAAAAAAAAATATTTTTCGTGTGCAAACCACGACATTTTGGCATATTCCATAATCGTTTTGTAGGTTTTTTTTTAATTTACATTTAGTCACGATCAGAGGCCGACAAGTGACATTCTATCATTGAAAGCGTGGCGATAGCGATTGTCAAAAAGGCAAAATTCTATGGGATTGACAAAGGATATCGAAAAACCACGTAATCAATTCCATACATTTTGATATTTTGACTATCGCTTTCGCTGACATCTGTCATCGAGTGCCACTTTTCACTTGCCTCAGTTCAATTCGGCAATATAATCTTTCGAAATTCGAACCGTTCGATATTTAGATTTTCGTCACTTTGAACAACTAACTACACTCTTTGCGCTGTAAGAAAAGATTTACTATCTGTAGTTTAAATGATAAATGATTTTATTTCTGTAAGTTGGTTTGTACAAACGCTTTTACATGTCTAACATATTTTTTTTGAAAACTAGATGAGGTCGGCGTTTCCTATCTGACTACTCTGAGAAGAAAGGCTGAAACAAACTCAGAGGTCACAGTCTCTTTTAAAGTCCTGACAAAATCTTGGTTCGATCATGTGAAGACCATGTAGACTGATGTCTGAAATGGTCTTTTGAGGAAAGAACCAGCCAGATTGAGTGGACCTGTCCAGTCAGTGCACGCATTTGTCAATAACCGAGCAGCTCAACCCAGAATTTAAGGAGCTCAACGATTCGACGAACAATACCAAAGAAAGGACATTCGGGTAGGCCGCATAAACTACTCAAACTGCCAGACCATGATTAAAAACTAAGATAAATTAAAAAACAAAATAATGATCCACATAGTCTTCACATTCACAATAATTAAAATAAAATAATATAATACTTTAAAAAGTAAATATTCTTGTCATTGCAAGAAAACAAATAAAAAAAATATTAAAAAAATAACAAAATTCAAGGTGCAAAATATTTAAACAAAAAAAAAACTAAATTAATTTAATTGGAGCAGCTCACTCCCAAGCCGTTTTATCCTCAACGTAATCTTTAATGCTATAAAACGCTTTTTGGCACAACTTACTTTTAATGAATGATTTAAATTTATTAAGACTTCGATTTTGTACGTGGCTTGGAAGCATATTATAAAAGCGCACAAATTGACATCTAAACGAGCCACGTATTTTCTTGAGCCTTGTTGTAGGTATTACAAATTTGTGTATGTTCCTAGTATTTATATTATGGATATCACTGTATTTTTTAAACAATTTTATATTTTTATGGGCATATAAAAGATTTTCATAAATATACTGAGAAGGCACAGTCATTACATTAATCTCCTTAAATTTCTCTCTGAGAGAGTGTCTCGGGCTTAATTTATAAATTGATCGAACAGCTCTTTTCTGCAAAACAAAGATAGTCTGGATGTCGGCGGCATTTCCCCACAACAGAATACCGTACGACATTACACTATGAAAATAGCTAAAGTATACTAAACGGGCTGTCTCTATGTCCGTTAAATTACGAATTTTTCTAACAGCATATGCTGCGGAGCTTAGCTTCTTTGACAATTTATCTATATGTGGGCCCCACTGAAGCTTAGCATCCAAAGTTAAACCTAAGAATACTGTGCTATTTTCAGGATTCAATTCTTCGCCCTTTATCAGCACGTCAGTTTTCACCTGCCTAACGTGAGGTAGGGTAAACTTAATGCATTTCGTTTTTTTTTCATTAAGAAATAAATTGTTAACATTGAACCAGTGAACTACTTTTGAGATCGCGCTATTTACATCGTCAGTAACCAGCTGCTGACGTTTAAGTTTAAACAAAAGTGAAGTATCATCCGCAAACAACACTATATTATGGTTATCCTTTATGAGGTAAGGCAAATCATTAATATAAATAAGAAACAAGAAAGGACCAAGAATCGAGCCCTGCGGGACTCCCATTGCTACTATAGATCCAGGAGATCTTTTTCCATTAACGTCAACGCTCTGAATCCTAATACTCAATTATGAAGTAAGAAGATCCAGAGCGCTGTTCCGGATCCCGTAGTGGCGGAGTTTCCTGATTAGGGTTTCATGAAGAACACAATCAAATGCCTTGGACAAATCACAAAAGATGCCCAAGGCATCGCACTTATCCTCTATATAAAGCCTTGAATATTTTTATGCACCAGGTTAATACTATTTACTGAATTAAAACTTTTATTTGATTTTATTTTGCAATTTTCATTTTGTAAAATTTTGCAAGAGGTTGACTCTATTGTCCTAATTTGTAATTTAAATTATTATCAATATCAATTACTGATACCAAATTATTGTCTGAATTACATAACATTTCTTGGCATTGTTCAATAGAAACAAGTTGTTTAGCCAAATTCTTGGCTGTAATAGAAAAATAATATGATAGCGACACAGCTATCTGTCTTTTATAATACTTTGAAAGGAAGTACCTATCCGTAAAAAAATATCTTTTGTCAAATAAAAGTGATTACCAACATAATTGTTAGTGTCAATTAAATGGAATAAATTACTACTTTAAGTTAAATTATGTAATGTCCTATTCAATTCAAATCTAAGATTGTTTTCTTCCTGTGGCAAACTTTGACTGTATGGGAAAGTGAACATCACAATTTGTTTTAAAATAAGGTCGCACAAAGATCTATAATGTTGGAGTAATTCTCCTTTGTTCACATTACCCCTATTACCAATAAATATTAATAATGTAGTATCCTGGTTAAAATTACATTTAATAACTTTTTTCATTATGTCAAATAAAGAACAACCAGGCATACAGTAGTTCATAATTGAGTGTCCTGGATATTTATTTGTCAACAAATGGCCTAGATCCTTTCCAATTTCATCACAAAATAATACTATTTCTGTATTTACATTATTTTTAGGCAAACAGTTAGTAATTTCTAATGGCAAACTGGCACTAGACTGCGGTATGGTGGCATCACATATTGTCAATGAATGGTCCGGCGTGGGTTCAACAGATGGTGGTTGACACTGATCACATTTGTTGGTTTGTGAGCTCACCAGCTCATTCATTGCCAATACATATTCCCTCATTTGGTTTTCAGAGGCTGTATACTTGATGGTCATAGAACTAAGTTTCTCCTGTAGTAGGTCAAGTTCATACCGCAAGTCTTCTGTGTCAGTTTGGTGTTTCCTAGTACTTTTTTCTAAGTTATATGAATACATATCTAACTGTTTAAGTAGATGCAATCTTTCTCTATTAAGTTTTACATTTTTGATGAAGAACCTTTGTTTTTTGACCATTTTCTTGGTTTTAACTACGTATTTGTTAATTTTAATGTACTTTTTTATTTTATTTTTACTAGTAACTACCCTCAATGATTTAATTGATTTTGAATCATCATGACCTGTTAAATCTATTGTGTAAGAGGGGTTTATTGCAGTAACCATTGATGGGGCAACAGGCACCAATTCATTGAATAGACTTTGATTCAACGAGGCAGTGATGTTTAAATTTGTAGTTTCTAGTTGTTCAATCTGACTTTGAGCCTCATGTAGCTGCTGTTGTAATAAATAATTGTGACTAAGAGCTTGTTCATACTCATTGCTAAACTGGCTGTACCCGTCCACAACAACTTGGAGCCTGTCCCGGGCTGCTACGGCATCAGTGTGTTGAATATATAACTGAGCCATTTCTGTTTTCAGTTTGCTATTCCTGTCAAGGACACTAAGGAACTCTATTTCGTTTTCATCCTTTTCCCTAATCAGTTGGTCACAGAGCTCCTGAGACGCCTTTAATTCGCTCAAAGCCTGACTGAGTTTGGTCCCTTCTAGGCGAGCCCGCGCGCTGCGAGTCATAATCATGATTAAAGAGAAGAAAGAAGAGGTTGGAAAAGAGTAGTGAAATGAGTAACAGATGATTAGTTGAACGGAAAATGAAATTTAGATCGTTAAGAAAGAAGCTCTGTTACCAAACTAATTAAGGTTATGTTTACGTTTTACAGGTCGTTGGCATCAACTTGTAATCGTAATAAAAGTAATCCAATTAATTGTAGGCAAATATTAAAACGCAAACAATCCTATATCAAGTAAAAATATACAGTATTGCACCAGGTACCGAGACGAAAAACAACATTCACTTGAGCCGGTAACTGTCAACGAAACACTATGAAATTTTTACACTTATTTTGCACTTAGTGCCTAAATTCAACACAAAACACTTAATTACACTTTAAAACTAGTTAATAAATTGGAAATAGGCCTTATTATGAATTTAATCTAATATTTAAAATTAAAATTATTAGGACAAATTCAAATCAGCTGTTAGTTGTAGTGTTGCCACAGGAGGAAAAAAAAAAAAGTAAAAGTTTAACGTCATACAGGCAACTATGGTATATGGTATAACTATGGTATGAAGTTAAACTACAAAAAATGCGTATACATATGTCGCATCAAGGCTGGCCGATAGATGCAACTCATCGTGAAGTCAGGATATATTCCCTTAGGTTAAGACATCGTGTGTGGGCAGGTTGTTGGGTACAATCGTGCAAATGAAATCACAGAAGTTATTCGATACACTGGGTTTATTTAAATAGTCACAACTCGGTTACAATCTTGCTTACTAATATTACGGATCGACACTGATTCTACAACGTGTTTGCTCTACGGCGTTCAGTACTCAACTGCCATATTCTCCTATCCCCACCACGCAAGTGGTTAGAGAAAGCGCGCCAATGCGTAGTGGTTCTTATTTTGCCGCCAGATGGCGTGCTTGCGATTTGTTTTAACGTCCGTACTATTGACTAAACCCGACACATATATGCGTAAAAAATGTTATTGAAACTGTCACCCGCACCATGCTACAGCGCAAAGAGTATATTGCAACTTGATATATTTGAACTTTTGGTGTTTGTCGGTACCTGTATCGAGTGGAAGGTAGAAAAAAAAAAACAGGTTTAAAAAAGATAGTAAATCTCAATTCCGCACAGTCATACATTAGAGCCTGTGTTAGCTACTAACTCGGAGTTTGTTAGAAAAACCCAGGGTGACGCAAACGGGTCTCAATAACTTAATACAATTAATCCCCACTTAGTACAAAAACAAAAGAAAGAGCGCCCGTACATTCTGGCCCTTACAAAAACATGCTATAACAAATGACGTCACATCGTAAGCAATGTTCATGTCTGCTGAGTACCAAACATTAATCAAGAGCTCCTGTTTCTGTCGGGACCAACAGAGCTTCGAGCTCTAAGGTCCCAATTAATAAAATGCTCATATCACTGAGATCGATCTCGGGACCTTATTTAGGAGAACAGCCTAATTTGAATATCTCTCGCCGTGTTCGTTTGTACTGGATGTAGAAATATACAACTGCACTTGGTACTTAAGCTAATATTGCAATTAAAGTTAGATTTTTTTATTATTAGTTATACATTCAAATCTATACATATAATAAATCTGTAGAAAAGTCATTTTTGTACATTGAAGAAATTGAAACAAAAAATAGCCAGCGTGTGAAAAGATAAGTAACAGAACCCATTTCCATCATTTTTGAAATTTTTGTCTGTTTGTCTGTTTGTCTGTTTGTCTGTTTGTTTGTGCGCACATCACGTAAAATCTACGAATTCAATGCTGACAATGTTTATATACAAAAATTATACGCAACTTGAGGTTTAACTTAGTTTTTGTTTCATCGAAATCGGTTCACTCTATCAAAAGATATGATTAATTTAGTGAGTTCAAGAAGTAAAATATTACGTTACGCAATTAAGTATAGTACTTGCAACGACATCTTAAGACTAAAAATAGAACTAATGTTGATAGTTGAAATCTAAATCCGATAGATGGCGTTGTGCAAATGACGTCATTTTCTGAATCGCGGTGTTAAGATTTTCCGCGCGAGGATGACGTCCACCGTGTTTACTAGGCAAATTGGGTTTCGTTAGGTGTCTTAAAAGTTCTTGCGTGTGTCGTAAAAGTTCTTTGGTTGCTTGGTTTATCGATTTTCTAAATTGGTCGAAAAAAAAGTATTTGCTTATCTTATTGGTTTCGTTTGGTCAACTTTGGTCATTGGTTTGAAGTACGAAGTTAAGATTGTATTTGATTTACTTCGTAGTTTGAATCCAATAGTGCCAATCGTTATACAGTAAGTTAGTGTTGCCAATTCGTTGAGTCACGACCACGAACAGACGATACGTTGTCACACTAGACTGTTCGACGCACCGTTCTTTTAAGTTTGTAGGCTATTCAGTCATAAGTGTTGTTAGTTTTGTTTATTGCTTTAATTTTCCTTGAAAATGCCTCAAAGAAAAAAAACTAACCTTTCGCTGCGTAGCCGAAATGCGAAAAGGATGAGACTTTGTAGGTCTCAGGAATCGGAAGAAGATCGTGAAGCACGGTTATCTGCTAACCGAGAGCACATCGCTCTTTCACGTGAATCGGAAACGTTCACCGAAAGGGAGTCACGTTTAAGTTCACAAAGAACACGGACCGCGACTTTGCGGTCTCAAGAGAGTATCCAGGAACGCGAAGACCGGCTGTCTGCTGATCGGGAGCGCCACTCTCTCTCACGTGAGTCAGAGACATTCACAGAAAGGGAGTCGCGCTTAAGTTCGCAAAGAACTCGGACCGCGACTTTGCGTTCTCAAGAGAATATCCAGGAACGCGAAGTTCGGCTGTCTGCTGATCGGGAGCGCCACTCTCTCTCACGTGAGTCAGAGACATTCACAGAAAGGGAGTCGCGCTTAAGTTCGCAAAGAACTCGGACCGCGACTTTGCGTTCTCAAGAGAATATCCAGGAACGCGAAGTTCGGCTGTCTGCTGATCGGGAGCGCCAGTCTCTCTCACGCGAGTCAGAGACTTTCACAGAAAGGGAGTCGCGCTTAAGTTCGCAAAGAACTCGGACCGCGACTTTGCGTTCTCAAGAGAGTATCGAGGAACGCCAAGCACGTCTGTCATCTGACCGAGAGCGACACGCTCTCTCGCGCGAGTCTGAATCTCTCTCCCAAAGAGAAGAACGATTAGAAATAGCTAGACATAACTATGTAGGTGTACAAAGAAACAATGAAAGTTATCTTGCATCTGAAAGGGAAAGAATAGATGAACTAAGACGAGCAGAAACAGCAGAACAACGTCAATCTCGCCTAGAAATAGAACGAGCTCGATACCATATGAATAGAGAAACAAATAGCGGAGCTGATGAGTCCATGGAAAATGACGATGCAAATATTTTATTACCTTGGGACAATAGGGAAAAATCAGGGTTCACATATTCGTCTAGAATTAATTATGCTGGCTTTACTTTCGTGGGTGACATGAGAGAAATTTGTAATTTTTGTCATGCTTTGAAATGGAGGAAAGAGACAGATGGAATGTGCTGCTCAAATGGAAAAATTGTTCTTCCAAATTTCCAAGATCCACCACACTTACTTATAAGTCTCCTGAATGGCGATCATCCCCAGTCGAACCGTTTTTTGGATAATATTCGTTTATATAACAGTGCTTTCCAAATGACTTCCTTTGGGGCAAAACAAATAACGGAAGGACCGTTCATGCCAACCTTCAAAGTACAAGGTCAAGTTTATCACCTTATTGGATCTTTGCTGCCAGAAAATGAACCCAAATTTCTCCAAATTTATTTTGTATCCGATTACACGCAACAGCTCAATGTTAGAAATCACAATTTTCCCCAGCTCAATGCTGAGCTTTTGGGTCAACTTCAAGAATTGCTGCATCGCGTTAACCAGTACGTTCGTGAATTCAAAGCTGCATTGGAGTCAATTCCACAAGGCAGCAATGATTTCAAAATTGTTATAAGTGCCGATAGACGTCCTGTGGGTGAACACCGTGGAAGACACAATGCACCCGTCGCAGATGAAGTTGCAGTTGTTTTAGTCGACCAGGAGTGTGAGAGACGTGATATCGTGTTGCGTACACGCGACGATCGCCTTCAACGCATTTTGGAAACCCACCGAGCTTACGACGCCCTGCAATATCCACTAATCTATTGTCATGGTGAAGATGGGTACAATTTTGGGCTGTACCAAGTGAACCCTACTACGAGAGTCACTAATTATCAAAAAAAAATATCTGCTCAACAATACTATTCCTACCTTTTACAAATAAGGCAAAACAGTTTCGTATATTTGCAACGATTTCGTGGTTTGTTCAGCCAATTTATTGTGGACATGTACGCAAAAATAGAAACTGAACGTTTAGTGTATATTCGCACTAACCAGCGACGGTTACGCGCTGAAGAATACGTGCACTTGCGGGACGCCATGCAATCAGATAATAACGTCGAAAACTTGGGTCGATTGGTTATTTTGCCATCCAGTTTCACAGGCGGTCCGCGGTATATGCACGAACGAACGCAAGATGCTTTTTGTTACGTCCGTAAATACGGCCGGCCGGACCTTTTTATAACATTTACAACAAATCCAAAGTGGACGGAGATTTGCCAGGCACTTCTCACAGGACAGGCGTCATACGACAGACATGACATTATTGCTAGGATTTTTCATTTAAAACTCAAAGTCTTGATTAATCTACTTACAAAGGAGAAAGTTTTCGGTTCAACTCTTTGTTTTATGTATAGCGTCGAGTGGCAAAAGCGTGGTTTACCCCACGCGCACATTCTTCTGTGGCTGGAAGAAAAAATTCGTCCCGATGCTATAGACAGTGTCATAAGTGCAGAATTTCCGGACTATAATGCAGATCCGATTTTGCATGACATAGTAAAAACACATATGGTTCACGGGCCATGTGGCCTCTTAAACAGGGAATCACCGTGCATGAAAGATGGTCAATGCTCAAAAAAATACCCCAGAGCACTGAAAGAACTAACTATGGCTGGGGAAAATGGGTATCCGCAATACCGGCGAAGATCACCGTCACAAGGTGGTTTCACAGCTACTGTCAGATTCCGTGGACAAGAAATAATTCTAAATAATAGTTGGGTGGTACCGTATTCTCCAGTTTTGTCAAACGCTTTTCAAGCACACATTAATGTTGAAATTTGTAATAGCGTCGAATCTATAAAATATATATGTAAATATGTTAATAAAGGTAGTGATCAAGCCATGATAGCACTAAGAAATAACAACCAATTTGATGAAGTGACAAGGTATCAATCTGGCCGATACATAAGCTCTTCGGAGGCAGTTTGGCGCATTTTGAGTTTCCCTATTCATGAAAGGTATCCGCCAGTCATCCATCTTGACGTGCACCTGGAAGGCGGGCAGCGAGTTTACTTTCAGCCAGAAAATGTGGCAGAAAGAATGAACAACCCAAGACAAACCACCTTGCTCGCATTCTTTCGCCTTTGCGAAAGAGACAATTTCGCTAAGTCTCTGTTGTACAATGAAGTGCCACATTATTATACTTATAACAAGCAGCAAGGTGTTTTTAATCGCAGGAGACGTGGAACTGCTGTAGAAGGCGAGTCCGGCATTTTTAAAGAACACGTGATTGGAAGAGTATACACGGTGCACCCAAATAATGCAGAGTGTTATTATTTACGCCTTCTTCTTCACACAGTGCGAGGACCTACTTCTTTTGCTGAGCTCCGCAAAGTGGACGATATAGAATATCCCACATTTCAAGCTGCTTGCCGCGCACGGCATTTATTAGATGGCGATCAGCATTGGGATGATGCTTTAGCCGAAGCATGCGTCAGTGATAGTCCACATCGTTTGCGCCATTTATTTGCCATTTTGTTGACATTTTGTGGCCTATCGGACGCTGGGCAGTTGTGGCAAAAATATAAAGACGCGTTTGCCGAAGATTTTTTGAGACAGCAAAATATAAATAGTGAAACTTCTGACCAAGTACGTGAAAGCTGCCATAATAGGGCTTTGCTGGCTATACAAGATATAGTTACAAGTATAGGAGGGAACCCCCTCAGTCAATACGGCTTGCCGACACCGACAGTTGGTGGGGAACGAATTAATAGGGAGTATACATCTGAAATAAATTACAACCCCGAAGAGTTAGCAGAAATATTGCGAAATGGCTGTTCAAATTTGACGTCAGAACAACGTCAAATCTTTGATAGAGTATGCTGTAGTGTAGAACATTCATTAGGAGAAATGCTGTTTTTAGATGCACCTGGTGGAACAGGTAAAACTTTCCTCACTAAAGTTATCTTGGCTCAAATAAGGAGCCAAAACAAAATTGCCCTTGCCGTCGCTTCCTCAGGAATAGCTGCCACTTTATTACCAGGAGGAAAAACTGCACATACAACATTTAAAATACCAATCGACTTGGACCGCACAGAAAACCCTGTTTGCAACGTGTCTCGCAATAGTGATAAAGCAAGGGTTTTACGCGATTGCGCCCTTATCGTTTGGGACGAGTGTACGATGGCAAATCGTAAAGCTGTGGAAGCTGTAGATAGAACGTTGCGAGATATAAGACAAAATGACCGACCGATGGGAGGCTTAACGGTGCTATTCTGTGGAGACTTCAGGCAGACACTCCCTATAATACCCAGAGGAACGAGGGCCGATGAAATAGGTGCCTGTTTAAAGAGCTCTATTTTATGGCGTAGTGTCATATTAACTAATTTGAGCTTTAATATGCGAGCATATTTGGGAGGTGACGCAAACGCGCAGGTTTTCTCAAATTTACTACTTCAAATTGGTAACGGCACATACCCGACTCAAGAAGGAGGTAAAGTAACTTTAGTCGAAAGCCTGTGTTCTTCTGTTGCCTCACAGCAGGAACTCATTTCCTCTGTATACGGAGATCCATCAGAGATCTCGAACCATGACGCTGCTTGGCTATGCCAACGAGCTATTTTGGCACCTCGCAACGACCAAGCAGCAGCAATAAATTCTCAAATATTGGTACATGTTTCTGGAGAAAGTAGGGAATATTTATCTATTAACACGGTTTTAGAAGAAGGAGATGCCACCCACTATCCAGTAGAGTTTTTAGACTCTCTAAATACACCAGGTCTTCCAGCACACAAAATTTATTTAAAAGTCGGAGTACCAATCATTCTACTCAGAAATTTAAGCCCACCAAAACTATGCAATGGAACTCGGTTGAGAGTAACAAATCTCCAACGAAATGTCATCGAAGCCGAAATCTTAACAGGTTGCGGCTCCGGTGATGTTGTTTTCATTCCCAGGATACCCATTATCCCCAATAATTTTCCGTTTACTTTCAAACGTGTGCAATTTCCTGTAAGCCTCTGTTACGCTATGACTATTAATAAAGCCCAAGGCCAGACGTTATCCGTTGCGGGTGTAGACCTTACTTTTGATTGTTTTTCACACGGCCAACTCTATGTTTCTCTATCACGTGTTAGCAACCCAAACAACCTTTTTGTATATGCTCCGGGTAATTCCACCGCTAACATAGTATATAGAGAAGCATTAACGTAATCAACTATACCAAAGTCAGGACTCTTATCTAAATCATCAAAAAGGTGATATACTCTTATCTAAACGACGTTGTTTTGCTCTCGACAACCACGCGAACGAAGTCGCGGGCACAGCTAGTCTAAAATAAATTACCACTTTTGACAACGATTCAGTAAATTAAAACTTAACTCAAATTGCAAGTAATCGTATCTGATAAACTTTTTGATAAAAAAATATACCTTATGGTTTTTAACCGACTTCCCAAAACGGAGGAGTTTATCAATTCGACTATATTTTTTTATGTGTGTTACCTCACAACTTTTTACTAGGTTAACCGATTTAGATGATGTTTTACTAGAAATATATTGCTTGTCATGTGGTCCCATTTAAATATCATCAATATATAATGAAGAACTTCGGAGATATACATCAGAACTCTTCAATAGGCATTATAGCTACCTAGCCTATAGAACTGGTCTATTATGTACCACAACAAAAAAGAGAAATTTAAAAAAAAATACAACCGGCTTCCTAATAAAAACACTACAAAGCGAAAAATAACTTCAATTTCGGAAGTCTGTGTCAAAAATAGTAGAAATTTAAACAGATACACCGACTTCCGAAATTGAAGTTATTTTTTCGCGTTGTAGTGTTTTTGGAAGTCGGTTGTATTTTTATGACGGGGAAGTGACGAAGAGTATTCTAATACACACATAGGAAGTTAATTATGTAATTAACTTCCCTGAGGCAATTTGATTAGTATAAATTTCACACGAGTTTCAAGGAATGACAGGTTTGATGAAGAGATTCTCAATATGTCTCAATATTTTATTTGTATATATATTGTTGTTGATTCTGATGATTCTTAGTTTATTTGAAAGAGTTTTTTTTGCTATTGCATTTTCTCTAATTTAATAGGCAGAAATATGCAGATTAGGTTCAATGATTATCTAGGGAATGAATTCGCACAAGCAGTGATGCAAAGGCCAATTACTCAGCCTAATGTCTGGGTAATTCGCGCAGAAGCCAATTAAACTAAAATTAATTGTCTGATGAGGTTATGTTTAATAATGCAACCATACCAGCCTATTACGCCAATTTCAGGGGCTGTCTCAAATACAGAAGACTTGAGTATTGATGACTACGCTAGCTGTGAATTATCGATTAGTTATAATTCTAGACTCTAGAATTACTTATAACTAATAGATTGGCTGACAGTTCTTCTTCGTAAAAGACCGAATTTAGTTTATTTCCTCAAAATTCATCTAGGTTTTCATTCAGTGTATATCAAGGACGTACAGGGCCAAATTCCTCGGCGACCCAGGTACCGTACAGGGGATAGTTGGCAACACCAAGTTGCTGGGGTGGATGAGTGAGAAAGACTTATCCCACCCGTAAGCAAAATACGCGCTTAGTCGTGGATTTGCGGACACCAGCAATTTAACTTAACGTTTTTGAGCAACTATCTGTATAATAAAATCAATAAAACATTGTCAATGTACAACCTTCCCAAACACGCATGTAAGGTAAAACTATTCAACTGGCTGCAAAAACTTATCTGTTGTCCGCAACATTGACTATCTTCAACTTACACACACAACTCTCAAATTAAGTTTCCAAAATACAAATCACCCAGCCCTTCAGGCACGAAATCTATCATCACTCACACACCAGCACCATACACATACGCACTCGCAACCGTAACGCACAAGTACAGTACCACTTTTCTTCTTCCTAACTTTTATTGTGTTCACGAGGTACAAATTAAGATGCGAAATTATTTATTTGCCTCAGACATGTACATTATTATTCTTTATTGTATTCATTACGTTTATTGGATTACTATTTTATTGTGATTTGAGTATTTATTTGATTTTTCACAGTGTTCTTTATAATGTAATTTGATTTAGTTAAAATTGCCGGAATTATCGAATTTAATTATTATTATTATACTCTAGGAGGTGGGCCTGGAGATCCGTAACACAGGGTTTCCCTAGTACGGACTCCAGTCTCCCGCAAAGGAGCTTTAACATATGTAATTGCATAGTTTTAAGTAGATTGTAAGTCAACCTTTGTGGAGAGAAAACAATAAATTTATTATTATTATATTATATTATTATTAACTTGATTTATATCAAGGATGTCAAAAATAAACAAAGATGTAGTTTCTGCAACGATAATTGTTGCAAAATTAGTGTAAGAAATCGCTCTGCACATAATTAGATTTGCGTTTAATTTGTGAAGATTCAACGTGATGATTTATATCCAGACACCGGGTGTAAAGGACAACCTGTGAGAGTAGATTTACTGATTAGACACTTGATTGCAGGCTTCCACTAACTAGGTTGTATTCTGTAAAGTTAATTAATGTTAGTATTGACGTAACCTAATTATTTCGTACGTTTTTAGCTAACGAGCGACTTGATTGATCGTCTTCTCCACACAAATTCAATAACACTAACGTAGTTAGTTTTTGCCTAATTTTCGACGAGGAAAATGAGCTTAGAAAAATAGGCTTTGTATTTTGAAATCAAGTAATCTTAGTTTTAATTTAATGGATAACAAGGAGGCGATCGTGGCTGAATAATAATAGCTGCACGGATCGACCTTCGAGTTTAAGCTACGCAAGCTGAGGTCGGCCTGTGGATAGTAGACCATTATGATTTACATATCGGGATTCGTCCGTGCCTCAGAAAGTAAGTAAAGCTGTTGGTCCCGGCTGTCATTTAGATCTTTGATAGTCGTCACGGTAAGTCAGAAGCCAGAAATATGACACTTGTCTTGTCATAGCGTATCGTGTTACCCAGTACTGGGTTTTCGCTAAAGTTGGACTGGAAGCTGACTTATTCAAGATAAGAATGCTTGGAATTACATGCTGGTCCTGCTCCATAGGGCAATCTTTAGTGTAAACAAAATCAAACTGGTTAATCTATATATTCATAATTTAAAGTAATGTTTTATTTTTTGTTTTAGTTTTTTCTTCTCTTCGATATGATTAAGAAATTATCTCACACACTGTTTCGTTGTTGTTGAATTAGGTAATTTACCTATGTTTGGAAAATATTTAAGTTTGTGAGAACCATGTTCCTATTTATCAAATTAATGAATTTACCTGTTAGTGATTGTAATACTTTATATGTATACGTAGTATAGTAGTGTTAGTCTGGTTGCGTCGTCCTCACGTACATGAATTAATGTATGTATGTAAATATAGTAAAAAACTTCTTCTTTTAAAGAATAAGTGTGGCGTTTCTTGTCCGTTCCTCTCCATAACAAGCTACTTTTCCGAATGGACGGTAGAATCAATGATTATTAGCGTTAAATTTAATTTTTTGATGTTCGAAAGTGTCGCTTCATGGCCTAATTGAAATAAAGAAAATTGACTTTGGCCTCAATATAGTTGGAAAAAGACAAGGCAGTTTGGATAAAAAGGTTGCTAAGTTAATTTAGAAACAAAGAGTCTATTGTTGTTTTGGGCCTTGTCGCAAAAACAAGCAAAGACAAATGGTCGGTAACGTGTCTGTGTAGTTTTATTTGTGAGGGAAGCCCTGACTAATTAAGCTGATTATTTAAGTTATTCTTTGTTTATTTATTTTTTTGCCTTACCTACACGAGTAAAAACCTAACATCGCCCTTTCTCTAGCTACCTAATACCTAATTGACTACTAATCTTCTTTTTCAATGATAAGCCTACATTTAAGTACCTTCAATTCTCTCTTTGTTTAGTTAGTCAATCACTAAAATCAATCTAGAAATACCTATTGTAACTTGAATTTTCTACTGCAGGGTCTTTAAATTTGTCTGTCTGAGTGAAGCTATTTGGGACAAGTCTTTAACTTTTAATCGTTTATTTTTTGTGTTTGGCCAACACTATTTTACCCGATGTTAAGCAATGACGTGGTCGACAAAGGAGCACGCTGGCCTAGAAGTAACCTATTCAATCTTGACTAAAAGAACAAATGACTGCAGAAGGTGGAAGCTATCAGGAAACACAGCAACCGGCAGGGCCTTGCGCACTGTTTAGCTCAACATGGCTTGCTAAGAGCCAGTCCACACGGCGCGTTGCATCGTCGCAACGCAAATATTTTGACGCATAGCCGGCCAAACAGGCGCTGCGCCATCGCAGCGTTACTACGACGCAGTCTTAACGTTCCGTCGGCGCAGCGGCGACGCAATACCTACTGAACCAAAATGTATGGAACAACTGTAATTTTTTTCGCGATTCCAGAGTTGGTCACATAGTGAAAGTTGTTGTTAAAGTTGTTATTTTACCGCGCAAATAAAACTGAATACAAAAGTACAAAAAAAAAAAAAGAGCTCTCGTGTATCCTCCCCATCAACGCACAAGCAGAGCTTTGCCATAAAGAATACTGGAAGAACAACAAAAAGCCTTTACTCGTCGAAACAGTTAATGATGTAAAGTCATCTCAAGTGTCCTCATCAGATACGCTTAGGATGTTTAGTTTGGATATCTGGGTGTCAGCCGTTGAATTACAGGAGCACATTAAAAGTGATCTAGAATGTGTAACATGTAGTAAAACTTTATATGAACCTAATGTTCTATTAAATAATGTTATAGAGGAATTACATACAAGATACAGTGGTTGGCATAAATTATATACGGATGGTTCGAAGAGTGCGCAAGGACAGGGGGTTGGGTATTTCTATCAAAATTTTAATAATAAAACTGGTTTCAAGATAAATGCTTGTGTACCAATCATGACGCTGGAACTTATTGCAGTATTTCAAGCCATGACATATGCACATGAACGTAGATTAAATAAAATTGTTATTTTTTCTGACAGCAAAAGCGCTTTGCAACACGTGGCTCGATGCGCCTCTAGTATCAGAGGTGTATCGATAGCCTACGATATTATTAGTACCATTCATAAATTCAACCAAAATGGTGTTGAATTTATATTGCAATGGGTTCCGGCTCATATTGGTGTGAAGGGTAACGAGGAGGCTGATAGAACATCTAAATTAGCAGCAGTAGAAGGAACTGAGATTAGTTTTTTGCCGGACTACTCAGATTTGATCCCTAAATTCAAAACTAAATGTCACAAGTTCTGGAAAAAACATTTTGATGAAAAATCGGCAACAAAAGGAATTTGGTATAAAACCATTCAGCATGAGCCTCCTCGTTATCTTTGGTTTGATGATGGCAAACTATGTAGATATTATGTAAAAATAGCATTAAGACTCCGATCGGGGGGGCACTATCCATTGGCAAAGTTTGCGTTCTTGATGAAAAATGTCGAATCACCAAATTGCATTACCTGTAATAAAATCGAGGACCTACAACATTTGTTGATGGATTGTGTTAAAAATAAGATTGAGAGAGAAAAATTGGAAAGAGAGTATGGCTTGCACAGGTTAGATATTGGCTTAATTCAGACGATATTATCATACCCTAAGTCTGATCTAGCAAAACAACTTTGTAGGCTGGCAGTAGTTTCAAACCCGTAATGTTATATTTATGTTTAGTATAAGTAGCTTTTAGTAAAATATTGTCAGGGCATTAGTGCAGTATAGAGTATCGTTTAAGGTACAATGGGGTTGACGTATCCTTGTGGATAAAAACCCCCAAACTAATAAAAAAGATTTAAAAAAAAAAAAAAAAAACGCACAAGAAACTGAGCGCAGCCGCTCCGACGTCGCAATGAGTACACCCCCTCCCGCTTCGTCTCGGGGGCTGCTATCCGTCATGTGTGCGTTGCGACGACGCAACGCGCCGTGTGAACACCTTGGTTATTTGTATGTAAAACAACGCGCCTTGTGGACCGGCTCTAAGCTGAGTTTGCTCGCTTTTGAAAAATAAAACAACTAAATGATCCTAAATTATACCATTCTTTCTACATAAAAAAACAGCCAATCATTTAATGCTTACCCCAGAGATCCCGAGAGCGTAACTACCCTCATTTCGAGCAGAGCCGTAATACATCAGTCTTAGTACAAAACCCGTTGGAGGATGGCCATTACGGACCTTTTTCATTAAAAAACGTGTCATAACGTTTGTTCGTAAGTAAGTGGCCTTTAAGAGCTTTAATTTGAAAGGACGTGATGGATATGCGTACGTGGTTGAAAGAGGAAGGACGTAAGGAGAACTAGCTACAGAAATACAGAGTTTGTAAAGAAAATTAGATCAAGGACTCGATTAAATTATGGAAAGCAATTCAAAATATGTGACTTAAACCTATTATCCTAAAGTCCCCGTCACTTGAAGGTTTATATTTTGTAAATAAAGAATTCTACTTAGCGAAAATTCAATCAACAACAAATAATCCCAAATTCAGTCAACTCGTAAGTAACATACGTGTTATACGACACTAAAGAGCAATTTCACTTGTTCGGGTTATATATTTGTGATATATAGCACTGTCGTATAATGTTTTGAGGTACTGCGCGTCTATCAGTCTACTAGTTTATTGAATTTGGGTTCTTTTGTTGTTGTTTGAATTGTTGCTACGTACCTAACTTAGTAGTATTCTTTAAATACAAATTTGTTACCTTCTCGTGACGGGGTCTATAAATTACGAATCAATACCATAACATCCATATATTTTTGGTTTTATTGTTGGGATGCCAGTTCTGTGGGAGATACTGACTCATAAAACGGAACATATATACGCTCCTATTCACTAATTTCACTTGCGTCTACTTCAGATAAACTACTTGAACTTCATCATTATGATCCGCAGCCGAAGTTTGCCCACCGATGAGAATAGACCTCGCTTTTTTAGTGTCAATCCCCACGCTTCTGCACCAATCTCATCCAGTTTTCCCCGCGATGGCAGCAAAGTCGTCTCTTGCTCTTATCGCCGCTGGACTACCATCATTTCTTCTGCCAGTTCTCGGTCACTGCTCTACTCCACCTATCATCATCTCGCCTTGCCAGTTGTTATGTGTCCTTGAACTTACTCCATCCTTAAGTTTCATAAAGAAAAAGCCCCAGTTGCACAAGAACGAGGGCTAGAACACTGGAACGAAATATATCAAAATTAGTGTCAAAATGTCAAACGCGCTTTAGCGGCCTGTGATTGGTTAAATGGATTTTCAACACATCACCTGTGACATGTTGACAGCTTCTTCCTAGAAACCGGGGGAAAATTTCACAAAAAAACCACTTTGTCTAAAACTGTTGCAAGTGGCTTGCACTTGCGCTATATTTCCTTCAGAAATAAAAATAAACGACATATGCAGGTACGGATGCTGTGCAAACACAGATGTGTGCACAGATCTTAGAGATCTATCTGTGCTCCTGTTTGAACTGTCCGTGTGTTTGTTTCAATCCAGGTTGAGACGCTTCCCTGTTATCTAGGATTTGCTGCACTCTAGGTAATTTTTGAAAGTAGTTTGAACTTTAGCAAGTTTAGAATTAGCACATATTTTCTTATTGTGTGAATTAAAAAACCGGCCAAGTGCGAGTCGGGCTCGCGCACGAAGGGTTCCGTACCATTATCGCAAAAAAACAGTACAAAAATCACGTTTGTTGTATGGGAGCCCCCCTTAATTATTAATTTTATTCTGTTTTTAGTATTTGTTGTTATAGCGGCAACAGAAATACATCATCTGTGAAAATTTCAACTGTCTAGCTATCACGGTTCATGAGATACAGCCTGGTGACAGACAGACAGACAGACAGACAGACAGACAGACGGACCGCGGAGTCTTAGTAATAGGGTTCCGTTTTTACCCTTTGGGTACGGAACCCTAAAAATAACTGTTTTCAAACTGTAAAGGACATACTTACCTACTCATGGAGCCTTTTGACCTTATAGTAAACGTCGTGGTGGCTCAATGGCTTAGATCTCGCCTCTCGTGCTTGAGGTCGTGGGTTCAAATCCGGGCAAGTACCAATGTGACCTTTTCAAATTCATATGTACCCTCTAAGTTTATCTTGGACATCACATACAACGGTGAAGAAAACATCGTGAGTAAACCTGGAATTATACAGTTAATGTACGTCTGAAATAGCCAAGTGAGAGGCATGTGGGGTTCCCAGAAGCGGCTTAATTAACTCTGACACCAGAGGTTGCCCCATCCTCACACGAAAAAGAAAGAAGTAAATGTATTCATCGAATATTCGATGGTTTATTATTGATTTATGAAATGTTGTCTGTAAGAGATTGCCCTGTGCGATAAGACCGTCCATTGTACACTTATCTTTATGAATGTTTGTCCTGTAATTATTTAAGTGGTGTATATTATATAACAGTAATCGTGACAAGTAATTATCGAAGGTAGAATAATACATAGAAGAAGTCAGTACCGTTTTGAGTAAGATTTATTACAACACTAGGCGACGCACGCCGGCTTCGCCTGTGACAAATCATATACCAAAACGTTCCTCGTTTCTCACTCTTTTTATTAGTGAAAACCGCATGAAAATCCGTTCAGTGGTTTTTGAGTTTATCGTGAACAGACGCGGCGGGATACTTTGTTTTATAATATGTGTAGTGAAAGAGATATTGAAGCAACCTTAACAGTAAACTGCTTATCTTATTCAGTGAGTTTTGCAATATCACCCTTTTATTAAATATATTTCAACTGTTACTAATACATTTGAAAACTGCCTAACTAATAAACAGCTAAGCCAGCTTATATTTCTTCATCAACTTTAGCTACGATGCCTATCTTTTACAAAACAAGAAGTAATAGGATTAACCTGGCATCATAAAAGTAGCGTTATATAATATTCTACGAGAGAATTCCAGTTTTATGAAAATATCATAATAATGTTCACATTTTGATGAGTAAATCTGCGGATAAGCAATGAACAAACACTGATCTAGGCCGATTATACGATTCTCACAAAATATTTGTGCGTCACCGTAACTGTGACAAATTATATAAAATCAATGGCTCAATTCATAAGAGACAGCGAGCGTGAAAGCTACTTACATAATTTCAGAATCTCAAAATCAAAATGTTTTTATTGTAACTCGTATGTTATACAGCATTTCATAGTTGGAGGTAGCCCCAGTAAGTTATAAATAATACTTGTGTTGGGGCTATCTCGCTACTTCCTTACCCTCTTACTAATAAACGCGGAATAAAGTTATACCAGGTATAACTAAGGTATACCCATACATTTTCATAGGTTTATACCTGGTATAATTTTATTCTGCGTTTATTTGTAAGAGGGTTAGTGTCTATGATATAATGTTGAGCCCATAAAATTAGACAGTAAAATTAAAATGAAATTAAATATAAAAATAAAAAACCGGCCGTGCAAGCCGGACTCGCGCACGAAAGGCCGTACCACTATAGCAAAAACGGCCAAAAAAAAAACTCGTTTGTTGTATGGGAGCCCCACTTAAATATTGATTTTATTCGGTTTATAGTTGTTATAGCGGCAACATAAATACATCATCTGTGAAAATTTCAACTGCCTAGCTATCACGGTTCATGAGATACAGCCTGGTGACAGGCGGAAAGACAGACAGACAGACAGACGGACCGCGGAGTCTTAGTAATAGGGTCCCGTTTTTACCCTTTGGGTATGAGCCCTAAAAATAGCAATAAAAATCAAAACCAAAATAAAAATCAACGAAATCAAAGTAGCAATTTAAAAAAATGGCTAGAGGTGTTCTAACTGTTGCAGCAAAAGTGCTGGTGTGAGAACTCGTCAACCGAACATTCTCGAGTATTTATGGTGTGACATCAATGGCACTGTCTCTCTGTCTGTCTGACTGTCTCTCTAAGCGACAGTCTAGCTTTCTATAAGTGTAAAAATAATCAGATCGAAATTTCTTTACCTATTTTTGCAGTGATAATTTCATTAACCGCGTAGAGCGATTTTTGTTAGGGGAAAAACTTTTGGATTCGCGTTACCGATATGCTAATATATCAGTGTCAACGACATACTAATATGACGTATGACGGAATAACTGTGTTTTTGTGTGACAAACGCGCAACTTCCAGCGTCGCCTGTTACAGTAATAAAAAGCTTTTAACAAAAATCAAACCGACTTCCAAAACGAAACACATCAAAGCGAAAAATAACTACTTTTCCGAAGTCGGTTTGATGTTTTGTTGAAAAGTTTTTATTTTCCTCTAAGGATCGTAGCAGGTGGCGTTCTGTAGTTTCTGCCTACCCCCATGGGAAAAAGGCGTGAGTTTATGTATGTTTGTATGTATGTTTCCTCTTTTAGTTTTGGTTGGTACCCCCAATTAACTTGAAAATCATTAAAGCCAAAGAACATCTCATGACGATTCCAATAAGCCCAAACACGACTAGGATTCATTGTTTTATTTCGGAGTTCCAGTGGTCATTGATGTCTTCTTCATCAGTTCTGTTGTGATATCAGTGAAACGACTGAGTGCTAGACAACAACTAACTTTATTCATCTGCCTTCAGACATCATAAACACTACTACATCCCTTGAAGGAGCTCGTGGCTAAATAATAACAGCCGCATGGGTCGATCTTCAAGGTTAAGCAACGCTTGACGAGGTCGGTCCGTGAATGGGTGACCATTTCAACATACCGAGTTTCCTCCGTGCCTCGGAAAGCACGTTAAGCCGTTGGTCCCGGCTGTCATATGAAGATCTTTGACAGTCGTTACGAGTAGTCAGAAGCTTGAGATCTGACACCAGTCTAGCCAAGGGGTACCGTGTTACCCAGTTACTGGGTTGTGGAGGTCAGATAGGCAGTCGCTCCATGTAAAACCCTGGTACTCAGTGAATCCGGTTAGACTGGAAGCCGACCCCAACATAGTTGGGAAAAAGGCTAGGCAGATGATGATCTTCCCCAATAATTTGGTTTTCTATAAACCTAGTTCATTTACAAGTATTTCGTTATGAACACCTACACTCATCCTTTATATTGTAGTCTATACTTTAGTATAATATTACATAGGTACACTTCAATATTTATTTTATTCTGTTTTTAGTATTTGTTGTTATAGCGGCAACAGAAATACATCATCTATGAAAATTTCAACTGTCTAGCTATCACGGTTCATGAGATACAGCTTGGTGACAGACAGACAGACGGACAGACAGACGGACCGCGGAGTCACAGTAATAGGGTCCCGTTTTTACCCTTTGGGTACGGAACCCTAAAAAAAGAAATACTAAATATTTACATGAATTTCAAAACGAGTTTATTATTACTACTTTAAAAGTTTGTTTTTTATATAGTAAGCGAAAAGTTCATAAAAGTTAAAGTAAAATATCTAAATTTAATGAGCACAAGTCAAGCAATAAGTGCATGCAAGTTATGAAATTAGTAAGTGTACTAATTTCATAACTAAGATAATATTGTTTAGTTAGCTTTTGTTGAGCGGCTGCTTTTGCTTTTCAAACGTGTTTTGTGATTAGCAGTGGGGGTGTGAATTCTCTTGAAGCTGTTGCTAGGTGGTTACTGTTATACTCAGTACCTATATCTACTTTAAGTTTCTCATCCCCACATGCATCACTTCCTCTACTTGCACTAAATGATACTTTCTGAGTGCAAATGATTGCATTATTGACGAAAATACCTTGCTGCATTAGTTCGAATATGTATCACCATTATACATGAAATTTAAATAAATAAAATATCAAAATAGCTATATGTATGCCTATGAAATTTGAGGAGTTCCCTCGATTCCTCTAGGATCCCATCACCCTATCTATCTTTATCCCTAGATATCTCCTTTCCGACAAAAAATAATTTTCAAAATCGATTCGTAAACGACGAATTTATCCGCGAAAAAAAAAATACGGTCGATTTAAGAAACGTCCTCATTTTTGGGAAGCCGGTAAAAACAAATTTTCTTCTTTATTAATATTAGTTTACAGAATTTGACGAGAAAACTGCAAAAAAATATGCTAACAAATATGTTTTAGGTACTGATCTTACTTCTTTTAACTTAGACACTATGATTGCGTTATGCCAACCCCAAAATAACACCATGATTGATGATGTAACACAACTGTGTTACTGTGGTTTTAAAAACGTGCCACAAACTGTAATATCCTTTGTGATTATGTTACGAGGAACGCTAATGTTTTTGTGATTGTTATTGTTGCCAACACAATACGTTTTTCACTTTGTAAGGTAATGCTGATATTTATGTAAAATGTTTATGGCAATTTACGAGTATGGGCAAGGAATTTGAAGTAAAACCAAAGGATAAATTAGTATTTGATTTTTGTAGATGGTAATTTTCCCTGTTGATCTAATGCGTTCACGAACTATCACGGCAAAATGCACAGTTTCTATGGGGCAAACCACGGAATGGAATAGGAATGTTACGAATGTTAGCGTTCGCATCATTTCAAACACTCGCATTCGCATCAAACGATGCGAATGTTTAGCGAATGCGAGTGTTTGCAGGTCGAGACAAGTATGAGTGGGTCGAGCTTAGCAAGTCATCATCGCGTGTTTGTTACTTTGAGTTTGTTTCTAGTTGTTACTTGTCGATCAATCAGTAAGCAGGTATTGTGATTAAGTGAATTAACACAGTATCGAGTTGTGGGTTATTTTAAGCTAGGATCAGTTATTATAAATAGTTATTTAGAACTTTATTTTTGTATTATGGCACCGGGGAAGAAAATTGAAATGTGGCGACATTTCACACCTATTGATCGAGATCATGCGAAGTGTATTAATTTGTAAAAAAAGTATATTCACGCGTTGCGGTGTACTACTTCAGGGTTGCGAACTCATTTGAAAGCCGTTTATGCCTAAGAGTTCGTACGTGTTTTAATACGTGTTTTAAAATCGAATTTTTGATACGTGCTGAAACAGAGGTTCAGGCTTCTAAAATAATCATTCCTCCGGCAACACCACTGAAAGAGGTTAAAAAGCAATTGAAAGAAGAATCTATATTGAAAAAGAAGCAGTGGGACGTTAAACATTCACTGTTGCAAAAAATTCTCAACATTCGCACTCGCATTCGCATTCGCGAATGTCTAAATTATGGCATTCGTAACATCCCTAGCGCAAAACAATAGGGATCATTTCTGGATATAAAAATGATACTTCTATTTAGTCCGTCATTTTTTGCTTTGTCACAAAAAAATATTTTACATAGATAAAGTGCATCAAAGTTCAGGAGTGGGGGCTTATGACGTCACTTTGTCAGTGTAAAGTGTAGCACACCGTGACGTCACACGATATTTCAACGCTATAAATCGTCGTAATTTTTTTTACGTGGCAAAATAAAAAATACGTGTCCAATATTTTTAGGTTATCTAAATGAAGGACTAAATAGATGTTTCTTGTCAACTACCCTATTATAAAAGGAGAAAGTAAAGCAAAGTTTCTGTGCTGGTGGTCATCTCTTGCGTTCGTGCTGTTCTCAAACAGCATTCTCCTGGAATCATTCTACTAAACCACTTCAAATGTCAAAGTCAAAGTCAAATGTGTTTATTTCAAGTAGGCCATTATGCGACACTTTTGAACGTTAAAATTTACAAGTAATAAAAATTGATTCTACCGTGCATTCGGAAATGTAGCTAAATGAAGCCTTAAATACATTTTCAAAATCCAAATGTACTAAACCTCCTTTTCTCTCTTCCACAGGTGATATCAGCATTATCCGTCTTCTTCATCTGCATATCAGTGCTTTCCTTCTGCCTGAAGACGCACCCTGACCTTCGAGTCTTCAGCCACGGGACAGTGGTGAGGGAGAATGGGTCGGAATCCCTGGAGATGCTGTGGCATGATAACGGGAAGCCTCATGCAGCCTTCTTTTATATTGAGCTGGTGTGCAATGTGTGGTTCACTATTGAACTCGTCGTCAGATTCTTGGTGAGTGCTAATCTTAAGTTTCTTATTTGAAATCTAAAAAATAATAAGTTGTAGACTTTGAACGATACAGACATGAAGCTAGATTTTCAGGATAGTAAGATTGTGCTATAAGTTTGGAAAATTCGAACGTGAAACTCCCATGGTCCACGCGGGTGGCGGGGGACGTTACTATCTAATGATGTGACGGCGAGATGACGCTACGACGCTCCCATCATCTGCCCCCGTCCCGCGCACACGTTTTACCACCCCTGCTGCCTAAGTCCGCCGCGCCTGCAGTCCATAGGAGTGTCTCGTTTGAATTTGCCTAGTTATAGTACGCTAGTCACTCTGGCTTTTTGTATATAGAACTACTTAACTTTTGTATGTTTCCTAGCTTTTGGAGCATAAGTAGAATAGCTGTAATTTCCTTAAAGCGAACATGTTTAGGTTTGAACGAAAACTACCACGAAATTTCTGGCATATAAGACTGTAAAGGTCAGCTATGCCTGATACAATTTTGGTGATAGTGTTACCGTGTCTTATGAAAATTGAAAACTGTAACAGGTTTTATCTACACCCATGCTATATATCCTCTATAAAAGTTCTTGAAACAGTTAGCTTATTGCCAACATTAAAACAGCCAGTGTCATAGTAACCATAATATCATCCAAACGGGTGTTATAATGTTGTACTAAATTTCATAATGCAACTCCTTTTTTACTCATCGAACAGCCACATTCTCATGGCATCTTTATGAATTTTAAAAAAAGAACATTGTCATGCATGCGCGTATCACTACCACAGCGCCGTAATTTAAAAAAAAACTTATTCGAATTTTTGAATTGACTTCGTATCCTGCCATTTTTGTTCAAATAGTATTGAAAAAAAAAAAGTTGTTTACAAAAATGAGTGATACAAGCTTTGATGACACACCACCAGATATTTCTAATGCAGCAAAGGACATTTCTAACCAATGATTACCAGACAAGACGAAAAAACATTATGAAAAGACGTACCAAAATAACATGAATTGGAAAATATCAAAGAGTAAGTACATCATTTTCTAAAGATGTGCTATTAGTATATTTTCAAGAATTATCAGAAAAATTCAAATCTTCTACATCATTTTCTAAAGATGTGCTATTAGTATATTTTCAAGAATTATCAGAAAAATTCAAATCTTCGGTTTCAGAACCTTTATATAGGATTCATATCATGGGAGTAGATAAAGCCTTGTATGCAACTGTTATAATTAGGTATTAAAACACTCATGTGATACTATTATCACACTCGGCTTCGCCTCGTGTGATAAACCCACATTCGTGTTTTAATACCCCTTATTAAACAACAGTTGCATAAATAACTATAAAAGGTTGAATTATTGTTCTAGAAGTTATATAAACCATTTCAATTTACCTGTTTATCTGCAGTAAATTAGCATTGAAAGCTACAGAGACAAACGAACAAAAACAAATTGTTACAAAACCTACATTCACAACACTCTGTATTAATAATGCTGTTAGATAGATAAGCACGTTTTGCAAACAAAAGTGCTTGTCAGTTATGAGTGACAAGTACAGCGTACTGTGTCAGTTATGTCTGCCATACCCAATAATAGTTAGTGAAAACACAATGGAAATTATTACTGTGATGTGCACGTGGACTGCTCTGATATAAATGCCGAATAATTGTATTGTTTTATAAAGAGTTAATAGTTATATAATCATAGCTGCACGGGAGTAAGTTCTGGAGTGGCGACCACGAACCGGAAGACTTTGCGTTGGAAATTTTCCCACTAGGTAGACCGATGACCTGGTGAAGTTTGCGGCGATCCGCTGTAAATGAGACGCACGGGACCGGTCAATGTGACGACGCTTGGGGGAGGCCTATGTCCAGCGGTGGACTTCTTTAGGCTGATATTATGATGATGAGTCAAACATACAGGTTAAGTTATGCTTACCGAGATGGGTCCGAGGATAGAAGAGTAGTTATAACAATGCATAACAAGGGCACGCAGGGGCTGTGCCTCGGAAAGCATGTTTCCGTTTGGTATCGGCTGTCATTTGTACAGTCGTTACGAACAGTAAAATTTGACACCAGTCAGATCTGAGTAAAAAAATCTGACACCAGCCTGTTCTGTGTCAAAAATCTGACACCACCTGGTCTGAGTCAAAAATTTTGACACCAGCCTGATCTTAGTCAAAAAATCTGACACCGGCCCGATCTGAGTTAAAAAATCTGACGCCAGCCTGATCTGAATTAAAAATCTGACACCAGTCTTGCTAAGGAGTACCGTGTTGTTTGTTTGTGGAGGTCAGATAGGCAGTCTGTACAAGTTTCGTTCTTTCGGCTGTATTATTAAATTGGACGCCCAAGCTGCCTCAAATAAGAGCCAGTCTGGGCAGCGTCGGACTCACTTAGGCGCCTACCAAATAAAACACCACTCCTGGCTTACAATTGATCCACAGACATCCATTCCCTTATTTATTATCAAAAGGACGAAAAATATAAGCCTTAGTGCAGGTATTACCTAGTACGAGTATATATAGGTTTGATAGGTATGTTAGTAATGTGGTATTCTCCTTCGATGCAATAACTGTAAAATGTTTATTCAATATGATACTCCAAAGATATGGGCCAACATTCCTTTTTTAAGCGATTTCCCAAAAATGTGGAGGTTATCAATCCGACTGCATTTTTTTTTAAGTGACCTCAGAACTTTTTACTAGGTGAAGTGATTTTGATAATTCTTTTTTTATTTGAAAGCTGGTGCTTGTCATGTGGTCCCATTTAAATTTTATCAAGATCTGATGAAGAACTTCGCAAAATTCGGCAAATCTCTCGGGATTGCTGCAATCGCATGTCTGTTTATTGTTTACACTATTTCATAAAATACCATCACGCCAGTTTGCTCTAAACGGGTATGCAGATGTGTACAGTTCACTTTGGTACACTCTCATTCCACCGGTTATGTTCAACTTACATGTTATTCGAATTATCTATTCTGGCATCACTGTGGGCATTATAACCTGATAAGAACTTGACCATTATTTAAAACTAAAAAGTGAAAAATAAAAAAGTTTTAACAAAAAAAAAACCGACTTCTAAAGCAAAAGATTACAAAGCGAAAAATAACTATTTTGCCGAAGTCGGTGTCTAAAAACGAAATACAGTAGTGTACCAAAGACACCGACTTCGAATAAAAAGTTATTTTTCGCTTTGTAATCTTTTGCTTCAGAAGTTTGTTTTATTTTTTGGTTAAAAAAGTTTTTTTTTTCACATTTATTCATCTTGTACATCGCAAAAAAGATGGCGCGTATTCTACCATACCACTGTTTCACACTGTGAGATTTAACTGGCTGGGGCCCATAAGTTGTTTTCCGTCTGACTAGTACAATACGATGCAAATCATTTTACAACGACAACAACTTGCATCGTGTAAGTAGCGCTTTAGCCGTGGAACACCAGAGCGCTTAATGATATTTCCACGCAATTTCGTAACTGTCAAGCTCACAAAATATGTCCGTATGTTAACAAGCACTCTAAGTTGGCAGTGTTGGACACGTAACTCTATTAAATTTTGTATTCGCAAAGTGCGTTGGGTTTTAGTACTTAATACATACATTTCACTTGAAGGTTTAAGATAACATGTCGATAATAATTAAATTGAAACTTATAACGGTGAGATTCTATCATCGATAACGTCGCAATCGCGATTGGTAAAATACCAAAAATGTTTTGGAATGCCAAGAGCAATAGACGTGTCACGAGACCAATCCCTAGCATTTTGGCATTTCGAAAATCCGGGCTGGTAGAATGATCCTTTTTCTAGAGCCTTAGGGCAAAGCGACATTGTATAGCTGAGATATTTATTGGATAAAGAGAGTCAACAAGTTCAAAACGTACATACGTACGGAACATGTAGAAAGAGTTTGATAAGTTTGTGTATGCTCTTCGCAAGTTAAGATTAGTGTCCAGTAGAGAAACAGTCCTAAATGCTTATCATGGATATGTTTCATCGGTTTTGCGTTATGCCCTAGTTATATGGGGTAATTAAGTGGATGTGGAAAGAGCATTCATAGTGCAAAAGAAATGTATCAGAGCCATGAGTGGAGCAGATTATTTGGACCATTGCAGGCCATTATTTAAGGACTTAAAAATTCTCCCACTACCATGTCTGTATATTTTTGAAGTTTGTTTATTTAAAAAACAAAAACCGTCATTTATTTCCATTAAATGAACAAGTCTCCGAAAGACTGAACAAAAAACATGCCAGGAAATTACTAGTGCCTGCTCAGAGATTGCAGTTATACAGTAGAAATGCCAGTTAAAATTTATAATAAATTACCACCTGCCCTGAGAATGCTACCAATTAATAAGTTTAAATGTAAAATGTTTGCTTGGCTCTTAGACATGTGTTTTTATTCCGTCAATGAATTTTTAAATCATACATTTTGATATTATAATTGAAATCTAGTATTTTGACATTATTATGAATTCTTAAACATTTTAATTTTGTTTTTTTTTTTGTTTTTGACTCTATGATTGATATTTTGAAATGATGATTTATTTTTTGACATTATGATTTATTTTATTGATATTATGATTTATTTTTGGTTATTGATATTATTTATATAATGGTCGTATAGTGTAAGTTTTGATTTGCATGTAGTGCTAGTTCATTATTTAATATTTCTACACCAGCAATGGTAGTATGTGTTAAACAATGTTAAATTTAAGATCTCAATGTACCATATACTGAGAAATAAATATTTACTTACTTACTTAAAATATATGGGATTGACATCATCATTGTCATCGTTTC
Source organism: Orthosia gothica (assembly GCA_949775005.1). Lineage (NCBI taxonomy): Eukaryota > Metazoa > Arthropoda > Insecta > Lepidoptera > Noctuidae > Orthosia > Orthosia gothica. Next base: position 14,314,066 of record OX459067.1, read on the forward strand.
AGCCGAAAGACGTCAACTGCTGGACATAGGCCTCCCCTAAGCGTTGCCACACTGATCGGTCCTGTGCGTCTCGCATCCACCGGACTCCCGCAGCCTTGACCAGGTCGTTGCTCCATATAGAGAGAGGCCTTCCAACGCTACGGTATGCGGTCGCCACTACAGAACTTTTCAGCCCTAAGGGCTGTTCTGCGTGCAATATGCCCTGCCCACAGCCACTTAAGTTTGGCAATTATTATTCACTGTATTTTGAGATTGACACGCGCTACTTTTATCTGCTTTGTTTGGGTCCTGAGTTTTTTTGGTAGCATCATTCTCTTAATCAGTAATTTCCTTCCAGAAAAACATCTATTTTCGCTTAACTCTAATTTAACTTATCTACCTAAATAGCGGCTACATATTAAGAGATTAATTCAGATTACAGTATTATCTTTATTCTCATTTCTTCTGTTTCTATTCTCTCATTAGGAAAAAATATTGTGATAGAAACCTGCTTGCTAAACCTTTTTGGATTGGGGCCAACAAATAATTCGACCAAATGATCATTATTTTCTGTTTCAGAAACTTTCTTGTAAATAGTCTTTAACGTAAGTTTCTTGTTAGTATACTGCTTTGAAGAATTCTATTGAAATAAGGTTTTGTATTCAAGTCTTTCAAAGTATGAGAAACGGAAGTTAGTCTTAAACGGTGTTTAAATTAGTTAAAAACCGATTAACATTTTACAGGCTTCTGGATACTGGCGATATATTATTTCGGTCGATTTGTCAAGGAAGTTTTTTAATTTCATTTTATTTTACCTTCTGCAATATATATATACACCTATTTCTTTTAATATGTGTTTATGTGCATGTCAAAAACTGCCATCATAATCAATTGCCCGGTTTTTCATCAACTAGATCGTGGCCGGCTTTCTCTCTAACTGGATGCAGTAGAATCAGGGTAAAAGAAACAATACCATTTATTTGACACTGTTGAAACACGATACACACAAATAAAATAATACAATAAAGATATATTTATTTGTTCGGACACGTGTATACATGCAAGAACAAATAACGCGCATGCATTATCGTGCATGCGCGTTATTTGTTCTTGCATTGATTAAAAATTCGGACATGATTGTCATCATTGTAATCTAAAGACAATTCTTACAAAATGTCAATAATAAAAATCAGATAATAAATAATAATGTCAAAAATATAAATCAAATGTCAATTAATATTTGACGAAACTATGTAAAATATTAAACAAATGTCAAATAAATAAGTCCAATCTATGTAAAATATCAATCAAATGAACAATTCAAAAAAAAAATTCAAAATTACAATATGACAAGTATACAATATCTAGTACTAATCGGAACTTTACTTGGAGCAGATGCATATATCCGACTTCCAAAACCTAGTTCTTAGGTAAAAACATAAAAATGTTGTGACAGGCAAAATTAAAACAAATTGGGTTGGCACCCATCTTTGGAGAATGTTGACCTTGGAAGCGCCAAAAATTACTTACGATTAAAATTCTTCAAGAAACATTATTAAAAAGGTTTCATATAATTTTATCTTGCATGACAATAAATCTTAAATCTGACAAAGAAATCCCTTTAAACCCAGTTTTAATTACAGTCCTTCTCAAAAGTTTTTAATTTAACTGGCAATGTGCCCAATCCGTTAATGCAGCAACTTGTGCCGCTGACTGTACGTACTTAGAATGAATTTATTGTGCATTTCAAGTAGCCGTGCTGTAAAAGTTTTGTACAAATGAATAGGAAGTACAAGAGTTATGTTTCTTTGAAGGAAAGGCGTCCTTGCTGGGTTCCGTTTGTGGAAGTGAGACATTATTTTGTGACAGGCCAAAATTAAAACAAATTGAATTGGCACCCATCTTTAGAGAATGTTGACCTTGGAAGCGCCAAAAATTACTTACGAATAAAATTTTCCAAGGAACATTATTAAAAAGTTTCATATAATTTTATCTTCCATGACAATAAATCTTAAATCTGACAAAGAAATCCCTTTAAACCCAGTTTTAATTACAGTCCTTCTCAAAAGTTTTTAATTTAACTGGCAATGTGCCCAATCCGTTAATGCAGCAACTTGTGCCGCTGACTGTACGTACTTTGAATGAATTTATTGTGCATTTCAAGTAGCCGTGCTGTAAAAGTTTTGTTCAAATGAATAGGAAGTACTAGAGTTATATTTCCTTGAAGCCAAGGCGTCCTTGCTGAGTTCCGTTTGTGGAAGTGAGACATTATTTTATTTCTGTCTTTGGCTGTGGTTGGCAACTTTTGTGCTGCCACCTTGGTAAACTTCTTTCTGGTAGCAACATTCTATTAGAAACTATTTGACAGAGGCTTTTTAAAGGCTTCGTCACAGATTACTTAATAGTTACGCTTCGTGACAGTCGAAGGGTTAGGGCACACCTATATGCGATTTTAGAATATGTATGTATGTCAGTGTGTTCTGGTCACATGTTGCAAATGAATTTTAAAGCAGTTATCCTCTTTTACATACACGTTTAGTTTGGATGACAATGGATGGTTAGCTAAGTGACGTCATTCTAAATCCAATATTGCGGACCGCCCAATATGGCGGACTAGCTTTCTTTTATGCTCTGCCATGATATAGGTATCAAATGAAAGGGTTTGCTGAGAAAAATACGAAAAAAGTATGTTTAAAAAAAAATACAATGAATATTTTTTTATCAAGCGAAATTGCAAATATCGCTTTGCGTCCATATTAGACGCAGTGGGATGCAATTCTATCGATTGTCACTTGAAATTTTCAGAGCAAATACTTGTACTTCATCTATCGACGCAATCTAAATTAAGTTCCGCCATCAGTAAAGTCCCTTATCGTATAAAGAAACTAAAAAGAAATATTTACTTAACTAAAGAACTATAGCGCCTTAGTTCTTCTATTACTGGAACAATACGCCCGTATTATTGTATTTAATCTACATTCCTACCTTCGTTACCTTCGGGTCACGTCAGCATTTTGTTCTTGACCTACACCTAAAGACGGCAGACGTTTTAGAGTAGTTTGAAGATCTGAAGAATGCTTCAACCAAACCGATATTTTCTTCGTAACCTTTAATTATCAACCGTAACAAACAAAAGTGAACTAAAAAGTCGTAAACAAGGAAAAAATCATGCTGTACAGTCGGAGGATACATATTCGAGGGCTGGCTGACCAAAATCTGGTGTATCCTCCGCCTGCACAGCATGATTTTTTCCTTGTTTACGACTTTTTAGTTCGCTTTTGAAGCAGTCGGGTTTTTTGATTTTTTGAACTAAGTTTTTTTATTTATAACTTTTTAGTTAGTTTTTTTTTCGAATTGGATATATTTAAACATATAAGTGTTATATATTTTTGAAATCACCTCTTAAAACCCTTTATTTTGATATCCCACACGATGGGTATGGAAGAAAAAAAAAAATGGGCCCCCACAATATGACACCCAAAATCCGCCATTTTTCTATTTTCCAATTTTAATGTAGCCTATGACACTCGCAGGGTTAAGACGCATCGATTGACGTATGAATCATCAAAATTGGCCAACGCGTACATACATACATACATACATAGACTGATAAACACATTACCCTCCTTCGGCAGTCGGGTAAAAAAGATGTTTTTTTTTTCTTTGGCTAAAAAAAATAAGAAATCTGTAGTCGGGTTACAGTTTTTTGTAATTTATTCCAGTCGCTATATCGACACTGCCGTTGATAGAATATCGCTGTGGAATTGGAAAAATAGTTTTTAGGCTCGTTTTAGGGTGTAATTTTATGTATGGCAGGATTTAATAAAAAAACTTTTTTACAAAAAAATACTACCGACTTCCAAATAAAAAGAAAAACTACAAAGTGTAAATATTTTTGCAAAAAAAAAATCTACCGACATCCAAATGAAAAACTACAAAGTGAGATACAACATTTTATACATTTATATTAATTCCTTGCCTTATGATATATTTTCTTGTATCTTAACATCCTGATACTAAATCACTTGTCTAAAGCCTCAGGAAACCGTTCGTTTTTACTGGAAATTAGTTATCAATTGGAAACTTGAAATACGATACTTGTACGTAGCCTTAATCCATCACGCGGGCCCAGTGCGAGTTGGTGGATGTCATATATCTTCGAATTTTTGATTCTAAGACATGCCGGTTTCCGTTTCTAAGTTTTTAGAGCAGTGGTGATGAAATAATTTACACGAAGTAAAGCGCCCGCCTGGGTTCTAACCCACGACCTACGTCACGTAAATTGGAGCTGTTACCACTGGGCGCCACAACTGCTCTATCAAACAAAAGAATATTGCCATCTACAAATCAAATAACCACAAAAATTTCCTCACTTTAGCAAGACCAACAATGCCTTCTGAATTGAACACAGGGTGCAATTAAAAATTAATTATATCCAAAGTGGGTTGTAATTGTAGCTGGTCCGCGGCACAAAGGCAAGAGTAAGACACTGACCAGAGTTATAAGCTTACGCGGAGGCGGGGGCGAACAATCAAACGTTTATGAAAAAACTACCGATTGCGTCCATACTGTAGAGCTATTTTGTAGAAATCTTACCGTGAAAACTTACGTGGAGAGAGCTATCAATTGATGATTTCAAGAGTGAATGAGAATTTACTTCAAGCTCACTACGCCTAAGTTTTCAAGATAAGGTGTTCTCAAGATAGACCGGCTGAAGTTGCTGTGGCGGGTGCCTAGCGCGATGTGAGAGAGCGGCTTAGAGCTAGCGAGTGATAGTCTATTGTTTTATTAACCGACTTACCAAACATCTTATTTTCAACGATATCTCCGTCAATTGCGGACCGATTTCAAATTTTTTTTTTTGTTGATGATATATATATATATATGATTCGAAATTGATCCCATTTTAATTTGTTGAATATCTGATGTAGAACTTCGGAGATATACAACATAACTCTTCAATAAATAACAGCATATCATTCGGGCATGTCTGTTTATTGTTTATACCATTTCATAACATAACATCACGCCAGTATGCTCTAAAGGGGTACGCAGATCTCTCATTTCACCGGTTATGTTCAAGTTTCATGTTATTCGGGTAATCTATTCTGGCGTTATAGGTACCTTACTAAACAACTTGCCTATTTTAGATAGGTACAAATAAAAAGAGGAAAAAAAACTTTATTGCAAAAAAATACTACCAACTTCCAAATAAAAAACTACAAAGTGAAAAGTAACTTTACTTTTGAAGTCGGTGTCCATATCACAAATAATTAAGCAAAAAGATAGACATGACTTCCAAAAATAAACTTATATTTCACTTTGTAGTTTTTTATTTGGAAGTCGGTAGTTTTTTTTTCCAAAAAAAATTTTTTTTCAGAATAATCACCAATATATATATTTAAATTCAAAATGTAATATTATCAAATGGAATAACAAACTGCACCATTCAAGACAAAGTTCACATACTATTGCAACTCATACTTTTTAAGGCCGATTCACAAATGGTTACTCGCATTATAATTCAAAGGTCATTTAAATGAGGGAGGAGCTCGTGGCTAAATAATAACTGCCACACCGACCGATCTTCAAGGTTAAGCAACGCTTGCCGAGGTCGGACCGTGGATTGGTGACTATCTTTACATAGCGAGTTTCCTCCATGCCTCGGAAAGCACGTTAAGCCGTTTCTCGCGGCTGTCATTTGAAGATCTTAAACAGTCGTTACGGGTAGTCAGAAGCCTGAGATCTGACACCAGTCCAACCAAGGGGTATCGTGTTACCCAGTTACTGGGTTGTGGAGGTCAGATAGACCGTCGCTCCATGTAAAACACTGGTACTCAGCTGAATCCGGTTAGACTGGAAGCCGAAGCCAACATAGTGGGGATAAGGCTAGCTAGGCAGATTGATTGGTTATTTAAATATAAACTTTAAATACATAACGCTAAAGTCTAAATATAAATTCAAAATCGACTCGCGGTCACCTAATTCTACCGCGCCCGCTGACGCTCTAGTCACCACGCGTTCACTATGGACAAGGTCTAAGCCTTTTTGTTCCTGCCCGCAATTTGTTAAGAGCTTTCTGTTAGAAATTAATGATTCAGGTCCAAAAGTTTCCATTTTAGGTATGTTTTTATCGGTTACAAGTTGTTTGTCAGTTGTTAATAATATTTTGTTTTGATGTCATAAAATTTAAGAAATGAAAGGGTTTTACGTTTAGTTTAATAAACATCTTAAGGTGAGAATATGTGAACTTTGAGGTTTACAAACTTACATTGTACAATTTGCAAGTTAGAATTAAGTTTTCCAATTTCATTCGGTGTTTACTATGTTGATCCCTCAGTAATAGAAACTCTTGAGGAAAACTGCACGTAATGACCAAACACACAAGGTTATGAAAGGTATTTTTAATGCAGTTGCATTCTCTGTACCTATAAGAAAATGCTTTAGCCCTGCAAATTATTCGGAAGTGGACATATTCCACTCCAATGTGCGTGTATTTTTAAAGGACTAAATGAGTTAATTGGAAATGATTGAATACCTATTGTTGAATTATTATTATGAAATTGTTATTGCTGAATTATTATTATGAAATTGTTATTTTTGAATTATTACTGAATTTAAATTATTATTGTTGTTTTTTTTATTATTGGACTTTTATTATTGAATTATTTTTTATTGAATGATGATTTGTTTATTAATGTTAGTTTAATTGATTTGTCTTACTGTGTTTAGTCTGTGTGAATTATTTTTCTTATGTGATTATATAATTATTGACTCTCTGCACGTGTTGGGTCAAACTGTGAGTGCAGAGAGTAATTGCATTAAATAAATAAATAAAGGGACAGTATAAAACACAGAGTCAGAGAGAGACAGTATATCAATTTTAACCTAAAAGATATCACATCTAAAATCATAAACTCAAGAATCCATTTCCAATAAACCATTCCAGATACCGTCACACAAATCACCAAACCGGGACATTAATTCGAATATCAAAAATAAAAACGGTAATACCAGAGTCAACTTTCCAACTTTTATTTCAACAATGAAAGTTTAAAACAAAATAATAACATTGTTTGTGAAGGGAGTCTCGTTAGTGGACTCCATTTGAAATTGGAATGTTATAAACCTCGAGACTCTAATAAACAAAAGTACGGTACATTTGAATTGAGAAGTTTGGATAAATTCAACAAAAATACTGGCCTGTCATATTTTTGGAGGGTTTGATTCGAAAGCTTCGTGATTTAAGAGTTGTTCTAGATTCGAAGTTTGAATAATGACTGAAGAAAAGGACGCCATATTTTACGTTTTTGTGGATCTAAAGAAATGAAGTAAAGAGTTTACTAAGTTTCAAACTAAGTGATGGATTAGATAGCCTTAAGAATTGCTAACAAGTTGGTCTGAAATGATTAATTTTCAAATGATTAATAGCCTTTCACTAACACAGTTTTGTCTGGCTCAAGTTGTACTGGTCGACAGCTCAAGGGTTTTGTAGCCTATTGATGTCATTGTTTGACAAACTATAATGATACATTAATCTTGGTTAAGTTCAATTTGTCAATTCCACGATTTGACCCAAGAAGACAGTCCATTCTTCTATACAACTATCCTTTTTAGGGTTCCGTACCCAAAGGGTAAAAACGGGGCCCTATTACTAAGACTCCGCGGTCCGTCTGTCTGTCTGTCTGTCTGTCTGTCTGCCACCAGGCTGTATCTCATGAACCATGATAGCTAGACAGTTGAAATTTTCACAGATGATGTATTTCTGTTGCCGCTATAACAACAAATACTAAAAACAGAATAAAATGAATATTTAAGGGGGCTCCCATACAACAAACGTTATTTTTTTTGCCGTTTTTTGCGATAATGGTACGAAACCCTTCGTGCGCGAGTTTTACTCGCACTTGGCCCGTTTTTTCTTTATAAGGATAGTGGAAGACCAGAAAATAATGGAAGGATTCTATTAATCCTAATTAACGCGAAGGTTTGTGAGGATGGATGGATGTTTGCCAATCTTTTTCGCAAAGATTACTGAACGGATTTGGATGATATTTGGCACAAATATAATTATAACTTAGACTTAACATAAACAATACTTTTTATTCGGATAGTCGGTTCCTTTAGGATTATTTTCAACAAGCACATGGGGGAAGCTGCTAAAGATAGTAAGTTATATGGCTTAAAGACTGACTAAGATGATACCAAATAGAGATGAAAGCAAGAAGAATATTATTTGTGTGCCGATCCCATAAAAATGGGTTAAAGAGGGTGATGATGAAAATAAACAACATTTACCCATTTGACTAACATAAGTACCAATAGCACTTTTTACCGACTTCATAAAAAGAAGGTTCTATACTATTACTGTATGTACTACTATTCTATATGTATGTAATGTTGTTGGAATTGCACTATATTTACATTATATTAGTCTATGTAAGTTGCTAAACATGTATGCCAAATTTCATAGGTGTAGATACGTATGTGTGTTTGTCCACGCATTTCGCCGAAACTCGTAATTTGATCGTGATCATTCTTATTTTATTAGATTAAGTATCTCTGAACTTAGGGAATAATACAAGTTTCATCTAAATCAGTTAAGCAGTTTTCAAGATATGGAACATACAATGGAACTCCATAACGAAAAACAACACAAATGTGTAAATTGATTTATTATGGGTATTTTGTTAATCCTTTATGTAACTAACTTAAGTAACTAGTAAGTTACAGTAAGTACAAAACTAAAAAGAGAGAAATAAAACATTTTAAAAAAAAAAACCTACTTCAAAGGCAAAACACTAAAAAGTTCAAAAAATACTTTTGTTTCGTCGGTGTCGCAAATGGACCAAAGACAATGATATCATAAACGAAAGTTATTTTTGCACTTTTTAGTGTAACCCCTTTCAAGACCACATCTACGATTTGTCGGCAGTTTGTAATATCTAAGTTGAAGATAGTTTGTTCGTAAGTTCAACTTAACTTTTTACAAGTTCCGAGGGTATCTTGACAACTGTATCCGAACTGAAACTTTGTCGTGAATGTTCTCTTATCGGTACAAGGGTGCTTGACGAGAAAATTGTGTGGTAAATAGTTTTAATAGCGGGGAGAAAGATGATAGTTCAAGTCTTTTTAACCCCCGCCGGAAAAAGAGGGGTGTTATAAGTTTGACGTGTGTTGCTGTGTATCTGTGTGTCTGTGTGTGGCACCATAGCGCCTAAACGGATGAACCGATTTTAATTTAGTTTTTTTTTGTTTGAAAGATAATTTTGTCGAGAGTGTTCTTAGCTATGTTTGAATAAAATCGGTTGAGCCGTTCAAAAGTTATGGGCGTTTTACTGTTTGAATCGGGGTGTTTTTGCAAGATATATGTGTCGGGGGTATTTAAATTTTGAAATTTTACTTGTTCTGTAGGATAAGTTAGCGTTTGATAGTGGTCTTTATGCAGTAGTTCGTTAATGTCTATGTTATATAATTTATCATAAAAAAAAAACATTTTAACAAACAAGTAAAATTTCACAATTTAAAAAACCCCCGACACATTTATCTTGCGACAAGTAAAATTTAAAAATTAAAAAAAACCTCGACACATTTATCTTGCGAAAACACCCCGATTCAAACAGTAAAACGCCCATAACTTTTAAACGGCTGAACCGATTTTATTCAAACATAGCTAAGAACACTCTCGACAAAATTACCTGTCAAAAAAAAAAAAACTAAATCGAAATCGGTTCAGCCGTTTAGGCGCTATGATGCCACAGACAGACACACAGACACACAGATACACAGATACACAGCAACACACGTGAAACTTATAACACCCCTTTTTTTCCGGCGGGGGTTAAAAATCAAACCGACTACCAAACCAAAACACATCAAAGCGAAAAATAACTATTTTTTTCGAAGTCGGTTTGATGTTTTGTTAAAAAGTGTTTTTATGTTCCTCTTTTTAGTTTTGGTAATTACCTCCAATTAACATAATAAATCATTGATAGCAAAAGTAAATCTCATGAGGATTCCAATAAGTCCAAACAAGACTAGGAAACATTGTTTTATGTCGAAGTTCCAGTGGTCATTGTGGTCTTCTTCATCAGTTCCACTTCATGAAATTATACTTTCTGAGTGCAAATGATTGCTTTATTGATAAAAATACCAAAATCGCTGTATGTATGCCTATAATATTTGAAGATTTCCCTCGATTTCTCTAGGATTCCATAATTTCCTTATCATGGTACCACCCTTGGGAAATCTAATTTCCAACTAAATAAAACGTCAAAATCGGTTCATAAACGACGAAGTTGGATAACAGACATATAAATATACATACGTGGGACACTCAGAAAGTTTTGCGAAACTAAAAAAAATTGTTCTATACGTACATATATTTTTATTAAATCTTTTCAAAGTACTTTCCACCAGCCTCTATACAAAGATTCATGCGCCTAAACCAGTTTTCAAAACACTTTTTCCAGTCCGCCGCAGACACCTCGTTTACAGCCTGCTCGAACGCAGCCAGCGCATCTTCCGGCGACGAAAATTGTATCCCTTTGAGCTGATTTTTTATTTTTGGGAATAAAAAGAAGTCACACGGTGCTAGATCAGGGCTGTAAGGAGGGTGACCCAGGAGTTTGACTGGCGTGCTGTCCAGGAAGTCCCTCGTTTTGAGTGCGGTGTGCGCAGGTGCATTGTCGTGGTGGAGCAGTAGCCCGCGGAGCCCTGTGTTTGGTCGCTTGTTGCTTATAACAGAGAAAACTTCTGGCAAACATTTGGTAGTATACCATTCGGCATTAATGCTTCTTTGATCCCGTAAGGGAATTGATACCAAGTGGCCAGTCAAATTAAAAAAGCTAGCGATCAAAATCTTACCCCCGCTTCTAGATCGCTTCACTTTGGTAGGCGTTGGCTCATTTTGAAACACCCAAACAGTCGACTGGCGCTTGGTTTCTGGGTCGTATTGATAAATCCAGGACTCATCACCTGTAACGATGTCGTAAACACGCCGAGACGAGCCTGCTTCAAATTTGTTAAGCATATCACGGCACCATTCCACCCGGGCCTGCTTCTGAGCATCGGTGAGGTTGTGCGGCACCCAGCGTGATACTATCCTCCTCACGCGAAGATGGCTGTGTAGAATCTCGTGAACGCTTCCCGATCCAATCTTCAATATGTGTTGAATCTCCTGATATGTAATTCGCCTATTGTCTTGGATTAAATTTTTCACTGCTAGCACGTTTTCTTCGGTAACAGCCGTCAAAGGGCGACCGCTTCTTTCGTCATCCCCCAAAGTTGGTCGACCGCGCTTGAATTCGTTATACCAACGATACACGGTTGCCTTGGAAGGGCCTTCATCCATGAATGCCATTTGAAGTCTATCGTACGATTCATCCGGTTTCAGGCGACACTTGAAATCGTATAAAATCATAGCTCTAAAATGTTCCCGGCGCAGATCCATATTTCAGTGAGACACAATACTTTGAATTAACTCGCAAAAAATGTGGAGGGAAATTTTGAAATTGGAACTTACTTATTTTTACTTATAAATAATCATATTTTCGAAAAACGTTATAACTGGCCAGTCTCCCATATATAAAAACTTTTTTTCGCAATACTTTCTGAGGGGCCTGGTATATACGGTCGAATTGAGCAACCTCCTCCTTTTTGGGGTGTCGGTTAAAAATAGGTATCAGGGATACTTTGGCTTTAACCCCGCAAAATGCACAGATTGTCTGGCAAATGCTACGGGAGCAAAATTGCGGGAAAAAGTAGTGTTTTTCTAAAATAGAATACTAAATAAAACGTATTTTGTAAATAAATCATAACATCACGTATTCTCAGAAGAGTTAGATAAAGAAATAACTCAGTATTTTTTCACAATGTTTAGCCTTCCTAAGCTTTTTTGAGATCTCACAACTCTCTGGGGGAGATAAGCCCGACACCGCGAAAAACACCGCGTCGTATAGTTGGCGATCAGTGCAAAACTTTGGCCGCTAAACAGGTGAAAAATAAAACTAAAACAACATTTAAGATAATGCTATGACTATAGGGTCCATTTAAGAGTCTGTTCCCTTTTTCACCTGCAGGTATAAATAAAAAGAAGAAACTTCAAACTCCGCTCCAACTGCGCTTTATTCTACAATAGTAGATTATGCACCGAGGGGCTAAAGTTGTGTCTTATGTCACGGGCGTCATATTGAATCTCGAGCGCAATGAAGGATTCGGGATTTAACTCACGATCCGAGCAAAGCGAGGGAGTTAATACAAGAATCCTGAATGCAGCGAGGGATTCAAGCTAGCCCAAGGCAAAGACACCTTTAGCCCAGAGGAGGATACTCTACTTTTTACACCTACTGTGAGAAAATAATAGCCATAGTACGAAAAACAAAGTATTTATTAAATAAACAAACAGTAAGAATAACATATTTAGAACTAGTTAGTTAAGTTAGGTAAGTTAAGTTTTTATTTGGTACGTTTATAGATGTTGATGTGGAATTTATTTGAGTATTGCTCGTCAATGCTTCAGAATCTTGTATTTGCAGAGGAGCATTTTGGGTGGTGAAAGTTGGTGAAGGTGGTGCATGAGGCTCAGGGAAAGATGGAATGTGATGGTGTGATGTTGAAGGTTGTGGTGAAAAAGAATCGATTCTAAATTCAATTCACATTATTGACCAGTGGGTCATAATGAAATCCAGTACAACATTATTGACCGGCTGTGCCCCCGGCCACTAATGACTCACTTTAGGTTAAGGTTGCTTGACATATAATTTGACATTTTCGAGCAGGTGGTGTGAAAATCCATTTTCTGTCTGACGCTGGCCCAAACCTAGCGAATGTTTACCAAATGTTTGTTTGATCTCGTCAGAATACTATGTGACAACATATGATTTCAAATAATGACATTACCATTTATTATTGTATTTTATACATTTTCTTTCTATTTTTAATCCGGAAAAAGAGGGGTGTTATAAGTTTCACGTGTGTTGCTGTGTATCTGTGTGACTGTGTATCTGTGTGTCTGTCTGTGGTATCATAGCGCCTAAACAGATGAACTGATTCTGATTTAGGTTTTTGTTTGAAAGGAGATTTTGTCGAGAGTGTTCTTAGCTACGGTTGAATAAAATCGGTTCAGCTGTTCAAAAGTTATGGGCGTTTTACTGTTTGAATCGGGGTGTTTTCGCAAGATAAATGTGTCGGGGGTTTTTTAATTTTTACTTGTTGGAAATCGGTGTCCATACCGCAAAAAAATGGTACCTACAAAAGACACTGACTTCCAAAAGCAAAATTATTGTCATTTTTGTTGTTTCACTGTGTTCTAAAGTTTTAATATTCAAGGCCTCGTGTTATACAAAAGATAAGTTCAAATCTCGTTTCAATTACACTCCATCCTACGCTCTACTCTCTGACTTACGCTTGCCCAAACCTTGCGAATGTTTGCCAAATGTTTGCCGAGATCTCAGTGACCTCTCTTGGGATCAGCTCGTCTATAATTGAGTGAAGAGGCCTACTAGCGGAGGAGACTGTACGATTGTTTGGTTGGATTCGGAGTGAGTGGGTATTGTGTGGGGAAAGTATCTGGTCGTAGATTGTGTTTTATTCTGGTGTAATTTTCGAGATTGTTAGAGTTAGTTATTTGTTTAACATCAGAAACTTCTGATTTTATAACATACTAGCTTGGAACCTGGGAATCTTTGAACGTGAGTTTCACCCTCTTCAAAACGTGGGATTAATTTGAAACTTTGCACACTTGTCAAGGACCGATGACAATGCAATAATTGAAATTCTTTCTCCCATTATCCTTACCAGGATCTTCAGGATTAGTGATTGGACTAAAAAGTAAAACATGACCAAAACTTAAAACAGCAGCATAAAAAACATGCTTTAATAGTAAAACCAAACTAAAAAGTACAAAATAATTTTCAATAAATTTAAATAAAGAATAGTGTGATATAAAAAACAATTTTTTTATTATACAAAAACGTGGGGTGCTTTCAATATATTTTCGAAATGACTACTTTTACCAATATCTGTTAATAAAATATTATAACAATTAACATCAAGCACTCCATGCTTTTTTATAATAAAATACATTTTTTTGTTAATCACATTTTCTTAATTTAAATTTATTGACAATTATTTTCTACTTTTTAGTGTTTTTATTAAAACTATTTTTTTTCTGAAATTAGGTGTTTGAGACAGATTACGACTGCTATGGGAAAATGAACGTTGCTACGTGATTTTCCACACAGGTCAGTCATGATGTGATTAACCGATTATCATCACTATCTTCAATTATACCTAATTTGAATAGTCCTGGCTTTTCTATAAGGAGAAGAGCCCTTTATCCTACCGTGGGACAGTTACCAGCTATGATTTTTATTAATATCTTGTTTTAGTCTACATTTGGGCCACTACTAGATATATGCTAGCTCGATTACTCTATTTTTGTTATCACTATTTTATAGATTTTGGCAATCTTGGAGAAAAGAAGGCTATTAATAATAATATAATTATCTAATGTTAATCTCTCGTCCTCATTATTTGCGTTTGGCACCCGGAAGTGTCCCATTTTCTCATGAAAATACCTAGTTTGATGGACTCAATAATTGTTTGTTTGGCCTCATAATAGGATTGATGTCTATTTGTTTGTTTATGTTGTGCGTTTTATTGCGTTTCTATGTTAATGGTGGACGAAAATGGTTCTGAGTGTTTATTATTTTGTGCGATTTTCTTCTTAGGGCGAGATTTTCCCTTTGTGTTGTCATTGTTTTTATATTTGTGAAATAGGGCAAGTGGAATGTATGTATTTTGTTTTTATAAGTTTTGCGGATTCCGGAATACACCATCATTCATTTTTCATTTAGATAATTTTTAGGCCTTAAAACAGGGAAATGATTGAGATTGTTTTTTAGAACTTCAAAAATTAAGGTACCTTTCTGATGACGCGATGCAATTTAAATAACGTCGATAGGCAATTATTGCGCACGTATTTTAAAGAAAATTTCTGGTGCAAATCGGTTGAATTGGATCGCACTTGCAATTTAGCTTAGTCAAAATTTATTGGTGTGATATAAAATCTAATCGTGAGCCATGGAAGATTGCTTAGAGCGAATAGCAGGGATAGTAATTTAATAATATTAGTAAGGAATTATTGTAATATCAATAGAAGATTCAGAGGTTATGCAAACCAACGAGTCCTCTAAAAACTTGAAACAATCAAGTTCTCAAAGTAATCCTATCGGAACAACTACTGATTTAGCAGTTGTTCGTATATTGTACAAGGGATTCTTCGGAGAAGTACTAGTTAAAAAATTATAATAGATTCGTTTTTTAATTGCTCTTTAAAATAGATGCATATGTGGAGAAATGATTGTCGTTAGTTCCACCTCGGCATTGAAATCTAAGAGTAGTCTATACCAATATTATAAAGAGGAAAGATTTTTTTGTTTGTTTGTTTGTTTGTACCGAATAGGCTCCGAAACTACTGGAACGATTAGAAAAATTCTTTCACCATTAGATAGCTACATTATTCCTGAGTGACATAGGCTATTTTTTAATCCCGAAAACGGGTCCTGTGGGGTGGCCCACGGGAGCGAAGCCGCGGGCAACAGCTAGTCACAAATAAAACGGATAATTCAGTAACCAAATAAAACCATGAATTGAAAAAACATTTTCCAACTTTGTCTTCAACATCGGTAATCCTTTAGGTTGTGGTAACAATTTTCCTTCAAGTGTTTCTACCGTAGACAGTTTGCAATACTACAATAATAAAAAGCTCGTTTGCTCATATTCAAGCCACGTTACTTCTTCAAACATAATTTTGGTAACAAGAGAGGCTAACTTAAAGTAACTTACTTGAGAACTTAAGATGTCGCTTGCTGTTCATAACTTAGTTGTATCAAGTAAACATCGGTAGCGTTAGTATTCACTTAATTCTGATTAAGAAGTTGTCTTCATCACTGTAGTTGACTTGTATTACTTAAAATTGTGTATTTGATTTATGTGTATCTTTAGTAGTTTGTTTCAAATTATCCTTCATATCTTTAGAAGCAATTATTTACTAAAAATTTCTCGCAATTTGAAAACTCTTCTAAAGCTGCCTTAGCTTTTCCAGTCCTTTAGATATTTATTGTAAATAAATCAGTAGATGTTAAGGACAAAACCATTTTTTTGCAATTTCTTTATTTTGCAGCATATAGGAACGTACGCTCTGGGAGCATTCGTTCGTGAGCATTTATAAACAAGCAATCTTAGGCAAGCAACAAATGCTTCACTTTCGAGCAAAACTATGAACGTTCGTGTTCGCGTTCCCTTGCGAGCTTGGAGTATTCGAATACCATTTTAAATGTCATTCATTCGGTAATACGATTGACCAAGAAGGTCACAAACACTTAAGATCAAGAAACTGTTCCTTGCTTACAAGTGGCCAGTAATATTCCTATATGACTTACTTGACTTAATGTCCTTTAACCCCTAGATGGGGCAGAGGGCGTCCACAGATGTCCTCCATCGCGATCGGTCTTGAGCTTCACGCTTCACCTCGCTCCAAGTCATTCCGATGCTCGTCGCTTCTGCCAACACTGTGCGACGCCAGGTTTGACGGGGACGGCCACGCTTTCGTTTCCCCTGGGGTTTCCAGTCCAAAGCTTGTTTGGGTATGTGATCGGGACCCCTTCGGAGCGTGTGGCCAATCCATCTCCACTTGCGACGCTTGATCTGGCGGTCGATCGGGCTCTCGTGGCATTTCTCCAACAGCTCTACATTGGGGATGGTCTCGGGCCAGTAAACTCCGAGAATACGACGAAGACAGCGGTTGACGAAGACTTGTGAATTCCTATATATATACTCATTTATTTCATTATCTGAATACCCGCTTTCGAGCGTTTTATTTGCGTGAACATTCGAACGCGAGCCGTTTCTGCGAAATCGTTGCGAAGTCCACACCGGCTAAAGTTCGCGCTTGCGTGTAAGCTTTGTAACGCTCGGCTCAACGTCCACACAACTCGAATATTAGACGAAGAATGCTCATTACACGTAAATGCTCTCAGTGAGGACGCTCATTAAAAAGAAAGGCCGAAATTTTCTAAAACTGCTTGAAACCTGCTGGAGTTACTCATTATTATCTATTTGAACTACATCACTCGAATACAATATGTTCGTCTTTTGTGTGCATAATAAAATAAGTAAAATGTAAGTTCCAGTTAGAAGGGTGTACCAAACCCCAAACTGTAAAGAAACATGAGCCTTCCCAACTGTGTCAGCACAGTTATCTCCTCGACTCTTGACATTAATCAATTCAATAAAGACTAACCTATATCAAATTCTAACGACACAATTTAATAATAAAAGGTACTCCACATAGCGGAAACTCTCCCTTACTACAATAGGTATATAAAATATATACATCTACGTTCAGCCCACGATATCCTCATAATATCTTCACACCGTAATCTTGCGTGTTCGTGACCAGAATCTAATGAGGTTATATGATGCCACCTGTCCAGAAAAAATGGAGGGGAAATGGTCCTGCTGCTTAGGAATTATTTCCTTGTTGTGTTTTTTACTATAACTTTGGCACTCATTTTGGTAATCGTTGATCACAAGAGACTTTTCAAGAGAACTGTTATAATTTAAAGATTTTCTTTTCTTTACAAAAACCAAACGGTGTATGAGTACAAAAACAGACGATCCATTTTGGCCAAGGTTCTAGCTAACAGACATACTTAGTAAAACTTGATGAAGTTCTTCGTAGATAAACCTCAGAATCTTCAGATTTCCAACTCTAGCACGTCTGTACTAGAGTCAGACAAGACTCCTAGTTGAAGTATCTGTTCGGTATCTTCATCAGTAGATCAAAGCTCTGTAGTTCTTGTTAAAACTTTAACATCGTAGAACTTAGAGTTCGCTGCATAAGAGGTCATTCGAGGAAAAACTAACCAACCTTACCTATATCCGCCAACTTATTACTGTGTCCTGATTTAAAGAGGTGCTTTGAAATGACTAGCACAATAGACATTTTAACCCACCTGTAGCCAAGTTGAAAATCAATAATCGATAACGCTAGAAGAAAACGAATATGATATGGAAATGACACATCTGAACGTGAAGTCTCGTGGTCAGACCAAACAAATAGAAGGCCTTTACGATTGTAGAAAGAGATTCGATACGAAACGTTTGTAACTTGGCTAGAGGGGCACATGGGATGAATACCGTCGAATTAAATAATAATAATTACATTAATTACATCTCATTGCGTCTATATGATCGTACCTGCAATTTTACTTAGTAAATTCGCTTACCGGTTTAATTTAAATAGAATAGCGTCGAACCAACAGGAAGGTTGCTTACTGTATCCTGGTTTTAAGGATTACTTGTGAAATGACAAGCATCTAAACTTTTTCTCAGAAGGAATCAAGGCAAGGATAAACTTTGCTTTCACACGTGTTTACAGATAAGGTTTACCACGTCAAACAGCGATACCAAAAAGTTTTTTCTTACTTTATAAGTCAAAAATCTCGCAACACTTAATGTATCTTTCAACCATCTCCCATAAATATGTATATCCGTTTTTTCTCCGAAACTTACGATCATTACTTCCAGTAGAAGTTACTTCAAAAGAACCAGATTCTTTGACTGGAGAGCTTTGTAACAAATATGATTTGTCAGATCTTTTCTCCGAGACGGCATATATGCGGAAATAATGAGGGATTGTTCTGTCTGTCTGTGTGTGTTATGTATGAATGTTTTATTGTTGTGAAGTCGTGTTGAAAGTTTAAAAGGCTGTGAAATGTGATAAGTTGGGAATGGTTAAGTGGTTGAATTTAGAGTTTTTTGCAGAAAATACGAATGTGTTGACAAGTGGCTTTTGAGAACTCTTGTAACAAATGGAATTTATTACAACATATGAAGTGATAATTTATATTCTGTTTATCTTTCCACCTGCCATGTTCTGCTTTGCACCACCCTAAGGTCGACTCGTAGGAAATGCCAAAGGCATTAAGTTCGTCTTTGTACAGTGTTTTTACTTGTGCATAAAGTTTTACTAAATAAATTTGTTGCAATTATCTCGTAAGTAAGGCAAGTTACCCGCTAAGCAACTACGAATATTTTTTTAACCGATTTGCCGAAAAGGAGAAGGTTCTATGTTCGATTACAAATAAAATAATAAAATTTGTTTTTTTGTTTATGTTCACTGCTTTCTCCGTCAATCGAGAAAAATATGAGACTACCTCGGAAAAGTACTTTTCCGAGGTTGTCTCATATTTTGGTGAAGAACTTTGAATATATACAATAGAATTCTTCAATAAATGTCGGCAAATCTCTCAGAATTCTTGCTATCGCATGTCTGTTTATTGTAAATTAAGGTAATAAATCTGAACATACAACCTCCTCATTTTTGGGCTGTTGGTTAAAAAGTAATGTTTCCATGAACCTACTCAAATTTAAAAAGGTCAAACTCCGTCATCTCACTAAGATCTTGAAAATACGACACGTTCACATAGGTACTCCAGTTGAACGTACTTAGTTTAAGACCAACTTAAGATCGGGATGAGAGTCCCAAGAGCTTCTCAAAGGCTCTTAAAGGGCAAATCTCCCGCCAAAGGGAAGGGGCAGCAATTAATACGAACAAATTAACTACGAGTCGCTTCAGCTTGTTCATTTTGTTAGAAGTTTTTTTTGTTTTTTTTAATAATTTACGGCACTTTGATGGCTAGAGTAGTAGGTGTTTTTGGAAGATAAATTAAGTGTTTTGTTGTTGTTGAAGTGAGGTTTTCCGACTTAAAGAAATGTTTATTTTAGGTGGAGTCAATGATGCATTTAAAACAAAATTTTTAGAGAGCTCACTGACAGCGCGAAGCAATTTACATTGTGTAGTATTTCTATGAAAGTTTCAAGTCTGCAAATCGGTCAAATTGGATCCATGTACTTTTAATTTCGCTTAGTAGAGATCGTTTATCGGTGTGACATAAATTGGGTCACGTCTAGTCATCAGGACAGTCGCTTAGATATTATTACCTAGACTTAATCCATATTTATATTCTTTATTCTATTGATCACAGAGACATCAATGAACATTTGCTTCTTGGTTGACATGATGAAGTCGATCTCGTTTTTAGTTGCACAATCGGAGCTTTGCCAGGTCTACTTCTTGTGCTCACACTTTCCAAAAAAGGAAAAAAAAAGATCTCTATAAAACTTGCTGGAAACTAGGTGACCTCGGTGGTTCCGACGTCCAACTCCAAATTGCCGCACTTGCAGCTCATCCTCGTCTCATGTGCCCAGTTTCGCGTTGACCCCCATGACAATGGTGAAGTGAGTTTTGAAACCATGCATGGCTCTAGAAATATCCTCGTACATGGTCTCTACCTCGTCGTCGGGGTGTGCCGAGTACGGGGCGTAGACCTGTATGACCTTCAGCGAATATCTCGAGGATATTCTGAGTATACGGTACGCTCCCCTGGTCGACACACTCTCGATCTTCACCACGTTGTTCACAAAGGAATTGTGGACGATAAACCCAACACCACCCTGGGACTGCCGATCACTCTCTCGGAAATAGAGCAGGTTACCGAATTTGAGGATTATCGAGTCCTCCCCCTCTCTTCAGACTTCAGATAACCCTATAATACTCCATCGTGACCAACCATAATTTTCTTTAAAAAAAAATTAGTAAAGCGATCGCAGTTTGTTGTTGCAGTGTGCACAGAGAACGCTGCTACCTATTTTTTGGTGTGTCTCTTAGTCGCCTTTTACGTCACCCAAGGGAAGATATGAAATGGTGGAAAATGGACATCCTTTATGCTAGTCCAACTGCAAAAACTGTTCCGCTTCCTAAATGGCACTATTGAATGCTACGTCTACAGTCCTCAAAGTCAGGAGACGGTACATTCACGAACACAGCGGAAAGCAATTAATAATCATTTGCTGGAAATATTTCTTTCTTCAGTTTTTTTTTACATTGAAAATGGTTTTCTTAGGTGTGTTAGGTCGTTATAATTGTATCGTCCTCTGACGATACAATTATAACGACCTAACTCGTTATAATTGTATCGTCAGAGGAACTATTTTAAAAAAAATTCCTAGTAAACTAGAACTTCACTAAAGTATAAACTATCTAGCTGTCATATTGACAAATAGACCTTAGGGTCTAGACTTTAGGACTGGGGTCTGGGTCTTAGGGACAAGTGCATTCGATGTCAGCGATGGCGATGGCCAAAATGTCAAAATGCCAAAATGTTAAGGATGGATCTCGTGACATTTTTATCACTCCCAAACATTTTTGATTTTCTTTTTTTAATTTTGCATTTATTTCTATCACCACGCTTTCTATGATGTAATGTCACTTGCCTCAGGCCTCTTGTCATTTTATGACGGGCAACTGACATTCAACGTTGTCCTAAAGGTAATAAGCAATTAATTTCCTTGACTATTTCCTCAAAGAAAGCTCGTTTAGTACGTTACAATCAAAAGCGAAAAGCAGTAAAAGTCGCTTCCTAAATGGCACTATTAAACGCTACCTCTACAGCCCTCAAAGTCAGGACAAGGTACAGTCGCGAACACGACGGGAAGCAATTAATGATCGCACAAATTGACTCCGACTTCCATTCGTCTTGTTCATTTTGCGGAAACATTTCTTTTACTTGTTGTTTTAAATGAGTTTTAGTAGATTTTTTGAGATGTTTTTCTCTGATTTTTGAAGTCGTAAGTTTTTTGTGTGTTTATGGTGTTTTATTGGTGTCCTCTGTTTTATTTATTTATTTATATATTAAAACTGCCTGCAATATAAAAGTACATAGGTTGAGGCATTCTCTACAGTCAACCAATGGCGGTGAAGAGATAGCATGGTGCATAAAAATTCAATAATCATATTATAAACGCAAAATTTGTAGAAAAGTACATAGTTCAAATAAATAAACATACTATACATTGTACATATATAAAATAGATATATGCTATATGTTTTCTGATAGACAGAAAGAGATTGAAAGAAAGAAAAACTAATTAACCGCTCCTCAAAATATTTCTTGATTTGATACTGTCTATTTCAAGTTGAAACTTATATAATGGACTGTAGTTACATAAGGCTCAATGATAAATGATTTTATTTCTGTTAGTTGGTTTTTACAAACACTTTTACATTTCTAACATATTTTTTTTAAAACTATATGAGGTCGGCGTTTCCTATCTGACTACTCTGAGAAGAAAGGCCGAAACAAACTCAGAGGTTACAGTCTCTTTTAAAGTCCTGACAAAATTTTGGTTAGATCATGTGAAGACCATGTAGACTGATGTCTGAAATGGTCTTTTGAGGAAAGAACCAGCCAATTTGAGTGGACCTGTCCAGTCATTGCACGCATTTGTCAATGACCGAGCAGCTCAACTCAGAATTTAAGGAGCTCACCGATTCGATGAACAATACCAAATAAAGAAATAAGGCTGTTTGAATAGTCAAATCAGAAACACACATGTTTTTATGTGGAATCAGTTTTGTTTATTTATGGTTTTAACAACAAGGACATTGACATTTAACAGGACATAATTTTTTGGAGATATCTGATACCAAGGCAATAACTTCCCAACATTAATTCATCTGTTCGTTATGAAGGTAAAATTTCTCTCATCAATCAGCCTTCGATATTGAATGATCTATTTGATTAAAAGCGATGTTCCCGTAATGTTATTACTTCAGGATTACATCGTGTAGTACAAGAGCTCGGGCATAATAATTGGATAATATGCCAACAGAATATCAAAATAATAGGCTAAATTAATTACACGTTGAACCGTATAACCTTTAACTTGTTTGATTGGGTAATTAATAAGTAATCAATTTTATAATAAAGTTCGAAATATTATTTGTCAAAGTACATCATTGCCTTTTTAACCGACTTACCAAAAAGGAGGAGGTTCTATGTTCGAATTCTTGTATGTTTTTTTTTTTTTTTTTTATGTATGTTCACCGATATCTCCGTCAATTGTGGACCGATTTTGAAAATTCTTTTTTTGTTTGAAAGAGTATGTTTCGAAATTTGTCCCATTTTAATTTGGTGAAGGTCTGATTAAGAACTTCGGAGATACACAACAGAACTCTTCAATAAATAACGGCAAAACTCTCTGGATTGCTGCAATCGCATGTCTGTTTGTTGTTTATACCATTTCATAACATAACATCACGCCAGTACGCTCTAAAGGGGTACGCAGATCTCTCATTTCACCGGTTATGTTCAAGTTTCATGTTATTCGGTTAATCTATTCTGGAGTTATAGGGACCTTAATAAACAACTTGCTATTAGTAATTGGTGGTAATTGGTAGGTAAAACTAAAAAGGGAAAAATAAAAACTTTTTTGCAAAAAAATACTACCGACTTCCAAATGAAAAACTACAAAGTGAAAAATAACTTAACTTTTGGAAGTCGGTGTCCATATCGCAAAAAAAATGGTTCCTACGAAAGACACTGACTTCCAAAAGTTAAGTTATTTTTCACTTTGTAGTTTTTCATTTGGAAGTCGGTAGTATTTTTTTGCAAAAAAGTTTTTTTCCAACTATATTTGGGGCTGGCTTCCAGTCTAACCGGGTTGAGTTGAATACTAGGCTATCTGATCTCTCCTCCAAGTAACTATAGGTAATAAATATAATAGGTACTGGTTTTCAGATTGACTCCGTATCAAAATAGTCCTATTCTTAAAATTACCTTTTTCCATTTTCTTTTGTTAACGTGGCTAAACTTTCAAAAGGCGCCTGGACTTTTGGAAGTGTACGATTGTACCTCACTAAAACCACTCCGGTGATCACGATCGGTACGTAGACCCCGTGACCTCTCAAAAGACCACCCTGGAACCCCATCTATGCAACGCCTTAGGGTACATCCCACGGGAGACTAAAGAAGCACCTTCCCTGAGCCTCGCTGTGCACGGCAGCACATGATCACTGTGCCACCGTCTTTCCTGGAGTCACTTGGACAGAGTCCGCAAGCTGACCGCTCGCGACCCCGGAGACCCGCCGGCTTATGATGCGGGCGGCGTTTCGACGTTTTAGGCGTAGAGGCGGTTGCCTCAACGGCGCCTTCTACTCCGAGTGGGACCGACCCTCTCATGATCCCGCTCGGCAGTCTTAAAATTACCTAGTACCAAAATATCCTAAAAACAAAAGAATGGGAACCTTCCGAACTTGTAACAACTGCCTGAAACCTTCAAATAACAGCCTGAATCAGAGCCTTAACTTTTGAAAACTAAAAATTGCAAATTCGTAAGTACTCATGAATCGAATTTAAATACCAATCTATTACTTGGAATACGCCATGATTATAAAACAGTAAACTGACAGACAGTGCCGACCTCAAATAACATTTGAATGTAACAGTATGAATTGATTCTTATCAAGATTTTCAGCAAAGAAAACTCAGTAAGAACATAATTTTAAATAACTAAATAAATCCCGGCAAAGATATCAAATCAAACCTCTTCAGTCGTTACTTTATTAAATGAAATCAAATCATAAAAACATATACGGCAAATCCGTTTATCTTGAAGATTTTTTTATCAGT
This sequence comes from Orthosia gothica, assembly GCA_949775005.1. Taxonomy (NCBI): domain Eukaryota; kingdom Metazoa; phylum Arthropoda; class Insecta; order Lepidoptera; family Noctuidae; genus Orthosia; species Orthosia gothica. The sequence goes on from OX459067.1 coordinate 14,338,581, forward strand.
CAAAGGGAATTCTTACCCACTTACTGATTTTTTCACATAATTAGATTTTCTTCAATTGAATTTTATGTTTCGAGTCAAGTTTTTTATGCTTAGAAATGTGTTTAATTTTCTTTTGCTGCCTATAACTAGAGTATCAGTGGCTTCATTATTAGGGTTCCGTACCCAAAGAGTAAAAACGGTACCCTACTACTAAGACTCAACTGTCCATCTGTCTGTCTGTCTATCACCAGGCTGTATCTCATGAACCTTGATAGCTAGACAGTTGAAATTTTCATAGATGATGTATTTCTTCTATTGCCGCTATAACAAAAAATCAGAATAAAATAAATATTTAAGTGGGACTCCCATACAACAAACGTGTTTTTTTGCCGTTTTTTGCGATAATGGTACGGAACCCTTCGTGCGCGAGTCCAACTCGCACTTAGCCGGTTTTTTTACAAGCTTAACCGTAGTTTGAATAATATTGTAGCACTAACTCGCTAGTTCCCTCGACTTTGGTCCCGTGGCGTATCCTGCAGAAACCATGCATTTATCCGGCATCCCAAATAGCCTATGATACTCAACAATAGTGTAGTTGTTATCAATGAAAGATTTTTTGTAATCGGATCAGTATTTCTAGAGATTACCCTTAACAAACATACATTATAATTCAACTCAACTCTGCGCTCGGTGTTATGTGTGCGTGCGATGTGCGTACGCTTGTAAATACACAGCTTCAATTAGTGTGGCAGTGACTCGGAAGTGCAAACAACCACACATGCTTACCCACACAAAGAACCGCGCGCAAAGATGACTTTAACTGTCTTATTATATTAGTTAAAATAACCTTAATTGATGAACTAAAATAACAGAAAAGATTATTCTGCGCCTTCGTTTTATACCTGAAATATTTTTCACTGGCTTGCTGTTATTCAGATACCAATAATTTAAAAAGTAGTGTTGTCATTGTTTTCTTTTTAGGGTTCCGTACCCAAAGGGTAAAAACGGGACCCTATTACTAAGAATCCGCGGTCCGTCTGTCTGTCTGTCTGTCTGTCACCAGGCTGTATCTCATGAACCGTGATAACTAGACAGTTGAAATTTTCACAGATGATGTATTTTTGTTGCCGCTATAACAACAAATACTAAAAACAGAATAAAATTAATAAAATATGCCGTTTTTTGCGATAATTGTACGGAACCCTTCGTGCGCGAGTCCGACTCGCACTTGGGCGGTTTTTTGACCTTTAAGTCGAATAAACAACGTCATATTTCGTTTATGAACACAAAAGGGGAAATACGTATGTACAAAAGGAGTTGGACATTGGAAACTCTTTGACATTTTTCGGGCATTTTTTAATTAATATTGCACTGTAACGGGTAATTTGTCCGAAAACCCAACAAATTGGTTTATGACCGTGAAAGTATAACTGCAAGTTTAGGTCCAAAGTTTTTCAGTAACGATGAATCACTCTGCCAAGCACCCATGGGACACAGATGAATAACAGTGTTTTACATGGGGCGACTGCCAGCCTGAAGAGCAGCTGTAGTGGCCCAGTGGTATTGGCCGCGACTCACAAGTTGTAGGTCGTGGGTTCGAACCCAGGCAGGCAATTTAGTTTGTGTAAATTATTTCATCACCACTGCTCTCAAAACGGTGAAAGAAAACATCAAGAAGAAACCGGCATGTCCTTGAACCAAAAATGTATGTGATATCCACCAACCCGCACTGGGCCTGCGGGCACAGATTACTTGCTGCGGGGTGGATTATGGTCCATCCCCTCTCACAGAGAGGAGGCCTGTGTCCCAGCAGTGGGAACATGAAAAGGCTGATGATGATGATGACTGTTTGCATATCTTACCTCCAATACTCAGTTAAGATATCCCTAGCGAAATTATTAGTAAGATTTTCAACAGTTATGTATGTCCAACAGCAGACTGATATGTAATATTCTTCCATCTTGTCGGCAAGCAAGTTAATTAAGCAGCACGATATTAAGTAAATTTCATCATCATATCAGCCGAAAGACGTCCATTGCAGAATGTAAACCTCTTCCAAGCGTCGCCACACTGACCGGCCCCTTGCGTCTGTTTTTTTTTTTTTATTCACAATACTGATGTACAATCGAGTATACATAAAATAATGTAAACAAAAAAAGTCTAATTGACATCTACTAGATGTGAATCTTACATGCACATTTTAGAAACACTTATTATGTGTTTAAAAACAAAAAATAATTCAAGAAAATAAAAAATAGTGCTTAAACCGCTAACAGATGATGAAAAATAACAAAAGATCAAAAAATAAATTAAATCAAATATTAAATTATAATCAAAACACAATTGAATCTAATCAATCAGCAAAGCATCAGCATCCAGCGGATCCCCCCAATTTTAACCGGGTCATCGGTTTGCCGAGTGGGGCTTTCACAGGCGCGAAAACAATGGCAAACCTTTGAGAATATAGATAGTAAGTATAGCACTTCCAATTCATCCCAACCCCTAAAGATTATTCTCATGACAAAACAACAATTTACTAGCTTTTTTTTTTGTTCCGGGGTGGAAAATCCTCATCGGATGTCCTCCGCCCTGGGGGGGCGGAGGGGTCTGTCAGACTCCTACTGACTAAAAACCACCCCGGTGTTCCATCTCACACCTACGTTGGGGGTCGCGGGAACAATGATACTTCCGCAACCCCCGGCTAGTGCCGCCTCTGTGGGCCACGGTCCCGGGTTGGAGGGGGAGTGAGGTGTTTGACTCCCCCTGCGACGTCTAAGAGGGGCGCGCGTAGAACACTACGCGCCGCCACCTCGGGTCCTGATGTGTGGGGGGCGACGGACGTCCCAGAGTCCGTCGCCCCTGGACCCATTTAGGGGGGCTGGAAGAGGGCGTTGTCCGCCCTCCACCGACGCCCGGCGCGTCTGCTGTGGATCGGGTTAGCAGATGAAATCTCCCTCTCCCTCTCCGCAGCCTCCTTCTGCGAGACGACTGTTTCGCAGAAGGATACCTCCGCGTCCCAGGACTCCTCGCTGCCGACCATAGAGTCGGCTACGGCCGGCAGCGACATGTCACTGCCTACTTCAGAGATGAGGGCACGGCGTGGCTCCTCCCAAGCGGCACACTCTGCCAGCGTATGCCGCACCGTGTCCTCCCGGCAGTCGACGCAGTGGTGACACCGGGCGTCCGGCTCCCTGTTTATGCGAAACAATTTACTAGCTTACCTTAAACTGTGCCTTAACCATATTTAAATATGAACACCTCTCTTCTTCAACCAACACAACGATTTCATTCTTCTCAGCCCATCCACCGCACATACAATCTACAAAATTATAAGCACTTCTTAACGAGAACTTCCCCGTAGCGGGTGCATATTAGAAATGCCGACTTCCAAGTTTTACTAAATAACTTATGAAAAGTGAAGTTTTCCGCCTGTAGTAGAGTTTCTTGCGCTGGGTGGTGTAAGTTAGAAGCTTAAGGTTGAACTAGTCGACGGCACGAACTATTTTGTGCGCGGTGTCAAAATGCATGCTATCTTATCCGACAACACGTTCGAAAGAAATAGATGCTGTGATGAGGAGTAAGAAGCTAGTTCGTGTACGAAATAGCACTTTTGCACGTTTGTAGCGAAATGGATGATGATTTAGGACGAAAACGAGCGCGCGATTTTTTATAAACAGACCTTTGGGAGTCTAGATATCATGATAAAACTACTAAATGTATATTTTCAAAATAAAATTATTTGCATTGTTGAATTACTTATCTATCCCTGTATGGAGGCCGTTTTGCAATTTTCCTTCTTCTTATGGTATTTATCTCCGCCCAAAGATGCGTTAAAATTAGTGTTGAAATATGGAACTTTCGACGCTCATAACTTTCAAATATATTATTTTTTTACATTTTTGTTTCCATACAGGACTAGATAATGATGAGACAAATTGATATCATTTTTTATTTTGAACGTACATCGTCAAACAGTGGAGTAATATCTAGACTACGTTTGTATGGAAGAATTTTCAGCTAGTGTAACCTTAATGTAATTGTATGGCAAGTTTTGTGGTGAGGATGAAGTTTTTATGGAAGTTTGAGCCCGATGAATTTGTAACAGTTATTGTATTTGACTAGAATTTATGATGTGAATTTGCCTGACGGAAATCCTTACTATATCTATACTACAAGTAATATCATAAAGCTGAAGAGTTCGTTTGTTAGTTTGAACGCGCTAATCTCAGGAACTACTGGTTGGAATTAAAAAATTATCTTTGTGTTGGATAGTCCATTTATCGAGGAAGGTTATAGGCTATATAAAATCACGCTAAGACCAATAGGAGCGGAGCATAAATGATAAATGATGTAAAAACGGGCAAAATATTCCTTTTTGAGAGCTTTCGTTGCGTGCGCTGCATAAGCGGTTAAAGTTACGCAACATTCATGTATGTAGGGTAGGTAGCGTAGGGTAGGTAGGTAGCCTGTTGATGGCAGCGAAGCCGCGTGGGACAGCTGGTAATATTATAAATTCGATAATAACTTTATCTGTCTGTCTTTCTGTTACTTTTTCACGCCTTAACCACTGAACGGAATTCAATGATATTTGGCAAGGAGATAAATGACATGCTTAGGAAGGAACCTATGTCCTTACTACAAGTATAAAATAAAAATTGGTAGGTAGGTAAGGTAGGGTAGGGTAGGGTAGGATGCAGTAGGTAGGGTATTTTTTTTTTTAGTATTTAGTTTAGTTAGTGTAGGTAGGGTAGGTAGGTAGGTAGGATAGGTAGGTTAGGGAAAAATAAATGTTAGGTAGGTAGGTAGCCAGTTGACGGAAGCGAAGCCGAGAGAGAAAGCTAGTATATTGAAATATCACAAACCAATGATTTCATAATAGATTGTTTTGTCAATACTTTCAAATTAGACTTAGAATGTGGACTGTATCTAAAACCGTCATCTCTTGGTTTAAATCTTTATGCTTTTTATGAAAGGACTAGTTTCATTCATTCGTATTAGCCGTAAACAGTTTGATGACAGCCTTAAAATGATAAATAGAGTATTAATCAACACTATCAACCATAAAAAACCTATAATCTACGCGTAGCAAAATCTCGTAGCAAACCTCGTAGTAGTGGCGTAGCACCATCTCAGTAAAAATGTCTCGTAGCAGTGGCGTAGCGCTTATTCATCGCGTAGACTTCACATCCATTGATGACGTAAGCATTTATTTTCTTCTGTCTTCTTTCAACTTGTGCCATACTCTAAAGCAGCTGGCGTAAATCTCTAGAGGGGGCGTAATTAAATTATGATATTACGCCATTTTGCTGCGGTGACATAGTAGACTTTTGTATTTCTAAATTTAAAGTTTATGCACAAGTGAAAAACACTGTACAAAGATGGGCATAATGCATTATGTCAGTTTTTTCCTTGAAATCATAATATGGGCAAGACAGAAGCTTTTTTTAAAGCCTGAACGGTCAACGCACTGGCAAAGGCCTGACAACTGGGCTTATCCCAGTTGTAAACGACCCTTTATGCCTATTGGCCTTGTTTGTTCTGTCTCCTGCTTGATATGGAGTAAAAATATTTTGTTTACTTATTTTAGTCCCCCGATTTTGGCAGGGTGCGTAGTAGTGCTATAGGTATTCTATTCACCTACCAATCAGATTGTTTCCTTACACATAATTGTTTTGTTAGGAAACACCATCTAGGTGTTCTAGATAGGATAGCTGGATACCATGACTGAGAAATTATACATAATAGCAGTACATGGCCAGTCTTAATGCATTTTCACTCTGAAAAGGCAATTATACATACATTTTGCTCAAGTAAGTGTTTAGAAAATTCGATACAAGCCATTTAGCGCTTCTAGTTGACCTAGAATTCTGTCTGGGCTCTATAAATAGATAGCACCTATGTAATTCTAGTACATAGACATCACTTACTTGAGATGATGTGTCTGTGTATGCTGGCATGGACGTTTCTATGCGTCTGCCGATGGGTCGCTGCGTCCAGGGACATTTGGTGCCTGGTCAGTTATAGATATGCTGTCTGAAGCATTACCTTCGTCGACCCTCATGCAGGCGCTTAGACTCAGTCACAATGCAGAGCTAATATATAGCTATATGCACACATACACAGACGTTAAAGCTATGGAACAACGCAATATTTCGTATTCGGCCGCTTCACGGCACCTTAAGCAGGAGAAAGGCTGGTGGTACACCCATCAGGGTACCGCCATTCGGCAGCCCAGTTCTCCAGCTACTCAACCACACTTCCAGAAGGAGCCTAGCTCTGGTGGTTGAGGAGCTAATCGACCTAACATAGGGCGAGGTTCCATGGTTTTTTCATGTAAACAAAGATGTAATAAGAGATGCTGCTTCGAGGGTCGGACATATATCCACCAAACTTCTACCATGGGATAGCCCATCGCGAAGGCTATCCGATGGTGAATGTTTGGTGAGGATCCGCCCAGCAGCTTGACCACAAATTGAGCTTATGAGCCAAGATCGGGGGCATAAGCTAAACTTTCGTACCTTCACGCGGCTGTACGCCTGAAGGTTATCAATATAACCATGACACGTATGTGTGTCGACGGCCCAGTAGGAGGGCTCCAAGTCCCTCGCTGGTACCCTAGACCTAAAGGGTCTAGTTTTAGAATAAAACCAATTGTAAAGCATTAAACTGGCGGGAATTCCCTTTCTTTTGTGTTCTCCCTACGAGAACTCCCTGATGGTAGAGGCTAGGGACCTGGATCAAAGACCGGAGGGAAGGTCTTCTTCAGACCTATCCAAAGACGTCATCACGTCATCCGAATCGGTTCAGTGGAAGGGTAGTTTCCGTCAGTTCTAAGCTTAGAGTCGTAGGTTATATTTTTCGAAATAAAAAGTTTTTGCGCACGGAAAATCGTGGTCCTCGTTGCAGTCGAGTTTGTGTGAACGATAGTGCGCAGGCGCATTATCGTATTGTAGCCATTATTTCACCTAAAGTCGTTTCCACGCATCATTGTGTAGCGAGGGCCATGAAGAGACGTCGCTTCTGGCCATGAACAAATAGTTTTTTATTTAATCCGGACATCACTTCTCACCTCAACACACTTGGCGGCCTTCCAGTAACTCCAGGGTCCATAGTTACCAGATGACAACTGAACAATAGGTGCAAGGGGCGTCAACGCGTTCAAACAGGAGCCTTACAACCTCCTGATTGCCTGTCGGTCTTGGACGATCACGTCCGTCCCGTACAACAGTTAAATTCATTCTCCGAGACTTGGTCGAGCTTAATTGCCTCGGCGCTTTTCTGGTGGTCACCACTGTTGATTCTGGCTTTCAAGAGTTGCAGTGGTTTGTGAATAGTGCGGTGGAATTGTCCCAAATAAAGATGGCAAAGGCGGCTCCCCATATCTTTCATTTCTCTCGGTGTTGTTCTTCTTTACGTCAATTTTCGAGGGCATCATAGGCGTCCCGCCAACATTTTATCAGGATCCAGTCTTGCGATATAATGACCCACAAGTTTGAGATGGCATCTGGCAAACATACCCAATCCCACTTTAGTCTTGCCATACAACTGCACTTTAGAAGATTTAATGAATGCCACCGCGACGCTGCAATTACCGTGGTGCTCAAACTGTCTTAAAAGTTTAACCAGCGACTTGAGAAAAAGACTTTCATCTTGCAGTTTTTCAGCTACGTTGGCAATTTGCGTTCTGGAGCTCAGCGCAGTATTTCTTATACGGCACGATATTCGTTCAATGTTAAGTAGGCATGCTTTGCTTCTACCCACGTTGTTTATGTTTTGTAAAAAATATCCATTTCTTACATACGCAGTCTTTTTTTTAAAATAAATTATAAAAGTGAACCTCGAATGACAAAGCCACTTGAAACACAGTCAAAACGAGACTGGCCTAGAATGGGTTTATAACTTATCTGAATGTCTGTAAAGGTGTTTTTAACCCCAGACGGAAAAATAGGGGTGTTACATTGATGTATTAAAAAGAGGAAGATACGTTACGCGCTAACATGGCGATCAGAAAACCTGGGCTCGGCGCAGTTTCAACTCATACATTTGTGTTCAGTGTCATCACCAGTCCCAACCCTACAGTTACCGATAGACAAGGACAGAGATATGAGACGGCGCTGTAGTGAAATCTAAATGCGTTAGCCGCCGAATGTTGGCCGAATCACCGAATGTTTACTATTATGAATGAAATGACATTGCAATATGTGCGTATCGTGTCTCTCACGCATGTTTGTAATATCTATCTCGCTCAAACAAATATGGCGAAGCAAACATTAAATATTTTTGTAATTTTCAACAAATTAACCTTTTTAACTGTACTTACGAGTGGTAAGTGACTCGTGTGACTTATTTTTCTTCCTGGTATTATTTAAACACTGTTTAGCTACACAAGAAGTCATTTTGATGCGTATTTATTGCAAAAAAAACATAAAAACACTGAAATTAATGAGCTGTGTGATCAACAATGCTCCGTGTGCGCGCCTGAGTACCCGCTACGGGCATTCACTTAGATTAGTAGGACCAAGCGCTTTGAGCAGTCCCGTATCTTCCTCTTTTTAATACATCAATGGGGTGTTATAAGTTTGACGTGTGTACCTGTGTGTTTGTGTATATTATGTATAACTGTTTGTGGCACCATAGCTCATAAACAAATAAACCGATTTTGATCTTTTTTTGTTTGAATGGTGACTTTATCGAAAGATTTGTTAGCTATTTTTGATGAAAATTGGTTCAGTCGTCCAAAGGTTATGGGCGTTTTACTGTTTGAATCGAACGGTTTTCGCAAGATATCATGTCATAATTACGTGTTCAATAGATTGTTGATCGATGCGTGTCTACTACTAAATTTAAAAAATCATACATTTCTAGCTAAGAATTACAGAAGGCTGGGGCAAAAGTTGTGTCATGTCAGCCTTAGGTTTGTTTTTAGAGCAAATGGCTCAGACATAATTTAAAAAAAACCGGCCAAGTGCGAGTCGGACTCGCGCACGAAGGGTTCCGTACCATTATCGCAAAAAACGGCAAAAAAAACACTTTTTTGTATGCGAGCCCCCTTAAATATTTATTTTATTCGGTTTTTAGTATTTGTTGTTATAGCGGCAACAGAAATACATCATCTGTGAAAATTTCAACTGTCTAGCTATCACGGTTCACTAGATACAGCCTGGTGACAGACAGACAGACAGACAGACAGACAGACGGACCGCGGAGTCTTAGTAATAGGGTTCCGTTTTTACCCTTTGGGTACGGAACCCTAACAAGCTCTTACATAAAAGAGAGAGGTCTCTTATTAGAGATTAGTGTCTTACAGTCTTTAGGTTTCGTAAAATATAAAACGTTCAAAAACACAGCATAAATACACAATAGCGGCTGCTAGCAAAGGTACTGTATGTGTCTAGTTAGCGCACGCTCGTACATCATTGGTTTTCTTCGTGCGCCTCCGGCTCTCTCCTCGTCGTCATCCTTTTGTGCGGATCTTCGCTTGTACTATCCTGCATGGAGCATGCTGTGCATCCCACAATTTATCACGAAAAAAGTATTATCTATATTAATAAAAAAGGGTATCTTAACGAGAAATTTATTAATATTTTTGCATTTTCTCAAATTTGACGGCAAGCTGAATCGATTAAAAAAGTTTTAGTTGCCTAAGTGATCGGGAAGTGTCTCAGACATCACTGAAAAAACATGTCCTTTTTTTCATTGTTCCTTTTTTTGTTCTAGACTAGAGCCCCTCATTCCGCGAACAAATCAGAACTATAACGTGCTTTAAGGAACTCCGTTCCAAAATTGTATTGTTTGCACAATTTTAAAGTTGATGATATATTTATTGCATAACTGTGTACATTAAGTTCTTATTAATAAACATTACATTTTTAGTTTCAACAGTCTACCCAAGTCGGATATGCAATAGTATTGAGAAATTAGGTACTTATAAATATATTTTTTTTATCAAAGAACTCAAGCAGATTATAAAAAAAAAAAAACATTTTTTTAGCTCAATCGGACACTGGGCAGTGGGCCAGATAAAAAAAGGTTGTAATTGTATAACGTTTTGATTTGATTAGAACCCTTTTGAAACCTTTAGCTCTAATGAAATAAGGAGTCCATTATATTCAGACAAGGTCCAATATCTCTATGCCAAATTATAACATTATTGGTACTCGTATTAAGTATGTAGGTATGTCATCTATACCAATATTATCAAGGGGGATAGATTTTTTTGTTTCTTTGTTTGTTTGTACCGAATAGGCTTCGAAACTACCGGACCGATTTAAAAAAATCTTTCACCTATGGAAAGCTAGATTATTCCCGAGTAATATAGGCTATAATTTTGATGGGAGCTAAGAAGCCGCGGGTCAGCTTATCTTACACAAAATGTTAACACATAATATTTCATTTTATAGAGGGAGAGTTCTGTCGGTGCCTGCCACATATTGACCCGGGGCAATGAAACGCTCGCCTTTGCTTGTACTACGTAGAACTAATAATAGTACGGTCAGCAGACTACTTATATAACGCTTTCATAGTAGTTTTAACCGACTTCCCAAAAATGAGGAGGTTATCAATTCGACTGTATTTTTTTTTATATGTGTTACCTCAGAATTTGTAATAACAGCCGCATGGGTCGATCTTCAAGGTTAAGCAATGCTTGACGAGGTCGGTCCGTGGATGGGTAACGATTTCAATATACCGAGATTGGTCCCGGCTGTCATTTGAAGATCTTTGACAGTCGTTACGGGTAGTCAGAAGCTTGAGATCTGACCCCAGTCTTGCCAAGGGGTATTGTGTTGCCCAGTTACTGGGTTTAGGAGGTCAGATAGGCAGTCGCTCCATGTAAAACACTGGTACTCAGCTGAATCCGGAAGCCGACCCCAACAATAATTGGGAAAAAAGTTAGGCAGACGACGACATCAGAATTTGTTTCTGGGTGAACCAATTTTGATGATTATTTTTTCATTTGAAAGCTGGTGCTTGTCATGTGGTCTCATTAAATTTCTATCAAGATCTGATGAAGAACTTCTGAAAAACGTCAGAACTCCTCAATAAATGACGGCAAATCACACGGGATAGCTGCAATCGCAATTCTGTTTATTGTTTACACCATTTTATAACATAACATCACACTAGTACGCTCTAAATGGGTACGCAGGTGTAAACAGTTCATCTTGGTCTACCAGTTTTGTTTAAGTTTCATTTTATTGGGTTAATCTATTCTGGCATCAGTTTGAGCATTATTGGTACCAAGCCTATATAACTGGTCCATTATGTACTACAACTAAAAAGTGAAAAAAGTTAAATCAAAAAATCAAAATACCGGACTGCTTGGAAAGCGAACTAAAAAGTCGTAAACAAGAAGAAAATCATGCTGTGCAATCGGAGGATACATATTCGCGGGCTGGTTGACCAAAATCTGGTGTATCCTCCGCCTGCACAGCATGATTTTCTTCTTGTTTACGTCTTTATTTCTAATTCTAATAATTGTAATTCAAATTATATTGCCGACGCTACCGACTTTAGTCGTACATTCAAATACCCACTCGCTAACAATACAGTTTCGTAGCTTTGTAGGTAACCCTCATTTACCATTCCTAGCAAAACTTCGAACTGCTAACAATCATTCTGCCTAGCCTTTGCCCAACTATTGTTGAGGTCGACTTCCAGACTAATTAGATGCAGTTGAATACCAGCAGAGCTATTCTGTAAAAATCTCACTGTGGTGACTTATATGAAGTGAACTCGAAGCATATTGGTCGGAATGACAGATTACTTCGAGTTTACTTCATCACAGATAATATAATACTAGCATACAGATGCCTCATTCCATACAAAGAAACCGACGTAACTAGCTTTTTTCGTCTGATTAAACCGATTATTTTTTATCCATCGGTTCCGTTCCACGGCGATAGATAGATGGTGTTAGCAGCAAATTGCAAGTAAAAGGGTTAACCCGGTTCGTGTTTTTATTTGTTTTTAAATACAGTGACGATTTGTTTTATAGTATTTTTTGCACTTTTTAACAGTTTCAGTAAGTAAGTAAGTAAACGTTTATTTGCATAGATTGTAGGTACAGTAAATAAGATGTGACAGTTAAAACATGGGTGATCCTTGTACAATCTACCATATATTAGGCATGCAAACATTATTTAAAGAGATGCAATGATATTATAATTAGATTATTTTTTAAACAACAATAGTCGGCATGGTGCATTCACATAACAATATTTTAATTTTAATGTCTAAGTACAGTATAATAGGAATAGAATGAATAAACTCGCATTTTTTTGAAGAATGAATAAACTTTCATTGCACCAAAATGTGTTACAATACAAATTTAAACAATCGAGTGGAATGCCTCAGAAATTTAAAAGCGCGCCATCTATAGGCATCTTTTTTAAATGATCCGTTCAAATAATCTTTGAAATGTGAATAAAGAGCCCAATATTCTATAATTTTGTGCTATGGAGAGTTGATTAAACATTGAACATATAATATTTATGTTCGATTTCAGAAAATGAAAATTTTACATACAATTCAATAACAAATCGGTTCATATCGCGCAATCTTGTGGTATTTATTTGAAATTAATTTTCTTTCTTAGCGCTTGGACCCCGTGACTTCACCTAAGCCATTACGGTGAGATGTCTATAGAATCGACCGGTAGTACTTTACGTACTTTACATTGAACGACAACCTAGCCGACTTCCACAACCTAGTAATTGTGTAAAACTATATTCATTAGCAAGACTGGTGGTCTGACTTACGAGTTTCTGACTACCCGTAACGATTTTCAAAGATCAGTCATCCGGGACATACAATAGTCAGCCGGGACCAACAATGTAACGAGCTTTCTGAGGCACGGAGAGTTAGACTGGTCTCAAACTGTAATGGATTGTCAGTTGGTCACCAATCTTTGAACCGATCATGGCAAATCATTGCTTTACTTTGAAGATCGTCCAATTGTGCTATTATTTAGCCACGAATTTCTACTAGCATCCCAACTAATAATTTACCCAGCACAACTTTAGATTTCCCACAGTCATTTCAAATCAAAATAAAATTCTGCTTTGTATTGCAAATGAACTTCAATCTGTTTCATTTGTGGCATGAACAGAGATGGAGGTAATCCATATTCATATTGTAAGAAAGTTCTCGACTACTGGTTGTATATTTTGATGTTGATTTTGCATAAAAACAGTGTTGTGTTCCAGTTGTTAATTGTTGAATAAATGAGACAAACGACTGTTGTTTCTTGTAGTTTCTATTTGGTTGTGAAAAAGGTATTTTATCATTCATATATCAAATTGAAATCATCATCATTATCAACAGCCTTTTATTGTTGCCACTGCTGGGACACCGGCCTCCTCTCTGTGAGGGGGAATGGGCCGTAATCCACCACGCGGGCCCAGTGCGGTTTGGTAGCTGTCACATGTCTTCGAATTTTTGGTTCTAGAACATGCCGGTTTCCTCAGATGATTTTTTTGAGAGCAGTGTTGATGAAATAATTTTCACAAAGTAAAACGCCTACCTTTTTTTTTGGCTGGGAAATCATCCAATGACTTTTCCCGCTCTGGGTGAAGCGGAAGGTCGTGTCAGACTTTAAATGACTAAAACCCACCCGTGTTGCTTATGCCAGGGCCGCGGCGTATCTCTCTTTCAAATTTTTCCGCGACCCAGACAGGCATCGGCCCTAGCGGACCCCGTCAGTTTTTGCTGATATCTCTTTGAGGCGTGCGTGGCATACTACGCGCAGTCGACTCGGGTCTGGTCCTTATCGGACGGCGAGCTACCCATTAATCGCCGTCCGCAAGCCCGTGCATATGGTGGCCGGGAATCGGCTTGCGATGCCCGACGCCCAGGGCGTCTCCGTTGCGTCTCCCTCATGCGTTCCGCCTCCTCCTTCGCGAGCATGACTGCTTCGCAGAAGGAGGTGATAGCTTCCCATGCCCTGTCGCTCCATACCACTCCCATAGGTGCGCGAGGACTTTTGCCGCCAGATCCCATGGTGACAATCCGGCAAGGAGGCTTGCCGGCTCACCGGAGACCATTCGGTATCCCCGGACCAGCCGGATGGCCATGACCCTTTGGGACGCGTTCATCCAGAGGGCTGGTCGCCGCCTCAGGGAACGCGCCCACATCGGTGCGCCGTAAATGGCCATGGACCGCAAGACCTCTGAGTAGATTCTCCGACAGGAGGCGTTAGGACCACCTAGATTGGGCATGAGTCGTTTCAAGGCAGCCCCGGCCCGCTCCAGTCTGGGCACCAAACGTCGGAAATGCTACCACTGCTCAAATTGAAATGCAGAAAGACAACTAGAGTAAAGTAAAGCGTAATTAGTTTATCAATATTTTATGTATCTAGTAGATTTTTTCTATTTTGTCATATTAATGATTGTAATGGTAGCCTCAAATAAAAGCCTGTAAAATTGATTGCTTATTCATTATGCTTGTTAACACCTTAACTGCCAAGTGACCGACAAACAATACATTTTCAATTGTGTCTCATTGCCTGGCAGTTAAGGTGTTAAAGAAGTACATAACTATTCGATCACGATTTTTCCCTTTCTATCCCAAATTGTGTCCTTGATAGAAAACTGAGTCATCATTAAGTACATAGACTCCTTTTAATGCGAGGAAAATGCACATGGTTCTTGTTGAGTTGGCTACAGAAACTAAGACGCTGAAAAAAGCTATGAAATATTTTAAGCCTGTACTTAAAATCGAACATACGAATTAACTATTTTATCTAACAGGCACATTTGTTTGTGCTGTATATATAACTTAGAGGCAGAGTTTTTACTCCAAACCTCTCGCCCGAGGCGGCTATTATTCCCACTAATTCCATAATAGCTACTCCAACTGTTCTTGCTTCAGATTATTCATACGATATATCGCTACGGTTACAAGCTCCCACAATTAACAATACATGAATAATTCAAATCTAACTGAAATGGGTTTCACCCTTCTTGCTACCGAAGCGGGTAGTCCTTTCATTATAACATTACCTACACACAAAACGACCTTTTTTTCAAGATTTTGCATATTTTTTTGGTGAACGATATGGTGTATTCCCGTTGTCCCTACTCATTTTGCCTGGGTAATTTCCGAGCGGTTTTTGGGAATGAGAAATTCAGCAAAGAGCTGCTGTTTTAAGTTTGTATATTTTAGTGAGTTTTTCTAAGAAGTTTTTCGGTTATATTTATTTTTAAACTGTTACGAAACTGTAGTATTTACCAGTTATGCGCAGTAAATAGTAAATACAAATGTTGTTCTATTTTACAAGCGCTGCATGCAAAAATATTACTATTGTGGGTGTCAGCTGTTCAGAAAATAGAAAAATTAAGAACTCGGTTATATAAGTAATGGTTTTCACAGCTGTCTGATTTCCTCTATTCGCTGTGGTTTGAAAAATACTCTTTTTGTGAGTTTGGCTGTAGTTTCTGTGTATAGCTCAATAAAACTTATCTAAAATTCAATGAATTTTAAAAGTGCAATTTTTTTTTCTTCCAATACTTTGTTACTTTACCTTAGCAATCTTTTAACGAAGAAATAAAGCTTTAAAATATCTCCAATTTATAGCAGCGTTGTATTGTATCTTGCCAAAAAACAGACCTGTGTATTTTACTTAGCGCAGGAATACATTAAAATAAAACTGTACTCGTTTTAAGCGAAGCAATCTAAAAAAGTGTTAAAAGCAATAAAAACAAATGAGTTTTCACCTAAATCTGAAAAAAGAAAAATGTTACAAAACCTTCGAAATTCAAGAATCATATTGACAGTCTTTTACACAGGAACACCGAATCATCGAAAAAAGGGACTCATTTAATTAAATTTAAGGTGTGATCCCAGTAATGCGAATGTGCGATTTAGGATTACGTGCTGGGTGTCAGTGTGGAACTGGATTAAGGGTGTTTAAAGTAATTTTGCGGGGTTTTATTTATTTTACAAATGTGTTACGATTTGTGGGCAGTCCGGGTAAAATAGATGTTTCCAAGTATAAGCACCATAGTAGCCGTAAAAAATACATATAACATTAACTTCTGGCCGGGGTTCTAGGCTTAGATAAAGGGCCACTTCAATTCCTACTTGACATTTTGATAGCGTTTGACAATGCAAAGATCATTTTGATTGAGACTCAAGATCTAGACAAAAAGTGTCATCCTATTAGTGAGGACGATTTCCGAAATATTCAAATGTAAGGCATTGATCATGATAGCTAATATGTCAAAAATCTATGCATTGAATAGTTGACATCCCACCCATACGCACAAAGCGTTTTGCTAATACTTTCATTACGCGCACAGCTAAAGAATGGAATTCCGTGCCGGAGTATTTATTCCCTAATAGCTACAACCTTGGAGTCTTTAAGTCAAGAGTGAATAGGTTAATTCTAGGCAAGCGTGCTCCACCGTCGACCACATCATCGCTTACCATCAGGCGAGATAGTGATAGACCGCTAGCCGACGCATTAAAAAAAAAACATGCGTTTTTGACATTTTACCAATCGCTATCGCGTCGGTTTAGTTGATAGAATGTCACTTGTATAGAACCTCTGTCTGATAGTTGTTATCGCTAAAAGAGAATGTTGGTTGCTTTGGCTGTTTACTATACTTTTAGATAAAAAGAGGACTTGTTTTTTAAACAATGATCCGGTAAACTAAATCTAAATCCTAAAATCACTATGCCAAAATCGAAACAATCAAAAAGTAAATTTCGAGCGTGTTTTAAACTTTTCGTCGACATCATAATCAGTTCAATACCCATTCTGCACGTTTTATGAAAGTTTAACAACGTACAGAAACAAGTGACAGGCACATGGTCTGCTTATTTCATGGTCTACTGCAGTTTAAACTGTGCATTTTATCGTGAAAGGGACGTGAAATGAGCTATACCTTGTGCAGCTTATAACACACAGGGTCTGTAAGTGGGTGTGTGAAAGTTGGAGATAGGACATCGTATTGTACACACTCCTGAACTTTGATGCGGTTTATCTTTGTAAATTTTTATTAATTTGGTAAAGCAAAAATACGTGTCTAATATTAATAATCTGGCGGACTTAATAGAATTATCATTTTTAGGGTTCCGTAGCCAAATGGCAAAAAACGGAACCCTTATAGATTCGTCATGTCTGTCTGTCTGTCCGTCCTTATGTCACAGCCACTTTTTTCCGAAACTATAAGAACTATGCTGATGAAACTTGGTAAGTAGATGTATTCTGTGAACCGCATTAAGATTTTCACACAAACATAAAAATAAAACAATAAATTTTGGGGGTTCCCATACTTGAAACTAAAACTAAAAATATATTTTTTCATCAAACCCATACGTGTGGGGTATCTATGGATAGGTCTTCAAAAATGATATAGAGGTTTCTAATATCATTTTTTTCTAAACTGAATAGTTTGCGCGAGAGACACTTCCAAAGTGGTAAAATGTGTCCCCCCCCCCCTGTAACTTCTAAAATAAGAGAATGATAAAACTAAAAAAAATATATGATATACATTACCGTGTAAACTACCACCGAAAATTGGTTTGAACGAGATCTAGTAAGTAGTTTTTTTTTAATACGTCATAAATCGTAAACCGCAATTTACCAAGTACCTTTCAATTTACCAGGAACCCTTCGTGCGCGAGTCCGACTCGCACTTGGCCGGTTTTTCTACCTAGGAAACATCCCATTAAGGTGCTGGTCTATAGGTACTTATAATGTGGTGCGTTTAGCTATTACTTATTATTAAGTCACTAGTTTAGCCAGCTCGCTTGAAAGTAGGAAAGTATCCCACGTCGTACTACCAGCATAAAATAAGTACCAAATAGGATTATATCGGTGTTAGATCATGCTTCCTATGTTCCTAATGCATTCGAAAGCTGTTGAGGGATGTCTGATTTACAAACTTCTGAAAATCCAAATAAACAGACTTTTATATTATTTTGCACAGATAAAAAAAAACTATTTATTTCCACATACATTCAATATTTTTTTACTAATAAAAAATAACGCGCAATCTTTTTGAGGCAAGATTATGTGCGCTATCCATTCAAGTTTAAGTTACTCGCTCACAGTTTCTCTGGTAGTGGACCCACACGTAGGCCGCTCCCCCATTCTACACTTTGCAACGATAAAGTAGATTTTCAATAAAAAAAAAAACTCGAAGTTTATTTTTTTTGTCTATTTCTTTAGCCAATTTATTCAGAAAGCTTGAAAGAGCATAAGTCCCAGACCCTTTTACCGTATTCATTATTTACTTTCGGCAGTTTATACAAAGGTAAGTACAAAAATGAATGAACGGTTAAATGGTTATGAACAAAATTAGGTCTACTTATTTTCTGTAAGTTACTCAAATTCTGTTCACAGTAATCAGAGGCAGCAGCTAATTTCATTTTATCAAATTCATTAAAGACTTTACAATATTGGATAACATATCATAGCCGTATTATCATCATCATCATCATCATTTCATCAGAAAGACGTCCACTGCTGGACATAGGCCTCCCCCAGGCGTCGCCACATTGACCGATCCCGTGCGTCTCTCATCCAGCGCCTGGGAGGCCTTCCAGTTCCAACGTATCGTCTTTCGGTTCGCGGTCACCATAGCCGTATTATATTTTAGTTAAATGGTTAAATTCTTTAATAATCATGTTTGTATACTATATACTCTTTGAAGGCAAGTTTTTTATGTTCTTCTATAACTGGTTATACCATAATTGATGACAGCGTCGGCCAGTGCCATATAAAACAATCTCAAGGTCCTAAAAGGCAACTTGTGATTCAATATGCGCAATTTTGACATGATAGCTCTAAGCTAAATGCATACAGAGTCCACTTGTGGACCCCAGATAAATTTATGATCATAATGACCATCTATATGATTTTAGTTACTTTCTAAAAATTAAGGCATCTGTTTAAAGTTCATCATGTCACAATTAAAACTTTCATGATTGCACGATTGCCGATCAAATTTCATTTCTGCAGTTTCATCTTGACGGATCGGTTTCATATCATAATTAATGAGCCACCCATCATTAAAAATTAACTGCTCTCATAGTAAACGTAGTTCAAGTAAATTGAACGTTCAATTAGCTTGATTAATTGGCGTCGGGTCCATATTTGCTGACAAATCAAAGATCCTCGGAACACACGAGTGTTTGAGAGCAAACTGGTATCAAACGTAATTGTCAAATGTCGTGTTAGGTCCCTGTGTGGTAGAAGGCTGACTGTGTTTGTGACATATTGCAGTGGGGTTCTGAATATGCTGCATCTAATCAGACTGTTTCAAGTGGACTAATAGGAGTTCAGTGTTCCTCAATAGGTATACAACTATTTTTTTTAATTTAGTTTTCGGGACAATAAGGCATTGTATGACGCTCTGAAAATTACTCATGGTAGGGTAACCATGGGTAAATTGCAAAACAAAAATGATTATAAACATACAATTTTACTCTTTATAATATTAGTTAGGATAGAACGATTTTGGCTTGGAGGAGGCACGGCTCCCTGTCGTTTCGGGTGCTACAGGTGCTCTCGGGGCATGGTTGTTTCGGGAAGTACCTGTGTCGCATAAACAGGGAGCCGCACGCCCGGTGCCACCATTGCGTCGACTGCAGGGAGGACACGGCGCGGCATACGCTGGCAGAGTGTCCCGCTTGGGAGGAGCCGCGCAGTGCCCTCATCTCAGAAGTAGGCAGTGACCTGTCACTGCCGACCGCAGTCGAGTCTATGGTCGGCAGTGAGGAGTCCTGGGATGCGGTGGTATCCTTCTGCGAAACAGTCGTCTTGCAGAAGGAGGCTGCGGAGAGGGCGATTTCATCCTGTAACCCGATCCGCAGCAGATGCGCCGGGCGTCGGTGGAGGGTGGATAACGGTCTCTTCCGGCCCCCCTAAATGGGTCCAGGGGCGACGGACTCGTGTACGTCCGTCGCCCACCACACATCTGGAACCGACGTGGTGGCGCGTAGTGTTCCACGCGCGCCCCTCTTAGACGTTGCGGGGGGAGTCGATCACCACACTCCACCCCAATCCGAGATCGAGGCCCGCTGAGGCGGGCCAGACCTAGCCGGGGGATACGGAAGTATCGTATATTCCCGCGACCGCGCGTAGGTGTGAGATGGAACACCGGTGTGGTTTTTAGTCAGTACCAGGTACGAGTTTGACAGACCCCTTCGACCCCCAATACGCGGAAGACATCCAATGAGGATTTTCCACCCCGGAACAAAAAAAAAGGTAAATTTTGGCTTACATTGTCTGTAAAAACCCCACACGGCATCACTCGATTGCTGGACTGTCGACGGGAATAAAATTTGACGCATCCAAGTTATGTGATTGTTATGGTGCAAATGAATTCAATTAATCAATTTTGCACTGAGCGCGTAACAATGCTCTCGATGCTCTTTCATTCTGTCACTAAACACGCAATAATGTCGTCTTTTGAATCCTAAGAAAAATAATAATCGCATCTTGATATCATAAAATCGCATTAGCAAAACCACACCTTAAAAAACCCAAACCCTTTCAATTACGCAGTGCTTAGGTCACATATTATTTATTTGAAATCGTCTCATTATCTCCAGTACTGTGGGCCACAGAGGCGTGATAAGGGCCTCGTTAATTGGGTCCCATGTTTGTTTGGGCCACTTAGCCTTCAGCGAACATTTTCGGTTTCTTTTCAATGTGTGGCAGTTGTACGTTATGTGCGTACAGTACATAGTCTGGACCATTTTTTATTGAAAATGTTGAGTATAGCCGTAAGCGGTTTTGTACTGTAATCGATGTTTTTGCTGATTTATGTTTTTAATCGGATATTGCTTTCAGTAGGTATTTATGGTGTAACGTTCGAGTTTATTGGTGAAATGTAGGCTTCTCAATGCTTATGGATATTAAGTTTTTCTGGCGACTTTGCTCCCGTCACCTATATCGCAAGACGTGCATTTTTTGGAGATAAAGTAATCCATTACACTATTTAATACTGTTGCTTCTATCAGTTTAAGAATTTGAAGGAATCAGTACTTACATATATTTATCTCCGACAAACAATAGTAGTTTATGCAATGGTCATATAACAGGGGTTATTAAAGCACGAGCGTGGGTTTTTCGTATTGATATTGATGATAATATTAACACGCGAGTGTTTTAATACCTAATTATATGCCGTTGCATACACTATTTTATCTTCACTCATACAGTTGAAATAAAATAAAAGTGGAAAAGGAAAAAATATGCAGTATGGTGGGCAATTTAGATTCTCATTGCATCATGACTGTCAATGTCAATGAGCCAAAAAATTAAAAAGTAAAAGTGTGCTGTAACAATTAAAATAGTTATTTATGCTACAAGTGCGGAAGGTAGGTGATTTCCGATGAGTGGCATTTTTATTCACGAGCGAGCGAAGCGAGTGAGTGGATAAATCGACACAAGTCGGAAATCATCTTACGTACGTGTATCATACAACATTTTACTATGCATTGTGCGAGGAAATAAATAAATTAATAAAATGAATAAAATGGCGGGCTTATTCAAGCGCGTTCAGCATATCCACAGATTAACTAATAGTTCCTCGGGCATATCTACTGCGCATGTGCGAGTAGCTGTCACATCGTAACGCAATAAGGCACGAGCAAAATATACGTTCTGCCAAACATACATATTTAATGAATATTAAAAATTAATTTATTGATCAAAATCTAAATCTAGAATAATTAAAAACGCCTAAAATAAAGTATTAGTTTTATTTTACCTTTTATATGAATGATAATCTGTACATAACTAATTTTTTAAACTTTTCTCAAATAATAAAAACTCTATGCGTCGGGCTGACGTTGGAGTTAAAAATTAAAAAAGTACAGGAAAGTTAAAAGCACTAGTGAAAAAAAGTGACACTTTCCGCACAGTTTGGCTGCTTGGAAAACCGCTCTTTTCGAGGACATGCATTGTAAAGTTATTTTTCAATACAGTTGTTAAACATGGCGCAATTTCAGAGGCTATAAGTACATGTTCGTTGCTTATTCAAGGCTACTTAGTAGTATCGTACCATCTTCATCATCAGCCTTTTAAGAGGAAATGCGGTCGCAGACATCCTACTGAATATCCTAAGTAAAGACAAAGACAATGATATTTTATTTCAACTAGGCCACCAAGCAGCACTTTTGAACGTTACATTAAAATTTACAAGTAATAAAAATTGATTCTACCGTGCATTCGGAAAGTAGCTTGTTATGGAGAAGAACGCACCAGAAACTCCATACTTGCTACTACTACTATGTAGGTCCTTAGTTAAAAATTGATTTTAGCTTGGTTGATATTTTTTTTGGGAACATTCAGACACAGTTTAAATTGTTAATGAATAAATTAAATGAAATGAAATGACTTACTCTTTTAAAAAATATTTTTTTTACAATATTTAGGTACATAAGTACATACATTAATAAATTCATATATGTGAGGACAATGCACCCAGAATCACTACACACTATATACTACGTACAGGTATAAAACTACGTAAAGAGTTTAAATTCGAGGTTTGGCTCTCGCCTATTTCCTCCTCCAATATTGGACCAATTTAAAAGATATTTCATAAACTGAACAAGAAAGATGTGCTCCTATGTTTTTCTTGTTGATGATACATCTTTAGAAACACTAGAACCCTCAAAAAATCCTCAAAATTGCGCTGTCAACAGAGGCCTAGTGTACAAATTTGACAACTATAAATGAAAAAACCGGCCAAGTGCGAGTCGGACTCGCGCATGAAGGGTTCCGTACTTGGTAAATTGCGGTTTACGATTTATGACGTATTAAAAAAAAAACTATTGACTAGATCTCGTTCAAACCAATTTTCGCTGGCAGTTTACATAGCAATGTACATCATATATTTTTTTCAATTTTATCATTCTCTTATTTTAGAAGTTACAGGGGGGGGGACACACATTTTACCACTTTGGAAGAGTCTCTCGCGCAAACTATTCAGTTTAGAAAAAAATGATATTAGAAACCTCTATATCATTTTTGAAGACCTATCCATAGATACCCCACACGTATGGGTTTGATGAAAAAATATATTTTTAGTTTTAGTTTCAAGTATGGGAACCCCCAAAATTTATTGTTTTATTTTTATGTTTGTGTGAAAATCTTAATGCGGTTCACAGAATACATCTACTTACCAAGTTTCATCAGCATAGTTCTTATAGTTTCGGAAAAAAGTGGCTGTGACATAAGGACGGACAGACAGACAGACAGACAGACAGACAGACAGACAGACATGACGAATCTATAAGGGTTCCGTTTTTTGCCATTTGGCTACGGAACCCTAAAAAAGGCAAAAATCTGTAGGCTAATTATGACTTTTCACTATAAAAATTCAGTCGAAGCTCTCTGCCTACATTTTCTCTTAGTTCCCACAGCTGGGATACAGGCCTCCGTTCTGTTCCGTCCCTCAGACTGGATTATTATCCACCACGCGGGCCCGGTGCGGGTTGGTATCGAATAATTGAATAATACGGCAAAAATCTGTAGCACGTATCTTGTCTGTTCATAAGTTATTGTCACAATGTTTATGCATTTCCCGCTAGCCAGTGTTGCCAAATTGGTACTTGAGGGACTGGGGTCTCGTTGCCGGCGGGCATCACGTGCACACCAAGACTTGGCAACATCGTCCAGTTTTTTTTACTGAGGATATGCATGTTTTATGCTACGGATGTTGTAACTGAGGAAATGTTCTTAAACTAAACTTTGGAAATAAAATATGTACGATTTGAAACGTTCTTAACTCCAAATTTTCAACTTAGATACCAGCCTTCATTAGCTTACTGAGGGTGTAACAGCATTTTGATTGAAAGTGTTTGATTGAGAGTGTGCGATGAAATGGCAGGATCTAATTCCACCTAGCCTGTTTCATCATCGGACTACCAGACGTACGGCGATGCGCCATCAGTACATGGTGGACACCCTACCCATACGCACAAAACACTTTTATTATGCGTACAGCTAAGGAATGGCTTTCCCTGCCGCAGTCTGTGTTTCCCGACAGCTACAATCTAGGGGTTTTTAAGTCAAGAGTGAATAGGTTTCTTCTATAGGCAAGCCTGCTCCACTGTCAACCACATCATCTCTTACCGTAAGGTGAGATAGTGGTCAAGCGCAAGCTACAATTTTAGATGAGTTTACGAGACATTTTGGTACCTGATATTACACATTTAGGGATTTTCTACGGATTAATTCAAATGTCACTTACAAAGGCGGTTCGGTCACGAGGGACTGATACACTGAGTTAATTTTGATTCGTTGAGTTGAATTCTAAATTGTTCCATTTTGCCTATCATTATAGTATCCGTATTGTTTTTGGTCTGAGGAAATACGATCATGTCTCTCAGTTCCACAAGGATCTCAAGTACTAGGTTCTCTAACCATCATGGCAGGAACACTCGGATATTAAGTCTCCTTGTCAACATGTTCTTTTTAACACTGCATACCTGCATACCCTGGCTACCTGCGCGATCGTTTTTCGTTATCTCGCCCTGCCGATGCCCTGTGTAGATCCCGTCTTAAACTTTACCTCAATTTCCCATCCGATAAAACTCATTTCTATTCCCAATTCTTCTCTGTCCATGCAGAACAATTGTGGAATGAGTTCATCATCATCATATCAGCCGAAAGACGTCCACTCCTTCCCTCAAATGTCGCCACATTGATCGGTTCCGTGCGTCCCGCAAATAGCGGATCCCCGCAACCTTCACCAGGTTGTCGAACTCACTTCCACCTCCGTGACTCCGTCCGACATCCGTCACTCTCAAAATTTATCTCTGTTCAAAAAACAAATCAAAGAACATTATCTCTCAACCATCTTATAATTTTGTATTTTATATGTATGTTTTTTTTATCTTCTATATATTTAGTTAAGTTATGTTAATAATAAGTTAAGTTATAATAACACGTACAAAATTTAAGTCTTAATAAATTTAAGTCATTCATTAAACGTAAGTCTGTTGTGCCAAAAAGCGTTTTAAGCATTAAAGATTACGTTGAGGATAAAACGGCTTGGGATTGAGCTGCTCCAATTAATTTAGTTTTTTTTTTAATATTTTGCACCATGAACTTTGTAATTTTTTATAAATATTTTTTTTTTAATTTGTTTTCTTGCAATGACAAGAATATTTACTTTTTAAAGTATTATATTATTTTATTTTAATTATTGTGAATGTGAAGACTATGTGGATCATTATTTTGTTTTTAATTAATCTTAGTTTTTAATCATGTTCTGGCAGTTTGAGTAGTTTATGCGGCCTACCCGAATGTCCTTTCTTTGGTATTGTTCGTCGAATCGTTGAGCTCCTTAAATTCTGAGTTGAGCTGCTCGGTTATTGACAAATGCGTGCACTGACTGGACAGATCCACTCAATCTGGCTGGTTCTTTCCTCAAAAGACCATTTCAGACATCAGTCTACATGGTCTTCACATGATCAAATTAAGATTTTGTCAGGACTTTAAAAGAGACTGTGACCTCTGAGTTTGTTTCGGCCTTTCTTCTCAGAGTAGTCAGATAGGAAACGCCGACCTCATCTAATTTAAAAAATAATATGTTAGACATGTAAAAGCGTTTGTACAAACCAACTTACAGAAATAAAATCATTTATCATTATCATTTATCATTTATAGTAATGTTTTGTTATCTACTCACTGTGTTTTCGTCTATCATCCAACTTTCCTGTCGCAGGCTGCTGAAAGAAATTTCTATTGAAATAAGCAGTACCTTTGTGCTCTTCTATGTATTGTATTCTTTATTAATAAAAATATAGCTAAAACAGCAGTCATACTCCAAAAACCTCCAAAATTCTGATTACCAAAACAAAACAGTCACAGAATCTATGCCACTTACTTTTATTATCTTCCGGCCATTCCTATTGTATTGTATCGACATTAGAGGCTGTCTCCATTTCATTATTGTTACGAGCAACAGTGAATAAGTTTATCGAGGTTCTTCAGTCGTTGAGAACAATGGGTGTTGGGTATATTTCCGTGATTAGCTTGATTGTGTTAGTGGTGATTAGTTGTTAGAGATTATGTGATAGTATTTCATCATCTTCCTGCTCTTATCCCATGTTCCTTGGGGTCGACACAACACGTTTTCTTCTTCCATACCGTCCAGTCACCCGGCACGCTATCACTGAATCCCTCTTCTTTCATATCACTCCTCACACAGTCCATCCATCTGTACTTTGGCTCTCCCTCTCCATCCTGCCACATATCAATCAAATATTTTATTTCAAATAAACCTTAAAGGTACTTTTGAATTGTCAAACAAAATATGAATCTAGTTGCACATTCACAAGCGTCAGTAAGTCTCTATGGAGAAGAACGTGCAAGAAACTCCACGGACACTCTTTTCTATCATAATTACAAATATTTGGTCTAAATCTTGTTAGAAAAATACATCTGTGACAACGATGTAAAAAGACGTGCACTTAAAAGCGTCTAGAGTAAAACAAACGATTCAAAAATAAAATAAGTACGTTATTTATATTCATAACTCTTTTAGTAACATGCGTTGCATTCCGGGTGCGCCAAAGTTCACCTAAATTTTCAACTCCGATGATTGGAAATCCGAAAATGTTCTTCCTAACATTTTTCATCCTAACAATCACAATTCCTAACTACTCTGTCTCTAATGTTTTAATTCAGAAGCATTCAACTTCATAATGTCAGTAGCAATAAACATTTATTATACTTTTATTTGTTTTCCTATATTTTCTCAACATAACTATCTTTTACACTATTATTCAAAGTCATATCTTTTTTGTTTAGATTTCTTTTTATTCATAATAATCAGTATTATATACATTAATTTTGCGTAACTTTATTTTCACATAACATGTATAACATATAAGAATAACAGGTACCATGGTACAAGTAGTCAAATAAATACATGTTTTCATATACACATTTCAATTAAATTAGTTTAATATTAGCGGCTATAGCTTTCAAATAATCACTTTTATTGGTGTATTTTGCTTTAAAATTAAATATATATTTAATTTAATCATATTTGCCGTTGATTTGGAAGTTCATTTTATTTTTGTAGGTAGGTAGTACTCATAAATAGAAAGCTTTATAAAAAATTTCAAGACTCGGCAATGTTATGTTTTTTTGTATGATTTTCGTGAGGTAAAAAAAATAGAATTAGTCCAAGAGCGAGCGAAGCAAGCTCGGGAACTTAGGGCACCCCGACACGGATAGGTTAGGTTCGAAGGAGATGACGGAAGCTGAAGTGAGCGAGCAAAGCGAGCGAACGCAGCTCCCGTCATCTCCTTCATGTTAGGCTACTTTAGACCCTGCAGGCAGAAATAGGAGCGCCGCGCAGCGGGGCTCCGTCGACTTAGTTGCTTAAATCTTCCATAACCATGGGGTTCCGTGGCGTTGGGATGGTACAGTGAGGTAGCCCCTCTACCCTCCTTTCCCTTTCCCCCTTTCGCGCCCCTTAAATCGATGGAAATTTATGGATTTTTTTATTCTAACCTGAAAACTTTAACCATGGATATCTCCATAACTATAGGGCTCCGAGTGGTTGGTGTGGTACTGAGGGGTAGCCAAACCTCCCCCCATCACCCCTCTACCCTATCCGCGCCAAAAATCAACGGCATATAATCGAAATTTTAACCTTACACTTATACTTTTTGTTGCTTCTTAATTCACACGCCCAATATTGTTTATCCACTGTTATTCGTTTTTTTTCATATGTAAATCCATGTACGTCTAATTTTAATCCTCCGCGACTGGTTTTAAATATTTTTTCTCTATATTAATAAAGCATTAACACAAACATGCACGTAATGATAATACACCGACATGAACTTAACAATAGACACAACTCAGAACGTTATGTAAAGCATACCCCAAATAATAATCATCCCTCAAATTAAAACTATAAATATCATCTTCTACCCAAATATATTTTTTATTACACTTGGTAAATGTTTCTTTCTGAGTATGAGTGAAAATATTATGGTAATTATGTTTAGGGATAAAAGCGTTATGATAAAAAACAGTAGGAGTTTAAATATATTTACATTAATGATATTATTAATTACAACTTTCGGAAACACGAGTGTTATGAACATCGCCGGTAGCACTACAAATAGTATGAATGAAAACTTTAGGATGAAAATTTTTAGGAAGAGTGATCATTCGGATTACAAATCGTTAGGAAGAACAATTTCGGGTAAAGAACTTTAGGTGAGCCAATATGGACCCTTGCATCCCACCTCATCGACTCATTCGACCATACTGCAAACTTCTGTCGCTGGCGCCACTTTCAGACCTTCTCTAATGTACTCATTTCTCACTTTAGCCATTCTCATTCATTATGTGGCAGTATTTGTCGTAGATTTCGTTTTGGGAACACTTTTATTATGCGTACAGCTAAGGAGTGGAATTCCCGGCCGGAGTCTGTTTCCCGATAGCTACAATCTAGGGGTCTTTAAGTCAAGAGTGAATAGGTTATTTCTAGGCAAGCGTGTTTCACCGTCGACCACATCATCGCTTACCATCAGGTGAGATTGTGGTCAGCGAGCCTGAAAATTAATTGAATTAGAAAATTATTGTCTGTGGGACAGATAACCTCTTGTGGATATTCTAATGTACAGTTTCTTGTGCATTCTTCTCCATAACAAGCTACTTTCCGAATGCACTAAAGAATCAACTTTTATTCCATGTAAATTTAAATTGTGACATTCAAAAGTGCCGCTTGGTGGCCCAGTTGAAATAAATATCTTTTGTCTTTGTCTTTTCAGGTTGGTAGAAAGTGTCTTGCCACAGAGCTTCTGTACTTAAATATGAACAATTGTTTTATTTGCTAGTTATTCAAAAATAATGTGTTGATTTAGTTCATGTACAAATACCATAGCCTCATGCTGCGTAGAACCCAAATAAATTGTAGTACAAGCAACAAAATTATGTTCATGAAACGTTATACGATTATAAGAGGTAGTAGTAAAGATATATTGAAAGAGAAAGTCTACACTTGCTACTACACACACTACACTTTTGAAATTGCAAAGTCAGAGTTTTGAAATAAAAAAAACGTTTTATAGTAAATTACATCAACTTTCTTTTGAAATTATAGTTTACTAGCTTCTGCCAGCGGCTTCGCTCGCGTGAAAAGTGTTTTACCATCCCATGGGAACGTTATACGAGATAGTATAGATGTAGCCTATGTGCTATTCCAGATCTATCTCTGGCCCAAAGAACAATGGCGAGATTTTAGCTGACTTAAATTTGAGCGTCTGAAAGTGAGTTATATACGAAAGACTTTCTATTAATTGTCTACATTTTTAAAATATATTATTGGGCTGGTTCAAAACGGATAAAAAAAAATCATAATAAATAAAAAGTTATTTGATATTTTTGTTAATTTCTTTAGCGTAGTGTTGCCATTATATATTTTATCTGCTAAGTGACAAGTAGTAACTATATTAATAATTAATATAATTAATGTATTTATTGCAGTAAATGAGTTAACAATACAGTTTATGTCTAAGTATAGATGTTCCTCGCAGGTAGGTAAGAATATTGTAGTGTAGTAGAAATAAATGAATTACTTTTAATTAATGATTGGCAAAAAGACTAGTCTTTTTGCCAATCATTAATTTTGGATACTAGTATCCAAGTATAAAAAATATAGCTTAGTTGTTGACGAGGACGACGACCTTTTGATAAACGTCAAAGTCGCTTAGTTTAAATAAATATACTCTTTCCAAAGAGTATATTATACATTTCATGCTAAATAACTAGGTAAGGGAAATGCTAATGCGATATTCCCCTTTTACTTCCACGAAATTGAATAATATTACTTATTAAACACATTATTAAAAGTTACCCAGACATAACCTACAAAAGTTTATGACTGGATATCTATTATTCTCGACATTCTCGAACAAAAATTCTTGCACAAACTAATTCTGAACATCACCCTGAGTTAAACCAGATATTTTTCATTTAAAGACGTAGGAATTTAATCTCAGCTAAAAAAATGTATGGGCACCTGCCATTGTTCTTTCTTCATCAAACATACATCCACACACTTATCCATCCAAACTTTCACATTTATAATATTAGTAAGATTATACATTAGTGAGGTTTTTACCCGAACGCCGAAGGAGGATAATGTGATTATCAGTCTATGTATTGTATGTATGGATGTTTGTTCCTATGTGGCGTTCTAGAGACCAAACGCGTTGACTGATTTTTATGATTTTTACGTCAATCGAATCGTCTTAACCTTGCGAGTGTCACTGCCTAACCAAATGTAACCAAATGTATTAGATTCACATTGCCGAATGTTTATTTATTTATTTATTTATTCATTAACACATACATTTGTTTTAACAGGTAAGACCCAAGCTAACAAAAGTAGTCATACATTGTTAATTATACAAACCCAAGTAACGGTAGACCCGATTCTATATATATTATATATAGAGGCACAAGTTATACAGTGGACAACACACTAAGTGTCACCCTCTGGAATTCCGTCAAAGAACAAGAAAATATGTCTAAATGCAGAGAGATGCTATTAAGTATTCCTACTGCACGAATAACTGGTGCAAACTTTAATAAATTTGTACGGGTTGCCGGGACTTTAAAAAGCCCCTCCCTAGGTCCTAACCGTAGCCTCCTGTAAGGAACGAGCAATTTCAATGATTCTAATATTTGTGGATTATTCAGCAGAAAGTAGTGTGTATATTTGTGGATTATTCAGTTAGAAGTAGTGAATGCTACACCATATTGAATGGAGAAAAGCTGGACTTCATAAATCAAACAGTTTTCCTAGGAATCACTAGTCGGAGGACACATCTGGTTTTGGTCAGCCAGCTCGCGAATATGTATCCTCCGACTGCACAGTATGATTTTCTTCTTGTTTATGTCATTTTAGTTCGCTTCTTAAGCAGTCGGGTTTTAGATTTTTTGAAATATCCTAATATTAACTTATAATTAACATGAAGATTATACATAACATGAAGTTGAAGTAAACAATATTTTCCTTTGACTGTTCATTGTAGCGGCCATCGGTGCTCATACATTTCAGTGTAAATATTAATCCTGTACTATGCCTGAGGCCGCCTTGTGGGTCTTCATTCATTCAGCCGAAATGCAGCCGTTTCAAAGGCAAACCTTTGAGCTCAGCCAAGTGCAAGCTGTATTTACACTAGCATATTACAATAGTGTTGTGGTTAAATTCGTTTGGGAAACTGAATTCAACGTACTGAAAATTATTAGGTATGTGGAGTGTAAAAATTTAGTGAAATCTTGCTAGTAGAACCTATTTACTCGGGGGATGTATTGATTATTTAGTTAGTCCAAAGTGTATTTAGTTAAAAGACACGAAAAGAAGAAGGATTTCGGTTAGTTTACTAATGAAAGGGGCTTAAAGTTCCAAATGTTTAATAAAAAAACATATTTAAAACTACATATAAGTTCAGTAACAAAACAGCACAACAAAGCTTCACTATAACTTATTTTAAAAGAACCCTTAACAAGAAAGGCAACACTGTCCCTCAAACGCATATACTTAACTAGCTGTTCCCCGCGGCATTAAAAAATAGCCTATGTCACTCAGAAATAATGTAGCTTTCTAATGGTGAAAAAATTTTTAAAATCGGTCTTGTGATTTCGGAGCCTATTCGGTACAAACAAACAAACAAAAAAATCTTTCCTCTTTATAATATTGGTATTGGTATAGATAAGCACCTCGAAGATATACTTTACCTAAAAATCGACTTCCAAAACAAAACACTACAAAGCGAAAAATAACTTTCTATTCGGAAATCGGTGTATTTGGTACCAATTTTTTTTAGTTTTTGTCACCAAATGCCGAAAAGAAAGTTTTTTTCGCTTCGTAGTGTTTAGTTTTGAAAGTCGTTTTTTTTTTGTAAAGTCTTTTCGTGAGATATAACACATGAAAAGCACCAGTATTCAAATAAATAATAAAAAATCGGTTCATCTATTAAAAAGTTTTGAGGTAAAACACATAAAAAATACAGTCGAATTCAAAATCAAAATCAATAATTTTTAATTAACCCCCGCCGGAAAAAGAGGGGTGTTATAAGTTTCACGTGTGTTGCTGTGTATCTGTGTATCTGTGTATCTGTGCGTCTGTATGTGGCATCATAGCGTCCAAACGGGTGAATCGATTTTATTTTATTTTTTGTTTGAAAGGTGATTTTGTCGAAAGTGTTTTTAGCTATGTTTGAATAAAATCGGTTCAGACGTTCAAAAGTTATGGCCGTTTTACTGTTTGAATCGGGGTGTTTTCGCAAGATATCGTGTCATAATTATGTGTTCAATAGATTGCCGATCGAAGCGTATCTACTATGTACTAGATAAATTATGTAGCATGAAATAAAAATGAGTCGGGGCTTTTAAATTTTTGAAATTTTACATGTTTTGTTAAAAAGTCTCGTCAGATATAAATGTGACCACATGAGAAACAACACCTTTCAAATAAAAAAAGAATCATCAGGAAAACATCTAGTACAAAGTTTTGAGGTATTCACATTAAAAAAATACAGTCGAATTGAGAATCTCCTACTTTTTGAAGTTGGTTAAAAATAGTAGCTTACGCTTTTTCTAACCTAAGAATCGATCATCGGCCCTCTCAGTCATTTTTGAAGCCGACTATATAACAAGAAAACGTTATAACTACTAGGTAAAAAAAATACAGTACAGCTCATACCGACAGGGTATCACAATGCTCAAGAGTGAATCCATAACCTTCCTTCTTTCTTTCTCTTCATTCTTCCTTTAATTGGAACCACTTAAGCAGAAAATTGAACAGCTGTGTCCCATGAAAAAGAAGTCCTTTATCCCTCAGAAGTGTTGGTGTGATGATCTATAGAATTATCTGCTACAGTTTTGTGTGAATAAAGCTAGTATGGCGTGTGATTATATGATATTTTAGCGTAGTAGAGTTTACAGAATTTAGAAATATTTGTGTTCTCAATCTTGGAAATAAGCTGCGGGAGTTCGCTGCAAGCGAAACTCACAAGAACGGTTGATGCGGCGGCACTTGGTGGAGACATATGTCCATAAGTGGATGTCCTTCGGTTAAAATAATGATGATGATTGCAATCATCATCTGCATAGCCCTTTCCCAATTGTTGTTGCGGTCGGCTTCCAGTCTTACCGGATTCAGCTGAGTACTAGTGTTTTACATGGAGCGACTGCCTATCTGACCTCCACAACCCAGTAACTGGATAACACCATACCCCTTGGCTACACTGGTGTCAGATTTCAAGCTTCTGACTACTCGTAACGACTGTCAAAGATCTTCAAATGACAGCCGGGACCAACGGCTTAACGTGCTTTCCGAGGCACGGAGGAAACTCGGTATGTTGAAATGGTCACCCCATCCACGGACCGACCTCGTCAAGCTTTGCTTAACCTTGATGACCGACCAGTGCGGCTGTTATTATTTAGCCACGAGCTCCTCAATGATGATGATTGCAATATGGTATGCAATATATTGATCGAATATAAAATTGCAAAACCTAATCTTTAAAATGTCAAGCAGGCCAAGATTTAGAGCAAATGGACATTAGTTTCTACATTTGCTTAGGACGGTCGAGAGATCGTATCTATACATATAATAAATCTGTAGAGAAGTCATTTTTGTACATTGAAGAAATTGAAACAAAAAATAGCCAGCGTGTGAAAAGATAAGTAACAGAACCCATTTCCATCATTTTTGAAATTTTTGTCTGTTTGTCTGTTTGTCTGTTTGTCTGTTTGTTTGTGCGCACATCACGTAAAATCTACGAATTCAATGCTGACAATGTTTATATACAAAAATTATACGCAACTTGAGGTTTAACTTAGTTTTTGTTTCATCGAAATCGGTTCACTCTATCAAAAGATATGATTAATTTAGTGAGTTCAAGAAGTAAAATATTACGTTACGCAATTAAGTATAGTACTTGCAACGACATCTTAAGACTAAAAATAGAACTAATGTTGATAGTTGAAATCTAAATCCGATAGATGGCGTTGTGCAAATGACGTCATTTTCTGAATCGCGGTGTTAAGATTTTCCGCGCGAGGATGACGTCCACCGTGTTTACTAGGCAAATTGGGTTTCGTTAGGTGTCTTAAAAGTTCTTGCGTGTGTCGTAAAAGTTCTTTGGTTGCTTGGTTTATCGATTTTCTAAATTGGTCGAAAAAAAAGTATTTGCTTATCTTATTGGTTTCGTTTGGTCAACTTTGGTCATTGGTTTGAAGTACGAAGTTAAGATTGTATTTGATTTACTTCGTAGTTTGAATCCAATAGTGCCAATCGTTATACAGTAAGTTAGTGTTGCCAATTCGTTGAGTCACGACCACGAACAGACGATACGTTGTCACACTAGACTGTTCGACGCACCGTTCTTTTAAGTTTGTAGGCTATTCAGTCATAAGTGTTGTTAGTTTTGTTTATTGCTTTAATTTTCCTTGAAAATGCCTCAAAGAAAAAAAACTAACCTTTCGCTGCGTAGCCGAAATGCGAAAAGGATGAGACTTTGTAGGTCTCAGGAATCGGAAGAAGATCGTGAAGCACGGTTATCTGCTAACCGAGAGCACATCGCTCTTTCACGTGAATCGGAAACGTTCACCGAAAGGGAGTCACGTTTAAGTTCACAAAGAACACGGACCGCGACTTTGCGGTCTCAAGAGAGTATCCAGGAACGCGAAGACCGGCTGTCTGCTGATCGGGAGCGCCACTCTCTCTCACGTGAGTCAGAGACATTCACAGAAAGGGAGTCGCGCTTAAGTTCGCAAAGAACTCGGACCGCGACTTTGCGTTCTCAAGAGAATATCCAGGAACGCGAAGTTCGGCTGTCTGCTGATCGGGAGCGCCACTCTCTCTCACGTGAGTCAGAGACATTCACAGAAAGGGAGTCGCGCTTAAGTTCGCAAAGAACTCGGACCGCGACTTTGCGTTCTCAAGAGAATATCCAGGAACGCGAAGTTCGGCTGTCTGCTGATCGGGAGCGCCAGTCTCTCTCACGCGAGTCAGAGACTTTCACAGAAAGGGAGTCGCGCTTAAGTTCGCAAAGAACTCGGACCGCGACTTTGCGTTCTCAAGAGAGTATCGAGGAACGCCAAGCACGTCTGTCATCTGACCGAGAGCGACACGCTCTCTCGCGCGAGTCTGAATCTCTCTCCCAAAGAGAAGAACGATTAGAAATAGCTAGACATAACTATGTAGGTGTACAAAGAAACAATGAAAGTTATCTTGCATCTGAAAGGGAAAGAATAGATGAACTAAGACGAGCAGAAACAGCAGAACAACGTCAATCTCGCCTAGAAATAGAACGAGCTCGATACCATATGAATAGAGAAACAAATAGCGGAGCTGATGAGTCCATGGAAAATGACGATGCAAATATTTTATTACCTTGGGACAATAGGGAAAAATCAGGGTTCACATATTCGTCTAGAATTAATTATGCTGGCTTTACTTTCGTGGGTGACATGAGAGAAATTTGTAATTTTTGTCATGCTTTGAAATGGAGGAAAGAGACAGATGGAATGTGCTGCTCAAATGGAAAAATTGTTCTTCCAAATTTCCAAGATCCACCACACTTACTTATAAGTCTCCTGAATGGCGATCATCCCCAGTCGAAACGTTTTTTGGATAATATTCGTTTATATAACAGTGCTTTCCAAATGACTTCCTTTGGGGCAAAACAAATAACGGAAGGACCGTTCATGCCAACCTTCAAAGTACAAGGTCAAGTTTATCACCTTATTGGATCTTTGCTGCCAGAAAATGAACCCAAATTTCTCCAAATTTATTTTGTATCCGATTACACGCAACAGCTCAATGTTAGAAATCACAATTTTCCCCAGCTCAATGCTGAGCTTTTGGGTCAACTTCAAGAATTGCTGCATCGCGTTAACCAGTACGTTCGTGAATTCAAAGCTGCATTGGAGTCAATTCCACAAGGCAGCAATGATTTCAAAATTGTTATAAGTGCCGATAGACGTCCTGTGGGTGAACACCGTGGAAGACACAATGCACCCGTCGCAGATGAAGTTGCAGTTGTTTTAGTCGACCAGGAGTGTGAGAGACGTGATATCGTGTTGCGTACACGCGACGATCGCCTTCAACGCATTTTGGAAACCCACCGAGCTTACGACGCCCTGCAATATCCACTAATCTATTGTCATGGTGAAGATGGGTACAATTTTGGGCTGTACCAAGTGAACCCTACTACGAGAGTCACTAATTATCAAAAAAAAATATCTGCTCAACAATACTATTCCTACCTTTTACAAATAAGGCAAAACAGTTTCGTATATTTGCAACGATTTCGTGGTTTGTTCAGCCAATTTATTGTGGACATGTACGCAAAAATAGAAACTGAACGTTTAGTGTATATTCGCACTAACCAGCGACGGTTACGCGCTGAAGAATACGTGCACTTGCGGGACGCCATGCAATCAGATAATAACGTCGAAAACTTGGGTCGATTGGTTATTTTGCCATCCAGTTTCACAGGCGGTCCGCGGTATATGCACGAACGAACGCAAGATGCTTTTTGTTACGTCCGTAAATACGGCCGGCCGGACCTTTTTATAACATTTACAACAAATCCAAAGTGGACGGAGATTTGCCAGGCACTTCTCACAGGACAGGCGTCATACGACAGACATGACATTATTGCTAGGATTTTTCATTTAAAACTCAAAGTCTTGATTAATCTACTTACAAAGGAGAAAGTTTTCGGTTCAACTCTTTGTTTTATGTATAGCGTCGAGTGGCAAAAGCGTGGTTTACCCCACGCGCACATTCTTCTGTGGCTGGAAGAAAAAATTCGTCCCGATGCTATAGACAGTGTCATAAGTGCAGAATTTCCGGACTATAATGCAGATCCGATTTTGCATGACATAGTAAAAACACATATGGTTCACGGGCCATGTGGCCTCTTAAACAGGGAATCACCGTGCATGAAAGATGGTCAATGCTCAAAAAAATACCCCAGAGCACTGAAAGAACTAACTATGGCTGGGGAAAATGGGTATCCGCAATACCGGCGAAGATCACCGTCACAAGGTGGTTTCACAGCTACTGTCAGATTCCGTGGACAAGAAATAATTCTAAATAATAGTTGGGTGGTACCGTATTCTCCAGTTTTGTCAAACGCTTTTCAAGCACACATTAATGTTGAAATTTGTAATAGCGTCGAATCTATAAAATATATATGTAAATATGTTAATAAAGGTAGTGATCAAGCCATGATAGCACTAAGAAATAACAACCAATTTGATGAAGTGACAAGGTATCAATCTGGCCGATACATAAGCTCTTCGGAGGCAGTTTGGCGCATTTTGAGTTTCCCTATTCATGAAAGGTATCCGCCAGTCATCCATCTTGACGTGCACCTGGAAGGCGGGCAGCGAGTTTACTTTCAGCCAGAAAATGTGGCAGAAAGAATGAACAACCCAAGACAAACCACCTTGCTCGCATTCTTTCGCCTTTGCGAAAGAGACAATTTCGCTAAGTCTCTGTTGTACAATGAAGTGCCACATTATTATACTTATAACAAGCAGCAAGGTGTTTTTAATCGCAGGAGACGTGGAACTGCTGTAGAAGGCGAGTCCGGCATTTTTAAAGAACACGTGATTGGAAGAGTATACACGGTGCACCCAAATAATGCAGAGTGTTATTATTTACGCCTTCTTCTTCACACAGTGCGAGGACCTACTTCTTTTGCTGAGCTCCGCAAAGTGGACGATATAGAATATCCCACATTTCAAGCTGCTTGCCGCGCACGGCATTTATTAGATGGCGATCAGCATTGGGATGATGCTTTAGCCGAAGCATGCGTCAGTGATAGTCCACATCGTTTGCGCCATTTATTTGCCATTTTGTTGACATTTTGTGGCCTATCGGACGCTGGGCAGTTGTGGCAAAAATATAAAGACGCGTTTGCCGAAGATTTTTTGAGACAGCAAAATATAAATAGTGAAACTTCTGACCAAGTACGTGAAAGCTGCGATAATAGGGCTTTGCTGGCTATACAAGATATAGTTACAAGTATAGGAGGGAACCCCCTCAGTCAATACGGCTTGCCGACACCGACAGTTGGTGGGGAACGAATTAATAGGGAGTATACTCTGAAATAAATTACAACCCCGAAGAGTTAGCAGAAATATTGCGAAATGGCTGTTCAAATTTGACGTCAGAACAACGTCAAATCTTTGATAGAGTATGCTGTAGTGTAGAACATTCATTAGGAGAAATGCTGTTTTTAGATGCACCTGGTGGAACAGGTAAAACTTTCCTCACTAAAGTTATCTTGGCTCAAATAAGGAGCCAAAACAAAATTGCCCTTGCCGTCGCTTCCTCAGGAATAGCTGCCACTTTATTACCAGGAGGAAAAACTGCACATACAACATTTAAAATACCAATCGACTTGGACCGCACAGAAAACCCTGTTTGCAACGTGTCTCGCAATAGTGATAAAGCAAGGGTTTTACGCGATTGCGCCCTTATCGTTTGGGACGAGTGTACGATGGCAAATCGTAAAGCTGTGGAAGCTGTAGATAGAACGTTGCGAGATATAAGACAAAATGACCGACCGATGGGAGGCTTAACGGTGCTATTCTGTGGAGACTTCAGGCAGACACTCCCTATAATACCCAGAGGAACGAGGGCCGATGAAATAGGTGCCTGTTTAAAGAGCTCTATTTTATGGCGTAGTGTCATATTAACTAATTTGAGCTTTAATATGCGAGCATATTTGGGAGGTGACGCAAACGCGCAGGTTTTCTCAAATTTACTACTTCAAATTGGTAACGGCACATACCCGACTCAAGAAGGAGGTAAAGTAACTTTAGTCGAAAGCCTGTGTTCTTCTGTTGCCTCACAGCAGGAACTCATTTCCTCTGTATACGGAGATCCATCAGAGATCTCGAACCATGACGCTGCTTGGCTATGCCAACGAGCTATTTTGGCACCTCGCAACGACCAAGCAGCAGCAATAAATTCTCAAATATTGGTACATGTTTCTGGAGAAAGTAGGGAATATTTATCTATTAACACGGTTTTAGAAGAAGGAGATGCCACCCACTATCCAGTAGAGTTTTTAGACTCTCTAAATACACCAGGTCTTCCAGCACACAAAATTTATTTAAAAGTCGGAGTACCAATCATTCTACTCAGAAATTTAAGCCCACCAAAACTATGCAATGGAACTCGGTTGAGAGTAACAAATCTCCAACGAAATGTCATCGAAGCCGAAATCTTAACAGGTTGCGGCTCCGGTGATGTTGTTTTCATTCCCAGGATACCCATTATCCCCAATAATTTTCCGTTTACTTTCAAACGTGTGCAATTTCCTGTAAGCCTCTGTTACGCTATGACTATTAATAAAGCCCAAGGCCAGACGTTATCCGTTGCGGGTGTAGACCTTACTTTTGATTGTTTTTCACACGGCCAACTCTATGTTTCTCTATCACGTGTTAGCAACCCAAACAACCTTTTTGTATATGCTCCGGGTAATTCCACCGCTAACATAGTATATAGAGAAGCATTAACGTAATCAACTATACCAAAGTCAGGACTCTTATCTAAATCATCAAAAAGGTGATATACTCTTATCTAAACGACGTTGTTTTGCTCTCGACAACCACGCGAACGAAGTCGCGGGCACAGCTAGTCTCACATATAAACATACTAAAACGTGAGCTGAACACGTTAAAATTACATTATTAATGTGCTTGATTAGGTAATTAATCCTTGGTTAATGGTTCCTGAGCGACCGAGCTCTTTTCGGGTGAAAATAGAGAAAACGACGTTTTCTAAAAATGAAACCTAACTAGATCAATTTATCGCCCCAGAAACCCCCTGCATACTAAATTTCATGAAAATCGTTGGAGCCGTTTCCGAGATTCAGATTATATATAATATACATAGGTATATACAAGAATTGCTCTTTTAAATGTATTAGATTACCATTAACGAGCATCTATGAGTGAGGAGGTAAACCATAATAACAAAGATATCTTATAAATTCGTTCAGCAATATTCATAAGTTCAGCCAAAAAACATACACACACATACATGTTGAACATAAGCCTCCTCCTTGCATAAAAATATTAAAAAAAAAACTGAAATATTTATTTTATCAAAAACTTTGTAACCGGTATATGTATTAAGGTAGAGCAGCCTTAATACATATACCGGTTAATACGTTATAATAGTATCTACGAGTAATTGTGTTCGAAAATATGTTTTAAATGTTTTAATAAAAACATAAATAAATAAAAGACGCTAGAAACTATAATATACTTCCAGCTTTATAATATTACCAGTACATTAAACCCTCTTATGAGCTACACAGCAAATACCTTAGTTTACGAACTAACGCGAAATTTAGCATACTAATAACTCCGTTACTCCACTGAGTTCTCAATTAGAGTCCTGCTCACACCGCTACGGAGCTAGCGGGTGGTTTAATAGTACATAATGCATGCACTGAAGACTTTGAGGGTAAATGTTTAAACTGAAAGCTTAGAGCGAAGAGAATACATAATTATAATATATTGTTGAGTGTACATAGAAGATACATAGAGCTGTTATTTTCCAGCTGCTGAGCAAAAACCCTAGACCCTTGTTATACCTAAGAGTGCAACTGTGTTTGCTATTATATAGATATACAAATTATTCGATACACTGGGTTTATTCAAATAGTCACAACTCACAGTCACAAGCTTGCTTACTAATATTACGGATCGACACTGATACTACGACGTTTTAGCTTTAATGTGGTCTGTACTCAGTCATTGAGGTAATAATGTACTACGCACTACATATTATCTCAATGTACTCAACTGCCAAATTCTGCTGTCCCCACCACGCAAGCGGTTAGTTACAGCGCACCAATGCTTATTTGTTCTTGAATTTCCGCCAGGGGCGTTCTTGTGATTTGTTTTAACTTCCTTACTATTGAATAAACCCGACAGATATTATAGTGCACAAGTTCAGTGTGCTCTGTAATATCTTCCATCGATGGCAAGCCTCCGCTGAGATAGGCTGTCATGACCGACACCGGTCAGGAAGACTATTAACAATGTAAAATATCGAACTGAAACAAACACTTTTGTATATCTGACCTACACATCCTAGTTACTGGGTAGTACAATACCCCTTACTAAGACGCTTTGTAAGACTTTAGGCCTTCTAAGTACCCGTAATGACTGTATGACTAACATCTGCGAATTGTAGCCAAACGGCTACCAACTCGTAATAAAACGGTTTCATTTTTGATACGTGGGAATTCCCATACCTATGGGAGATTTTTGGTAAGCGAGTTTTTGGTCACGTGTATTTTAAATCCTTTGAATTTGTTAGGAAATTGACAAAAATAGAACTATTAATTTTCATTAATATAATTTGTGCATTTTTGACTAAAACATCTTTCTCTCTTGTTACAGGTAGCCCCAAACCTAATAGAATTCGTAAAATCACCAGTGAACATCATAGATTTTATAGCTACCCTAAGTTTTTACATGGATGTGGTGGTGGAGCTGACAGTAGTCAGACAGTACGTCGATAAAGCTGATATCCTGGAGTTCATCTCCATCATCAAGATCCTGAGGCTGTTCAAGCTGACGAGGCACAGTCCAGGGTTGAAAATCCTGGTGCATACCTTCAAGGCTTCGGCGAAGGAGCTGACCTTGCTGGTCTTCTTTTTGGTGCTGGGCATCGTGATATTTGCGAGCCTTGTGTATTATGCTGAGAAATCTCAGGTGAGTTTTTTGTTTATTTTTATTTCGCCGGGAAGATTACACGTTACTTAGCACGAGCTTGCCGTTTTTGTCTGGCACTTGTGATTTGTCTGTTGTGCGAAAGTGACAAGAATAATGTTTAGCCAAAGTACGTGCGAAGTAAACTTTATGTATCTCGCTCTGATTTTTTTTAAAATAGAAATATCGCTAAGCCAAAGTGGGTTATGCACACTGTCCCATTCCCACTTCATCTCGCGTTTGCAGTAGGTCACATTGGCTCTTCGTCCCATTCGCAGTTAGTCCCATTCGCAGTTCATCCCAAGCAAGCAGTTTGTAAGTGAAAAGGTAGGTTTATGGACCGAAGTGAGTTGGATTTATAAAACATCAACAAATATGGTAATAAAACATCCACATTTGATAAGTTTACAATGTAATAAGTTAAATAATAAACATACTTCTCAATGTATTAAGTACGTAATCTTCTTCTTCACTTCTAATGAATTAAGTATGTAACGATTATGAGTTTCGGCCTTACTTTTTTTAACGTTTTATGGTTTATTTAATGCCAATTGTCATTGGACGGAAATCAACTAGTAGATAACGTAATTTTCCCGATATCAATTATTTTAAAGCACATGAAATTTTAGCGAATATGCCCTTGGTAGCTAAATGAATTGAAGTCCATCAAGTGAAGGATTTGCCCGCATTCGCACTATAAAGTGGAAGTAGGAAAGGAGGACTTTGCCCTGCAATGGGACATCATAGGCTCTCTTTACGAATTTACGACATTGAAGCCGGTATTTACTAGAATTTGACAGTTCGAGCTCCCGTGTTAGTCGATGTTAGAGTATCAATTAGTAAATCAGTTGGTTTTAGCTTTCAGACAAAATAACTAACTAAAGTTTGTTTATATAACCATAGTTTGATTACAAAATCTAACTTGTTTCATTGTTCTCCTTCACATAAGCAAAGCTGTGAAGAAACTACCTCTAAAATAAACCAATTCAAATAAACAAAGCCACACACACGCGCGCGAACGATATATCTGCCCCCGTACCCTGACGTGTCAAAACTATCATAGTTCGCCTGTAAAAAAAAACAAAAAACCCGACTGCTTCAAAAGCGAACTAAAAAGTCGTAAACAAGGAAAAAATCATGCTGTGCAGTCGGAGGATACATATTCGCGGACTGGCTGACCAAAATCTAGTGTATCATTCGCCTGCACAGCATGATTTTTTCCTTGTTTACGACTGTTTCGTTCGCTTTTGAAGCAGTCGAATTTTTTGATTTTTTGAATTAAGTTTTTTTATTTATAACTTTTTAGTTATTTTTTTTTCGAATTAGATACATTTAAACATATAAGTGTTATATAATTTTGAAATCACCTCTTAAAACACTTGATACCCCACACGATGGGATTGGAAGACAAAAAAAAATTGGGCCCCCACAATATGGCACCCAAAATCCGCCATTTTTCTACTGTCCAATTTTAATGTTAAGACGAATCGATTGACGTATTAATCATCAAAATCGGCCAACGCGTTTGGTCTCTGGAACGCCATACAGGAACAAACATACATACATACTTACATACATAGACTGATAAACACATTACCCTCCTTCGGAAGTCGGGTAAAAAGGGACAGATGTATACGAGTCATATACATCTGTCCCTTACGCACATACAAAATAACCTTACTCTAAGAGCTTATGGTCACACCCCTGATCTATTCGCTCACATTCCGCAAATATCGAACATAGAGTTAAAATCACATTGAGCACATTATTATTATTCCTGCCTAAGACAATGAGGGTTTTCAGAATAATTCTCGCCATCAGTTGGCGCCACCTTGCTGTCAGGTCTCTCCTAAAACGTAAGTTCTAACATCAACTTGACATTGACGTTATATTGACTTATGTCAACAAATATTAGAATTTGACAGGAGCCTGGACTTGACGTCTCACTGCTGCCATCTAGTGTATCTAGTTATTTCAGAAAATACTTATTGAATTGAGGTAATGATTTAACTCAATAATTAGGTGACATTCCGTACTTGAGCTATCATAATGACTACAAATACCTTACTCATAGTTCTCATTCATCGAGTCAAACCGCAACGCAATATTAACCCAATACAGATAAACAAAGCCACACACGTACGAACAATCTACCTGATCTA
Source organism: Orthosia gothica (assembly GCA_949775005.1). Taxonomy (NCBI): domain Eukaryota; kingdom Metazoa; phylum Arthropoda; class Insecta; order Lepidoptera; family Noctuidae; genus Orthosia; species Orthosia gothica. The sequence continues at coordinate 14,382,486 of OX459067.1, forward strand.
TTCGCTCACATTGCGCAAATATCGAACAGTTCAATCACAATGCATCACCCCTGTCGAATGGGAGTGAACTTTCCTTTTGTTGCTTCTGTCAAGATATTCGGATGAACTATAGTTGAGTAAGCGACGAAAAGTCGGTGTGTTTCGGGATTAACAAACATGAAAAACATTTTGGCAACAAATTTTCATCTTTATCTTATAAACGGAAGAGACCTGTACATGAAGCGCAGTCAACGGGATTTAAAATAAAAATAGTAAATTTTACTTATTTTCATGCAAAACTCGCACTTGACCAAAAAGTTGTGGAAAAAGGGCTAATAGTTCCTCAGACAGTTTCCCTGTATCTCTTACGGATTCGGCTTTTCCCCGTACGGGTAGAATAACTGTTAAAGATTTTCCCTTATATGAAACGTTTTGTCTTGGTGATTTCACAAATAGACTCCCGATGAACGTTAGATCTTGCCAAAATAGAAACTCACTCACTAGTTCTCACAAATTAAACACAGATAACAACCGAAAATAAATTGTACTACATTAGTATAAGGTCTAATACCGAATTTTTTTGACTATTAGACTATTCTGTGATTGGCCACTCATGTAGTCAGCACATAAATCGGCGGAAACCTCAGGCTTGTGTACAACTGTGTACTGTTCGGTAGACCTTGTGTACTCAAATTTTCCTATTTGTATTGTATGAAAATACAGTCATGCGTGTAAGGATCAGAACCCTTGTGAGGTGTTCCGAGATATTAGGCAAATTCCACGAAATAGTTTGTTTAGGAATACTCGTCAAATTGATTGTATGACCACTTCTTGTACTAATACAGTGGCAGTAAATGTGAGCCAATCTCTTATATAGACGTGAATTTAAAGATAAACAAAACTTATTATGTGGGTATTTTTTATTTTGTGCTAGGTCCAATCTAAGTCTACGTTTGGCTGCGTCGGTGAATGGTGTTGCCCTGACAGAATTTTGGGCCAAATATAATATTTAGAGACTATAATTTGTTCATCTTCTTTACGTGTGAGGATGTGGCCACCTCTGGTGTCAGAGTTAATTAAATCGCCTCTGGGAACCCCACAGGCCTCTGACTTGGCTATTTCAGACTTACATTATGTATATAAGTCCAGGTTTCCTCACAATGTTTTCCTTCACCGTTGCCTGTGATGTCCAAAATAAACTTAGAAAGTTCATATGAATTTGAAAACTTCACATTAATCACTATAATTTGTTACAGATAAGCTAAGAAGAAGTAGTAATCTTCTTCCGATGGATTGACATCCTTCGTTAACTTAGCTGTCCTGTCTATTTAAATGGTAACCATAATTTCGGAACTAGAGCTTAAATAAGAACCGGAAACCGTTGAAAGGCCAAGAGCATGGTGGGCCTATGGCCTGGTGAGGGCCAAGGGAGTCCGTTGGATGCGAAACGTAGGTACAAGACCAACCCATATAACGATGCTTGCTGCAGACCTACCTCCCCGTCAAGGCCGACCCGATCTAGCTAGACATGCCAGAGCCAGCCCCTGTAATACTGAGCGTAGTCAAATTAGTCAGAGTGGCGTTTCTGGTCCATTCTTCTCCACAGTAGGAACTTGCCGAACGGATGGTAGAATCAATAATAGTCAAGATCCAGCCCGCTAGCGACGCCCTGAGGCAGCCGAGGTCCGTACCCAACAGGAGGTAGCCCTCAGCACGGTCACTTAGGTTTAGCTTTGATGCCCTGGCTGGGGGCTCTAGCTTCCAGTTTACTAGATGTCTCCACAGGATTGCCCGGTTAAGCAGTAACCAATCACTTTGTTTGCGACACGCCCATCACAAAAAATCGTAAAATTTAACAATCCCCTGACATATTTTTATTTCATGCTACATAATTTATCTAATAGTAGACACGCTTCGATCGACAATTTATTTATTTATTTATGTACACACAAAACACATAAAAGAGAAAGTACATATATAGAAAGTATAGCACAAAGGTGCTGCTTATTTCTAAAGAAATTTCTTCCAGCAGACCTACGACAGGAGAATTTGATAAGACACATAGACACAGTGTGTATAAGTACAAGGAATGATAATAACACTAAACTAATACGAACATAATATATAAAATAAAACTACATGCCTAAACATTATTATAAATTATATAAAAATACATAACTACTATAAAATAAATAAAAACCTATAATATATAAGATTACGGGATAGAAGAAAGATAGTGTTCTTTGACTTGCTTTTTAAATATAGAGATACTTTTTGCGTCACGGATTTTAGGTGGAAGTGAGTTCCACAGTCGCACTGCATGAACAGAGAAGGAGTGGGAATAGAAACGAGATTTATGGGATGGGAAATTGAGATGGAGTTTAAGGCGGGATCTACACAAGACGCCAGCAGGGCGAGTAAACGAAAAACGGTCGCGTAGGTAGCCAGGGTATGCAGGGTTAAAAAGAGTGTTGAACAGGAGACATAATATGCGAGTGTTCCTGCGAAGACGGATAGGGAGCCACTTGAGATCCTTGCGGAACTGAGAGACATGATCGTATTTCCTAAGACCAAAAACAAAACGAATACACAGGTTTTGCAAGCGCTCAAGCTTATTTAAGAGCTCCTCAGTAGCATCCAGATAGCAGGCATCGGCGTAGTCTATGATCGGCTGAATTAAGGTTTGGGCTTAATATATTTTAGTTTTAAATGGCAGGAAACGTTGAAGAGTTTTTAAAGAGTGGAAGGAGAAATGTACCTTACGACTAACTTCATTTACTTGCGCTCGCCAAGTAAGATTGCTGTCAATTAAGACACCGAGATTCTTTGCTGTATCGGTGTAAGCAATGGTCGAGCCGTTAAGGGATAATGGTTTCAAGGTAGTTGTGTCAAGCGCAGTGCGATAACATCGACTGCCTATGATCATGGCCTGGGACTTGGAAGGTTTAATCTGTAAGCCATAAGACTTAGCCCATTCACTGATTCTCTCCAGGTCACGATTCATGTCATTAATCGCTGAGTCCGCGTCTGCAAGCAGGAAGTGTCCATAAAGCTGCAAATCGTCTGCGTAAAGATGGAAGTTGGAGGTGATAACCTTGGTAACAGTGTTTATGAAGATAGAGAAAAGAAGAGGAGAGAGAACGCCACCCTGAGGAACACAAGCAGTGAGATCACACCAATCAGAGAAGATCTCATCAAGGCGGACACACTGAGAGCGACCCCGAAGAGATGAGTCAAACCAGGCTAATGCAGAAGAAGAGAAGTTAATAGATTGCAAGATTCCAAGCAGAATGTCGAAATCCACAGAGTTGAACGCACAACTGAAGTCAAGTAGGACTAACACAGTTAGAGACTTAAATCAACAATCAATCTCGACAATCTATTGAACACGTAATTATGACACGATATCTTATGAAAACACCCCGATTCAAACAGTAACACCCATAACTTTTGAACGGCTGCAATGATTTTCATCAAACATGGCTAAGAACACTCTTAATAAAGTCAACTTTCAAACAAAAAAAACGATATCAAAATCGGTTTATCCGTTTAGGAGCTATGATGCCACAGACAGATAAACAAATACAAAGGTACGCACTTCAAATAACACCCCTCTTTTTCCGTCGGGGATTAGTTACCAGACACAGAGATAGAAAATACCTCCATCTTAATAAAAGTACAGGAAATATACAGTTCAATCACAAGGTGTCGGAATACCAAACGTAAGTTTCTTTTGTTGGTTTCCCAATAATTTCAGGCCAAGGAATCTGTGATCCCTCACACAAAGGCATTACGTATTGATATGGTGATATTGTACCTAGTTACGTTTGTATACTGATTTCTGTGTATTTGTGTATATATAATGGCTTCTATAGTTTACCATGCATTCAGATTCAGTAATAGTTGAGCTCTTTGTAAGCTAGTTTGAGGGGTACATAACTATTTCAGTTAGCTAAATGTTTTTTTTATATAAGTTAGTACTTGTTTCACATACACATTTAGTTACTGTAAAACTGCTTTACGCTCGTCACGTAGTTGCGCGACATTTAGCTGAACTGGTCCTATTTGGTGCAGCCGAGGGACACACAATGTTACTTATATTTTTTTTTTGTTCTGTCTAAGTTTTCCTATTTTTTTTTTTATGTTTGTGTGTTTTTTTCTGGCTTGTGTCAAATAAATATGATTTCTTTCTATCTTTTGTTGTAGGTATTGAATTTTGAACGGTATAGTATAAATCAAAATTAAACTTTGTCTAGAAAAACTGTTTTATAATTTCATATGAAACTGATTATTACAAAAAATAGCATCACGACGGTATTTCCCGAAGAGTTAGGCAGAGCTGGAAAGGTACATTAATTACTCTTATTATAAAATATTATTAACTGATTATTTTATAGAAATGCTAGCTGTTCCCGCGGCTTTGCTCCCGTCAACTCAGGGGTTCTCAGACCTACCAAATACGGTATATTTGGTTTCGGAGGAGTTTGCAGACAAACACTGTGATACGAGAATTTTATATATTAGAGATTGTATTATTTTGCTATAAGTTTCAGTTTCAAATCTACCAATGAAACAATAAGACAATACACTGTAATTTATAGGCCTCAAAGTTGTCCCCTGAACGTTCTTCATAGAATTATTATTTTTCTTATTCGCTGTCTTCATTACTGAAGGTCGTGCCCGTCTTGGAAAGCTTTGAAGGAGTTAATGACGAGCTACTTCCAAGCCACTGTGTCTTCGGCTCTTCTCAGGGCAGTGGTCACCGAGAGTCCTGTAATTGCCCTGATCTGGTCAGACCAGTGAGTAGGTGAACGTCGACGTGGTCTTTATCCATCCTTCTTGCCCGCTTCAACCTGGTTTTCCAGGTTGTCTGGCTGTCTGCGGGCGATGTGACCTAAGTAACTTAGGTAGTTGATCGTGTAGAGTCACTATATTTCTAAAGGCCTATATCTTTTTCCGACTCATCATGCAAATTGCCCAAGATTCGACGCCGTAAATTGAATTATTAAAGGAGTCTGTGTTTCCCGATAGCTACAATCTAGGGGTCTTTAAGTCAAGAGTGAATAGGTTTTTTCTAGGCAAGCGTGCTTCACCGTCGACCACATCATCGCTTACCATCAGGTGAGATTGTAGTCAAGCGCAAGCCTATAGAGAATAAAAATAAATAAATAATTAAGTACTGGAAAATTACATGGTTTGGTTCCAAACCGTACTTTATTGCCAAGTCCCTATAAGTGAAACATATTAGACATCTCTATTTTCATGAAAACCCTGGGTACTAATATAAATTTAATTATTACCCAGGGTTTTAATTATTAATAATAAATTCCACTGCACTCTTTCTCATTTCCACCATAAATAACGGCTTACATTGTGACGTTAGTACGAGTCTATGACGCACGAAAATGTTGCAAAATATATGCAAAGTTATTTAAATATTATGCGCCGGACTGCTATATATAATACGTTATACTGACGCGAGAGAGACTATTTTAAAATCTTAATCCTACGCACGTGTGGAGATTGTTATAACCTTTTATATGTCGTAGGTCAATCGTTGAACTGGGCCAATCGGAATCTGCCTGGGCACATCACGACAAGCCGGCATTTCGTGATTTGGCTGATTATTTTATGATGTGCCCAACATAAAGTTGGGGCAGACCGATGAGAGCAACCTATTGGTCGATTTACCTAACTAGTCGGTCGACCCAGTTCAACGATTGGCCTACGAAATATAGGTACATAATATATTGTAGTGTAGAAATTGACCATAATATATGGGGAGTGGTTTATTTGTGTTCGCAGTAGAGTACGTCATAATTATGGATAATCTGACGGTGATATTGTAAATATGATAACAATTTTAATACACGTAAAATCGTTATCATATATATATATAATTTATTTAATATGTATGTATACTTTCTTTTCGGCTGTCGGTGTGTTCGGTAATTATTTGTTTTCGTTTTTGACACCGACTTCCGAACAGAAAGTTATTTTTCGGTTTGTAGTGTTTTGTTTTGGAAGCCGGGTTTAATTTTTTATAAAGTTTTTTTTATTATAACTAAACTTAACTCGAAAGACCATTGATGGATTTATCAAACAAAACAAACTAGACTTAAGTTAAATCACCCATTGCTATTAAAAAAGTTAGTTAGTTTGTGTTTGTTTTAAAAGCCAACGCATCAATCATTGGTCTCGTTTTTTTAACCAAAAGCGGGCAGAGTCTACTTTATACCCAAATTGAAAAAGTCGCTTTCGGATTCCAACCAAAAAACCGTAGGAAATGGCTGTTTGTTATTGAAATAAGCACAAATAACTTAAGTATTGTATGTTAAACCTGTTTTATGAGATTTTCCTATAATATACTTTTATTGCTCTCCGCACGCTCAACCTGATAACAAACGAGACGGACCCATTCTGCTGTAGTCTAGATGAATACACAAGGAATGCATTGTAATATTTGCTATAGTAATAATATATGCAATATAAATCAAATCAAATTGTTTGTTTGTGATACATGGGTTACATACAGGTGTTCATTACATAATTACATACTAATAATGTTCATGCCATGATCAGCCACTTAGGCATACAAATTATTATATAACATAATGAAAATATGATTGTAAAATTCTAATTCCATGTCAAATTAAATACAAATTACATTATTATGATAAATATGATTGTAAAATTGTAATTCCATGTCGGATTAAATACAAATTACATTATTACGATATATATTTGCTATAGATGAGAATGATGGGGATATGATTTGTTTTGAGTCTAGGTAAAGTTAGGAGGTGAGGTTAGAATGAATGCATTTATCGCATTGTGGATTCCTGTAATGGTAAATATAATAAAAATAAATAATTTTATTATAAATGCGAAAGTAACTTCGTCTGCCCGTTCGTTTGGTACGTTTTCAGGCGTTAACCCGCAGAACTTTTACCCTGTCTTAATTGACGTTCCCTTGGTAAAATTTCTGACTTTCACGAAGCCACTGACACAACCAGAGCACGTAAAAAAAACTGAAATATTTATCAGAGAAAAATCACATTAAAAAAAACTTGAATCTCGAAACAAAACCCAATTATTTTTCCCATTTCATTCGAATTTAAAATACCATTATGATTTCATGAAAATTGCATAATACCAACGTTCTCACGACAACAAAGTGATTATGCCCACAAAATGGCCACTTCGCTGGAACACTGAATAAATTGCTGAAAATTTTATTGCATACAAAATATTCATTTTCGTAAAGCTCTTGGATATTATGTCAGGACTTATTAAGATGAGTTTATTTTGTGCGATGTGACTTTTATAAGTATTTTTTCGTCAGCTGGATTTGGTTAGACTGGAAGTCGACCCCAAATCGTTGGGACCGAACTCTATTTCTAAATCTGTCATATTTAGAACATTTTAAACTCAGAACTTAAATCACGGACACGAATCACGGACACGGATCACGGACACGGATCACGGACATGGATCACGGACATGGATCACGGACATGGATCACGGACACGGATCACGGACATGGATCATGGACACGGATCACGGACACGGATCACGGACATGGATCACGGACACGTATCACGGACATGGATCACGGACACGGATCACGGACATGGATCACGGACACGTATCACGGACATGGATCACGGACACGGATCACGGACACGGATCACGGACATGGATCACGGACACGGATCACGGACATGGATCACGGACACGGATCACGGACATGGATCATGGACACGGATCACGGACACGGATCACGGACATGGATCACGGACACGTATCACGGACATGGATCACGGACACGGATCACGGACATGGATCATGGACACGGATCACGGACACGGATCACGGACATGGATCACGGACACGGATCACGGACATGGATCACGGACACGGATCACGGACATGGATCATGGACACGGATCACGGACACGGATCACGGACATGGATCACGGACACGTATCACGGACATGGATCACGGACACGGATCACGGACATGGATCACGGACATGGATCACGGACATGGATCATGGACACGGATCACGGACACGGATAACGGACATGGATCATGGAGACGGATGTGTAATGCGTAACCGCCCTAAGAGTTAATAGCGTGTGCTAAATTCAATAAAATTAATAAGGTAGTACTATAATAAAATTCAAAATATTGGAAAAAAAAATCTTTCAACAGTACAAAAAAATATAATTCCTAATTGAAGCAGTACGCTTCGCTAAAACAAAAACCAATTTGTTCTAATCCCTTTATAGCGACAAGCACCATTAAATTAAAATTCAATATACACGCCAATTGTCTAATACACCTTTCAAAATTCCATTCCACGACACATAACAAAGTGTAATCGTTGAAAAAAGTGTAAAAAATATCCTTGAATATCAGCTTTGCAGAGGATATAAGTGGACGAAATACGACTGAATTTCGGCCATCAACCGGAACGGAGTGGCCCACTAAAAGTTAATTGCCTGTCAATTCTGCTGAAAAAATTTGGAAACGCATAAGAATATAAGAATAAGAATAAGAAGTTTTTATTTGTATAGAATGTACGCAGATGATTGAATGGGGAGATACGGAGTATTGGACCTTTCTGTGTCAACTTGTCATCGTCTCCAAAGTGTAGGTACTCAGAATTCAGGATATGAACTGTAGGCTTCTGTAATTGGCATTTGGACTTGGATCTTGTCAGTTTCTGCTTGTAGAATTTCCGTCAGACAACGTATTGTAGCATTTGTTACTTATTTCTAGGCTCTCGCGGTAATTTCATAGCTATTCGAAAGTGGTAATAGGTATCGACGTTTGACGAAAATGATCGTGAATTACCATTTATTCGAGAACTACGCCTTTACCATCTAGCTTTTTTTGTTACCAGCGTTGGGCACTAGTTGCTGGACTTTTTGCTGAACTGGTCCTATTTGGCGCAGCCGTTGGACACACAATGTCATATTCATATTGTTTTTTCCTCTTTTTTATTGTTGTATATTTTTAAGTTTTGTTGAACTGCTCAACGGATTTACGGATTTTATATATATTTTGCTTAATAACATTAACATTCGTTTTTTTTTATATATAACTCAAAAAAATTATCAACGGATTTACAAGTCTTGTTCTATGTTTAATACGGATCATATTGAAAAAGTTAACTTAAAAAACCAAATAACCTGACTGCTTAAGACGTGAACTAAAAAGACGTTAACAGGAAGAAAATCGTGCAGTGCAGACGTAGGATACATAATCGCGAGCTGACTGACCAAAACCATTTATGTATCCTCCGACTGCACAGCATGCTTTTCTTCTTGTTTACGTCTTTTTAGTTCACTTCTTAAGCAGTCGGGTTTCTTGGTTTTTTAAATCAACTTTTTATTTGTAACTTTATAGTTACTTATTTTTTTTAAATTACTTATACACATATAAATGTTATACATTTTGATTTGGAACAAAAAAAAATTGGTACCTCCACAATATGGCGATATTTTTTTTATTTCAATTTTAATGTGGTCAGTGACACTCGCAAGATTAAGACAAATCGATTGACATAAGAATCAAACATACGTACATACACAGACTGATAAACACATTACACTCCTTCGGCAGTCGGGTAAAAAGCCTGTATATTATCAAGTTTGCAATATTCATAATTATCATTTTAGCCGAAAGATGTCGACTGCACGGTTCTCCCGTTTTTCTCGCATTTAGCAGACTCTCGGCCCTTGTGGGAGTACTCTGTTTCAATTTCAGTCTATTTCGGCGATATTTATGTACATTGCCACCTCCGACTTGATTCTACGATGGCAGTTCGGACGTATTCATGATTATGCATAGCAGGGAATTCAGATTATGATCGAAAACGTATCAATTAATTACAGAGATTTAATGGAGGTAAATTATTTTGAAAACAAGGCAACTGTTTTAATCTGCATGTTTTTCCAGTCAATTATTTGGTTGTATAAATATTAAAGGGACCAAGCCGAAAGACGTCCACTGCTGGACAAAGGCCTTCCCCAAGCCACCGCCACATTGGCTGGTCTCGTGCGTCCCGCATCCAGCGGATCCCCGCAACCTTCACCAGGTCATCGGTCCACCTGGTGGTAGGCTTTCCAACGCAACGTCTTCCGGTTCGCGGTCGCCACTCCAGAATTTATCTGCCCCATCAGCCATCCGTTCTGCGAGCAATGTGCCCTGCCCACTGCCACTTAAGTTTGGCAATTTTTCGGGCTGGTAACCCTGGTTATTTTTGATTCGATCACGCAAGGAACCTCCGAGTATATCATTACTTTTTGTTTTGACCGGTATTTATCTGATATTATTTTTATTTTTATTATTCTGATGTTTATTTTAATTTAAAATGGGTTTTGTAAGTTACCTGAATAAAGAAATTTGATTTATTTATATCCCTCCCCACTGCCCTTTGGGTGACTGAAAGCTATCTGATAGGTTATCACTGGCAACACACACTGGTATGTCGTTTATGTGGCGAATAAACACTTTTTCTTTCTTCTTTTCTTTCTTTGGTCATAGACTTTCGTCTTGAGACACTGTGGTAAGTTGGAAGAGAAGATACCACGCAACTTCCCGAACGCTGCCCAGCCGAGTCGGATTCGACGGTTGACCTCTTTCTCGCAGTTGGCCCTACCCAACTGGATTGTTTGGCCCAGGTAGACAAAGTCATCCACAATTTCGAGTGTAGAGTCTCAGACCTTGATAGGAGTGGTTGCAATATGGGCATTCAACATCATCTTGGTTTTGTGCATGTTCATGACCAGCGGCTCTGTGTGAATCAGACTGTCAACTGTTCGAGCTTCCAATGTGATTCCAAAAGCTGAGGCCCTAGACAAGTGTTATTCTATCAACGAAAGTGTGGCGATAGCGATTGGAAATAAAAAGATTGCGACGAATTGAGAAGCTTCTCCTGTTTTTGAAAATTACAAAAATGAATGTGCATGTCAAACCCTATCGAAAATTATGAAATTTTGACCTTTGCCATCGCTGAAATCGAAAACAATTAGTATCCGTAACCAGTAAAATATTATTTCTATATCTGTATCCATATCCAGATCCGAAATTTGGTATCCAGAAAATTTCTGCTGGAAGCCGACTTAACATGGTTGGAAAAGAGCTAGACAGATGATGGTGGTGATGACGATTGAATTAAAAATATGTGCCAAAATGGCTCTGTAAAAATTGCCATACAAAAATTGTCGATGGCAAAATAACGGTGACTATTCAATTTTAGAAAAAGTTTCTTCTCCCATTGACAAAGTGATTAATTGAATTTTAGCTAACAATGTGAGGCTCAAAAGGATTTCTATTTAAGGAATATTTTATGAAACAAAGGCTATGAACTTTGCTGGAAAATTGAATGGTAATACTTTCAGCTTTGCCTGGTCTATAGATCTAAAAGAACTGGTAGAAAATTAGACCTATTATACAGATAGATAAGAACTCTTATTGATAGTCAAAAGACTGATAAATGTGGACGGACAATTCAGCATAAGTTTTCCCAAGTAATTGACCGGCCAGATTCTGACCAACTTCTGCAGTTGACCGTCTTTTGTTTTATCCATCAATTCCTGTAATAAACCCCAAACTTTGTCCATGTCACCCACGCAAGACCAGATAATTAAGCCATGCCCACATATAACCAAACTTTTTGTTGGTGTTACACCCCTACATCCTGTGTTTATGACAAAACTTCCTGCCAGCATAAACACAAAAATTGCGAATACAAACAAAAACTCGGTTACAGTGTGTCGCAGAGGCGTTTGCTTTAACACTCTCCGTAATACACTGGGTGACATTATAAAAATATAGGGATGTGCTGCTGTGATGAAATGTATCGATAGTTTCTCTTGAATATATAAAATAATTAACAGAAACTGTGGAGGTATGCTACTATTAGGAATGTATCGATACTTTTGCACAGTAATGAAGGAAAGTGCATGAAGGTGTATTGATCTTACAAAATATTGATCAATAAATGTACCATGTATATTGTATAATATTATGCTGATAGGGTACTTGTTTAAAATAATATAACATGATATCCAGCAATACAGATAACAAATAATCAACAAAGCATGTGTAAATTTCTTTGAAATCGTGCGTTTTATCCAACTAGGAATGGATCAGAAAACGTACCATTTTTTTTTTAGGTCTTCCCCTGACATTAAAAACATTATGACGGACAAGTATACTATGATCACAAACCTGTATGCCAAGCGAAGTGTTCATAGTCATATTCTTCTTCTTAGTCGTTACGCTTTCGACAGAGCGGTCGTGGTCGTTATGAAGTATTGGTAGTATATGCGGAAGATGTAATGCATCTCACAATGTCTCGCAACCTTTCCCGATTAGAAGTCATCCGGGTACATTCGTGCACGGGACCGCCCACAGTAGACTTTATCTGGTCGGTCCAGCGCATGGGTGACCTACCACGCGATCTAGTGCCTTCCACTTTTACTTGAACGACTAACCACTCTATGGATTGACTGTCTCATCTTGAAACGTGTCCAAAGAAAGTGAGTATTCGGGACTGTACTATTGCAGACAGACGCTGCTTGATGTGGAGTTCTTGGACTATCGAGGCATTTGTGCGGAACTTGGCATAGTTATATTGCATGACACTAAATATTTCAGTTCAGAGGTTCTTATCTACGTTATCTGTACATATGCACGTTTACGATGCTAATGAAATCCAAAAAGCAAATAACTATCGCTAAAACTATATCGATACTTGCCCAACCCTAGGCAAATCGAACGCGCAGCTGTTATATTCCCGCAAAGAATGCGTTCGGAAACTTTACCAATATGCCACTGGTATTGAAATTTTCTTTGCCAATGTATTTCTTTTTCAATGGGCTGCGTTTTATTATCAGCCTTGAGGTACATGTATTATGTTAATACATAATGTATCAGAGTAATCTTCGTGGCTTCTTTTAAGAATCTCGTATTTGAGTTAAAAAATATATATATATATATGTAACACAATATTATTCGTATTGTTGCATTGCATTATTGTAAAACGACATCTATATTGCTACTTAAAAACAACAAAAATAAAATTGCCGTTACACAAACTAGTTCTCTGCGCGATTTTTATGTACAGCCACAGGTCCCAACAGAACAACAGCCGTCTGATCGGAAGATTCACCCTGTTCCGCATACCCATATTATACTAGTATTATAGATGGATTATTTGTCGTTGTCGTCAATTAGAACTGTGGTAGCCCAGTTACATCGGCCACGACTTGCGTTTTATATTTGGGCCTGCCATTTTACTTTGGGCCATTTATTTTACCCCCACTCCTGTCAAAATAGTAAAAAAAAACCCATCGTGAAAAATTGGCAAGTCCTAGAACCGTACAGCAACAATTCGTAAACATGACTGTGACATTCACTGTCATTTGTTTGCGCACTGGGTCCATCTGGTGGATTACTCTGAGAGATCTGTGCCCCAGCTGTGGGAACAGAAGCTGGTTATATTACTATATTGTGATTAAATACACCGTCAGTTATTTTTTTTAATCGTGATAATATATCCTCAATAGTCATCATCATCATTTCAGCCGAAAGACGTCCACTGCTGGACATAGGCCTCCCCCAGGCGTCGCCACATTGACCGATCCCGTGTGTCTCGCATCCAGCGCCTTCCCGCAACCTTAACCAGGTCATCGGTCCACCTAGTGGGAGGCCTTCCAACGTATCGTCTTCCAGTTCGCGGTCGCCACTCCAGAACTTTTCGGCCCCATCGGCCATCCGTTCTGCGAGCAATGTGCCCTGCCCACTGCCACTTAAGTTTGGCAATTCTTCGGGCTATGTCGGTAACTTTGGTTCTCCTGCGGATATCATCATTTCTGACGTGATCACGCAAGGAAATTCCGAGCATAGCCCTCTCCATTGCCCTTTGGGTGACTTTAAGCTTTCTGATAAGGCCCATTGTGAGCGACCACGTCTCGGTCCCATAGGTGATCACTGGCAACACACACTGGTCATAGACTTTTGTCTTGAGACTCTGCGGTAAATTGGACGAGAAGATACCACGCAACTTCCCGAACGCCGCCCAGCCGAGTCGGATTCGACGGTTGACCTCTTTCTCGAAGTTGGACCTACCCAACTGGACCGTTTGTCCCAGGTAAACATAATCGTCTACAACTTCAAGTGTAGAGTCTCCGATCTTGATAGGAGTGGGTGTTACATGGGCGTTCACCATGACCTTGGTTTTGTCCATGTTCATTTTAAGACCCACTCTTTCGGAAGCTCTACTAAGGTCATCGAGCATTTTACTGAGGCTCTCCATGGTCTCAGCCATGATCACTATGTCGTCGGCAAACCGAAGGTGAGTGATGTACTCGCCATTAACGTTGATGCCAAGCCCCTTCCAGTCCAGAACCTTGAAGACGTCCTCCAGCGCAGCAGTGAACAGTTTCGGAGAAATTACGTCTCCCTGTCTTACGCCGCGCTGGAGAAGGATAGGTTTCGAGGTCTGATCCTGAAGACGGACTGACATGGTGGCGTTTTTGTACAGACACTTCAACACCTCAATGTACCGGTAGTCGATCTGGCACCGTTGGAGAGACTGTAGTACAGCCCAAGTCTCGATCGAATCGAAGGCTTTCTCGTAGTCCACAAACGCTAAACAGAGAGGCAAGTTATACTCTTCGGTCTTCTGTATAACCTGCCGCAGCGTATGTATGTGGTCTACGGTGCTAAAGCCTTTTCGGAATCCGGCTTGTTCGGGAGGCTGGAAATCGTCAAACCTGCGCGCGAGACGATTCGTGAGGACTCTTGAAAACAACTTGTAAACATGGCTAAGAAGCGAGATGGGCCTATAGTTCTTCAGCCGGGCATTGTCGCCCTTCTTGAAGAAGAGTACCACCACACCCCTGCACCATGCCTGTGGCGTTTTGCCCTCGAGTATGACGGAATCAAAAAGCTTCTGAAGGGCCTTGAGGACCGGTTTTCCACCCGCCTTCAGGAGTTCAGCCGTGATTCCGTCATCACCCGGCGCCTTGTTGTTTTTAAGCTGTTTCAGAGCCATCCTAATCTCGTACAGGCTGACGTCCGGGATATCTTCGGTATAGTGTCGGGTCAATCTAGCTCTTGGGTCGTTTTCTAGATTCGCAACGGGTTTACTGGTTGACGTGTACAACTGCCCATAAAAACTCTCGATCTCCCTCAGAAGCTCCGGTTTGGCGGATACAATCCTGCCATCATCGGTCTTCAGTTTCGTGAGCTGGCTCTGCCCAATAGACAGATCCCTTGAAAACACCTTGGAGCCTTTATTTCGCTCAATCGCGTCTTTAATACGCTCGGTATTAAAGCGGCGGAGGTCTATTTTCAAGGATTTAGAGATCTGTCTATTGATCTGCCGGTATTTGCACGCCTCATCTGAAGACTGCAGGATCATCTCACTCCTCTCCTTCATAAGCTTGAGGGTATGATCAGAGAGCTTTTTGTTTCTATCTGTACGACGGGTCTTGAAAAACTTAGACCCGACCGTATGGACAGCTTCCACGAACCCGTCGCTGTATTCGTCCACGGAGCTCCCCAGGCACTCGAAACGATTCTGGAGTTCGAGCTGAAAGCTCTCGGGGTTTTGGACCTGGACCTGTGCTGGACGGAGCGTGGACTTCATCAGTCGAGACCTTTCAAGCTTAATATTAATGTTCAATGTGCCTCTTACCATGCGGTGATCGCTCCCGGTTTTTACCGAATTGATCACAGAGACATCATTGAACATTTGCTTCTTGGTTGACATGATGAAGTCGATCTCATTTTTTGTTGCACCATCGGGGCTCTGCCAGGTCCACTTCCTGTGTTCACGCTTTTTGAAGAAGGAGTTCATCATATAGAGGCCCTCCTTCTCCATAAAACTGGCCAGTAGGTGACCCCGGTGGTTCCGTCGTCCAACTCCAAATTGCCCCACTTGCAGCTCATCCTCGTCTCGTTTGCCCAGTTTCGCGTTGAAGTCCCCCATGACAACGGTGAAGTGAGTTTTGAAACCATGCATGGCTCTGGAGATATCCTCATACATGGTCCCTACCTCGTCGTCGGGGTGTGCCGAGGTTGGGGCGTAGACCTGTATGACCTTCAGCGAATATCTAGAGGATATTCTGAGTATAAGGTACGCCACCCTGGTCGACACACTCTCGATCTTCACCACGTTGTTCACAAGGGACCTGTGGACGATAAACCCGACACCACCTTGGGACTGCCGGTCACCCTTTCGGAAATAGAGCAGGTTACCGGATTTGAGGACTATCGAGTCCTCCCCCTCTCTTCGGACTTCAGATAACCCTATAATGCTCCATCGCAACCTGCTCAATTCCTCTTCGAGCTCGGTGATCTTCTCGTCGGTCCGAAGTGTGCGCGTGTTGTACGTTGCCAGGTCCAGTCGTCGGTGATTGTTGGGGTAGCCGGATCTCGTCCGGAGATTCTTAGCACCCCTTGCCATGCCGTAACCTCGACCGCTACCGTAGTCGAGGGTAGGCGGGCTGCCGGGCACTAGGGGCCATTTTTTATTTGTGCTATTCATAGGGGGGGTTTTGCCATAATCGCCACGCTTGGCAGGCGGATTGGCGATCGCAGTATGGTTGTTATAGGAGCACAGAGAACGCTGCTGCCCATTCTCTGGTTTGTCCCTTAGTCGCCTTTTACGACACCCACGGGAAGACATGGGATGGTGAAATTCTTAACGTCCGGCACCATACGGCACCATACCATAGTACTCAATGACAACTATAAATCATGCTGTGCTCAACCATTTTAAAAGGAAAATAAATGACCATCGTGATGAGCACACCGATACCATTTGTTGTAATTAGCAAAGAGGAAAACTCTGCAGGCCATTCATTCACTTAATGAATATTAATAATTCTCTTAGGACACCCATGAGGAGCAAAGGTGTGATTTATTCCTTACGTAGAGGATAGAACCACGTTTTAATACATTCAAATTTAGGTTTTGTTCCTGTGGCTTATCCTACAAGCACCGCTGCATTTTGTGGGCTACATTCAGTAGTTGTGTCTAGCTGTCTATCCGTGATATATTTTTCTGTTCGGTTTTGATTTCGTACTTGTTCTTTTTGTGAAACCATGGCAAATATACAATCAAATATTAGGCATTCGGTGACGTGGTCGTTACATTGGACCTCAGCAGAAAGCTTATAATATCACCCAAGGGGTAATGGAGAGAGCTATGCTGAAAGTTTCTTTGCGTGATCGAATCAAGAAACGAAGATATCCGCAAGAGCACCAAGGTTTCCAACATGGCCCGAAGAATTGCCAAACTTAATTGGCAGTGGGCAGGGCATATTGCTCTCAGAACGGATAGCCGTTGGGGCCGAAAAGTTCTGTAGTGACGACCGCGAAACGGAAGACATTGGAAGGCCTCCCACTAGGTGGACCGATGACCTGGTGAATGTTGCGGGGATCCGCTGGATATCAGACGCACGGGACCGGTCAATGTGGCGATATAGGTGACAAGGCATGCTGCGCACTCCGAGTGGGCCATGGTCCATGGAGAGATTCTTCTTAAGCACTGAATATTAGAGCTATCCGAGAAACCCCACCTGTGGAGGTTGTCTTTGCTGCGGCCGACCCGAGTGCGGAGTCTGTTTAGAGTTTTCAAAATCGACAACGGCAGCGCGTACCTAGGCGGAAGGCTCTCCGATGGTTCGATGAACTTGTCAGGAGGCTTGGCTTTCTCTCGCCAAAGGTCGCATCTCGCCGAAGAGGAGTTGCCATCAGATAGACCCAAGCATCCAAGAAAGCATTGCCGGATTTTTAGTCGCTGGGGCACTGAGCTGTTGAGGAAATTTAAAGTATATTAACATATGTAATATTGCCAAAAGTAATATATATATATTTTTTTTTTTTCAAAAAACTTTGCTCCACACTAGGAATTTTTTCCTGTATCGTGGGTGCGTTTACAAACATATAAACTCACATACACAACATACCCAGAGCCGGAACAACTATCTGTAGGTCATACAAATATTTGTTCCGTGCGGGCACCGAACCCGCGACACGCAGCGCAGCAGTCAATCACTCAACCACTGCGCCAACCGTGCGCACCTATATCCATATAATATGTTACAGTTAGAACTAGTTTCTATATAGAACGCGTTTTCACGAGGTAGAACGAGTTTTTACTAAATGCCTTTGTTAGAACTAGAAATACCTAGTTAAAACTAGAATTTACCACTCATATATTGGATTTTCAAATAAAACTAGTTGTCACTCCGAGCTTTCGTTATCGGGCAATGTGATGAATACTGATTAAAACTTCTATATTTATGACATTTTCTGGTCATTATGAATATTGCTACGTAACGGTGTGGTTATTTGATAATTATGGGCAATAAATTAGTCCAAGAGCGAGCGAAGCGAGCTCGGGAGCTTAGGGCACCCCGACACGGACAGGTTAGGTTCGAATGAGATGTGGGAGCTGAAGTGAGCGAGCGAACTCAGCTCCCATCATCAACTACATGTTAGGGCTTCTATTATCTTTGTTGCTTAAATAGTAATCGTACTTAGCTATTCTATATTAAAACCAATGTCAACATTAAAATATAACATTATAATAGTTTTAGCATTTAACTGATATTAAATTTTTAGCATTAGTTAATTCTAGTTTTAACATTTAGTAAAAGCTTTCTGTGCGACTTCGTACTTGTTACAAACATATCAACCAATCTGCTAGGCTTTTCTTTACTACTTTGGAGACGACTTACAGTCTAACCGGATTCAGCTAGTACCACTATTTCAAATGGAGCGATTGCTGTTACAAATATATAAAAAGGTATAATTCATTCTTTCTTTGTTTAACTAAAACAATTATTATCTGTTTATTATATTAGTTTAAATGAACGAATCTCCTTGTTAAATTGAATTTATCGTTGTATATTCTAAAACCAGCTAAAAAATATATCAAACTAACGTTAATTGAATTAAAAAAGTTAGAAAAACCAAACAGTATAATCGTCGCCGTATCGAATAAAGCGAAGGAAACTAAAACTAACATAAAAAAGTGTAAATCCAATCTAGTTTCCCAAAAGTAAACCCAAACATTTATTTTACTCGTAACTAGAATTAAATTCAATTTACTACATTGCTTAGCAAAAGAACGAAAAAAAAAATACAAGCTCGTACATCAAAACTGTGTAGAAAAACCAGCATATATTTAATAGTGAAGCTTGAAAATATTGAACGTGTCTGTTTTACAATATTTACAGTGCCGCAGCGTAATATTGGAAAAAAAATTGGCGTTACTAGTTTCGGCAAAAGGTTAAAAACAGGGTTTGGTTACGCAAGAGTTTTGCTAACATTATGTAAGGATGGCTTCTTCTACAAAATCCTTAAATCAACACTTAAACACGCTTTTGCTAGTGGCTTATAACAACAGTAGGTTTTGCCATACTATGACCATGCTCTGGCTTAGGATGAAGGAAATATCTTACGTCCTAAAACAGCTATAATTTACCCGTGCTATGCCATCCAATTCTATCTAGTCAGTAATTAACAAACATATATATAATTTTACAATTATTATTGTAGTAGGATTAGTAGAATGAGAAGATAACGTTTCTATAATACACGAAAGAAACCTTTCTGCATTTGTTTCCTGCTTAACTCATCTGCCTAGCCTCTTCCCAATTGTTGTTGGGGTCGGCTTCCAGTCTTACCGGATTCAGCTGAGTACTAGTGTTTTACATGGAGTGACTGCCTATCTGACCACAGACAACCCAGTAACTGGGTAACATGGTACCCCTTGGCAAGACTGGCGTCAGATCTGAAGCTTCTGACTACCCGTTACGACTGTCAAAGATCTTCAAATGACAGCCGGGACCAACGGCTTAATGTGCTTTCCAAGGCACGGAGAAAACTCGCTATGTTAAAATGGTCACCCATCCAAGGACCGACCTCGGCAAGCGTTGCTTAACCTTGAAGAACGACCCATGCGGCTGTTATTATTTAGCCACGAGATGGATGGATGGATGGCTCCTTCTATACAATACTTAAATCAACACTTAAACACGCTTTTGCTAGAGGCTTATCACAATAGTACGTTTCGCCTTACCATGATCATAATATGGATCAGGATGAAGGAAATATCTTACGTCCTAAAACAGCTATAGTTTACCGGTGCTTCATTCAAACCCATTTAGACAGTACGTGGGACACTCAGAAAGTTTTGCGAAACTAAAAAAAATTGTTCTATACGTACATATATTTTTATTAAATCTTTTCAAAGTACTTTCCACCAGCCTCTATGCAAAGATTCATGCGCCTAAACCAGTTTTCAAAACACTTTTTCCAGTCCGCCGCAGACACCTCGTTTACAGCCTGCTCGAACGCAGCCAGCGCATCTTCCGGCGACGAAAATTGTATCCCTTTGAGCTGATTTTTTATTTTTGGGAATAAAAAGAAGTCACACGGTGCTAGATCAGGGCTGTAAGGAGGGTGACCCAGGAGTTTGACTGGCGTGCTGTCCAGGAAGTCCCTCGTTTTGAGTGCGGTGTGCGCAGGTGCATTGTCGTGGTGGAGCAGTAGCCCGCGGAGCCCTGTGTTTGGTCGCTTGTTGCTTATAACAGAGAAAACTTCTGGCAAACATTTGGTAGTATACCATTCAGCATTAATGCTTCTTTGATCCCTTAAGGGAATTGATACCAAGTGGCCAGTCAAATTAAAAAAGCTAGCGATCAAAATCTTACCCCCGCTTCTAGATCGCTTCACTTTGGTAGGCGTTGGCTCATTTTGAAACACCCAAACAGTCGACTGGCGCTTGGTTTCTGGGTCGTATTGATAAATCCAGGACTCATCACCTGTAACGATGTCGTAAACACGCCGAGACGAGCCTGCTTCAAATTTGTTAAGCATATCACGGCACCATTCCACCCGGGCCTGCTTCTGAGCATCGGTGAGGTTTTGCGGCACCCAGCGTGATACTATCCTCCTCACGCGAAGATGGCTGTGTAGAATCTCGTGAACGCTTCCCGATCCAATCTTCAATATGTGTTGAATCTCCTGATATGTAATTCGCCTATTGTCTTGGATTAAATTTTTCACTGCTAGCACGTTTTCTTCGGTAACAGCCGTCAAAGGGCGACCGCTTCTTTCGTCATGCCCCAAAGTTGATCGACCGCGCTTGAATTCGTTATACCAACGATACACGGTTGCCTTGGAAGGGCCTTCATCTATGAATGCCATTTGAAGTCTATCGTACGATTCATCCGGTTTCAGGCGACACTTGAAATCGTATAAAATCATAGCTCTAAAATGTTCCCGGCGCAGATCCATATTTCAGTGAGACACAATACTTTGAATTAACTCGCAAAAAATGTGGAGGGAAATTTTGAAATTGGAACTTACTTATTTTTACTTATAAATAATCATATTTTCGAAAAACATTATAACTGGCCAGTCTCCCATATATAAAAACTTTTTTTCGCAATACTTTCTGAGGGGCCTGGTACAGCCCAAGTCTCGATTGAATCGAAGGCTTTCTCGTAGTCCACAAACGCTAAACAGAGAGGCAGGTTATACTCTTCGGTCTTCTGTATAACCTGCCGCAGCGTATGTATGTGGTCTACGGTGCTAAAGCCTTTTCGGAATCCGGCTTGTTCGGGAGGCTCGAAATCGTCAAACCTGCGCGCGAGACGATTCGTGATGACTCTTGAAAACAGCTTGTAGACATGGCTAAGAAGTGAGATGGGCCTATAGTTCTTCAACAGGGCATTGTCACCCTTCTTGAAAAAGAGTACCACCACACCCCTGCACCATGCCTGTGGCGTTTTCCCCTCGAGTATGACGGCACCAAACAGCTTCTGAAGGGCCTTAAGTATTGGTTTTCCACCCGCCTTCAGGAGTTCAGCCGTAATGCCGTCATCACCCGGTGCCTTGTTGTTCTTAAGCTGTTTAAGAGCCATCCTAATCTCGTACAGGCTGACGTCCGGTATGTCTTCGGTATAGTGACGGGTCAATCTAGCTCTAGGGTCTTTTACTAGATTCGCGACGGGTTTACTGGCCGGTGCAATACAATACCGTATTGCACGGTAGACATTCCAGACATTTTTATAAATTTCGATTGATGTTCAGTACCGATAACGCTAAATGAAACAGCCCAAAGTAAATTCTCACTTGTACATCCTTTTTTGACACGCGAAGTAACCACATTTACGTCATCTAGTTTGATTTATGTCTGTGGTCTCGATCGACAGAAGTGGCTCACAAAACAAGTATTAATTAATTAATTTAAATGATGTAGTAATTAAAGTTTGTAATACTTTTCACCTTTCAGTTTATTGGTTTTGTGGCAGAACACCTGAATATTATTATGAAGGTCGCATAAAGCGGTGGGTGTGGGCAGGAATCTTTCGATTGAGATAATGAGTTGGTGGTTGATGTAATTAAGTAAATCATTTGCTTGGTTTCATGTATATTGGCTATTTCTTTGGGGTTTGGTATTACAATAAAACTTGAACATCATACCTATATTACGCGACTTTTTGTGTACTTATGATAGGCACACTCTACTATTGCCTTCTAATCATTTTGAGAAAATTCAGAGGAACCCTCATGTATTATTTTGAACAATATTATTCGCTTCGCCTGCATGAAAGTAAAAAATATCCCGAGGGAATATATTCCCGTGCTACTGCTATTGCGTATCCTATGTGCTATTGTATACCATAGACTATCTTTATGCCAAATTTCATCCAGATCCGTCCAGCCGTTTGAGTGTGAAGAAGTAACAAATATACAAACATACTCACAAACTTTCGCATTTATAATATTAGTGTGATGTGATGCAGTGTGATTGTTGCTGCTGTGTTGTAGACACAAAAAATAGTGTCGCATATTTTTTTTTTATATTCTAAAACCCTGGTTGAGTTGGAACCCAGCCAGTGAGCCGATTTCCAAATCAAAACCAGGAACACTTGCGACCACTCGTGGTTGCAAGTGTTCCTGTCTGCTTTGGTCTAGACCACAGTCATTTTAGGTTCCGAATAATCAGTTGACATTTGTTGGTCCGGTAAAAGTATCCATCTATATGTGCATATACTACGTAAGGGTTGAAATTGTGATTTATTTAGATTTACAATGTATTTTCGACAAGCCATTAGTCTAAAGAAATACGTTGGTAATTCCAATTACAATTTGATTATAACTACATCCGATCAGTGTCAAAATCCAATTATAGCGAAGATTTTGCTGTCAGCTCCTTTGTTTACAAGTATTGGGGGCTTGTTACGAAGCCAAAGAGATCAAGAGGAAATTGACATATAAACGAAAAGGGGATGGAACGCATATAACCGAAGGAGAATATTGCCAACACACCCCAGGTGTGTCGAGGAATAATCTTATTGTGAGCTATGCGGGCAAATTTAGAATGTTTGTTTATTTTAACAAGAATAATCAGGCATCAATTTTATGAAAGAGGTCTTTGCTTTTAAATTAGTTATTATGCCGTGTTTGTTGTTTTAAGACAGTTATAATATCACCAATATATTAAGTTTACCCGAAGAGAATGGCGGGGGTGTATAAAGCCTACATCATTATCATTGTTTTTTTATGGGCTCTAGATACTTTTATCGATGGATGGGGGCTGGCGACCCGATACGTAAAGCAACGGATGAAATTAAGATGGATGGAATGGCGACAGGTCACTGGAACATTTTGCGACCCACGGATGCCCCTCAAGTTAAAGGGGAAAATTTACAAATCCGTGATTAGACCTGTCGTACTGTATGGATCAGAATGTTGGGCTTTGAAAAATATGGATGAAAAGAGATAGCATGTAGCAGAGATGAGAATGTTGAGATAGATGTGCGGAGTGACGAGAATGGATAAAGTGAGAAATGAGTATATTAGAGGAAGTTTGAAAGTGGTGCCAGTGACAGAAAAGTTGAAAGGAAACCGTTTGTCCTGGTATGGTCATGTGATGAGGAGGGATGATACGCATGTTAATAAAAGAGTTATGAATATAAAGGTGGATGAATGGAGAGA
Source organism: Orthosia gothica (assembly GCA_949775005.1). NCBI lineage: Eukaryota > Metazoa > Arthropoda > Insecta > Lepidoptera > Noctuidae > Orthosia > Orthosia gothica. The sequence goes on from OX459067.1 coordinate 14,406,513, forward strand.
AGGAGACGGCCAAGGAAAAGATGGATGAAGTGTGATGAGTGATATGAAAGATAAGGGAGTTAGTGATGGCTTGACGGGGCACAGGACGGTATGGAAGAAGAAAACGTGTTGCGTCGAACACAAATAACATGGGACAAGGGCAGCAGAATGATGAAATACTTTTATCAATGGCCTTGTGAGGGCTGTCGGATTCCACTGGATGCAAGTAGCACAAGACCGGTCGATGTATGTTTTACAGTGGATGACTTTCGGCTGAAATAATGATTATTATGATGATTCACGATTCTTCTCAGGCTTTGCTACTGGGTGATATATTTTATTCCTTTATCCTAGAGCTTATTGAAAGGATGGATTCTAATCTGAACACAATCTATTCTTACATATAGGCTGCTATGTAATTTAATAATAACCTAAACAATTGTCTTTACTAAGAATGTTTTCAATAGCACTTTTCTTAATGTCTTTATTAAGACGAATACACTTCGTTCTTGTGTTTATTTAGTAATACTTGTACTACGTTACCGTAAAGTTATTTTTCTAAAACAACGTCATAGTATATTATATCAATCTCAGTAAAGTGGGCAAATAGCCTATTCTTTGCGAAAAATCACAATATTAATAGCAAGTAGACCGATTTTATTTTAATACATAATTCTGAACCTTCCACGAGCATAAACATTTAGCCCGTAGGGCTATGTTAACACCATGAAACGGGTCAGTAAACAAGAATAAAATTTAAAAAAGATTACGATATAGCTGACACATTTCGCTCTTAAAACCAATTTCTGATATTAATCAAACGGAGAATTTTTAATTACTAGGTTTAATTAATTTGCAATTGGTCGGCTGATTCTTCTTACAAAATTATCTGCGGTATTACTTGTTTTAATTTAATATTTACTTCAGAGGCTCGCCTTTGGTAGAAAATTAAAATGTTTTAATCTTATTAACAATAACACTGGCCTGATATTAATTCTTCCACTGCAAGGTATCTTACTGATGAAAAAAACTCGCAGAATATTTCTCTTTACTTTCAATAATGTTAACTACTCCTCGGAATCTAGGTCAGCAATCTTAACAAATAAAATTAATACCTACTTGTCAGGTTATTAAAGAGGCTTTAGTTTTGCTATTTAGTTTAATTTTGCCAATTTAAGGGCGTACGTTCAGGTTTCATAATTACTATAAACTATATGATATTATAAATGATATTTTGCTTGTATCAAAAAGGAGGTATTGCCAAAGTTTTCAGATAGCTAGATAGACTGATGAATTTGAAACCAAATCATTATCTTAAACCATATTTCTTTTGTCCACAGGATAACCCCGACAATCAATTCAAGTCCATCCCCCTAGGGCTCTGGTGGGCCATCGTGACGATGACCACGGTGGGCTATGGTGACATGGCCCCTAAGACGTACCTAGGTATGTTCGTGGGGGCTCTTTGCGCGTTGGCAGGAGTGCTGACAATCGCGCTGCCCGTTCCAGTCATCGTGTCAAACTTCTCTATGTTTTATTCACATACTCAGGTGAGTTTAGATTTTAGAATAAAATATATTTTTTCTGCATTATACACCTATATGACTTTGTGAAGATTGTGTTTAATACTTGACGTGTAGTGTAATTAACATGATTTAAAAAGTGTGTGATTGATCAAAGGTTATCTTTTAATACGAAAAAAAGTTTTTGGGCTCTGTTTTTCAAGAGTCATTAACAGTGATTGAATCTACCTAAGATTATATTTACCTAAACTTCAGCAATGGAAGTATTATAAAGTGGATAATACCTCCATTAATTTATGATCGGGATGTAAAAATCCCGAGCTTTCGAAATGATGATGATTTTTATTGTACAGTACTGTCGACATGATTTTTTGGTGTTGGTGATAACCAATCAAATCATCGAAATGAGATTTGACAGCCTATTCTATTTCCAAAACTACTTATGGAAAAGCGTTTTTATACTAAACAACCGGACTAACACAACGACGGTGTTATTCAGCGTTACAGTCTAAATAACCAATTAAGATACCCACTAATTGCTATTGTATAATTTCCTTAGCAAGCAAATATGTATAAAAGTGTATTGTAACCATGGCAACTGCCTAATGCTGACCAATATTGACCACATCACGTTTCTCGCTGAGAGTTGATCAACAAAGGCGCCATATTGGTTATCGAATATTAGACAAAAGCAATGATTGAGGTGGGGATTATTTTGGCTCTGCGTTTGAAGCACGTTTGAAGTTTATTTTGCACAAGCGGATGCCTCGCGGTTTCACTCGCGTAGTTCCCGTAGGAATACAGAGATAAAACGTAGCCTATGTCACCCGGGGATAATGTAGCTTCCCAACGATGAAATAATTTTTGAAATCGGTCTAGACATTTTTAAGTTTATTCGTTACATACAAAAATACAAATCATTCCTCTTTATAATATTAGTATAAATTTATAATATTAGTTTAGATACAGATGAAATATTTAGTTGATATTTCTATTTATTTATTCAAAATTTGTTTACAATATTACATTCATACATTCTGCTAAACTGTAAAATAGTTTATCAGCAGTTTCTCTCATGTCACAATATATTTCAAATTACGAGTATGTATTTAAACAACAACTTAAATAATTATGACAATGTAAACTAAATTAAACAATTAATAAAAAATCCATCGGGATCAGATAATTCTATACCACCCTTGATCAATTTTCATTTTCCATTGTTGAAAAATGCGAGTCTTGTTACAAAACATGTCTATTCGCCATTACAACTAATGACTCTGTCGACTATATTTGAGGAAGTTTCCTTCCAAAAGATCTTCTGATGAAGAAACTAAAAATGTGCTACCTAATCAGGTAACTTTATTACATTTAGACATCCATTTGGTTTCAGAAGTTAACTTATGTGCCTAAAGATGTAGGAAACCAGACCATACAGAGAAATTAAGAGAAGAATGGTAAAAAATTACAATCGAAAATTGCGCACAGAATGTAAAAAAAACACGGAAAAAACAAAAGCAACAAAATAATGACACTGGCTGGCCGAAAAGTAACACCAAAAATAATTCTATTCATTATTCCTACTAATTTTACTCGATTAAAACTCACCATAATTACTTAAACAACTGTATTACCAGTAATAAAGAAGAATTGTTAAGTTCAAACTCGAGAAAGAAGAAACTTCGTCCACAAAGTTTAAGCAACTAAAGTTGCAGTAAAAGTTGCTTGAAAAATAACAAGTAGTTTTTAGTACTGAATTGGTCTCGACAGGTGTGATGTAAACTTGAATAAAAATAAAGGTTGTGAATTTAAATTCAAAGCAGTGTTCGAGGAAGTTTCTTCTTTCTTATTCTTCTTGGAAAACGATTTTCCTACTTTAGTTTCGTTTTCTTTCTTAGTGTTTGTTTACAGAAACTAATCTTGTTACCTCAATCATGGCATACAAGTAGTGTTTTTAAATTCGTCGAACACCCGTGCGTTGTATCTTAAGACTCCGATTCCCACGATGGAATACGAATATACCATGAAATATCAATATCTACAATTTTTTTATTTTATTGTATACGTAATTAGTTACACAACTCTTTGACAATAGTTATTTATGCTACAAGTGCGGAAGGTAGGTGATTTCCGATGAGTGGATAAATCGACACAAGTCGGAAATCATCTTACGTACGTGTATCATACAACATTTTACTAAGCATTGTGCGAGGAAATAAATAAATTAATAAAATGGCGGGCTTATTCAAGCGCGTTCAGCATATCCACAGATTAGCTAATAGTTCCTCGGGCATATCTACTGCGCATGTGCGAATAGCTGTCACATCGTAACGTAATAAGGCACGAGCAAAATATACGTTCTGCCAAACATATTTAATGAATATTTAAAATTAATTTATTGATCAAAATCTAGAGTAATTAAAAACTCCAAAAATAAAGTATTAGTTTTATTTTACCTTTGAGATGAATGTTAATCTGTACATAACTAATTTTTAAAACTTGTCTCAAATAATAAAACCTCTATGCGTCGTGCTGACGTTGGAGTTAAAAATTAAAAAAGTACAGGAAAGTAAAAAGCACTAGTGAAAAAAGTGACACTTTCCGCACAGTTTGGCTGCTTGGAAAACCGCTCTTTTCGAGGACATGCATTTAAAAAAATATTACAATGGCGATGTTATGGCTAATAGCAATATCTATCAGACAACTGTAGTGTATCTATCTCGCTCGTACGTTCACTTAGTCATCACCCACACCAACAGACACAATCTCGTGCGCACCCTGTTAGTTATACCAGAGCCTTTGGCGAGTGTGGTCATTTAGTGCGTGTACGAGCCTTTGGATTGCCCCACAATGGCACCGGTCACTACAAATGGCGACGAGGATGGGATAGACTGAAAAAGGGACGAATCGATACGTTATCGAACCGTCCATGTTATCATGCGTGTTTTTACTAAAATTCTATCAACGTTGCATCGCATCGTTGTTCCATCGTCACTTCGCAACTGTCTGCAGGAGCTTCGGCTTCATCATTGTTTTCCTGCTCTTGTCCTATGTTACTTGGGCTCGGCGCAACACATTTTCTTCATTTATTCTCCCCTTTCAACTGTCACGCTATGGCCGACCCCGTTTTTTCTTGTCATTCCTCAAAACCTACCCAAAGTCGAGTTATTCTAAGCATCGACTTTATAAGTACTACTTAAGTAAATGTATACCTACTTATATTTCTTTCATAACCTTATTATTGCTGAATAATCGTAAAAATAAATGATAACGTCCAAATTTTCACACAAATACTTTTAAAATATACCTTGAATAAAATGCAAATCCGCTTTTATCCAAAAATATCAACTTTTACGGAAAAGCTGTAAAGAATTGAACTTTAATTAAACTTGCTGAAGACTTTTAAAAGTCGCATTTTGTTTGCAATATTGTGTCTTGATGATATTTGAGCTTATGAAGAGACTTCAGAGTTTTCCTTTAGATTTTATTATACTTTGTCAACACGTAGCTAATTTCGGTCCCATTTCCTGTAGATTACATTCTTTAATCTTGGAGAGCCTCCCACAAAGTGGACCGTTGACGTAGCAAAGGCAGTGGGAATCTGCTGTATGCGAGGAACAAAGGATCGGTCACTGTGATGACGCTTAGGGTAGAGAAGGTTTTTGATCAGTTACTTTTCGGGGAGTGTGCGATTGACCTGCACAATTTGATTCCCCTAATCCCTTTCCATCATCGGACTTCAAGGCTTACGGCAATGCGCCATCGGTACACGGTGGACATCCCCACCCATAAGCATAAAGCATTTTGCGAATACTTTCATTATTTCGTATAGAGAGTTGAATTCCCTGCCTGTGATTTTGTTAACTGATAGCTACAACCTTGAGGTCTTTAAGTCAAGAGTGAATAGGTTACTTCTATGCAAGCGTAGTTCACCGTTGGCCATATCATCGTTTAACATCAAGCGAGATAGTGGTCAAACGCATGCTAATAGTTACAAAAAAATGTCTATTAGTGACGTATTTCGGCTGAAATGTTGAAATTTTTAGACCATTAGTAATATTGTTCGAAGGTCGTTCGAAGTCTCTAAAGAAGGATATGTGGTAAATTAAACAAAAAAATATCTTATTTAAGGCGGTATCCCGAGCAAAACGCCGCGCAAGCCATTTTTTTGTGCTGTTTTTAGGAGCTCTTTATTTAAAAAGAAATATCAATTAATAAAAATACATTAAATTTCTACATAATATTGATTCTAAAATGGTAGATTTGTTTTTTTTAAATGTTGTATATATTTCACTAATCTCCTTCCAAAAAAACATAAAAATGAGAAATAATTATTGATATTATGCATCTCCTCGTAAAGTGTTCATTAATATTTTTTGGTACTAACACTAATGGATAGACAATTTAATAACGAACATTTATGTAGATATTTTTCTTTCAAAAGACCAAAATTCGATTTTATAAAGATTTTATTCTAAAATCTGGGCGTATTCAGTACTGTAAATCATGCGCCACCAGTGCCGCTAGACCAAAAGGAATGCTCATATCTCATGCCAATTTTTTGATCAGGGTACCGTCTTAACAAACGCGCTGTAAAATTGATCAGTAACCAGATTGTTTGATATTGAAGATCAGGTACACTGATTGTCACTTTACGCCGAATTGATTATTAAAATACCGTTTATCCCTCAGATAGCCCTTCCTAGGAAAGGTAAACCTTCCTAGAATATTATTAGTAGTCTAAACTACTGTTTAAATACCTGCCACCTGCCTGTAACAACGTTAACTTTATTGATAAACGTTCTAAATGTTAACCAAAGTACCCTCATTTTCAGTGTTTGTTGACTTAGGACCGTGGTTACCTAATAATAGCCAACCCACTCCAATTCTTTCCGCAAATATTGCTGGAAGCGACAAAGGATCAAATTAATTGGTCTGTGTCGTAAAGGTCAAACGGGAATCAGAGGAAACCAATACGGAAATTAATTTGGTCATGCATGGTGTAGCAAAACTGACGCAATTTCTGAATAGGCACTTTAAATTTGAGGGTAACCCTGAAATCACCAAAGAGACTACCCCATATATTTAGGTAGAAACAAGATCATTTTGTGTTCTTTTACGATTTCAGATTTGGTCCGGTAAAGTCGTCACAATCAAAGAAATCCGTTGACGTTTCTCATTTTACATGTCGCTATAACTTTCTACGTAAGAAATTGAAAAATCAAATTCATAATTCTAATTAATTACTAGGTTACCCATACACTATAACAACGAGTATCATTCGCAAGCATTAAGTTTAATTATTTTTATAGCTGTCAAATCGGGCCTTTTATTTATTAAGTACTTTAGTAGAAGTGGTTACATAATCACGGTTGGATGACTTTGTATAGAATTATTGTTATCTTATTTTTTCTCTGATAACCCTCGGTTACTAATAGTAGATTAGTAGCCAAGGGCTGTAAGACATCAATTGCAGCCCGCGCCTATAGTTCGATGGTGATTACACCCGAGCTAACTATTCTGCTTTACATCTTGATTGTGAGGTAAGTAGAAAAAAACCGGCGTTACAAGAATAAAACATTTAAAAAAATATTTTGATTTCAAGTACGAAATTGAGCTTCGCCGTTCGATATTTAAAATTGATGACTATTATACTCACACGAAGACAAGGCTGAATAGCAAAGCGACCTCTTTGGTCATTGGGCTGAATGCATGATGTCTATTGCCAGTATGATGGTTAGATGTACGCGAACTTTTTGAAAGAAGGAAGTGTTTTTTTTTAATTACTTACCGCCCTAGGGCTTTTCTAGCTACATTATTACCCTAGAGCGCTAATTAGTTACCTACAAGCCCCATTTGGAGGTTATAAGAACCTACTTACCGAACATGACAGATGTAAAAAGAAGTTATCGACGCGTAACAAATTAAAGGCAAGTCAAGTGATGCGATAGTCTATTGATATTTCATTCAATTTGACAGATGTCGCCCGTTCAAAAAAAAAAACTTCAGTGACACCTAATTTCCTGCGAAGTAATCGATGATGGCATAGACTAACACACACATAAACACTTATAACTTTCTCACCAGTGACGTAGACGGTAATCCACCAAACGGGCCCAATGCGAGTTGGTGGATGACACATGTCTTGGATGATTTCTGATTCTAGAACATGCCAGTTTCCTTACCTACGTCAGGTAAAGTAATTCCAAATAATATTTTTCGCTGGAAATCAATATATTTCTAAGTAAAACTTGCGTGTTTTTTGATGAGAAAACCGTCGGATTGCACGAGGATATTTTCTTTAGAAAAACACATTTTCCTAAACCTGCCGATCATCATGACATTAGGATTTTTTTGTGGAAACACGTCAGGTAAGGTTTAATATCGTTCTGCTAGCAAATGTAGCGTGAGCCGAGATGTCGGTCCAGTGCACACCCCATCCTTGGCTCAAGGTTATTTTTGTATGGTAACATCGAAAAAGGTTTTATTTTAGGCCTTGGTTTTGGTTGGTAAATCCAGAAATAATAAATTTTACAGACACAAGGTTAAAGCTTTTTAAAATTCTTATCTGTTTGATTACATCGGTAAATGTGGTATTTATGAATATGATTTTGCTTTCAATATTAAAAATATGAAAATATTCAGATAGCTACTTAGTCTACCTAACTCCTTGTTAGAAATATAAATTATAAGCGACTTCGGCTGCGTGAAATCTGTTTTATTATCTCAAGGAAAGATTATACCGTGATGAAAATAATCTATATCTGTGACAAATTTTATCTAGATCCATTCAGCCGTTCTGGTGTAATTGAGTAACAAACATACATCCACACTCACATCCATCTAAACTTTCACATTTTAATATTAGTAACACTAGCTTCTGCCAGCGGCTACGCCTGCATGAATCTCGAAAAATAGGTATCGCAAGGGAACATATTCCTAGGATAAGAACTATCCTATGTGCTATCCCAGACTATAACCTATCTCTGTGCCAAATTTTATCCTGATCCGTTCAGTCGTTTTGGCGTAATTGAGTAACAAACATACATCCAAACTTTCACATTTATTATTAGTAAGATTCATTTTAACATACATACATACATAAACTGACGCCTTTTTCCCATGGGGGTAGGCAGAAACTACAGAACGCCACCTGCTACGATCCTTACATACTTCTTTTGCTTCACACACATTCATACATCTAGCCATACACACACGCCGGTTATGGGTACTGCGCACTTGGCCTTTCTGAAGAACATCACCTATAAGGTCTATGTATGTCTTTCTAGGGCGTCCCCTCCCGGCGTTTCCATTCACGTCTGCCTTGTAAATACCTTTCGTTAGTCGACTTTCATTCATCCTCTCAACATGGCCAAACCATCTTAACATACCCTTTTCAATTTTAGTCACTACATCTTCATTCATTTTAAATAAAACAAATTTTAAGGTAACCATGATTGTCAGCCAAACCCAATGCGTATCTATACAAAATTTCAAACTCAATCGGTTGTGGATAACTGTTTTAATATTCAGTTAGAAGATTTGACCCGACGCAAGCTAAATAAAAACTTGAAATTAATACTTAGTTAAGTTTAGGAAATAAAATGTAAAACCATTTATGAAGGATAGTAATTTTGTAGTCACTTTAATGGGTAGCGTAGCATATTATACTAGTACTAACAGAATACATGTTTGAAAATCAAAGACAAAATATAAACCACAAAATAAAGATGACACTGGCCGGTCATAAAGTAACACCAAAAAAAACTTAATTCAAAAAATCAAAAAACCCGACTGCTTCAAAAGCGAACTAAAAAGTCGTAAACAAGGAAAAAATCATGCTGTGCAGTCGGAGGATACATATTCGCGGGCTGGCTGACCAAAATCTGGTGTATCCTCCGCCTGCACAGCATGATTTTTTCCTTGTTTACGACTTTTTAGTTCGCTTTTGAAGCAGTCGGGTTTTTTGATTTTTTGAATTAAGTTTTTTTATTTATAACTTATTAGTTAGTTTTTTTCGAATTAGATACATTTAAACATATAAGTGTTATATATTTTTGAAATCACCTCTTAAAACCCATTATTTTGATACCCCACACGATGGGTTTGGAAGAAAAAAAAAATTTGGGCCCCCACAATATGGCACCCAAAAGCCGCCATTTTTCTATTATCCAATTTTAATGTAGCCTATGACACTCGCAGGATTAAGACGCATCGTTTGACGTATGAATCATCAAAATCGGCCAATGCGTTTGGTCTCTGGAACGCCACATAGGAACAAACATACATACATACATACATACATACATACATACATACATAGACTGATAAACACATTACCCTCCTTCGGCAGTCGGGTAAAAAGGATTCCATTCATTAATTCCAGCAATGTCTGCGGCTCAACACGAGCCTTTAATACACCTAGTGGTAATAAACCTGCTACCTAAATATTTTACACAGTCCCGCGTCCGGCTAAACAACTTACACGTTTCACCACTCCCAAAGCGCAAACTCACTCAATAATTCTGTTCAGGTAATTTTGACACCAGTGTAGATCGTGATTTTGATGATTTACATTTTTGCTCGTGGGTAAATGACATCATAATGACACTTGCCGCGGTTTGTTTATAGAAGACTAGCTGACCCCCGCGGCTTCGCTCCCGTCAAAATGTTAGCCTATGTTACTCGGGAATATTGTAGCTTTGCATATGTGAAAGAATTTTTAAAATTGGTCCAGTAATTTCGAAGCCTATTTGGTACAAACAAACAAACGTCCAAACAAACCAAAAAATCTTACCTCTTTATATTATTGGTATAGAAAACGATCTTTACACTTTTTAAACTGGTAAATTACTACTGTATTTTTTTATGTCTGTTACCTTAGAACTTTTTACTGGGTTAGCCGATTTTTTATTTGAAAGCTGGTGCTTGTCATTTGGTTCCATATAAATTTCATCAAATTTGATGAATAACTTCGGATATATACATTAGAACTCTTCAATAAATAACGGTAATTTATTGTTAACATCATTTCACAACATAAAATCACACTGGTACGCTCTAAAGGGGTACGCAGTTGTGAACAGTTCACCCTGGTATACTCTCATTCCACCGGTTTTATTTAAGTTTCATGTTATTGTGTTATATTAAATCATTTGCCAGCTTCTGTAAGCTTGTTTGTGTTCATCTAATATTGTTGTCCCAAAGTAGGTTCCCATTTTCATAAAAAAATATGTAAGTACACCTTACTACCCTTTAACCAAAGTGTAAGCGAGACTCACTCAGAATTCTAATGACAATCGTTTGTAGATAGAACTCTTTACCAGCTTCTGTGCCCCTATCAACTAGAACTCGAATTCAAGGCATCTTGTGGAGGCGTTCTTTCCATCGTAGACTTCATCGATCCCTTTCCAGGCGTGATCGAGGTCAAAACTTGTCTCATCTCATTGTGACATAAAAAATAGATAGCCAGTGCCATAAAAAGTCTCAATACCGACGTTCAAAGGTTCGCCTTAGCATATTGGCTTTGCCCAGAACAACCTACTTCATTTACAAAAGCCAGATGCTACCGAAATGTTTAGACTCGAAACCCCAATATTGCTGGGAATATTCTAGGCTGTTGAAACTTTATTCATACATACGAATTCTGTGGAACTTTTGCTGAAAATACTGCCCTGTTATTCTAGTGGTTGCAAGCAGTACTGTTGAGGTCAAAGTGTTCTTGGGTTTTCCATCTAGAATTTATCGGTAACAGCTCGGTGACTAGGATTTGTGTTGTGTGTTTGTGTTTGGTTTGCAATAGAAGACATCCGCAGGAAGACATAACCCGACGAATTGTCAAACTTAAGAGGCATTGGGCAGGGCACATTGCTCGCAGAACGACCCGGTTGTTCGACGACATTGTTGGCGTAGTGATTGAGCGTTTGGCTGCTGCGCTGCTTGTCGCAGGTTCGATTCCATGGAACAAGTATTTGTATGGCCTACATATAATTGGTCTGGATCTGGGTGGCTTGTGTATGTGAGTTTTAATGTTTGTAAATGCACCCGCGACGCAGGAAGAAATTCCTAGGGTGGGGAAAAAAAAACAAAAAAAAAATATTGTCGATCCCCATCGACAATATTTTTTTTTACACTTGTTTAATTTTTACACATTTTCCCACAAGTTTAATTTTTTATTAATGATATTATGCTCGCGTTTGACCACTTTCTCGTCTGATGGTAAGCAATGATGTGGTCGATGTTTAAGCACGCTTGCCTATAAGTAACCCAGTTCTGGAGTGGTGACCGCGTAATGGAAGACGCAGCCATGGAAGGTCTTCCTCGTGGAGTGATGACCTGGTCAGGGCTGCGGGATTCCGGTGGATGCGAGACGCACGGTGATGGAGGTGGCGAAATTAGGGAGAGGCCTTTGTTCAGAGTGGACGTCTTATGGCTGAAATGATGATGATGAAGGCAATGGTCTCGCCTCTTACTAATTCAAATTAATTTATTGCATCCATAATCTAAAATTCAAAGATGTAATAGAAGACGCAGCGTAGGTAGGCCTCCCTTTAGCTGGATTCTGGTCAGGGCTGCGGGAGTCCAGTGGATGCGAAACGCACGGGACCGATCAATGTGGTGATGCTTGGAGGAGGCCACTGTCCAGCAGTGGACGTCTTTCAGCTGAAATGATGATGATGATCCTTAATGTACGTATAGGTGGTAAATATAATTTAATTACAATTATGGACCCAGTCGGGCACAACAACATTCTAGATACAGTCAGTGTCTAGGAGAGAGGAATAGCGCTTAATATTCCATGGGACTTAAACATAATTGTCGAAACGTGTGTGTGCTATAAAGTTCATCTCTGTCTTTTTTTTTTGCTGACGGCGGAAACCTTCAAAAGGCGCCTGGACTTTAGGGGAAAATACCAAGGCGTGTGGGATTTTTACCTACATAAAAACCACCTCGGTGATCACCATCAGTACTTGGAAGAGGGTTCCGGAGTGGTCTTTTAAGAGGTAACCTCTTAAAAGACCACTACGGAACCCCCTGTGTGCAACGCCTTTTAGGACATAGCCCTGGGGAGACTGAGAAGCGTCTGCCTAACCTTTCGGACAGTACAAGGCGTGATGTTACGTTATATTATGTTTGTTGAAAATACTCCTGTTTCGAAGCTAGGTCTAGTTAATACATTGACGATATTTGGATAGAAATTTGGTTCAGTCTGAGTTTTGACCTGGATACTGTTATAGACTAGACAAAAGGTCAGTTGTAGCTGGATTATTGAGTAGGGCGCTGCAGTTTGAATTTCGGGACAGCTATTTGTAGTTTCTAGTATGTTTTCACAATAAAGAAGTAATCTAATCAAATCATTGTACCCATAGAATTAAGATTTTTGGAAAAGAGATGTGTAATTATTTTGGTGTACAAATACTTTATTGTACACCAAAATAGTTATTATCACACCTCTTTTCTATTCTATTCTGAAGAACAAAATTAATAAGGTGAGATCTAGGCCATCCCTCTGTGAGACGGAGCAGAGTAGAAAAGTAAAGCATTAATTATGAGGCTCTAAGTAACACTATAACAGAAAATCACCTGAATTCCCACAGTTTCGGGCAGGGCCAGCCTAAGGTATGCGCTCGGTGAAGAATCTGTACCGAAACGACTCAGTCAGGAACGCACTGACCCGGTGAGGAAGAAGCGTAAGGAAATCAATGGGGCATAAATCCGGTCTTCAAGATGCTTATTGAGTCATTCATATTGTGGCACAACAAAGCCATCTAATATTCGATCCCTCTCCGCTTCTAAGAAAATTGGTAAGGAGATACGCCAGAATTGTTATAACCCATTAGCCAGACTAGCTTGTTTGTTTACTAGCACTATCATGTTTTCAGCGTTCAGATAAAAGCAGCTGAACCTAGTATCACATAAGTGTTATAGTCAATTTAAACCACTCCAGTGGATCAAAAGCTGTCAGAATATTTTGAAAATCCCTTTTCTATACTTCTTCACAGGCATATGTCAAAGATATAATCCGATGTTTACCAGTCCCAAAAAACACATTTAACTTTATCAAAAATACGTCTTTATTTATCTGGAAAATTTCTTATTTTTCCAAAGCGTTTTCTCACAAGAACGCCCATAAAACTAAACTTTTATTTTCACTTGTTATTTTCAGACAAACTTTTAATGTATGCAAATTCTTCTCTCTTCGTTCAAAATGTCTCAACTTTGCAATATGAGTCGGAAAGTTAATATTATGACGTCATCACTAAGTTTACACCTTCGCGTAATAACTCAAATACTTAATACTTGCTACGAGGCATCTACGAGGTGCTACGAGATTGCTGCGCAGCTACGAATATGCTATTGCGTTATAAGATTGTTACGCTTCAGTAAATATTGTAATAATATTTTGCTCTGAATATTGCATTGTATTTTTATATTTTTGAGGTATTCCAGTTTTCATAAGGAACTAGTCTGTATTACTCTATAAATATTATCTTCAAATAATGTTACTTGTAACGTTTGTTATTTATTATTAATAAAAAATAAAAAAACCGGCCAAGTGCGAGTCGGACTCGCGCACGAAGGGTTCCGTACTTGGTAAATTGCGGTTTACGATTTATGACGTATTAAAAAAAAACTACTTACTAGATCTCGTTCAAACCAATTTTCGCTGGTAGTTTACATGGTAATGTACATCATATATTTTTTTAAGTTTTATCATTCTCTTATTTTAGAAGTTACAGGGGGGGGGACACACATTTTACCACTTTGGAAGAGTCTCTCGCGCAAACTATTCAGTTTAGAAAAAAATGATATTAGAAACCTCAATATCATTTTTGAAGAACTATCCATAGATACCCCACACGTATGGGTTTGATGAAAAAAAATATTTTTAGTTTTAGTTTCAAGTATGGGAACCCCCAAAATTTATTGTTTTATTTTTATTTTTTTGTGAAAATCTTAATGCGGTTCACAGAATACATCTACTTACCAAGTTTCAACAGCATAGTTCTTATAGTTTCCGAATAAAGTGGCTGTGACATACGGACGGACAGACAGACAGACAGACAGACAGACATGACGAATCTATAAGGGTTCCGTTTTTTGCCATTTGGCTACGGAACCCTAAAAACAGCCTATAATCACCTTTAGGAGCTCGTGGCTAAATAGTAACAGCCACACGGGTCGATCTTCAAGGTTAAGCAATGCTTGACGAGGTCGGTCCGTTGATGGGTGACCATTTCAACATACCGAGTTTCCTCCGTACCTCGGAAAGCACGTTAAGCCGTTGGTCCCGGTTGTCATTTGAAGATCTTTGATAGTCGTTACGGTTAGTCAGAAGCTTGAGATCTGACGCCAGTCTTACCAAGGGGTATCGTGTCAATCAGTTACTGGGTTGTGGAGGTCAGATAGGCAGTCGCTCCATGTAAAACACTGGTACTCAGCTGAATCCGGTAAGACTGGAAACCTACCCCAACATGGTTAGGAAAAGGCTAGGCAGATAAATATTCACCTTTAAAAAGCTCAATTTAATAATGAACAGGAAGGCGTACTCTTAATATATACCGCGATTAAATCTAATAAAACACTTTGCCCCATAAAAGAAACATTTAATAATAATTACTCTGACTTATCTATACAAGCAACAAAGATACCGGCGAAGAGTTATGAGACCGCTACAAATATTTTATTACTCGCTGTAAATGAATGCTACGTGGCTACGAGGCTACGGTGCTACGCGGCTACGAGGCTACGGTGCTACGCGGCTACGAATCTTTCGTAGGTCGTAGAACACTTGACATTTTGTGCCACAAATGTTGGGTATGCTCACAGAACACGGAATAACTAGAGACGCCATCATTATTTGTACTAACTTTAATTTATATAATACCTTTAAACGAGCAATACTTGTATGTACGTAAATAAATGTCGCATCAAAGCTGGCCGATAGAAGTAAACCATAGGGAAGTCAGGATGTATGCCTTTAGGTTAAGACATCGTGTGTGGGCAGGTCGGTGGGTACAATCGTAAAAATGAAATCACACAAATTATTCGATACACTGGGTTTATTCAAATAGTCACAACTCTGTTACAATCTTGCTACTATTAATACGGATCGATACTGATTCTACAAAGTCTTCGCTCTAAGGCGGTCAGTAATCAACTGTTCTATGCTGCTGTCCGCACCACGCATGTGGTTAGAAAAAGCGCGCGAATGCGTAGTTGTTCTAGCTTTGCCGCCAGATGGCGTGCTTGCGATTAGTTTTTCTGTCCGTACTAAACCCACCCATATATAACCTGAATCTCGATAACGGCTCTAACGATTTTCATGAAATTTTGTATGCACGGAGTTCCAGGTGCAATAAATCGATCTAGCTCTAGGTTTTATTATTATAAAACGTCCTTTTCTCTATTTTCACCCGAGCAGAGCTCGTTCGAATAGGTACTAATAATTATGAACGTGAAATTCTGTATGTTTGGGTGTTTATTATTCAAACGAGTCTCATTGATTACTGGATTTAAAAGAAACTTGATACTCGGGTATATACCAGGATAAGGACATTGAATTCTGTTTATCCTGGTAAGTTTCTAACCTTCTTAAAGGCGAACCTGTTTGCAAAAGCTAGTTGCTAATAATATTTCTGTCCGTGCAATGAGTGCTGTTTTGTCAGTTACATCCATTATTAGAATAATTTTGCCGTCCGTGTGTTCCGTGAAATTGAAAAATGTGTTCTGATATGTATGTGGAAAGTGCAGTACATAAAGTGCAGGAAAGATGGTGATGAAATAGTCAGAATTAACACGAGCGGTTTTCTATGAGTAAACATTGTAAACATTGACAGTTACAAATACTCTTGTTTTGTATAAAAGTTTTGATACTGCCGTATCTCGCAGTGGCCGCTAAGACGTTTCTGTACTCTGCGGTACTCTGTTCAAATTTTAGTTTGAAAATGTGGAGAAACGTGAAGCAATTTTTAGCTATGAAATATGAGGTGGTCGGAATGTTTGGAGCAGAATGTCGGCTTACTTGTATGATGGATGTGTGCTAAGCTGACTGCTGGCTTTCGTGGAGTATTATAATTCACTAGCTTCTTCTAGGTACCTACCTAGGTACCTATCATAAGTTCGAAAAATATTTGACCGAATTTCATTTCACCTAGAACTTTTCAACTATTATCATTTCGTTTTTTTTTACTTCATCGAAGTCACGTCTGCCACTGTCTCAGTTGACCTATTATCAAATCGATTTTTTTTCGTTACTCCGACGTTTCATTTGATCGAAAAAGTTTTTACCGAAGTTACACTTTGCCGAAATAACATTTGTTCCAAGTATTTATTATTATACACATATCAAAATACTAAGTGAGAGAAGAGGAAAAAAAAATCGTCGACGGAGCCACGCTGTGTGGGGCTCTTATGAGTCCGCTCGATGAGTTCGCGTCTCGATGAGTTTGCTCGCTTTGCTCGCTCACTTCAGCTTCCGTCATCCCCTTCGAACCTAACCTATCCGTGTCGAGGTGCCCTAAATTACAATTCTAATTCAAGACTGCGTGAAGTCGGTTTTGCAGCGATTTCTTTCTGTCTCTAAATTTTATAGCAAAACATATTGACTTTTTATGACACTATTTCAATTTTAAATTGAAAATACTACCAAGTAACCAGCTATATATTTGTGACCAATTAATATTCCGTAAAATATTGATTCGGTGTAGGGAAAATATGGCAAATGAAAAAAGAAAAAAGTCGCTTCGGGTAAAACAAAAAGTTATTTTGTAAATCGGCAAAATGTAGTTCAGTAAAATAATACATATGCCACATGATACTTTGATGATCTGAAAATATGTCAAATAATGCATATAGCAAAAAATACGTCGGTCAATAATTTTCGGTAAAAAAGTATTCCTGGCTAAAATCTATCTCTGTGCCATAAATTTCATACGGATCCGTTCAGCCGTTTGAGCGTAAAGAAGTAATAAACACACTGACAAACTGTCGTCTTTATAATATTAGTGTGATTAGTAGGATAGGCTTCTAGAGGTTTTGAAATATGGCGGGGATAAGTTATGCTCTGAAAAAAGTTAAAAATATTATGGGGAACTCGTGGCTAAATATTTACAAGCTGGGTCGAATTTAAGGGGTTATTTTAGGGGTATTTAAGTCAAGAGTGAATAGGTTTCTTCTAGGTAAGCGTGTTTCACCGTTGACCACATCTTCGCTTACCTTCAGGTGAGATAGTGGTCAAGCACCTAAAGACAGTAAAAAAAAAAGTAAAAGGTTAAGCAACACTTACCGAGGCCGGTCCTTGGATAGGCCCCAGAAAGCATGTTAAGCTGTAGGTTCCTGCTTTCA
Source organism: Orthosia gothica (assembly GCA_949775005.1). Lineage (NCBI taxonomy): Eukaryota > Metazoa > Arthropoda > Insecta > Lepidoptera > Noctuidae > Orthosia > Orthosia gothica. The sequence continues at coordinate 14,424,362 of OX459067.1, forward strand.
TTTAAAAATCTATGTCAGTTGTTACGGTAACCAGAAACCATACAAACCTGACGTCAGTCTTCACATCACATCATCAGCCTATTAATGTTTCCACTGCTGGGACACAGGCCTCCTCTCTGTGAGAGGGAATGGGCCGTAATCCACCATGCGGGCCCAGTGCGGGTTGGTGGATGTCACATGTTTTCGAATTTTTGGTTCTAGGACATGCCGGTTTCCTCACGATGTTTTCCTTCACCGTTTTTAAGAGCAGTGGTGAAGAAATCATTTACACAAAGTAAAGCGCCTGCCTGGGCTCGAACCCACGACCTACAACTTGTAAGTCGCGGCTGATACCACTGGGCCACCACTGCTCTGACGCCAGTCTTGCCAAGGGGTAATTTAAATTCAATTTATTTATTCAGTAAAAATTTACATTACGTTTGAAATAATCAGCATGAAACATTGTCGGTGTTGAATGTACAAATTAAATGATTAATAAGAATACAAGAATTCAATTTAAATTAAAAATTTGAAAACATTTCCTGATAGCTACAACCTAGGGGTCTTCAAGTCAAGAGTGAATAGGTTACTTCTAGGCAAGCGTGCTTCACCTTCGACCACATCATCGCTTAACATCAGGCGAGATAGTGGTCAAACGCGAGCCTAAAACCTGAAAAAAAAAATGTAAAATACCATGCACACAAAATTAATAATGTCAATACATTAATAGCAATTTAAAACGAAAACAATAATCAAACATATGTTATAAAACTCGAACACAATTACGGGTTGCCAACCCAGTTACGGGGTTAAGGACAGATAAGCAGTCGCTCTGTGTAAAATACTGGTACTTACCTGCATGCTAAGACTGAAAGCTGCCCCAATATAGTTGAGCAAAACTTGGTAGATTGATTGGCGCAGCACGTCGGCTTGCTTCATCATCATCATCATCTCAGCCGAAAGACGTCCACTGCTGGACATAGGCCCCTAAGCATTACACTGAGAGGTCCTGTGCGTTTCGCATCTACCGGACGACCGCATACTTGATCAGGTCGTCGCTCCACCTAGCGGGAGGCCTTCCAACGCTACGTCTACCGGTACGCGCGGTCGCCACTCTTAAACTTTTTGGCCCCAACAGCTATCCGTTCTGCGAGCAATGAGCCCTGCCCACTGCCACTTAAGTTTGGCAATTCTTCGGGTTATGTCGGTTACCTTGGTTCTCTTGCTAGTCGTTTGCTTATATGATCGATATGTGCTATGGTAACTTTCGAGTATTATCATTCATTCTCGGGGTTCTGTTGGCATATGGCAAGCAAAATTGCATTTGGAAATTATGTTAGGAGTTTTATCACGAAAGATTGGGATTAAAGGTTGGATTGTTCACCATGAACCGATGGCGCATGGCCGTTCGTCTTGTAGTGCGATGATGGAACGGGCTTGCCAAGTATGGAGTTTCTTGTGCGTTCTTCTCCATAACAAGCTACATTTCCGAATACACGGTAGAATACATTTTTATTACTTGTAAATTTTAACGTTCAAAAGTGCCGCATGATGGCCTACTTGAAATAAACACATTTGACTTTGACTTTGACCTATATTGTTGAATATAAGTCCATACTACATCAACCTAACCCAATTTTCTCTTCTTAAGACACCCTAGAGGAAATAAAAAGATCCACTCCACACATAGACCCCGTGTATCATAAAGATACATAACGTACTAGGTTATATATCAAAATGTTCGCACGCACAAATATTTGATGGACTGTATTTATGACACGGAGGTTTTCTGTCAGAGAAGTTATTTTATGATAGATTGGTAGTACGGTAATAGATCTTTTTTGTTTGATTAAAAAAAATATTTTGATTGTCCATAAGTGCCTTAATAATCTTAATAAAGACACAAAGAATATAAATGAAACACGATGCACCGTTTACACAAATAAAGTGTTATCTCCTAAGTAGCAGATGGTTCCAACTTCGATACTTGTGAACTGTACTTGTGCCTCATAGAATGTAGTTAGATAAATTTTCATGAAATACGTGGTTCTTTAAAGAAATTTTATTAAATATTGAGTCATTTACTTAATGCGTTGTGATATTTTTTTGGTCCATTCATAGAGAGAGGCGAAAGCTCAGTTGGCTGCAAAAAGGTTGGGGATTCTTGCAAAGGTTAGACGGTACTTCACATCTGAACAGCTGCTCAACTTGTATAAAGCGCAAGTTCGATCGTGCATGGAGTACTGTTCTCACCTCTGGGATGGATCTGCTAAATACCAGCTTGATGCACTTGAGTCGATTTACAGACGGGCCAAGAGGCTTATTGGCAACGATGCACTGGTCGCGTCAAAGCTCCAGAGCCTCGAAAATCGACGCCGAGTTGCCAGCCTTTCGGTTTTTTATCGGTTACATTTCGGGGAGTGTGCGACGGAACTGCACAATTTGATTGCGCCTAGTCCTTTCCATCATCGGACTACAAGACGTACGGCCATGCGCCATCGGTACATGGTGGACATCCCACCCATACGCACAAAGCGTTTTGCTAATACTTTCATTGTGCGCATAGCTAAGGAGTGAAATTCAGTTGCGGAGTCTTTGTTCCCTGATAGCCACAACCTTGGGGTCTTTAAGTCAATAGTGAATAGGTTTCTTCTTGGCAAGCGTGCTTCACCGTAGGCCACATCATCGCTTACCATCAGGCGAGGTAGAGTTCAAACGCGAGCCTATCGATAATAATAAAAATAAAAAACTATTTTTGGCAAACACTTGTCAAAAGAAAAAATTGAAACTGAGAGAGTATCAATTGTTCGTATCCGAAATAAGTAAACATAAATAAAAAAATTCTAGAAACTGACATTTTCACATCCCTAGTAGAAAGAAAAGGTCCATCCAAGACGGAAAAGTTTATCGCGAGACTTTCTAACAGCGTTTCTAACAAAATTTCTAAGTTGATGACAGCTCTTAAAGTTATTGTCACAAACAATGTCAATAGGAATGGTATCAACAATGTAATAGCGGTTTTAAAGCACTATAAAGTGGTGCTTATAGCTAGCCGTTAAAGCTTGCGTCGGTAGACATTCAACAAGTTATTAGAGTAGGTTTGTTATACGCATTTCCATAAAAAGAAATATGTACGTACAACCAGACCGTAGGTTAGGAACCCTAACGGTGTATGACCGTCACCACCCGGTTTTGTAACCGGGCGTAAAATACGCCCTGAAGGTGCTTTTTTATATTTGTAACGTAGATTAAAAATAAAAAAATCAGTATCTTAAAGTATCATTATGTGTCATTTACAAATCCACCCAAATATGTTTCAAAGTCAAATTAAATTATTTTAATTAGGCCATTAAGGAGCACTTTGGAACGAAAAAAAAAAATATAAGTAGTAATAATTGATTCTACCGTCCATTTGGAAAAGTAGCTTGTTATGGAGAAGAACGGACAAGAAACTCCACAATTACTCTTTAAAAAAAGTGTTTTGCTATAATTACATACATATATTAATCATATACGTGAGGACGATGCACCCAGACTAACACTACTATACTGCGTATAGATATTTAGTAATACAAACACTAACAGGTAAATTCATTCATTTGATAAATAGGAACATGGTTCTCACATACTTGGTCATGGTTCTACTAAAAGGTGGCTTTAACATAAAAAAATGTGACCTATACTATTAATGTCTAAAAAGAAAGAATGGCCATGAGCATTTATTTTCTCAGTTAGTTTTTCGCAAAAAGGTACTGGCCTCACAAAAATAAGATTTTCATATTTTTTGTGGGAAATATTTACTTAAAGACATTCATCACTGAAGGTCCACTTATTTGGCGTCCCCCTTACAACAGCGATGATAAATCACATCTACCCACAAAACGACAATAATATTTACTTATTCGGCTATCTTCACAGAAACTGTTTATCAAGTTTGAGTTATATATTATGTGTTATTATTATTATATCTTTCTCGGTTTATTGTTTTGTTTGTTAAGTTTATTTGATGTCACTTTTATAGTTGTCAGTGAGCGCCATTTTGCTTTTCCTTGTTTGGAAACAAATCGAAATAGGATTGGTTTGAAAGGAAACTTTGGTTGATCAATGCCAATCCAAAATTTTAAAATCATCTTTCCAACACAGCTTAACAGCTTCAAAAACATATTATGCTGTTCATAGCTAGTGTCAGCATTTCTTTAAATTTTAGTGTCAATGCAGTATTTTGTATGAACGTAAATTAATTAAAAGGAGTATCTAAGGATCGTAGCAGGTACCGTTCAGTAGGTTCTGCCTTCCCCCTGAGAAAAAAGGCGTGAGTTTATGTGTCCTATGCTCTTATCATAACGGGGATCGTGCATGACGGTGCATACATAAAGTTAAACGAACGAGCTCAGGAGGCGCGCACATAAAGGAAGTCGTCAATGTAGATTGAGCGGAATAACTAGCGCCATACGACGGTTTTATTTTTATAGTGTTCTGTATACTAGGAACATTTTAGTATATTTAATTTTAGATGCGCAATGCAGCTATAAATTTTTATGTTGTTCTGCCAATGTGTGTAAAAGTAATGCTGTAAGCATAATGCAACAATTTGTATAGTTAAGGAATTTGATTTTTTATCATCGTAACGCGGAATGTCAATCGTGTGTGTCATTTAAGGCGGTATTTTTGTCATTGTAATTTTATCGAATTTAAGAGACCTTCACCACTTCGATATCTAGATTGTCAATTGGAGGAGCTCGTGGCTAAATGGCGTGTGTAACAGCCGCACGGGTCGATCTTTAAGGTTAAGCAATGCTTGTCGAGGTCGGTCCGTGGATGGGTGACCATTTCAACATACCGAGTTTCCGCCGTGCCTCGGAAAGCACGTTAAGCCGTCGGTCCTGGCTGTCATTTGAAGATCTTTGACAGTCGTTACGAGTAGTCAGAAGCTTGAGATTTGACAAGGGGTACCGTGTTATCTAGTTACTGGGTTGTGGAGATCAGATAGACAGTCGCTCCATTTAAAACACTGATACTCAGCTGAATCCGGTTAGACTGGAAGCCGACCCCAACATAGTTGGGCAAAGGCTAGGCAGATTGCTCTAGAATTCCTTGATAGCTGACACATAGTTTCAATGTTAAACCGACTGGATAATATTTATTTTCAATCCGACTCCAAATAGCTGTAATTTAGTGAGATTCAATCGTTCACTTCAGAAAAATGGGTGCCGAGATTAATATTTTACTTTGTTTTTATGTTAAAAGAATGAGTAACGATATTTTAATAGTCAGCCATCATTTGCAACTTTAAGTTGAGAAACATTTGCCAAGTTTTTAGGTTTATTTGTCACTTGTACTACTATTATAAAGCTGAAGAGTTTGTTTATTTGTTTGAACGCGCTAGTCTTAGGAACTACTGGTTGGAATTGAAAAATCTTTTTGCGTTGGATAGTCCATTTATCGAGGCAGTTTATAGGCTATATAACATCACGCTACGACCAATAGCAGCCGCATGGAACAGCTAGTTTTCACATATTTATAGAGGATAGAATTTGAGCTTATTGAATTCGTCAACTTTCAATTTAAATAAAAAACACAAGTTCGATCGATTAGTCACTGTTTAAATTTTATTCGTCGTTGAAAAAACAAGATAATGATTTGTGTCCAACTCGCATTTTCTCGCGTCTTTGCTCTCATAGAACCTTGATTTATAGGGATAAAAAATAGCCTATGCAACTAAGAAATTATAGCGGATCTTTCTCACTGAGGAAAAAAATGAGCTCTGCAATCTCTGCAATCTGAAGAGATTACTTCCTAAAAACAAACAAAAACATTTTTTACCTCTTTGTTAACAATTAGGAAGAAGTTCTTATATAATTGAGAAAATAAAGAGGCCAGCTAATACACTGCCGTCCCTCCAAAGTTGAGCACACCAATCCCTTAAATTATGGTGCTTTAAAATGCTCGAATAAAACACTTGAACAAGGGAAAAGGTAATTTGTAGACGTAAAGAATTTTAATATGTCATAAACAAAAATTTATGGAGGAAAAAAAAAGGGAAAGATACTCGCTTGTGTTTTGAAGAAGACTGGAGTTCTTGCGAAATAAAAACTTGGGAACCATTAAAATTATCCCATGGCAACTTATTATATCGAAACTACTTAGCCTTAAAATAATTATCCTGGTAAAATAGTTGGTTGAATACTTAAAACCAACCTTAGCATACAATAATATAACAAACTGACAAAGTTATTATCCAATCAAGCTTTTGTAGTAAGCATTTTTCCTCATTTGGTACCTTTATCTACACTAAACCATGTAAGGCAGCCGTATCCACGGATAGAACCCTTTCCCTACTTGTACAAACAAACAAAATTCTCTTGCTCAAACGACTTGTCAGATCCAGCAGAGGCAAAGAATAAATTCAAAACTCTTGGATTTAGACTGAATCATTGCAGGTATATACAATGGCTCAGTCAAAGTCAATGAGTTGATGCCTCTTTACTATTCAGATTGAATCTTGTCTAGCCCTTATCCTTTACAGAATTTCACAGCCGTAAAAACGGAGAAAAACGTAAGTAAATTCGATCGTTATCAAATTGGAATAGGAGGCTCCCTTGTCAGAACCAATTATAGGCTTTCCCAAACTCCTCCTAACAAGATTAATCGCCTTTAAATCCAACAAACGGTATAAATTGAAAGATATTAACGCGACTTAATTTATTGCGTGTCTAAATTAATTTATTTTGCAAATAGTTGAGTCGAAGGTTGTAACAGACCTTCTCCGCCTCCGCAAATGCGGCATTTTCGCAAGAAATGAATTTCCACATCCGTATCTGCTTTTTCAAGTTATAAAACGAGCTTTAACGCAAGTGTAAATAAATAAAATCAGTTCCAACTGAAATAAGGGGGAATATAGGGGTGAGTCGATTTTTGAATTGAAAAATAATTATTTTCAGCAGTATATAAATACATCATCATTATCATCATTTTTCATCAGGAGCGCACGGTTGGCGCGGTGGTTGAGCGATTGACTGCTGTGCTGCGTGTCGCGGGTTCGATTCCCGCACGGAACAAATATTTGTATGAACAGATAGTTGTTCCGGCTCTGGGTGTTGTGTATGTGAGTTGATATGTTTGTAAACGCACCCATGATACAGGAAGAAATTCCTAGTGTGGGGCAACGTTTTATATTAAAAAAAAAGAAAAGATATATACCTCAACACACAGGCCGACATGGACCTCTTCAATTGCACGCCGCAATTGAAAATTCTTGCAATTCTTTAGTGGTCGTCGCTCCAACTAGCCTGAGGGCGTCTTACCTTACGTTTACCAGTTCGCGGTCTCCACTCAAGAACACGTTTACCCCAACGGTCATCGGTTCTACGACTTATATGGCCGGCTCATTGCCACTTCAGCTTACTTATTCTGTGAGCTATGTCGACAACTTTGGCTCTGTACCGGACCACCTCGTTTCGAATTCGATCCCTTATCGAGACTCTGAGCATAGCCCTTTCCATCGATGAGCCACTTTGAACTGACGAACCAGCCGTATTGTGAGTATCCACGTCTCAGTACCGTAGGTCATAACAGGTAGGACGACTGGATGAAGACTTTGGTATTCAGGCTTTGTGGGATACGCGATGAGAAGAATCTACGAAGACGATATATATCATACAAACTACATGTTCGTACAAATTCGTACATGGTGCAAGATACGTTTTCGGTGTGATTTCAACGCATACGTCAGTCCGATAACAACCGTCGATCAGTTAACGGACGACACAACACCCGTCTAGTGGAAGAACCCTCCCTTTTCAATGTAGTTTGTGGGATTTTACTCCCTCATCTGCATACATCCATAATATAGGGTGTCTCAATAAGAGTGCACTTTTGCGTTTAAAATAAAAACTAATTTTTTTGAGTAAGTTGTGATATATATATTGCATTCTAAAGAAGTCATGTTTCAATTATGTATGGAATGATATATCCCGCAAGTGGCCCCCACGACTCTGATGACAGGCCATTACTCTTTTCATGAAATTTTCCATGAATTTTTGACAAAGATATTGCTGTATCTCACTGATAACGCGTTGGATCTTGGTCTTGAGCTCAGGAGTTTTTCTGGTTTATTTGCATAAACCCGATATTGCACTAACTCCGAAAGAAACAAATCGCAAGGCGTTAAATCGCATGATCTTGGTGGCTAGTTGACATCTGAATTTCATTGTTCATGGTCAATCAATTGTTTCATGGGGCCACCCCCCATTAAACAATTGGTGGACAGGTGGCGCCGTCCTGCTGAAATCACATGTCCTCTGATCTATACCATACAAGAACTCCATTATCCATTACTTGATTATTATATTCCTGTAACGAATGCCGTTCACAGTCACTGCAATTCCGTCCTTAGTTTCCACAAAAATAAAACGTTCTTCTGTTGTGCAACGCTCCATTTTTATTAATTGTAACTATCATAGGTAACAACTGTCAACTTAAAGAGTAGCCAAAAATAAGAAAAAAAAAAAAAAAAAAACTCTTATTGAGGCACCCTTTAAAAACTCTTTTGTTTTCCTTATTTGATTCCACCTTAGCTCTCCGCTTCTGCTGAGATCAAATTCTGCAACATCAACTCTGTTAAGATGATCTACGTCCTATCACTATTAGTCTAAGTTCAGTAACCGCTGAAGGAAGATCAAACTGTTAGACAAATTATTTGTTTGTTCGTCACAGACAATGGAGGAATGGTTTACTCAAGTGTTAGTGGAGGTTTACCTATTTTGATATACTGTTTACATAATTTTAATCAACATTGCTACAATTGAAGTCAACAGGGTTGTTTACTGAGATAATATTGTTTTAAGCAAAGAGGAATTTAGTGAGCGCTAACAATGCGACCTTTTGAATTGCATGTTTACTTTCTCAGTGATCACAGACATTAGGAAGAAAGAGATGTTTCTCGTTGTAAAAAAAGATTGTTGTTGTTTTTTTGCTAGCTATTTATGTCCCACTACTGGGCAAAGTCTTGCGCCGGAGTGAAGGGAGGCGTAAATAGAAAATGTCATTCTAACTTAACATGTAGCTGGCTGGAGGCTCTACTTTAGTCTCCACAAGGTCGCCCGATTAAGCAGTAGCCAATCACTCTGATTGATCTGCGAGACGTAAATAAAAAATATCAAAATGACAATTATTTGAGAGCAAATAGCAAATCAATTGTAGTCAATCATCTTATTCAACCTAAAAGTTAACAAAGTTTCAAGATACGTAAGAAAAACACAAATACTCTGTGCTAGAGAATACAACATTAAAACTTTGTAATGTGCCTTTTAATTCGAAAATGGAATTCATATCATTGCATTACTAGATACGACAGTATGTAGCCACAGAAATCCGTAGAGCTCTGAATCTGCACTCAAACGGTTCACAGACAAGATAAAGGCTCTACAAAGAGGCTAACTTTGGTAGGTTATCCTATAAAACCTGTCTTTGTATTGTCAGTTTGTTACAGATATACAACTACTATTGCTATTTTTTTTACAATACTATAATACTGCAATAGTTTAGATAGTTGGCTTGCTATACGCAAACGTTAACTGTTAAATTTAACAAGCAATTGTTAAAAAAATAAATATATGTAGCTTCAACTTTCTGATTGACCTGAAATGGTTTTGAAAACTATTGAGTGTGTAATATTTTGTTCTCAGTTCGTTGGTATAGTGTTGCACCCAATGATATTCTAGTAAACAGATACATTATACACTCACAAAACAACCGAAAAAGGTGTTCCGCACAGCAGCGGCAGCACACATACACACTGTTCATTCATCTGGCATTTCACTGCAAATCGAAAGGGATGGCTTGATAAAACCAACAAGAACAAAAGAGACAGCTAGCATTTGTCACTTGCGTAAACAATAATTTTTCTGACCACCAATGTTTTTTTTTTTTTCTAACCTCCAAATATCAGATTATTAGGACAAAAAATGAAATAAGTTAGTAAATTGAGATGTATGCGTACTTACATATGGTATGAGATCCCTTCTGTTTTATTTACTTTGGTATAATAATTGGTACACTTTCTAAATACACACAACGGCATTTTTTAAATTTTGTTTTTGTTTCAACAAAGCGTATCGCTCTTCGCCATGCGTGACATAGACTAAAGACTATACCACCACCATACCAATTAGGACGTATTCGAGCCTTCACAATACGCGCGCTCATAATATGTTTACTAGAATATAACTGGTTGCACTAAATTAAAAGTGATAATACAAAGTTCTAACCCCGGGTAATACTTTGCTTGACCTGTGATCTAAACTTAGAACCCTACGCTCTGAAACCACGCTTGCGACCGAGGGGTGTTATGAGTTTCACGTGTGTACCTTTGTGTTTGTGAATATGTATATCTGGACATTTATTAAACGTATTTCGTGATATAAAACCTGATTTAAGACTGCCTTAATTTGAAATCAGCAAACAAGCGTGTTGATTAGTACTTGTGATTCAGCGCATCAGGAAATTTTCAGTTGTTTGGTGTCTGAAGTTTTGTCCAGTTTATAGTAATAGCCACTGAACTATAACTACCAACGCCTTTGTTATGCCTTTGGGGAATAAACTTGATTTTTGTGTACCTCATTATCATCATCAGCCTTTTAATCTTCCCACTGCTGGGACACAGGCCTACTCTCTGTGAGAGAGGGAATGGGCCTTAATCCACCACGCGGGCCTGGTGCGGATTTGTGTATGTACATGTCTTCGAATTATTGGTTCTAGGATATAGTCCTTACGATGTTTTTCTTCACCGTTTTGAGAGTAGTGGTGATTAAATAATTAACTCTAAGTAAAGCGCCTGCCTGAGTTCGAACCCACGATCGCCTAACATATGACACGGAAGTCGGGATCGCTACCACTGGGCCATCGCTGCTCTCCTTTTTAGGGTTCCGCACCCAAAGGGTAAAAACGGGACCCTATTACTGAGATTCCGCGGTCCGTCTGTCTGTCTATCATCAGGCTGTATCTCATGAACCGTGATAGCTAGACAGTTGACATTTTCACAGATGATGTATTTCTGTTGCCGCTATAACAACAAATACTAAAAACAGAATAAAATAAATATTTGAGTGGGGCTCCCACACAACAAACGCCGTTTGCCGATTTTTTTGTGAACCCACAATATTTAAAACATGAAAAATTCCTTAATTTGGGCAGAATGGAATAGGTATTTTTGTTGAAAATTGAGTATGTGGGCGTGCTTCTGAAAATTCCAAAAGCCTGTTGATTTTACTTTGTTTACTTATCTCGAAATAACTCCGAGTTATTTTATACGAAAATGTAAATACTTATAAAGATTTTGTCTTACTTTTAGAACAAAGAAAAGTTGGTGATTTTTAGAACTGGGCCAGAAAGTTTGCTGTAATTTAATTTGCCTTTATTAAGTTATTTTTTGTCTCTATGTTTTTGAGAATTCCAGTGAATTGCTAATTAACTTGACTTATACGAACGAAATATAAATAATTAAATAGATACCTGTACCTTTTACTTAGAATTTTCGAATAATAAATAGATGTATATAAAGGGTACAATTTTGTAATGCCACCAGAAGGGAAAGTACTATTAATACTGTAGATAGAAAATTTTACTCAAAGAAAACATTTCTTTATTTTTGAGAAGAAAGAAAACTGCATTCAAAGATTTTCGAAAATTCGCTTGCCACACCCGGGAATCGAACCGACTAAAATCTTTAAAAATTACTTTCTGTACTTTTATTGCATCGATCGTTAGGGTCAATTATAAGGATGAAATCTCCCTAACAAACTTGATAAATTAAATTAAAGAAAACCTACATACATTAGTATCTGTGTGTCTGTTTATAGCATCATATTTCCTAAACGGATGAACCGATTTTGATTTAGTTTTTTTGTACGAATGGTGACTTGGTCGTGAGTGTTCTTAGCTATGTTCGAATAAAATTGGTTCAGCCGTTCAAAAGTTATTCGCATATTATGTAGATATCGTGTCATTATTATGCGTTTCAACATTTTGTCTATTGAAGCGTGGCTACTACCTGGTACATTATATGTATTTTAAAAAGCATGAAATAAAAATTAAATAACAAATCTAAAAAACCCCAGACACAAAAACCTTTAAAAAGCAAAAATTTACTCGCGTTGGGAAACCGCTAAGTAAATAAAATTAACTGCTGTAAACGTTGGCGGTTCTCAGACGGCGAGTACGCGTGTTTGCTTTTTAGAGGTTTTACGTCGGGGGTTTTTTAACGTCGGGGACTAAAAGGTTCGAAATATCGAAATATTACAAATACAATGAGCCCAAACACGATAGTGCTATCTTCTTGGTTGAGGAGTTGCTATAGCCTTCCGGCTCCATCATGAGACCAGCTCCATAGTGCCATAATTATTATTTAAATGTTTTCAAAGTAACGTAAGCACGCCAAGTTGCAGCTTAATTGGATGCCATAAAGTGCTTAAAATCGTTGAATAGTTGCCGGGCATACCAATAAAGCATGTAAAAAGTATTAAAAGCCGTAAAGTGGTTTAGAAGAAATACCTAAGACACAGATAAATAAAAATCATATAATTGATTTCAAATAAACCTTATAGGTACTTTGGAATTGTCAAACAAAATATGAATCTAGTTGGACATTCGCAAGCATCAGTAGGTCTCTATGGAGAAGAATGTGCAAGAAACTCCACGGACACTCTTTTCCATCAGTTATTATCACAATTATTTGGTTCCATCATTCTTGTTGGAAAAATACTGTGCACGATGTAAAAATACGTGCACTTAAAAGCATCTAGAGTAAAAAATAAAATAAGTACGTTATTTAAAGCAGTAGATGGCGCCCGTTCACGAACATGACGCGTAGATTGGCACCACTCAGCTCAACCATCATGCAGGGAACCGAATGATCCAACACTTGTACCACCATCAGATACACATTTGAGATAGCATGAAACTAAACCCCCAGCCCTGGCAGGGCACACACAAATCAACCAACGACACATAGGTACAGTTAACAGTTGGAACATTATATAAAACTAAAAGAAAATGAATTTATACAATACAAATATATTCATACAGTCTGCAGCAGTTCCAACAATACTTCAAAACTTTTCCGCCCATCACTGGTTTTTGCGCCCTAGTGGCTGCGGAGCCAAGCATTTTTATCAGCGCTGTAATTCCCCAACTTATTATATGCTTGCCTGCATAGTGTACGTTTTATACAAGTTTTAAATTTCGTCTCATTCACTTCTATAATGTAGGGAGGTATTTTATTGTAACATTTTATACAGTACCCCATAAAAGATGATGCTACTTTAGCCAGCCTGAAACCTGGTTGAATTAATTGGTCTCTATTTTTAGTAATATAATTATGTTTGTCGCCGTTTTTACTAAAATTATGTAAATTCTGTTTTGACAAAGGCAGGCAGCGACTTTGCTTTATATATATTTTAGGGTACCTACAACGGTGGTCAATAAATTAATAAATGAGGGTACTAGTTTCATCTATACCAATATTATAAAGAGGAAAGATTTTTTTGTTTGTTTGTTTGTTTGTACCGAATAGGCTCCGAAACTACTGGACCGATTTCAAAAATTCTTTCCCCGTTGGGAAGCTAGACTATCCCCGGGTGACATAGGCTACTTTTTATCCATGTATTCCTACGGGAACGGGTACTACGCGGGTGAAACCACGAGGCGTCCGCTAGTTAAGAATATACCTACCATTAACTCAAAACCTCTATCTCAATTTTCCCAGTAATGTCTAAGAACACAGTATATTCAAATCAAGTTCACCAAAAGCGTAGTCTTTTAAAACCCTGAAACTGAAACACGCCGCAACATTAAATTTCGCAAAAAAAAACAATTCAGCAGTTCTGAAAAGTACGTCCCCAGTATTCCACTTGGCATTACTGAAATCTCTGCTTTTATTCACGGGAATCTTTTTTCAGTTGTCTGCATAGAGTTGCAAGAAGTGACTGACACTACTTTAGTATTTTTTTTAATGTATTTTTTTTGTGGTAATATTGGGTTTAGACATAGAACAGAGATCGAGGGGATCCGACCGGAACAAATCGAAAAAATCACCTTGGATGACAGTATACGTCATCGTCATATTGACATTGTCACTTTCAAAAGAATATATTGCGAGCATAAAAATTAAGCTATGTTATCTTTTTAAGAGCAGTGGCGGCCCAGTGGTAACGGCCGCGACTTACAAGTTGTAGGTCGTGGGTTCGAACTCAGACAGGCACTTTACTTTGTGTAAATTATTTTATCACCACTACTCTCGAAACGGTGAAGGAAAACATCATGAGAAACCGGCCAAGTGCGAGTCGGACTCGCGCACGAAGGGTGCCGTACCATTATCGCATAAAACGGCAAAAAAAACACGTTTGTTGTATGGGAGCACCACTTAAATATTTATATTATTCTGTTTTTAGTATTTGTTGTTATAGCGGCAACAGAAATACATCACCTGTGAAAATTTCAACTGTCTAGCTATCTCGGTGCACGAGATACAGCCTGGTGACAGACAGACAGATAGACAGACAGACGGACCGCGGAGTCTCAGTAATAGGTCCCCGTTTTTACCCTTTGGGTACGGAATCCTAAAAACAGCTTGTCCTAAAACCAAAAATTTTAAGACTTGAGCCATTCATCATCCCGCACTGGGCCCGCGTGGTGGATTATGGCCAATTCACTCTCACAGAGAGGAGGCCTGTGCCCCATCTTTTAAAAGCTGATGATGATGTTTTTGTTGGTTTGGAGTTCTATGGACCGTGATCCTAAATCATGGAATGTCTCTAATAATGTCATGGCATTTGCTTTCACGAGTTGTAATTGTCAATAAGGCATACCAAAGATAGATGATAGTGACTCGACCGCGGTTTAGGTTATGTTAATCGCATACATCTAAATTGGTGAAATTCGCCATTACTCAATAGGCCAAAATTGCCTGCGACAAATACAGATACCTACGCAATATTTTTCTTGGAGATTTTCATGTCCCGGACCCTTGAAAGGCGTACCAGGGGCTGAAACCAACTTACAGAGGCCTTGTTATACATGTAGGATGAAATGTGACACCAACCGGCGATTATCCCTGTAAGCACTAGTCACTACGCAAGATCAACCAACGACAATCCAAAGCTGGTGCAAGACTCTGGCAGAATATGGAGACAAAATATATTGGGCTATGGGTTTGGGAGGTTTCGTGGATCGATTATTTTAAACTATATAAAGATTATTGGCCCCTGCCTAACCACTGTTGATCTACACGGCTATAAAATGGCAGGGGATGACTTGCACACTCAATTGTATTATTTTTTATTATTAATTAATTATGAACAAGGCAACAAATAAAATTTATGTCTGGCAACAATTCTCAAAGACCAAATAAATAATCTTATCAATATTAAGTACTGACCTCACATAATGACAAAGTTCTTAATAAGGTATTTGCTTCTAATATAACGAAGGAAAGATCTTGAAATATATATGATATCAATAAATAGTATCAAAGACATAATAATATTCACCACTTGTTATTTCATAACATCAAGCATCCTGACGATCTTTTCTGTATGTCTGGAGTGTTGAGAGAAGAGCTTATGTCTGCCGTGTAGTTACAAGTATTTTCATTGTAGTTTATTTTTATAAAAGTATATTATGGATAGGATTAGGTCCAAAATATGTTTTTAAAATATTCAATAGGTCTTTGGCCGTGTTTATCTCAAAGTAAATAAATAAATAAATTCATAATATCCCGAGGGAGTAAGTAGAATTACATACACATGTTTGCCACTTATAACTTTTATTTAATAAGGGACGAGTATATATTGCCACGAACGGACAATAAGTCTAGACTATTGGCTACTGCACTTAATGGAAAAATCCAATTCAATCTGGTTCTACCCTGGGATTACTCTGGGACCTAATTAAGTGCAGACAGACATACAAAATGGGTTGAATAGTACTTATCGCTAAACTACTGTATTTTTTTGCGTCTGAGACCACCTTAATATCTACAAGATGAAGCATAAATAATAATTCATGTAAACTTTCCCGTGTGAAATCGTTTCATACTTATACAAATTTTACAATTATGACAATAACTTGGTCTGACTGTTTATCTGCCTGGTTAACCTTTTCACGTCTTAACATCTAAATTTATGTAAATAAATCTTAGCATACGGGATGACCATGTTCTGGAATTGGACATAGTATACTTTTCATCTAAGGATAAAAAAAATGTCTTGGAATAATTTCACACCTCAAGCGGGTGAAGCCGTTATTCAACCTAATAAGCTATATTACTGTAAAGTTACATCAAAATCCGTTCAGCTGTTTTTGCGCGAAAGAGTAACAAACATCCATCTATCTGCACATACTTTCGCGTTTAGTAGTAGGTTTGCGGTTTGTTGGCGCCATCAAAAACGTATCATCCCGAACTCTATCGAAATTTATAGGAGCCTTTTACAAAACGTTTTCATGTTAGAATACAGAAAAACCTTTTAGTAATTGTTATGTTATGTTCACGTTCATCATTATTAACAGCCTTATAATGTGCCCACTGTTGGGATACAGGCATCCTCTCTGTGAGAGAGGTAATAGGCCTTAATCCACCACGCAAGCCCAGTGCGGGTTGGTGAATGTCACACATCTGCCAATTTTTGGTTCTAGGACATGCCGGTTTCCTCACGATGTTTTCCTTCACCGTTTTAAGAGCAGTGGTGAGAAAATAACTTACGTTAGTAAGGGTCATGTTCATGTTGATTGCATTAAAATCAGAAGTAAACCCTCCTATCAATTTTCAGTTAGCAGACATTTTATTTCATCCACTTCCAGTACATTTATCTCTACTTCTGTCACAACCGCTAGTCGGCTAAGCCAATATAAAACTTTTGCGTCTCATCCTCCCTCGGCAACGGATCTTGTATAAAGTGCCAGTTTTAATTGAATTTGAATTTATGTGTTTCAAGCTTTATTTCGTCAGCAATAAGATGTATTTTGAGTTGGGTGGAAAGAAGTGAATCTAACTTCGGGAGATGTATGATGCGAGCGGTTGTCAACTTGTTCCGAGTTTTGTTTACCGTTTTGGTTTGAGATTTGTGGATTATGGCAATTTGAAGTATAGAGATACTCGTAACTTTTAATAAGTGTCTAGTATCTATACAGTCCATATTACAAGTCAGTTTGGAGGACCTCCAATCGAGTCAGTGGCCCATGTCATTCAGGCCCTTACTCGGCTTTAGTGCCGTATAACAGTAACTTTCTAAAGCAAACGCCTTAGAAACGGGAAGGTTAAAAGATTTGAAAAATTATTATTTTAATTATTGATTCATATATCTACATTATTTTTGAAATATTATGGTTTTTTCGTAGGACTTTTGCTTTAAAAAAAACAATTGACAACACGATATTTTTTTCGCTTCTTTTGCATACTCCTCAAAAACGACTTCGATGTTTAAACATATTTACACATAAACATATACAGAATAATTGATGGTTAGAATTTTTTCTTAACCTACATTAAAATATGCATATCAACAAATATTTTACAAACAAAACTGTCCAAAATAAGGTTCAATATTGATATTCTGGCTGGCACCGAGCGGGCGCACGACCAGTACCGCGTTAAAATTGGGGATTATTTACGCATTAAATTACAAACTGTACTTACTTACTAGCAAGGAGGAGCTCGTGGGTAAATAATAACAGCCGCACGGGTCGATCTTTAAGGTTAAGCAACGCTTGTCGAGGTCGGTCCATGGATGGGTGACCATTTCAACATACCGAGTTTCCTCCGTGCCTCGGAAAGCACTTTAAGCCGTTGGTCCCAGCTGTCATTTGAAGATCTTTGACAGTCGTTACGAATAGTCAGACGCTTGAGATCTGACACCAGTCTAGCCAAGGGGTACCGTGTTACCCATTTACTGGGTTGTGGAGGTCAGATAGGCAGTCGCTCCATGTCAAACACTGGTACTCAGCTGAATCCGGTTAGACTGGAAGCCGACCCCAACGTAGTTGGAAAAAAGGCTAGGCAGATGATGACTTACTTACTAGCAAATTGATAATTCGAGGTAGAGTCGATTTGAAGGATGTCCTCCAACTGGAATAAAGATCTTTGATATATTTTCTGTGTATACACTGATCTCAGACCACCTTTCGTACGATTTCTATTTACCTAAATTATTCAAAATCAAAATTTCTTTATATATATATTTTTTTTTTTTTAAACTTTGCCCCACACTAGGAATTTCTTCCTGTATCGTGGGTGCGTTTACAAACATTTAAACTCACATACACAACACCCAGAGCCGTAACAACTATCTTTAGGTCATACAAATATTTGTTCCGTGCGGGAATCGAACCCGCGACACGCAGCGCAGCAGTCAATCGCTCAACCACTGCGCCAACCGTGCGCCTAATTAGGCCATTAAGTGGCACTTTCGAACGTCAAAAAAAAAAAAAGTAATAATAATTGATTCTACCGTCCATTCGGAAATGTAGCTTGTTATGGAGAAGAACGGACAAGAAACTCCACACTTACTCTTTTAAAAAAAAATAATGTTTTTACAAGTATGTAAAAACATTTTGCATCATCACATTATTCGCAAAGTTAATGCCGTTTTTTTCACTCTATAAGCTAGTTTTTAACCCCCGCAGGAAAAAGAGGGGTGTTATAAGTTTCACGTGTGTTGTTGTGTATCTGTGTATCTGTGTGTCTGTCTGTGGCATCATAGCGCCTAAACGGATGAACCGATTTCGATTTAATTTTTTTTGTTTGAAAGGTAATTTTGTCGAGAGTGTTCTTAGCTATGTTTGAATAAAATCGGTTCAGCCGTTCTAAAGTTATGGGCGTTTTACTGTTTGATTCGCGGTGTTTTCGCAAGATAAATGTGTCGGGGGTTTTTTAAATTTTGAAATTTTACTTGTAAATAAACACAACCCCAATATTTTTCATAAAAGACTTTTAGTCTTATCATAATTATATAAACGATGTGATATAAAAGGCAATGCAAAAGATTTCCAACAACTAAAATAATTTATTTACTAAAATAATTCGATTGATTAATCCCGGAACCCTTCACCTGCCATTTCATTAATTGCTATCATGGCTTAATTTCTTCAGTGAACAGTTTCCCAATCTTTTCTCTTTCCCCTTAAAAAGTTATCGTCTTGGCTTACCGCCAGATTCCGCTTCGCTAATAGAAACTTGGTCGTACTCATTAGCTGGAAATCTTTAATTTTCAACTTGGCAAGTCTAACAAAAAAACTATCAACAAGAAAGTCTACCGTTTCTTGTGTTCCGTAGATAAGATTACGCTACATTTATTTTTTTGCTGAAGCTTAAGGTTACTTCTTATTAGAAAGAGAAGATTTAAAAGCAATTTAATTTTCTTGGTTTCTTTGGTAACGAAATCCTTCGCGGTAATGCGATGGAAATGGTTATTTTTACCTTCTCTTTCGTAGTCTTTTCCATAAAAACCGAGTATTTTGTTTAGGTATAATGCATAATACTCAGCTAGATAGGAAAGCGTATTGTTTGTGAAAGATTGTTTGGAATCGGGTCTACTCTTCCAGAGACTACTTAAAAAAAACAACTTTTTAATAAAAAGATCAAATCGACATCCAAAACACAACACTACAAAGGCCTACACCCCTGTCTTTGATACCTATTGTTTTCCCTTTTTCGACACCAACTTCGGAAAAGAAAATTATTTTTGGCTTTGTAGTGTTTTTTTTGGAAGTAAAAAAACTCGTCAAATGAAATTTAAATGGGACTACATGAGAAATACCAGCATTCAAATAAAATATAATCATCAAAATCGGTTTATAATTGGCGGAGTAATCGCATGACAAATATTACAAAAACATACAGTCGAATTAGGAATCTCCTCTTTTTTAAATGTGAAAAATGGTACCAACTTCCGTAGTGATTTTTTTTAGAAGTCGGTTCACCTTTTTATTAAGTTTTTTTTTTTCCATCATTTATATATTAATATATATACAACCCAACAAACAGGCAAGTTAATCTCTATAGTTACAACTTATGGAACTCAGATATAGTATAGGTTTCTATCCGTGAAAGTATACTTGGTTTTAATCACTGACTACCTCAACCTTTTACAAACATAAACAACCAAACAAACACACAAGTTTACCTCCTTAAAATGTTACTTGCCTTAATCAATAAATCAATTAAAGAGTCCGTATCTTCATGCTTCTCTCTTAACAGTATCAGCACAAAAATACATCACACATAATTAAATATTAAACCTACGTGTCCCGACTACAAAATACCATAATATAACAGACGAGGAGAGAGCAAGACTGAAATATACAAAGCTCCTTGACTAGAGAGGGAAGGAAGTAACAATGAAGTATTCATTTGTCCCAGCGTAAGGGCTCTACAGTCCTGAATCCCTATTGTTTCAGTCTAGTATAAAAAAGGGAAAAGCAGAATTCCAGCTTCATTGTAAAGGATGGCGTGGTTTTGTGACCTTATGGAGATAGTTTGAGTGAATTGCGGGGATTTCAAGCTGCATATTGTTTGTAAAGACCAGCTATTTAATATGCAAATGATATGTAATGTCTTTCACACATGAACGGTACTTCTCACAACGTGAATTATTTAATTTCTTGTTGGCAACAAAGTTATTATAAGATTTATCTCACATTTTCTCAGTTTGACCTAAATTATAGGTCATACATCGAATACATTTGGTGTAGCGGTAAATTATTATATTTTTACAGTACTTAGTGTATTTTTCAAACAACACACAACAAAAAAGAATGTATTTTTCATTTATTTTTAGGGTCCCGTACCCAAAGGGTAAAAAAGGGACCGTACTACGAAGACTTCACTGTCTGTCTGTCTGTTTGTCACCAGGCTGTATCTCATGAACCGTGATAGCTAGACAGTTGAAATTTTCACAGATGATGTATTTCTGTTGCCGTAATAAAAACAAATACTAAAAACAGAATAAAATAAATATTTACGAGTAAGTGGGGCTCCCATTCAACAAACGCGACTTTTTGCCGTTTTTAGGGTTCCGTACCCAAAGGGTAAAAACGGGACCCTATTACTGAGACTCCACGGTCCGTCTGTCTGTCTGTCTGTCTGTCTGTCACCAGGCTGTATCTCATGAACCGTGATAGCTAGACAGTTAAAAATTTCACAGATGATGTATTCCTGTTGCCGCTATAACAACAAATACTAAAAACAGAATAAAATAAATATTTAAGTGGGGCTCCCATACAACAAACGTGATTTTTTCGCCGTTTTTTACGATAATGGTACGGAACCCTTCGTGCGCGAGTCCGACTCGCACTTGGCCAGTTTTTTGCTAGAATGGCGCCCTTCGTGCACGAGACCGAGTCGCACTTGGGCGGTTCTACAGCAATCAGTTTTATGTTTGATCGTCTAAAATGAGTAAGTACATTCCAAAAATTAAAAGCAATGTTTATGTATATTTTCGGTGTTATAATATGAGATGGAAATAAAACTACAATCGGGTAGTAAAACAAAGGACACTAAAGCCATAACAAAACTAAATCAAAAAGTTTTGAAACAACCAAGTCTGCGAAGGACATCAAACTTCCTAAGGTCATCAAACCTTTCCAAACAAATCTCTAAATATAAATGCAAACTTCTTTATTCATCACAAGCAACTTATCTTATAGATAAAAACAATATTATCTGTAAAATAAAAAACAGGGTCTATTATTTTGACAGACATTGTACGCCTCGCTTCTTTGTTCCAGCCAGTGGAATAAATCAAAAAGAATTTCTTATGTGAAACATACTGCCAGTACACTGGGGAGCAATTTTTGTCTGAACATTTTTAAATTAGGCAGAGAAATTCTTATAATAGGAAACGATGTGTTGTTGCTATGTTTTTTCTTATAAAATGCGATGTTTTCTGAGAAATACCAAGTGTGCTACATAATGTCAAGATGGTGAATATATTACTCGCCCCAGCTTGTGCCCTAGCTGTATGTTCCGTTCGCATTAGTGGAACCATCCACTAATACAATTCAAGCATCGGGTACAGAGAGATTCCTTGTGTTTTTTAAAACTATTTAGCGGTTCATTTTATAAAAAAAACTTAATTCAAAAAATCAAAAAACCCGACTGCTTCAAAAGCGAACTAAAAAGTCGTAAACAAGGAAAAAATCATGCTGTGCAGTCGGAGGATACATATTTGCGGGCTGGCTGACCAAAATCTGGTGTATCCTCCGCCTGCACAGCATGATTTTTTCCTTGTTTACGACTTTTTAGTTCGCTTTTGAAGCAGTCGGGTTTTTTGATTTTTTGAATTAAGTTTTTTTATTTATAACTTTTTAGTTAGTTTTTTTCGAATTAGATACATTTAAACATATAAGTGTTATATATTTTTGAAATCACCTTTTAAAACCCTTTATTTTGATACCCCACACGATGGGTTTGGAAGAAAAAAAAAAATTGGGCCCCCACAATATGGCACCCAAAAGCCGCCATTTTTCTATTATCCAATTTTAATGTAGCCTATGACACTCGCAGGATTAAGACGCATCGTTTGACGTATGAATCATCAAAATCGGCTAACGCGTTTGGTCTCTGGAACGCCACATAGGAACAAACATACATACATACATACATAGACTGATAAACACATTACCCTCCTTCGGCAGTCGGGTAAAAAGGAGCTAGGTATCTTTCACATATTATGTTTATAGAGTAGATTTTAGAGAGGATGGTGTTTTTGTAGTATCTGCCTATCCCTATGGGAATAAGGTATTACGTATGTATTTAGATCTATTAGACTTTAGATTTTATTTTATTTATAGGCTCAATTGGCTGTTTTGCACCTACTGGTAAACGTTGGTGTGGTGGAGCACGCTTGCCTAGAAGTATCCTATTTTCTCTTCACTTAAAGACGCTCAGGATGTAGGAATTAGAAAAGCCAGTCTTACAGCTCAGCCACAGATAATATAATACTAGCATGCAGATGCCTATCAATTTTTGTTACTTGTAAATTTTAATTTAATTGACGTTCAAAAGTGCCCTTTATTGGCCTAGTTGAATATTTGACTTTGACCTCATCCCATACAAAGAAACCGTGCCAACGTAACTAGCGTTTTTCGTCTGATTAATCTGATATTTTTTTGTACATCGAACTTGTTTCACGGTGATAGATAGATGGTGTTAGCAGTAACTTGCAAGTAAAAGGGTTTACTAGGTTCGTGAATATTTTTTCTTTAAATATAGTGAAGGTTTGTTTTATAGTATTTTTTTTACACGTTTTTACAGTATTTTTGCACCAAAATGTGTTACAATGCAAATTTTAACAATCGAGTGGCATGACTCAGAAATTTTAAAATGCGCCATCTATTGGCATCCCTTTTAAATGATCCGTTCAAATAATCTTTGATATGTGAATTAGGAGCCCAATATTTCATCATTTTGACCTTAGGAGAGTTGATTAAACAAAAACATACAATTGTTATGTTCAATTCCAGTAAATGTTAATTTTACACAAATTCAATAACAGATACGTGATATCGCGCCATCTAGTGAGATTTATCTGAAATAAATTTTCTTTCTTAGCAATGAGACCCCGTGGCTCAGCTAAGTAGTAGCACGCACGATACAGGACATTTTTTTTTTTTAAAGGAAATGGATTTCCCTTCCGAAGTCTGGTACGCACAATGATTGTACTTATTTCCAAAAGGTTATGTGTGATTTATTTATTTATTTATTTAATACTAGGAGAACCAACAGCTATAACAGATGGATAACAATTGTATATGAGACATAGAGCCAATTACAGGTTCTCAAGGATAGAAACAGAAAAAGTAGTAGAAAACTTAGGATCACTAACAAGCACGAGTTAACTAAACACTTTTAAAAAAGTCAGCATTCAGCCGAGTGCGTGCCGAATAGGTTTTAGTGGTAAATGGGTGATGTCCACCAATGAACATAAATGAGTTGTTTTTTCTAAACTAAACTTCATCAGGATTTAAAACTCATTCTTTTTTAAATGTTCCAACTTCTAGTAAGTAAATACAAATTGAAAACCACTAAAAACTTGTATTAACTTCTAAAGCTTTTGATTCTTACAAAGAGCTTTCTGAGACTGTTTATTTAGCCTTTTTTTCTTCGTCAAAATAAAAAAATAAATCAATTTAAAACAAGACGTTGCTGACTGTACCCACACAAAGTAGCTTGCCGCTGCGTCTCAGCTATATTCACAAAATAATTCCTTTAAAAGACACTTGCTTTCATTCTTACTAAATTTTATTCTTTGCAAAATAGTTTTATGAAAATCAGATATTTCTGTTGGTATTTTTAGTTCAAGTTTTTCTTCTGAGTATTTTAGAGAGCTTTAATTTCGGATAAATTTTTATAATACTGGTACTCAGCTGCATGAGATTTAAGCTAGAAGCCGACCCCACCTAGTTGGGAAATTGATTGATTCTGGCACGTGGTTACAAGTTGCAGAATCAGGTTGAATTCGAATTGATATTGGCATCATTTTTAAATGCTGTTCATATTCATGGGAGATAGAATATAATTACTTTATAATACTTCACTTATCAAGACAAGGCTGCGGGAGTCCGGTGGATGTAAGAGGCATAGGACCGATCAGTGTGGCGAGGCTTGGGGGAGGTCTATGATCAGCAGTGGACGTCTTTGCCTAAAATGACGATGCATTTATTTATTCGACACACACACTTGAGTGTGTGTCTATATGAACACAGAGAAAAAGACAAGAATAGTAATAAAAAAATCTTTTTTACAAGACGTCGGATGTATATATTTGTAAAAAAGTTTTATTTTTGACTTTTTAGTTGTGGTACATGTAATGAGCAAGATCTATAGTAAGGTACCTATACTTAATGCACAAATGTATACCAGAATAGATTACATGAATAACATAAAACTTGAACATAATAACTGGTGAAATGAGAGTATATATACTGTATACAGGGTGAACTGTACATATCTGTGTACCTCTTTAGAGCGTACCGACGTGATGTTATGTTATGAAATGACGTATACAATAGACAGACAGGCGATTGCAGCAATCTCGAGAGTTTTCCCGTTGTTTATTAAAGAGTTCTGTTGTATATCTACGTAAGTTAGTTCATCATCAGATCTTTACCAGCTTCCAAATAAAAAAAAAATAACATTGGTTCACCTAGTTAAAAGTTCTGAGGTGATAATCATAAAAAAAAAAATAGTCGAATTATAACCACCTCCTTTTTGAAGTCGGTTAAATAAATACAAGCACATTGCACTGAGCGTGCCCATACTGAAAGGGTTAACTGCTCAGCATTTACTACTATAGTAATTTACTTCATATTTTTAATAGAACTTATAACTCTTAAAATATTGCCAACCCAATTAATCTGTATAGCTATTAGTATACTTTGCTTATTTGGCGCTCTTAGAAACTTGTTAATGTGACAAAAATATAGTCGTCGTTCGCAAACTACGTATTTGAATAGTACCTGCTTCCTCGGAAGAGCACTTTCAAAAGGAAACTAGCTAGTACATACTTCTATAAACGACTAACGTGTGAAATGTTCTCGTATTCTGCAAAATGTTACTTAAATTGACGTTCAAATCGATTTACGTTGTTTCCCAGTGCGGTTTGCGACGATAATTTAGACATCTGGTTGACAACTTCGAATTTGGACGACTACGTATAGAGTGATTGGCATATATCATCAATACCTCGGTTTATTAGTTAGTGATTATTTAATGAACCCTTTCAAATAATAGGTTGAGAACTTACATTCTGTGTAGGTTGCAGCGTTTATAGACTAATAGAATATTGACTAAGTCCAACAATGGACAGATTCAAGGCAC
Source organism: Orthosia gothica (assembly GCA_949775005.1). NCBI lineage: Eukaryota > Metazoa > Arthropoda > Insecta > Lepidoptera > Noctuidae > Orthosia > Orthosia gothica. Next base: position 14,450,211 of record OX459067.1, read on the forward strand.
CGTCGTGATTGTGGCATTTTTAACCGACTTAACAAAAAGGAGGAGGTTCTATGTTCGACTTCTTGTATGTTTTTTTTTTTTTTTTTTTTATGTATGTTCATCGATATCTCCGCCAATTGTGGACCGATTTTGAAAATTCTTTTTTGTTTGAAAGAACATGCTCCGAAATTGGTCCCATTTTAATTTGTTAAAGATCTGATGAAGAACTTCGGAGATATACAACAGAACTCTTCAATAAATAACGGCAAATCATTCAGGATTGCTTCAATCGCATGTCTGTTTATTGTCTATACCATTTCATAACATAACATCACGCCAGTATACTGAAAGGGGTACGCAGAACTCTAATTTCACCGGTTATGTTCAAGTTTCATGTTTTTCGGGTAATCTGTTCTGGCGTAATAGGTACTTACTAAACAACTTGCCTATTAGGTAGGTAAAACTAAAAAGGGAAAAATAAAAAACTTTTTTGAAAAAAAATACTACCGACTTCCAAATGAAAAACTACAAAGTGTAAAATAACTTTATTTTTGGAAGTCGGTGTCCATATCGCAAATAATTGGTATCTACGAAAGGCACCGACTTCCAAAAATAAAGTTATTTTTCACTTTGTAGTTTTTCATTTGGAAGTCGGTAGTATTTTTTTTCAAAAAAGGTTTTTGTCTTAGTACTTTTTCAATGGATTAGAACAATTTATATAAAAACCAATTGTATTTTCGTGTCTGGCGTATTTTTGTGTCGTGTCTGTCAGTGAGGCTTTAAATTGATGAGAATTAAAATATAAGGAACCATACAGATGGTGCGATGCAATTTTAATCGGGTCAATAGGATATCACGTATACATATTCTCTAAGAAAAATTCAAGTGAAATCGATCGAGTTTAATTGCAAGTACATTTACATGGACGCAATGCAATCCATTGCGTCCATGTCAATGTACTTGCAATTAAAATCATTTATCGATGTGATATAAATCAATTCGCATCGACTTATCAGCCAGGTCGCTAGTTCAGAAGAATGTCGTGAATAAACGTGATGACATGGTGTCAGAAGCATTTTGAGACGGAGCATTTTTTTTAATGCTAAGAGATTCTTCCTGTATCGTGGGTGCGTTTACAAACATATTAACTCACATAGAGCCGGAACAACTATCTGTAGGTCATAAAAATATTTGTTCCGTGCGGTATTCGAACGCGGGTTCTCGCAGCGCAGCAGTCAATCGCTCAATCACTACGCCAATCATGCGCCAAATAATATCTCATATCTGACCTACAACATTTAAGTAATAGCCTGACATTTAAAATATATTAAGTTGGCAATTAATGAACCATACTCTCATTAGTTTGACCTTTTAAAACATTTCCTCTCACATTAAAACAACAAGCCAGAATAAATATGGGTATCTCGTGTAATTAAACCTCACAGACAATACGACCCTGATTGTACAAACGTGACCCGTTTTTATAAGCCGCCAGGCTTTACTTTGACATTCTTACTTTTTGTGTAGCAGTGCTGAATGGTTGCAAGAAAATGTCATCCTAAAAGATCGTTTTATAATATGTTACGAGAATATTACAAGTGATAAAATGCATAGGAATTCGTTTGCTACACTTATAGAAAAGAAGTGTAGATCAAAAATTATTATTTTCCTCACAGAATTGAATTCTGAATAAGTACTGAAATCGAAGTAACGTTGTCAGCTTATAATGTATCTGCTACTGGCTACACAGTCATCCTCTCTGTCAGTGGTAGTCGGCTAAAAAGCTACCTTACCGGCCCAGTGCCTATTGGTAGATATCACATGTCTACAAATTTTAGGATTTAGGACATTCTAGATTCTCTACGATATTTTCTTTCATCGTTTTGAGAACAGTGTTGATGAAATAAATCACTCGAAGAAAAGTACCTGACCATTTTTAGGGTTCCGTACCCAAAGAGTAAAAACGGAACAAACATTTTTTTTGCCGTTTTTTGCGATAATGGTACGGATCACTTCGTGCGTGAGTCCGACTCGCACTTGGCCGGTTTTTTTTTTTGTTTCGGTGTGGAAAATCCTCATTGGTAGTCCTCCAACCAGGGGAGGGGGATGAAGGGGTTTGTCAGACTCCTACTGACTAAAAATCAGGCCTAACCTAACTCAAACATCGGATTATACAAAATCAATTCAGTCATCTTTAGCACTACTTAGGAACAGACTTACAACAGAATATTATTACGACGTTCATAAATATGCCTAATAGCCGTATCAAGTGCTACTTAGCTGACCGACAGCCAATTACCGGACGCCGGAAACCTTGATCGATGGTAGGCCGACGATATATTTAATGTAACATTTGCCAGATTCCTCCATTTATTGGCCTCGCATTGGTAAGACATTTTTTTATCGCTTAGTCTACTCTCTTAAGTTTTGCTGGCCTTGTAACGCATAATGTGACTACATTCATGTTGTTGCAATAATTGCTACACTTATGAGGCAGTGGGTAGGGTACACTTATCGCAGAAGCTATGGCAGACGGGACCAATGGCTTCTGGTGTGTCGACCACGTACTGAAAACCATTAGAAGTTCCCTGAAGGGGAGCCTATAGGAGACTTCCACAAGCTGGAACGATGGTCTGATGAAGGTCATAGACATCCACTGGATGCGAGGAGAAGACCGTCGATGTGGTGACGCGTTGAGGAGGCATATGTCCACTATGTCCAGCAATGGACCTCTTTCAGCTGAAATAATAAATGAAAGGTTGTAGTTGTGGAAATATGATAAATGTTTAAGAACAAGGTGAGGTATCAGTGAAATTAAATGACTACGAACTAACCTTATAAAACAACGTAATTCAGTGAATACTAAATAACGTTTTGTTCTATTACCAATCAAAACATCAAAATTTTTTTTTTTTACTTTATGTAGGCCTACATGGGCACTTATAAAACGTCGACAAAAGGTGCACGGTTCGGGTTGATCGTTTCCTATGGAGAAGAACCGGCAAGAAACTCCACGATTACTCTTTAAAAAAATGGTCATGCCAATGGCATCAGCACACAGAGAGTAGATAGATTAGCATAGATAATATAGAAAAAATATGTGTTTATTTGACACATCAAATCACACTGATCACAACCAGTTATAAACAATAAATATTTTTAACACTTTCGTGTAGAGGATACAAGGGTTTTCTTCTAGGCGTGAAACAAAATTTCTAATTCCTTTTTTATAATTTTCTTCCCTGTGGATTTTGAACGGGGCGGCATCAATTTTATCACCAATCATTTCACCAAATGAGATAATTGTAGTTACTAGTATATTTCCATGAATGTGTGTTTATTCTATTCAGATGCTTTAATTATTCTGCAAAGCGTATTTACTGATTGATGTAAATCAACACCACTCCGTAATTACAGTGACATCCATAACTACGGCTATAATGATACAAACCTGTTGGAATGTATTGGTCATGGCATATACTAAATTCATGCGAAATGCAGGGAATTCCTCTCGGCTTAGTAAAGTGTTAGTACCTAAGCTGCCCCTGTTTGTAGTACTTTCTGAAGCCGTAGCAGTTTTAATTCAATTCACAATAACACAACATCAATCCAATATTCCCTGAAAGGTTGGCAGGGGTCTAGTATAGTACACCCGCTATTTCGCCAGTTTTGTTGGGTCCAGGATTGTTGCGAACACCAGCATCAGAATCCGCGGCATTTCAGCATCATTTGCAATTTCAACATCATTTTCAATATCAGCATCAAACATCAGCATCAACATCAGCATCAGTATCAGCATCAGTATCAGCATCAGCATCAGTATCAGCATCAGTATCAGCATCAGCATCAGTATCAGCATTAGTATCAGCATCAGTATCAGCATCAGCATTAGTATTAGCATCAGTATCAGCATCAATATCAGCATCAGTATCAGCATCAGTATCAGCATCAGTATCAGCATCAGAATCAGCATCAGTATCAGCATCAGTATCAGCATCAGTATCAGCATCAGTATCAGCATCAGTATCAGCATTAGTATCAGCATCAGTATCAGCATCAGCATTAGTATTAGCATCAGTATCAGTATCAGTATCAGTATCAGCATTAATATTAGCATCAGTATCAGCCTCAGTATCAGCATCAGTATCAGCATCAGTATCAGGATCAGCATCAGTACCAGCATTGATAGATGCTGATTATTAATAAAGTTCGAGTCGTGACATGACTGCAGAGGGAGCGGGGCTTATGGCACGTGGTCTTTTCGGTTGCGAGTTTTGACCAATCTTGAGGTCGACCGCGCCGATTGCGATTGTAAACAAACAAACAACAACAACAAAAAAACTTGTCTCAGCATTACTATTCATAACGTTATGATACGTCTTAGCAATTATTTTCGTAAACTTTTGTAAAATTTAATGAATAATGGCGCCCCCGTTGAATTAAATTAGTTAGTGAATCAAGAATTCGAATCCCAAACTGTAATTTATGTAAAAAAATGTTAATTCACGCAAATGGGTTGAGTACCAATACTTCACTTCAAAATCACTTGAAGAGCAATCATCCTGATGAGTTAGAAATGTTTTTAACCAGAAAAAACGAAAATAATATAAAAAATACGTCATGTCCAGATACTTTCTGCAAACTGTTTGCGTTATACTCAGTTGTTGATTAAATTTCACTCAATCGAAGCGAAACGAAGAAGAAGAATTGAACGGTTAAATATTCGCCTCGTATTACATCGGAATTAAACATAACTGGCGAAATGTGAGTAAATAAAATAAATACCTTAACTTTGTGTCAAGTTTTATATCGGTAATACTAGCTGGCCTAGTGTAGCAAACGGAGTTTCATTAGAATGCCAATCGAGCTTATATACTTACAATTTTTATAACCGACTAAAAAAAGGAGGAGGTTCGCAATTATATATTTTTTTATGTATGACCTAGCATAACTTTTTATAGAGTAGTCGGATATCATTTTTTTTTGTTTGTACTCAAAGTTGGTCTCATTTAAATTTTAAACATAAAATCCTAAACGTAGGATTTATTGATAATTTGCCCACTGAATTTTCAATTGTGAACCGATTCTGTTGAAATCATGTAAATTGAAAAGCGACGAATATCAACCTAGCTACAATCATTCTAAACTTTAAGTAATTAATTTGCTTGTTTATTGTCGCCAACTCAAAATGCTAGACTAAAAGTTTTCTTTTGTTTTGCAGCCCGTTATTTCTTTGGTAATTTTTTTTTGTTAAGGAGGTTTTTTAGACCTTTTTTTTGCTAAAGGCCATTGCAGTGTTAAGTATAAGTGTGGACAAAGATGCTAGACGTTCATCCTTCACAGTTATAAAAAACGCACTTAGCAATTTTAGGGTTCCATACCAAACCATAAAATCATGTTGGTTGTAATAGAAAAAAATATGGAACTTCAAACAAAAAATCTGATTTATAAATATATTGGTATTTCTTAAAAAAAAAATATATACGTAATAATAAACATGTTCACCAAATTTGAAGTTCATAGGTTAATACGAAGTTATTCGCAACAAAATTTTGTGAAAAAAGCTGACTTCTCATTCCTTTGTTTTCCAATATTTTTAATTAAAACAAAAATACAGTATTTATCTACTCAAACAAGCTCTACACAATGATACCCCACTCGATGGGGAAGGTCAATTTATTTTCACGTCCCCTTTATCTGTATGGGAGGCCCCCTAAAAAACATTGAAATATATTATTTGTCAATTTGTATGACTTTGGGTGAACAAGATGCTTAAACTGTGAAAATTTTACGACTGTAGTGCCCAACCTTTTGGCTATAAAACCTGTGACAGACGACGGACAGACAGACACATGAGTGAGAGCAATAGGGCTCCGTTAGAACCCTGCGGGTACGGAACCCTAATAAATACAAACATCTAACTTACAATACGTAACAAACAAACCGTAAAATAAAAATTAATACACAATCAAGACAAATTGTCTGAGAGTCGGCCTTATCAATTTAAACAAGATAATAAATGAAACGAAGAACGAGGCACTTCTTTAAAAGAAACGGTCTAGCTTATTGCAACAAGAAACGGGCAAAAACGACAAATTAGTTTCCTTGGCAACGATGAAAAAGAAGGCAGATATTTCGCTAAAAGGATTTTCTAGTAATTTGCTAAGATAACTGTGATTTTTAAGAAAAGGAAGACGGAATTTACAAGGAAATTGTAACAAAATCTCCTTATAATACAGAAGACTTTTCTGTAGTTTTATTCTAATTTTGCTTATTTAGAAAACCAGCTTGAGTTATTTTAGACTTTATTCGCTTCCAGCCGTTTGCACATAGCTGAGCAACCTAATGTGTCCGACAAAAATTCTTCACTATTTTCTTCCACCTTCGCTACCTTTTTCTTCTGGCAGTCTTTTAACTGTTTAACGGTTAAAGAACGTTCTATGTGTTGCTTTACTTGGTCAGACATCATACATGGTTTAAGACCTATGGATGCCTATTTTTTTTGAGCCTGTTTCTCACGCATCACACACATGTTCTATGTGGGACTCCAATCCACTAAAACGCCACGGTGTTCTCCTGTGACGTTTATGGCGGGCACACAGACACGCGTTAGCACTCACCGTGAACGCACGGCACCTCTATTTTCTACCGATCTAAATTCTTAAAATTGTTCAAAATACGAATTGATGCAAATCCGCCCGTAATGTGCCTATCGGTTTTGAAATGTAGCCAGTATTCTGTGATGTAATATAACGTAAGATTATGTAAGGGATCTATATAAGTCATTCATAATTGACCTTAACCTTCCCATTTCCCTACTCTCACGTCTAAACAGCGGAAATTCTAACAATCCAGACATATTGTTGTGAAATAAAAGAGACTTTTCACTCCGACGTCACTCCGTACTTATTAAACGTGAATAAATCCGACGGGACAATATACACAATGGGTTTACGCCATCTTTAACATCTATTGAATTTTTTTCCAGTTAGCCTTTTCTTTCCCATTTTTGTTAACTTTCTGTAAATTTTTTTATATATTTCGGCTTTAAAGAGTTCTATTTCTAACTTCATCATCTTTTGACGTCATAAAGCCTTAAAAATAATTTAAAAAAAAAACAAAATTTGAATTTTTAATTACCGCTCCGTGTGTGTTAAAAAAAGTCTGTTTGTCACTAAAGGATTTTGAAACAGCACATTTTTATAATTATTGCTTTAATTTGATGTAAAACAGTTTCTTTGTTAGAAATTTTAGGATGTGGGTTTGTGCCTATCCAAAATACAGAAGCGATAGTAAAAACAATAGAAATAGAGTAAAATAAATGAAACTCATAGGCATCGTTTGCTATAAGTCACATATTTCTTTATTGCCAGTCAGCATTACCTGTTAATTAAAAGAAGAAAACATACTCTGCATTGCACTTCTAGAAAACCTTTCAAGATTCTTTGTATAAACATTTGTTATCCTGGCATTACTTGGTGACTGGTTCATCAAAATATAGGTATTCATTAATTGACCTGTCTAAATAATTCCAACCCATTGGCCGTTCCATTACCATCTCAAAGGCCATCGGTCAAGCGTGCACAGCATTTAATGTGTTTCAATTGACATCGACTATTCGCACTTTGCGTTCCAATGGTTTCAAAGAGAATTAACGTTGGACAGTTAATGTATTAGCCACATTTCTATTAATAAACGGACCTCTATCTAGGCTAAGTAAATATAACCGCACGAGTGGAAATACAAAGTTAAGCTACGCTTGCAGAGGTTGATCAATGGATGGGTGACCATCCATAACATCTCTACCAATATTATAAAGAGGAAAGTTTTCTTGTTTGTTTGTATGTTTGTTTGTACCAAATAGGCGCCGAAATTATTGGACTGATTAAAAATATTTGACCTATGAAAAGCTACATTATTCCGGAGTAACATAGGCTATAATTTATTTTGAAAATAATTAGAGATCCCTATGAAAATTTCCATAATGTAACCCAAAGTAGCAAAATTTTACCCATAAAATTCATTATTTGGCGTACGCTGAGAAAACTATTAATGATTACATAATAATAATAAAATATTATAAAGAGCAAAGATTTTTTTGTTTGTTTGTTTGTACCGAATAGGCTCCGAAACTACTGATAAACTATGGAAAGCTACATTATGCCCGAGTAGCGGGGGTCAGCTAGTGATACATAAAAAATATGCACTACCTGATGAAAGTACTCATTATTACCTACAAAAAAGTCTGCAAGTAGAGAATATATTTAACTATATCATAGTTAAGTCACAATAGCAGCTTTTGTGTTCTAAAATTTAATTAGATTGTCGCCGCCCGGTAGTAACAAAAGTTGGTTACATTCGTATTGTAGTATTAATTCGTATTCAAATAAATAATTTAACAAATTGGTAAGTAAGTTGATAGGATAGGGTAGGTAGGGTAAGGTAGGGTAAGGTAGGGTAAGGTAGGGTAAGGTAGGGTAAGGTAGGGTAAGGTAGGGTAAGGTAGGGTAAGGTAGGGTAAGGTAGGGTAAGGTAGGGTAAGGTAGGGTAAGGTAGGGTAAGGTAGGGTAAGGTAGGGTAAGGTAGGGTAAGGTAGGGTAAGGTAGGGTAAGGTAGGGTAAGGTAGGGTAAGGTAGGGTAAGGTAGGGTAAGGTAGGGTAAGGTAGGGTAAGGTAGGGTAAGGTAGGGTAAGGTAGGGTAAGGTAGGGTAAGGTAGGGTAAGGTAGGGTAAGGTAGGGTAAGGTAGGGTAAGGTAGGGTAAGGTAGGGTAAGGTAGGGTAAGGTAGGGTAAGGTAGGGTAAGGTAGGGTAAGGTAGGGTAAGGTAGGGTAAGGTAGGGTAAGGTAGGGTAAGGTAGGGTAAGGTAGGGTAAGGTAGGGTAAGGTAGGGTAAGGTAGGGTAAGGTAGGGTAAGGTAGGGTAAGGTAGGGTAAGGTAGGGTAAGGTAGGGTAAGGTAGGGTAAGGTAGGGTAAGGTAGGGTAAGGTAGGGTAAGGTAGGGTAAGGTAGGGTAAGGTAGGGTAAGGTAGGGTAAGGTAGGGTAAGGTAGGGTAAGGTAGGGTAAGGTAGGGTAAGGTAGGGTAAGGTAGGGTAAGGTAGGGTAAGGTAGGGTAAGGTAGGGTAAGGTAGGGTAAGGTAGGGTAAGGTAGGGTAAGGTAGGGTAAGGTAGGGTAAGGTAGGGTAAGGTAGGGTAAGGTAGGGTAAGGTAGGGTAAGGTAGGGTAAGGTAGGGTAAGGTAGGGTAGGTAGGTTGATGGGTAGGGCAGGTGAGTAGGTTTGTTGGTAGGTAAGGTAGGTGGGTCGGAAGGTAGGGAAGGTAGCCAGTTGACAGGAGCGAAGCCGCGGGGGTCAGCTAGTACTGTCATAAAATACTTTTAACTAGCTGTCCGGGCTGCCATTTATGATGATCGCAACGTGTAGATACCTGGTTTTCCTGCAATGGGTATCGTGTTATCCAGTTATAAGATTGTGGAAGTGAAATGGCAGTCGTTGCTCAGCTGCATGCAGTTAGATGGGAAGCCGACCACGACATAGTTTGAACACGGGGTCCCAGCGCTAAGAAATAAAATATGGTTCAAATAAATGTCACTAGATGGCGCGATATGTAATAAATAAATAAAAAAATAAAATAAAAAGCCTTTTATTTCATGCATTACATTTTTTACAATTAACATATAGAGGAGCGTGATATGTATCGCTTTGTTATTAAATTGTGTTTAAAATTAATAGAATTGATCATAAAAATTTTAGGTGTCAAAATTTCAAAGATTATTTGAACGGATCATTTCAAATTGATGCCAATAGATGGCGCGGTTTAAAATTTCTGAGGCATTCCACTCGATTGTTTAAATTAGTATTGTAACACACTTTGTTGCAATGAAACTGTAAAAACGTGCAAAAAATACTATAAAACAAATCGTCACTGCATATAATAAAAAAATATAAACGAACCGAGTAAATCCTTTTACTTGCAAGTCGCTGCTAACATTACTATCTATCGCCGTGGAACGGAACCAAACGCGATGTACAAAAAATAATCAGTTAAATCAGATGAAAAACGCTAGTTACGTCAGCACGGTTTCTTTGTAGTATTATATTATCTGTGGTTTGTATAAGACTCGTCAGATTAATTGATTTCCATCAGTGAACTAATAAGGATGGAAATGTAAGAGGAATGTTTATATTGATTGGTTACATTTTTCCTTTCAACGCAACGGTTTCCTGGTTTTCCCTGTCTTTAATGGACGTCTCATCAGTCTAATTCATGAGTCGCTGACAGTTGCACTTAAGGACATCTATTAAAGTTAATGAACCAATTACTGGCGGTTAAGAGCGGATAATCTATCTTGCTAGCTAACAAATGTATGAGGAAATGCCTTGATTCCAATTATCTCTTGTTTAAGTCAAGAATTGTTTACTTTTTAACCCCCGCCGAAAAAACAGGGGTGTTATAAGTTTCACGTGTGTAGCTGTGTATCTGTGTGTCTGTGTTTTTGTGTATTTGTGTATCTGTGTGTCTGTCTGTGGCATCATAGCGCCTAAACGGATGAACCGATTTTGATTTAGTTTTTTTTGTTTGAAAGGTGATTTTGTCGAGAGTGTTCTTAGATATGTTTGAATAAAATCGGTTCACCCATTCTAAAGTTATGAGCGTTTTACTGTTTGAATCGGGGTGTTTTCTCAAGATAAATGTGCCGGGGGTTTTATAAATTATGAAATTTTACTTGTATACGTTGCTAACTATCAAGTGAGATAATGATCAAACGCATGCCTATCAAGTCATACAAAGATCTACTGCTTGGTATGTTTGGAAAGTCTAAAGAAAATGAATTTCATGTCAATAAAGGAAATGACAGTTCAACCGGGTACTTTATAGGTATTGACAAGTAAAATTTCAAAATTGAAAAACCCCCGACATATTTTTATTTCATGCTACATAATTTATTTAGTACAAAGTAGGTACGCTTCGATCGGCAATCTATGGAACACTTAATTATGACACGATATCTTGCGAAAACACCCCGATTCAAACAGTAAAACGCCCAAAACTTTTGAACGGCTGAACCGATTTTATTTAAACATAGCTAAGAACACTCTCGATTAAGTCACATTTTAATCAAAAAAAAAACTAAATCAAAATCGGTTTACCCGTTTGGATGCTATGATGCCACACACAGATACACATACACACAGATACACATACACACAGATACACATACACACAGATACACAGAAACACACGTGAAACTTGTAACACCCCTCTTTTTCCGGCGGGGGTTAAAAATTGCTTAAACAGCTTGCTTTTTCTCATTTCTTCTCTTCTTCTTATTTTGCGTCCTGTACTACTTTTGGATTATTTTAAGTATTCAAGTATCAACGCATCACCTACGCTGTAAAACTTTCAGCTTTTAACTTTTCCTATTATATAATTCTTGGAAATACAAACCAGGTAGTTAAACTTTACAAAGTACCTATCACCTGCATTAAATCCCACTCACTTTTTCTGAGCAAGTCCTTTGAACGAACGCTTCACGAGAGTTGTAATATCCAACAAATGCATCTGACTGCATGTCTGATATTTACTCTTTGACGCGTTCTCCTTGAAGTGTAGAAACAAGCAACTGGCTTACAAGTATTTACCAAGTTATGCTTGAGTTTGTGAACCAATACAAACATTGTCTGGTGAAGAAAATGGATAAAGTGATATTGCTTTATTTGAATACCTTTTTTTGATGATTTGATGATTTTGCTTTATTTAGGATTCGATACTAATTTTGAATCTAAAAAAGCTCTCATATATATCTACTAACACATGCATATATAAAAACTCTGCTTTCCTATAAGTTATGTAAAACTACAGAACGCCACCTGCTACGCCAAACACTGAGTTGGTAACCCATTCGGTATGGGCACGCTCAGCGCAATTTTACTGTATATTTTTTATTAATCTTCTCTTTTATTTGTTTTTGTAATTATATTGTTGTGTCTGTGTCGAATTCATGTTTTCTATTTCTACGATTCCTACGTATCTACTCCTTTTACATGTTTTCTTTTTAATTTATTAGTCTTAAGCCGTTTGTCAGGAACGAAAGTTATTGCTAAATTATTGTGACACATTGTGAAACGTCACGCTAGCTGCTGTTCTGTACGGGGTGGGAAAAAATTCGTGGATCAAACGAAACAGGGCCCTAGTTGGGGTTATTTGCAGTAGGTACTAAAGTTTTTTTCTTTCTTTTCTTTAGGATGTTTTTTACTGCAAATAGCCCTAACTATCGCCCTGTTGCCGCCTGGATTTTGCCTAACCCGTATAGAACAGCAGCTAGCGTTTCACAATCTGTCACAATACATTTGTTATAATTTTCCAATAAAAAAAAGAATCTTCATTTCGTTCTCATCTTGAATATCTAATTGCAGAGTAGTACTTTTTGATATAAACATTACTATTTAATATCTCTCAATGGAACCACGTCCTAAGAAAGCAAGTAAATTAAATGTTGTTATGAAAGCCTTACATATTGTGTGACTTTGTCAATGTAAAGACAAATTCATGAAAACTTGCTTATGTTGTTTTAATTACTTTACTTAAAATTAAATCTTTCAACGAAAGACGTACACAGATGATTAAAACTTTACTCAATTTTACCTAGCGAGTGTATCAGGCTTTTAAAACAGATTGTTTTTGGTTTTCATTATGTTATACAACTTCGCAATATAATTTTAGGAAAGTAATTAAACTGAGTATTACTGAGAACTCAGCTCCCGTCATCTCCTTCATGTTAGATTACTTTAGACCCTGCAGACAGGAATAGGAGACCCGCGCAGTGGGGCTCCGTCGTCAATATTTTTCAATGCCAGTTTATACATTTGTATTTGCCCACTGTTAAGTTATACAGAGGTTGTGAAAAAAAGTTATAATTCATAGATAAGTATATTTATTTATAAACGGTTTATCGGATTGTGAGATAGTTAAATCTTTATTGTAGTAATCATCATTGTCATCAGCCTATAGCAGTCCACTGGTGGACTTGGGCCTCTCCAATCGCACTTCATTGGTCTCGATTTTCGCCAGCTCTCATCCAGCTCTAACAGCCACCCTGCGAAGATCGTCGCCTAGCCTGAGGGCGTCCCACGCTACGTTTTTTTTTTTTTTTTTTTATTCATTCAAAATTTGTTTACACTATTACTTTCATACATTCTGCCAAACTGTAAAACAGTTTGTCGGCAGTTTCTCTCGTGTCACAATATATTACAAATTTTATATTTACATAACAACTTAAATATTTATGCTAAGTAGGTAAACTAAATTAAACAATTGACTTAAAAAACTAAATTAAACAATTGATAAAAATTCCACCGGGTCAGACAAACCCACATTCCACACCCATGATCAATTTGCATTGTCCATAATTGCAAAACGCAAGTCTTGTTACAAAGTGTGGCTATGGACAGAGTGACAGATAATGTTTACCCATTCGTGGTCTACACGTCTACCCCGATGGTCATCGGTTCTACGGCTAATATGGCCAGCCCATTGAAAGAAAGAAGAAAGAAAGAAAAAGAAAAAGATTTATTTGTGACCCGCACAGGAGACACGAGAAAATAAGCATACACTTAAACAATAATAAAATAAAAACCCTGTGCGAGACCAAAAAGGCTCCTATCTCAGCATGTGCAGCGATATCCAAAAAAGGTCATAACGCTGCGCTGATATTCTGATAGGGCCTACTGTTGATGCCACGGACACACTAACGGAAACAGGACTTATATAATAAAATAAAATAGAAGAATATATAAATAACAAACAAAATAGAATGAAACACTGAATGTGGGTCAAAGTATGTGTAAGTATAATACATTTATATAAACGCGATGCTCAAAGATCATTTGTCGAAACCGTAGACAAACGACAGAGCGCGCGGACCAAATAGTGGTTTATTAAAAATACGGAAGAAAATAGAAATCTATGGTCGGCTGTCAAAAGAAAAATAATATGTAAGTTATAAACCTGGCGAAAAGAATTGCCACTTCAGCTTGCTTATTCGCTGAGCTATGTCGACAACTTTGGTTCTCTACCGGATCACCTCGTTTCGGATTCGATCCCTCAGAGAAACCTCAACAAAGTCCGTTCCATAGCTCGCTGGCTGATGAACCAGCCGTACCGTGAGTATACACGTCTCGGCCCCGTAAGTCATAACAGGTAGTGCGCACTGATTGAAGACTCGTGTCTTTAGGCTCTGAACGCCGCCAACCCCAGCTGTATTCTTCTGTATCAGGTAGTAGAGTAATTAATCTAAATTAATTAACTCATATCTAAGTTGCCTTACTGTTCTAATACTGCCTAATAGATAAGCAAAAACTGATTCGCTGCCGCTCTTTCATTTTCATTGTTTTGGTCGATTATGATTTTCTTATAGAAAAGTCAATCAATCTGCTAAACCTTCTTCCAACTATATTTTTGTCGGCTTCTAGGGTAACCGTATGCCGCTGAGTGTCAGTATTTTACATGGAGTGACTACTGAGTTGAGCTCTATAACGCAGTAACCAACCATGTAACATTGTACCATATGTACCATATTTGTGTGTTTTTTTTTTTTTTATTATCGATAGGCTCGCGTTTGACTACTACCTCTCCTGATGGCAAGCGATGATGTGGCCTACGGTGAAGCACGCTTGCCTAGAAGAAACCTATTCACTCTTGACTTAAAGACCCCAAGGTTGCAGCTATCAGGGAAAAAAGACCCCGGAAGGGAATTCCAGTCCTTAGCTGTGCGCACAATGAAAGTATTAGCAAAACGCTTTGTGCGTATGGGTGGGATGTTCACCATGTACCGATGGCGCATGGCCGTACGTCTTGTAGTCCGATGATGTAAAAGGCTAGGCGGAATCAAATTGTGCAGTTCCGTCGCACACTCCCCGAAATGTAGCCGATGAAAAACCGACAGGCTGGCAACTCGGCGTCGATGTTCGAGGCTCTGGAGCTTTGACACGACCAGTGCATCATTGCCAATAAGCCTCTTGGCCCGTGTGTCAATCGACTCAAGTGCATCAAGCTGGTATTTGGCAGATCCATCCCAGAGGTGAGAGCAGTTTCAATAAATAATCAATGACTAGGTTAACTGATACTTAGTATACAATAACTGAATCTTACAAGTCGTAAGAAAACTACTATAAGATTGTGCCTCACACCGTTTTCAAAACATAGTTCACACTAAAAATATATTTGCATATCATAAAAATAATAAACTTACTCCTAATGACCGTTCACTAATTACATTCTAGGTACACTTCATCTAGGTTATATTGAGATATGAGGGTCTAGAAATTTAATTAAAATAAAATTAAAGGACCTGTAATCTCGCGAAATTACTAGGGTCTAATAGGTACGCTTTCAACAAAAGAACTGTTAAAGTTATTGGATACCTTTCTCTAAAACCTTAGTGTTAGCAATTTTGCACATTCCTGGGCTGGGTTTCTCTTTGACACATTTTAAGTATAATAAGTACAGACTAAGTATTATTATTATATGGTTGGTAGACTAAGTAAAGACTGCATTAAACAGCATCGACTGAGTAAGGTGTCATAATGTTAAGTCTGAAAATAAAACGTTTACCCTTAAAACCTAAAACTATTTAAATGCTATATAGACAATTAAACCAAATAATCAATATATAGTCAATATAGTTAAATGTATATATTTCAACTGGGCCATTAAGCGGCACTTTTGAACGTTAACAGTTATTTACAAGTAATAATAATTGATTCTACCGTCCATTGGGAAAATTAGCTTGTTATGGATAAGAACGCACAAGAAACTCCATACTTACTCTTTAAAAAAAATAAGATTTTTACAATATTTACAAATGTACAAACATTAATAAATTCTTAAACGTGAGAACGATGCACCCAAAACTACATATAGGTATAAAGTATTACAAGTACTACAAGGTTTTTTTTTTTGTTTAAATTTAAATTCCTTCACTTGATAAATAGAAACATGGTTCTCACATACTAACATATATTGCCTTAACCTTGTTGTTTTATGTCTATTCAACCAGGTGCTGAAAACGAAATTTCCGTAACTGTACCTAAACGTGTGAAAAACGCGAGCAGACTGTCTCAAATATTGTATCTTTTGTACTAGCTAATATGAATTTGTATGAATGATTTAATAGGTAATCTTATTATGCTCTACAATTTTACATTCTTAAAACTATCTTCAAAAGTAAAATCATACTAGTTCGCAAAAGTAAACACACAATTTCAAATCTACAGCTCCATTCCTTTTAAAATAAATCTGGAATCTTCGCACAGACGTAGCAGTTGTTCTGAAAGCTAACATCGTAAAATATTACAAGTCTTTTCATACCTGCAGAGTGGTCGTGTCGAGTCGACGGTTTGCGGACAAACTTTGCTCAGGCCAAACTGACACGGAAGATATGAATTTATTTTTTCTACGGTGTCTTGTTTTTGAACAGCTTATTTCGTGTCTCAATTTAAATACAGTATCTTTTTAAATGTACTGAATATCTTTGTTTAGTGTAGTTCTTTGAAAAATGAAGGCATTTCCATTGGAAGCCTTGAAGGTTGTATTTTGACTAAAATGGTGGCGAAAAGCATTTAATACCTGTTACCTAATTCTAAGAAGCAACAATTATAGTTACACTATCTTCTGCCAGCGTCTTTGTCCGCGTGAATGTCACAAGTTAGCCTACGGGAACTGTACATTTTGCCAGGGTATAAAGTAGTCTGTCTACTAATTCAATCAGCCTTACTGGCGTGATTTAATAACAAACATCAATCCATTCAAACTTTTTCATTTATAATGCTCGTATTTACGATAAGTACCTGTGAGAAAATAGTAAAAATATAGTAAACGACGTTTTCAAAAAAATATCCTAGCTGCATCGATTTATCGCCCCCGAAATCCCCTGCATACTAAATTTCATGAAAATCCTTGGAGCCATTACCGAGATTCAGATTATATATATATACAGATACACAAGAATTGCTCGTTTAAAAGTATTAGATTAGATAGATTAGTAACATTGTAAAATATTAAAAAAAAATTGTTCCCTGCAGAGTGATGGAGTCGGCGGTTTGCGGATAAACTTTGCTCAGGCCAAACTTACATAGAGGATATGAATTTATTTTGCTACAGTTTTCTTCTTTTTGAACAGATTATTTTGTGTCTCAATCCAAACTAATATTATAAACACGAAAGTAACTCTGCCTGTCAGTCTGCTATCATTTTTTCCGCTTAAACAGCTGA
Source organism: Orthosia gothica (assembly GCA_949775005.1). Taxonomy (NCBI): domain Eukaryota; kingdom Metazoa; phylum Arthropoda; class Insecta; order Lepidoptera; family Noctuidae; genus Orthosia; species Orthosia gothica. Next base: position 14,467,455 of record OX459067.1, read on the forward strand.
ACGGATTTAGAAGATATTTGGTATGGATATAGTTTGAGACCTTAGGCAAGACAGTTTTTATCCCGGTAGCGTATTCCCTTGGGATGATAAAACACTTATAACGCGGGTGAACTTTTAATAGCTAAAAGAATAATTTTGTTTTGTACGTTTCTTGGATAAGTAAGGCCTTTCCGTTGTAACCCTTGAAGGCTACATAATCATCTTCTTCTTACTAATATTTATAATTGGTGAAGATCATGCTCGTCCTGAAAAGCTTTGACGGATTCACTGACGAGCTACTTCCAGGCCACTCTGTCTTCAACTCTTTTCAGGGCAGTGGTCACCGTTAGTCCTGTTATCGCCTTGATTTGATCTGACCAGCGCAGCGTAGGTTATATTGCGCGTGGAACTAGTTGGCCGCTCCTTAGGTGGCACGTCATCTCGCTATTGCAATCTCATGTGCGTTTTGTCTAAACTAGTGCGGCGCCGTAGTTCGCGACGGCAACACGCGTTGAAAGTGCCGGCTAGTTTAGACAAAACGCACATGAGATTGCAATAGCGAGATGACGCGCTACCTACTTGACTTAAGATCCTATGACCCCTAGCTGGGGCAGAGGGCTTCCACAGTAGTCCTCCATTAAGGAACCGGTCTTGACCTTCGCGCTTCACCTCGCTCCACGTCATTCTAATGCTCGTCGCTTCAGATAATACGGTACGTCGCCAGGATTGATGGGGACGGCCTCGCTTCCTTTTTCCTTGAGGATCCCAATCTAAGGCCTGTTTAGGAATGTGATCGGAATCCCTTCGCAGCGTGTGACCAATCCAACTCCATTTACGCCGCTTGATCTGGCGGTCGATCTGACGCGCCACCTAAGGAGCGGCCAACTAGTTCCGCGCGCACTATAATTACCGCACAGTCTTTTTCCGTCCACTCTTCCCACTATAACCAATCTACTCCAGTTCTACTATCGTGTTACCTAATCTTGAAAAGCTTGTGGAGCACAGAGGGCTTCCTCTCCTATTCCTTTTGTTTAGACACAAAATATAGTTACAAATAAAATTTTGGCACGGAGTTTCAAATAAATTATGTAAAATCATCATTTATGTAGAAAGAATTCAAGATGCTAGCTGAGAAAGATTTCACAGGAGAAGATAAAAGTCTACCTTTGATTTTATTCCGTACTCCTTTATTTATGTAAATTGAGATTGTACAATACAACACGGTGTATCTGATATTTTCTTTTTATTTTGATATTCACTTTGATTCTCACTATGAGACAAATTGGTTCAAAACCTGTTTTTTTTTCCTTTTCTTTGTAGCAAAAAAAAACTGAGGATTTGGGAGAATAATGTTTATTTCGTGCACGTGAAACGGCTGACGATTGTGGGGTGAGCAGAGTTCCTGCCTGAATCGAAATTGCGTGCACAATTTGTTTGCTATTTGCATACGATTTGGCGAGCGTTCAGGTAGCGTCCTGTGATTGGCTCGGAGTTTCCTTACTTCTTATGTTTGTGAATACCTAGTACGTGTTAGTTTTCACGACAATTATTTTCGTATTAGACTTGCGAACAGATAACTAAACAAAATATTCAAGGTTATACTGAAATAGCTGAAAATCGTTTTGGATACACTTTTATTATGCGTACAGCTAACGAGTGAAATTCCCTGCCAGAGTCTGTGTTTCCCGACAGATCTACATCTACAATCTAGAGATCTTTAAGTCAATAGTGAATAGGTTTTTTCTAGGCAAGCGTGCTTCATCGTCGACCACATCATCGCTTACCATCAGGTGAGATAGTGGTCAAGCGCGAGCTTATAGGTAATAAAAATACCGCTCAAGAGGTCGTTGTACTCATCTATGTGCACAAGTATAACTATGGGAAAAACCTATTATCGTGAAAAACCAGCTACTCCACACATTCATGTTTGCAGAACTCCTGAAAATGTACCGTACTGAAAGTGGATCATAATATCCCATAAGATCTTTTCAGTAATTTCAAGTACACGTTGTCATCATCATCATTTCAGCTCAAAGAAGTCCACTGCTGCACATAGGCCTCCCCCAGGCGTCGCCATAAGGTATACCAACTTATTATAATAGTTGCAGTTCTCTGCGACAGATATAACATCCAAGACCATTTGCAAACATTTTGTCTGGGAGCTAGGTCAAGGAAAACGACCTGAATTTCTGTATAAAGCCGGAGCAATCGTTAGAGAAGCAGGCTTTCTATATAATCTTAGATATTTCTTGAGCAGGTTGGCAAGAATAGCCTAACAACTCTTGCCTAAAATAACTAGTTCAGTATGTTAGACTACGTCTATGTAACTTTAATGAGTATCGCTGAAATTTCATTGGAATTAAGTATTTGCTTGAAGTAGGTAGAAAGTCTAACGATCGGTTTTTCCAAGGGGTATAGTGTCACCAAGTGGTTGGGTTATGGATATCAGATAGGCAGACAGATAACTGCACCTCAAATACTTTGTGTGCTGTCCTACGTGCCCGTTCACACAGAGGTTTGTTTTATAGGTCCGCTTTATCGTATATGTTTTTATTTGGCGCTGACGATGTAGTTATATAAGTGAGTTCACACACATGACAGTATTCTAGATCCAGTAAAAAATACCGATCCAACAAAATAAACAGCAGTCCGTTTTACAGGTTTGTACAGGCTGCCAATAACGCCATGGTTTCCCCCGACGTAGACGACCATGGTACCAATACAACACGAGAACGTCCATCCTTGTAGAAAGTTAGTGGTACACTAACTAAATTTGGTGTGAACTTTACACCCAGTAGCGACGAATCCGTTAAAAACGATTTTGCAAATACGGATTTTCTGTGTGAACGTACCCTAACATTCTTTGGAAAACGCTAGGCAGATTAAAAAAGGTAATGGGATTTATGGTAGGATTTTTTCGAGCCACCACTGCTCCTAGTGAACATTGTGATGTAAAATTGATGTAGTTTTGTGTTTCAAGTGTTTATGCAACTGGACAAAATTCGGAATAATTAATTGAAATAGGTGTTATCTTGATTAAGTGTGAGATTGTTATTTTAGTTAAAAAACAGTCTCAACTCCACTTCACACACAAGTCTCAGCAAAGTTGGCTATACTACCGACTTGATATATTTGCTGCCAAAATTTGAAATAAAACATTCAACAATGTGTTACATCCGCTTTTTAATGCAAAATAAAGTTTTTGTGCAAAGGGACTATATTACATTATAAAACTAAAAGGAACTAAACGTGACACTGGCTAAATTAACACACCATGTGAAGCAAAAAAAAGGTAATGACCTACTATTTCAAAATCAATCAGCTTAGCTTTTTCCCAATGTTGGGGTCAGCTTCCAATCTAATCCAATGCAGCTACGTATACCCCAGTATTTTACAAGGAACGACTGACTATCGGACCTCCAAAGCCCACTGCGTAGCACGGTACACACTTCCAATTAAATTCTAATAAATATTTTAATTGTTGTTGCTTTTCTTACTATTTAAAACCCACATCACAATGAAAATTAAAGAGCTTACAATAAGTCGAACAGTGTCGAGGTTTCAAAACCGATAGCCAACAAAAACGAAGTAACTTCAAAAGCACTTTACAACTTGTTCATGCTCTAATATGGTTTCAATTTTCTCATGTTTGAAAATAAAAATAGCGTTTCGATCGATCGGGCTTCTAGTGGACGCAGTCGCCTGCTTCCAATTTTGGCGCATACCGCGTTTTGATTCATAGCATTCGGGTCAAATTTTAAAAGAGGTCGCTGAATGCATTATATAGACACACGTTTTGATACCAGCTGGCCTGGTATCTTGGAAGAGGAACTTGGGTTTTATTGAATTTGATTCGACTCAGTATCTGTTTGAAGATTTGAATCAATTTGATTAGATTTGGAACTTAAACAGGCTTTCTGTATTTGTAGTACTTACCTACCTATAGCAAATCTATATGATATATATATGTAAATATATATCTGCTAATTGTGTAGAAAATAATGCCACAACTTCCGCTTAAATGCAAACTGACTGGTGGCCTGCCTGATATCGAGGGGAAGCGCATTCCAGAGAAGAATGGACTGAATATGAAAGGAAGAACGAATAAAATCAGAAGTATGAGACGGACAAAGCGAGAGAAGATTGTTAGATGAACGCAGATTCCTAGAGTGTGAAGTACATAGATTTTGAAAGTGAGGTATGAGATAAGAAGGAGGTGTGGAAGAGTTGAGAAGAGAGATTGCGTGGTCAAGGCCCGCAAATTTCTCCTCTGCCGAACTGGCATCCATTTGAGCTCCATTAAGATCCATTTTTAGTTTTGTATAGCCCAAACACAAACAAAAATAATGTATAATTAAAAAAAAAAAACATTAATTTTCATACAAAAAAATACTCAAATACAAAGTTCGGAATTATTTCGAAAAAGTTTATCTTAATCACAGGAAAAATTAAAGTGTGACAAAAATTAATTAGATCTACATCGTTCAAAATAAATTCAAAGGCAAAGTTAAAATCGTAAAAACTTCCGTAATTAAAAACGGGTACAATATTAAAATTTTATTATCGTCGGACATAAAAGCTATCCGAGCTTCATGAATCATGATTATTATCATTTGTTCTTGGTTTGGAATATTAATTAACAAAATTTATATAATCAAAAAGATGCAGTGAAATAAGCCGGTTAAAAACCGCCATACATTTTCAAAATTCCATACTCATTTTCATTATAAAAGAAAAATTTGATGCTCCTAGACTTACCGGTTTAGGCTATGTATTATCTATTATTGAAATAATTTTATTATTAAAAGATGATATTTTAAGAATAGTTACAAAGTATTGCTTGGTTTTGGTCCCAATTTGATACTATATTGATGTCAGATGAAAGTTTTCTAGGCCACGCTGCATTGTCTGATGACAATTGAAGTGCAGATTGGATTACAAAGTTCGATCCCTGACCAAAGCATAAATGACTTGTACCCATGCCTAGCGCAGATCAGGTTAAGGTAGGTATATCAGCTATATAGTGAGGTAAATAAATAGCATTATGATGCAGTAATACTAAAGTTCTCAAATTGTTCATCCATTCAAAATATTCACCAACATTTTACCTACATACAAAAAAAATGTTCATCACAAGACCTATTTTTTCACCACACACCGGAAAAGTCAACATACAGCTTCTTCACTCTTTGATTTGCCGACATATTGAAACAAAGAAAGATACGTCTTTTCTTTTATCTTCCGCGGCATTTTATACCTTTCTTTTATATTTCTTTTGTTATACCGATACCGGAGTGTTACCAGTATTTTTGTATGTATTTTGAGGATAACTTTTTCACTTTTTCAGGTAAAATGGCCGTTGTTTATTCCTTTTGGTCGTAATAACTGTCAAGCGTATGATTCAGAAAAGGTTTGATAAAGGTGAATATCGTATTAAAATTGACGAATATCGGTCTATTTGGAAGTGTATTTTAGGAGAATAAAAATAGGAAAAGACAAGATGTTGCTTACTTATGAAATTGTTATAAAAACATAGTTTTATTTAAACCTAGACTATGCTTTCGAAAGCAAATCAAATTCAATTTTTATTCTGATTTATCTTTTCTATATATCTATAAAAGCGAAAGGTGACTGACTGACTGATCAATCAACGCAATCAGCCAAAACTGCTAAGCATAGAAGCATGAAATTTGGCAGAAAGGTTCATCAAGTGACGTAAGTGTGCACTAAGAAAGGATTTTTGGAAATTTCACCCCTAAGGGGGTAAAAAGGGGGTTGAAAGTTTGTATGAAAAATCTAATTCCTTCGACCAAAATTCTTGAAACTTAGCACAAATAGTATTCTAAGTAAATGATAAAGATTGATATTATTAGTTTTTTGAAACTACCCCCAAATAATGATTTAGGGGTTGTTGAAATTTGTATGGAAAATCTGATTTCTTCGGTCAATAAATTTGAAACTTGCCACAAATACTAACCTAAATGAATAATAAAAGTTGCTATTATTATTTTTTGATACTACCCTCAAAAGACGATTTAGGGGTGTTAAAGTTTTTTTGAAGAGTCTTATTACTTAAGTAATAAAATTTAAACTTGACATAAATACTAATCTAAATAAAAAATAAAGACTTTCATTGTTAGTTTTTCGAAACTACCCCCAAAAGATGATTTAGGGGATGTTATTTTTTTTGAAGAATCTGATTTCTTGGGTGAATAAACATGAAACTTGACATAAATACCATCTTAAATAAACAATAAAGTTAGTGATTATTAGTTTTTTGCAACTACCCCCAAAAGACGATTTAGGAGGTATTACAGTGTTTTTGAAAAATCTGATTTCTTGGGTCAATAAACTTGAAACTTGCCACAAATATTAACCTAAATGAATAATAAAGGCCGCTATTATCATTTTTTGAAACTACCCCCAAAAGAAGATTTAGGGGATGTTAGTTTTTTTTTAAATCTGATTTCTTGGGTCAATAAACTTGAAGCTTGCCACAAATACTAACCTAAATGAATAATAAAGGTCGCTAGTATTATTTTTTGAAACTACCCCCAAAAGAAGATTTAGGGGATGTTAGTTTTTTTGAAGAATCTGATTTCTTGGGTGAATAAACTTGAAACTTGCCACAAATACTAACCTAAATGAATAATAAAGGTCGCTATTATTATTTTTTGAAACTACCCCCAAAAGAAGATTTAGGGGATGTTAGTTTTTTTTTTTTAAATTTGATTTCTTGGGTCAATAAACTTGAAACTTGCCACAAATACTAACCTAAATGAATAATAAAGGTCGCTATTTTTTTTTTTTGAAACTACCCCCAAATGAAGATTTAGGGGATCTTAGTTTTTTTGAAGAATCTGATTTCTTGGGTGAATAAACTTGAAACTTGGCATAAATACCATCCTAAATAAACAATAAAGGCTGTCATTATCAGTTTTTTGCAACTACCCCCAAAATACGATTTAGGAAGTGTTACAGTGTTTTAATTTTTTTTTCTTGGGTCAATAAACTTGCCACTAATATACTAACCTAAATGAATAATAAAGGTCGCTCTTATTATTTTTTGAAATTACCCCCAAAAGACGACTTAGGGGATGTTATTTTTTTTGAAGAATCTGATTTATTGGGTGAATAAACAATAAATTTGACATAAATACCATCCTAAATGAATAATAAAGGTTGCTATTATTATTTTTTGAAACTACCCCCAAAAGATGATTTAGGGGATGTAAATTTTTTTGAAGAATCTGATTTCTTGGGTCAATAAACATGAAACTTGACATAAATACCCACCTAAATAAACAATAAAGGTTTTCAATAATTAGTTTTTCGAAACTACCCTTAAAATACGACTTCGGGGTGCTAAAGATTTTTAATTACTTTTACTGCACATAGCTTCTTTTTATGACGTTGGGGTTTTTGGAAATTCAACTTTTTAAAGGGTTAAAAGGGAGATATTTATTTGTATAAAAATCAGTTATTCCGTTGGCAAAATAATAAAGGATGGCATCATTCGTTTTTCGGATTTACCCCCAGAAGACAATTTAGGGGTGTCAAAGTTTCTTTGAAGAATCAAATGGCACTAGGATGGGGACCTCTACATCGATTTGGAACTACCGAACTGGACCATTTGTCTCAGGTTTAATAGCAGCTTATTTTTGGTTGCCATCACACGAACGAAGTCGCGGGCGGAGTTAATATTATAAATGTGAAAGTGACTCTGTCTGTCTCTCTGTCCACCTTTTCACGCTTAAACCGTTGAACCGATTTAGATGCAATTTGGTTCGGAGATATTTTGAGACGCTGGGCAGGACATAGCATAGTTTTTATCCCGGAAATGTTACTTAAGGGCCACCCCCTTAAGTAACATTTCCGGGATAAAGAGGGGTAGAAGTTTGTATGGAAAACCCACAATATTATGTTGCGATATAAAAAATAAGCTATTCGAATTACTAATGCTTCGCAGACGAAGTCGCGGGCAACAGCTAGTTAGGTTTATAAAACTAGTTTTTTATAATAATGAAAGTATGTTTTTATAACCAAAAGCTTGTTTTTAAGCTTTTTGCTTGTAAAATCGACGCTTGCTGTCTATTTTATTTTGTTAGAGAAACTTAAATTAGAACCATTTCAGTCTGGTAATATTATTTTCTTTGGAACGTCTTTGAAAATACTGCTCATGGCGTTGAGGCTACAAGAGTAACTTGGTTACCTACCGCTTTAAAACTTAGTGAATTAAGTTATTAAATACGAGATTATTATTAAAGTACAAAATCAAAATCAATAATTTTTATTTCACATAGGCCTACATGGGCACTTATAAAACGTCGACAAAATGTGCACGGTTCGGGTTGGTCGATTCCTATGGAGAAGAACCGGCAAGAAACTCTATGTTACTCTTTTAAAAAAAATTGTTTGGTTTTACAATATTTCCATGTTACAGCAGTACTTAGATGGGGGGACAACGCGGGCCCGACAATAAGTCGTAAGAAACTAAAACAAAAAATGATTATATAATAAATAAACAAAAGATTTAAAAAAAAAAGTAAAACTACATAAAATGTTAACAAATGTTAACAATCTAGAAATCTAGAAGGCCTACAATGTTCACACATTTACAAAACAATCGGTAAAAGAATCTATACAAAGTATAACAAGACTAAATTTAACATGTGGCACAAATGTTGTTATCAGTGCTGTAACTATTCTTAGCAAAGGGCTATAAAGATAATTGAAAACCATTGTAAAAAGTCTTATTAAATGAAGAAAAAATGAGATTGAGAATAGTTAGAGACATCCACATATTTGTGCCGTTTATGAGTTACCAGGGAAGCCGCATGCGCAGAAGGAGCTAAAACCAAATATTTTTATCTTCAACGTAGTCCTTGATTTTATAACAAGCTTTTTTTTTATAAGAAAAGACTTCTAGTTTTCGTTAATCTGAATTACAAGCACTTAATTCTATGTGTGAAATACAGAGGCTTTTTTATTTTTATTTTATTTAATTCTATGTGAAGACTCTGGAATTTGCATTATGCTCTAGCTGATTTTGCCGTGATCGTATGTGCACATACCTGGTAAGTGCACATATTAAAAAGTAGATTAAGATTAAGTAGATTAGTAGATTAGGCTGAGTAATTTATCTTTCTAAATAATTCCCACATCCTTGTATGCCCTTCATGTTCAGCCACCTGCACATTTCGGGATCTGAACATAACGAATGACAGAGCTGTCTTGTAGCTTACACACTAGTAGGACAATATTTGTATAGTTGAGATAACATTTGAGTTAATCGATACGGATAGAAGAAGAAATTTTACTTTATAGAGGAATTGTTTGTTTTTAGGAGATAAAGACTGGAATTTTTGGTTTGATTATGAGTCACTGACCGAATGGCCGATGGTGATGAACTGGTCAGTGGTCAAGGCTGAGGGAATCCGGTTGATGCGAAACGCACAGGACCGATCAGTGCGGCGACGCTTGGCGTAGGCCTATGTCCAGCAGTGGACGTGTTTCGACTGAGATGACGATGATGATGATTCCTTCACTGCTACAAAGCTAAATAGTATCACAAAGTGCTATATTTTTAACGTTGAAAAATGTACGGCTCCTGTGAGATTAACCTTGGAAATATAAAGTACTTAAGAAATAAACTAAGAAAACACGATTATACACTAATCCAAGTGTTAATAACGGTGACTGGATAAATAAATCATGACTTTTCCAGACAAAAAACGAGTTTGGCACTAAATTAAACCAAAGTGTAGACAATTAGTAAGGCAAGGTTGGGTGGGAGCCCAAATTATTTGTCAAATTAACTCTATCCAAGAGTAACGACCAGAAATTTTTGATGAAGCCATTTTTAAAATGTCAATCACACAATTTTTCTGCTGAAAATTTAATTAAAAACTTTTAATTTTTCCATTTAACTTTGATTGCGTTGGCGATTTCACATTATAGGATTTAATTGGTCTATTAAATTTTAAGTAATTTTGTATTTTTTGTTTGTGAAACCTGTTATTTTTTTAATTTATTGTGTCCCGCAAAGGTTTAGAGAGCGATGTACCTATATCCACACAACATACCCACATTTCATCAGTTACATGAATGAATGTTTAGATCCCATGTAAAAGACTTGTTCCAGACTGGCTAAAGTAGCCTCATCTTTCATGGGGTACTGTACAAAATGTTACAATAAAATCCCTCCCCACATTCTAGAATTGAATGAGACGAAATTTAAAAGTTGTATAAAACGCACACTATGCAGGCAGGCATATTATAAGTTGGGGATTACATCACTGATAAAAATGCTTGGCTCAATGCGAGTCCTGTTCCACAACCACTAGGGCGCAAAACCAAGTGATATGCAGAACATTATTGTTTTAAAGTATGGTTGGACCTGCTGAAGACTGTATCAATATATTTGTATTATATAAATTCAATATCTTTTAGTATTATATAACTGCACAGCACGTATGTGAGTACTATGTACCCAATTGTAAATCTACCATATGCTGTATTTGTGTCTTTCGTTGACTTGTGTGTGCCCTGGCAGTTGAGTGTGTCATGCTCTCTCAAATGTTTAGCTGATGGTGGCGCGTGTGTTGGATCATTTGGTTTTCTTCATGATGGTTGAGCTGGGTGGTGCCGATTCATGCGTCATGTTCGTGAACGGGCGCCGTCAGTTGGGATTGGTCATATCTTAACTGCTTCGGATCTTAATGTTTTAACTACTTTTAATACTTTATACTTGTACGTAGTGTCGTGATTCTGGGTGCATTATCCTCACATAAATGAATTTATCAACGTATGTACTTATGTACTTAAGTATTGAAAAAAAACCTGTTTTATTTTTAAAAGCGTAAGTATGGAGTTTCTTGTGCATTCTTCTCCATAACAAACTACTTACCGAATGCACGGTAGAATCAATTTTTATTCCTTGTAAATTTTAATTTTAATGTAAAGTTCAAAAGTGCCGCTTGGTGGCCTAGTTGAAATAATAAATATCTTTGTTGTTGTTGTTGTCTTAAAGGGGCAAGCCTATTTCTATGGTTGCTACTAAGAAATTCCAAATGGAAGAATTCTCAATGATCTGCATTAGCGTTGGCAAACACTTAAATGTCCTCTTTGAATCGCTCAGGAGGAGGAGGAAAGAGAAGGAAGGAGAAGGAGGGAGGAGGAGGAAGGAGGGGGGAGGAAGGAGGAGGAAGGAGGTGGAGGGAGGAGGAGGGCGGAGATACCACATGCCAAAGATTTTCAAATATGTTTAGTTCTATGTTATAAACTTATCCTAAGTTAATAATAAGGTAATTGCCAGTTTTAAACATAGTCATTTGGACAACAATTCAAATCTTTGTTGAATAAATTATAACAAAATGCCAGTGACAAACAAATACTGAACTCCTAGTTGAAACTACAACAATATCGAAGTAGTTTCGGAAACAGTGTTTCATTATAATAATTAGAGGTTAAATATGTTTGTCTGTCCTCGGTATGAAATGGACAAACTCTTGTCCTGTGGGTACACTACGGGGAAAGCAATAAACTGCTGCGTGTTTTGGGAGTAGACAGTCAAATTTAAACATTTAAAACACCTCCAACACATTGCTTTTTAAAGTACATAATTTATCTAGTAGTAGACACGCTTAGATCGATAATCTATCGAATAATTATGACATGATATCTTGCGAAAATACCCCTATTCAAATAGTAAAATACCCATAACTTTTGAACGGTTAAACCAATTTTCATCAAACATAGCTATGAACACTTTCGATAAAAACACCTTTCAAACAAAAAGAAACTAAATGATACTCGATTCATCCGTTTAGGAGCTATGAAGCCACAGGCAGATACACAAATAGACAGGTCAAAGTTATAACACCTCTTCTTTTTACGTCGGGTTTTAAAAACAGAAATATCCATATATGTACCTTTTTATTTTAGAAGACTGTATAATGAACTGACTTTTTCTGGCGACTTTACTATCGTGTCTTATTCTACAGGAACTATTTTGCCGGAATAAAAGGTAGCCTATGACGACAGTATAAGTATGGAAAACAGTACGGAAACTACCTACAAACGCTCAAAACGGCACACTCACCCGCTGTGACACCCCACACAGACTCCTAAGCGTCTCGCACTACTGACAGCAGTGAGGACGCTGCTTAGGGGCCTCGTCGATGCGCAAGATTATGTGAGTGTGCCGTTTTGAGCGTTTATAGGTAGTTTCCATACTGTTTGTATATTTATACTGTGCTATGACGCTCACACAATCTGTATCAGATCTTCCAGAGAGTGCTTCCTTTTACAAACAAACATTACCTCTTGTAAACAAGGAAGAAGAAGAAACATGATGGGAAGCCTATATTAGATTAAAAAAAACGGAAAGGAGAAGAAGAAGTTTAAATTAACAACGCATTGATTAATTTATTTTTAACTAATCAAACCATGCTTTTATTTCTCCTTTATCTCAGTACCTTCAGAGGCAGAAATCTCATAAAACAACACTCAAACCTAGATATTCGCCGAAGTCATCCGAAATTTTCCTCGATAGGTACGCAGGAATTTATTTAATTAATTCCGAGGTTTGCTTGGTATGCGAAGACCATTGAACGTCGTATTTTTTGTCATAATTATAGAAGCTTTCAGATTCCAGTCCTGGTTTAGGTTTATTCTACTTTTTAATTTCTTGTCAAAACAATTAACTTATTATGACAATTTATTTTCTGTAATAACAACAGCTTATGTCGTTTTTGATAGCTGATTAGGTACATAGGTGATACATAAATCCATGGCTTTTTGCCATGGAGCTAGGCAGAAACAAGAGTAGGTACGACATCTGCTACGATCCTTAAATACTCCTTAAGCTTCATTTACGTTCCATTTACATTTAAGCTTCATTACGGCCATACACGCACGCAGATTGTACGTAGGCATATTTATTGAGGAAAAGCTATTATGGCATCGATGAGTTCCTTGATGATAAGCAACAACCGTAATTATTATATGTCTAAATTTGAATCAATTTGAATTGGTAAACTAAATATTTTTGATTATGAACTTTTTTTTTCGTATAATTGACATAATATTGATATTTTTATAATGACATGCTATTTTTATTATTGTATTATTCATAGATTATATTATTGGATGACACTATTATTGATCTCTTGTAATAATTTAATTTTTTTATCTTTGACATTTTATTTTACTGTTGTTATTCATATTATTGACCTATTTTATAACAATGTTTTTTTTAAGTTTGACATTTTATTTTTATTATTGTTTAATTAATGGGTTTATATTGAACCTTTATTGATTTCTTTGTATTTTATTTTTGTACCATTGACATTGTATTTTTATTATTGACTAGCTGTGCCCGCGACTTCGTTCGCGTGGTTGTCGAGAGCAAAACAACGTCGTTTAGATAAGAGTATATCACCTTTTTGATGATTTAGATAAGAGTCCTGACTTTGGTATAGTTGATTACGTTAATGCTTCTCTATATACTATGTTAGCGGTGGAATTACCCGGAGCATATACAAAAAGGTTGTTTGGGTTGCTAACACGTGATAGAGAAACATAGAGTTGGCCGTGTGAAAAACAATCAAAAGTAAGGTCTACACCCGCAACGGATAACGTCTGGCCTTGGGCTTTATTAATAGTCATAGCGTAACAGAGGCTTACAGGAAATTGCACACGTTTGAAAGTAAACGGAAAATTATTGGGGATAATGGGTATCCTGGGAATGAAAACAACATCACCGGAGCCGCAACCTGTTAAGATTTCGGCTTCGATGACATTTCGTTGGAGATTTGTTACTCTCAACCGAGTTCCATTGCATAGTTTTGGTGGGCTTAAATTTCTGAGTAGAATGATTGGTACTCCGACTTTTAAATAAATTTTGTGTGCTGGAAGACCTGGTGTATTTAGAGAGTCTAAAAACTCTACTGGATAGTGGGTGGCATCTCCTTCTTCTAAAACCGTGTTAATAGATAAATATTCCCTACTTTCTCCAGAAACATGTACCAATATTTGAGAATTTATTGCTGCTGCTTGGTCGTTGCGAGGTGCCAAAATAGCTCGTTGGCATAGCCAAGCAGCGTCATGGTTCGAGATCTCTGATGGATCTCCGTATACAGAGGAAATGAGTTCCTGCTGTGAGGCAACAGAAGAACACAGGCTTTCGACTAAAGTTACTTTACCTCCTTCTTGAGTCGGGTATGTGCCGTTACCAATTTGAAGTAGTAAATTTGAGAAAACCTGCGCGTTTGCGTCACCTCCCAAATATGCTCGCATATTAAAGCTCAAATTAGTTAATATGACACTACGCCATAAAATAGAGCTCTTTAAACAGGCACCTATTTCATCGGCCCTCGTTCCTCTGGGTATTATAGGGAGTGTCTGCCTGAAGTCTCCACAGAATAGCACCGTTAAGCCTCCCATCGGTCGGTCATTTTGTCTTATATCTCGCAACGTTCTATCTACAGCTTCCACAGCTTTACGATTTGCCATCGTACACTCGTCCCAAACGATAAGGGCGCAATCGCGTAAAACCCTTGCTTTATCACTATTGCGAGACACGTTGCAAACAGGGTTTTCTGTGCGGTCCAAGTCGATTGGTATTTTAAATGTTGTATGTGCAGTTTTTCCTCCTGGTAATAAAGTGGCAGCTATTCCTGAGGAAGCGACGGCAAGGGCAATTTTGTTTTGGCTCCTTATTTGAGCCAAGATAACTTTAGTGAGGAAAGTTTTACCTGTTCCACCAGGTGCATCTAAAAACAGCATTTCTCCTAATGAATGTTCTACACTACAGCATACTCTATCAAAGATTTGACGTTGTTCTGACGTCAAATTTGAACAGCCATTTCGCAATATTCTGCTAACTCTTCGGGGTTGTAATTTATTTCAGATGTATACTCCCTATTAATTCGTTCCCCACCAACTGTCGGTGTCGGCAAGCCGTATTGACTGAGGGGGTTCCCTCCTATACTTGTAACTATATCTTGTATAGCCAGCAAAGCCCTATTATGGCAGCTTTCACGTACTTGGTCAGAAGTTTCACTATTTATATTTTGCTGTCTCAAAAATCTTCGGCAAACGCGTCTTTATATTTTTGCCACAACTGCCCAGCGTCCGATAGGCCACAAAATGTCAACAAAATGGCAAATAAATGGCGCAAACGATGTGGACTATCACTGACGCATGCTTCGGCTAAAGCATCATCCCAATGCTGATCGCCATCTAATAAATGCCGTGCGCGGCAAGCAGCTTGAAATGTGGGATATTCTATATCGTCCACTTTGCGGAGCTCAGCAAAAGAAGTAGGTCCTCGCACTGTGTGAAGAAGAAGGCGTAAATAATAACACTCTGCATTATTTGGGTGCACCGTGTATACTCTTCCAATCACGTGTTCTTTAAAATGCCGGACTCGCCTTCTACAGCAGTTCCACGTCTCCTGCGATTAAAAACACCTTGCTGCTTGTTATAAGTATAATAATGTGGCACTTCATTGTACAACAGAGACTTAGCGAAATTGTCTCTTTCGCAAAGGCGAAAGAATGCGAGCAAGGTGGTTTGTCTTGGGTTGTTCATTCTTTCTGCCACATTTTCTGGCTGAAAGTAAACTCGCTGCCCGCCTTCCAGGTGCACGTCAAGATGGATGACTGGCGGATACCTTTCATGAATAGGGAAACTCAAAATGCGCCAAACTGCCCTCCGAAGAGCTTATGTATCGGCCAGATTGATACCTTGTCACTTCATCAAATTGGTTGTTATTTCTTAGTGCTATCATGGCTTGATCACTACCTTTATTAACATATTTACATATATATTTTATAGATTCGACGCTATTACAAATTTCAACATTAATGTGTGCTTGAAAAGCGTTTGACAAAACTGGAGGAATACGGTACCACCCAACTATTATTTAGAATTATTTCTTGTCCACGGAATCTGACAGTAGCTGTGAAACCACCTTGTGACGGTGATCTTCGCCGGTATTGCGGATACCCATTTTCCCCAGCCATAGTTAGTTCTTTCAGTGCTCTGGGGTATTTTTTTGAGCATTGACCATCTTTCATGCACGGTGATTCCCTGTTTAAGAGGCCACATGGCCCGTGAACCATATGTGTTTTTACTATGTCATGCAAAATCGGATCTGCATTATAGTCCGGAAATTCTGCACTTATGACACTGTCTATAGCATCGGGACGAATTTTTTCTTCCAGCCACAGAAGAATGTGCGCGTGGGGTAAACCACGCTTTTGCCACTCGACGCTATACATAAAACAAAGAGTTGAACCGAAAACTTTCTCCTTTGTAAGTAGATTAATCAAGACTTTGAGTTTTAAATGAAAAATCCTAGCAATAATGTCATGTCTGTCGTATGACGCCTGTCCTGTGAGAAGTGCCTGGCAAATCTCCGTCCACTTTGGATTTGTTGTAAATGTTATAAAAAGGTCCGGCCGGCCGTATTTACGGACGTAACAAAAAGCATCTTGCGTTCGTTCGTGCATATACCGCGGACCGCCTGTGAAACTGGATGGCAAAATAACCAATCGACCCAAGTTTTCGACGTTATTATCTGATTGCATGGCGTCCCGCAAGTGCACGTATTCTTCAGCGCGTAACCGTCGCTGGTTAGTGCGAATATACACTAAACGTTCAGTTTCTATTTTTGCGTACATGTCCACAATAAATTGGCTGAACAAACCACGAAATCGTTGCAAATATACGAAACTGTTTTGCCTTATTTGTAAAAGGTAGGAATAGTATTGTTGAGCAGATATTTTTTTTTTGATAATTAGTGACTCTCGTAGTAGGGTTCACTTGGTACAGCCCAAAATTGTACCCATCTTCACCATGACAATAGATTAGTGGATATTGCAGGGCGTCGTAAGCTCGGTGGGTTTCCAAAATGCGTTGAAGGCGATCGTCGCGTGTACGCAACACGATATCACGTCTCTCACACTCCTGGTCGACTAAAACAACTGCAACTTCATCTGCGACGGGTGCATTGTGTCTTCCACGGTGTTCACCCACAGGACGTCTATCGGCACTTATAACAATTTTGAAATCATTGCTGCCTTGTGGAATTGACTCCAATGCAGCTTTGAATTCACGAACGTACTGGTTAACGCGATGCAGCAATTCTTGAAGTTGACCCAAAAGCTCAGCATTGAGCTGGGGAAAATTGTGATTTCTAACATTGAGCTGTTGCGTGTAATCGGATACAAAATAAATTTGGAGAAATTTGGGTTCATTTTCTGGCAGCAAAGATCCAATAAGGTGATAAACTTGACCTTGTACTTTGAAGGTTGGCATGAACGGTCCTTCCGTTATTTGTTTTGCCCCAAAGGAAGTCATTTGGAAAGCACTGTTATATAAACGAATATTATCCAAAAAACGGTTCGACTGGGGATGATCGCCATTCAGGAGACTTATAAGTAAGTGTGGTGGATCTTGGAAATTTGGAAGAACAATTTTTCCATTTGAGCAGCACATTCCATCTGTCTCTTTCCTCCATTTCAAAGCATGACAAAAATTACAAATTTCTCTCATGTCACCCACGAAAGTAAAGCCAGCATAATTAATTCTAGACGAATATGTGAACCCTGATTTTTCCCTATTGTCCCAAGGTAATAAAATATTTGCATCGTCATTTTCCATGGACTCATCAGCTCCGCTATTTGTTTCTCTATTCATATGGTATCGAGCTCGTTCTATTTCTAGGCGAGATTGACGTTGTTCTGCTGTTTCTGCTCGTCTTAGTTCATCTATTCTTTCCCTTTCAGATGCAAGATAACTTTCATTGTTTCTTTGTACACCTACATAGTTATGTCTAGCTATTTCTAATCGTTCTTCTCTTTGGGAGAGAGATTCAGACTCGCGCGAGAGAGCGTGTCGCTCTCGGTCAGATGACAGACGTGCTTGGCGTTCCTCGATACTCTCTTGAGAACGCAAAGTCGCGGTCCGAGTTCTTTGCGAACTTAAGCGCGACTCCCTTTCTGTGAAAGTCTCTGACTCGCGTGAGAGAGACTGGCGCTCCCGATCAGCAGACAGCCGAACTTCGCGTTCCTGGATATTCTCTTGAGAACGCAAAGTCGCGGTCCGAGTTCTTTGCGAACTTAAGCGCGACTCCCTTTCTGTGAATGTCTCTGACTCACGTGAGAGAGAGTGGCGCTCCCGATCAGCAGACAGCCGAACTTCGCGTTCCTGGATATTCTCTTGAGAACGCAAAGTCGCGGTCCGAGTTCTTTGCGAACTTAAGCGCGACTCCCTTTCTGTGAATGTCTCTGACTCACGTGAGAGAGAGTGGCGCTCCCGATCAGCAGACAGCCGGTCTTCGCGTTCCTGGATACTCTCTTGAGACCGCAAAGTCGCGGTCCGTGTTCTTTGTGAACTTAAACGTGACTCCCTTTCGGTGAACGTTTCCGATTCACGTGAAAGAGCGATGTGCTCTCGGTTAGCAGATAACCGTGCTTCACGATCTTCTTCCGATTCCTGAGACCTACAAAGTCTCATCCTTTTCGCATTTCGGCTACGCAGCGAAAGGTTAGTTTTTTTTCTTTGAGGCATTTTCAAGGAAAATTAAAGCAATAAACAAAACTAACAACACTTATGACTGAATAGCCTACAAACTTAAAAGAACGGTGCGTCGAACAGTCTAGTGTGACAACGTATCGTCTGTTCGTGGTCGTGACTCAACGAATTGGCAACACTAACTTACTGTATAACGATTGGCACTATTGGATTCAAACTACGAAGTAAATCAAATACAATCTTAACTTCGTACTTCAAACCAATGACCAAAGTTGACCAAACGAAACCAATAAGATAAGCAAATACTTTTTTTTCGACCAATTTAGAAAATCGATAAACCAAGCAACCAAAGAACTTTTACGACACACGCAAGAACTTTTAAGACACCTAACGAAACCCAATTTGCCTAGTAAACACGGTGGACGTCATCCTCGCGCGGAAAATCTTAACACCGCGATTCAGAAAATGACGTCATTTGCACAACGCCATCTATCGGATTTAGATTTCAACTATCAACATTAGTTCTATTTTTAGTCTTAAGATGTCGTTGCAAGTACTATACTTAATTGCGTAACGTAATATTTTACTTCTTGAACTCACTAAATTAATCATATCTTTTGATAGAGTGAACCGATTTCGATGAAACAAAAACTAAGTTAAACCTCAAGTTGCGTATAATTTTTGTATATAAACATTGTCAGCATTGAATTCGTAGATTTTACGTGATGTGCGCACAAACAAACAGACAAACAGACAAACAGACAAACAGACAAAAATTTCAAAAATGATGGAAATGGGTTCTGTTACTTATCTTTTCACACGCTGGCTATTTTTTGTTTCAATTTCTTCAATGTACAAAAATGACTTTTCTACAGATTTATTATATGTATAGATTTATTCAATCTTTAAAATGAAATATTGTATCATTGATCATTTTATCACAATTCGTTTTATTTTTATTATTGATTATTGTAAACGGAATGTACTTGATTATAAATTTGAATTTGTTACATTTTATATTAGTTTTTTCTTTTTACTTTCTTTATCGATCGGAATGTTTTAATGGTACCTACTTGTTTATTTTACAAAATTTCTACACAATGTATATTGTTCTGAAATAAATGACTTATGACCTGGCCTTTCTGTAGGACATCATCATCATCAATACATATAATAAATCTGTAGAAAAGTCGATTTTGCACATCGATAATATTTCCAAATAAAATAGCCAGGGTGTTAAATGATAACTAACGAAACCCATTTTCAGCATTTTTGTCTGTTTGTCGGTTTGTCTGTTTATTTTTGTACGCATCACGTAAAATGTTCGAAACCAATGTAGATAATGTGTGAAACTTGAAGTATTTTTTAGTTTTTGTTTCATTGCAATCGGTTTACTCTATCAAAAGTAAGATGAATTTAAAGTGTTCAAGAAGTAAAATTATCGTAACACACACAATTCAGATATTCGGAACTCCATGTTTGAAAGATGGCGTTGTGCATTTCAAGTCTTTTTCTGAATATCGGCATTAAGATTTTCCGCGAAAGAATGACTCTAGAAAAAAAATTGGTAGGTAGGCAGGAATGTAAGTAGAGAAGGTAGGAAGGTAAGTAGGGTAGGATAAGCGCGGCACCGCGGGCACAACTAGTCACCAATAATAAATAATAAAATATTATAAAGAGGAAAGATTTTTTTGTTTGTTTGTTTGTACCGAATAGGCTCCGAAACTACTGGACCGATTTAAAAAATTCTTTCACCAATAGAAAGCTACATTATTCCTAAGTGACATAGGCTATTTTTTATCCCGAAAACGGGTCCTGTGGGGTGGCCCACGGGAGCGAAGCCGCGGGGAACAGCTAGTCACCAATAAAATCAGTGAATGATAATATAATCAGAAACATGGTAGCTAGACTTACAAAGTACTTACAGTATGCCAGATCGTCTCTCGTTGAGGTTTAAAACAAATTAAAGGAAGGAAACTTTTAGGTTTTATTAGACAAATAGATCTTTAAAATATCCCCTAAATCCAATAATCGTGTTTACCGTTCCATAACAAAACTTAGATTCACCAAAACTAACTCTACTTCACCCGTATAAAACATTCGGTCGCTGTTTAGCGTCGGTTGCGAACGGAAGCCTCATCCAGTCCCCAGAGCGTTGTAAAACAAGATTTACTGAGTGCCGCTTCGTGAGTGGGTTCAAACTTTTGTCGCATCCGTGTTTTGTTTGGTTCGACTAAGTCGCGAAGTTGTAAAAGTGGGTCATTAGAGCTGTGATAAGGGTGGACCAGTAGTGTCATTTTGTAATAATAGTTCTCTTCGTCTTTTCGAGTCGATGGGAAACTCTTTATGTTTTTTGGGCCCAGTAGGTGGCCAAACCGATTGCGGCGTCAGTGGCGATCATAAGGTCATCCATAGTATATGGGCACCTGGGACACTTCAGCATGTGTGTATATAATTATACCATATTTTGCAAAGGGGCACCACACTCACACCGGGCATCAGACGGGTCTATAAAACCCAATTTTGCCAAATTATGTTTGTAGCGGCCTACTCGGGTGCGCAAACGATTGAGTGCTTTCCATATAGGCCACTGCAGTTCCCTTCCAGGTGGCAGGTGTTCCAGGGGTTTTAAGAAGTCGGGTGATGGTAGGTGACCTTCTCTTCACAACCTGCTCCTCACTATAGGCGGTGGGTCTTGTATGGCCCGTGTGCATCGAAGAAAACTCTTCTGACTCTTAAGTCTACCCGGATTTGTAGTGTGATAATAGTTAAAAAAAAACACGCTTTAATAGAAACCCAAACTAAATAAAAAGTAGGAAATAATTTTCAATAAAATAAAATTAAGAATAGTGTGAAAACAAAAAAAAAACGTCATCTCCTTCGAACCTAATCTATCCGTGTCGGGGTGCACTAAGCTCCCGAGCTCGCTTCGCTCGCTCTTGGACTAATTCACTGACCATAATTATCGAATTGCCCAACCGTTATGTAGAAATATTCATAATGACCAGACAAGGTGATAAATATAGAAGTTTAAATCAATATTCATTATATTACCCGATTAGACTTGACTATATTCTATAAAGACCAGGCAAGTGCGAGTCAGACTCGGGCACGAAGGGTTTCGTACCATTATCGCCAAAAACGGCAAAAAACACGTTTGTTGTATGGGAGCCCCACTTAAATATTTTTTTTATTCTGTTTTTAGTATTTGTTGTTAAAGCGGCAACAGAAATACATCATCTGTGAAAATTTCAACTGTGTAGCTATCACGGTTTATGAGATACAGCCTGGTGACAGACAGACGGACTGTGGAGTCTTAGTAATAGGATCCCGTTTTTACCCTTTGGGTACGGAACCCTAATAAATGGGCATTATACATAGTGTCCAGATTAATCACAAATGTGTAACAACAAATAAATCTTTCACTAGAAGTCACAAATTACAAATGTTTTTCTTCCACTCGGCTAAACGCAGCAAAGTTTTCCTGACGGTCGGTAATCCGTTAGTACCTACTATTTCCTAGCATTAGTTACCCACTTTGTGAGTTCAACCGAGAAACGTTGGCTGTTTACTGTGGCGTTTGCTTTAACCGAATGTTAACTTAAAAGGGGTTGTTTTGGAATTTTCCGGGGGCTTTTTTCTTTTATTAGTGTCTTTGAAACCCTTTAATTATTCTTGTGTAGGTCAAAAATATCTTCTTAAGGATACACTAGTCGAAAATTCTTCCATACAAACGTAGTCTAGAGATTACTCCACTGTTTGACGTTGTATGTTCAAGATAAAAAATTATATCAATTTGTTTCATCAATATCTAGTCCTGTATGGAAACAAAAATGTAAAAAAATAATTTATTTGAAAGTTATGAGCGTTGAAAGTTCCATATTTCAACACTTATTTTAACGCATCTTTGGGCGGAAATAAATACCATAAGAAGAACGAAAATTGCAAATCGGCCTCCATACAGGGATAGATTAGTAATTCAACAATGCAAATAATGTTATTTTATAAAAATACATGTATTTGTTTTTTCATGATATCTAGACTCCCAAAAGTCTGTTTATAAAATTTCGCGTGCTCGTTGTCGGCCTAAATCATCATCCATTTCGATACAAATTTGCAAAAGTGCTAATTCATACGTGAACTAGCTTCTTACTGCTCATCACAGCATCTATTTCTTTCGCACGAGTTGTCGGATAAGATAGCATGCAATTTAACCCCGCGCACAAAATATTTCGTGCGGTCGACTAGTTCAACCTTAAGGAATGAACTGAGACAACCACGCTTTACAGCAAACTTAGCGTTGAAAGGCCCAACGTCCGGCATACAGTGTGTTCTGGTGCGCCGGTGATGGGGGTTACTCCCCAGAGGAGGGACCGGTGACGGACAACCGCGGTGGGTTCGCGGTTGTTATGAGTGCTAACGCGTGCCCGTGTTTCCGCCATAAGCGGCACAAGAGGACACCGTGGAGTTTTAGTGGGTCGGAGTCCCATATAACTGCGCTATCTCCTCATGGTGGCACAGTATGCATGAGCATTTAGTCCAAGTAAAAAACAAAGGTGGTTTGATGACCAGACCATGGTGAGAGCAGTGAGGATTCGCTGGATATAAATATCACGTCCCGTGCGCTTCTGCATCAATGTGAGAAATTACCATGATGATGGATCACGCTTTCTAATTGCTCAATTAAAGTAATTATTTAACCAGTTAGTTCAGGCCTCCACTAGAGGTATCCAACTGATAATTATTTCTGTAAAGAGGTTTGATACGCCTTTAGAGTCAATCTTTTCTTTAATCAATTCACCATTGTTTACTTCAGTGTCTGTTAGTACATCAGTTATGATAATTACACTGTTTGTATGTTTGTTACTTCTTCACGCTCAAACGGCTGGACGGATCTGGATGAAATTTGGCACAGATATAGATTATAGTCAGGAATAGCATATATAATACTTATCATCCCGGTATAATGTTCCCTTGCGATGATAGAACACTTTTCACGCGGGCGAAGTCGCTGGCAGAATCTTGCCAAAGATAAAAGGATAAGTATTTAGGTGTTTTTTTTAGACTTACCATGTGCTACAAAACCTTCAATAAATCATCAATGTAATACAACAGACAGCTTTAATCTGAACATACAAAAATATTAAAAAAGTCTCCTCATCCTGGCGGCGCGCCAAGCACTTGTGTCCGTATTGCAATACTTACTCTTTGCACTGGGTTCGTTCACGAGTTACCGAGTGATTTATTAGCTCGCTGATGGCGGCTTCATGTGAAAATTATGTAACGTATTTCGAATTAAGGTGTTATCATTTTCATAGTAGAATAGCAAAAAACTAAATTGTGTAGAGCAATGTAGCCTTTTCTCAATTGTGTTGGCTTGGCTTCTATTTTTACCAGATACAGATGAGTACTTGAACCAGGCCCTTGGCATACAGTGAGACAAAATAGGTCGATTTAAATTTTATTTGTCAGCTATCAAGTATGATTTTTGATGAGGAGCTCGTGGCTAAATAATAACAGCCGCACGGGTCGATCTTCAAGGTTAAGCAACGCTTGACGAGGTCGGTCCGGGGATGGGTAACCATTTTAACATACCGAGTTTCCTCCGTGTCTCGGCAAGCACGTTAAGCCGTTGGTCCCGGCTGTCATTTAAAGATCTTTGACGGTGGTTACGGGTCGTCAGAAGCCTGAGATCTGACACCAGTCTTGCCTAGAGGTATCGTGTTACCCAGTTACTGGGTTTTGGAGGTCAGATAGGCAGTCGCTCCATGTAAAACACTGGTACTCAGCTGAATCCGGTAACACTGGAAGCCGACCCCAACATAATTGGGAAAAGGCTAGGCAGATGATATCAAGTATGATTTTCGCCGCGCAGTACCCCGCCCTTCACACCCGCTGTCTTTTGAATTTGCTACTATAGATAGCGACTTGCGGGGTGTCCCGAGCCGCCATTAGTTTTGATTCTAGCTGTACCTAGATTCGATTTGAATTCCGTAGACGTCTTTCAATACCATTTCATAAATCGTAAGCTTTCATAAAAGAGCGATGATTGGCATTTACGTTCTTTGGCATGCTTGTCAAGCAATAAGTCTTAATAGAAGAGATACGTCTAAATAATCGATATAAAAATACTAGTTTTTTTTTGTGTGGAGTAATGCTCATGCATACTGCACTACCACGGGGAGATAGTTTAGTTATGTGGGACGCGAACCCACTAAAACTCCAAGGTGATCTCCTGTGCCGTTTATGGCGGGAACACGGGCACGCGTTAGCACTTACCCGAACCCGCCGCGGTAGTCCGTCACCGGCCCCTCCTCTGGGGTGTACTCTGCATCACCAGCGCGCCAGAACACATTGCACGCCGTGACCGCCGTAGGGACCAAATCAGCCTTGGTCTCCCTGTGACGGGTCAGGTACTGACCTGACCCGTCACAGGGAAAAGGACCCGAAAAGTTATAGGTAGCGGGGCCACTGGGCCGCAGAAGGTAGGTAGAGCGGCGCATCGTAATACAGGCACTCCTCTCCCACCGCGGTCTCCTACCCTCAGCAGCGATGCCTCCCATATGACATCGCAGCCCGCCTCAGTTGCGATGTCGCCTCTGT
This sequence comes from Orthosia gothica, assembly GCA_949775005.1. NCBI lineage: Eukaryota > Metazoa > Arthropoda > Insecta > Lepidoptera > Noctuidae > Orthosia > Orthosia gothica. Next base: position 14,492,583 of record OX459067.1, read on the forward strand.
TGCTAAGTGGCTTCGCCTGGGGTGCGGTGAACGCAAAATCACTTATTCGCAGCTACGTCGTCAGCAGAGGCGGCTGTACTTTAAGTTCACTCGTGCGCTGAACTACCAGATTTTAATAGGTTAAGAAGAAAAATAAAATTGTTTAATAATATCTGATTAACGATCTATTCAATATTGACGAAATTATGACGAGCCAATTTAAGCTCTTTGCTAAAGTAATAAGACGTATATTGCTGTAAAAAAATATTCCCCGTGCGCTAGGCTGAAGCGCACGGCGATTGCCCATACAACGTCTATGAGATCCGAGCGAAAACGCCTGGCGCGTGAGACAGAGATAGTTCAATAGAAAATGTACGGCAAAATATGACCACTCTCGTGCGCCGCCCCAGCGAACCGAAGATTACCGAGAGCGGGCGAGGTTTGACGAACGAAATTTACCTTCGGGTCTTCTTCGGGTCGAGTACCAACATTACGTGGCGGGTGGGAAGTGAGGTGGGCGCGGGGTTTGTTTACTTTTTAGACACAGTTGGACACAGTACGCTGCTTGCAATTTTGCAGTTAATCGCGGCTTTTAGTTATTTCTATATTCTGAGTTGTGGGACAGTGTGTGACTGTATGTGAGATTTCGACTCTAAATTGAATTAAAACGTTTCTCCTTTCTGTACTCACCATTGAAAAAATTCAGTCAATACCAGATAATAAAAAAAAAATGAGCGAACATTCCGCTGCGGAAAAAAAATCGGCGTATCGATTTATTTTATTAAATATAAAAATACCAAGGTTAGACAAAATGTTGTTATTTAAAATACAACTTGATAATGATCAATAGCCGCTCATCAGACCACAAAATGTTGAATTTTGGTGAAGTTGTACAACGACATAACTAGATGGCGTTGGCGTCGAATTAGAAGTCGCTAGCGAGATGGTTTGCCGATTTACATAGACTCCTGTGAATTTAAGTAAATTTAACTTGAGTGTTCGAATACAGAAGTGAACTACAACCTCTATGATCCACCAGCCGCCACTGGTCGTCAGCTTATCGGTAAAAGCCCTAAAAAGCAGCCCCTCCTCAGGTTCCTCTTCGCTTCACCGTGGGTGACCAAGCCAAGGTTACTGAGCCCCCCCGACTTGACAATACGGGTACCTCCCGGGGGGGACAATTCTAGATCTGAAAATAGCATTTTATCTGTGGATCACTGATTCCATATGAAGTGAGACTTTCTGACTCGTAATAATTAGCATCAACTTCCCAGAACTCTATGTTTGGTGTTTTCGTTTGTGGCCGAACTCAAAGGCATCTCCATTGACACCGAAAACTTTATTTCAGAACAAGAATTACATACAGCAATTCCAATTAATAAATTAAAATGAATTCATGTTTCACTCCTTGTTACACGAAATGTCAAAGAACCCTGACATTCAATATCTTACCTTCAATTCTATTTATTAAAGAAATCTTATGTTACCGTCAACTTGATTCAAATTCTCCTAGTAATTTTTCGGGAAATTTGAGTGTGGCCTCTTATGGCTTACAGTTTCACTATAAAGAGGAAACGGGGGCAGAGAGCGCCGACTGAATTTCCTAAGTAAAAAGTCATAATTCGAGGTTTGGCTCTCGTCTATTTTCTCTTCCAATATTGAACCAATTTAAAAGATATTCCATAAACTGAAAATGAAAGATATATTCTATGTCCCTATGTTTTCCTTTTTGATGATACATTATCTTTAGAAGCACTAGAACCCTCAAAAAATTCTCAAAATTACGCTGTCAACAGAAGCTTAGTGTACAAATTTTACTAATATAAATAAAAAAAGGAAAACATAGGGACATAGTATATATCTTACTTTATCAGTTTATGGATTATCTTTTAAATTGGTCCAATATTGGAGGAGGAAATAGACGAGAGCCAAACCTCGAATTATGAGTTTTTACTTAGGAAATTCAGTCGGCGCTCTCTGCCCATATTTCCTCTTAAGTTTTAACGATGAAAGATCGGAATTATAGCTATCATTAAATTTTTCTCGACTACATTGGGTTTGGCTTCAAGTCTAACCTACCTGACATCCACTTAATAAAAAAACCGGCCAAGTGCGAGTCGGACTCGTGCACGAAGGGTTCCGTACTTGGTAAATTGCGGTTTACGATTTACGACGTATTAAAAAAAAACTACTTACTAGATCTCGTTCAAACCAATTTTCGGTGGCAGTTTACATAGTAATGTACATCATATATTTTTTTTAGTTTTATCATTCTCTTATTTTAGAAGTTACAGGGGGGGGGGACACATATTTTACCACTTTGGAAGTGTCTCTTGCGCAAACTATTCAGTTTAGAAAAAAATGATATTAGAAACCTCAACATCATTTTTGAAGACCTGTGAAAAATATTTTTTTCATCAAACCCATACGTGTGGGGTATCTATTTCAGTAGTATTTTCAGTTTCAAGTATGGGAACCCCCAAAATTTACAGTTTTTTTTTCTATTTTTGTGTGTAAATCATAATGCGGTTCACAGAATACATCTACTTACCAAGTTTCAACAGCATAGTTCTTATAGTTTCGGAAAAAAGTGGCTGTGACATACGGACGGACAGACAGACATGATGAATCTATAAGGGTTCCGTTTTTTCTACGGAACCCTATAAAACCGGTTAGTTTCAAACAGAGAAAACTTTGAGATGTTACTAACACTGGCTTCCGGACCAAGGCACTTGTCACACCGCCGGTGACGAAGTGAGTAGCTTTCGAATATTTTCTCGCTTTAGAAATGAACAAAAGATACAGGATCCCATGTCAATAAAAGAGGCACCTATATTAATAGTTGATCGTTGACTGTTCATACTGCCGGCGATTACTCTCTCAACACAAGTTTGTCGCAGCGACAAGAGATATCAAAGATAAATCTCGCCCAGCGATACTCGCTCGCTAACGCTGAGAGATCAACCAACCAACGCGTGCAGAACTGACTACCCAAGCGAGTGGAGCGAGAAATTGCCCGTCGCACAAAAACACTCGCACTTAGCCGAGCGGTAAAAATATCAGAACTACACACTCTCTGCTCGCCAATTCGTATCTAGGTTCCAGCTCTACTCGCTGTTCGCTGATAGTTGGCGGTGGGAAAAGTGCCTAAAGTGACCCTAGTTCAAAGCAGGGTAAAGAAATGTATGTGTCATTTTATTTGCATTTTAGTTTACTCTCGTGACCTTTATTCATTTGCAGTTTACCCACTGGCTCTTTAAAATAAACTTTTTCAATTTAACTATCTAAACGGACAGTGAAATTGTTGTAATTTGTCTCATATTTAACTCTACTATTTAGTGCTTCTTAAGTGATTGATCAACTGTTGTATTAAATTCAACTTATGTAAATTCACTCAATATTGACATAGCATTATTGGTATAAGTTTTTGTTACCATATAAACTGCGGCAACCCGACAACGCTGATAGTCTAGTAGTTTAAAAAAATCGTGTATGGTGTGATATTCGAATGATATTAAAAAAATCGCGTGATATAGCAAGTACGATACTGAACTTATAGAAAAGTCAGTTACAACCAACCTTTCGTTATCTCTATGCTAACAATTCATGTTCACGTCTTAACACGTTGATTTATTGCTGTTAACCTAAAGCAATAATAACATCATACACGGTGGAAGAAGTTAGCAACATTTTGCAACTTTCCCAAAAGGTTTGCTCAAGTGAAATGGAGATAGGAACTTTTCGCGGTTACTTTAGAAAAAGTTATACAAGAATACTTTAGTCGGATATCTTCATAAAAGAGAAGTTATTTTGTACTTGCATAAGTTAGCAAAGATTGAAATACCACCTACTTTATACGATAATAAATACTAGCTTTTCCCCGCGGCTTCGCTCCCGTGGACCACCCTACAGGACCCGTTTTCGGAATTAAAAATAGCTTATGTCACTCAGGAATAATGTAGCTTTCTAATGGTGAAAGAATTTTTGAAATCGGTCCAGTAGTTTCGGAGCGTATTCGGTACAAACAAACAAACAAAAATAAATTCCTCTTTATAATATTGGTAAAGACTGAATCTTCGTTTCTCATGAAACGCAAAATCATGAGACAAACAGTCAAGTGTTTGTGTACTTCTATAATCAAGTGTTAATAATTCATACCACCAATCATTATAATAAGTTCAAGTACACTTGACAAGTTGTCACATATTTTTAACCGAATTACCAAAAAGGAGGAGGTTATATGTTCGACTTTTTTTTTGTGTATGTGTGTGTGTACACCTATATCTCCGTCAATTGTGGACCGATTTAGAAAATTCTTTTTTTTGTTTGAAAGAGTATGTTTCGAAATTGGTCGCATTTTAATTTGGTCTGATGGTCTAATGAAGGTCTGATGAAGAACTTCGGAGATATACAACAGAACTCTTCAATAAATAACGGCAAATGTCTCGGGATTGCTGCAATCGCAAGTCTGTTTATTGTTTATACCCTTTCATAACATAAAATCACGCCAGTACGCTCTAAAAGGGTACGCAGATCTCTCACTTCACCGGTTATGTTCATGTTATTCGGGTAATCTATTCTGGCGTTATAGGGACCTTACTAAACAACTTGCCTATTAGGTAGGTAAAACTAGAAAAGGAAAATAAAAAAATAATAAAATACTATCGACATCCAAATGAAAAACTACTAAGAGAAAAATAACATAATTTTTGGAAGTCGGTGTCTTTCGTAGGTACCATTTTTTGCGATATGGACACTGACTTCCAAAAATTAAGTTATTTTTCTCTTAGTAGTTTTTCAAAATTTTTTTGCAAAAAAGTTTTTTTCTGTCAAATGCTCTTTCCAGCCGGACGAGCACGGCCTACTGTGACAGGCTAGACTCACAAATTTTTATCACAGTTTGGTAGCAAAAACCGTGATACAATTCTTGACTCAAGCCTATCACAGAGGCTGTGCTCTCCTGGCAGAAAACGGACACAATATATGATGAATAAATGGAATTCTTTTAAATTTCATATAATATCATTCTAGAAAAGCAAAATGACGTCTTGATTATGTACCATATTATTGCAAAACAAAGAACCCATGGTAATAACTGAAGTGGAAACTGTAAGAGAAGCGTATTATCTAAATCCCATGAGAATTTGAATGACATTTTGTTTAGCGTTATTTTATGAAAAGAAGCATACAAAACAACAATAGTTATTCAGTGCAGGCTCCACATTACACATATTCTTATGAATTTTTAATATTTCCACATCATAACCGCACCAATAAAAGTGAGTACTGTTCTGAATATTAATGTAACGAAATAACACAATGAAAATGTTTTTTTATTTACTAACAAAATGTCATTTGCATGCATGTCAAAGGTTTTGCAAAACCTAAATATTTTGTACAAGCCGCGATATTTTTTGAACCACATAACAGAATTGGATGATGAAGTTAGTAAAAATAAAAGTAAACTTCACGTTAAAAATAAATGTCAATATAATATTAAAAGTTGGTCCTGGGTTTTATTCCCGGCTTGGGCTATTGGATTTTTCCATACCAAATATCTCAATTGCAGCCCGGAGTCTTTTCTCAGTTGATGGCAGTAGGCTCACTTCTTAAAACATGAGAGTTAACCATAACTGGTCTTCTTCTTTTCGATTTAGGATGTAGCCACCTATGGTGTCAGAGTTAATAAAGCCGCCTCTGCGAACCTCACAGGCAACTGACTTGGCTATATCAGACTTACATTAACTATTATAAGTCCAGGTTTCCTCACGATGTTTTCCTTCACCGTTGCCTGCGATGTCCAAGATAAAATTTGAAAGTACAAAGGAGTCTTAAATAGTCATATTGGTACTTGCCCGGATTTTAACCCACTACCCCAAGCACAAGAGGGGGTCTCTGCTTTTGGGCCACCTCGACACTTACCTTAACCACCACTATAACTGGTGAAAGGTGGGTTTACGAAGGTGCACCTCTGCCATACCCTTCAGGCAATACGGGTGCGATGTTATGTTATGTATGTTGTATCTTTACTGAGAGCTAAGGTTTAGACAACTTTATTATTTATTTGAAACTTCAAGGTACAAAGGTACAATGGCGGACTTAACAACAACAACAAAACATAAACAACCACCTAACCTAACCTATTTATTATTGTATGTATGTTTTGTATTTTTATTAAGTCTAAGTAATATTATTTTTAATATTTTGTACACTGACAACCCTAAATTCTTCTCCTATCTTTCAGTCCATCCAAAGGTTGTCTGTAAGAGATTGCCTAGTGCAACTTGCACTTGTATATGTGAACGTTTGTCCTGTGTGTTTTTTTTTGTGGTGTACAATAAAGTATATAATAATAATAATAACAACACCGGCCAACTTGATCTTGTTATAAACATAAATATTACCCATAGAACAACACGGGCACAGACATAAATATAACTAGATAACGCAAGTCCTTCCATCTGTATGAAAACCAAGCGTGACACTTTTTCGTGCTGATAATGCTAAATGAAAAGCTCAGATTACGATCATTTATCGTAACTTTATACCGTTTTTTGGCACAGCAAGTACATACAATCGCGTCATCTAGTTAGGTTTATGTCTGTGAACACGGGCCACCGGCGGCCGATATTACCAAAGCGCTTAGCCACTTACTGCCAATCACGGCCATCTCTTACTGATATTTTATTTCTGATCCCTTCAAATACAAAGTTGTATTTTCAACAATATTAAACAGAACAAGACACTTGCCTCATGGACATTCGTCAGGACGAGGTAGAAAGTAATAATAAACTGTCAAAGTCAAATGTGTTTATTTCAAGTAAGCCATTAAGCGGCACTTTTGAAAGTTAAAATTTACAAGTAATAAATATTGATTCTACCGTGCATTTGGAAAAGTAGCTTGTTATGGAGAAGAACGCACAAGAAACTCCATAAATACTCTTTCAAAAAAAAAGTTTTTTACGGTGCACCCAGCACTACTGTCTTCCAGTGCTTATGATAAAATACTGGAGAAGACATGTATGCGAGTTAGTAGTACATTTTTATTCCGTTGCGTGTTTTACTTTTGTGTGTGATTAAGTAAACGTTAATTAGTGTTGTAAAGTTTTCACAAAGCACTATATAGTGTTGGTCGTTGAATGAAAAAAGTGTTTTGGCGTATTTTCTTTCAGTTTGTATGTTGTTAAATCATAGAAACAAACGAGAACATGCAACCCAAATTCATAGATAATAATACTGTTCAAAACCAACCAACTTAGTTAGATGGGGGTACTCCAATGACCCGCAGTGCGATTGCGGAGCTACGCCCCAAACAATGCCTCACCTCCTATCGTGCAATCTGTGCAACAACACCTGCACCATGAAAGACCTTTATGAGGCAAATGAAAACGCTATTGCCGTAGCTGAATTCTGGTCAAAACAAATATAATTGAGGAATCATCGATACGACGAAGAAGAAGAAGAAGAAGAAGAATACTGTTCACTGCAGGGCAAATTGCTCTTCTCATACAGAGAAGGCACGAGCAATTAAAACAAAACGAGTAATATTTCAAATTTTCTTAAAAAGTAGCCAGGATGTTAAAAGAGAACTAACAGAACCATTTCCAGCATTTTTGGCATTTTGTCTGTTAGTGGTGCACGCAACTTATATACATTAAAATAGTGCGTAACTTAAGGTATTAAGTTAGTTATTAGTTTTTGTTTCATCGCAATCGGTCCACTATATCAAAAGATATATGATTTTAAAGTGTTCAAGAGTTAAAATATCACAACACACGCAATTCAGTTACTCGGACAACTGAACTCCATATTGGATAGATGGCGTTGTGCATTTGACGTCATTTTCTGAATGGCGGTGTTAAGATTCTCCAAGGAAGAAAGACTTTAGACAAAAATTGGTAGATAGGGTAGGTAGGATAGGCACTAGGCAGTTGACGTTAGCGAAGCCACTAAGATGCAAAGAATCACATTGAAAGATTTCATAATAGTAAGAAAAGTAGGTTTATTAAGTACACTTCTGTCCTAAATTACTCCTACGATATTGCCATATTCGGCGTTGGATTCTTTGTTCGAAAATACGTGCAATATTAATCTATAAATAATTAATAACCGTGCTCCTTATAATTAATTCTTGGCATACTTCCTCAAAGGAAAGTCCATAGAGAAAGCGCACGGTGGTTTTCGATGTGTAATATGATGTGGACAAAATACATTTTATTCAATATTCGTGTCACGTGTATTCGAATTAGTTTTATTCCCAGCTAGCAGTATTCAGGGGTTTTTCTCCACTTTGGGTTTCCGTGTTACGATTTTCCTTATGGGAATATCGACTGAAATTATGGCCCTTTTTGGCTTGGCTCGTCTTTTCAAAGGGTGTGTTAAGTCAACATCATACAAAAGCGAGTTTTCTTTTGGAAGGCCTATTGAAGATTCGACAAAATTATATTCATAATTTTAATCTATTCTTCCGACTCGTAGACAAAAAAAAAATTGAAAAATCACACTAATATTATAAAGGCGCAAGTTTGTGAGTGTGCGTGTGTTTGTATGTTTTTTACTCTTTCACGCAAAAACTACTAAATGGATCTGTATGAAATTTGGTACAGAGATAGATTATAGTCTGGAATAGCACAAAGGATACTTTTTATGTCGAACATATTTTCCCTTGGGATAATTTTCGCCATTCACGCGTTCGAAGCTGCTGACGGAAGCTAGTTTAAATATAAGAGCTTGACATCATAATATGACTTTTAAGTAGCGCTTGCCAATGCCAAAATACGATTACCAAAACGTCCAAAATGTATGGACATTTAGGACTTTTTGATAATCGTTATCGCTGATTAATTGTCAATTTATTTAGAATTACTTCTCTGAACCCAATATTCGATAGTAATTTCCACAGTTTTGTTGCAGTACCTACTTATCTTATTGATCGATACTACTATTGGAAAGAAACCCCAAATTATTCTAAACTTTTAATTAATAAAGTTAATTACAATTAATTATCCTATTAATGTCCTTTCCAAGTCGAGGTTTGAACATGGAATGATATCAACTACTAACTACAACTAGCTAACCTACGTATGTCCATTCCAAGCTGATGTTAGGACATGGAGTGGTTACAACAATTAAATAGACTAACTACAACTAACTAGCCTACGAATATCCATCCCACTCCAAGTAGGAATATGGAATGCCTTCTTCTTACAAAAAATGCTCGTTAATATTGGTTCGGTATTGAATAAATCCTTGACGTCATGGCTGCAACGGCTTCAAGGTAATTGCACCGTCATTAACTTCCTATATTGACGCTACGTAGTTTCTGTGTCAGCAAATTCTTAAGCTAACTGCACCGTCGTCAAGGTCTATGAATACTTGGTATCCGCAATGTCAGCAGATTCCTAGGCATAACGTAACACACGCAGTCAATTAAATAAATTAATTCGTAAGTTATAGTTTTTTTTTTCGTATTTTTATATGCTGAATTCCCAATGGTTAATACATAAATAACTTGATATATTGAAGTTATACAACTGTGGGATATATTAGATTAAATTCACTGGGCTTCTTCAATCTCAGGCGATTAATTTCGAAACTCCGAGTCTTAATAGATCTATGATTGAATTATAGCGAAGGTTAAAACATTAAAACGTCTATAACAACATATCATGCATATGTTGAATCAGTGCTACGCTATGGCTTAATTATGTGGGGAAACAGCACTAACCAAAATAGAGCATTTGTCGCACAAAAGAGATGTATAAGAGCATTATGTGGCCTTAAACCCGACGAATCTTGCAGGCCGATGTTTAAGAAACTTAATTTGTTACCGCTACCGTCCCTTTATATTTTTGAAATTTGTTTGTTTGTGTGGAGGCATAGGGAATTGTTTGCGAAAGCAAGCGATATGAACTCTCGCAGCAGGCGCGACCCCCACAGGCTCGTGTTAGATGTCCTTCCAAAGCTTGCAAAATATAATAAAAGCTGTATTTTTATGTGTGTCCAGGTATACAATAGAATACCAATTGAATTAAAAACTTTAAATACAAGAATGTTTAATAATAAAGTATACAAATGGCTCTCTGCTAATAGCTTTTACAGTGTTAAGGAGTTCCTGGAACATAAAATCGCATGATGACTGATTGTTTCGTTATGCATGTATTTGCACGCTTTTATCTAATAAGCAAAATATGTTTGTTCATATTGTTTACATTACCATCTTTTATACCATGTTTTTAGCAAATAAATGATTATGATTATTATTATGATTATGATTATAAGGAATGAAATTATATTGGAAGAACTCTTATTGCTTGTTGTTTAGAATTCTGTATAAAAGCAAAACAATACACTGCATAGTAGCACTGATTTATCAAGTGTCTAAATAAATGTTATATAATATAGTGGCTATAGATTTATTATGAAGAGTCAGAGATATATTTTGTTAATATGGGTATGGCTGAATGTTAGTCTTTTGCCCCAGCTGTAATTTGTATATCTTTGATAGTAGTTGCGGCTGGGAAGTGAGAAGCTAGCAATTCTAACACCAATCTAGCGAGGAAGTATCGTATTGCCCAGTTATTAAATTGTGGGGTTTTCATAGGGAGTCAATCTAAGCCGGAGCCTCGGCCTCGGTGCGAGTCGGACTCACGCACTGAGGCCGAGGGTTCCGTACAAACAGCTTCTTGCAGCTACTTTTCCGAATGGACGGTAGAATTAAGTTTTATTACTTGTAAATTTTAATTGTTGACGTTCAAAAGTGTCGCGTAATGGCCTAATTGAAATAAATATATTTGACTTTGACTTTGCTTCTTCCATTATTTAAATAATTTGTGGTAATACTGAATTTAGGTCTAGTATATTCGAAACAAATTGTTTCTAATATTACAACGGCAAATGAAGTCCATACGCACAAAATATATTAAGAATTTTCCTACCTTACTTAAATTTTCTTGTAATCTTTAGGTAAATAACTGTTTTCGGATTTTTTTCAATGTTTTAGGCTCAGTAGTTTCGGAGATAAGGAGAGAGGAATGGTAAATTTTCGCTTATTTTCTTACAAAACTATTTATTTAATAATGATAAAAAAATATGTTTCAAAGTTATATGTTTAAAATTTTTTTGACAGATAATTTTAACTTTAAAGAGATTTACGATTTACTGGGAATTATGCTCAAAATGGTACATTAACCATTATCTTCTCTGAATGTTGTATATTACAAACAATAATCTTTAATTAATGAAATCGTAAATGGACGCAAAGGTTTTTCTAAAAAAAAGAAAATATTATTCTTTTGATATTACAAGAATACCTAAGTAATAATTTAACAATACTTTATTTAATATTACTTTGGTATTCTTGAAGTACCATTCAAGAACATAAATTCAATTAGCTACTTCTGTTTTCTTTTCTCAGAAAATATTTAATTCTCGAAAGTAACCTACTTTTTTATTCAGTCTAAGAAAGTGTCTTCAATTGAAGTCTTAATTCCTAATTCAAGATAAAATATTCTTCGCCTGTCCTCATTAACATATTTCATTAAGAAAGATACAACAGTAAAAATGTGGCAGTTACTTCATTTAATTACTCGCTTTCTGATGAGAAACAAAGAGAGATTTATATAGCCTAACTCTGGGCAACGAGAGATCCTCAATTCAATTTCTGCCCACTGCAGTAGGTCCTTGGAATTGTAAACGTATTTCCAAAAACGAGTAGGTATATCATTGTGCGTGTTTGTTTTTTGTTCAAAACTTGTCTATAACAAATGTAATTTAATTGGCCTTTATCCCTGTTATGTTAGAGTAAAAATGAATATAATATTGTTTATTTACAAATTAATCAAAGTTATGGCAATAGCTGTTAATTTTAAATCTTATCATTAATACCAAATCCAAATGAAGGTTTAGATTGTAAAATAACCCTTACGAAAGTAGCGTGAAAAGTAGCCTTCTTATGCAATTGTTTTTTTAAGTCCGTACCCAAAGGGTAAAAAAAAGTCAGTCAGTCGGAGGATACATATTCGCGGGCTGGCTGACCAAAATCTGGTGTATCCTCCGCCTGCACACCATGATTTTTTCCTTGTTTACGACTTTTTAGTTCGCTTTTGAAGCAGTCGGGTTTTTTGATTTTTTGATTTAACTTTTTTTATTTATAAGTTTTTAGTTAAGTTTTTTTCGAATTAGATACATTTAAACATATAAGTGTTTTATATTTTATTTTGATACCATACACGTTGGGTTTGGAAGAAAAAAAAAATTGGGCCCCCACAATATGGCGCCCAAAATCCGCCATTTTTCTATTGGCCAATTTTAATGTACCCTATGACACTCGCAGGGCTAAGACGAATCGACTGACGTATGACGATCATCAAAATCGGCCAACGCGTTTGGTCTCTGGAACGCCATATAGGAACATACCTACATACATACATACCTACATACATAAATACCTACATACATACATACATAGACTGATAAACACATTACCCTCATTCGGCAGTCGGGTAAAAACGGGACCCTATTACTAAGACTCCACTGTCCGTCTGTATGTTGTCTGTCTGCCTGTCACCAGGCTGTATCTCATGAACCGTGATAGCTAGACAGTTGAAATTTTCACAGATTTTGGTCGCCGTTATAACAAACAAAACGGTAAATAAAAACAGAATAAAATAAATATTTAAGTGGGTCTCCCATACAACAAACGTAATTTTATTTACCGTTTTTTGCGATAGTGGTACGGAACCTTTCGGGCGCGAGTCCGACTCGCAATTGGCCGGTTTTATGTTACTATTAGCATGTCTCCGTGACTTCACTTCCAAGCTCTATGATACAGGAACCGTGCATTTTACCGGTATAATAATAGCCTATGGTACTCAGCAGTAGTGTAGCTATACATATATTATATCAGTCAGTGCAGAGAGCAGTGGTGGACCAGTGGTAACGGCCCCGACTTACGTGTCGTAGATCGTGGGTTTGAACCCAGGGAGGTGATATACTTTGTTTGTATTTTTTCATCACCACTGCTCTAAAACGGCGAAGGAAAACATCGTGAGGAAACCGGCATGTCCTACAACCAAAAATTCGATGGAATGTGACATCCATCAACCCGTACTGGGATCGCGTGGTGGATTATGGCCCCTCTCTCACAGAGAGGAGGCCGGTATCCCAGCAGTGGGAACATTAAAAAGGTTGATGATGATGATGACATATATCAGTGATTAGATTTTCGTAATCGGTTCAGTATTGCCGGAGATTACCTTTCATACAAACATTACAAACTAACTATTTGACTTCTTTGTGATAAGAAAAAATTGTAAAAATTGTTTATGACACACATTGTGATAATATTTACACCCTCTGCAGAATTTTCTCAAGCCAAAAGGCACATCCACAATTCTAAGCCAGGAAAATCCTAAATCAAAACACAGCTGTAGTTTTTCTCAGCTTACCATTATATCAACAAAACCCACTGGGCGTCGTAAAGAAGAATAATTTGTTCCCCCCAGTTCGTCTACAATGAAATCTTACGGTTTCCCGGCTTTTTTCTGTCTACGAAATCTAAAAGCGTGGTACAAGCATAAGCGGTAGCGTATTTAAAACATTTTTGTAATGCATTTTTTTTCCAATCCTCTTCTTAACCACCACTGGGTAAAGGCCTATACACTCCTTCCACCTGATTGAACCAAGACTGCCATTTCCTTCGTAGTATGCCGCGACCACGTCTAACTGTCTCAGGGCATCAGCTCTAGGCTATTTTGGACCATCTAAATAGCTAAAATTGTATTACGGTTTATAATCTTTACCGGCTAGCTATACTGCTGCATGTTTCATCAACTTGCCACGCTTGTCTCGTTATGAACTCAGAGTTAAGAGGCTCATTGGCGACGTTAAACTGGTGGGTACCACTTTTCCCTTGGCTCATCGCCGCAAGGTTGATTACTTGTCGGCCTTCTACAGACTGTACTTCGGATACTGTGCTCAAGAACTCTACGACCTCATCCCACCAGGCCCTTTTTATCATCGGACATCTAGATGCACTGCAAGTTAACATCCTTACCTGGTTGCCATTCCACGAATTCGCACCAAGTGCATTCTAAAATCCTTTATAATGTGCACAGCAAAAGAGTGGAACTCAATGCCTCAGTGTTTCCGAACACATTCAACCCGAATCTCTTCAAAGTTAGTGTGAACAGGATTCTTCTGGGTAGGCTCACTCCATCGTTGACTCTGTCTCTGTCACCTCTGACCTAGATTTAAGTCAAGAGCACCTCACCTCAAATAAAAAAGAAATAGAATATAGAAGCGGTAGCGGTGCAGCGATATCCAAAAAGAAAGCGTTATTACTTTTTGGATATCGCTGCACATGCTGAGATAGGAGCCTTTTTGGTCTCGCACAGGGTTTTTATTTTATTATTGTTTAAGTGTATGCTTATTTTCTCGTGTCTCCTGTGCGGGTCACAAATAAATATTTTTCTTTCTTTCTTTCTTTCTTTCAAATATTTTAGTAATAAAAACAATGTAAATAGGCTTTGCATTTTATTGAAATTTTATACAACACTACGTCTGCTCAAGGTTTCTTCCGACGAGCACTGTACGCTCTACAACTTTTTAAAATTAATTATCCATAAAATATTATTCGGACTTGGACTTGGGAGAGGCCTTTGCCATTGGGACAGGGAAAGCATTTTTTATTTTACCATTTTGATTTCACAAAACGGATTCAAACAATCTTTAAGTGTAGGTAACAAAACAGCATTTGTGTTCACATCTAAACATATTATATTATATATGGAAGTAGGATGATTCAGTCATCATCTTCTACCTTAGACCACACACCAAACTCTCCATTCGCACATTTTCAGTCCATGTACCAAGCTTCAGAGACAATTACATAAAATTTCATAAGCCCTGTCTGAAGCCACCAATCATGAGTTAGAAAAGAGAATACACTAGTGTTTACTCCTAGCATAAGATGTTGTGTAAGAAAACCACTTAGGTTATGAAAGAAAATGGCAAATGTAATAGCAATATATAGTACAGATGTGTGTTACTTTGTAGCATTTATTATTTTCTCTCTTTAATATTTATTTATATACACTTTATTGTATACCACGAATATTCTTTGTGATTTGTCACTTAGAAAATTCTGTTTGACGTCTCGTCTTTTGCTATCTCACCTTCAGTTAATAAAGATAAACCTTTCAAATATGAGGTGAGTTCACCGATTAGGTGCCATTTCTGTTCTCTTATCAGTTTAGTAGACTAATTTCCTGATGACGG
The DNA here is from genome assembly GCA_949775005.1 of Orthosia gothica. Classification (NCBI taxonomy): domain Eukaryota; kingdom Metazoa; phylum Arthropoda; class Insecta; order Lepidoptera; family Noctuidae; genus Orthosia; species Orthosia gothica. The sequence goes on from OX459067.1 coordinate 14,507,841, forward strand.
ACAGGTGTTTTTCAGTTTCCTAGTAATTACAGAGGCTAAGGTTTACTCACTCAAAATAATTACCTTTTTTTATAAATTATAGGCTCGCGCTTGACCACTATCTCACCTGATGGTAAGCGATGATGTGGTCGACGATGAAGCACGCTTCCCTAGAAGTAACCTATTCAATCTTGAATTAAAGACCCCTAGATTGTAGCTATCGGGAAACACAGACTACCTATATGCAAATGTCATTGAATCACTTAATCCAAATTTACTATCCCATTCAACCCACTCACTTCACATTCACCTCAAAAACCCGACCAAAACTACCCTCAACGATAAAAGAAACCAATCCACGACCGCGTTTCTCCCTTAATTAGTCCCCCGTACATTTATAGCGACCACAAACACCTTGCAGCGGCACCAGAAAGAAAAACCAATTAAAACAGCCCACTAATTGGATTAACTAACGAGCCACGAAGCTCTAATTTACAGCAGAATTGAGACCAGATTTATTTTTAGACCTCAATGCTCGGTGAAGTTTTTTTGGTCTGAAGAGTAAAGTTCTAAACTTTAAAGGAAGTGGTGTGAAAGGAACTGAAGGATAAAAAGTTGTAGGAAGAATACCTTTTTGAACTAAAACTAAACTTAACTATCTAATTGTTAACTGTCTTCAATGGTTATTGTTTTGTTTTCAATGACAATTTCTAAGTCTATTACCTAAATAAATTCTGATAGGTTCATATCTAATCACGATCAGCCTTTAGCCGACATAGCCCGAAGAATTGCCAAACTTAAGTGGCAGTGGGCAGGGCACATTGCTCGCAGAACAGATGGCCGATGGGGCCGAAAAGTTCTGGAATGGCAACCTTGAACCGGAAGACGATACGTTGTAAGGCCTTCCACTAGGTGGACAGTAGACCTGGTTAAGGTTGCAGGAAGGCGCTGGTTGCGAGACGCACGGGATCGGTCAATGTGGCAACGCCTGGGGGAGGCCTATGTCCAGCAGTGGACGTCTTTCGGCTGAAATGATGATGATGACGATCAGCATTTTAATGTTCCCACTGCTGGGACGCAGGCCTCCTCTCTGTGTGAGGGAATGGGCCGTAATCAACCACGCGGGCCCAGTGCGGTTTGGTGGATCACATGTCATCGAATTTTCGGATCTAGGACATGCCGGTTTTCTCACGATGTTTAACTCATCGCTAGCGGTCTTACCTCGTCCTTACGTATCAGCGTAACACAAAACTTATATAGATTTAGGTTTGATCAATGAGTACAGTATGACAATGAGATGCGGAGTCTGAGGACATAGTGATACATTGTGGGGATGAAACTTGTGCAATATGTGACGATATTGATGTAACGGATCTATTTGTATGAGATAAGTGGGAATGGTTTTCGTAATACATATTTAGATAAAAATCGAGGCAGGCTTAACATAAAGAAGCAGTTCCATTGCTATTTACGGCTACGCACGGGTTGTGTACTTAGCTTTCCTTTTTATGAAAATGTATTTGGACCATCCACTGCGATCTAGGGCCACGAGCTCGATATAATGCCCAGAATAGTGATAGCATCAAATTTGAACAAAACCGGTTGAATGAGAGTATACTAGGGTGAACTGTACCAACCTGCGTACTCCTTTAGAGAGTACCAAATTTATGGTATGTTATGAAATGGTATGAACAATAAACATCCATGCGATTGAAGCTATCCCGAGTGATCTGCCGTAATTTATTGAAGAGTTATGTTGTATATCTCCGAAATTCTTCATTAGATCTTGATGAAATGTGTTCACATGACAAGCACTAGCTTAATAATAATAATCATCAAAATCGGTTCACCTAGAAAAAAGTTCTGAGGTAACAAAAGTAAAAAAAACAGCCAAACAACAGTCGAATTGATAACCACCTACTTTTTGAAGTCGGTTAAAAAAAGATCCGTGCAGTTAACATGCAGAATCTCTCCGTAACTACTAATTTTATATTACATGCTTATTGACAGTCTAACCACTATTTTGAGCACAAAATAAAATGTTCACAAAATGTTTTGTGCTTAACAGTGGTCCATAACCATACGTCTTGTTGTACATATCCCACACAGCAGTGTAAAAGCATCTTAATCCATCAAATTAAATAGACACTAGAATTTTTTATTCTAATATGACATTAGAATAAAAAATACCAAAACATTAGGAATAACGTATTGTTTACAGAATAAGTTGAAGCCGTAAAGAACGTCTCTTTCAATTTCCATTTTCCAAAGGAAATAAAATAAAACGAAAAAACAAAAGATGTCGAGTTTTTAAGTCGCTTTTGAAGTAATGATACTTTGTCAAAGCGTCGTGTTTGAGGTGTTTCGTCTGAAGTGAGCCACTTGTAAGGAATGATGGATGGGGCGAATTTTAGCTTTTTTATTCCTAAATTTAATGGAACCTTTTAATTTTTTAGGAGTTGTTTTTATGCTCCGTAGTTACACATAGTGTGTTTGCTACATTGTTCATTTTTGTTATCACATCATCAGCCTATTAATGATCCCACTGCTGGGACACGGGCCTCCTCTCTGTAAGAGGGAATGGGACGTAATCCACCACGCGGGCCCAGTGCGGGTTGTTGGATGTCACGTCTTGGATTTTTGATTCTAGGACATGCCGGTTTCTTCACGATGTTTTCCTTCAATGTTTTATTAAGAGGAGTGGTGAAGAAATAATTTACACAAAGTAAAGCGCCTGCCTGTGTTTGAACCCACAACCTATAACTTGTAAGTCGCAACCGTTACCATGGGGCCCCCACTGTTCTAATAATCTGATCATATTCACAAAAATTGGAAGATTCTTTTTGTACATACTAGTTTTCTTATTATATTTTTTTTTATTTAACGATAGGCTCGCGTTTGACCACTATCTCGCCTGTTGGTAAGCATGATGTAGTCGAAAGTAAGTTACGCTCTTCTAGAAGCAACCTATTCACTCTTGACTCAAAGACCCCAAAGTTGTAGCTAACAGGCAACAAAGACTCCGGCAGGGAATTTCAATCCTTAGCTGTGCGCATAATGAACGAGTGAACAAAAGACCCATCCAAAACTAGTTTTATAGAGTCAAACCTGACAACACTTTCAAAGGAAGCACTGTAAAAGAAATAGAAAATTACACAGTGTTCAGTGAAAAAGTGGAAATTTCAGCAAATTATCTTCTTTGTACTACACGGGACATTTCTTTTTCGCCACCTAAGTTCTAATTAGTACATAATTTAGTGCGAGTAGCGTTCTTTTGCCTCGTAGAAGCAATTTGCTGGTTGTTCTAAGCCCGGCGAGCGTCAGGTTTATGAGTCTGTAACACCGGGTTATTTTTACTCGTAATTCCTTCTGAGCCAAACTTTTTTATTGAATGAATGAGTTGATTTGAATGATTTTACAATATTTTATTCAATAGTATATTTATTTTAGGTAATTAAAAATTTGTGATGTAACGGTGGTTATGTTTCATATAATTACCATTTTTTGTAAACAAACATTATTCGCAGCAATTTTAACGTAAGACACTTTATTCTAGTTTATTGATCTAAATAAAATACATTTTCATATTATTATACTAGTTAATATTCTTAAGTGTTTTGATTCAAACAAAACAAATTATTTTATTTTCAATCTTACATGATGGATGAATCTTTATTTTTCCCATACATTTTTTGCTAGAATATAATTATTTGGGAATAAATTGTAACAACCAGCCCTAGGTGGGTAAAATTCACCCGCCGTCCACTTTGACATCTAAGTAGGTCGCCGAGCAATAGATAACCAAATTCTATCACTCGTAGCTTCTTTACATCCCCCCCCCGCGCAGCTACTGATGAGCGCCGAGTTATTTAGCGCCACAAATTAAAATGATCGAGCAAAACAAATTACCTTGGGTGAAATTCACCCAACCTGATGCTCGCCGGCTTTGGCACGAAACTAGGTGTCAGCTTTAGGAGTAGAATACTTGGTGCTTTAATAAGGAGGTAGATAGAAGTTCTCGTTGTGAGGACAAAAGACAGTTGGATCGTTGGAAGTTGAATCAAAGGCCTTGAAGTAATGCTGTGACTATTATTTTCTGTAGGCGGACTTATTGGAATGTAGATTATAGGATAGATGTTTTAATCCCTTGGTTTTGTTCTAATCACTGTGTTTTTATTATTTTCAAGTGACTGCATGCACCTAAATAAGCTTGTATCGGTAAAAAAGACCATTTAAAAGAGATATTGGTCAAGTGCGAGCCTATATTGTTTAAAAAAAATACAAAATTAAAACAGATAGGTAACTAATGGCGGCGATGTCGCTGAACATAATTTTAAAAAATCTGTCGACTGGAGAATATTCTTTTACAAATCGGTTAAAAACACAAGATTACTGCAGCAAATCCCAAGGAAGACGAAGAAAAATAAAAAGACCTAGCGCCGCTACAAAATAAAATCCAGAGAAAAATAAAACCACCTAATAACATTAACTTGAAGGAACTGCGAACTAAATATTTTCCATCGCTCGCCTCATCTTGACTTACATAATATTTTCAGCGAGTTCAGCTTACGACGTAGATCTGCCAATTTGTGGCACCCCTCGTGAGTAACGAGCGTGAAGGTGGAGTGTTCACAAGCGGCTTACTTTACTAGGTGGACAGGATTTGAAGGCTATGTATACAGGGCTGCTTGAGGTTTAGAATTAGCTGTGAATTGCATTAGATAAATGTTATTTATGAATCTCGTATGTATTCGCCGGATGAACTTCCACATTTCGCCAGCAAAGTTCAAGTCCCATGCCCCAGGGTGAGTCCGTTGCCATCAATTTGGCACAAATTTCAGACTATCGTTTCGCTAGGCTAGAAATCAAACCCAAGCTGCCATAGTTATTCACCTAGGTACTAAGTTTGCTACCCACCTCTGGTCATAAATACATGAGAAAACATTATATAGCTAACTTGATTACTGTTGGTTTTCAAATGAGAGAAATGTTGCATGTTGCCTCAATACTTCCACTGCTAGACATAACCCTACCCCAAGCAAGCGTCGCCACACTGATCGGTCCTGTGCATTTCGCATCCACCGTATTCTTTGTCCAGGTCATCATTCCACCTAGAGGGAGGACTTCCAACGCTGCATCATCCGGTACGCGGTCGCCACTCCAAAACTTTTCGCCCCCATCGACCATCCGTTCTGCGAGCAATGTGCCTTGCGCACTGCCATTTAAGTTTGGCAATTCTGCGAGCTATATCGATAACCCTAGTTCTCTTGCGGATGTCTTCATTTCTGATTCGATCACACAAGGAATTGCCGAGCATAGCCCTCTCCATTGTTCTTTGGTGACTTTAAGCCTTCTGATGAGGCCCATTGTGAGCGACCACGTTTCGGTTCCATATGTCATCACAGGCAACACAACGGCGTTTTAAAGAACCTACACGTAAATCTAAATAATGTTGTTTTTTTTTTTTTTTATTCATTATAGGCTCGCGCTTGACCACTATCTCACCTGATGGTAAGCGATGATGTGGTCGACGGTGGAGCACGCTTGCCTAGAAGTTCATTCATTCTTGACTTAAAGACCCCTAGATTGTAGCTATCGGGAAACACAGACTCCGGCTGTCTGTCTAGTAGTCTGATGGTGAAACGGGCTGGGCGGAATTAGATCATGCAATTCCATCGCACACTCCCCGAAATGTAACCGATAAAAAACCGACAAGCTGGCAACTCGGCGACGGTGTTCAAGGCTCTGGAGCTTTGACTTAACCAGTGCTTCATCGCCGATGAGCCTCCTGGCCCGCTTTTCGATCGACTCTAGTGCATCAAGCTGGTATTTGGCAGATCCGTCCCAGAGATGAGAACAGTACTCCATGCATGATCGAACTTGCGCTTTATACAAGCTGAGCAGCTGTTCTGGCGTGAAGTACCTCCTCACCTTCGCAAGGATCCCCAGCTTTTTGGCAGCCAGCTGAGACTTTGCCTCAATGTATGAGCCAAAATTGAGAGTCGATGTCAACGTAACGCCAAGAAGCTCAAGATGGTCAGTTATTGGCACGGTCGCATCTCGGAAAGTTGGAGCCGGGTAAAATTGGCTCTTTTTAGCGGAAAAAAAGACACGCCTGGGTTTTAGCAGCATTAAACCTGACCAGATTGGCATTGCCCCATTCGGAGACTGCCTGCAAGGAAAGGTTCAAGCGCTCCACCATGGCCTCCCGAAGAAACTGGATCTGAGGCCCGGTAGCACGAGCGTTGGACAAGTATCTCTCAGCAACAGTGCTGTCGTCTGCATACCCAAAGGTGCCGGTTTTAGCAGATCGTTAATGTGCAGCAAGAATAAAGTTGCCGAGAGTACCGACCCCTGAGGGACCCCGGCATTGATATCCAATTGGTCCGATGAGCAGCCATCGATAACCACTCGAATGGACCGATCTCTCAGGAAGTATGCAATCCAATCACACAGACCACCGGGCAAACCGAATGAAGGAAGCTTACCAGTAAGGCTTTCGTGCCAGACCCTATCAAAAGCCTTCGAGATGTCGAGGGAGACGGCAAGCGCTTCCCCGTGCCTCTCGATGGCCTCACTCCAGATGTGAATGGCATACGCTAGAAGATCCCCAGTAGACCGATTTCGGCGGAAACCATATTGGCGGTCACTAAGGATATCGTTTGCTTCTAGGTATGCCAGGAGCTTATTATTGAGTACACGTTCCATACTCTTACAGAGTATGGAGGTTACAGATATGGGTCTGTAGTTGGCCGGGTCAGCTCGACTGCCCTTCTTGGGCACGGGCTGTACGTTAGCTTGCTTCCAAGCATTCGGCACTTTTCCAGACTCATACGAAAGGCGGAATAGGCGTGTCAAGATCGGAGACAGTTCAGGCGCACAGGTTCTAAGAACAATTGCTGGTATTCCGTCAGGACCGCTAGCCTTGTTCACGTCGAGGTTGCGCAGCACCCTACGGACGTCCTTTTGATGGATACGAATGTCCAACATACTCGTCTCGCATCCATCAGGAGAAGGAGGGGGGCGTGCGTCACCAGGATTCAGACGTGAAGATTCCGCAAAAAGAGAGGCAAATAAATTTGCCTTCTCCTCAGCGGAGTGGGCCAGCGACCCGTCGGGTTTCAGCAGTGGTGGTAGTGAGGGACGGCAGAAGTTCGACTCGATCGATTTAGCCAGGGACCAAAACGCTTTACTACCTGCTGGGTAAGAAGCAAGTTTGGTCCCTATTCGGCGGATGTGGTCGAACCGAGCCCTTCGCAACAAGATCTTGCAGGACTTGGCAGCCCTGTTAAAGGCCTTCTTCTTCTGACCCACGTCACTTGCCTTGCGCGATCGAGCGTCAACCCAAGCCAGGTACGCCCCTTGTTTAAGCGCGTCGGCGCGCTTACATTCGGCACCAAACCATGGCCGGTCTTCGCTAGACATTGATACGTCAGAGAACGGAATGTAGTACATCATTCCCTGACGCAACAAATCTGTCACGGCATCCGCGCACGTTGATGGATCATGCAGTCGAAGAAAAGCAAGTAGGCTGCCAAGGATAGCATGCGAAGAAAGATCGCATGCATACCATGTTGTATCGAGATGTGGTGGGTCACAGAACAGAAAAAACGCCTTGTGGGTCATGCCTATTTTAACCATTAAGAACTAAAATAACACAACTTGTATCTAAACATTATCCGTGTACTAAAAGATAATTTTGCTTCTTGGTTTCTTCATAATATATTAGATTTTTCTCGCTACTTTCAGATCTGATTTCGGCAAAAAGGCACCAACAAAAAATTGTTTTCGTGACTCAAGGTATTTTTTCTGCGACATATTCTCACGACAGACATCTCACAAAAATACGTTCTGTAGTCACATCTTAATGTAGGAAAACGGGCGAGGAAGACATATTTTATTGTATTTGTGCGTAAACTTCATTTGGCCAACCACTCCGTGCGATGAAACGGGTCGTAAAACATATCACACTTCGCGCATTACGGGCCGGTACCAAGAAACGGCTTACGAGCGACGAGGAGAAATTGTTGATTTTATAAAAACAGATTCTCCTTTTTTTGAAGTATGTTAAATATGAGGAAGAAGCTTGATGGGCTACGTTGCTAGTAAAGGTGATAACCTGCCCACCATGTCAAGAATCTCTGTCACTTTTAATTAGAAGTAATTAATGGCTGACGTGTTTTTTTTGGGGTCCAGATTTGATTTAGTCACCATACGTGTTTGGTAAGCACAGGCGGTTACGACAGATCATTAAATTCTCATCATCTTCATCATTCGATCATTATGATCTTTAAATTCAGACAAAATATATTTATCCTTATTTGTCCACAAAAAGTCATAAAAAAAAACATGATCACAATATCCGAACAATGATTTGCTAAATATGAAACGTAACAATTCAGCTTTTATATAAACATGTAAACTTGTGATTGAACGATGCTGATCTTAATTTCAAAACGACTCTTTTTGAAAAATCAAATCGTGTACAACACTGAGCTAAAGAAAAATGTTACCTCACTGTAAAAGAGGTATCGCTGGCCTGCACACTCACGCTGACGCTGCTCTGCGTCAAGCTGGCGCATTATGTAATGAACTACCAGTAGCTGTTTTGGTGAGCTATTATCTCCTTTATTCATATTCATTCTTATTGTCTACATTTTTAAATATTTTTATAAAATATACAAAAAAAAACATTTAAAAATATAGAAAATAGAGGCCCACCGGTATCGGGAACAGGGTCCAAGCTACCGGCGGTCAGGGCTCCAGAGAGAGGAACCTCCTATCAATACGAGCCGTGTCCAGCAATACTGCTTTCTGGATCAGGCCCTTGACCCAGCCGCCTTACGAGAGCCTCCTAAGGTGTTGGTCGAGGCTCATGGCTATTAAGTCATTGGCTGACACGACTATCGGTACAATGATCGACTGTGTCCACATCCCACATATCGAAAACCTCTCGAGCCAAGTCAAGATACTTGATTTGCTTATCTTTCTGGTGAGCTATTATTATTAACTTTGAAATTATTTTATTATTTTGCCCGCACCAGCAAAAAAAGTAGATATGTTGTAAAGAGAGAGCCTATATTGTCCCTCTGTAAATTTGGCCTGAAATGGCCAAATATAGGTTTTTCCTTTACAACACAATTCTGTTTTTAACCGGTGAAACCAAGGGTTATGGTTCTAGCTGTCTATGTATGTTTTTATTTACGTATGTTCCTCCGTAGCGCCTAAACTATTCATCCGATTTTGATAAATAAGGTGTCAATCGATTCGTTATAAAAGCCCGAGTAACACAGGCAAAAAATATCCGTAGTCGGGTTACAGTTGTGAATTAATTATGCAGCATCTAAACAATTTCCGTTTTAATTTAGTTCACTTCTGTTTCCTTAAGATAGTTCTTAGAATGTCTCCTTTCCAACTTGTTATAGAGATTAGTAATGGAGTAGACAAAACCCATGTAAAATAAAGAAGTCTGTTTGATGCCAGAGAAAAATGCTTGCTAGCTTACCATAAAAGAAGTGTCTAAGTTACCACTTGCATCATAACGCTAGCTACACTCACGCTGACGCTGCTCTCCGTCAAGCTGGCGCGGAATGTAATGAACTGGCAGAATTCACCCTCTAGCTTGTTTTCCACTTAGCAGCGTACGTGGTTGGGGGAAACACACGGCTGGTCCTTTTGGTGAGCAATTATGATTTTTTAGGGTTCCGTATCCGAAGGGTCCAAACGGAGCCCTATTGCTGTCATTCACGTGTCCGTCGTCTGTCACACGGGTTTTACAGCCCAACGGTTAGATATATAGTCTCCAAATTTTCACAGTATAAGCATCTTGTTATACAAATTGTCAATAAATATTTTGAAATGTTTTTAAGGAGGGCTCCCAAAAAGAGATTTTTTTATTACGACAAACTTAATAAATTATATTATATTATACCTATATAGGTATAATATAATATATTAGGTATAATATATTATAATATATTCGCTCTCACAGAGAGGAGGCCTGTGTCCCCGCATTCGGATTCAGATTGGGAACATTAATAGGCTGATGATGTGATGATGTGATATAGGTATAATATATATATATATATCTTGGCGTTACGTTTCTACTCACAATTGTGGCCCTTACATTGAGGCAAAGGCTCAGCTGGCTGCCAAAAAGCTGGGGATCCTTGCAAAGGTGAGAAGGTACTTCACGCCGGAACAGCTCCTCAATTCGTATCAAGCGCAAGTTCGATCATGCATGGAGTACTTCTGGGACGGATCTGCCAAATACCAGCTTGACGAACTAGAGTCGATCGAAAAGCGAGCCAAGAGGCTCATCGGCGATGAGGCGCTGGTCAAGTCAACGCTCCAGAGTCTTGAACATCGTCGCCGAGTTGCCAGCCTGTCGGTTTTTTATCGGTTACATTTCGGGGAGTGTGCGATGGAATTGCACGATATAACTCCACCTATCCTGTTTCATCATCGGACTACCAGACGTACGGCGATGCGCCATCGATACATGGTTGACATACCACCCATACGCACAAAACGTTTTGGGAATGCGTACAGCTAAGGAGTGGAATTCCCTGCCGGAGTCTGTGTTTCCCGATAGCTACAATCTAGAGGTCTTTAAGTCAAGAGTGAATAGGTTATTTCTAGGCAAGCGTGTTTCACCGTCGACCACATCATCGCTTACTTTCAGGTGAGATTGTGGTCAAGCGCGAGCCTATAGGTTATAAATATATATATATATATATCTCATGTAATTTTATTGAATGTAATTATATTTACACTTTGTCTTGTGAGTCAGATCTTGGCTGTCTAGTACTTACGGTCCCTATAACATAAGACCTGTCTCTGTCTCATATCTCCCTCTGGCGCATTTCGTTTACCTCAGCTGTTTTCTCGGTTGGACAAACTGATCGTCTGTATGTTTCCCCTCAGTAGAACAGCGTGGAAACAATGTGATAGGTGAAAAATAAGGGATTCCGTCCTCCTTATCTCGCGCCGGGTTGTAAGAGGATATTGCAACGATGAGACGAGGTCTTACAGACAGCGGAGGACGGAAAATATGTCTGTTTTTCTCAAAAAAGCAGGATATGCGTTATTGGCTTCTAGTAAAATCGTATGTTGGTAGATTCTAGCTTGGTCGACAGTAGAACATAATTTGCACACATTGCATGCTTGTTTATTACACTGCATTGTTTCTAGACTGAACTGTTTTTAACCCCCGCCGGAAAAAGAGGGCCGTTATAAGTTTCACGTGTTTTGCTGTGTATCTGTGTATCTGTCTGTGGCATCATAGCGCCTAAACAGATGAACCGATTTCGATTTAGTTTTTTTTTGTATGAAAGGTAATTTTGTCGAGAGTGTTCTTAGCTATGTTTTAAAAATCGGTTCAGCCGTTCAAAAGTTATGGGCGTTTTACTGTTTGAATCGGGGTGTTTTCGCAAGATAAATGTGTCGGGGGTTTTTAAATTTTGAAATTTCACTTGTTGCAGATGATATCAGAAACCTGTTATTAACTTTTTTCTATTAATTTAAAATTTGTAAACTCACCCACGATACAGAAAAAATATCCTAGTAGAGGGAAAGAGTTTAAAAAAATAGCCGCGTATTAAAAAGAAATCATTCAAAGTAATGCTACTTTGAATCGTTTCAAAGAAGAGGATAGTCGTCAGCATTTTATTTACACAAAAACAATAATTAAATTTAAGCATTTAATAAATCAATAAAGTAGGCATAAGGCTCACTTCTAGATTACAACAACGATAAACGTTTAAATAACCATTAAAAGCCAGATCAAATGCAGTTGTGCGAATATCACTTTGAAAAGCACTCAAACATACTTATGAGGTCCACTAGCGTCCGAAACTAGACCACTAGTCGGATAACTCTAAAATTATGTGAGTACCGCTCGCAAACATCCAGTAATGTTACGTTAATTGCGACAAATGCTCCAGTTTGTTTACTAGTCCATTACAGGGTTAAGCTTAGTTCATGATTTCATGATTCTGTGAATTCCTTTCTGTGAAGAAAGGAATTCACAGAAATCCTTTCTTAGTGGATGCCTGCACAGTATAAAGTATCCATGTGCAAAAATTCAAGTCTCTAGACGATTTCATTATTCCCATGACTTCATCCCCCTTTTCACCCTCATGGGGGTGGAATTTTCAAAATCCCTGAGAAACGTGAAAATTATTTTTAATCTTTAGCCTAAACCCAAAATATGAAGATCCTGACTTTAAAACTGACGGATTTTCATACAAACTTTCATCCCCTATTTCACGCCCTTAGGGGTGGAATTTCCAAAAATCCTTTCTTAGTGCTCACCTACACTACCAAAGGAACCTACATGCCAAGTTTCATGATTGAAGCTTCAGCCGTTTGGGCTGTGCGTTGATGGTCAGTGAGTGAGTCAGTCAGTCACTTTCTCCTTTTTAACCGACTTTCCAAAAAGGAGGAGGTTCTATGTTCGACTTTATGTTTGTTTTTTTTTTTTTTTTTTTTTTTTTTTTTTTGTGTATGTTCACCGATATTTCCGTCAATTGTGGACCGATTTTGAAAATTCTTTTTTTGTTTGGAAGAGTATGTTTTGAAATTGGTCCCATTTTAATTTGGTGAAGGTCTGATCAAGAACTTCGGAGATATACAACAGAACTCTTCAATAAATAACGGCAACACTCTCGGGATTGCTGCAATCGCATGTCTGTTTATTGTTTATACCATTTCATAACATAACATCACGCCAGTACGCTTTTAAGGGGTACGCAGATCTCTCATTTCACCGGTTATGTTCAAGTTTCATGTTATTCGGGTAATCTATTCGGCGTTATAGGGACCTTAGGAAACAACTTGCGTATCTATTAGGTAGGCAAAACTAAAAAGGGAAAAATAAAAAACTTTTTTGCAAAAAAATACAACCGACTTCCAAATGAAAAACTACAAAGTGAAAAATAACTTAACTCTTGGAAGTCGGTGTCCATATCGAAAAAAAATGGTACCTACGTAAGACACCGACTTCCAAGAGTTAAGTTATTTTTCACTTTGTAGTTTTTCATTTGGAAGTCGGTTGTATTTTTTTGCAAACAAGTTTTTTATATATGTTTATTATATAGATGGTACTGATGAAAATGGTAACATCGAACTGATCTGATGATGAAGCCGGAAGGCAATGGAACTCTGAAATAAAACAATGGATCTGAAACATGGACTCGGTGTGGAAAATCGAAAACAATAGGTGCCAAAGACATCGATTTCGGAAAAGAAAGTTATTTTTCGCTTTGTAGTGTTTTGTTTTGGAAGAAGGTTTGATATTTTTAACCGACTTACCAAAAAGGAGGAGGTTCTATGTTCGAATTTGTGTTTTTTTTTTTTTGCGTATGTTCACCGATATCTCCGTCAATTGTGGACCGATTTTGAAAATTATTTTTTTGTTTGAAAGAGTATGTTTCGAAATTGGTCCCATTTTAATTTGGTGAAGGTCTGATGAAGAACTTCGGAGATACACAAAATAACTCTTCAATAAATAACGGCAAAAATCTCGGGATTGCTGCAATCGCATGTCTGTTTGTTGTTTATACCATTTTATAACATAACATCACGCCAGTACGCTCTAAAGGGGTACGCAGATCTCTCATTTCACCGGTTATGTTCAAGTTTCATGTTATTCGGTTAATCTATTCTGGAGTTATAGGGACTTTAATAAACAACTTGCTATTAGGTAGGTAAAACTTAAAAGGGAAAGAAAAAAACCTTTTTTGCAAAAAAATACTACCGACTTCCAAATGAAAAACTACAAAGTGAAAAAAAACGTATATTTTGGAAGTCGGGGTCTATATCGCAAAAAAATGGTACCTACGAAAGACACCGACTTCCAAAAGTTAAGTTATTTTTCACTTTGTAGTTTATCATTTGGGAGTCGGTAGTATTTGTATGCAAAAAAAGTTTTTGTTAAAAAGTTTTTTATAATTCTTTGTAAAGATTTCCTTTAACTCATCGCTAGCGGTCTTACCTCGTCCTTACGTATCAGCGTAACACAAAACTTATATAGATTTAGGTTTGATCAATGAGTACAGTATGACAATGAGATGCGGAGTCTGAGGACATAGTGATACATTGTGGGGATGAAACTTGTGCAATATGTGACGATATTGATGTAACGGATCTATTTGTATGAGATAAGTGGGAATGGTTTTCGTAATACATATTTAGATAAAAATCGAGGCAGGCTTAACATAAAGAAGCAGTTCCATTGCTATTTACGGCTACGCACGGGTTGTGTACTTAGCTTTCCTTTTTATGAAAATGTATTTGGACCATCCACTGCGATCTAGGGCCACGAGCTCGATATAATGCCCAGAATAGTGATAGCATCAAATTTGAACAAAACCGGTTGAATGAGAGTATACTAGGGTGAACTGTACCAACCTGCGTACTCCTTTAGAGAGTACCAAATTTATGGTATGTTATGAAATGGTATGAACAATAAACATCCATGCGATTGAAGCTATCCCGAGTGATCTGCCGTAATTTATTGAAGAGTTATGTTGTATATCTCCGAAATTCTTCATTAGATCTTGATGAAATGTGTTCACATGACAAGCACTAGCTTAATAATAATAATCATCAAAATCGGTTCACCTAGAAAAAAGTTCTGAGGTAACAAAAGTAAAAAAAACAGCCAAACAACAGTCGAATTGATAACCACCTACTTTTTGAAGTCGGTTAAAAAAAGATCCGTGCAGTTAACATGCAGAATCTCTCCGTAACTACTAATTTTATATTACATGCTTATTGACAGTCTAACCACTATTTTGAGCACAAAATAAAATGTTCACAAAATGTTTTGTGCTTAACAGTGGTCCATAACCATACGTCTTGTTGTACATATCCCACACAGCAGTGTAAAAGCATCTTAATCCATCAAATTAAATAGACACTAGAATTTTTTATTCTAATATGACATTAGAATAAAAAATACCAAAACATTAGGAATAACGTATTGTTTACAGAATAAGTTGAAGCCGTAAAGAACGTCTCTTTCAATTTCCATTTTCCAAAGGAAATAAAATAAAACGAAAAAACAAAAGATGTCGAGTTTTTAAGTCGCTTTTGAAGTAATGATACTTTGTCAAAGCGTCGTGTTTGAGGTGTTTCGTCTGAAGTGAGCCACTTGTAAGGAATGATGGATGGGGCGAATTTTAGCTTTTTTATTCCTAAATTTAATGGAACCTTTTAATTTTTTAGGAGTTGTTTTTATGCTCCGTAGTTACACATAGTGTGTTTGCTACATTGTTCATTTTTGTTATCACATCATCAGCCTATTAATGATCCCACTGCTGGGACACGGGCCTCCTCTCTGTAAGAGGGAATGGGACGTAATCCACCACGCGGGCCCAGTGCGGGTTGTTGGATGTCACGTCTTGGATTTTTGATTCTAGGACATGCCGGTTTCTTCACGATGTTTTCCTTCAATGTTTTATTAAGAGGAGTGGTGAAGAAATAATTTACACAAAGTAAAGCGCCTGCCTGGGTTCGTACCCACGACCTCCAACTTGTAAGTCGCGGCCGATACCACTGGGCCACCACTGCTCTCTATTGTTGTTACTTGCCTAAATTGTCATAATGCTAGATTTTCCAAGGAGCGACCCAATATTTTTCCAACAGTTACGATTCTGTGCTTCTTCTTTTCAATTCTAAATAAGAAAGGGTTTATCAAAAAACACATTACCAACATCTAAACAAAACACTACAAAGCAAAAAAAAAAAAAATTCAAAATATCGAAAAACCCGACTGCTACAAAATCGAACTAAAAAGTAGTAAACAAGGAAAAATTCATGCTGTGCAGTCGGAGGATACATATTCGCGGGCTGGCTGACCAAGATCTGGTGTATCCTCCGCCTGCACAGCATGATTTTTTCCTTGTTTACGACTTTTTAGTTCGGTTTTCAAGCAGTCGGGTTTTTTTATTTTTTGAATTAAGTTGTTTTTATTTATAACTTTTTAGTTAGTTTTTTTTCGAAATTTAAACATATATGTGTTATATATTTTTGAAATCACCTCTTAAAACCCTTTATTTTGATACCCCACGCGATGGGCTTGGAAGAAAAAAAAATTTGGACCCCACAAAATGGCACCCAAAATCTGCCATTTTTCTATTGTCCAATTTTAATGTAGCCTATGACACTCGCAGGGTTAAGACGAATCGATTGACGTATGAATCGTCAAAATCGGCCAACGCGTTTGGTCTCTGGAAAGCCATATAGGAACAAACATACATACATACATACATAGACTGATAAACACACTACCCTCCTTCAAAAATAATATTGTTTTCCGAAGTTGGTGTCCGTCTATATATGATGGAGTTATGCCCGCCCGAACACATCACCACAACATCAGAATTGAGAATTGCCTCGTTTTTGGGCAGGCGGTGAAAAACATCATCCGAGTTATCCCACAATTTCTGTCGTGGTCTACCGTGGTCCCCGTGTAACTGTTTTATGGCACCAACTCATTGTGTTACGGGCCAATAGTTCGTTAAGTAACACAGGAATCATAATATTTTTTTTGCCTTTTTTACAGTGATAAATTACATTTATTTTATAAATTGGTTAAAAGAAATATGAATTCCAATCAATTTTACATTCACTTTTAGATACACTAGTAACACACACACTAGTAGACACACTACTTAGAAACTAATTTGATTGTTATCGAAACTTAACTTTATATGATGGAAATACGGACCTAAATCCTAAAGCATCTTTTCAGAGCTCAAAAGCGCTGTCTAAGTGCTATATTTGGTCTTAAAGTGACAGACAGTTGCGTGCCTATATTTAAGTCTCATAAATTATTAACCTTCCCATGCCTTTATATCCTTGAATTAGCAATATTTGTAATAACTTATCGATGTCTATTTGCAACTTTAATAGAAACTAGAAAACGAAGTACAGTTAAGAGATCCCAATACCAGAATCTTTTATGCACGGGCGCTTTTAAAACAAGCTTATTAAAAAGAAATGTATCTGTATGGCTCCTGTAATCTTTAATAAAATACCTGATCAACTTAAAAATTTACCGTTGGAAAAGTTTAAAAAAAGTTTCACAGAATTACTTGTAGATAAATGTTATTATTCAGTGCAGGATTTCTTTAATGATATTTTTTGTAATGTCTTTAGTAACCTATACTTTGTACCACATTTGCATGCTGTATTAAGGCAGAATGTACATGGATCCTATTTTATAATGTAACAACTTATTTTTATGTACCTACATTCTAAGCAAATAAAGACCTATTCTATTCTATTCATAGTAGGTAGCTTATCTTTTGTCTTAAAATAAAAATTGCATACACAAACCTTAAACTTTAAATAAGTTAAGCATTACATAAGTTTAGTTGCACAAGTGTAACGTCAGTCAATCCACCGGAATGACGTGAAAACGTGTAATTGTACTCCGCAAGCTTAGTTCTTCACTTCCGATCACAACGGCTTCTGCGGCGCTGGCAATTCGGAAAAAGAAGGTTTTAAGCGCCGTGAAATACGTGTCGCTTACGCATTCTAGCTAAACAATTCCCACACTGCTACGGCCGCTGCAATCGAAGCGTTTGGTTTAGAACGCGCAAGTGACGCGTACGGCTCGGATACATCAACACGCGCGGCGTCGCCACCGTGTAACGACGCGGTGCCATCACCGTGCAACGGCTGTGGGTCTTACTGCGGCACGAAGCCGTCATATCGCGCACGGTGCCCCGCGCCGCAACCATCGCGGCATCGGTTCACACATGTCAAACTTGCAGTTTTGTCTAGATATAGGCTGCGAACGACGTATTAATTAATTAATGTCAACATAGATATTTTCAGCAATTCTTTTGATACTAACATCTGCGCGCTTAGCGACAGCTAAAGATCAAAGAACTGCCGAGCGGGTGCACCGTAACACGGCATCGCGCCGCACTGAGCCGTACCACGATGGTGGCGCCCCGCGCCGTTGCACGGTGACGGCGCCGCGCCTTGTTGATGTGTCCAGGCTCTTAGTTTACAAGGGTCGCCACGGGAAAGTCCGATTAACCATTAGACAACCTCACAGATTGAACTGTGAGAGGCGTCTTAAAAAGGCGCTTAGCACTTTCTTGCCGCGAATTTACATTGTTGCCGCGTCAGTGACGCCGGTGCCGCACTGCTCGTAAGTGACGCTTAAATATGCCCATGTTGGGGTATTTACCTTACCTTTTGAAATAGTTGCATTAACGTCAACATATTTCAAAACTTGATGAACAAATTGTAAGCTTGTGTTCTTGAAAACTTGCTGTATTTGCAGTTTTAAGATTGGCTTGACAAGTGTAATTTTCGTCTCTGTATTATGTCAGCGTTGCAAGGTTTCTTGTTTTAACGAAATTTCTGCAACTTATGTACATTTAGTAACGATTTTGTCGAGTTATGCTCACAAGACTTCCACAGACAGGTGTGGCATGACAATATGACAAACCTTATATTATACGTACATACATATAATCACGCCTTTTCCCATGAGGATATGTAGAAACCTATACATGTATAACCCCCATATTTTGTCCAGGTTTAGCATTATCACGGCGTTTTATGGCGTAACCTTTAGAATGCCGCAAGGTAAAAATTCTAACTCAGATTGAAATTTCTTCGTAATACGGGTAACTTTTCTAACCAACTACCAAACAAATTTTATATAAGGAGATAAACATAGTTATCGCCTCTCTTACCAACTCATTATCAGCCTTTTAGTTTTTCCACTGCTGGGATCAGGCTTCCTTTAAGTGAGAGAGGGAATGGGCTTTAATCCACTACGCGGGCCAGTGCGGGTTGGTGGATGTCACATGTCTTCGAATTTTTGGTTCTAGGACGTGCCGGTTTGCTCACACGATGTTTTCTTTCACCGTTTTTAAAGCAATGTTGAGATGTGTTCGAATCTACAACTTGTAAGTCACGGCCGTTACCACCAGGCCACCTCTGCTCCCTATCAACATTGTTTTCGCCACCCTTACCTACTGTAAGCAGGTAATCAAAACTTCACAAGCCAAAATCCGGGCATTAAATCTTGCCCAACTTGCTACTGAACAGTAATGCCACTAAGCCAGTCACATAATCTGGGCTGGGAGGTATTAAGCAGTATTACTGGCTGGAATGGCGTGTGTTCGTCAAAGTCAGCGCTTTGGTGCGGTGAGGTGTCCGCGTTACTGATGAGGGCATTCATTGTGGAAAGCTTGGCTTGTACTATGCAGTTTTTTCGTTGCGGACTTGGGGCTTTTGGAATTATGTTTTACTGAGTTTTTTTATGAAAGAGAAGTTTTTACCTTTGAAACTTGCTATTACGATTGCAATAGTCAGTTTAGTTTAGTTTAGCGTGATGAAATGGCTTCCCACTTTCAAAAGGCGCTTTACCACCCCGTTGTTACCTTAAGCACATGGAAGGAGGCAGTTTCATTACCTAAATGAAACTATTACCTATTATTGTAAAGGTCAATAAATCATAATAAGGAATAACAAACGATCGTGACGATTACTCAAGAGCTTCCGAGAGCTGAGGTGTCTGCGTTACTGATGAATGCCCATTCATTGTGGAAAGCTTGGCTTGGAGAATGATGCGGTTTTTTTGTGTTGCGGCTATCCGACTCATTATTATAGAGTTTTATTATGAAAAAAAGAGCTTATTATGTTTGCTGGGGAGTTTGTTCCTCCTAGTCTGCTTCCCATCTATAAGAATAGAAATTCATGGCGGGCAGTCGTTTTGGGGGTGTTTCGAAATGTTTGCGGTGCAAATAGTGTTTATAGAAACTCAGCCTAACATGATTTCTATGATAAACAAAATTTCTTGATTTTGTGCTTTCCTGTAGAAGACAATATGCGTAGTGCTACGCAATGTCGTTATAATGTCCAGATTATTTTTCTTTTCGATCGATGGAAAAAACTTTAGATATTTTGGAACCTATAAGCAGCCACTCTGATGGAATCATTAACAGATGGAATCACTATTTATCATGGTTTATAAGGTATAGTGATAATAATAATAACTAATAAACACTTGAGTTGGCTTGTAGGATGACTCATGTCTTATGAAAAAGAGAGCTTATTTGGTTAGTTATTTGCTGTTGATCAAGGGATCAGCGTAGGTATTAATCCAGTATCGCTGGCTGGAAAGGCGTGTGTTCAAAGTCAACGCTTTAGTCGGATGCGCCTGTGTCTGCATTACTGATGAGGGCATTCACTGTGGAAAGCTTGGCTTGTGGGATGCATTTTATGTGTTGCGTCTTCTGGAAAATTGCGTGCGAATTTGATTACAGAATGAAAAGTCTTTATTGTGCACCATAAGTTATACAATAAGGAGTTTAGGAGTCAATATCGTGTAACAAACCATTATCTATAGAGAAGAAGCAGCTCCTAGTAGCGATTTTGTCCACATAATGTTGACTGTAAATACCATAAGACATACTTATACAATAAGAAATAGTGTCCGCCAATTTTTGAAATCATATCAGGAGGTATATACGTGGGACACTCAGAAAGTTTTGCGAAACTAAAAAAAAATTGTTCTATACGTACATATATTTTTATTAAATCTTTTCAGAGTACTTTCCACCAGCCTCTATACAAAGATTCATGCGCCTAAACCAGTTTTCAAAACACTTTTTCCAGTCCGCCGCAGACACCTCGTTTACAGCCTGCTCGAACGCAGCCAGCGCATCTTCCGGCGACGAAAATTGTATCCCTTTGAGCTGATTTTTTATTTTTGGGAATAAAAAGAAGTCACACGGTGCTAGATCAGGGCTGTAAGGAGGGTGACCCAGGAGTTTGACTGGCGTGCTGTCCAGGAAGTCCCTCGTTTTGAGTGCGGTGTGCGCAGGTGCATTGTCGTGGTGGAGCAGTAGCCCGCGGAGCCCTGTGTTTGGTCGCTTGTTGCTTATAACAGAGAAAACTTCTGGCAAACATTTGGTAGTATACCATTCGGCATTAATGCTTCTTTGATCCCGTAAGGGAATTGATACCAAGTAGCCAGTAAAATTAAAAAAGCTAGCGATCAAAATCTTACCCCCGCTTCTAGATCGCTTCACTTTGGTAGGCGTTGGCTCATTTTGAAACACCCAAACAGTCGACTGGCGCTTGGTTTCTGGGTCGTATTGATAAATCCAGGACTCATCACCTGTAACGATGTCGTAAACACGCCGAGACGAGCCTGCTTCAAATTTGTTAAGCATATCACGGCACCATTCCACCCGGGCCTGCTTCTGAGCATCGGTGAGGTTGTGCGGCACCCAGCGTGATACTATCCTCCTCACGCGAAGATGGCTGTGTAGAATCTCGTGAACGCTTCCCGATCCAATCTTCAATATGTGTTGAATCTCCTGATATGTAATTCGCCTATTGTCTTGGATTAAATTTTTCACTGCTAGCACGTTTTCTTCGGTAACAGCCGTCAAAGGGTGACCGCTTCTTTCGTCATCCCCCAAAGTTGGTCGACCGCGCTTGAATTCGTTATACCAACGATACACGGTTGCCTTGGAAGGGCCTTCATCCATGAATGCCATTTGAAGTCTATCGTACGATTCATCCGGTTTCAGGCGACACTTGAAATCGTATAAAATCATAGCTCTAAAATGTTCCCGGCGCAGATCCATATTTCAGTGAGACACAATACTTTGAATTAACTCGCAAAAAATGTGGAGGGAAATTTTGAAATTGGAACTTACTTATTTTTACTTATAAATAATCATATTTTCGAAAAACATTATAACTGGCCAGTCTCCCATATATAAAATTTTTTTTTCGCAATACTTTCTGAGGGGCCTGGTATATATATATATCATCACGTCTGTATTTAGTAGGCAAAGGCTTAAATGAGAGTGTACCAGTAGTACACCATACTCACATATAGCCAGTTATGTTTAAGTCCCAAATATTGTCAGCCAATGTTTGAAATCATATCAGGAGGTATATATATATCATCACGTCTGTATTTGGTAGGCAAAGGCTTAAATGAGAGTGAACCAGTAGTACACCATACTCACATTTAGCGAGTTATGTTTAAGTCCCAAATAATTGAGGCGCGTTAATTTTCATAAACCAGGCATCTCCTTGAAACAAGCAATCAATTTTACCTCTTTACAATAAAATAATTATTTTAGATTGCACCTACTGAGGAATGACGAATACTTATGAGCGCATTTATTCTTGAAAGCCTGGCTTGTAGGATGTTGTAGTTTTTGTGCTGCGGTATTGTGGGTTTTGGATTTATGTTTTATTATTAAAGAGAAGCTCTCTTTGGTTAGTTATTTGCTGGTGATGACAGGATTAGCGTCGTGGCTTTAACGCTGTGTGTGTTGTTTCATCATCATCATCATCATTTCAGCCGAAAGACGTCCACTGCTGGACATAGGCCTCCCCCAGGCGTCGCCACATTGACCGGTCCCGTGCGTCTCGCATCCAGCGCCTTCCCGCGACCACCTTAACCAGGTCATCGATCCACCTAGTGGGAGGCCTTCCAACGTATCGTCTTCCGGTTCGCGGTCGCCATTCCAGAACTTTTCGGCCCCATCGGCCATCCGTTCTGCCAGCAATGTGGCCTGTGTGTGTGTTGTTTAGTCTCGATTTATAGGATATAAAAAAGCGTGTGGGCAACTGATTAATTTGCAAAAGTATGATCACGATACGACTCAAAAGACTTTAGTTGGCAAGGGTTAAACAATCTTACTAATATCATAAATGCGAAAGTATGAATGGATGGATGTATGTTTGTAACTCTATCACGCCAGAACGGGTGAACGGATCTGAATGAAGAAGCTCAGAGATTATTATAGTCTGGAATAGCACAAAGACTACTGTTCATCCCGAAAGTATATTCTCTTGGATGATAAAACACTTTTCACGCGGGCGAAGCCAGCTAGTATTATATATGTCTGCCTATTAAGATGAGAAATCAGGCTTTCGCCAAAAAGTCGAATCCTCCTCCTCGCATCGTGTTCCTCATTAATGAGGGTCGTGATTCCCCGGTCTTCGTGAAAACAACTTCTCCTTCACCAATTTGCGCCATCTGCTTCTGTCTTTGGCGTCGTGGAGAGCATCGTGCAGCCTGGTATTTAATGATGATAAAAATTCGAATAATACAGGCTTAAAGTTATCCGTAACTTATGAAGATAATAAATCTAAATTCACATTTCTAATTAATTTACTATATAGTAGCCAGTAAAGCCAATCAAAAACAAATCCCAACTGTAGTCGGGATTAAAGCACAAAACAAATGTTATCAAACTGTAATCCATTTAATACAAACAAAAATAGAGCGAATAATGTCTTGTCTTAGAATTATAGCAAATAAACTGATTTTCTTTCTTTCTTCATACCAAGAATATGCCACGAAAAGGATCCTCTTGTTTATTTGCCTCCTCAGAATAAGGTTTACGTGGCTTAGGAACCGAGTGACGGACAAATAAGTGGATAAAGTAACGGATCATCCTATCAATAATGACAATTTATTGAGAACGGATGTAGACAAGGGAAAAAGATTTATTAAGACTAAGTAACTGCACACGTATGCGAGATTCAGCTGGGATGTTTTTTGAAGAATTTCGAATGATATGGGTAAATCTATAAGATAAAGTAAATTTACATTGGTGACAATAAACTTAATTGAAGAATTGACAGACTTAAGCGACGCATATTACAAGTAAAAAGGATGGCCGATGGGGCCGAAAGGTTCTGGAGTGACGAACATGGTCGTCATGATCGCCTTCCAAAATTATGTCTGCCGGTCCAATTGGAAGATAGACCTGGTGATGCTTTTGGGAATTCGCTGTGGCGAGAAGCACAGGGGACCTGCCCTCATCACATCGAATTTATGATGGCAATGACATGTTATATAGTGAAGTGGTCGATGTAGAGATGGTTGACCGGTTGAATGCCGTAATTAACGAAACAATTAAAAAGCCATTACTACGCGTGGATCCACGTTTTAGGAATTCAATAGGTTTTGGTACCACAAAACGTTCAGGAATGAACATAAATATATTAAATTAATCTTCTTCAAGCTCTTGACAAATCTTCCAACAAAAAGTAAAAAACCATTTCAATCTTGTAACAAGTCACATAATTATACAAAAAAGCTCTTTCAAACCCAAAATTAACCTACAAAACTCTTGAAAGAAAATTCAAATCCATTCATTCATTCAATTCATTCCTTGACGTATTTAGTACACTGTGAAGCGATTCACGCCTTCGTTCACTCAATCAATCTACCAAGCATTTCCTCAATTATGTTGGAGTTGATTTCCAGTCTTAAAGGATATAATTATGTACCAGTATCTTATGTAGACCGACTGTCTATCGCAGTGCAGAGAGCAGTGGTGACCCAGTGGTATGGCCTGCAACTTACAATGTGTAGGTTCGAACCCAGGCAGGCGCTTAACTTTGTGTAAATTATTACATCACCACTACTCTCATAAAAGTGAGGGAAAACATCGTTGGGAAACCATTTCCAGAAACAAAAATTCGAAGAACATGTCTTCGAATTTTTGGTTACATGCACCAATACGCACTGGGCCCGCGTGGTGGATTACGGCCCATTCTCTCTCACAGAGAGAAGGCCTATGCCCCAGCAGTGGAAACATTAATAGGCCGATGATGATGATGATGACTGTCTATCAGGACTCCACAACCCAGTTACTGGATAACACGATACCCCTTTGCAAGATAGCTGGTGTCAGTTTTTTTTTTACTGCATATTTATCTACAATTTATAGCCGGGATCAATAGCTTAACGTGCGTTCTGGCACATGGAGGAATCTCGGTTTGTTAGGTTATAAAGATGTTCACATTGGCCACCCATCCACGGACTGACCTCGGCAAGCGTTGCTTAACCTTGGGTATCGACCCGTGTGACAAAAATCAAATAAAAATTTCTTTATTCAATTAGGCCATTAAGCGGCAATTTTGAACGTTAGAAATTTAAATGTAATAACAATTGATTCTACCGTCCATTCGGAAATTTAGCTTGTTATGAGGAAAAACGGACAAGAAACTCCACACTTACTTTAAAAAAAAGTGTTTTACAAGTATTTGGTTACATCATTCTTGTTGGAAAAATACATACATGTACGAGAACGATGTAAAAAAGACAGCGTCCAGAGTAAAACAAACAATTAAAAAATACAATAAATAGGTATTAAAAACAGGCCGAGGCAGCTAAGTTATGACCAATCCCAACTGAAGGCGCCCGTTCACGAACATGACACATGGATCGGCACCACTCAGGTCAACCATCACTCATCGACTGTTATTGTGTAGCCACAATCTCCTCTCACGCCTTTATTCACTGGAAAACTCAATATGTAGTACACGGTGGTACGACTTGGCCTACAAATCACTGGCGGCAGGTGAATTTAATCAAAGGCGGCACAGATTGCCCGCCACAGTCTAATTTACGACCTCTTAATAGACTGCTTGGAGCCACTACTAGGGGATAAGAAAGATAGACGGGAGGAAAAGGTCGATAGAGAAAATAAAAGTTCTTTTTTTTGGAATCGTTACGTTTTATTGGTTAAGTGGATTTTTGGTGTCTGTATGGTGATGTTTCGGGCTTATGACCTCTTCAATTATGGAACTTGCGGGAAGGCTGGAACTAACCACGTAATCAAATTTAATTGGCAAAATTATGTTTAACTAATATTTGTACGTGATCAAATCAGAAATGTAGGGATCCGCAAGAGAACCAGTGTTACCAACATAGCCCGAAGAATTGCCAAACTTAAGTGGCAGTGGGCAGGGCACATTGCTCGCAAAACGTACGGCCGATGGGGCAGAAATTTCCTGGAGTGGCGACCGCGAACCGGAAGACGTTGCATTGGAAGGCCTCCCACCAGGTGGACCGATAACCTGGTGAAGGTTGCGGGGATATGCTGGATGCGGGATGCACGAGACCGATCAATGTGGCGACGACTTGGAGGAAGCCTATGTCCAGCAGTGGACGTGTTTCGGCTGATCTGATGATGAATTTCTTGTATTCTAAAGTATATCTATTTTTACAGAGTAACAAGTATCTGAAAAAATCGAGATTCATCATCGCTGATTATCAAAATAGTGTAGTCTCTGCATTCATGTGGGATTCTTTTCCATGTTCAAGCGGACGAAGCCAAAAGAAAGTCCTAAATAAAACTCAGTACCTACCAATATGTAAAGTCGGGGTGTTTCGCAATCGGATGCTATTAGTGTGGTTATAAACTAACAAAAAGTTAAACAGGGATGATAACTGAAAATTAGTTATGTCCGTCAGATAGATTAATAAAAATTATTGGACACGTATTTTTTCTTTTTAACGTAAACATAAAGTGACGGCGATATATTGTGTTGAAATATCGTGTGACGTCACGCCTAAAGTGCACTTTATACTGACATAGTGACGTCACAAGCACCTGAACAATACGCTTTATATTTGTCAATTATTATTGATTTGGTAAAGCAAAAAAAAGTTTCCAATATTATTTGATGATTTCACTGACGGGTGAATTATCATTTTTCTACCCAGGAAACATTATTTTTGTCTATTCAATCTTAGTAGTGGTTCCTTCACCAGCAGTGATTAACGTACGACTTGATCAGAGCGAACCGGTGAGTGTTTTGCTAGTTGGACGCCACTGTTCCGTAGTAGAGATGGAACGACTAGTTGGGAAAACCGACGTCGGCAACTAGTTGGCACTTAATATGTTACAGGCAAATAGAAAATAAAATAAACTATGCAATTAATAATAAGAATTATAACAATCTTAGAAGAACAGTGCCTACCAATGACACTTTTTTATCGGTTGATTTTCGGGGAATGTGCGATGGAATTGCACAATCTTAGAGATATGGTGATGCGCCATCGGTACATAGTGGTACATCCAGCGATACGAAAATAGTTTTGGAATCACTTTTATTATGCGTACAGCAAGGAGTGGAATTCTCTCTGTGTTTCCCGTTTGCTACAATCTAGGATCTTAAAGACTTAAGTCAAGAGTGAATAGGTTATTTCTAGGCAAGTGTGTTTCACGTCGACCACATCATCGCTTGCCATCAGCTGAGATAGTGGTCAAGCGCAAGCCTATACAATCCATAATAAAAAATCTATATATATATATCTTAAAACAAATAAAAACCTATTATTGTAGTGCGAAAGTAACTCCATCTGTCTGTTTGTTGCGCTTTCACACCTAAGCCGAAAAATGGATTTTGATGAATGGATGACGATGATGGTCATAGGATGCTTTATATCTCATGAGTACGTTCGCTTCGGATAATTGCCAACTTTCAAGGGGGTAAAGCTGCTGGCAGAATCTAGAATTGCTTTGTAATTAATAAAGATGGACTGATATATATTAATTACTAGTAGATAGTATCGGCCCCAACTTACAAGTTGTTGGTCGTGGATTCCACACCCCAGGCAGGCGTTTTACTTTGTGTAAATTATTTCTTCACCACTGCTCTCAAAACGGTGAAGGAAAACAGCTTGAGGAAATCGGCATGACCCAGAACCAAACATTTGAAGACTTGTGACATCGACCAACTCGCACTGGGCCCGCGTGGTGGATTACGGCCCATTCCCTCTCACAGAGAGGAGGCCTGTGTCCCAGCAGTGGGAACATTAATAGGCTGATGATGTGATGATGTGATGTGATATTATAATTCTCGAATAGTCGGGCAAACCAATTTGTTGTGTTTCTTAGGCTCTAGAAAAGTGGCATTCAATGTCAGCGAAGGCGATAGTCGAGATGTCAAAATATAAGGGCTTGATCACGTGATTTTTCAATATCGCTTGTCAATTCCATACAATTTCGTCTTTTTAACCCCCGCCGGAAAAAGAGGGGTGTTATAAGTTTCACCTGTGTTGCTGTGTATCTGTGTGTCTGTCTGTGGCATCGTAGCGCCTAAACGGATGAATCGATTTCAATTTAGTTTTTTTTGTTTGAAAGGTAATTTTGTCGAGAGTGTTCTTAGCTATGTTTGAATAAAATCGGTTCAGCCGTTCAAAAGTTATGGGCATTTTACTGTTTGAATCGGGGTGTTTTCACAAGATAATTGTGTCGGGGGTTTTTTAAATTGTGAAATTTTACTTGTTGTCAATCGCTTTCGCCACGTTTTTGTTTATAGAATGTCATTTATATTCGACGGCTAGTCCATCGATTACCCAGCCATTTAAGCTCCTACTAGTCGTCTAGTCAGCCATGTCCATAGCCATACTCAGCCCATCACTATTTTGTAGCCTTATTTACACACAGCCTTTGTCCACTGATTGAAGAGGTAACGAATCATTTACGAAGCGGTGTTAGGTTAAGTGCTGGGAATTGAAATTGACGTTTATAGATTGAATCTTTTTATTGGAGAGCTCTTTTTATTGCAGGGAAAAGTGTGAAGTAGATCCTTCCTTTAAAAAAAACGCAATTCTAATTGTAGCGTATGACATAAATAAAAATAGAAGTAATATCTAGATCCTTTCTTTTCTTTGATAGATAAAAAATAAAAACTTAGTGTATGAAACCTATGAAAATTTAAATATCAGTGTTATATCTGCTTATTATACTGGAAAGTTTTATTGGTACTGAGTTATTTGTAAAAAAACTAAGAACCGTTCAGAAGGTGAAAGTATGATCAACAAACAACAACAACAAAAAACAATAAACACCAACAACTTTTATACAACTATTACTACGAGACTAATATTGTAAAAGCCAATGGAATTGTTAGTGTTTTAAAAATAACTGTCTATTATAGTAATGACAGAAAAAGTTTTGAGAGTGTCGCTTAAGTTATAAGAACGTCGTTTGCATTCAATTGGTGTATGAATTCACGCTAAATAACCAGATTTAGAGCCTATATTATGCACGAAGCGTTTTATATGCACAGTCGAAGCGCTGAGCTGATTTTTTAAGTATCTCACGCGACTTGTTCATCCTCTCGTATTTTAAGATTTCCGTACCCAAAGGGTAAAAATGGGACCCTATTACTAAGACTCCGCGGTCCGTCTGTCTGTCTGTCAGTCACCAGGCTGTATTTCATTAACCGTGATAGCTAGACAGTTGAAATTTTCACAGATGATGTTTTTCTATTGCCGCTATAACAACAAATACTAAAAACAGAATAAAATAAATATTTAAGTGGGGCTCCCATACAACAAATGTGATTTTTTTGTCGTTTTTTTGCGATATTGGTGCAGAATCGTTCGTGCGTGAGTCTGACTCGCACTTGGCCGGTTTTTCATTGAACGCGCGACAAGGTGTAAAATAATTGTGTGCAAAGGCCCTTAAGCCTTCAAAACATCAGGGTGGTTTAATTATTCAGGAAGTCTCTTTACGTATATTACAAAAAATCGTCTACATCAAAGAGGTTTGGATTTAATGTGGTAACGAAGTTAATATAAATGTCTCCCTATTATTTAAATTAGGGGACTTACATTAAATATACGGGACCCCTGTCGACTGCAGACGCTGGAGTTAGGGAGTTTCCTTAATCATACCCAGTAATAAGATATAGATAATGTGTGTGTTAATATCGTTTCGACTTAACCGAGGTTGGGTAACGATGTTACTTATTGGTTGAAACCACCAAGATAAATAATAGTATTAAAAAAATTGGTTTTCGATGAAACAATTTCATGTTGGTTACTGGTGGTACCGTGATACTCAACTGAAAGCGCTCGTTGCATTATTTTTGTAAAATGTGTTTTGTTTTGTTTTATATGCTGTAGAAAATCTCATTAGTTGTATATTTGTTTCACTCTGTCGCTAAACTTTTATGTAGGTATAATTATAATGTGTAAACGTTTGTTTTCCCAAATACTCGTAAATAAAATAGTGTTCATGAAATTAGGTAACATTCGATTTCATACATTACTGCAGTTTTTAATTAGTTTTAGTGTAGTTAGCAAATCGAGCATAAATGTATTCAACTGTCCTGGCACTAAGAAGATTGTATGCAGGGCAAGCGATTATATTGAACGTGACAAAATGTTCCTAGAAATCCTGGAATATGGCATGTGTCGGTAAAGTTGAATTGGGTTTTGCCAACATTACGTTGTTGACTGTGGAAATGATTTTTAACTGACTTCAGAAAGAAGGAGGTTCTCAATTCGTTTATTACTTTTTACTAGGAGAACCAATTTTGATGTTTTTTTTTTGTTTGAAATCGGTGCTTCCCTTGTGGTTCTATTTAAATTTGATCAGGATCTGTCGAGTAGTTTTTGAGTTATCCTTAATAATGCGTATTTTCATGTTAGTATAAAGTACCAAGACTAAAAAGAGAAAAATACAACATATTTTAACAAAAAAAAAAACTACAAAGCGAAAAATAACTTTCTTTTCGGAAGTCGGTGTCAATAAATAAAAAAAAATAGTATCGAAGAGACCGACTTCCGAAAAGAAAGTAATTATTTGCTTTGTATTGTTTCATTTTGGAAGTTAGTTTAATTATTAATTAAAAAGGTATTTTCATAACTTTAATGGTTATGTACCGAAGACCTTTGCATTGGTCTGTTCTACATCATCATTACCTACCTTCTCCTATTCTTCACCCATAGCCTCTTATACGCCTCTCTTTTGTTCTGACTACATGTTCCAGCCTTATCCAGGTTTCACCACGACAGTAACACTTTTCCTTCTTACCCTTGGACGCCAGTCAGTCACTGCCTTACTTCTCTTTTCATCATCAGTATGTTCTCTCTTCGATTTTCCTATGAAGTTCTGAGAAATCAACACTGGTTCTGAAGCCGTCACCAGAAAAAAAGCAAACATTGTTTATTGTTGACCTGAAATGCTTCAATAGTTATTTATGCTACAAGTGCGGAAGGTAGGTGATTTCCGATGAGTGTCATTTTTATTCACGAGCGAGCGAAGCGAGTGAGTGGATAAATCGGCACGAGTCGGAAATCATCTTACGTACGTGTATCATACAATATTTTACTATGCATTGTGCGAGGAAATAATAAAAATAATAAAATAAAATTACTAAAATGGCGGGCTTATTCAAGCGCGTTCAGCATATCCACAGATTAACTAATAGTTCCTCGGGCATATCTACTGCGCATGTGCGAATAGCTGTCACATCGTAACGCAATAAGGCACGAGCAAAATATACGTTCTGCCAAACATATTTAATTAATATTTAAAATTAATTTATTGATCAAAATCTAAATCTAGAATAATTAAAAACGCCTAAAATAAAGTATTAGTTTTATTTTACCTTTTATATGAATGATAATCTGTACATAAGTAATTTTTAAAACTTTTCTCAAATAATAAAAACTCTATGCGTCGGGCTGACGTTGGAGTTAAAAATTAAAAAAGTACAGGAAAGTAAAAAGCACTAGTCAAAAAAAGTGACACTTTCCGCACAGTTTGGCTGCTTGGAAAACCGCTCTTTTCGAGGACATGCATTGTAAAATTATTTGCCAAAGATCTTCTATTACCTACCGTCAGGATCTTATAAATATATTTTGTGGTAAGTAACCACGGTCCTTGGGTTCGAATCCTAATGGAAAAGACGCATTGTAGTGACTATACAATCGTATTTATACCTTCAATATCAAAACCCAAAATACGGTCTAAGGGTCAACTCACACTGAGTCACGATGCGACAAAACGTTGCTTGTAAAGCCCAGTTGAGGAGACCAGTAAAATGCAGCGTGACGCCGCAGGTGCGAGACACACCGGATCGCACAACGCTGCGATTTGCCGTGCTAGACACATAATCGCATACAAAACATCTAAAATGGTAATTTGTTCCGACGCAGCATACGTCAGCGATGAGAAAGCTTATGTTAGTTTGTACCGAACAAGGTTATACACGAGACGGCTACAGGCGAAGCATGGCTAAATCACTGCAACCTTTGTATTAAGCGCTTTTTTACTAGGATGTGAACCCTTTTGTGAAGTATAATAAAATAATAATAATAAGTTTTATTTGAATCATAAATTGTGTTACAACATTAAAATGTGGGGTGTGCCTCAAAATACACTCACTTTGAAGCGCACCTAAAGTATTCCTCGAAGTGCACCTACGATGAAACATCGAGAAGAGCATGAGCATTTAGCTAAGTAGTTATTCGCTTTTGCACCTAGTACCAGTTCATTTTTGCTTTAGGTAGTTTAATAAATTATCAATTAAGGCAGTTGAATTTTATCATCAAATCCTTCGTGCTATTTTTTATGTTTTATCGTAGGTGCTCTTCGAGGACTACTTTAGGTGCGCTTTAAAGTAGGTGCGCTTCGAGGAATAACCCTAAAATGTGACACTGGATCCTGCATTAAGATGCCCTGTCTCGCAGGATCTAATCTCTTCCGACAAAAATATGGCTTATGTTTGTTACATACAAATGCAATGGTTTTATTCACTAAACTAGAAGGTATCTAAATGTGTGTATGTTATCTAAGTTAAAAGTTATTGTTAGTAATTTTTCAGTTTCAGTATAGTTTAAAAAGTGTAAATTATATTGCTAACTTAAAAAGTCGCACTGTGTCTCGATGTGAGCTGACCCTACATCGAACGTCAAAGATACATCTGTCCATGTCCAAGTAACACTAAGTAGTGACCCTCGTTCGCCTGATGGCACCAATTTAATCAATCAGAGGTCGGCCATCTTGTCTTCCATTAAACATTTACCGTTGTTAGACTTATGTCTACTTGTCTTAAGTTTACGTGCGGTTCAGAAGTTTTCGGAAAGTTTTGGGTTCGTAAACAGTTATTTCTATTGCTTTGTGTTTGTTTAATAATACGATATTATTGAGGGTATTTTAAGGTAAGTAAGGTTACTCAACTGTAATGGGTTATTTTGTGTAACTGAATGGCCTATTGTAGTGAAAATATGTGTGATTTGGTTTAAATAAAAGATACTAAGATAAGGTTACATGACGTATTAGAAAATATACAGTACCTTCAATAGGCGTATGACACTTGAATGTTATAGGAAGAAATTCTTGAGTGGTAACTCAGTCACTCATAATCCGTGGCAGAGACCGACATTTTTTCTCAGTACAATGCTCGATAACAGTAGAGCTGCCGAAACAGTACGTCTTAAAATGCACATGGACAAAAAAGGAGGTACGAATACCAGCATGGTCTCAACTCAGCACAAAGTCCGATGACAACGCTACTACTTCCTAACACTAATTTTCAGCTACAGCCCACGAAATCAGAAATCGTCTATCCACACGTCCGTCCCCAGAAACCAGCATTGCGGTCAGACCGCACTTACGTGTAATAGCGCACACACTCACACTAATCAAATGAAGCGGTTATTATTTATCCACGACCTCCAAGTAGCAAGCAATAAAACATACAAAACCATCGATTTAGAACTTAACTCAGCCTTCGGAAACCGTATGTACGTAATACCCACACGTTCGTCCACGGAAACCGGCAATACAGTCAGATAGCACTTACATGTAATAGCGCACTAATCAAATAGAGCGGTATAGTGGTCATTTAGTGTAAGCAACTGTTTGTGGTATGGTGGAGTACCTGTATTATACATAGGGTGATTACGTATCTGACCTCCACAATCCAGTGACTGGGTAACACAATACCCCTTAGCAAGACTGGTGACACGTTTTCTGGCTTCTGATTACCATTCTGTCAAAGAACACAAATGAGAACTGCTTTCCGAGCCACAAATGAGTCCCGGTATGTAATTAATAATCACCCATCCACAGACCGGCCTCGGCAAGCTATGCTTAATCTTGAATGGAGCGGTTTAATGGTCGTGTAGTGTAACACACGAGATGTACACGGATTATTTGTATTTACCAATTAGCAGCTAAAGTGAAGAAAAAAATGTTTTTCTTACTATTTATTTCCACATGCATTCATATAATTTTAACATAGAATCGATTCAGGTTTATCCACACGTAGGCTCTTCCCCAATTCTAGACTTTGCCACGATAAAGTAGATTTTCAAGCTGTTTTATCCGTCGAGGTTTTTTTTTTGGCTATTGCCTTAGATAATTTATTCAGAATGCTTACCAGAGCATACGTCCAGATCCTTTTACCGTATTCATTATTTATTTTTAGTTCGTGGCTAAGTATTAACCACTGTATGGGTGGATCTTCAAGGTTAAGTAACACTTGCAGAAGGCGATCCGGATGGGTTAACATCTGTTACATACGACACTCCTCTGTGCCTTGGAAAGCACGTTAAGCTGTTCTTTAAGCTGGTCGCAGCTGTCATTTGTAGATCTTTAATCAGTCTGAAAATCAGAAACCAATCCTTCGAAGGTAGAAGGCCCTGCAGGCATTATTATCAAAGACATAACCATAGCTGCCCTATTCATCATCTTCAGCCGAAAGACGTCCACTGCTGGACATAGGCCTCCCCCAGGCGTCATCACATTGACCGATCCCGTGCGTCTCGCATCCAAAGTATTCCCGCAACTTTAACAGGTCATCGGTCCGCCTAGTGGGAGGCCTTCCAACGCATCGTCTTCCGGTTCGCGGTCTCCATTCCAGAACTTTTCGACCCCATCAGCTATGCGTTCTGCGAGCAATGAGCCCTGCCCACTGCCACTTAAGCTTCGCATTTTTTGCCCTTATGGTCTCGACCATAAGGGCAAAAAATTGCCATTTTTTCCTTTTTTTTTCCAAATCAGTAACTCGTTACTGATTTGGAAAAAAAAGGAAAAAATACAAAAGAAATAAATAACTGCGACTAAAATGCCAGCTTTAGAAATTTTTCGAGAAAAAAATATATGTGTACTTACATAAGACTGATTTCACTATGATAAAGTAAATGATTTTGTTTATATACGACTCCTATTTCCTCAGAGGTCTCTCAGACATAAGTGCACGATTTATATCAGGCCTCAAACGGCGCGGAAAATGTTTTGAGGTAGCACTTACATCCTACTTCCTACATATGTTTTACATGCGTGTATGTTAGTGAAATTATGAATTTCTTAGAAGCAGACCGGAGTTTAGATGTGTGCCCGGTTGATAATATGGGCTTGCCGTCTTTTTTATGGGATTATAAGAATTTACTGGCCAAATGTGTATGTACCTGTATCCTGCCATCGCTTAAATGATCTCACAATCATTTGTATGTATATCTTCCTTAAGAATTGCAAAGTGGTGACACGGAACTGGCAACTGGTGGGGGTTGAGGGAGGCCTTTGTCCAGCTGTGGGACAGTACGCAGTTATAATTTACTAGTGACTCTGTGAGTAGACCTCGCGAGTCTGTCTTTATCTAATTACTATTAATCATTTAAATCGTCAAAATAGCACGAGAATCGGTTGAGAAATGCGACCTGTAAAGGAGAACAGTCAGATATCCGCCGGACATCCGGACATACGAACGAATTTTTGCCCAAGCTGAAACGAAGGCGCTTCGCGTTCGCTCGGTCAATTATGAAAATCTACATGAAGTTACGTGTTTAGTGTACTCCTCTTTCACGTCAGTTCAGTGCACTTATTCTAACTAATAAGATAAAATTTCATAACCTGAGTTAGAGCCAGTTTATGAAATGGCAAAGCTAAAATAAACACTGTATTGCAAACTTTACCAAATATTATATCTTAAGTTCTCAACAAGACAGTCTGTCAAACAAAGTTTTAACCCATTTATCTCATAAGTCAATGTTACTACAGAAAGTTACTGCGAATCCTCACCTCTTGGGATTACCTGTTGAGGTAGGATAAATATCTAGAAAATTTATTCAATTTGTAACCCAACGCGCCGCTAAATACGTCTGTTTTTTTTTTTGTAGAATTGTAACTTTTGGGTGCATTGAAAACAAAGACTTTGATGTTCATTTAATTTAATTTGTTAATATTATTTGAAAAGAAGATTTCTTTTATTGTTGAAAGGCTCGCATTTAATCACAATCACAACTGTCGAAGAAGGAGTACGCTTGGCTAGAAGATCACTTCGGAAAAGACCCCCTAGTTATCAGAAACTCAAACTCCAGCAGGTAATTTGACTCTTTAGCTATACATATGTGAGAGTATGTAGCAATAAGAAGTGTCTTAGAAATAATAAAAATGTATCTAATTCGAAAAAATCTCAACTAAAAAGTTATAAATAAAAAAAGTCATAAATAAAAATAAGTTGGGTTTTATGATTTAACTTTTTTTATTTATAACTTTTTAGTTAAGTTTTTTTCGAATTAGGTACATTTAAACATATAAATAATATATATTTGAAATCACCTCTTAAAACCCTTTATTTTGATACCCCGATGGGTTTGGAAGAAAAAAAAATAATTGGGCCCCCACAATATGGCGCCCAAAATCCGCCATTTTTCTACTGTCCAATTTTAATGTAGCCTATGACACTCGCAGGGTTAAGAAGAATCGATTGACGTACGAATCATCAAAATCAGCCAACGCATTTGGTCTCTGGAACGCCATATAGGAACAAACATACATACATACATACATACATACATACATACATACATATATACATACATGCATAGACTGATATACACATTACCCTCCTTCGGCAGTCGGGTAATTAGGAAAACATCTTAATTATTCATGTTACTAGATCACAACCACTAAGGGCTCTTTCACACAGAACAACCGTATTTCCAGGATCGTTTTAACGGATCCGTCCCTACTGGGCCAGTTCACACCAAATTTACAGTACCGTTTTATCGGTTCCGTCGCTACTGGGGGTAATGGCACGCCCCACGTGGCTTCGATCCGATAAAACGGATCAGTATTTTAATACTGTTGTGTGTGTGTGAACTCGGTCATACAACTACCTATGCCATTGCCGAATAAAAACGTATACGATAAAGCGAACTTGTAAAACGGATAGCTCAGCTACACATGACAGTATTTCAGATCCAGTAAAAACACGATCTGACAAAATGTACTGTCAGATCGTGTTTTTACTGGATCTGAAATACTGTCATGTGTTTGATGTCACTCACACAACTACATACGTCAGTGCCGAATAAAAACGTATACGATAAAGTGGACCTGTAAAACGGACCCTATCTTATCTTATGGAGGGGCCGAGAAGCAACTCTGACACTTCGACCCATTGGGATCTATTGTGGTCAAAACGGACCCTAACGAGCACTAACGCCATAACGAGAAATAAAGCAGTCTTACTTATCCCTTTCCGAAGTTTTGCGAAAAAATCGCATTAAAATCCAATTCCCACCGACCTTCTCAACGAATTAACCCTTAATAGGCAGCACTTGGCTGATAACACGATAAAAATAAAAAACCGCATTAATATAGACAGAAGTATCTCCATTATGAAGTTCTTTTCAAGATCATTTTATTGCAGTATTAAAGTGGTTATGGCTTTGGTCGTTAGGAAATATTCTGCGACTTATAGCTGGGATAATCAGATGAATTTTGATGTTTTTCTTATAACTGCTGAAGATATTTGTAATGCTACTTTCCTTAATTACTGTTCGCTAGTACCTATAGCTATTAATGAGTTAAAGGTATCATTTTGTAGGTTTATGGTTTTAGAACTTTATTATTCCTCATTAAGAATTAACAATAATTCACTTACTGAGAAACTAAATTTACATAGTATGTTTAATGTTTATGAGCGCACAAAAACGACGTTACAAGTAATTATATAATGATAAATAAGAGGGTAGTGATACAAAAAATAAGTAAATATCAACTACCAACCGAGCAAACACGGATCCAAAGTAAAAGTGGTAGTAATACTAGATGTGGCATGCATGGCGTACTGACTAATAGTGATCTTTTTTATGTTTTATTTTATTTTTGTTATTGACTCATTATATATGATTTAAGTTTTTTTTTAAAAGAAGGCATACTTTTCCCTTCTTTTATTTCCGTGGGTTGAATTGTTAACACCTTCAAATTCAGGTTTATAAGTAAATTATCGTCTTTGTATAGTAAATTCGTACTCGTTTTCCCAAATACGTATATGCTTTCAGTTTAACCATAACCATATTTAGCCCAGTAGAAGTGGTCCCTA
The DNA here is from genome assembly GCA_949775005.1 of Orthosia gothica. Lineage (NCBI taxonomy): Eukaryota > Metazoa > Arthropoda > Insecta > Lepidoptera > Noctuidae > Orthosia > Orthosia gothica. The sequence continues at coordinate 14,545,767 of OX459067.1, forward strand.
TGGTGTTTATAGTGCTGCGGTTGGGCTTAAATTGTAACCCATACAACACACTAAAAATGCAGAACTACTTCCACTGGGCTAATTATATATGCAGGTTAATATGTCTAGGTTGTTAAGGTATATTTGACCTTCACAATCTAGTTATCCCTAACACGATACTCCTAAGAAAAACTGGTTGTCAAAGTTTTGGATTGTACAAACGACTGTCAAAGATTTACGAATGACAGACGGAACCTGCTGCTTTATTATCAAACTAGCGGCGCCTCGCGGTTTCACCCACGTAGTTCCCGTTGCCGTAGGAATACAGGGATAAAAAGTAGCCTATGTCACCCGGGTATAGTGTTGCTTCCAAACGGTGAAAGAATTTTTGAAATCGGTCCACTAGTTTTTAAGTTTATTCGTTACATACAAAAATACAAATCTTCCCTCTTAATTATTTTATAAGTTTAGTATAGATATAGATAATATAGTAAGTCAATTCATCTCAAAAAGGAACGAACATTCTCTGTCACTCGTCTCACCACGCCAATGGCATCGTATTTAAATTTTTGCACAAAAGCATCTTCAATATTCGGCAGCCTGGTGTCGATTATCACTAAGAATCGCTTAGCGTTTGAGCCATTAGAAGCCCAATGAAAATAACCTGGATTTGCAAAATGGAAGCGGGTTTTAAACGTTTTGAATTCAAATAGGATTCTGATGCTACTTTAGTTTTTGACAAGAGTCTAGTGTAAGCTAAGGTTGTGAGACTGACGTAGTTCTTTCCGAAATCAATAACACATTATTAGACTCAACCAAACAAATGCGGTCAAAGAGTGTGACGAGGTCCGCAACTAGTCATTTGTGGACAAATAATATAAATAAACTCTACCCAAGGACAGCACAGTTTCTCGTATAATTCAAAACACCATAAAATATTTTTCTCATTTCAAAGTAAAACCCGGAAGAAATGTGATTAAGACGCACAATTTCCTCGAGAACTCTGGAGCCAAGTTTTTAATATTCACAAGTCAAGAACGGACGCCATGCTTTGATAAATGTTCTTCTATTTATTTAGTTATAGTTCTTAGTAACATTCCGTTTTACACTATAAGTGCATTAAAGTCGTCACAATCTAAGAAGTCCGTTGACGTTTCTAATTTTACATGCCACGATAACTTTCTACGTAAGAAATTGAAAAATCAAATTCATAATTCTAATTATATACTATATTACCAATACACTATAACAAAGAGTATCATTCGCAAGCATCAAGTTTAATTTATTATTATTATTATGTCCTTTATTCATTAAATTTCACATCTTGAACATTTTTAAATCTATATATATAAAAGAAAGTCGTGTTAGTTACTTCACTTATAACTCAAGAACGGCTGAATCGATTTAGCTGAAAATTGGCAGGGAGGTAGCTTAGAACCAGGAGAAGGACATAGGGTAGGGTAGGGTAGGGTAGGGTAGGGTAGGGTAGTGTAGGGTAGTGTAGGGTAGTGTAGTGTAGTGTAGGGTAGTGTAGTGTAGGGTAGGGTAGTGTAGGGTAGGGTAGTGTAGGGTAGTGTAGGGTCGGGTAGGGTAGGGTAGTGTAGGGTAGGGTAGTGTAGGGTAGCGTAGGGTAGTGTAGGGTAGCGTAGGGTAGTGTAGGGTCGGGTAGGTTAGGGTAGGGTAGGGTAGGGTAGTGTAGGGTAGGGTAGGGTAGAGTAGGGTAGGGTAGTGTAGGGTAGGGTAGGGTAGGGTAGGGTAGGGTAGTGTAGGGTCGGGTAGGGTAGTGTAGGGTAGGGTAGGGTAGGGTAGTGTAGGGTAGGGTAGGGTAGTGTAGGGTCGGGTAGGGTAGGGTAGTGTAGGGTCGGGTAGGTAGGGTAGATAAATGTTTGGTCTTTTTATGGCAAAACAAAGTTTGCTGGGTCAGCTAGTATTTTATAAAATAAATTAAAAAACAAAAACTTTTAAAAATATAGAAGATAGAGGCCTACCAGTATCGGGAACAGGGTCCAAGCTACCGGCGGTCAGGGCTCCAGAGAGAGGAACCTCCTAACAATACGAGCCGTGTCCAGCAATACTGCTTTCTGGATCAGGCCCTTGATCCAGCCGCCTAACGAGAGCCTCCTAAGATGTTGGTCGAGGCTCGTGGCTATTAAGCCATTGGCCGACACGACAATTATTATTATTATAAAGTATTTTTATAGCTGCCAAAACGGGCCTTTTATTATTTGACAACTTTAATTTTTATTATTTAATACTCGTTTGTGTTTAAATATTTTATCATTTGTGGAAAGAAAACTAACTTACAATCCAAGTTTAAATGTGTTTACAGCCATACTTGTTGTGTGAGTACAAAAAAGTACTCTGTGGTGAGTACCTACTTACTAATATAAGAATAAGTACGGTAGGCAACAAACTTATAAATATTTGTGTGAGCGACTGCTGCATCTGTCGAATAAATGATTTTGAACGTATGTTAAGATATATTGGACAACTTTAATTTTTATTATTTAATACTCGTTTGTGTTTAAATATTTTATCATTTGTGGAAAGAAAACTAACTTACAATCCAAGTTTAAATGTGTTTACAGCCATACTTGTGGTGTGAGTACAAAAAAGTACTCTGTGGTGAGTACCTACTTACTAATATAAGAATAAGTACGGTAGGCAACTAACTTATAAATATTTGTGTGAGCGACTGCTGCATCTGTCGAATAAATGATTTTGAACGTACGTTAAGATATTATTCTTTTAACACCCTCCTTTGGATTGAACAATACTTATGTTATAAACTAACACTGTCTGTTACAGATAGACCTTGAGAAGGATAAAGGATACTTTTTATCCCAGGAGTACCTTACTTCCTCATCCTAATTCCTGCATCCAATAGAAGACAGAATATATTTGGTTAAAATATCAAGCCTAGACATTAATGTCCTCGAAACAGCGTAGCTTATTTTCGAAAAGCTTACGAATATAGTTACTAAGTAAAATATTTACAAGCTTAAACTCCCCAAAATAACCTTAATTACTGCAATTAAAGCAAGTTTAATTAGCTGCAATTTCCAGCATTTATCCTACAGTACAAATAGCGCATATAAAATGACCCAATTTCTGGTTCAGCGCGCAATGAAATAAGCATTTTGCTTCTGCCCGTGTCGAGTTTCGTGCTCAAAAAGGATAAACGGTTTGGTCATATTTTTCGAACAAATTGTATAATTAGAAGGAAATAATGATGTGCCAATGAATAATGACATGACATGATGAGCTGTGTAGAATTTAGAAGACCCTAAGGGTTTGATACAGGAGATTAGATCTTGGTCTTGTGGAGATTGTAGAAAAATCTAATTTTAGCTGAAACTTTCAAAAGTCTGTTCTAATTTTGATTTATTTATTGTACTGTTGTAACCCCTTTGGACCCTTGGTAGTTTATATTGGCATTTGTACTAGTCAATAATAAATTTAAAAATCTTGTCATTTAAATATTTTACGTAGCTAATTGCAGTCAGCATGAATTTCTCAGAATTGGGTTATACGTCCAACTACGTAGATATCTCCATGCCAACATAGGAGATAGCTTACAAAAATAATATTAGGACTATTATACTATTTACTTGCATGAACGTTTACTGGCTTAAATCTTATATCAACTTATGTATCTTCAACCCAAGATTTATACCAAAATAACCAACTTATTTAAAATAAGCAACAGAAGAAATAAAACCCTGTAGATTTCATTACAAAGAAGCGTCTTATTCTAAGTCGTATTAACCCTAGTCCCTTCAATTTAAAGAAACGTATAAACCGCAGTAGAAAGAAGCGAATTAGAAACCTAATCCAACAACAGAGATCTAGAAAGTTGGCTAACTTACTCGGATTGGTTCAAGTTAGATTAGAAAATTTATAGGATTAAATAATGAATAAGTACAAAAAATAAAATCCGACTACTGAAAAAACACGCTCTAAAAAGTATGAAACAAGAAAATATTCTCATCTGAAAATGTTATATACAAACTATTAGACATGTATCAGGTATTAAATAAATTTATTTAATTAATTTTAACTTGATTTGATTTGTGATCCGATTAAATTTTTATTTTATTGTTTTTGATTGTTTTTTTTTTGTTTTTTGATATTGGTTTCATTTTACTTTTTTATAGATTTTAAGTATTTTACTAGTGAATATGTGCACGTAAGATTTACATCTAGTAGATGTCAATCAGACTTTCTATTAGACTTTTTTATTGTTCGTGTGATTGTACATCAGTTTTGTGAAATACAATAAAAAAAATAAAAAAAACAACTTACATGTAATAAATATTTTATTGTATTTCATACATATTCATAGAGGTGTTCAGAGGATAAAGTAGCGTCATATTCAATTTTGAATGACGTCACATAGCCTATAACCAGCGAACAAACAAGACGCTTCCAAAGACACCTCATTTGTTAAATTATGATAAGTAGTTTAGAAGTTATTAGGGAACAGATTAACATTCAAACATACATAGATACATACACACATACTGCTCATAAACATAACCCTGCGTTTGGCTAGAGATGATGTACCTAACGATTCGGGGATATAATTGTTAGGTTAATAATGTTTACTCGAGTTATTTTTCATGTTGGTTTCACTTATATAAGTGCATAATTATTATTTTTTGGAATTGAACATAAAAATTGTATGTTCTTGTTTAATCAACTCTCCTAAGTACAAAATTATGGAATATTGGGCTCTTAATTCAAATTTCAAAGATTATTTGAACGGATCATTTAAAATTGATGCCAATAGATGGCGCATTTTTTAATTTCTGAGGCAGTCCACTCGATTGTTAAAATTTGCATTGTAACACATTTTGGTGCAAAGAAACTGTAAATACGTGCAAAAGAAATCTATAAAACGGACCTTCACTGTATTTAAAGTTAAAAATATTCTCGAACCTAGTAAACCCTTTTACTTGCAAGTCGCTGCTAACACCATCTATCTTTCACCGTGAAACAGAACCGAACGCGTTCGATGTACAAAACAATATCAGACTAATCAGACGAAAAACGCTAGTTACGTCAGCACGGCTTCTTTGTATGGGATGAGGCATCTGTATGCTAGTATTATATTATCTGTGCTTATACAAACAAGAATTTGTGGCATTAGGACTAAACATGTCACACCCTTACTCACTTGATATTTAGAAATCAAAATGAAAAGATTATATCTAAATATTGTTACACAATCTGTATTTTATTGAAACAATCCTGCACTGATCCTGAAGTATGAAACTATTCATAATATGAATAATTTTCTATAAGAAATAAAGAACTATTGGATTTTTGACATATGCGTACAAGTATCTAAGAAATCTAATAATATTTGTAATTGATTGCTCAAGAAATCTTGTGAATGACAGTTCAAGAACAAATAATTTGAAAACCTTTCCACGTAAAGGCTTTTAACCTCCATCAAAACAAAACTTATTCCCTGTATCTATATCATCATCAATATTATAACGAGCAAAGATTTATTTTTTGTTTTTTTGTTTGTACCGAATAGGCTCCGAAACTACTAGGCCGATTTAAAAAATTCTTTCGCGAATAGAAAGCTGCATTATTCCTGAAAGACATAGGCTATTTTTTAATCCCAAAAACGGGTCCTGTGGGGTGGCCCACGAGAGCAAAGCCGCAGAGAACAGCTAGTTATAACTAAAATTCATAAGAGCTACTAAGTTTACTGAGAGATGACTCAAATGCAAAAAATAACATGTTTACAAAAGTTAGTTGCTAAAACTTTACTATTCGCTGAAAATTAATTGAAGGACGCATACAGCTAATGCAGACTAACGCTAAGTAACAAGTTGCTACTCTGCTATATTTAAATTTGTAGCAAAATGTAGTAGGGTATATATCTGCCACATCTATAGTTTATTTATATACACAAATAAATTGTATTGTCTGTTTCTAATGTCAAAATAAAAACTTTTACTAAATGCGGCAGTATGTATTAACTTAAAATAAATGTTAGGACTTAAATTAAACTGCGTGTGGTCCGTAACTATGTTTATTAGTGAAGACTTACATGGCTTTCAGCGAGCAAACAACAAAATAGGAGTTAACGCAACCAGCCACACCGGCCATTACCACAGGAAGCATAAGAACGACTTGTGTTGCCATACATTATTAAATGTTACCATAAAATACTTTATTACGGACATTCATTATACACAATACCCCCCCTTAATAAAATATTTTATCCCTACTAAAACCCTAACTCTTACAACACTCGCTACATATAGTATGTACCTGCCTATTACATAGCACAACTGAAAATTCCAACACTAGTAACATGAGTTTAAGTAATGACAATCAAACAATACTAATTAAACAATTTATCCCTTAATTTCTTAAATTGTACCCCACCCAATGGCTTTGTAAACATATCCCCAAGTTGATCACTTGTACAAAAGATAAAGTAAATTAATAACTCCAGCAGTCAACTTCTCCTTAACAAAACTCTGCTTAATTTCTAAATGTTTTACTCTACAATTACCAGCCATATGAGCTATCTTCATTGCGGACTGATTGTCCTCATACATAGTAATAGGCCCCACAGAAAAACCAAAAGTTAACAATAATTGTTGAAGCCAACAGGCCTCACTTGTGGCATGACATAAGGCAACATACTCTGCCTCAGTTGATGACAGTGCAACAGATTGTTGTTTCCTTGTGAACCAAATAACTGAACAGCCAAAAACCTTGAAACAACAGCCTGTTGTTGACCTACGGTCATCACTACCCCCCCAGTCACTATCAACAAAACCCTCTACATTATTACTATTATCTCTACAGTAAGTTAAACACATATCCAAAGTCCCTTTTACATATCTTAATACATTTAACAATAACTTATACAACAACTTACTTGCCTTTGCCTGATATCTACTTAATATAGTAACAACAGCACATAAGTCTGGTCTTGACCCTGATACTGCATACATTAAGTTTCCAATAAGTTTTCTACAATTAAGCTCTAATTCTTTACTTTCTGACTTTTCTCTTTTTAACACATCAAACTTGAAGTTTTTGTCTATAGGTAAAGATAACTGTTTACAATCAGACATCCCATATAACTTTAATAAACTTTCTAAATATTCCCTTTGACTTATAGTTGTAAATCCCTTATTTAAATCCTGATTTACCTCTATACCTAAGAACTTATGAATTTGCCCCATATCTTTCATTTTAAATGTATTCAACAACTTATTTCTTAACAGTTTTAAACTATCTTGACAATCCCCAAAATAAATTATATCATCAACATATACTAATAAAAATGTCCTCTTATTACCTTCACACTTAGTATATAGACAACTGTCTTTCTCAGACTTCTTAAAACCCATTGACAACATAACCTTATCAAAAGTAGAATTCCAATATTTTGGAGACCTTTTAAGCCCATAGATTGACTTATTAAGCTTGCAATATGGTTTTAAATTAACACCCTCTGGTAACTTTAAATAAACCTCCTCATTAATCTCACTATTGAGAAATGCACTACATACATCCATTTGACCTACTTGCAAATTTAACTTGGTAGCAACAGCTATGAAAACTCTAAGTGTATTTAATTTTGCCACAGGTGCATACAAATCATAAATATCATCACAACTTTGTTCAAAGCCCCTTGCAACTAACCTAGCTTTAAACTTACTCTCACTGCCTTCCCCTTTCTTTTCCTTGAAAACCCATTTAGTACTCACAACTTCCTTCCCTTCTGGTACCTCAGATAATAAAGACCAAGTATTATTTTCTATCAGCTGTTGGAGCTCTAGGTCAATGGCCTCTTGCCATTTACCTGCCTTTTCCAAGCTCATTGCTTCCTTATAACTTCGAGGTTCATTTTCTAATGCAATCATACCATAATCACTAGCATACTTTTTAGGTATTCTAACTTCTCTTCCACTCCTTGTTTTCTTTACATTATTTATCTCAAAATTACTTTCTTCATCAGTCAAAAACTCCTCAGATTCGACTGATTCCTGGTTAGAGGACTCCCTTCTTTCACATAATTCTGTAACACTAGTGTCCCTCACTACAGTTTCTTCCTGACAGATATCAGATTTCTCCTGCATATCTAACATAACAACATCTTCCTGTATCATGTTATCCACAATCTCCATTCTTTCACAGCTATTCTTTTCATACTTATCAACAAACACAACATCCCGCTTAACAAATACCCCTTTTCTCTCTGGATAATACACTCTGAAACCCTTTGAACCCTCATAACCTACAAATATACCTTTCTCACCTTTTGGGTCCCACTTAAGCCGCTTTTGCTTAGGAATGTGTACAAACACATCAGTACCAAATGTATGTGATAACTCCCTTATATCATGGTCAACACCTTCCCACACCTGGGAGGGGGTTTTACCTACCAACCTACTTTTACTTGTTCTATTAAGAACATATACTGCCATATTAATAGCTTCTGCCCACAGTTCTTTGCCCAGACCCTTTGCCCCTAACATTGACCGTGCAGCCTCCACTAATGTTCTCATGTCACGCTCAGCCTTACCATTTTGTTCTGGCTTGTATGGCACAGTTGTCTGATGTTCAATACCATAACTATCTAAAAGCTGCTTTACACTTTCATTCACAAACTCTTTCCCATTATCAGTACGGAACACTTTCATCACTTGTTCAGTTTGATTTTGAGAACATGTTATGTACTTTTTTAATTTACTTATAACATCACTTTTACATTTTAAAAAGAAGACCTGCCTATAATTAGAAAAATCATCTTTAATTAATAGAAAATACTTAGACCTTCCCACAGATTCAACCTCCATCGGCCCACAGACATCTGCATGAACCAACTGTAAAACCCTTGTTGTATGCAATTCACTCTCCTTGAAAGGCAACCTGTGTATTTTACCTTCTAAACATGCTGTACATGGCTTATATTCAGGATGGAACTGTATACCTCGTTCATTTAACACATTTTTGACATAATCTATTCCCTGATGACATAACCTCTCATGCCATTCATTCAATGACAACACAGCTGCTACCTTATGTTCAAAAATAAAATCCATGACATACAATGGACCTTCACGATGCCCTGTTGCACATAGTTTATTGTCCTTTTCCAAAAGACATGAATCCAACTTCATCCTAACTGTATATCCCTTTCGAACAACACATGGTAACGAAAACAAATTAACTTTCAAACCTGGTACATGTAATACATTACTCAATGTGGATACCCTGTATGATTTCCCAACTAATGCTTTTAATTGAATCTCCCCAATACCTACAACTGGTAATTTTCGCCCATCCCCAACAATAACAAACTTATTACCCTCTGAAACTTTATTATAGTTTATAAAAATATTTCTCTCAAATGTCATATGTTCACTTGCTCCAATGTCAGCTCACCAACTATTGTTATTTTTATTCATTTCGTTCAGAAATAATGCATTTACAATGAATGCATTACCATTACCCTTACTGTGCATAACATTACCTTTACGTTTAGGGCATTCCCTTTTAAAGTGACCTATTTGATTACATATGAAACATTTCTTTTCATTACTAACTTTACTATTATTGTTGTTACAATTTTTACTAATATGTCCTGGATGACCACATTTAAAGCATTTAAAATTACTTTTTCTTGTACCTGAAACCATAGCCACATCTTCTAGGCAATCACTGCTGCTCCTAGACTTCATTCTGTCTTCCTCCACCAGAAGGCGACCAACAAGCTCATCGTACAACTGCTTTGCAGGATCCACCGACTCCCACGCTGAAATGAAGTGCTTGTACTTGTCCGGCAGAGCCATCAGCACCTTTGTAACTATAAACTTCTCTGAGACACCTTCTCCAGCATCCTTGAGCTGACTGGTCATCTCCTGTATTTGAGCCAGGAATGTTGACATGTTACCTTCATCAAACTTAAAATTGAAGAAGCGCTGCTGCAACATGTGTATACTTGTACTTGTCTTCTGCTCGTAAACGCTGTGTAGCTTGCTCCACATACCCGAAGCCGTCTCACATGTCAAGATGTGCAGCATAGCACCCTCACTGAGCCTCGTGACTATAAGACTCTGAGCTTTTGCATCCTTTTTGCTCCACTCTTCACGGTTTGCCTCAGATTTCACTTCGGTACCATTAACAACCGAAAATACTTCCATGCTCCTCATCAGAACTGACACCTGGAACTTCCACAAGTTCCAATTTCGCTGACCCTCCAACTTGATGACCCCCGTGGTTGTGTTCCCTAGTTGATCCATGACCCGAAATCAACAAAACTTTACCGCTCGACAACACCAACGCCTGATCAGTGACTGCACCCGCCACCAACACCTCAGAACGCCTTGTCCGACGCCGCCGCCACCGATAACCTCACAAACCACGCCGCCTCGTGTTACGCGTCTTCACCTAGAACAGAGTTATGACCTTATCTGGGCCCATAACCTGTTAGGACTTAAATTAAACTGCGTGTGGTCCGTAACTATGTTTATTAGTGAAGACTTACATGGCTTTCAGCGAGCAAACAACAAAATAGAAGTTAACGCAACCAGCCACACCGGCCATTACCACAGGAAGCATAAGAACGACTTGTGTTGCCATACATTATTAAATGTTACCATAAAATACTTTATTACGGACATTCATTATACACAATAATAAAAATAAAGTTTTTTCTGTCTCTTTGTGTTTTAAGATTGTCTCAGATTACATTTTTGTTGTAAACAATTTCTAAATGCTTTATTCAAATATCTATCTAAACTAAACTTCGCGTTACCCAAGGTCTAGCTTTTACCTTGGTCGGAGGATAAGTATTGCCATACAACGTGGTAATGCTGCCAGTTTTTAGCACACTACCAGTGGACAATGATGTGAAGGAGTTTTTTGACGCCATATTTTATTTTAGTTTATTTTAGGGCTTAGTTAGTTAATAGTTTTTTATTTAATTGTATTTGCATGTAGTTATAGTATTTTATAAACTGTATATATTTTTATCTATGTTAATAGAATAATTTTTTTTTGCAAAAAAATACTACCGACTTCCAAATGAAAAAATACAAAGTGAAAAATAACTTAATTTTTTAAGTCGGTGTCCATATCCCAAAAAATGGTACCTACGAAAGACACCGACTTAAAAAATTAAGTTATTTTTCACTTTGTAGTTTTTCATTTGGAAGTCGGTAGTATTTTTTTGCAAAAAAAATTTATTCGTCATCGTCAAGTTTTTATTTTTCCCTTTTTAGTTTAATAATATTAGTTTATATTATATATATTATAATAAATAGGCAAGTTGTTTAGTAATGTCCCTATAACGCCGAATAGATTACTCGAATAACATGAAACTTGAACATAACCGGTGAAATGAGAGATCTGTGTACCCCTTGAGAGCGTTCTGGCGTGATGTTATGTTATGAAATATATAAACAATAAACAGACATGCGATTGCAAGAATCCCGAGAAATTTGCTGTTATTTATTAAAGAGTTCTGTTGTATATCTCCGAAGTTCTTCATCAGACCTTCACCAAATTAAAATGGGACCAATTTCGAAACATACCCTTTCAAACAAAAAAATAATTTTTAAAATCGGTTTACAATTGACGGAGATATCGGTGAACATAAAAAAAAACAAACATAAAGTCGAACATAGAACCTCCTCCTTTTTGGAAAGTCGGTTTAAAATGGATATTGTGTTACAATATCCATTTAGTACTACGGTCCATCAGTAAAATCATGTTCCTTCTGCCTTCGTTTCATCAGTATCCATCTCATTTATTAAAAAAACGCTTCGAGGCCGAAAAATATTTACTAGTTTCCAGGAAGGTAATATTATTAGGTGTTATACTTTTATTTTTTATTCTGGCGCGTTTCGGCGCTTATCGCCTGTATAATCAGATTATTCGCTTGGATGCCGCGGTTTCGTTGTTATTGTTTTTGTTAAGGTAGATAGAGAAGCGTTGGAGATCTTTTAAAGTACTTCTAAGGTATGAATTAAGCCTTTCTTATTAGATTTAAAAGTTGTTGAGCCACTTGGGAACAATTTAATCTTGTTTTCAGTTTGATTAATTTTGCATACACAAAACGAAGCCGCTGTTTGCGTTTTACTTGGTCATTCCTATTTCCAGGTGTTTAATCTAAATGGTAGCGGTTCCTCACAAAATCATTATTATAACAATATAAAATTTATCTTAATTATGGTTAGTGAAGAAAAACTTCAACGTATACATAGGAGTGTTTACGTTGAAAACGAAACACGAAACGAAACGAAAGAAACTTAATTGTAATCATTACTTTCAAAGATCTTATCAAAGAATATCAAAACTTAATCAACTAAGAATAATTCACCTTTCCAACGAATTTTCTTAAGGAAAATCTTTATCTTTAAGTCACTTCTGCAAAATTTGTTCGGTTTTTAGGGTTCCGTAGCCAAATGGCAAAATACGGAACCCTTATAGATTCGTCATGACTGTCTGTCTGTCCGTCCGTATGTTTTCCGAAACTATAATAACTATGCTGGTGAAACTTGGTAAGTAGATGTATTCTGTGAACCGCAATAAGATTTTCATACAAAAATGGAAAAAAAAACAATAATGTTTGGGGGTTCCCATACTTGAAAATGAAACTAAAAAAAAAAAACATCTAACCCATACGTGTGGGGTATCTATGAAGTTTCTAATATATTTTTTTTCTAAACTGAACATTTAGCGCGAGAGACACTTCCAAAGTGGTAAAATGTGTGTCTCCCCCCTGTAACTTCTAAAATAAGAGAATGATAAAACTAAAAAATATATATTATGTACATTACCATGTAAACTTCCAACGAAACTTGGTTTGAACAAGATCTAGTAAGTAGTTTTTTTTTAATACGTCATAAATCGTAAACCGCAATTTACCAAGTACGGAACCCTTCGTGCGCGAGTCCGACTCGCACTTGGCCGGTTTTTTTTTTACTTTTAGGAAAAATTCTCGTTAATTTCATTCCCACTTAACTTTGGATTAATTTATTAATCCTTTTCTTTATCTTGAAACTTGTTAGAGCAATGTGACGAATCAATGAGATTATAACATCAATCACTTTCTGCAGTTTCAAACTGTAATTAGTTCCATGGAAGTTTGACAACAATTTGGCTCATAATTTTGTTGAGCTGCTGTTGAAGATTAGTGAAATAATAGTACAGGGTGATAATATAACACGGGTTATTAATCAAACTTTAATGGAAACTTAACTTTTGTCATGGTGTAATCAGCAACTTAAATGATTTTGTATGTCTTGTATTTAATGGCTTATATGTAATTTGTGAAGAACCCTGGGTTGATTTGTATTTTGAAACAAACATAGCAAAATTAGCATGCCATTTTGTTGATAATACCTACTTACTCCTGTTTTAATTTTGATCGGCCATTGTTTCTGGTACAGGGCGTCATTTGACAGCCGTTACGGGACCATCTGTAACGTAACGTAAAGGGAATTTATCGCTTTTGAATGGAAGCCAGAAAAGCTGACACCAGCCTTGCCACGGGGCACCATGTTACTCAGTTACTGGGTTGTGGAGGTCAGATAGGCAGTCACTCCAAGAAAAATACTTGTACGTACTCAGCTAAATCTGGGTTAGCTGAAAGCCGACTCTAGCATAGTTTGGAAAAGACTGGGTCGATTGTTTTGTCATTTGACAAATGATAATGATAAATGATAAATGATTTTATTTCTGTAAGTTGGTTTGTACAAACGCTTTTACATGTCTAACATATTTTTTTTTAAAACTAGATGAGGTCGGCGTTTCCTATCTGACTACTCTGAGAAGAAAGGCCGAAACAAACTCAGAGGTCACAGTCCCTTTAAAGTCCTGACAAAATCTTGGTTCGATCATGTGAAGACCATGTAGACTGATGTCTGAAAAGGTCTTTTGAGGAAAGAACCAGCCAGATTGAGTGGACCTGTCCAGTCAGTGCACGCATTTGTCAATAACCGAGCAGCTCAACTCAGAATTTAAGGAGCTCAACGATTCGACGAACAATACCAAAGAAAGGACATTCGGGTAGGCCGCATAAACTACTCAAACTGCCAGACCATGATTAAAAACTAAGATAAATTAAAAAAAAAAAAATGATCCACATAGTCTTCACATTCACAATAATTAAAATAAAATAATATAATACTTTAAAAAGTAAATATTCTTGTCATTGCAAGTAAACAAAAAAAAAAAAAAAAACAAAATTCATGGTGCAAAATATTTAAACAAAAAAAAAACTAAATTAATTTAATTGGAGCAGCTCACTCCCAAGCCGTATTTTCTTGAGCCTTGTTGTAGGTATTACAAATTTGTGTTTGTTCCTAGTATTTATATTATGGATATCACTGTATTTTTTAAACAATTTTATATTTTTATGGGCATATAAAAGATTTTCATAAATATACTGAGAAGGCACAGTCATTACATTAATCTCCTTAAATTTCTCTCTGAGAGAGTGTCTCGGGCTTAATTTATAAATTGATCGAACAGCTCTTTTCTGCAAAACAAAGATAGTCTGGATGTCGGCGGCATTTCCCCACAACAGAATACCGTACGACATTACATTATGAAAATAGCTAAAGTATACTAAACGGGCTGTCTCTATGTCCGTTAAATTACGAATTTTTCTAACAGCATATGCTGCGGAGCTTAGCTTCTTTGACAATTTATCTATATGTGAGCCCCACTGAAGCTTAGCATCCAAAGTTAAACCTAAGAATACTGTGCTATTTTCAGGATTCAATTCTTCGCCCTTTATCAGCACGTCAGTTTTCACCTGCCTAACGTGAGGTAGGGTAAACTTAATGCATTTCGTTTTTTTTTCATTAAGAAGTAAATTGTTAACATTGAACCAGTGAACTACTTTTGAGATCGCGCTATTTACATCGTCAGTAACCAGCTGCTGACGTTTAAGTTTAAACAAAAGTGAAGTATCATCCGCAAACAACACTATATTATGGTTATCCTTTATGAGGTAAGGCAAATCATTAATATAAATAAGAAACAAGAAAGGACCAAGAATCGAGCCCTGCGGGACTCCCATTGCTACTATAGATCCAGGAGATCTTTTTCCATTAACGTCAACGCTCTGAATCCTATTACTCAAGTATGAAGTAAGAAGATCCAGAGCGCTGTTCCGGATCCCGTAGTGGCGGAGTTTCCTGATTAGGGTTTCATGAAGAACACAATCAAATGCCTTGGACAAATCACAAAAGATGCCCAAGGCATCGCACTTATCCTCCCATGCATTATAAATATGTCCCAAAAGCTCAACACCGGCGTAGTTGAACGACCCCTTGTAAAACCGAACTGTTTGCTATGTAATAATTTATGTTTATTAAAAAATCTGGCACTAAATTTCTCAATCAAAGATCTGATTAAGTGCCTTTTCATACGCTCCGGTTGCCGGATATCCGGGGGTGAAGTGTATAGCCATGTACGTTAGCTTTCACATTTATTTTTATTTCATATTACATGGCTATACACTGCGTCGCCGGGTACCCGGCAACCGCGACGTATGAGAAAGAGAATCTTCTAAAACTACATACATAAATAAACTCAAGCCTTTTTCCCATGGGGGTAGGCAGAAACTACAGAACGCCACCTGCTACGATACTTTTTTTTGTTTCATACACATTCATACATCTAGTCATATACACACGCCGATTATGGGTACTGCGCACTTGGCCTTTCTGAAGAACATCAGCTATAAGGTCTATGTATATCTTTCTAGGGCGTCCCCTCCCGGCGTTTCCATTCACGTCTGCTTTGTAAATACATTTCGTGAGTCGCCTTTCATTCATCCTCTCAACATGGCCAAACCATCTTAACATACTCTTTTCAATTTTAGTAACTACATCTTCTATAAAACTACAACGTTGTCTTATTAGCTCAGTTCTCAATCTATCATTTAAAGTTACACTACACATACTCCGCAAGGAGCGCTTCTAAAACTACAATAATATTAATCCACTTAAAAATAAAACATTCCTAAAACAACTCCTTGCACTTCAACATACACATTCAGCTCACAAATAATCAGCCGACCTTGAACGAAACCTGCCAGTTATTACTCGTTCACACATGATGTCGTTCACTCAAGGAACTCACTCAATTATAAACTAATCGAGCGCCTGCGACTGAGAAACTGAGTAATTGAACGATTGAATGATCTAGTTAACTGCTGCAGTAGAGTCAAAGTTGTTTATGAAATTAGATTTCTTGTGAAGGTTAAATCTTTGAGAAAACTTTATTGGTTCAATTTATTATCATGAAATTAAATAAGTAGAAGCGCAGCCATTTGCAACTACTTAGCACAATTTGTTTTTGTTTCTATAAATGTTATTCAAATCGAGCTGAGAATTGTAATTTTACGAAATACATGACTGTCTCCACAACCGCCTTCGTTCCGTCCTCGCCGCCGAGACCCATCGCGACATCCACGTCAAGCCCATCCCGACCTTAGGGTCGAGCCAGCCCGCGCAATGCTGAGCTGAAGTTTAAAAAAAAAAAAAACAAAAAAAAAGACCCGACTGCATAAGAAGCGAATGAAATAGACGTAAACAAGAATAAAATCATGCTGTGCAGTTGGGGGATACATATTCGCGAGCTCGCTTACCTAAACCACAAAACATCACTACTCCCTGTGGCTTTAGCTGGGTTAAATCAAAGGTACCACAAGCTCTCTAGCAATAATATTTATGGTCTTTTTTCAACTGATCCTATAAAGTTACAAGCTTTTAAGAAGAATGCTCATATAGCTCATACTTAGTAGGAGTAATTCAGGTCCTGGTCAATTTGTTAGTATCACGTGTCTTGAAAACTATAGTCATTTAAATGGTTTCTAGGTTTTAATTTAGCAGATCACTTTACTTCCAAGGACCAAATACGTCCCCTAGCACTAATCGTTTTAGTACTAAAGTCATCGTAACCGAGTGCCTTCCTATTAAGGTTGTGACGTTTATTTCATTTTGATTTTGTTTGAATCTATGTTTTGATTTTTATTGGGCTTTTATTCAAATTTTGATTGTGATTTTATTTTAGTTTTGATTGTGATTTTATTTTAATTTTGATTGTGATTATTTTTTTAATTATTGTTGTGATTATATTTTTATTTTGATTGTGATAATATTTTAATTTTTAATTGGTTTTAATTTTGATTTGATTTAATTTTCATTTTGATTGGAATTTTATATTTAATTCTTTTAATTTAATTTAATTTAATTTTTACAGTTATTATTTTTATTTCTTTTTTATTCTGATTTTAATTCTCATATCTTCAAAATTGTATGCTGTTAGGTACTTGTTGTAATAATACGTTTTAGAAGAGCGAAGTTTTCTACTACAGGCTATTTTTGCCTAAAAGAGCACTTCAATTACCAGATGTTTGTACATACTTATGAAGGAATAATAAATTATTTGTATTTGACGTCGCGACAAAGTAAGCTACGCCGTAGCTATTAGCTACGCAACCCACTGCTACGAATCGGTGCTACGTCAGCTACGCCGTAGCTATTTGCTACGCAATTCCTTACTACAAATCGACCGTCCCAAATATTATTTAATTGAATCTATTCTTACTTTTTTGTAAATCGAACTAGTATTTTGTCGTAATTTAGTAAGAGTAAATAAATATAAAAGTAAATGGTGAACTATATTTGCCACAGTAACCAAATATACATTTTTTTCGTTTTTGAAAAGTTATTTTTTAACGTCAATGCAATCCACCTGTGTACATGACGTTTATATAAATAATCGTAAAAAAATAAGAGAGATTAGCAACTGCAGTTTAAATATACAAAACTATAATAGTCTACTTCATTAATAGAGATATTAAATTCCAGTTATAATTGAATTTACTCAAAGCCAATGTTAGCCCACTAATAGGCTATTAACTAATAATGTGTTTCCACCACATGCCGTTTTGAATGGTGCGACTGGGCTTTAACTCTATTGAGTATTTGCAAAGTGCATGTAAACGTATATACGTATACACATTTTTGTAGTTTAACGTCATACAGGCAACTATGGTATAACTATGGTATGAAGTTAAACTACAAAAATGCGTATACGTATATGCATAAAAAATGTTATTGAAACTATCACCCGCACCATGCTACAGCGCAAAGAGTGCAACAGGTTTTCGTTAACTATTATTTTTTCTTAATTTCGTGTGAAGGCTGTGTAGTGTGTGAATCTCTCATAAACATAATCAGCCTATAACGTTTTCATTGCTGCGCCATGCCTATTCCAGCCCAGTCATACAACATTCCAGCCCAGTCGGGATTTGTATATGTCTTTGAATTTTCAGTTACTTCACGATGCTTACCTTCATCCCTTGCGTAATGCGCCTCAACGACCTACAACTTGTAACTGAAGGCCGTAACCACTGGACCATCACGGCCGCTCCTAATACTTACCATTATTATTATTATTTTTCATACCGATTTTCAATCTGGCTGGCTCTTTCCTCAAAAAACCATCTCAGACATCAATCTACATAGTCTTCACAAGATTTAACCAAGACTTTGTCTAGACTTTAAGAGAGACTGTTACCTCTGAGTGTGTTTCGGCCTTTCTTCACAGTGTATTCAGATAGGAAACACGGCCCTCATCTAGTTTTAAAAAATATGATCGACATGTAAACATGTTCGTACAAACCAACTTACAGAAATAAAATCATTTATAATATGAGAATGAGTGAGTGAGTGTGAGTGTTATGTTTTATTTAACAGTTGGCAATAAATGTTTCCATTCGTTCTTTAAACTGGTATTCATAGGTATAGCCAACCACACAACAGTGAAGATCATTTGACATTGACAGCACCTTTATGTGGTAGTAGTCAGGCTGATTTTCGTAGAGCAAGAGTTACAAACTGACGTGCGGTTGCCTGTGCTTGCTCAGTAAAGCAATAACAGAATAATAGTTAACAAGTTCTCAGTTTATGTCAAAGTTAAACTTGTCTTGGTTATGTAACTTAGTGCATAGAACTTACACACTAGGTATGGAAGTTATTTAAAAACCGTCTTATGTCATAAATGTAGTGTTTCCTTACAAACTTAGTTATTTGTAGCTTAGTTCTGTAGTCAATATATTAAGTACATAATCTTAAGAGGAATTGCGATCGCAGTGATGATGTAATAGTAGATTAGTAGCCAAGGGCTGTAAGGCATCAATTGCAGCCCGAGATATTTAGGCGCCCGCTACACCAGAGCTAACTATTCTGCTTTACATCTCGATTGTGAGGTAAGTAGAAAAAAACTGGCATTACAAGAATAAAACATTAAAAAAGATATTTTTTTTCCAAGAACGAAATTGAGCTGCGCCGTTCGATATTTAAAATTGATGACTATTATACTCACACGAAGACAAGGCTGAATAGCAAAGCGACCTCTTTGGTCATTGGGCTGAATGCATGATGTCTATTGCCAGTATGATGGTTAGATGTACGCGAACTTTTTGAAAGAACGAAGTGTTTTTTTAAATTACTTACCTCCCTAGGGCTTTTCTAGCTACATTATTACCCTAGAGCGCTAATTAGTCACCTACAAGCCCCATTTGGAGGTAATAAGAACCTACTTACCGAACATGAGAGATGTAAATATTATTTTCACTATCACCAGTATCAACAACCCTCCTACATGACCTAAATCGCAATAGCGTGTTATCAAAACTTCCAATAGAAACTTCAATCATCGCAGTAAAGAACTTTCGCGACAACGTACGTCAAAATGTTAAAGCTTCGCAGTAACATACATCGCAGTAAATAATTTTCGCAACATCGTACGTCGCAATAGTAAGCTTTCGCAGTAACGTTCATCGCGGTAATGAACTTTCGCAACAATGAACATCGCGATGGTAAACTTTCGCAGTAAAGTATATCACGGTAACGAACTTCGCAACAAAGATTACACTCTAAAAATTCAGAATTCGATGTTTGGCTCTCACCTATTTCCTCCTCCAATATTGAAATAATTTAAAAGATATTCCATGAATTGAAATTAATTACAAAAAATCGCCAACTCGCATTGAGCAATCATGATGATTGATCATCATCATGCTCGTGCCTTGTCTGTTTAAGAAGAAGCCAGTGCTCCACACGTGGGACATTAACAGGCTGATATTATTACTACTTACTATTTGTTGGAGAAGGAGCTTGTGGCTAAATAATTACAGCTGCACGAGTCGATCATCAAGGTTAAGCAACGCTTCACGAGATCGGTCCGTGGATGGGTGACCATTTTCAACATTCCGAGTTTCCTCCGTGCCTCGGAAAGCACGTTAAGCCCGACTGTCATTTGAAGATCTTAGACAGTCGTTACGGGTAGTCAGAAGCTTGAGATCTGACACCAGTCTAGCCAAGGGGTACCGTGTTATCCAGTTACTGGGTTGTGGAGGTCAGATAGGCAGTCGCTCCATGTAAAACACTGGTACTCAGCTGAATCCGGTAAGACTGGAAGCCGACCCCAACATAGTTGGGAAAAGACTAGGCAGATTGATTGACTATTTGTAATAAGAAACTACTACCTAGTCGCAGAAAGTTTGCCGATGACGTCATGACGTCACTCTGACGTTCGACTCTAGTTATTGGTGCAAGAGGCAAACGCGGGGCTCCGCGCGGGTAGGTGGGAGAAACAGCCATTGGCAAACTTTCTGCGCCAGGCTTGTAAATATGAATGTTCATCATCATATTGTTCATAGCATGTACAGTTCTAGTTTCTGCCTACATCCATGGGAAAATAGGCATGATTTTATGTATGTAAGTGTGGCGATAATGATTAGAGCAGCGGAGACTGGTAGTCCAATGGTAATGGCCCCGGCTTACAAATTGTATGTCGTTCGTTTAATTCATCACCACTGTTCCCAAAACGGTGAAGTAAAAAGTCATAAAGAAATCTACCAACCCGAACCGTGCGTGGTTGATTATAACCCACTATTTTTCGCAGAAGGGAGACCTGTGTTCCAGCAGAGGAAATTAATTTTGAAATAAATAGGTGTATCTATCACTCAAACCAATATTATAAAGAAGAAACTATGTGAGTGTGTGTGTGTTTGTATGTTTGTTACTTCTGCACGCTCAATCAGCTGGCACAGAGATAGTTTTTTTAAATACATATTTGAGATTCTCGAGACCCAAGGGTCCTGGAACTTTGAAAGGAGTGCAGGGCCGAAGTCAACCTTCAGAGGCCTTGTTAGGCATGTAAGATGAAATGTGACAATTTATTATTATTATTCATTATATACTTTATTGTACACCATAAAAAAAACTTTTTTGCAAAAAAATACTACCGAATTCCAAATGAAAACTACAAAGTGAAAAATAACTTATTTTTTTCAGTCGGTGTCTTTCGTAGGTACCATTTTTTTGGGATATGGACACCGACTTAAAAATTAAGTTATTTTTCACTTTGTAGTTTTTCATTTGGAAGTCGGTAGTATTTTTTTGCAAAAAAGTTTTTTTATTTTTCTCTTTTTAGTTTAATTATATTAGTTTATATTATATTAAATAGACAAGTTGTTTAGTAAGGTCCCTATAACACCGAATAGATTACCCGAATAACATGAAACTTGAACATAACCGGTGAAATGAGAGATCTGTGTACCCCTTGAGAGCGTACTGGCGTGATGTTATGTTATGAAAAGGTATAAACAATAAACAGACATGCGATTGCAAGAATCCCGAGAGTTTTGCCGTTAATTATTGAAGAGTTCTGTTGTATATCTCCAAAGTTCTTCATCAGACCTTCACCAAATTAAAATGGGACCAATTTCGAAACATACTCTTTCAAACCAAAAAAGATTTTTTAAATCGGTTTACAATTGACGGAGATATCGGTGAACATACACAAAATAAAAAAACAAACATAAAGTCGAACATAGAACCTCCTCCTTTTTGGAAAGTCGGTTAAAAAAATACAGGAAATAGCACATAGAATACTTTTTATCAAGGGAATATGTACCGTCGGTATTATTTTCGAAATTCACGCTGGTGAAGCGGTTGGCAGAAGCTACTAATATACGTATATATATAGCATGATTATAATCAACATTTAGGAACGACATAATTTGATTGAAATCTGTTTGTCTTGACATAGGTACATGTATTCATTATTCAGAAGTGTAAACAACTTTTTCTTACAAACAATGTGTTTTTCTTTTGTGCCTCTTTGATGAATTATTTATTTTCTTACTGTAACAGCCTTTTACCGTTAGTAGATAGATGGATTGTTCGAAGGTACTTATCAGTTATGAGAAATGTTTTATACGTCAAAATGTCCATAAACAAATTGGCTTGTATTAGTCTTCATATTATATACCTCCAATAAACAAAGTTATCGATTAGGTACAATTATTTGATTTCATTTCCAAAAACATAATTAATTGTTAACAATTTTCCACCAGAGCCACGCTAAGTCGGGCTAAGAAGGCAGAAAAGAGAAGTCCCATTGGTGGATTTTTTGTTTGCGCACTGCCTAGTTATCTCGCGTTTGAAAAAACCGGCCAAATTCGAGGTGGACTCGCGTAAGAAGGGTTCCGTACCATTATCGCAAAAAACGGCAAAAATAAACACACGTCTGTTGTATGGGAGGCCCACTTAAATATTTATTTAATTCTGTTTTTAGTAATTGTTGTTATTTATAGCGGCAACAGAAATACATCATCTGTGAAAATTCCAACTATCTAGCTATCATGGTTCATGAGATACAGCCTGGTGACAGACAGATAGACAGACGGACCGCGGCATCTTAGTAATAGGGTCCCGTTTTTACCCATTGGGTACTTCCGTACCCAAAAAAAGCAAGCAAAAAATCTCCCTAAAAAGCATCCTTTACCCAAACCAATTGAAATTGAAACAAACAATTGAAACACTACATAATTTCAACATCACCCCTTGAGTGCCCGAAACGTGGATCCACGCGATACACAATAGCTTTTTAATTGTTTCGGTAATTACGGCATTCAATTGGTGTGTGCCAATCTCTTACAATAACTCTATACTATCTGTACATAAATTGTTTATGTCAGATTGTTTACATATGTATGTGATTGTCAGTCTGTGGGTATTTTAATTACATTAGACATATATCTCCGTCGCCACGTCGCTTCGTAAACAAGTGTCAGCGTCTTAAATGTGTTGTAATTAAACTAGCAGTCGTATGAGTCATATATGACTCACAGGAACGTTTTGTAATAAGGAAATGAATCATATGTGACACATTTATCCGTACAACTTCAAGTGTATTTTTCTCTATGAACGTGATACGATATCTTTTGTAACAGTTTTTTAGTCTGTATTGGACTTCAGGCGATATACAAATATGTTGTACTGGGCCAGGGAAGTAGCTAGATAACATGCAGTAGGTATTGGAGGAGCTGGTGGCTAAATAATAACATCCACGCGGATAGATCTTCAAGGTTAAGCAACACTTGCCGAGGTTGGCCCCCGGATGGGTGACCATTCTTAGCAAACCGAGATTCCTCCGTGCCTCGAAAACTATGTTAAGCAGTTGATCCCGGCTGACAATTGAAGATCTTTGAAGGTTGTTACGGTAGTCAGAATGCCATAAAATCTGACACCAGTCTTGCCAAGAAGTATAGTGTTAACTTGTTGCAGGGTTGGTTGGGTCCCACTCCATACGTACTAAAACTTTGATCTCTTGATCAGAACGCACATCACTGCAGTATGCTGTATGCGGTGCCACATAATCCTCCTCATCCTTAATAATGCCTTGAGCAATGCATACCAACTACGACGGAAATGACCATTTTAGATGATTTTCATACGATTTTATGTCAGATATCGCATACCGCAGCGTTGTGCGTGCGCATCAAGATACCAAAGCTTAAGGGTGCCTTTCCACCAGATATGTGCTATGCAGTTTTGCTGCGAGGATGTGAAAGCTAAGCTACACGACACTATGTGACCGTTTCTACTAATGCTAAGCTCTAGAGCATGCATCCAGATCATGCATCCATCCATATAATGAACATAGCTTAGCAGAACCCGTTTCACCAGTGCTATGCTCTATGGACCAATGAATAAGATTGGTGAATATCAAACGCATCCGTAGCAACGTAGCATAGCATATCTCTGGTGGCAAGGCACCCTAAGGATTGCTACAGTAAAGTTATTCTCGATAGAGACCGCCCGCAACCCACTACTTTGCTTCTTCAGAGGTGGAATTCTGATTTACCAATTGGAGAACACGTTACACATAAAAAATAAACCAACAAATTGCTACCCACGCTAAATTTAAAAAAATATAGGAAAGTAAACAGCAACCCACATTTCCATAACGTAAAGTAAATATTACGTACTAT
Organism: Orthosia gothica; assembly: GCA_949775005.1. Lineage (NCBI taxonomy): Eukaryota > Metazoa > Arthropoda > Insecta > Lepidoptera > Noctuidae > Orthosia > Orthosia gothica. The sequence continues at coordinate 14,570,104 of OX459067.1, forward strand.
ATATTTCATTTAATAAAAGCTTTCCTGAATAAGGTAACCTATCAGGTATTACAATGTAACCAGATTTTTAATAAAAGCCTACGATCTTTCATAAAATAGATTCTTTCCTTAATACCTAAAATATGCCACAATTTGATGCCAAAAGCCTTACATTGTGCCTATCATTATACTGGAACATGATTGATGCTCCTTTTAGAAGTACTCGTTGAATAAGGAATTTCATAAAACGCTTTTCCATAATGTGATGGTTAGAAGTCATTGATGTGTGAAGATGATATGTAAAATCCCCAATAAGGGACAATTTTGCGAAAGCTAAAGAATAAATAAGATGTAAGGTTCAAGGTTCTTTCATAATCGTACCGCCATCTAGTGACGAATTAAGGCAACTGTTAATGCGGGGATTGACAGCGCCATCTATTGGTGATACATCTTAACGGTTGTTTCGGAACCGGCCGCTGTGAGAGTCCTTTTAGCGCTATCTCCACTGGCGAGAGAATCGCGGCCATTGTCAAGACGTGCCATTAAATTACCGCCGCGATGATAGCACCGTATGGAGTTAGATCTATCATCGAGGCGGTAATAATGATGACACGTCTGGAGATAGATTTATAAGGTTTCCATAGAATTTGTAGACATGATGAGAGTATTGCCCGTGCAGACGGCGCCTGTAGTTCATTTCTACTCTTTTTTGCTGTGCCATTTTTTAAATAAAAAATAATAAAGGTTGAAATATAAATCCCGTACAATACAATGTTAGATACATAATAATTACGTTTAAAATACTATTATCATCCTTGCAATAAATATCAACGCCATCTATTCCAGGCCCGATCCAAACTTCCGAAGAAGCGGCGCAGAGTGCTCCCAGTCGAGCAGCCGAGGAGAAAGCGCGACGCTGGCGCCTCCAACCGCCGTGTCAACGCGGTAAAACATCCCGTAGTACTGAAAGACTTGCCGCCGGGAGGGAATAAGTTTGGTACGTATATTTTGCCTGTAGTACCATTATTACTAAAGGAAGAGGGCGCTAATATGAAACATAATAAAAATATTTTTTTTAAATTCACCTTTAAATTTTATTAGTATTGACAGTATTTTCAAACACATATCATAAAAGTGATATGCTGCTTCATTACATCTTTTTTTGAATATTATTTTACTACACAATTTCTTTGTTTAGTTTGCAGAAAATATATTTTTAAGGTTAAGTTGTGCCTGATATTTTAACATATTTTTTAAATTGCTATTTCCAGGAGTCAACGGAATGAACATGATCAGCTTGGCACTCCAGGGTCCAACGACGAACCTTCTCCGACCACCAGCTGCGGCAGCCATGCCTCTGCAAGCGAGAGCACCCATTGGTAAAGGCCATGTTATAATGTTCCAACCATAGCATAGGCAGAAATCTGTTTACAATCGCTTTCGAAAGAAAAAGCAAGATGTGTCAACAGAAAATATATTTTAGGGCTCATTGGTAATCCCCCTATTCTTGCAACCAAAACCGTAAAATAATGATTTGAGATACTAACCTAATTCCTTAAGTAGATTAATATAAGTACCACCTTAGTTGATATCATTCCTTAACCTGCATTAAATTTCCAAATCACTGTAGTAATGACGAAATTCTCTCTATTTCCAGTCGAGAGTCCAGTAATCAACACGCAGTCTGGAGCAATATCACTAGCGTCTCTACAACCACCTCTTATGACCGCCCCGCCCCTGCAACCAAGACCTGCAACTACCGGCTCCTTAGACCTCATGCTACCACTGCAACCCAAGCTACTGCCAGGCTACAACCTACAATCTTCATTCTTATCCAACACCCTATCAACAGTCAGACCACCAGATATAGAAAAAAAAGATGATTTATACAAACCAAGAATTGAAGTTATAGTAGAAAATAGAGAAATAGAAGACATTGATACTCTTGAGGAATCATTAGAATCAATTAAAACAGACCAAAATGGTTACAGTGAATGTAGCAATCATAATATATCTGAAGTAGTTGATAATGATAATGTGATTAAAGATGAAATTAATTCTAATTTAATAGACACTAATACTAATAGTACTGTAAATTCAAATGATAATGATGATAGTCCAAATAACAATTCTTATTAAATGTTAAAATGTAATTGTTTCTAGCTGTGAAACCCCGATAGATAACGATGTCTCCCATTAGAGTTTATGGATCTGTAAAATTATGAAATCTCTTTTCTTAGATTTTTCTAGTAAAAATATTTGTGTCAAATCTGGAATATATAGGATAAGTCTCTTGGAATATAAAATTTATTGTTGTGGGGAATGCAAAGGTGCTATGTGGATGAAAATTTGATATTTAATAATTGTGTTTGGAAATTTATAACATTTGAAACTTTAAGAGTACTTAAATAGTTAATCAAAAATCACTTTTATTTGTGTCCATATTTTATATCGATGTTATTTTCATCCATACAGCATGGCACATGTAAACATGTAGACAACGTAGAATCTCGCTAAGAGCGATATCTATGTATCTAGTCAACTCAACGACCAAAACTAGAGATTCTAGTTCGTGTAGTTTACTGTGGAATATTTTGTACATATATATTTTGTAAATGGAAGACATGACAGTGATTGATATTGTATATAGAATTCAATAATCTTCTTTTTTTGCTGAAAAAAACGAATTTCAACATGAGCATTGTAAATGTTAGGCAATAGTCAGCTTGATTGTTTTTTCCATTTTATATTTCATCTGCCATAGCTTCTAGTTAATGAATTCAGAATATGTATGCCATAAAGGTGAATGTTTATATTTTTAAATATATATTTCCGAATGTAATTTGAAATTGTCGTGTTGTAAATACAGTCCCCGAACCGAAAAATTATATAACACTCCTTTTATCTTCCAAAATCTTTGAAAATCATTTATCTATTTGCCAATTTTTGTATGAAAAGCGCCAAAAAATGCCAAAAGAGTCCCTTTCGAAATCTCAGCTGTGCCAAACAAAATCTGTAGATAAATTAGTTGTAATTTATTATGTAATTAATGATGGCTGTTCGAAGTTATACTAAGATGAAGTTGAGGTGTAAGATAGGTGATAATATGATGTATATTCCTGGCTATGTCGTCAATAAGAAGAAATTTTGCTGTGAGCTGATATGCTAGGACTACTGAAAGAAAAAGAGTTAATTTGTGCCAAGTTCGATGCATACCGTAAAAAATATATAAAAAAAACAAAAAGAAAAATTGATTAAGTTTTGTTTTTTTTTCATGTCGTGTCATTTGTCAAATAAAGATTTTATTGTCTCTGTAGGAATGATACCGGCTGTCATTTGTACATCTTTGATAGTTGTAATGAGTAGTTGGAAACCAGAACGTCTGACACCAGCCTTGCCCGACGTTGAGATGGCTAAATGAATTTGTCTCACCGCTTTTCCTTTACTTAAATTAACGATAAACTATTAAAAAAAAAAACTCAGTACTGTCCTAGCAGTCAGTTCATAGTGAAACAATTTGTATAAAATTCCCTTTAACATTGTTAGTATACCAGATATTGTTTAGATCTAGAATATTTTTCTAATGTTATCGTTTTTAAATTATTTTAATTGAAGATCAGTTTTATTTTGGCATCTTCGTTTTTGTATAGCTCGTAAAAAATAAAATACTAAAATCAATGTTAAAAGGTAAAATTGTGATATTTCTTAAAACATATAAGGATAAAAACTCTGTTTAAAATTGGTATAATTATTTACTTATGTCATATGTTGTGGAAAAAATCCGTATATGCCTACAAGACAAGAGGCTTTAGAAAAAGTGTGAAATTATCAAAATTCCTAAAATGGATTGTTCTAGTTACATTTCGATATCACTTTCCATTCCCGTACATTTGATTTTATATTTTTCCTACCGCTATATATAGCAACACTTTCGGTGATATAATGTTACTTGTACAGAGCCTACAACTATTGGCGTGTAGAGAAAACGAAACCAAGACCATCTTGTTTCTTTGTCAATGGCATTGCTACTGACATTTTTTCACAAATTAATAGTTACCATATACTTACATATAGAAATGTACTAAGCGTTCCCTAACTGGCTATCAAGTGAATGATTTACTGATTTAATCCCCTATGTCCCCTGGATGGAGCAGCGGCCGTCCACAGTAGTCCTCCATCGCGATTGATCTTGAGCTTCAAATCAGTCCACGTCATTCCGATGCTCACCGCTTCTGCCAACACGGTTTAACGGAGACGGCCATGCTTTCTTTTGCCTTGGGGATTCCAATCCAACGCCTGCTTGGGTATATGATCAGAATGCTTTCGGAGCATGTGGCCAATCCAATTCCACTTGCGACGCTTGATCTGGCGGTCGATCCGGCTCTCATGGCATTTCTCCAGCAGCTCTACGTTGGTGATGGTCTCGGGCCAGTAGATTCAGAGAACTGAAGGTAGTGAAGAGGACATCGCTTCACTGATCCCAAAAGCACGAGCTACCTTCGCACAGCTAAGACCTGTTTGACAATTGGGGCAACTGAACTCAGAATATTAGGGTCAAAATTCAAATCTGTGCTGTTTTATGGGTGCGAAACGTGGAAGGTCAGATCCAAGTTATCGTCAACCACTGTCTTCACCGTATCAAGTGAATACGGCTAGAAAAGTGAAAGTGTAGGTGCGGTCAGTGATTGTCTTTTACTAGAATTCATTCAGCGTCACCTACGTCATTACGCCAACCGATACAGAAAGAAAGACACAAGTACTGGCTGAAACATTTGCATTGTCTGTGAGAAAGAGAAAGGCGCAGTCCAGTCCCCGTACTATAACTTTTCATTGCCATCATGAATCCGTTGTGAAAACGGAATTGCCGTCTCTCTCAGCATTTATTTATGTTATATACTAACAGTACCCCCTGACAATGTCATTAACATGCCTAAAAATCCTTGTAGCACTGTAATTTGTTTTAAAACAAAGCGTGTCAATATTACGATGTCAATCAAACTTATTTTAATTTATAAGATTGCCTCTTTATTCTCACAGACATGGGGAACTGAAATGAGCTTTACCATCACAAAATTGATTAGCCTGTAGAAAGAGACACAATGTGCGGCCATTATGGCAATGGTTTTGCCTTGCTTTGTGTTTTCAGAGTATTTATACTACAAGCTTTATAATACCTTGTTTTCGTATTTCTTGTCCGGCAACTGTAATTCAATATTTAAGCTTATTTTATGTGTATTGACAAACCAAACTAGATTTAGTACCTTTCAGTTCAAAAGCCTGTATTTAAAAAAAAAAAAAACTTATTACGTGCATAAAACACCCTCCGTGTTCAGCACAACGACGCTCTGAGGGCAGTGTTGGGAAAACCCGAGTCTTGCAAAGCCTCTGCAATGTTTGCGGAAGCCGCTATTGATGACTTCTTTGCCGTCATAAGGAAAAGACATGCATCAATGATGAACAAGGTCCATAGTAGCAACACTAGTCTTAACGCTAATCAACACTAGTCTTTTCTACGTTGGCGTGCTCGATAAATAGTTTAATGTGCACTAGGCAGGTGGACCTGAAGGTAATATGGAATATTTACCTATCTGTACCTAAACCTAGAGTGCAACATGGTCTTGTTTACTAACAAACTGCTAACACCTTATTATTTTTATTCTTCTTCTCCGTAGTATCAGTGATTCCCAAATTAAATATATTTTGACCAGAATTCAACCACGCCAACAGCGATGTGTTTTGCGTCACAAAGGTCTTTATAGTAACAAATGGTTCAAGGTTAATTTTTTATTAATAAAGGTCTTTATTTTCATATTTTTGTCTTTGACTTTATTTATTAGGTCTTTATTATTTACCTTATTAATTAGTCTTTCGTTTCTTTTTCCTAACAAGTTTACTAACGCCTTATATCTAGTGATTTATGATCTTGTGTCCGAAATAAAGATTATTATTATTATTTTCTGACCGTATTCACTTGTTAGCCAGAGAGTAAGCGCTTAGTCCAGTTCTCTTTGCCTATGGTTTTCCTATATGAAATCGTATTGTGGTGTGAACAGAACTCAAGACAGTATTATAATCAGGGTAAAGCGCAGATCTGTTTGGAAATTCTAAGAAATTGGAGATTGAAGTTTTATAGTTATTATGGTTATAAATACTAGAAATATTCTGAAATAAATAAGTAAGATGATTGAAACTTTGATTTCTGCTCAAATCTAAAATTGAGTATAGGTAAGTACCTTTTATTTGGAGAAAATTAATAAAGGCGGTACCCCGAGCAAAACGCCGCGCAAGCCGTTTTTCGTGCTGTTTTTAGGAGCTATCTACTCGTTATTTAAAAAGAAATATCAATTAATAAAAATACATTAAATTTCTACATAATTAATGATTCTAAAATGGTAGATTTCGTTTTTTTTAATGTTGTATATATTTCACTGATATCCTTCCAAAAAAAACAAAAAAATGAGAAATAATTATTGTTAGCATGCATCTCCTCGTAAAGTGTTCATTAATTATTTTTTGTACTAACACTAATGGATAGACAATTTAATAACGAACATTTTTGTAGTATTTTTTTTTTTCAAAAGACCAAAATTAGATTTTGTAAAGATTTTATTCTAAAATCTGGGCGTATTCACTACTGTAATTCATGCGCCGCCAGTGCCGCTAGACCAATAGGAATGCTCATATCTCATGCCGATTTTTTGTTCAGGGTACCGTCTTAAGTAAGGTATTGCACTTTAATTTATTTATTTTAATATTTCTTGCCAAATTCAAACTGATCGACAAAATATTGTTTTCTGTGCCCCATATTTTATTGTTTAAATAAAACGAAAATCAAAACTGTTTTGTGTACTTATTATGACGTTTCGTTCTTTGCCTAGCATTGGGACAGTATAATTATTATTTATTTATTTTCTATCTTATTCATTTCGTCCCGCTGCTGGGCGAAGGCCTCCTTCTCCTTTTTTTCTGTCTTGGTCTCTGCCATTGCCAGTTAGTGTTTTCAGCAAGAGTCAAGGTCGTGCTCCGTTTTCGTCTAATTCGAATTTAGGATTAATTGTGTTGGTTGCAAACGCTTTCACTAAGCTATAATCGCTCAACTGTGGGAAATGCATCATATTTTAAAAACTGATACTCTCCTTTTCATACAAATGGGCATGTATATGAACAACTTTTTGGAAAGTCAATTCTCAAAAAACAAAAATAATTCTCCCATACAAATTTTGGTAATCTGACGACAACTTTCTATGGATATTTTGTTTTTTTTTGATAATTCTTTGGAGAAATTGATTAATTAACATGAACAGAAGCAGTTTTAAAAATATTATAACACTATTCCGTTACACATGTCAGCCAAAATCTAAATTGTCGGACACAATTTCACAAAATGTTTACAAACGGCACGCCGTTCTCGCATTCAAGCGCGAAAAGGTCCTTGTACTTGGGTCCCGTTTAGTGTAAAAGTTTACCTACTTGCTCATAGATGGCGTTGAGGCCTCCGGCTGAATCACGGTATCGTTTTGTTACCTGCATTTGGTTGGGTTCGTCGACTAGTAAATTGTAGCTTAAGCTCTGGTCTCTTGTTCGGAGGGAACATCGATCTAATATGTGGTATGTTTTGCCGGACTTCACACTGCGATGGAACAAGATGTTTTTCATACGACAATGGTTCCAGGAGGACATAACACATATAGCTTCGATGTTTTCTCCGGTCAAGGGAACAAAGCTTTAGAGATTACTAGCTTCCACCAGAGGATTCAAAAAATTATCTCGAAGAACATATTCCCGGGAAAAGAAATTTCCTTTGTGCTATTCCTGACTATTAATTTGGCACAGAGATAGATATTTCTGTGCCAAATTTTATCCAGATCCGTTCAGTAGTTGTAGCGTGATTGAGTGATCAACATACACATACTCAAACTTTCGCATTTATATTAGTAAGATCAGACATCTCTTTTTAAGCCTTAGGTGTAACAGCACAGGGATTTAATTACTCCTCCTATATCACTTTTTTTATTCTCTTTACCGTAGGATCCCGGACTTTTGAAAGGCGTACCAGGCTGAAACCAACTGGCAGAGGCCTTGTTACACAGTTAGCTTGAAGTGTGACACCTACCGACAATTATCCCTGTATGCACTACGCAAGTGCACCCAAGGATTATCTCCGGCTGGTACAGGCCTATGGCTAAATATGGAGACAAAACTTAGCCCCTGCCTGACCACTGTTGATCTACACGGCTATAAAATGGCAGGGGATTACTTGCACACTAAATTGATGCCCCCCCCCCCACAATTTATCGCTAGCACTTTTCACTTAATTATTATTACGGTTTGGTCAATATAATTTGTTAATTACCAAACATTAGACAGGTATTTAAGTACGTGCTCTATATAGTATCTTAGGTCTAGTGGTCGCAAGCACTACTGCTGAGCTTGAGTATTTGAGTTCGATTCTCGGGTAAAGTGTGTTTGGTCTTTCTTTTCTAGAACTTCTCAGTAGTAGCCCGACGACGTCTGGACCTGAGTCCTTGTCCCCGATTAATGGGCCCGACCCTACTTCATGGAACTTAAAATAAAACTGGCAAAATACGGGTACTTAATGGTGTATCTAATCTACCGAGACGTAACGCACAGGAATGTATGAAATGGCGACAGGTCACTGGAACAACTTGCGACACACTTGTTTCCCCTTTAACTTGCCACTCAAGTTAAAGGGGCAAATTTAGAAGTCCGTGATTAGACCTGTCGTACTGTATGGATCAGAATGTTAGGCTGTGAAAAAGATGGATGAAAACAGATTGCATGTAGCCGAGATGAGAATGTTGAGATGGATTTGCTGAGTGACGAGAATGGATAAAGTGAGAAATGGGTATATTAAAGGAAGTTTGAAAGTGGCACCAGTAACAGAAAAGTTGAAAGGAAACCGTTTGTCCTGGTATGGTCATGTGATTAGGAAGCATGAAACGGATGTTACTAAAAGAGTTATGAATATGGATGTGGATGAATGGAGTGGGAGGGGACGGCCAAAGAAAAGATGGATGGACTGTGTGAGGAGTGATATGAAAGAAAAGGGCGTCAGTGATGGAGTGACGGGGGATAGGATGGTATGGAAGAAGAAAACGTGTTGCGCCGACCCCAAGTAACATGGGATAAGGGCAGGAAGATGATGATGATGAATGGTGTATCTAAACCTTCAAGAAAGTTAGGCGTGATGCCATGTTACTTGATCAAGTCAGACTTAGGTTACAACGGACATAAATCAAAAGTTCTATGACAAACTGTATCAGCTGCAATTAATTATTAGATCCTTGACATTGACTTATACAGTTACAACAGGGCATCCTGTTGGATTTTCTGATGCCCCAATATTTTTCTCATACATACGTACTAGAAGCGAACTCACCACGAAGTCGGCTATCTTCGGGAATAGTCGTGGGCGCGAGACATAAAAAATGCCGTGTTTCTTGTATGGTGAACTTGTTAAGACAAATATACAGACGACTGCATCTTTACTATCTAAATCTCTTTCTAGACAAGGTAACGTATGGAAATAGCAATTTTAGAGAAAGAGTTAACAAATTACAGACAGAACAACATCAGAAAACAAATATAAAATCCTATTAAACACTCTCTGAAGACAAAGTTTAAGGTTAAATTAGATTACCTACAAACAATTTTCACCCTCTCTAGAAGGCTATGTTAATTACTGAAACTTGTACGGAACCCGCATATTAAATCTACGGCGTTCGCAAGCCGTACATAACTAAATATCTGACCCACGTTGCACCCCTCTAATCAATGGGCGCCGCTCTAAATATTGACAGGTATACAGGGCTAGGGGTGTGCTTCATCCATCGTGGTTGACATAAATTGCGTTTTAATCACATTAAGTGAAATAGTTTTTTTAATAATGATACTGAAATGGATACTACTGTAAACTTATTTCCAGTTTTTTCTTAAGCTCACTCGCGTTAACAAAAAAGATCTCATATGTCAATTTCCATACAAAAGAGGTTTCTCCCTACTGTCACCAGACGGCGCTTAACCAGTTTCAATCAAAGACCTTATACGTATGTTTCAATCAAAGACTTTAAGGTTTTTGGTTTCAATACAAATTGACGTTTACGATAACGCAATCCAGCGTGAGACATAACTCGCACTAAGCCTACTGATATGGATCGTTGAAAAGTTCTGGAGTGGCTACTGCGTTGGAAGGTAGGCCACCTATAGGTAAACCGATGACCTGAGTAAGGATGCTGGAATCTAGATGTGAGACACACACGATCTATGTGGCGACACTTCAGTGAGGCCTATGTCCAGCAATGGACATCTTTCGCCTGAAATGTCGATGATACTGATATTCTTAATCGGTTGAATGCCGTCATTATCGAAACATTAAAAGCCATTGTGTGTCTCGCGTGGATCCACAGTTGAGGCACTCAATGTTAAGTCAGCTACATGAAACATGGCTAACTTATCTCTTCTACTCGGTATGTTAAAAGATAAATGACGTACATGCAGCAAATTGCTCATGTTAAATGATCATACCACCAGGTGGTATGTCACTAGATGACGAGATTCGTATCGGTTTGTTATTAAATTGTGTGTAAAACAAAATTTAAAAAAAATTGTTCATTAAAACATTATGCTCTTGTTTAATCAACTCTCCTAAGCGCAAAATTGTGGCATACTGGGGTCTTAATTCAGATTTCCAAGAAGATTATTTGAACGGATCATTTAAAATTGATTACAATTAGATTGCACGGTTTAAAAGGAGAAGGGCAAGACTCCATAGTAACCTGGGCCCAGGTGTTAACTCAATCAAACTAGCCTTATTTTTAAAAGGATAGAATAACAAGGCCTCGCTGAAAATTTTGTGAAATTTGGCTATCCAGGAATTAAGTTATATGAAGTATAGTAAAGGAGGTTTTTGATGTTATTTGAGAAATATTTTTGATTGGCTTTGGTTGTGTAGTGGTTTTATGCATGGAGTGCAAGTAGAAAGTCTCCATGCGTGACATGTCGAAGATATGTCACGTTTGGCACGCGATTGCCCCGCCCGCACGCTGCAGATTTTCACGTTTTAGATGAATCCCATACATATAAATACATTGGTTTCGTAAATTTTATGTGATGCGTGCACAAATAAACAGATAAATAGACAAAGATTAAAAAAATGCTGGAAATGGCCAGTTGGTTGTCCTTTAACACACGGGCAATTTTTTTTGGAAATATTTTTATGTACAAAAACGACTTTTCTACAGATTTATTATATGTATTGATGATTGATGAGGTATCACAGTTTTCGCTACAGAAGAAATATAAGGATACCAATGACACCCGTGAGATAACACAAGATATATAAATATTGTTAGTTATTGGTAGTTATTACTTAATGTCTAAGCAAAGTAGCGCATAGAGCCTGCAGTTTCCAAGGTTCATTTTCTTTTGCCGATTGAACTGCCGAAGAAGGTTAATGTGTTTATCAGTCTATGAATGTGTGTATGTATTTATGTATGTATGTATGTATATATTTTCACAAAATTTAGAAACAATAAAGAAATAAAGTAGATACTAGGTAGTAGGTAAAATGGGATTCCCACCCATTGGACTGGCAAGCGGAGAATGATAGAAAGATATAGAATGAGGAATAGAAGTACGAGAGGCATAAAAGTGAGAACTGGTATGAATGAGAACCGATTTGAATAGGCGTCAACTACGTTGACGGAGCTAGAACAAAAAAAAATTGTATGTATGTTTGTTCCTATATGGCGTTCCAGAGACCAAAGGCGTTGGCCGATTTTGATGATTCGTACGTCATTCGATTTGTCTTAACCCTGCGAGTGTCACTGACTACATTAAAATTGGTCAATAGAAAAATGGCGGATTGTTGGAAAAAAACTAACTAAAAAGTTATAAATAAAAAAGGGTAAATCAAAAAACCCGAGTAGGGTTTGGTTTGATTGCATAGGTCATAATAAGTATAAAAAAAGTTCAATCAAAAGATCAAAAAATCCGACTGCTTCAAAAGCGAACTAAAAAGACGTACACAATGAGAAAATCATGCTGTGCAGTCGGAGGATACATGTTCGCGGACTGGCTGACCATAATCTGGTGTTTCCTCCGCCTGCGCAACCTGATTTGCTCTTTGTTTACGTTATTTTAGTTCGCTTTTGAAGCAGTCGGGTTTTTTGATCTTTTGATTTAACTTTTTTATACTTATTATGACCTATGCAATCAAACCAAACCCTACGAATAAGACCAAAACTGAGAACAGTTGGATTAACTTCTACACAATCCTAATAAAAGGTGTCAGACAAAATTGAGTCTCAAACAAATGGAACTTATAAAAGAAAGACAAAGTTATTTTATCTCCGATTTAACAAACACAGTTGCAATATACTACAATGTACAAGAAGAAAGTTTTAACACCCCGTAGTTGTAGAAATCTTATTTGCAGCTCAAATGGAGTTTTGGCTGGTGTATCTGCGACATTACTCCCGCAGGAGGGATCGGTGTAACCGCACTGCAACAAAGAAACTGTTCAAGTTACCTGGTTTATGTCACTTTTAGTTGCCAGACTTATCTTTAAGCAGGTAGATAGGATTTTTATTTTGTTCTTCAAAGGATATTAACGTAAGGAACGCCACGGTACAAATTCAAAACAATGAGTTAATTAGTTTGAATTAATGTTTTAGTTTTTCATGTCAAGAATTTATGCTGGCTTTTCGTGTTTTATTTTGCTCTGAGGTATTTAACAGTATAAGTAACAAGATGCTTTAAAATAATTGATATTGACTGTCTAAAGTCCAAAAGTTTGACCTCTTACGAAGTAAAAGCATACATACATACATACATTAAAAAAAATCAAACCATCATATACATTTTCACTATCTATAATATCGCTGCTAGATTGTCACTATGTCTAAGCCATAGTTATAGTTTGTAACTATCTGTGCCCGCTGTTTCGCTCCCATCAAATACTGCCTACGCCTACCATACCTATTTGCATACCTACTCTACCTACCTACCTTTTTTTTTCGTGGGTCATTCTGCTGCATAGAATCTTAAACCGACATTCATAAAATGACGTTAAATGCACAACGCCATCTATCTAATATGGTGTTTAACTGTACGAGTATCTGAATTGCGTGTGTTCACACCTGTTATGTTTTGAAATGGTGTAAACAATAAACAGACATGCGATTGCAGCTATCCTGAGTAATTTGCCGTAATTTATTGAAGAGTTCTGATGTATATCTCCGAAATTCTTCATCAGATCTTGACAAAAATTTAATGGGACTATATGACCAGCGTTCAAATAAAAAAAAACATCAAAATCGGTTCACCCAATAAAAAGTTCTGAGGCAACAAACATTAAAAAAAATACAGTCGAATTGATAACCTCTTCCTTTTTGCGAAGTCGGTTAAAAACACACACACACACAATAAATATACACACAGAATACATTAAGTACAGAATGCATTTGACAACCCTATAAGTTAAGCTTATTCCAGACAATGCCAGTACTTACCAAGCGAGTCGCGGGTCGAGTACTAATTCTATTTGCGCATTCCGTATGGTGTCGGACGTAAATAATCTCACCATCCCATATCTTCCCGTGGGTGTCGTAAGAGGCGACTAAGGGATACACCAGAGAATGGGCAGCAGCGTTCTCTGTGCTTTTCAACAACAAACTGCGATCGCCAACCCGCCTGCCAAGCATGGCGATTAAGGCAAACCCCCCAAACCAAATGAATAGCACAAATAAAAAACGGCCCCGAGTACCCGGCAGCCCGTCTACCCTCGACTACGGTAGCGGTCGAGGCGATGGCGTGGCTTGGGGTGCGAAGAATCCCCGGAGTGAACTCGGCTACCCCAATAAACACCGACGACTGGCCCTGGCAACATACAACACGCGAACACTCCGGACCGACGAGAAGATAGCCGAATTCGAGGAAGAATTGAGCAGGTTGCGATGGAGTATTACAGGGTTATCTGAAGTCCGAAGAGAGGGGGAGGACTCGATAATCCTCAAATCCGGTAACCTGCTCTATTTCCGAGAGGGTGACCGGCAGTCCCAGGGTGGTGTCGGGTTTATCGTCCACAAGTCCCTTGTGAACAACGTGGTGAAGATCGAGAGTGTGTCGACCAGGGTGGCGTACCTTATACTCAGAATATCCTCGAGATATTCGCTGAAGGTCATACAGGTCTACGCACCGACCTCGGCACACCCCGACGACGAGGTAGAGACCATGTATGAGGATATCTCTATAGCCATGCATGGTTTCAAAACTCACTTCACCGTTGTCATGGGGGACTTCAACGCAAAACTGGGCAAACGAGACGAGGATGAGCTGCAAGTGGGGCAATTTGGAGTTGGACGTCGGAACCACCGGGGTCACCTACTGGCCAGTTTTATGGAGAAGGAGGGCCTCTACATGATTAACTCCTTCTTCAGAAAGCGTGAGCATAGGAAGTGGACCTGGCAAAGCCCCGATGGCGCAACAAAAAACGAGATCGACTTCATCATGTCAACCAAGAAGCAAATATTCAATGATGTCTCTGTGATCAATTCGGTGAAAACCGGGAGCGATCACCGAATGGTAAGAGGTACATTGAACATTAATATCAAGCTTGAAAGGTCTCGACTGATGAAGTCAACGCTCCGTCCAGCACAGATCCAGATCCAAAACCCCTCGGGGTTTTGGATCCGGATCTGTGCTGGACTTTCGAGCTTTCAGCTGGAACTCCAGAATCGTTTCGAGTGCCTAGGGAGCTCCGTGGACGAATACAGCGACGGGTTCGTGCAAGCTGTCCATACGGTCGGGTCTAAGTTTTTCAAGACCCGCCGTACAGATATAAACAAAAAGATCTCTGATCCTACTCTCAAGCTTATGAAGGAGAGGCGTGAGATGATCCTGCAGTCATCAGACGATGCGTTGAAATACCGGCAGCTTAATAGACGGATCTCAAAGTCCTTGAAAAGCGACCTCCGCCGCTATAATACTGAGCGTATTAAAGACGCAATTGAGCGGAATAAGGGCTCCAAGGTCTTTGCAAGAGATCTGTCTATTGGGCAGAGCCAGCTCACGAAACTGAAGACCGACGATGGCAGGATCATATCCACCAAACCGGAGCTTCTGAGGAAGATCGAGAAATTCTATGGGCAGTTGTACACGTCAACCAGTAAACCCGTCGCGAATCTACTAAAAGACCCTAGAGCTAGATTGACCCGTCACTATACCGAAAACATACCGGACGTCAGCCTGTACGAGATTAGGATGGCTCTTAAACAGCTTAAGAACAACAAGGCACCGAGTGATGACGGCATTACGGCCGAACTCCTGAAGGCGGGTGGAAAACCAATACTTAAGGCCCTTCAGAAGCTGTTTGGTGCCGTCATACTCGAGGGGAAAACGCCACAGGCATGGTGCAGGGGTGTGGTGGTACTCTTTTTCAAGAAGGGTGACAATGCCCTGTTGAAGAACTATAGGCCCATCTCACTTCTTAGCCATGTCTACAAGCTGTTTTCAAGAGTCATCACGAATCGTCTCACGCGCAGGTTTGACGATTTCCAGCCTCCCGAACAAGCCAGATTCCGAAAAGGCTTTAGCACCGTAGACCACATACATACGCTGCGGCAGGTTATACAGAAGACCGAAGAGTATAACCTGCCTCTCTGTTTAGCGTTTGTGGACTACGAGAAAGCCTTCGATTCAATCGAGACTTGGGCTGTACTGCAGTCTCTCCAACGGTGCCAAATCGACTACCGGTAAATCGAGGTGTTGAAGTGTTTGTACAAAAACGCCACCATGTCAGTCCGACTTCAGGATCAGGCCTCGGAACCTATCTTTCTGCAGCGAGGTGTGAGACAGGGAGACGTCATATCTCCGAAACTGTTCACCGCTGCACTGGAGGATGTCTTCAAGGTTCTGGACTGGAGAGGGCTAGGCATCAACGTCAATGGCGAGTACATCACTCACCTTCGGTTTGCCGACGATATAGTGGTCATGGCTGAGCCCATGGAGGACCTCAGTATAATGCTCGATGACCTCAGTAGATTTTCCAAAAGAGTGGGTCTTAAAATGAACATGGACAAAACCAAGGTTATGTTGAATGCCCATGTAACACCCACTTCTATCAAGGTTGGAGACTCTACACTCGAAGTTGTGGAAGATAATGTCTACCTGGGACAAACGATCCAGTTGGGTAGGGCCAACTTCGAGAAAGAGGTCAACCGACGAATCCGACTAGGCTTGGCAGCGTTCGGGAAATTGCGCGGTGTCTTCTCGTCCAACTTACCACAGTGTCTCAAGACGAAGGTCTATGACCAGTGTGTGTTGCCAGTGATGACCTATGGCTCTGAGACGTGGTCGCTCACAATGGGCCTCATCAGAAAGCTTACAGTCACGCAAAGGGCAATGGAGAGGGCTATGCTCGGAGTATCCTTGCGTGATCGAATCAGAAATGTAGAGATCCGCAAGAGAACCAGGGTTACCGACATAGCCCGAAGAATTGCCAAGCTTAAGTGGCAGTGGGCAGGGCACATTGCTCGCAGAACGGATGGCCGATGGGGCAGAAAAGTTCTGGAGTGGCGACCGCGAACCGGAAGACGATGCGTTGGAAGGCCTCCCACCAGGTGGACCGATGACCTGGTGAAGGTTGCGGGGATTCGCTGGATGCGGGACGCACGGGACCGGTCAGTGTGGCGACGCTTGGGGGAGGCCTATGTCCAGCAGTGGACGTCTTTCGGCTGATATGATGATGATGATGATGATTATATTTCGACTGAAATTGTGTTTATTGCACTGTTATTTTTGTTACATTTCGATTGTATTTGTGTTAATTATTTAGCCGGAATTATTATTCTGGAATTAGTGATACAAATAGGATCTAGCTGGCCTTTAAAAGCTGTGTGCGTTTGAAAAATATTCCATCACTTGGGAGTTGTTGATGTGATGTTCATGATTGTGGTGTAACACACCCTTAAAACTTCTTACCTTGCCTTTGAGATTAAAGGCTAATTTTAATCTACAATATAAGCTCGTAAAGTAAAATTAAAATTCAATTCAGATCTTACAAATGTCCAATAAATCTAAAGAAAACCTGCCATTGATTTCAAACTAAGAGAAGTTTACTATTTAAACAACAAATAAATTAAACGTTATTTACTGATAATACATCTTTAATTTACCACGTAGGCTGGCGTAGAGGCATTCCAGTAGCAGTGTTTTCGTGCGCTGCCATGCTCCTATAGCCGCACGGCCGGTAGTCCTCTTCACCCCGTCGGCCCCAGACGCAGTACGGCGCCGGTAGCTTAACGGGTCACATGGCAAAAGCAATCTCTTTAACTGTTCTTGCATGATGACTTTCTTGGGAAGATAGTGCTGTTGTTTCCCCTTGCCTTCTGCACCCGGCTGGATTGTTTGGAGTTATTTGGACCCCAAGGATGCTGAGGCCTCTTCCAGCCCGTTGACGGCCAGGTGTATGGATATACCACCATTGTTCAGCAGAGCCTCGTTCGTTATCCAGCAGGGAGCACCACGACTGCCAGGAGTGGCCGCCGTCCGCTATTCGTACGAACCGCTGAAGCGTGCAGGTGAGGTTGACTATTGGGTAACCGGCACTATGGAACCGTTCTCCTCCTTTTCAACGAATCTAATATGAAAATTGGTATGTTTGGCACACCTTAGACCACTTTCCAAGTCCATACAAGTCCTACGGCTAGTGTGACACGGGTCCACTGTGTGTGCGGTTGTATTACAACTCCGCACCTCGCGTCAAAGGCATTGAGCACGCGACGATACCCCGTGTTTCCGATAGCTAAAGCCTTTAGCGTAAATGGTATTTTTAAAGCCTTAATTAAACTGTTCGGAGTTTTTTATTTACGGAGTTATTCAATAGCAAATTGCTCTGTTATACAACGTGTTGTTTTTTGCTAGTGAAACTCGACGAAATATATACAGTATATATATACCCTTTATCTCCCTTACAACCGATAAAAATACGTATAAATACCCCGTTTGCATCACCGGTCCATTATTGACTCAGACTCAGATAGTTGTAGGCTAACTAACTTGTGCTAAGTGAGTTACCTACGTCAATGAAACTTCCGATGAAGCAGGTTTAATTTAATTCTATGTCGCTTTAAGATTGGATGGCACATTCGAGATTGTTCGAAGATATTTGTTAGTTAATGTTGGTATTGTGAATAAGGTTAATCCTAGGTGGATCGCGTTTTTGATGTTTTTAAATTTGTCTCAAATAAGTTGGCGATGTGGATTGCAGAACTATGGAAGATCCGGATGCTGCCAAAGCGTGTGCGTTTGGACCATCGACGTTCTTTCGATGTCCACCACTCCACCGCGTACTGGATCATGGAAAGCAGCAGATGCTGAATTAATTTATGCTTTTATGCTTCTTTGTGCTTTCTAACGATACAACACGAGCATAAACGAATAAATCAAATAGCCTTGTAAGCAGAACATTTTTTTTTTACTTACGCATAATTTTGTAAAATGAAACCAACCCAACAAACAACCTCACTAAATTTACAAAATGGCAGAACTGTTTATCTAAACTAGTGTTATACTTAGTACGTTTCTTTGTTCCAAGTAATCTCTAGAAGTCTCAATCAGAATATGAAAATTCTTTAACAGGTAGAAAGCTGCACTTAAGCTATAACTTTAGCTTTATCTAAAGTGTGGTTTGAGCTAAATTGACGGCATCCTGTGGGAAAAGTCACGGCACTGAAGCCACGTTAAAATGCTAGTTATAAATAAAGATGAATGACCGGATAAAAATGTACAAAAGTTTTTAGTGGTATCGAAAAATATGACAGGCGATTTTGTTAGACAAATATGAAGAAATACTTGTTCAACATAACATGATAACATTTCCATTTAAAAGCAGAACTTAAAAAAGTGATGATTCGGACCGCAGCAGATTATCTCGTTAAAGTCTAATTGAAAAATTCTATTAACCTTTAAAGAGAGAAGCTTGTATATGGCTCGGCCAATTGAATCACCTGCTGGGTGCAACAACAATTTTATTGCGTTTAATTGGCAATCAAGTCGCTATCAAGTAGTATCAAGTGGGTTTTATTTTACATTTTATTTGTTACCTTAAAATTACTTTTGCGTGAGTCGATGATATTTGTAGTGTTTGGACAGTCATTACGTGTAGTCCGAAGACGAAAAAAAATGACACGTTAAACAGTTCCTATAGCTTTCTGTGGGTTTAGTCTACTAAACTATTTTAACAATCAAATCTTAATTCTATCAGTGGCCGGATTGGGGTGTGGTGGGTCCAGTGTGTTACCTACATGGTTATTAGGTTGTGGAGGTCAGGTAGGCAGTTGGCCCAAGTAAAGTTCTGATACCGAGCAAAATCTGGTTGGAGTGGAAGCCAATCCCAGCTATGGGAAAGGGCTGGGCAGATTGATTGACGGGGCGATGTAGTGACGTTTAGGGGACTATAATTATCATCATCATCATCATCATTTCAGCCAAAAGACGTCAACCGCTGGACAAAGGCATCCCCCAAGCTTCGCCACACTGATCGGTACAGTGCGTGTCGCATCCACCGGACGCCCGCAGCCTTGACCAGGTCGTCGCTCAACCTAGAGGGAGGCCTTCCAACGCTGCGTCTTCCGGTAGGCGGTCGCCACTCTAGAGTTTTTCGCCCCCAATGGCCATCCGTTCTACGAGCAATGTGCCCTGCCCACTGCCACTTAAGTTTGGCAAGTCTTCGGGCTATGCCGGTAACCTTTGTTCTCTTGCGGATGTCTTCATTTCTGATTCGATCACGCCACCATTGCCCTTTGGGTGACTTTAAACTTTCTGATGAGATCATGAGACCCATTGTGAGCGACCACGTCTCTGTCCCGTAAGTAATCACTGGTCATAGACTTTCGTCTTGAGACACTGTGGTAAATTCAACGAGAAGATAACGCGCAACTGCCCGAACGCTGCCCAGCCGAGTCGGATTCAACTATTGAACTCTTTCTCGACGGGCTTTTATATTATCTATTAATAGACGTTTTGCAGCAGAAATTATGATTTTCTTCTTCTATCCTTCTCCTTGTCTATTACCATTACGGGGGTCGACTCTCACAACCTTGAGGCACCTTTCATTCCCCTGGTAGCTTCGTCATCAGATAGGACCAACTTCGGCTACAATTAAGAAAATGTACAAGGTGTAAGTTACCTCTTTGCAGGTTTTTAACTATCTATTTCTTCGTAAAACTGAAAAATACTGCTATATTGTTGCTATGAAGATCTGAATAAGCCTAGATGATTTTATGATTTTGAACTACAGAAAATACAAAGCAACTATTTAAACACTAGCATAATTGAATTAAAACAATCTCACAAGTCAGAATATTCGATACAATCTAGTTAACATGGCAATCGTGTTTACAAAACAAAGCGAGGACAAACTGGAACCTGATTAGAATTTAGAGGCTCTTAATTTAATCCTGTACCTTCAGAGGACTCTGTGAGCCTCTAGTGATTAGGAAAGATCGTTGTAAGTAGACGACGGTTAGTGAGAGAGTTACGATGGGATAGTGGGTTCGTTTATTATAAGACTGTTTTCTTAGAATTCATTTCGGTGTTTAAGATTTGCATTTTTTACGAATTAAAAGAAAAGGAGATATATTCACATTTATAGTATGTTTGTCCACGCATTTTCCAAAACAACTGATCGGATCAAAAACATTCTTTCTTATTGGATTAAGTATCTTTAAAACTAAGGAATAGTGCAAGTTTTATCCAAATTGGGTTAGTATTTTTCAAGATATGGAACATACAACCAGACTTCTTAGCGACAAACAGCAGGAATGTCTAAATTGAGATATTATGGGTCTTTTGGCAATCCTTTAGGTAACTTATAAAGAACTTGCTCACATTTTATGATAGTATAGGTACTAAAGCTAAAAAGAAAGAAATTAAAAGTTTACCAGAAAAAAATTAACTGTCTTCAAAAGCAAAACACTTAAAAATTGCAAAATAACTTTCGTTTCGTCAGTCGATTTCGAAAACCGATAAAAAAAGTACCAAAGGCGTACTGAAACGAAAGTTATTTTGAACTTTTTAGTATTTTCCTTTTGAATTCGGTTTATTTTTTGTGTAAATGTTTTTATTCGTTGCAATTTTTTGAGGTTTTGCAAGTTGGGCGCAGCTGTTAGATTTTTAGGGCTTTAATTACAAATCAAATTAAATAACGATACTATAAGATAAAAAATGATTATTACTGCCTCCTGCAGACACGAAAGTAGGATACCAATTAAAAAATTAAATTGTGTCTTAATAGACGGTAACATTACTGCCTAATTTTTCGGGGAATATAGGCATTTATGAAGCAAGATACTAGTTCATAACCTTTTCTCCCAATTTTGCGCCTTAGCAGTTGTAGCTTTACCGATTTCGTAAACCCTGACCCTCTTACTACTAAACGTTTTATAGCAGGTATATAGTTACACACCGATTTCTCTCTTTCAGTTATCCTTGGCTTAATTGTTTCTACCTTTTAAATAATCATTGATAATATACGAGTTTTTGTGGGAAGTATTTTAGTCTGCGACAAAGCGATACAAAAGTGTTGTTTCTAGGGTAAACAGGTAAATCTTCAAATGGTGCCTGGACAAAAGGCCTATACTGAGTTTAGTTGGAAAAGACCAGGGAGTGTGGAATTTTCAGTTATCAGTAATTTGACTTTCGAATGAAAAAGACTAAGCGTTGTGTGAGATGATAGTGATACAACATTTATTAGTAAGAAGGTGAAAGTATTAAGTAAAGTCGCCCCCAGACATGCAAGGTGACCACGATTCGACAAAACTTTCTCATAGATTTTTTTTAAATAATTCGTATTTGTATTTATATTATATTTTAAAACAATTTCTACCCCTACCGTCGCATGATTGTATCCGTGGGATCTTTAAATTAAAATAAAATCGCATGACTTGAGCAACATAATTATTATTCAAAAAACTCACGCTTTTTCCCATGGGGGTAGGCAGAAACTACAGAACACCACCTGCTACGATCCTTACATACTTCTTTTGCTTCACACACATTCATACATAATAAATTTATTTCGCCAAAAGTCTGTCTTACAAAAATTCATAGTAGTTAAAAATTATAAAAAGCTTTCAAAAATAGGTAATTTTTAAATGCTCTGACTCCTAAACTAGATGAATATTCCTGGGACTTATGAATCAAAATAATAAGCAACACTTTTGTATTGGTTTGTCGCAGAGTGAAAAAAATAACACCCACAAAAACTCGTATAATACCAATGATTTTTTAAAAGCCAGAAACAATGAAGCCAAGATATTTAAATATAAAAACGTTATCTGGCTCGTGCACAGGGGGTAAGCTGTATAATTGGCCTCCTCGTGGTCCGCATTAGCAGATTCATTTGTTCTGCAGTCTGGCCTCGTGTAAGGGCGAAGCCACAAGAGAGGGCAGGAGGATAGTAAAAGTTGAAGTTCGATGTATATAGGTCTACCAGAATCTCATAGCATTTTTTATTTTTTTTAAATTGTGATTTTCCTAAGGCAATGTCAATTGTCACCTGTCAAATCAAAGTACTTGATGTGTCAACCGCTGCTGAATTTTTTTGATATTATCTTCGAAAAACCCACTTCGATCTCAAGCGAGACATATTGTTTTCAATGTGTATCATAAAATAAGGGAAGAAGAAGGCGTAAATCAAACTCAATCTTTGATTTGAAAGTGCGTTGTAGAGTGGACCGGTAAGTTGGACTGACTTGTTTTGATACTTTTAGTTTATTTTATATTTTTCTTACTTAATTTTTATTTCTTACCATTACTATTATATGGTAAATCATAGGTCAGGGCACATCGAATGATGGCCGGAAGGGAATGGCAACAGTAATGTAACTGTTACTAATTCTTCGACAAGATATTGATTATAACGGAGATTGAGAATCTTTGACGTAAGAAAAATATTAAGTAATAATCTGCGCCCTGCAGTGGGACGTTTATAGACGGGAGTTTTTGGCGGGATTTTGTCGAGTGAACTTCAGTGGCTGTTAATATTATTTGCAAATTGATTCCTAGTGGATATTGTGATATATTATTGGTGTAGTTTTGTGTCTCAACTGTCTACGCAACTGGACAATTAATAAAATCATTGACAGAAGCGATCTCGGGATAGTGGATCGGAGTATTTTATTGTGGTATTGACTGCCTCTGCAAAGCTTACTGGGAAGACTGACTCCATACAATTTGCTGCCAAATACTCCAAAACACATTAGAATCTGTTACATCCGCATTCTAATGCATATAAGATCCAAAACTCTTTCCAAAGACGTGGCTAAAAGGTCCTAGCAACCAGGCCATAAAACTTACATAAAAAAAGTATATATAGACTGATGATGATGAATGACTATAGGTAACATTATTATTTATTTTTTACAGACTTTATACATAAAGAGATTGGTTTTGAATATGTTAAATGCCAATGAAAAAGAACCATTTTGATGGAGAGAGATGACATAAAACTGCAGATACAAGTTTTTGAAATCCCAGTGGAGTTCATGGAATCGTATTCTAGTTTTCTAGTTCTGAATGAGGTTTTAAGTTATTAGTATGATTTAATTGATATATAATAAATTAGTACATAAATTAATATTCAATTGATTTATTTTTCCTATGTTAAGAACCCGATGTATAAAGAAAGAAAGAAAGAAAGAAAGAAAAATATTTATTTGTGACCCGCACAGGAGACACGAGAAATAAGCATAAAATTAAACAATAATAAAATAAAAACCCCGTGCGAGACCAAAAAGGCTCCTATCTCAGCATGTGCAGTGATAACCAAAAAAAGGTAATAACGCTGCGCTGATATTCTGATAGGGCCCACTGTTGAATTGTTGTTGTATAACAACATTATTCATACACATACCTATAATATTCACAGTGGCTATTTTTGTGTCAATGTTGAGGGTGAAGATAGCATTGTATAACTGTCTCTTTCACTCGCTTATGTATGTCACATTGTCCTATCTCGCTTACTCTATGCAGTATACTCGATGACAAACTGTTTCTTACGCAATGGTTGGCAGGACCAAGTTCAAAGACACAAAGATCCGCTGTGACTACTATAATATAGGTACCTCATGTTCATTAATACTAAAGACATAAATAAAAATTAAACAGTATCAAGATCGTTTAATCCAATTTCCCCAGTATTGCACATAACAAATTTTTATTTCCACATTTGCCATGAGATTCTGGTAGACCTATACCTCCAGTAGTAATAAAAAAATATGTTCTATTACAATGAAGCGTTTCACTCAACATTGTGAACCTTGAGTAAAACGCTTGGTTTTTGTTTTTAAATCTACATGTTTTTTTATGGTATTTATGACTTTACTGTGATACTGTGATTGTAAATGTGATACCATAATGTTTTCCGTCGAACAAAATAGTGATGCTGATGTCTTTTTTTGGAAGTCCTCTAGAACTTTAGCTCTAGCCAGTAGCGACTAGCGATTGGTATAAAACCTTTGGTGATGATCCTACGGTTGAGATTTCATCAACGAAAAAATATACTGAAACTGAAAAAGCGCCTCTCCTGTGCCACCGACTTTCCTGGAGTCACTTGGTGGGCAGATAGAGTCCCCAATCTGAGCACCCGCGACCTGACCGGAACTCCGCCTGCTTATGACGCAGGCGGAGTTTCGGCGTTTTAAGCATCGCGGTGGGTCTCCCCGACACCGACGTCTTCTTCTCCAAGCGGCATCGGCTCTCTCGCGATCCCGCTCGGTGGCCTAGGCCGTTTCCCTCCAGTTTATTGTCTCTGCCAGCATGGCCCTCACAACTGCTGGCAAAGACAGATCTCGCCCGATCCTGGCAAGCAAGACCTGCTCAGTACCTACCGGGTTGACGAGGTCAGAAAGTCCTACTGGTATCCGGACTATCCAGCTGCATCCGGTAGGACTGAAAGTCGACCTCAACATAGTAATGTGGCAGGCAGATTGTTTTTTTTTTTTATTAAAGGCTATTTGACCATTATCTCACCCGATGGTAAGCGATGACGTAGTTGACTGCAAAGCCGTTTGACCAAAATTTATTTGAAAAATACTTTTAATAAATTCAGTGGTTGTGCCCAAACCCTAACCGAGAATGCGTTTAATGGTGGCTTTGCATCGTCTGAGCGTTCCAGCGTTTATAGCAGAATATATTAAAACTGTTCTGTAAGTTAAATAACTAACATAGTTAAGATTGTAATTAACTTGGCCGAGGTTAGTCGACTTTTTTGTATAAAATTAAATTTTGGGCAGACCGTGTGTGTTTTCTGGTGCGCTGGGAGCTGAAGATAACTTTTAAGCTGCTTGTTTTGGAGGTCATATGTAATTATTGTGGGTAGACGCTGTTCAAGCGGTAGATGCTCAAGGCTTTGAAAAGATCTGAGTCACGAAGAGACTTTTTGGCTGTCCGCCAAGATATAGCTGTAATAAAAGAACATTAGTACACTAATTGATTGTGTGTGGCATTTTTCCAAAAAATTTGGTAGTTACCTACTCAGGTTACCTATTGAAACCTTAAGTTAAAATCGTTTTTAGGACAATAAGTTTTTGGCAAAATCAAATAAAAGCCCTGAAAGCTTGGTTTGGATAGAGTTTAGACCTGGGGCCGTAGTATGACGTGTCATCAATGTAATCACGTTTCCGTCGTGAAAAAACTTAAAAGATGTAAACAAGAAGAAATCATGATGTGCAGTCGGAAGATACCAGCATATTCGTGAGCTGGCTGACCAAAACCATATGATTTTTATCTTGTTTACGCCTTTTTAGTTCGCTTCAAGCAGTCGGGTTTTATTTAATTTTTTGAATTAACTTTATATATTTATAACTTTATAGTTTTTATTTTCGATTCACCTACATTTAAACATATCAGTGTTATACATTTTAGAAATCACCTCTTAAAACCCTTTATTGTGATACTCCACACGACGGGTATAGAGAAAAAAAAATTGGGCCTTCACAATATGGCGCCCAAAAACCACCTTTTTTGCATTTTCCAATTTTAATGTAGCCAGTGACACTCGCAAGATTAAGGCCGGTCGATTGACGTAAGAATCATCAAAATCGGCCAAGGTGTTTGGTCTCTAGAACCCCCTATGGAACAAATATACATACATACATAAGACTAATAAACACATTAACCTCCTTCGGCAGTCGGGTAAAAAGGGATAACGCGTTTGGTTCTGTATAGCTTTGTCTCTCTCTTACCATGGAACCTTATAGCTCCATGCTATCCAAGCTCACCATGTTAAAATGAGTTAAAGCCAGATAAGTGATATAATTATTTGAAATTGGAATAAAGAAAGAACTTCATGGAATAATTATACCGAATTTTCAGATCAAAGTAATTGCTTTGATTTGAAAAAACCGACAAACAATTTATTTTATTTTACATTCAAATATCGACAACAAAATATTTGGCTTCCTACCAATACAAACCTCAAACACAAAAATTTCTCCAAAAACATTATTCACGGAAAAACCTTAAACAAAACGTTTTCTCTTTATTCAAAAGTAGCCTATTTATCTTGAAGGCGAACCATTGAGCAAATGAATTAAAAATAAAGACAATAGGCTATGGAAAAATGAAGGCACTTGTTAGAGTGTAGAGAAAGGAATATTTTCTTAAAGTCGAAACAAAGAAACGTCGGTTAATTACCCCTCTTTGTTATTGTACAATTGTTTGGTATCTTGGTAAGTAGTTGAGATTGATACAGGAATATAATGTACTAGTTTTAGCCCGCGGCTTCGCCACCGTAAAAAGAGTTTATTTTCCATACAAACTTTGCCATCCCTATTCACACCCTTTAACAAGCTTGAACTTCGAAACCTACCTTCTTCCTTGCAAACATAATAAATGGTATTTTTGTGTAAATATTCGGATTTTTAGAAGCAAAGCTTTAGCCTAGGTATTGTTGAAACAAAGATTTAGCCTGGGTGTTGATGAAACAGTCAATACTATTTTTTTTTCATTTGCAATGAGGTACTGGTTGAGTCAAAGCGCCAGAGCCTTGAACATGGACGCCATGGATGGAATTCCATGATCTAATTCCACCTATCCCGTTCCATCATCGGACTACAAGACGTACGGCGATGCGCCATCGGCACATGGTGGACATCCCACCCATACGCACTAAACGTTTTGGAAATACATTAATTGTGCGTACAGTTTAGGAGTGGTATTCCCTGCCAGAGTCTGTGTTTCCCAATAGCTACAACCTAGGGGTATTTAGGTCAAGAGTGAAAACTTCTAGGCGAGCGTGCTTCACCGTCGAGGTCGACCACATCATCATTTACCATCAGGTGAGATAGTGGTCAAGCGTAAGCCCAATTATAATAAAAATATATATGTAAATAGAGAAAATAGACTAGCTTTTCCCGCTGCTCCACTCCCCTCACCTGACTACAAGAATAGTGAATTGATTTTTCCTTGGGATAAAAAGTAGCCTTTGACACTCGGCGTTAGTATAATGAAATAATCATCATCATCATCATCATCATCAGCCTATAGCAGTCCACTGCTGGACATAGGCCTCCCCAATTGCACGCCATTTGGTTCGATTTTCGGCAACTGTCATCCAGCTGCTACCAGCCACCCTGCGAAGGTCGTCGCTCCACCTAGCCTGAGGGCGTCCTACCTTACGTTTACCAGTTCGCGGTCTCCACTCAAGAACACGTTTACCCCAACGGTCATCGGTTCTACGACTTATATGGCCGGCCCATTGCCACTTCAGCTTACTTATTCTGTGAGCTATGTCGACAACTTTGGTTCTCTGCCGGATTACCTCGTTTCGGATTCTATCCCTTAGAGAGACTCCGAGCATAGCCCTTTCCATAGCTCGCTGAGCAACTTTGAACTGATGAACCAGCCGTATTGTGAGTGTCCACGTCTCGGCACCGTAGGTCATAACAGGTAGGACGCACTGGTTGAAGACTTTAGTCTTCAGGCTTTGTGGGATACGCGACGAGAAGACTCGACGAAGTTTTCCAAACGCCGCCCAGCCCAGCTGTATTCTTCTGCTAGCCTCCTTCACAAAGTTGTTCTTACCAAACTGCAGAGTTTGCCCGAGGTAAACGTATTCTCGAACAACTTTGAGAGCACCGCCATTGACCACAATCGATCCCGGAGTGACGTGTGAATTGAACATAACCTGGGTTTTGTCCAAGTTCATCCGGAGACCGATGCGTGCAGATGAATCAGCCAGGCTATCCAGCATCTGCTGCAAGTCTTGCAGTGACTCTGCCATTATGACGATGTCATCCGCAAATCTCAAGTGTGAGATGTACTCGCCGTTTATATTAATGCCGCGTCCTTCCCAGTCCAGCGTCTTAAACATATCCTCCACCGCGTTACTAAACAATTTCGGAGAAATTACGTCCCCTTGTCTAACCCCTCGACGCAGTGAGATATGTCTAGTTTGCCGGTCCTGACTTTGGACGGTCATTGTTGCGTTTTCATAAAGACATCTCAGCACTTGGATGTATCGCCAGTCAACTTGGCATCGCTGCATAGACTCCAGAACAGACCAGGTTTCGATGGAGTCAAAAGCCTTCTCATAGTCCACAAAAGCAAAACACAGGGGCCGATTATACTCTTCGGACTTTTGTATAATTTGCCGCACTGTGTGGATGTGGTCTATGGTGCTGTATCCTCCTCGGAACCCGGCCTGCTCCGGTGGCTGAAACTCGTCGAATCTTCGCGCTAGACGATTTGTGACGACTCTCGAAAACAACTTATAAACGTGACTAAGAAGCGAAATGGGTCTGTAATTCTTCAAAAGGGTCTTGTCACCCTTTTTGAAGAAAAGAACGACCACGCTCCTCTGCCACGCCATTGGTGTTCTCCCAGAGAACAGGACAGAGTTAAAGAGCTCCCCAAGCTCCTTCAATACCGGGCGTCCGCCCGCTTTCAGGAGCTCGGTTGTAATCCCGTCCTCGCCAGGGGCTTTTCCATTTTTAAGCTGTTTGAGAGCCGCCTCAATTTCATCTTGGCTTACTTCGGGCAGGTCTTCTGTAAAATGGCGGGTTAAGGTGGCTCTAGAATCCTCATTTTCGGGATCAGGTCGAGATGCATGCGATGCGTACAGTTGGCTGTAGAAGTCTTCTACTTCCGAAAGAATCTCCGGCCTCGAAACGACAATATCCCCACTCGATTTAGCCAGCTTCGTCAGATGGCTCCTCCCAAGTGGCTGGAAGAACACTTTGGATCCCCGGTTTTGCTCAATCGCTTTCTCTATAGAGAGCGTATTGGATCGTCGGAGATCGCGTCGTACCAGTTTCCTAATTAGTTTGTTGAGTGCCCGCTGTTCTGACGAAGTGGCTGGTGGATTTTCACGTCTCTCCGTCATGAGCTTTAGAGTTTCTTCCGAAAGTTTAGACTTCCGGCCCGTACGCCGCATCTTACAAAATCTCGTACCTTCCTCCCTGAGGATTTGCACCATTTGGTCGAGCGTCTGGTCAACGTCATCTGTGGTTTCCACGACTGCGAACCGGTTCTCCAGGTCTGACTGGAACGCTTCAGATCCCAACATAGTTTGGAGCATGTTTGGACGGAGCCTAGACTTCATCAAACGAGTTCTCTCAAGCTTGAAGTTGATATTCAGAGAGCCTCGGACAAGTCTGTGATCGCTGCCGGTATTGAACCTGTTGATCACTGAGACATCCCTGAATATATGCTTTTTATCTGTTATGATGAAGTCTATCTCATTTTTGGTCATAGTGTCGGGGCTTTGCCACGTCCACTTCCTTTGGGGTTGTTTCTTAAAAAAGGAATTCATTACGAAAAGCCCCTCTTTCTCTAGGAAGTTGACAAGCATTTGCCCCCTATGATTTCTGCTGCCAAACCCGTAGGATCCTACTACCGATTCGCTGCAATTCTGTACTCCCACTTTAGCGTTAAAATCCCCCATGACAACGCTGTAGTGGGTCTTAGTGGTGGAGTGCAAGGCCTTGTGAATGTCCTCGAACATTTCCTCCATTTCGTCGTCCGAGTGCGCCGAGGTCGGTGCGTAGACTTGCACAACCTTGAGGCTATACCTCTCGGTTAGCTTCACTATGAGGTACGCTACCCTGTTCGACACACTGGAGACTTCCACGACGTTGCCACAAATAGATTTGTTAACCAGGAACCCGACACCGCCTTGGGATAGCTGGTCTCCTTCTCGGAAATACATAAGGTGTCCCGATTCAAGAGTTATTGTGTCCTCTCCCTCTCTTCGGACTTCACACAACCCTAGAATGTGCCACCTTACATTTGTTCGAGCTGCACGAGGTGTTCGTCGAGCCGTAACGTGCGTCCGTTGTACGTAGCCAAGGTCAGTTGAGTTTTCTGATTTTGGCGGCCGTAGTCCGTAACCCGGAGATTCTTCGCACCCCCGAGTGCCCTGCCGCTACCGTGACCGCCGCCATAATCAGCAATAACAGCAGGGCGGCCGGGAACTGGGGGCCGTGGTTTCCTTTGACTTGTCATTGGAGGGTTTGCCCATAATCGCCACGCTGGGCATGCGGGTTGGCGATCGCAGATTCGCAGTTTATCGCACAGGTGACGCTGCTGCCCGTCACCAGTCTGTGCCATTTAACTGCGAAGATTTGTTGAAATGGTTATACCGCCATTTGTCGGTTGTCGTCAGAGCCTCGTTTGTTGATCAGCAGGATGCACCACGAGCAGGTGAGGTTGACTTGGGGCGCTAAGTTTGCGAGTGCGCCCCCTTACATCAAGAAATAATATTATATATTTGCATGTAAGACCGCGCAGTTCACATAAAAATGGACATAAATATAGATAAGATTTTTTATTTGTAAAACAAAGGTGTAAATAAGTGCATACTTAAACACTAAACAAAAGTAAACTATACAAACATAATTATACTAAACCTAACTACTTACACTATATACAAAAGAAAAGTACACTTAGGCATCGAAGTACTCCTCCACATCGCAGTCATCCGGGAACGTGCCCAGAAGACTGACAGCATTGCCACGTTGAATGGCAATGATGATTATTTGCGCAAAGAACAGCCCTCTGGTCACGCACAGTGTCGATCAGTCGGCGAGAGATCTCCTTAAAAAGGAGACGTGCACTCGGGCCCCATGACCCAAGTGTTTTAACCCCAAACGGCTCAAAACTGTAATTACCTTTTATGTTACAGTATTGGCGCCGCTTAAGGCTGAACTAGGAACATGAGATGGCGCAAGGGTGTCGACACAGGTTGCGTCCCACACCAGAGGCCTACCCACCTTCACAACACAATGTCACTATATATTAAACTTTTGCCAAAATCTTGTTGAACTCGATAATTCACCGATATCGATATCACCCAAGCTATTGTTATGATTCGTTTAACCCCATAACATATTCAAAAGCACGGCCTTCCATGGCGTTCAAAAAGCAGAAAGAGTTTTTGTTTAAAATTAGGCATGGTGGCCTTTTTTTGTTTTTATTTGACTTCTATGGGCAATCAGCAAAGCAACCGCTTTACTAAACGCTGACGCGCTTGTCGTATCACCGCACACAGGAACAAAAGGATCTCAGGTCGTGTTCTACCAGCGCGCAAAGTTTTATTTCAAATATTCATCCGTTAAGGCGTGATTGACTGACAAACAACCGAACACTTTTACATTTGCTATAACCTTAGTAGGTTTTTTATAATGTGTAATTTATGTCGGACTAATAGGATTAAGAAAGTTGATGTCTATTATTAAAACAATAATTAAGAATGACACACAAAATATGCTTGCCTTGTATTCACAAGACCTCAACCAATAATGGATTCGTATCAATTAATCTCCCAGTCCGACACGGAACCTCTTACCGATTGGCTCCCTCTGGGATCTATGATTTATATCCAGTACGGAACCCCATTACAAGAACCCTGTTACCGTTCCAATATGGAAATTGTATAATTTGTCAAGTTTATCGCTATTTAACCAAAGTCGGTTTATTGCAAATGGTTAGCAATTGGAAATGTGCCTCATTAATTTTCACCAAGTTATTAGAGCGAACTAAAAAGATACATTAGGAAGTAAGAAAATCGCAATGTCAGTTTGCAATAGTAAAATGTGCTTCTGACTTTGACTCAATCATCAAATGATGCCACAACCTGCCAGATAATGGAGCATAAGTAGTTTTATACAATATGCGACCGTACTTACATGATTATGATACCAATCAGATTGGAAACCGTTGCATTGAAGCCTGGAATAATACATACATTGTAGTAGTACATTAATTTAAAAAATCAAAAAACCCGACTGATTAAAAAGCGAACTAAAAAGACGTAAACAAGAAGAAAATCATGTTGTGCAGTCGGAGGATACATATTCGCGAGTTGGCTGACCAAAACCAGATGTATCCTTCGACTGCACAGTATGATTTTCTTCTTATTTACTTTTTTTTAGTTCGCTTTTTTAAGCAGTCGGGATTTTTATTTTTTAAATTAACTTTTTCCATTTACAACTTATTAGTTATTTTTTTTTAGAATTAGGTACATTTAAACATACAAGTGTCATACATTTTTGAAATAAACTCTTTAAACCCTTAATTTTGATACCCCACATGAAGGGTTTAGAAGAAAAAAAAACAACCCCACAAAATGGCGCCCAGAATCCGCCATTTGTTTTTCCAATTTTAATGTAGCCAGTGACATTCGAAGGGATAAGACGAATCGATTGATGTAAGAATCATCAAAAATTGGCAAACGCGTTTGGTCTCTAGAACGCCACATAGGAACAAACATACATACATACATAGACTGATAAACACATTACCCTCCTTCGGCAGTCGGGTAAAAAGCATGCTAACTACGAGCGATGCTACTCGTGCATTATGATGCACCCACGTCATACTTATTGTGTGACAAATAAGTATGATGTGGGTACCTAAACCCAAAACAGTATGGTCATTATACACACATGCAGAGCAAGCTGTAAAAGTGAACACACTACCTACTAGCAAACAAACTTGCTTTTCATTAACAAGTTGTATATTCAAATCTTTATCTGGATTCATAATTTACGTAATACTACAAAACAGATCTTCTTCTGCAGTCGTGCTCGCTAAGTTTATAAAAGGTATACAAGGAACTAAGACTGTCTTGATGAAGGAATTAAAAAAATAACTTTGAAGAATTCTTAGCTAAAGACACTGAGAAATTTGTTTTATTACGAGCCACGGATATTTAAAGAAAAGTTAAGAATTACTATTGTTGTGAGTTGGGTTCTGCAGGCAGTTATGCATGTGGTTATGTGATTTCAGTTATGTTAGGTTTTATGTCGCAGTGTTGGAATATACATAGCCTTTGTGCTTCATAATATGTACAAACAGGGTGTCAAAGATTAACAAATGACAAAAAGACAACCACGGCAAAAACATCTGTGTTGCTTTCTTATGAGACAAGACAGATACGAAAAAAAATACAATCTTTAAAAAAACTTTGATCGTGTAAGCTTAGTTAACACAAAAAAACATGCTGTCTATAAGCACAATGAAAGTTTTCAATTTCTCTCTTTTTCCCACTGACTCAGGTGAAAAAATTTTTGTTCTCACCAGTTAACGCCTTCATATTCATTACAAACATATCATAAAATATGACACTAGCCTCAGAATAATATAAGTTAGTCACACAAAACAATCAACACCGGTCTCCATACTATCTCAGGTAATTTAACTTCTCCGTGTTTCTAGCTTCAAGCTTGTTTAGTCCTCCAGCTAACTTGGATGAGTCGATAAGCAGTCAACAGTAAAGCTTATCTCTATCTAGGATAGTGTTGAAACTCTAAATTACTATATTTGTCTCTGGAGATTGGGTTGTTTGTTGTATACCGTTATTAAGATTGTCAGTAAATATTTTTAAAAACTACGTATTGTTTCTTTGTAAGTCAGTCTTGCCAACGATAGATCATCATTCCCTTGAGTGAGTTCTATGTTTCTTATTCATCTGTAAAATAATTACGCACAGTGGAAATAACATTGCTCTTAGAGCTCAGTGGCAATCTCGAGAGACTCATCGTGACCAGCAAAGTAGATGGGCAAAGGCCTCGTAGTCGCAGCCCAATACGTAGGTCTGACCAGATCCGCACCGCTCTTGACTCTACAGTTTACAGCGCCCCCACAACGCCAGAGACAGAAACAGATGGAGAAAGATCGTTCGAGAGAAGGTGATACAGAAGTGAGGTCACGACCCTCAATACTGAGGAATACAACGGTAGGAGGAGGAGGAGGAAGAGCTTATGGGCCCACTGATCCTAACTTGTTAGTTAGTCTTGGGTTAAAAAAACTTGAGTCTTACAAGTGAGTATTTGTCGCGCTCAATATTAACAGAAATCATGTAAAACTTTGAGTTGAAAGTAGGGTTTGACACGATCTTAAGTACAAATCCTCAATTCAGAAAGTTCCTCTCAACCATACTTGATTCCACAAAACCTATGAAAACTTTTTTATTAACTAATATTTCAGTCTACGAGAAGATTCCTCAAATAAAACTTAGGTCAATCTCATATTCACTTAACTCGTTCGCTTTGTGAGACTTAGGGAAACACCGAAGGAAATGGTAACAATAACTTTGAGTGCAAGGTTGTTATGTGGGGTATAATAACCAGCTGGGATTTATTTCTCAGTTACACGTGAAAAAGAAATGCGCTTTCAACTTTTTCTTTTATAAAATCGTTATATAAAATGATGAGTTCAAGCCACAGACATAAATCTAACTAGGTAACGCAAGTCCTTCCATCTGTATGAAAACCAAGCATACCACTTTTTCACACACAATTTAAAAACAAAATTATATACCAATGAAAGAAAACATTTCCAATGCTTCGGCCAACCTTTTCTACAACTGTAAAAACTGTTTACAGTTTAATATGGCATAAAAAGGCATTTTACTAGATTTCGGTGGATTTCCGGTGCCGATAATGCTAAATGAAAAGCTCAAAATACGATTATTGATCGTAATTTTACTCTGTTTTTTGACACACTAAGTACATATAATTGCGTCATCTAGTTAGATTTATATCTGTGGTTCAGGTTTATTTGCACCTTACTTTTATTTTTGTATCTCCTTTCGTCGGAACCCAAAAACACAACACGCACAACAATTTCATTGATAATTGTATGAAAAGGTGTTTGTTATTGTGTCACCGGCAGCCTATTTACTTAGGTGAATTTGGCAAGGAAAAAGTATGTAAAATTCTCTTTCAATAATTAGTTATTGCTAAAAAATATTGGACGCTTTCATTGGTGAAGATACTCTTATCGATAGAGTTCAAAAATGTTTGGCAATACCGAATTATTTAAAGAGTATTTGGATCGTAGCAGGTGGTGTTCTGTATTTTCGGCCTACCCCCATGGGAAATAGACGTGAGTTTATGTATGTGTTTGTAATACTCTTTCATGGGGTCAAACCCTTTGCCTTGCCGAATTCACTTACGCAATTAGGCTGCGGGTTTCCAATTGGTTTAATATTACCCTGTAATTGGGTTGTGTACGTCACCAGTATTTTATAATTCTGCTAAATCTGGTTAGACTAGAAACCATCCACAACCGTGTTAGGAAGACTTGACAGATGGTTGTTCTTTAACCTTCGCCGGCAAAAGAGGGTGTTATAAGTTTCACGTGTGTTGCTGTGTCTGTATGTGGCATCATAGCGCCTAAACAGATGAACCGATTTTGATTAACTTTTTTTTTTAAGGTGATTTTGTTGAGAGTGTTCTTAGCTATGTTTAAATAAAATCGGGTGTTCAATTTTGTTCGTTTTACTGTTTGAATCGGGGTGTTTTCGCAAGATAAATGTGTCGGGGGTCTTTTAAATTTTGAAATTTTACTTGTTTCTTCTTTTTTTGGTGTGGTGGTCCTCGAGATCATCGGCAAAACTAAAATTATGTATTAGTATGCATTCCACTTCCTTCTTTGACAAATCTATGACGATCTACTACAACTCTTCTTGTTCTTGTAATCATTACAAGAACAAGAACACATTACAGTGTAATGTAATGTTTGTCGTTTTGTGGCAAATAAATACTTTTCTTTCTTTTTCTTCTTTATTCAAGCAGCTCTGTTGTGGAATGTATTATCAATTCAATAAGACGTGCTCAAACACTGCCAACGTTAAAGAAAATGGTGAAAGAGTATTATCTTTCATTGTAATTTTTATTCTTCTCCTTTCTCTGTTATATATTTGTTAAGTATTAGTATAATATGTAATATTGTGTGTATGTATTGTATGTTATTATGACCAAGTAGTATTATTTATGATATTTTGTACACTGACGTATATTAATTCTTCTCCTATCGTTCAGTCCATCTAAAGGTTGTCTGTAAGAGATTGTCTAGAGCAATAAGACTGCCCATTGTACACTTGTTTTTGTGAACGTTTGTGCTGTGTGTGATTTGTGTTTTATGTGGCGTACAATAAAGTACATAATCAATAAATAAACAATACCTAACCATCCGAGCTAATTTACCAGTCCCAAACCTTCTTATTTGATACCAATGACTTTTATTTCTTTACAATTTCAAACTACTAATAAGAGGAGCCTTCACTCAATTCGCAAAACAAAAGCCCACTAATCCCACTCACTGATTAACCCAATATTTTCTTTATCAACCCCTTTGCCCTATCTGCCCATCTTTAGATACATACGTCTATAAACAAAGATACCCTTCTTTTATATACCACCGTGGCAATCTAGCTCACCTACTTGGGTCCCTCATTTGACGTCATTTCCCCGTCCCCCTCCGTGTAGCGTGTTCAGAATGAATAAAACATGATGTCTCATAGGATGGACTAACAAATGATATTTCGATACAGATGTAGGGATTCTTGTTTGTTTCGTAGATTTTTGTGGCGAAATGAATTGGTAGGTACTTGGTTTTAGTTATTGTAGGGTAATTTTCGAGCTTAAACCTGTGTGATTCTGTGAAGTTCTGTTCGTAACGTTAACTGCAGAAAAACTGCTTGTAACTGATTCTAAAAGTAAAGAGTAACTATGGAGTTTCTTGTCCGTTTTTCTCCATTAGAATCAAACCTCTGCGAATGGACAACTAGAATATCCATTAACTTTATACATTTCGCTTAGTAAAAATTGTTTATCGGTGTGGTATTAAATGTCAGGAAAGTCACTTACACGTCATCTAGGCTCTCAATTCTTTGGTTCTTCTGAATTTTGAATTTTGAAAAATAACCCTTACTCGCCCCCAGGTAAAACCAGTCTATTTTTAACGCGACATATATATACCATTCTCATTCCACTAAGCACTTAAAAATATTACCCCGTTCCACCGAAATCGAAAAGTTAAACGACTATAATTCACTAATTGCATCGTGTACGTTACCCGACCAAGTTGGATAGTGGCTTATTATTTAAAACTTATACAATTACCCCGGCTTCCCTCGGGAAATTACACTTGGCAACAATGATGAACATTGCCTCACTTTGGGTACTTACTATTTCGGGTTACATACTGGTACTGATGTGGCGTTATATTTTGGCCTGGCGATTTTAGTTGTCATGTGTAGTTTTGAGGTAAAATACCGCACAGAGGTTCACCTATTCACCTACAGGACACGGTGACCATAGCCCTGAGCAGAGCCGCAGACAGAGTGGAAGCAGCTCGTCAGTGACTCTGTCAAAGCGTTCCAAGACGGGCACGACCTTCAGAAATAAATACTTGAAAAATAACTTCAATTTCGGAAGACGGTGTTCCTGTTTTCGTTTCTTCGTTATTTGACATGGAATAGGACAGTAATGGAACATTTCTATAGGCTAGTGCCCAAAGTGATGTTAGAATAGATTACCCGAATAACATGAAACTTAAACAAAACCGGTGGAATGAGAGTATACCAGGGCAAACTGTTCACACCTGCCCACCCCTTTACGTTACTGTGATACTTAACTGGTACACCAGTGTGATGTCATATTATGAAATGGTGTAAACAAAAAACGTATATGCGATTGCAGCTATCCCGAGTGATTTGCCGTCATTTATTGAAGAGTTCTGATGTATTATATATCTCCGAAGTTTTTAATCAAATATTGATGAAATTTAAATGGGACCACATGACAAGCTCCAGCTTTAAAATTTGAAAAAGAATGATCAAAATCGGTTCTCCTAGTAAAATTTCTGAGGTAACACACATACAAAAAAAATACAGTCGAGTTGATAACCTCCTCCGTTTTACGAAGTCAGTTAATAAGAAGAAGTAGCTTTGAACTGCCTCGTTGGTGTAGAGGTCGCAAGCGTTACTGATGAGCAACAGGGCCTGGGTTCGATACCTGGGTCGGAAAAAAGTTATTGGGTTTTTCTATCTGGAATTTCCCAGAAGCAGCTCGGACTTGCACCATGACGCTGGAGCTTGATTTGCGCCCTGTAGATGGCAATAGGAACACTTCGACAGTTACGTTTTAGTCCCATGTGACCCAAGGACATCAAAATCAATAATTTTTATTTCACATAGGCCTACATGGGTACTTATAAAACGTCGACAAAAGGTGCACGGTGCAAAGGTGAAAGGTGCACTTGAGATTAAAATGGAATTATCTAAGTGCGAGTTTACTATTGGTGGATCACTGCCTAATCCTTCGGCGAATACGGCCGTGATCTTAAGTTATGTGTAGTTTTAGACATAACTTGTTATAGCTGAAGGGGTTGGTAGAACATGACAGTGTTATGGTAGATAGAAGACGTGTTAATTCGTGCTTAAGAAATTAAGGGGATGTCTTCACAATTTTGGAACATGATTTTCTGTAAATTGGTTTAAACGTACATGTCGAGAAGAAATAATATTTTGAAACTAGATGAGGTCGGTTTTTCTTTCCGACTACGCTGACAAAACACCTAACCAAAGCCGGATGAAGTTTCTTGTAAATTTAGGTCACAGGTAAATCACTTCAGTAATCAAATGAGTCCTGAATATCAGTTTGAAAGGGGTGAATAAAAGTGAAGTTACAGGTTCATAAGGCACAGTTATATCACTCTAATCTTCATCTCTTAGGCCAACAACACATTTATAACTAACCTCTTTGGCTGTTCTCCATCTCCTGAAACCATAAGGAAACATCAGGTAAAATACTATGGCTACTTTGTACAGCCTGGCACTTTAGCTGTACCTGTATTATAACTTCACATGTAGCGTAATTATCTACCAAACTGTAGTTAGTGGATCGATATTGATATGTGATTGGAACCGTTTTCATGAAGAGTTCGTGTCGTGTTAGTTTCCGAGTCTAAACGTTGTAATAACTTTATGCGTATCGGTTTTTCTTATATTCTTCTTCATCCTAGCTCTATCCCACATTAGGTGGTTTCGATTCTCCTAATTTCTGCCTCCGGGACGGTCTGTCCTAGATTGTCCAGGGCAGTTCTTCAATAGTATTTTCGTCTTTCCAGGCCCCCCAATTTTTTTTTATTATTGATAGGCTCGCGTTTGACCACTATCTCATTTACTGGTAAGCGATGATTTGGTGGACAGTGTAGCGCGCTTGCCTAGAAGCAACTATTCATTCTTGACTTAAAGACTCCGAGGTTGTAGCTATAAACATAGATTCCGGCAGGGAATTCCACTTCTTAGCTTCACGCATAATGAAAGTATTTCCAAAATATTTAGTGCGTATGGGTGGAATTTCCACCATGTACCGATGGCCCATTGCTGTACGTCTTGTATTCCGATGATGAAACGGGCTAGGCGGAATTAGATTTTGCAATTCCATCGCTCACTCCCCGAAATTCAACCGTTAAAAAACCGACAAACTGGCAACTCGGCGACGATGTTCAAGGCTCTGAAGCTCATTGGCGGTGAGCCTCTTGGTCCGTTTTTCGATGGACTCTATTGCGATGAGAACAATATTCCATGCAAGATCAAACTTGCGCTTGATACAACTCAAGCAGCTATTCTGGCATGAAGTACCATCTCATCTTCACAGGGATCCCCAACTTTTTGGCAGCCAGTTGAGCCTTTGTCTCAATGTATGGGCCAAAACTGAGTGCCAATGTCAACGTTACGCCAAGAAGCTCAAGATGGTCAGTTATCGGCATGGT
The DNA here is from genome assembly GCA_949775005.1 of Orthosia gothica. NCBI lineage: Eukaryota > Metazoa > Arthropoda > Insecta > Lepidoptera > Noctuidae > Orthosia > Orthosia gothica. The sequence goes on from OX459067.1 coordinate 14,610,172, forward strand.
TACCCCTCGGAAAGATTGAGCCGGGTGAAATTGGCTCCATTTAGCGGCAAAATGACACGCCTGTGTTTTAGCGGCATTGAACTTGAACAGATTGGCATCGCCCCATTCGGGGACTGCCGCCAAAGACAAGCTTATACGCTCCACCATGGCCTTACGATGAGACCGAACCTGAGGCCCAGTAGCCCGTGCCTTGGACAAGTATCTCTCAGCAACAGTGCTGTCGTCTGCATACTTTAAGGTGCCATAGCCGGAGTTCTTCCTCTATCTCTCTTAAATTCGGGTTGTGTAAAGGCTAGGTCTGCGCTAGGTAAGCTGCGCAGGCCGCTAACTGGTAGTTAGAAGGAAGTTAAAGAAAAACAGCTTGAAAAGTTAATACATATATTTTAGGTCTAGATTACAGCTAGGTCGTGGGTTTTAAGCGCCACTCAGTTCTGAACAATAACCACCCGCGGATAAAATAAGTGGGGTACCGTTCCTTGGCAGCACGTGGTAGACGCGGGGACCGGTCAGCACCGGCACAGTGAGAGGTCACCGGAACTGTAGCAGCTAGGGGTGCGCAGGATAGGCTGCGCTGGCACCGGCTCGGGCGACGGCAGGCCGCAGGTAGGCAGGCAAAACCGGGCAGCGTGCGTAGGCTCGCACGGCGGTAAGCCGCAGGTATGCAGGTCAAGAACCTGGCGGTGTGTGTAGGCAGCGTTTAGGTAGTTGGCAGCGTGCAGCAGTAGGTAAAAGTCAAGCTCTCAGCCCGCACGAAGGTGTGAGTCTATCTGGCAGGCCCCAACGAGATTTATCAACAGGTGATAGCTTTTCATAAAGGCATTATTTTGTACCTAACGAAAATAAATAAGATCTATTTTGTACCTCAACAGTTTTTGATAGAATGACGTTTTTATGAAGTGTCTAGCTAGCAGGCCCCTTAAGATTAATTTTATTATTATCATACTTTTAGATCGCCCAATAGTGCTCGGAGTTAGAAACTATTATGTACCTTACAAATCCAAAATTTCGACTTTCTGTGAGCTATATTTCAGAAGATATTCGTTATTTAAACAAACGTCCAGCCAGCGGGCCCTTTTTAAAATACTCCTCATTAGACAATACAGTAGTGTTAGGAGCTTGATACTATTATGTACCTTATAAATCCAAAATTTCGACTTTCTGTGAGCTTTACTTCATAAGATATTAGTTATTTAAACAAACGTCCAGCCAGCGGGCCCTTTTTAAAATACTACTCATTTATACAATACAGTAGTGTTAGGAGCTTGATACTATTATGTACCTTATAAATTCAAAATTTCGACTTTCTCTGAGCATTACTTCAGAAGATATTCGTTATTTAAAGAAACGTCCAGCCAGCGGGCCCCTTTTTAAAATACTACTCTTTTATATCATACAATAGTGTTAAGAGCTTATTACCATTATGTACCTTACAAATCCAAAATTTTGACTTTCTGTGAGCTATACTTCAGGAGATATTCTTTAGTGATCTGAAAGTATAAAAACAATAAAAATAATCATAAAGGGCCCGCTAGCTAGACACTTCATAAAAACGTCATTCAATCAAAAACTGTTGAGGTACAAAATATATCTTATTTATTTTCTTTAGGTACAAAATAATGCCTTTATGAAAAGCTATCTATCACCTGTTGATAAATCTCGTTGGGGCCTGCCAGATAGACTCACACCGCACGAAGAGCCCTGAAAGCACCATAGGGTGCGCATGTTAGATGCGGTGCAATAAGCAGCAAGCCGCATGCGATGTGCCAGCTTCGTCCCCAGTTTAGGCCAAGGAACGGTATGGGAACATTGTAGGTGAAAGCTCAGCACATCGCAGCGGTTTACAGGTAAGAAACTTGCAAACATAGCAAGCACATTGACAGATGCAAAGTTAGGTTAAGTATGAACACGCTAGCATTTATTAACATAAGTAAACGTGATCACTTACAATAAAACACGGAGACACAATCCAATGCAGTAGAAACACATGCTCATTGCAAATTCCTTTGTCCCAGACGACCCTTAGCCACGCGTCCAACATGACAGTGCTAAAACTGATAACAACAAACTGATAACTGATTAAATAGGTGATGGAATCGATATTGGTCGTCTGGCACAGAGAATAAGGTACAATAATTAAACTAATGTGAAACTCACCCTAAATCGGGGCACACAGAGTCGTGAGGATCGAAAGATAGTTTATCCGCTAAGCCACCGGAATCGAAATAACCGAGTGACAGTATTCCGGAAAGTTAGAGTTGTGCCGTGTTTTTAGAGATGTGACTAATAACAGACTAATTTTGATATTAGTACCATTCGACTATTTTCATTTAAGATCCTCACAACGCTGCAGTTGTTGCAATCCTTTCTTCTCTGTATGGTCCTCATCTCATCGTATCATGAAACCATACCATCTGAGACGGATCTTGGTTAGTTTCTCTGATATAGTGGTGACTTTACGGATACATCATTCATACTTTTTCTAGTCTCGTCACAACTCCAGACAAAGGGATTATATCGGTGTTTATTACCTACGTACCTTTCCCAAATTTCAAAATAATGTAATTACTGGAGTAATTATCACGCTTGATAAACCGATAATTGATTTTCTTTTATCACACAAAAGAATACTGGTTACCGAAGTTTAAAAGTCGAATTTCGTCACAAAACTGGTATTAAAATTCGATGAATATGGACAACTTTTGTTTTCACGGAGTTTCGCTAAACATTGTGTAAAAGTAATCTAAGTATTATCATATCCAATGACTTGGAACAAAAGATTGAATTGAATATTATCAAAGATGAAAATTAACTGCAAGATCTGATGTACGATAAAGTTTGAAATATTGAAAGAACATTGTTATGGGTGGCATTACCCAAGACTCAAATATAAATATTTCTAGCCTATACCATCTACTCGTATGTTGAGGTCAGCTTCAAGCCTAGCCAGGTACATGGAATGACTGCCTATCTAAACTCCACAACCCAGTAACTGGGTAATACGGCACTTCTTGGCAAGACTGGTGTCAGATTTACTGGATTCTGACTCTCAGTACTGTTAATGTATTTTATGGTGTACAATAAAGCATATAATAAATAAATAAATAATAATAAATATTCTCAAAACACTGCAACTCCTGAACGCCAGAATCAACAGTGGCGACCACCAGAAAAGCGCCGAGGCAATGAAGCTCGACGAAGTCCCGGAGAATGACTATCAGTAACGATTGTCAAAAATCTACAAATGTCACTGGGTCTAACAGATTAACGTGCTTTCCAGGGCAACGAAGACATTCGATATGTTAAGATGGTAACCCATCTGCGGACCAACCTCAGTCACTGTTGCTTAACATTGAAAATCGACCCATGCGTTATTATTTAGCCACAAAGTATGTAAGCGGCGGCGCTAGCTATGATTTCCTATGCAGATAAAAAAGACGATCCCATTCGAAATTTTGAAATTCGAACGCACCCGTCTTTCTTTGTATCGTAGTAGAAATGCGTGCATTATGTTGTGGACATAAGGGTCAATATTATGTATCCTTATCATACAAAAACAAGTACCTCAATCTGTACCTAGTGAGGACATTCCCTAACTCCGTCTAATATTATCTTTAGTTATGAAGGTCCTGGAACGTACAACAATCTGTTGCCCTAATTTATACCTTAACGTTATTTATGTAAGAAAGTTTATTAATTAATAACTGGAGAACGGGTGTTGGGGGTTCTGGTTTCATGATTAGTGTGTGAGAAATTAGGGTATAGAGATATTTTATATCCAAGAAGACCTGTTTGTAATTTAGATCTTTGATGGGTAGTTAGAAGCAGAAAATAGTTCCCTTGCCAAGGGGTTACAGTTTGTGTGTTACTGTTTGTTGTGGAAGACAGATAGGCAGTCGCTCCATGTGAAGTACTGCAATGGTTTCCAGCTGCATCCATCTAGACTGGAAGCTGACTCTACCTTTGTTAAGGAGCTAACGGCACATTTTTAATGCACGGAACGATATGGATGCGAAACGTGGAAGTAACAAAGGATATCTCGCGCAAAATCCAGGTCTTCGTCAACCGATGTCTTCGTCGCATACTTGGAATTTAGTCACCCGAGACCATCTCTAATGTAGAGCTTTTCGAGAAATCCCTATCGACCGCCAAATCAAGCGTCGTAAATGGAGATGAATTGGCCAGACGCTCCGGAGGGATGCTAATCATATACCTAAACAGGCCTTGGATTGGAATCCTCAAGGAAAAAGAAAGCGTGGCCGTCCCCTTCAAACATGGCGACGCAGCGAATTGGAGCGATGAGTATTGGAATGACGTGGAGCGAAGTGAAGCACAAGGCTGCAAAGTTAAGTCAAAGTAAGACCGATCAAGGCAAGCATTGCTAAACCTTGAAATCAATCTATGCGGCTGTTTTGACATACCCTCGAGTTTACACAAATCCATACTCACAAAACTACAATTTAACTAGCCTATAATGGTTTCTCCAACGTCTTTCTCTTTGCCAACTTCAAAAAAAAGGAGGTGATCAATTCGACACGTCATCATAATCATCATTTATATATTATTTTATTTTTATTATTGTGAATGTGAAGACTATGTGGATTATTTTATTTTATCTTAGTTAGTTTTTACTCATGGTCTGGCAGTTTGAGTAGTTTATGCGGCCTACCCGAATGTCCTTTCTTTGGTATTGTTCGTCGAATCGTTGAGCTCCTTAAATTTTGAGTTGAGCTGCTCGGTTATTGACAAATGCGTGCACTGACTGGACAGGTCCACTCAATCTGGCTGGTTCTTTCCACAAAAGACCATTTCAGACATCTGTCTACATGGTCTTCACATGATATAACCAAGATTTTGTCAGGACTTTAAAAGAGACTGTGACCTCTGAGTTTGTTTCGGCCTTTCTTTTCAGAGTAGTCAGATAGGAAACGCCGACCTCATCTAGTTTTAAAAAATATGATCGACATGTAAAAGAGTTTGTACAAACCAACTTACAGAAATAAAATCATTTATCATTTATTTATCATTTCAGCCGAAAGACGTCCACTGCTGGCCTCCCCCAAGCGTCGCCACACTGATCGGTCTTCAGAGGGAGGCCTTCCAACGCTACGTCTTCCGGTACGCGGTCGCCACTGTAGAACTTTTCGGCCCTGCCCACTGCCACTTAAGTTTGGCAATTCTTCGACGCCTATGTATGTATTGTTGGCATTGCATAGTATTCACATATTTTTCTCTGTATGGGCTTCTAATCACGTGTGCGAAATTTCATAAATGTATGTATGTTTGTTTGTATGTATGTTTGTCCACGCATTTCTCTAAATCTACTTATCGGATCATGATCATTCTTTTTTTATTGGTTTAAGTATCTCTCAAATTAGGGAATAGTGCAAAATCGGTTCAGCAGTTTTCAAGATATCGAACATACAACCGAACTCCGTAACAAACAGCACGAATGTGTAAATTAGGTTATTATGGGTATTTTATCAAAACTTTAGGTAGTATAGTAAGGCTATAGAACTTGCTCCAATTTAAGTGTTAGGATACTAGAACTAAAAAGCGAGAAATTAAAACTTTTTCACAAACAAACCGACTAAACTAACTTCTAAAGCAAAACACTAAAAAGGACAAAAATTACTTTCGTCTAGGAAGTAATTTTTAATAACGACAAAAACAAGAGGAACCAAAGACGCCAATTTCCGAAACGAAAGTTATTTTTGAATTTTTTTAGTGTTTTGCTTTAGAAGTAGGTTTATTTTTGTGAAAAGTTTTTAAATAAATAAAATTCTCACTCTCTCAAACCGTCGTGAAGTGCTTTGGAATGTTAAGTCGTGAGTTCTAAGCTCAATTTTCAAGAGTTCTCGGCAATTTTATATAACATATGCAAGAAACTTGAACTCTAAAATTGATGTGTTAAAGATTTCTTTACTAAGATTTTTGAAGAAATATGTTAGTGGTTATTTTAAATCACCATTTATGATCTAGAGAGTGTTTGTCTACAGTAAGACGAAGAAGATGCAACAGCAACAGTTAGCAACAATAAGATGCCGCTAAACGGGCTACAATAATTGCATCTTGTTGGCAATTTTGTTGACCAATATAGCTCAGTATATTTGCAACTTATACCGTTGCTGAAGCATCATTGTGCAATACATTGACGATTGTAGTCCAGCAAGGTTCTGCAACTGGATTGCTGAGGAATTATTTTGTTTGTACACGCGGACCATAATTATATTTCACTAATCGTAGAAGATGTTTTGGTGCAGCGGAGGTACGAGGCGGGGGGAGGCGAACGAGGGAAAAGAGATGCACCTATACATCAGAGCAAAGACGATATACTGCTATATTGCAGTAAAGTCAACACGAGATAAATCATGTGCCATCTAGCCGGCTAGACATTGAATACATACAACTACTATGATATACTCGTATCCTGCAATATTTTTTATTGTAATTTTAATTTAATTTTAATTTTGACATAGTGTTTTTTATTGACTTTAATTTTTAACATTGTAATTTCAATTATATTAAAATTTTGATATTGTATTTTTTTTTGTATTGTTTGTCCAGTGCAACTAATTTTGTACGCCATAAATTGCAAAACATGTAGCCACCTCATATTAATATATGCCTTCATACTGCACGCATGTTTTTAACCCTCTCTGTGTATCTGTGTATGTGTGTGTCTGTCTGTGGCATCATAGCGCCTAAACGGATGAACCGATTTTGATTTATTTTTTTTGTTTGAAAGGTGATTTTGTCGAGAGTGTTCTTAGCTATGTTTAAATAAAGTCGGTTCAGCCGTTCAAAAGTTATGGGCATTTTACTGTTTGAATCGGGGTGTTTTCGCTAGATAAATGTGTCGGGGGTTTTTGAAATTTTGAGATTTTACTTGTACAAAATAAATATCTTATCTTATCTAATATCGCCGGGCTACACTGCAAGATTGCAGAAGTTGTTGCACTGTGTTGAGCGATATAATTGGCAACTTGGCGGCTATAGCAAGAAATTATCAAAAAACTAGACCGTTTACAGTTGCCATACATATTTTTCGCACATACATGGGTAATGAGGAACAAAACTGAAGCAAGACTATATTCGAAATGCTGCTAACCCAGGGCGGTGCAAGTGAGCCTAATAAAAATATAGATCAGAATATAAATAGATTATCTCCGTCTCCTCCAAGAAAATGTTTTTATCCTTCAAAGAAAATCCAATAAAGCAAAATTAACTTCGCAATTATGAAGTTGAATCCAACAGTATCAATTTCTTTATAAACTCGAACAAATCCCCGGGTAAATGCTAGTTAAGTAAATAAAATGATGTCTGTATCGTATTTCAAAAGGCTATTACATTTTTTTAATTAAAGATGGCTGACTTTTTAATTAATACTTTGATGTAAAGTTGAATATTTAACGTTGCATATTCATGAAAAACTTCGGAACGAGGCTGCATTTACTTTTTCACGGAAATTCATTTTTATTTGCTAGTGTAACAGAGAAAATATAAATTGTATTTTGTTAAAATATATTATTATACCATTCATTCGTTTTTCATTATTCTTATTTACATGTTTTACATTTTCATGTCCCGAAAATGTTTTGACGCACTGCGGTGTATCTTTCCAAACAAAGGAGAAACTAGCAATAATCAAATTAAACTTCTAACTACTTACCTAGTTCAGACTATTAAGCATAGTAAATTAGTAATAATTGCCAAAATTATAAGCTAGATATTGATGCCCTCCGGTTTACAATGTTCGTATTTTTATTTGGATTTAAATATTCCTGTTGTAGGATCAATAAGCCTAGCTTTTTACCGACACTGTTGGAGTCTGTTTATAGTTTGACCGGACGCGGCTGAATACTAGTATTTTACATATATAAAATACTTGTATGCAGCCACTGATATAATTCGAAGACATGTGACTCCAACAATCCACCAGCCCGCATTTGGCAAGCTTGGTGGATTTCGGTCCATTTCCTCTCACAGAGAGGAGGCCTGGGTCCCAGCAGTGGGAACATTAAAAAGGCTGATGATGAAGATGATGATTCAGCCACTCTGACTGATCTCATCTGACCTCTACAACCCATTAACTTGGTAACATGACATGTCTTGGTGAGACTGCAGTCAGAGTCTCTGTTTGGCTATCCGTAACAACCGTGAAAGATTTTGAAATAACAGCCGGAGCGAACGGCTTAATATACTTTCCGAGGTAAGATGGAGTCTGGATGGTCACTTATCCATAGATTGACCTCGGCGAGCGTTGCTTAAGGTTGACCTAGTCGAACATTCTTCCATACAAACGTAGTCTGGCAATTACTCCACTGTTTGACGTTGTGTGTACATTCAAAATAAAAATAAAATACTTCAATTTGTCTCATCATTAAGTAGCCCTGTATGGAAGCAAACAAGTTAATAAAATATATCTTTGAAAATTATGAACGTAGAAAGTTCCATATTTCAACACTAATTTTAACGCATCTTTGGGTGCAAATAAATACCATAAGACGAAGGAAAATTGCAAAACAGTCACCATACAGATCTAGATTAGTAGTTTAACAATGCACATAATTTTATTTTGATCAGATACATTTAATCGTTTTTTCATGATATCCAGACTCCCAAAGGTTAGTTTATAAATTTCTTGCGCTAGTTTTCGTCCTAAATCACAATTCATTTCGCTACAAATTTGCAAAAGTGTGTATTCGTACGCAAACTATCTTCTTACTGCTCATAACAACATCAATCTCTTTCGCCCGTGTTGTCGAATATGATAGCATGCATTTTAACCCCGCGCATAAAATAGTTCGTGCCGTCGTCTAGGGCAATCTTAACCTTGAAGATCGATCTGAGTGACTTATTTAGCCAAGAGCATTCCAATTATAGAATACCTAACTTAAAATAACTAAGTATTCACATACGAGTACCTATAAGCTCTTAGAACAAGTCGAATCCACAGCCGTTTATTACCTATTCAGTGCTTAAGTCTGAGACGAACGCAACTTGACCAGAGCCATGTATTATGCACGACGCTATTTTCACTCTAGTCGTATATGCGTGAAACATGTACTTGAGAACGTTTGTATATGTGTCACAGAAGATTCTGGGAGGTGTCTGGTTATTTGCACTTGATTACGTGTTGTTACGGTTATGTACGTGACGAAATGTCTGTCCACTTCTTTGCAGGATAGAGGGCTATACACACATAAACTCGCGATGCTTGGAAACATGCTGGTCCTGCTCCATAGGGCAATCTTTAGTGTAGACAAAATCAAATTTGTTAATTTATATTCCTATTCATAGTTATTGTATTCATTGTTTTTTGTATTTATTTAGGTATTGACTCACACACTGTTCCGTTGTTGTTGAATTATGTATTTTAGCTATATTTGCAATATTTGTAAGTATGTGAGAATCATGTTCCTACTTATCAAATTAATTTTTCCTGTTAATGCTTTTTAATACCTGTACTTAGTATAGTGTGTAGAGCTATTCTGGGTGCATCGTCCTCACATATATTAATTTATTCATGTATGTACTTGAATATTATTATTATTATTATTATTATTGGGGAACAGGCCAGCAGTTGAAACAACTGATATCAGCCTGCATCTCGTTGTTCACTACACTGTTTTCACTAACTGCTCAATGTTTTTGTTGATTTATGTGTTTATCCAGTCTATTTTTAAATTGATTAATATTTTCTGCTGTCACAATACTTTCAGGCAGCCTATTCCATGCATTGACCGCTCTATTGCTCAAGAAGTTCTTGTGTGGATTTGTATTCCAACTAGATTTTTGCAGTCTAATATTGTGTCCTCTACGATTTCGGTCTGGTGCGCGTATGAACATGTTGCTGAATCCTTGCAAGTCGTAGTGATCAAATTATTATCTTGAAGGTCTCAGTTAGGTCTCCACGCGCTCCTTCAAGGTGGTCAGGTTCAGTTTATCCAGTCGTTCTTCGTATGGCAAACGTTTCAGCTGTCTGGGGACTTTCGTGAATCTACGCTGCACTGTTTCCAACAGGTCTATGTCTTTTATGAAATAGGGGCTCCATACTTGAAAGGCATATTCTAGTATTGGTCTTACATACGTTTTGTGGATTCTAAGAGCCATTTCAGGTGTCAATGTTCCAAAGGCCTTCCGTATGAGGTATACCATGGTATTAGCTTTTTTGACAATATTCGTGATATGGTCTTCCCATTTCAGGTTCTCCGAGATCTTAACTCCCAGATCCATCTGCGTTTTGACTTCGGCTAGCTGAGTGTCGCCAAGTTTGTAAGTTAGCCTGGGGTTCCGATTTCCGATGTGCAATACCGTACATTTCGTGTGATTCAAATTTATGAGCCAGTCTTTGGACCACTTCATGATTTTGTCTAAGTCTGCTTGGAGACGATCATAGTCTAAAAGGGGGTTTGCAAAGACCTTTGTGTCGTCGGCAAACATGCTGACTTTGCAATCAAGACATTGACACAGATCGAAGGTGAAGATAATATAAAGCACCGGGCCTAGGACGGTATATATATTGTCAATCATTTTTTTTTTTTTAAAGAGTTAGTCTGGAGTTTCTTGTGCGTTCTTCTCCATAACAATCTACTTTCCGAATGCACGGTAGAATCAATTTTTATTACTTGTAAATTTTAATTTATTTGACGTTCAAACGTGCCGTTTATTGGCCTAGTTGAATAAATATATTTGACTTTGATACTTGAGATCGCCACCTACTACGATCCTTACATCCTCCTCTTGCTACAGTTACACACGCACACACACAACGCACAAAAACGCGCAATAATACACGCACGCCTTTCTGAAGAACATCTCCAACAAGATCCGTGTTTAGCAACCGATCTGTGCATTCTTTTAAACTCAAATTTATGTATAGAGAATTTGTATTTAGAATCTTTTGTTATGGTCACCGTATAGCTTTAACAGTCATGCAGTAGGGTATACATATGATGCTCTCAGCAAAATAAGTCCCTATTTATTACATTTGTATGTCCTAATACTTCCATAATAAACGTCAGTCTTTTTATAAAGAGTCATCTATTTAATAAGTATTTGTATGACACTGGCAGAAAAGGCTTCATCGACACAACTACCAAAGAAGAAGAAAAAAGTGTGTGTTAATAGACGCTGATTGGAATCGTCAAGAGATAAGGAAGCGTGGCCGTCAAACTCGCATCGTGTTGGCAGAAGCGACGGGCATCTGAAAACTCAAGACCACTCGCAGTAGAGAACTACCGTGGACGCCTTTTGCTCTAGACAGGGTTTAAAGGATATTGCATCAAGTACTCGTAATTCAATGGACACTGATGATGTATTGCCAAATTACAAAAAAAAAACAATGTAATTTTTAGGGTTCCGTACCCGAAGGGACCAAACGGAGCCCTAATTGCTGTCACTCACTTGTCCGTCTGTCTATCCTCTGTCCGTCTTTTTCTCGTCTGTTACACAATTTTGTTCCGAAGAATTTTAACTTTTCCATTGACCTATGAACTTAAATTGTTTTTTTTTTTGTTTTTTCAGTAACAACAAAATTCTTAATAATTAATTACGATCTAGCGTAAAAGACTTATAAGCAATTTAACTCTAATTTAATATATTACGTGAAAGATTATCTAAAAACTAAGAATATTGTCCATTTGCACTTTTACACAAGTCCGTAGCACTTTCTTAAAATCTGATACAGTTTAAAAAAAAATATAACACAGCGTTGTCACTATTATTCATTCACTTTGTACACTGCACTAATTCAAAAGTTTTAGTTCTTTTTAGCCTACGCAGTAAGTCTGTTTTGTCTAGCAGCTGGATAGCCTCAACATTCGTGTCGATGAAGTCTGTGTTTTTGAGCTTCAGCACATTTTGGATGATGGTGGTGACGAGATCCGTTTTAAGGTCACGGTGAAGATCGTCATTTCTTATCTTGTCAACGGCTAATTAGCAGACACAATTAAAATTACCATAACCTTTCGACGCTACGGTGATTTTGACAGATAAGGGGTGCATTGACAGCATCGCTGAGCACTATGTTTTAGAATTGTTTATTTATTTATTTATTCATTTACACATACATTTATTTTTACAGGTAAACCCCAAGATAATAAAAGTAGTCATACAATGGCACTGTTACATACAGTGACGACAAGTTACATAGAGGACAATACATTCACTGTCACCCTCTGGAATTCCGCCAAAGAGCAGGAAAAAATGTCCAATCGCTGAGAGATGTTATTAATAATCGTAATTGCCCTACACACGGGAGCAAACTTTAATATGTTTGTACGGGCTACCGGAGTTTCAAAGAGACTCTGCCGCGGCCCCAACCGTAGCCTACTGTTTGGAACGAGTAATCCCAACGATTCCAAGATTTGTGGATTGTTTAGCATCCCACGAAAAACCATAAAGACATATTTGACCAGAGCAAGATTGCGCCTTACTTCCAACTTATAGTACCCAACCATCCCTATTACAAAGAGAGTTGGGTACATAAGCGGGTAAAACGGATAGATACCAAATTGCCTCATATAAAGGTAACGTGTAAACTTGTTCTGCATCTTTTCTACCATCTGAGAATATTGTTGGATATTGTTGGATTATATCATACGTCCAAATTGGTATCAGTATATGCATGTATATGGTTATTTTATTATGTATTGATAAATAGGATTTCCTTCCGAGTAACCAATACATACTTTTATAACGTATGTCGAGTTACTGTCTTTTCTTTTTGACTTGAGCTTTCCAACGCAACTTGGCGTCGAGAGTTATGCCAAGATATTTGGCTGTATTAGCATAAGGCACTTGCATCCCATTTATTTAGATTGGGTGATAGTCCAAGTATTTGTTTCTGAAGTCAATGTGAATTGATTTTGACTCATTAAGTTTGATCTTCCATTTTTGTGTCCAGACATAAACAATAGACATAAACCAAATTAACCAGGTCAGATGGTCGGGTGTATTGTCCGGCACTTATGGTCTGGAGTGTGGGGTCAGGCAGGGAGATTTGACCTCCCCGGCGCTCTGGTCTCTGGCCTCCTGTTTAAAGTGGGGAAGAGTGAGGTTATGGTGTTCCGGGTGGGTACCAAGAAGCCTAGGGTAGTTCCTCAGGTGTGAATTTATGGTGTGCTACTAAAGAGGGTGACTAAATTTAAATTTAGGTCACATTTAAAATGAGGATCTGCACGATGACGATGACATCGAGAGAGAACGGAGGGCGTTGTCAGTCCGATGCAATATGCTGCCCCGCAGGTTTGCGCGATGTACGCGGGCAGTGAAAATTACACTTTGCAAGGCTTATTGCAGCCTGTGGGTTAGACCGCAGAGGGCTTACAACGTTCTCCGGGTCCAGTATAATAACGCTTTAAGGAAACTGCTGGGGCTCCCACGTTTCTGTAGTGCATCAAGGATGTTTGCAGAAGCGAAAACTGATAGTTTTCAGGTGATAATGCGGCAGAGGTCAGCATCCCTGATGCACAGGATGCGGGGAAGCGTAAACGGTGTCTTAAAGGTAATTGCGGATAAACCGGACTACCCTTACCTGGGGTACTGGGCCCGCTTGCACAGCAGCGGCTCGAGTGCAACAGGACATAGGTATATTAACTGATTTGGATTATTTCTTAATTTATTTGTTGTTTATTTATTTTTATTGTGTGTATGGATTGTTGTTTTTATTAGGTTGACATTATTCCATTATGTAAGTTTACTAACATAGTCACAAGTGTTTACTAGCAAATTATGGATCATGGTCCGAAATAAATGAATTGAATTAAATAAACTTTGTTCACAGCTTCTTGAACTTTTTCTACTGCTTCTCTGTGGCTTGATCCGGTAGCCATAATTGCAGTATCATCTGAAAAGGTCACAATGGTGTTGTTTTCCAGTTCTGGGATGTCACATGTGTATAACAAGTACAATATCGGGCCTAGCACACTTCCTTGATGTACCCCAGCTTTTATAGCTTTTAGCTCGTAATATGCGTTTTTTTGCCGTATTCTAAACATTCTATCAGTTATATACGACTCTAGAATATCTGCAAATTCTGGTAGCATGCGTCTAAGCTTGAATATTAGATCCTTATGCCAAACTTTGTCAAAATCTTGCGCGACATCTAAAAACACGGTGACGCAGACTGCCTCATTTTCAAGCGGTTTTTCAATGATGTGGGTTATTCTATGTACCTGGTCTATTGTTGAGTGTTTCCCTGAAGCCAAAGAGATGATTTCTATTATTATTTTAACCTATAACAATTTTTCGAATAGCTTTGATAGCACGGGCAACAGAGAAATAGGTCTTTATGATGATGTTTCATAGGGTGGTTACCCAGGCTTCGCAATCATAATGACTTTAGCGACCTTCCATCGTTTCAACTTTGGTGATAATGTTTATTAATAGGTTTATTTTACTAACAACTACCAATATATTGATAACACAGTTTTTTTTTGGAACGGAACTCTAAATGTGTAAAGTGTCGGACGCCTTAGCTGGTTTTAATATATCTGATAAAATTTCAAAAACAAAAATTAAAGATGGCGTAGTGTGTCTCTGATATAAGTGCAACTCTTAAGGGCTTACAGACATGATGTTATGTTATAATTAAACACAAACTTAAAATGAACATGAAATTGTCTAAGTGAAGTTTTGTCTCCCACAATATTTAGGAACCTAATCCGCCTAACGCGTCCTATTAAAAACAATGCAGACTTTTCATAAAATATTTCGTAACGAAATCAATTTAAAGCGACTTTGTTAACCAATGCGAGGAAAACGTGCGTAAACCGCTTTCATTATGAAGTTAACTTTAACTGGGGTAATGGTTTCCTTTGATTATTACCCTGAACACGAAACCGCCTTCGCGCGTACCCGAAACATAAGGAAAACTTGGCCTAAAAAAAAGAAAATGTACACTATTTTAAAATTGAGACTCGAGCCTAAAAGAAAAGTCCTTAACGAAGTTTTTAAATAAGGAAAAAAGAACTCGATAATAAAAGCCCTTTTCCAACTTTCTCTCGACATTTTCCACCAATCACTTTGTTACAGCAATTTGACACTGACCGTTGACATAAAGACTTAAAAACTGTTTCCTATACAACCACATATATATATACTCAATTAAAATTCAAATGCATGTGGACATCGTTAGTGGAAGAGGGACAGAAGATCTGCGAAGCCGAATCGCACCCTTTAATTTGGCACTAGATCGAAATCCAACTCTATGTTGCTAGAAGTTTGGTCTATTTTTGGGCGGGCTGAAGAAAAGTTCAGTTCATTACAAAATGAAATGTAGGTATCGGGTGTAGGAGTAACGACGCATGCGCGAATCACACAGTCAGACGTTAGTGTGTGGACGACCGCGGTAAGAAGCGCAAGCCAGCGCCGCCTGCCGGCCGCATAGGAAACTAAACATGAAATTCGAAATTAAAGTGTACATAACATTGTGACAGCTAAGTGATAGTGTGCTGTGGATTGCATTTTTATTTTTTTTAAAGTGTTTTTTTTTACAAATATATGAATTTTTAATGTGCGTTCGCCAGTGCCGCATAGAGCCTACGAGCCTTCTGAACGCAGGTTCGTAAATTAAATTACTTTATTGCGTGCTCAAACTCAGAAATTGTAATGTAATATTTTTAAGTAATACTTTGTTCCGACAGTCGGGCCACACTTTGCTGCTATATTTACTAATAATAAAATTTTGTTGGGTTTCTGTCACGATACGTTAAAACGTACCTATATTTCTCTTTTTTATTACATTTTCTTTGTAGATTGTAATAAAAAGTTATTAATTGGATACATTGAAACTTTACGACTGAAGCTGTTATTATTTATATTGCTTTTAGACTTTACAGAACAAGGGAAGTTGGTTCCTAACGAATATAGACAGTTGTCTACCAATTTTTGTATTCTTTCTCGTAAACCGTCGACCTCTTCTGATGAAGCAGTTCTCGAAAGATATCAGTGTCGGATAAAAAATATGAATAAACTGATGTTGATGACTTAGAAATTGCTATAATAAATTGGAAAGAATGGTACGTTAGTACGAATACATATTCATCTTTTTCTCATGAATTCTTCGCTCGTTTTGATAAATGAGGTGTCATTTGCTTTGACTAAGCGTTTGTTGGATATTTTTGCTGTGAAGCAAAAAAGTATGGCAATTATTCTTTCGAGCTGATCTTTAAGCAAAAAGAATTTAATATTTGAACTGTTTCTTCCTACGCTTGTTATAAATCCACTGGGGAAATGAATTATTGTTTTATTTTATATAACAAATGCTTGGGTAGATCTAAATCTAGAATATAAATTATCATGCTGTTTTTACCGTCATTATCTTCCACCCACACACAAACTGGAACTTATACGTACTTAAATGAAAATACTGAACAGGAATATATAACAGAAACTCACAGATGATTGATCAATGTCATAATCCAAAGTAACGATGACACATCCAGTGCTGCATTGAAAGGTGTTCAGCATCTATCATTTCAGGAAAGCACCGGTACAATGTGTGAATCAGTTAACCAACCTGTGTGATAATAATTACTTTTGTAATTGATGAAATGACTATAATTTACTACTTCTTGACTCTTAATTATAAGAATTTTTATTATTTTTCTTCAGAAGAAAGAAATATCATTGAGACCCTTGCTCTTGTAGGTAATTCAGGCAATCCTGTATCACAAGAGTCAGACCTATATATATACAGGAAGTATTCAAAATTTCTTTAATATTGGCAAAACTTAGTTTGTGGTTCTATCGGGTCCGAGTGCTCATCAAGTAAGGGACATCGGCAAGTAGTTTGTCAACATTTCACGTGGCGAGAGAGCCAGCCTTTTTTGGGCCAAAGAATCAGCATTATGGGTATTTTTGCTGTCCAATCTTCATTCTCCGTTTGTATACCTGATTGCAAATCATAGTACTATTTTAGGCTAGTATAGTATTGTCTACTGTGTTGTAGCTGCAGTGGTAACCCAGTGATAACGGTACCAATTTTCATGTCGTAGAGAGAAGAAGAGAGATGGCCTTGTCCCAGCACTGGAAACTTGATGATAATGATGATGATGAATATTGTCTTACAACTGGTACATTCACCGTAGTATTCTAGAGAACAAGAATATAATTTATAACACAAAGTTCTTTGATAAAACTTCCCTCTTTGATTCTACGAGTAACTCTAGCAAATAAAACAGTAATATCATCTAAGTCACATTCCTCAGTTTCTGTTTCAAAGTAGCCTTAAAAAGCCTTTGTGTTGCTTTTACGGCTGGTTTCATGATTCCATCAGCATTGTAGAGATCTAGTCTCAAATGGGCTTTTTGAAAGTACAGACAGACAGTCCCATTTGTCTTGGTCATTTGTTAGCCCTTCCGAATGAATCTCGGAGTAATATTGTAGTTTCAAGGACTTATGTAATTAAAAGCTTTGAAGGAACTGTAGTTAAGGCGTTTTTAAATAATGATTGAGCGTCCGTGAGCGTGATTCTAGCGTTAGAGCTAGATTTTTGTAATAAGTAGGTACCATTGTTATTGACATTTATTAAAAAATCTAGGTTGATACGAAATAAAAGGATGTCAGTGATAGTGTGACGGTTGACAAGATGGAATGTAAGAAGAAAACGTGTTGCGCCGACCCCAAGTAACTTGGGAAGAAGAAGATGATGAAGATAATTAAATCATCATAAGTTTTAGGTTAAGACGGGTTGGTGTCCGCAACTCCACGTCTAAACGCGTATTTTGCGTACCCATATCCCACCCGATTCATCTTCCTTACTCGATCCACCCCAGCTCCTCGAGGAAGGCCTGCAGCTGCTTGGTTTTGCAGACTATCTCCTGTAGGGTACCTGGGTCACTGAGGTATTTCGTCCTGTAATCAGCGATTACTAGGTAGCTTAAGAGTAGTTGTGCTGCTGTTTCATTCTCCTCTATGCATGCTCTGTACGGTGGGCTGTCCGTGATCACTACGGCAAGAAGGTGCTTATTAAAGGCCCCGTGGATAGTCGTTACGGCTGTGACTGCACATAACTGTAGTTAGTTCAATAATAGATCCTCATCTGCCTAGCCTCTTTCCAACTATGTTGGAGCAGGTTCCAGTCTAAACGAATACAGGTGAATACAAATATTTTAAAACGATAACCCTTGGTAAGACTGTTTTTCAGAACTTTGGCAGATCTGATAACTACAATAACATAATAATATCTGAAATTTATTGCAATGGAATGATATTTATGCATTCTTTGATATTAGAAACATGGACACATGTAAAGCGAAAAGAGAAAAGAAAATTCGAAACAATCAAAGTTTCTTTAATTTAAAAATCAGGGCGAAAGTATGTCATACAAAATCTGGCAACGCCACCCCCCAATTTAGGGAAAATGGAACCCTTCAAGTTTGCGTGACTCAAGCAATTCACGTTTTATTTATTAGATTGTGGGTACATAAACATAGCTTTATACTATACAATGTATAAGATTTAAATATACCTGCATGAGGTTATGGCGTCAAAATATTGATGTTGAAACAGTTGCCAAGATTTTTTACTATACCAAAGCCAACAAAGGAAAGACGTAAACCAAATGCAGGTTCCAATTTTTAAAGTTAAGACTTTCTAATGGCTGCTGTGAACAAGACGGTTTGATCATTTTAATCGTTCGGAAAATCAGAGATTCTGCTGCCAACACAAACGGAAAATGAAATCGGATTTGACGTCTTTATAAAAAGTCAAAAGGAAATAAATCATTTTTAGTTTACTTTGATTTACTTTTTATTAGTAATTCCACTTATGGTAGAAACTTACAGTAGTCAGACTCGCGCACGAAGGGTTCCGTACCATTATCGTAAGAAACGACAAAAAAATCACGTTTGTTGTATGGGAGCCCGACTTAAATATTTACTTTATTCTGTTTATAGTATTTGTTGTTATAGCGGCAGCAGAAATACATCATCTGTGAAAATTTCAACTGTCTAGCTATCACGGTTCATGAGATACAGCCTGGTGACAGACAGACAGACACACAGACAGAAGGACCGCGGAGT
The DNA here is from genome assembly GCA_949775005.1 of Orthosia gothica. Lineage (NCBI taxonomy): Eukaryota > Metazoa > Arthropoda > Insecta > Lepidoptera > Noctuidae > Orthosia > Orthosia gothica. The sequence goes on from OX459067.1 coordinate 14,629,200, forward strand.
CTTAGTAATAGGGTCCCGTTTTTCCCCTTTGGATACGGAACCCGAAAAAACGGGCTAATAAGAGGAAGAGTTACTTATATGATAATACTACTACAATTGAATTAATTTTTGAATTAATCAGTGATCATAATGCGACAAGATGTTGATATCTATTCATAGCTCTGATTTTTATATCTTCTTGTACCGATAAAATGTCTAAGTGTTATTTTCTCTTCCAAATTCTATTCTGATATTAGATAGGTCTCATACTCACAATGACATGGTGTCCCACAAGGCACAGTATTCAGACATCTTCTTCTTTAGGTTTCGATTCCACCAGAATGTAGCCACCTGGATAGCTCTGTTGTTGGCTTCGTTTAAGTCATGGAAGGTACTGGTGGTGGTGCAAGCTGGGCAGGAAAGGAGGACACGCATATACTGTGAAGGCCCCGTAGTAGCACTGTGTTTGAATCTGGAATCTGAATCGAAATTTGAAACATGAAGAAATCCCATTTGGATACCCCATTTGGCCAGATTGTTTCTGCAGCGTTCAACGTGGGCTCGTAATCGGTTCAGAGATTTATAGATTCGCCACTGCAGTTCGTGTCCAGGTGGCAGATGTTCTGCCGGAGTAATGAAGTGTGAGGACTGTGATATCTGTTTCTTCACATAGCACAGATTCCTATAATTCGCATTCCATAATGACGCAAATTTCCTCATTAACTTTGATTAACACAATAATTTCGTCTAACAGCCGCTTTCTGATGTTGACAGCCCATTAATCAACGAGTTACCTTTTGTGGCAATATTTTGTATGTTCTCTTGTCAGAAAATAAGGTGAAATTCGATATTGATTGTCGCATTCACTATCATCAATCATTTATTTTCTAGTCTGTTTTCATTAATGAAATTATATTTGGAACAGCATTTATTGATATACATTTTAAGAATAGAAAAGAAATAAATTTACATATTAAGACTGAAGGCAAAATGGATGTTGTACACGTTGCTGAGCAGATTAATGATGATATTGTTATTGCAGTACAGTACAAATATATGTCGATGTTTAATCACCCCTGACACCCATGGGACCTGATTGTTGTCCATTAGCAGTGAAACCTTGGAAACAAAAGTTAACGACATTAACTATAAATAAAATACTTTCCTTGACAGACAGGCCACTGAATTTAAAAGACAATGAATAGTCTTACTGAAACCCTAAAACCGGGTACCTAACATTCGATATTTTTATATTGATAGGCTAATTATAGCGCACGTGTTGATGATGCTCGTGGTATGTCTACAATGAATAAAAATTGCCTAGAAGTAACCTATTTATAGATCCTGATATATTTCTCGAACCAAAAGAAAGCCGGTCTACAGAAATATAAATCTGACAGCACTAGATTAAACTTAGGATTCCAGTATTCAATCATAAGACTCCCAGTATAAAATGCTATGTTTTCCACCGCATCTGTTTAGGCTAGGATGCCAATCAAAATATTCGTGTGGAAAGACTAGGACGTTGATAGAAATGTAAACTGACGACATTATTATCCGACGTTACTAGCCCGCCAGCTTTCATTTATCTGACATTTACTTTTTCTACTCCATCATCATCTCAATCTAATTTATTTGGAGTTGGCTCCGTATGTCGCTTTTTTGCATAAAATCTCTATTTACCGTCATCTCAATATTAAGTATCTTTCTAGCCATAATATATTTCACACAATCTTTCAAACGTCCATTCCTCCTCTCCTCCTCCTCTGCCCCCCTATAACTACCCAGATTGGTATCTAATCAAAACTTTCTTTACAACATATTCCTCATTCTTCTATATCACATTCCATAACTAACATGACAACCGATTTTCGGTAACCGACACCTATTTCAGACGTATACCTTTATTACCATCATGATCATTTCAGCCGAAAATCCATTGCTAGACATAGGCGACCCGCTAGTGTCATTACGCTCGGTTTTGTGCCTCTCAGGTCATCGGTCCACGAGTAGCTACAAAAAGCTTGTTATTCTATGCATTAGCGTAACACCACTCATCGTTCTTAGCATTCTCGCAGCTGCTTCTTCAACTGTCACGGCAATTTAAATTTGGAAATGATTCGAGAAGACTTCTTGCTTCTTGTCCCAGGCAATTACAATTTCATCAACCATAACATGGTAACCTAAATCCCTCAGATATCCACGCTGTTGCGTCACGACTACACAATAGCTTTCCATTCAGCGTGATAGCTTTTATATTCTTGTTTGTTGGGTGTGCCCGTTTGTGTAAACTGTAGTGTTGCTAGATTGTGGTAAAGTTTACCCTGCGAATAAATTAATGTGCGCTAAACGTGGTATTGTTTATGGGGGACGAATGGGTATTATTGTGGTTAAAGACACGGTTGATGAAGGTTTTCTTTTTGTTGCTGTTAAAGAAACAACTGGAACGGAAGGAAGTGCGTGCAAACTACGCTGACCAGCTGATCAAATGATCATGAAACAGTAAATTCCTACATTATGTCTGAATCTGTCCAATCCAGATGACGAAACTTTCGGTTTTGTAATTACTGATATTAGGGAACAGTCAGCTTTAGTTAAGTTACAATATACCACCTGCACTGCTGAAGACCTAATGCAAGCTACCTACTGGGTCCGATTCATCTAAACAGTTACTCATATACAGCAAAAAAGATGTAGTAGAAATGCTAATAGTCATCACAGCTGGTAATATCTTAAGACATCTATGAAAAACCAATTGGTATTATAAGCTTTTATAACAGTACACAATAAACTCAAACATTATCAAATTCAAATTCAGCATTTCATACAACGTGGGCAATATTTATAACACATGCCTCTGACTGCGCCAAACTTGCGTAATAAATAAGTAGCAATTCATGCCCAACGTAGGCAACAAATTGCAGTTTTCTGCGGGTTGCTTGTGTTATGTGCCCGTATATTAGTTTATTACTATGTATGGGCCTGTGAGCAGTGTTTTTCTTTTCCCTTGTCCATTGTTCTATGTAAATCTAGAGCGAGAAAATACTCATTCGTTACTTCCTTAGATATAAAACATATTTTAAAAATAAAGTTTTAGTAAAAAGTGTAACGTAGTGACCGCATACGCAACAACACGATATAATCCGTAGGAATCGCCGACATGGGCAACAAAGTCACATAGACTGAAGTAGAATTGCGAGGGTCATATATGCAGAATGCTCAAAGATAGATGGGCCAGGGTGGTCACCCAGTAGTAGCCAGAAAAAGCCGGCGTGATGACATGGAGGCATTTGGAGAAGTATTGGCCGGAGAAGATGAAGTACCGGGCAGATTTTAATGCCAAGGAGAAGATCATTGCCCAGCTTTTGAACAACAAAGGTTGAAAAAAGTAAGGAAATGAACATAAATTGAGCTATTTGCACAGTGCGAGACACTTTTCAAAAAACATATCGGCAAAAAATATATGTAAGCATTAAAAATATAAAATTGTTTAATCTTTTCGTTCCGTGACTATAACTAAAGTTAGTTTGCATTAAGTTGTCAACACGTTTGCATGCTCGCTCTACGTCATGAAGGTGCATATTCTAAGCACAACTACTTACTACAGAAGTTAAAATGGCTACTATAACAGGTGCACCTTTTCCCATAAGCGTAATATTTTAAAGAGGAGTTTACTTCTGAGCATCATTAGGTAAGTAATTAAGTTTACTTTTGAGTTACGACGAGACTGAATTTATGATGTTTTTGGTTAGCTTCGTACCTTTTATACGAACGAAAGAGAACGAGTTGAAAGGGTGTATATTTCTTACACATGTACCCACTTCTGTGGGTACATGACTTATGAAAATGAGTTGAATTTTTTATCTTCGTAATGTTAGTTCTGCTTTAGTAGTCCGATCCTAGCCCGTTATGTCCAACCGCTGGGCAAAGGCCTCCCTCCCCTTTTCTATATACTTCATTCTTTGGCCATTGCGGGCCAATCCTTCCAGTAGGAGCCAGGTTCATACTTCCATCTTCGTCCTTGTCTGCCACTATCTCACCTTGACTTGAATGGAAAACAATAAGTAGTGGTGGTTATTTTAGCCTGAAGTTCATCTGATACGTGTTAAACATATCCGGTCTAATCTCATTTCTGCTTGTAAAAAGAGAAAAAAATTAACAAACGTAAAACAGATGAGTTGATTATGGTAAAGCAAAAGATATTACCAAAGGCAACAAAACACTGATGCTATGCAGATGCCTTATTCTTATGAAATTTTATAGATACACTAGTTTCTGAGTGGGTTCGCCCACGTGAAGATCGGAAACTATTACAAGGTAACGAATGCTCGGGATAAAAAGTTCCTATCTTGTAAATGTCCCTTTCCAGGTTCAGTTTAATTCTATGTCAATATTTATCACAATTGGTCAGGTTTAGCGGTTGAAGCCTGAAAATGTATCAAGAGCAGAGACAGATTAGAGGACTAGAGTTACTTTCACATTGATATTATATATTTTTATGTCTTATTAAGAAGCCAAACACTGAATAATTTACTTACGTTAATGCATGTACTCATTAATACATGAATATTAATTCACCATTATTATTATTATGTAGGTATAGTAACAGACACATCAATGAGAAGCCATTAGGGATTAATTAACGCTTACATCACAAATACACGTCGTAACTTCACAAGTTAGACACCAAAGCTCTATAGGTAGGTAAATAATTTAGGTATAATGTACATATTTGAATTCAAAATTTGGTACAGTAAACTCTTTGTCTTTTAAGATTAAAGTTAGAGTTGGTTTTAAATTATTTCGAACAATGAATTCATAGTGAATAATCCCCGGTAGATAGTAGTATCCCCGGTAGGTTAGTGAATTTATATATCTGGGTTCCATGATCAGTGATCAGGGAGGCGACGGGGAGATTCGGAGGCGTACGCAAATGGCCAAGGCTGCTATGAGCAAGATGTCGAGGATATGGCAGAACAGAAATGTCTCCAATAACACAAAGAAGAGACTCGTAAGAACTCTGGTATTCTCGATATTTCTTTACGGCTCGGAATCTTGGGCAATTCGCACGGTGGATCGGAAAAAAATAGAGGCGTTTGAAATGTGGTGCTGGAGAAGAATGTTGCGCATACCATGAACAGCAAAGCGCACGAATAAGTCCATTCTCGACCAGTTGAACATCAAAACCAGACTCTCCACGATCTGCTTCCAACGAGTCTTAAGTTACTTTGGTCACATCGCCCGGAGACAGCCAGACCACCTGAAAAACTGGTAGTATCGGGAAAGGTGGATGGAAAAAGACCACGCGGACGTTCACCTACTCGCTGGTCTGACCAGATCAGGGCCATTACGGGACTCACGGTGACCACTGCCATGAGAAGAGCCGAAAACAGGGTGGCTTGGAAGCAGCTCGTCGTTGACTCCGTCAAAGCTTTTCAAGACGGGCACGACCTTCAGAAATGAAGACAAAGAATAAGAAGAGAGAATCCCCGGTATGTAACTTGGCAAGGTTTTGGCGTAATGAAAGTAAGTTCGCGCATATTGGGCGAACTTACCAACTTACCATACAGAGCGAACGGAACTTGGTCGCAACGCGATTGGTCAGTCGATCCTTGTGTCAAATAAAGAACGTGCCCAGCGCCTCGCTTTACTACCAAAGACACCACTGATGCGGATCTAATGATTCTGGCCAACTTGCGTGCCGGGGAAAGGTGGGTAGTATTCTGACTTGGTCAATTCTGCACACAGTCATTTGCACTCAAAGAAGACGTAAAATCAAAAGCAAAAATATTTTTGATTTTATATCCTCATAAAATACAAATATGCCAAATTCTCCATCTTTTAGCGATAAAATCTACTAAACACATTCCATAAACAGTATAGATTTATTTTGAATTTAGAACTCAAACCTGATTGGTACAATTTCGTATCGTTATATTCCGTGAGGCGTCGAATCCCAACAAATGAAGTTCAGAATATTCAAACTTGGAGCAAAATTCTAATGTTTACGCATGTAACGGTATATCCCTCGAATACTTTTCAAAACTCGTTCTAATTTTAAACTGGGAAGAGGAAAGTCGTGCTGAGAGTTTTTTTAAAAGCCTCTCATTGTGTCTACAATGTTATTTTAGAGGAAAAAATATAAACTCCGGAGGGCAAATGAATTTATTCATTTTGTACAATTTCTTCAAGGTATCTTTTGGTGAGCTATTTTCACGTTTGAAAAGCAGCAAGTTACTTTACTTTATTTTACATAATTTTATTTTAAAAACTATGCGCTCTCCTTTGTGTTCTTGTGCATGCATTTTCACGTGAGGGTTATCAAAAAGTAACAAAATTGTGTGAGATTCCTTTTTTTTGTACCTAATGAATTAATTAGTGTTCTATTTTTTGATAGGGATTTATTTAGCCCTATGAATACATCATCTATCTGCCCTTATCCCATGTTACTTGGAGTCGGTGCAACACGTTTGATTCTTCCATTTGCCTCTATCAGCCGTCACGTTATCATACACTTCAATTTCTTTCAATATCTTTTCTCACACCATCCATCCATTTCTGGCCTCCTTGTACCTCATTATTTAACCGTTTTTGAAACTTACCTATAAAAAGTCTCTGTATCAAAACGTCCTATTCTCAAAATTACCTTGTTGAAAAACGTCCACAAAACAAAAGAATGGGACGTTTTACGAATGGGCCGTTTTGATACAGAGTCAAAAAAAAACATTGACAAAGGGAATTATTTTTTTGTATAAATAAAACGCCATATATAACTAGGCGAACCAAAATTTAGGTTGGCCCCACAAAATCCTTTACAAGCCAAATCAAACTATAGTTAACTTTGTTTCCGTATTCCGATTTGAAATCAATCAATTCACCACGCGCGGGAATGCAAAACAAGATTAAAATTAAACCGTTCTACTAAATATGAACCGTAAAGCTAATTTTATAAACGATTACTTTGATTTATTCGTTTATTTTGGACGTTAACTCAACAAGGTACAGTCAGAGTAATAAGTTTGTGAACAACAGACACTTTGAGCTTCAACAACACGGTTTTGAGATTAGGTATAGATTTTCATCGAAGTGTTTTGTAGGTCCATATGCCAGTTTCTGTTGCAGGTGAAGTAGTGTTACGATGTTTTTGTGTATGGCTATTTGAAAATAAACTTTTTTGTTTATCGAACATGCCTTATAGTTTACTGGAAACTGATTGAAAATACATCTGAGGTTCCAGTCAAGTGAAATTTTATCAACGAAAGCATCATGTTGAAGATATATCATGTACTAACACTAGCTACTGGCTAGATAGAGAACTGTCTAGATTGAACTAACCATATATTGTTTTGTACGGTTTACCATGTTTCATATTTCTTGCTCTTATACCTTCCTATTAAAACATCATCATCATCGTCATATCAGCCGAAACACGTCCACTGCTGGACATAGGTCACGTCCCAAGCGTCACGTCCCGTGCGTCTCGCATCCAGCGGATCCCCACAACCTTCACCAGGTCATCGGTCCACCTGATGGGAAGCCTTCCAACGCAACGTCTTCCGGTTTGCGGTCGCCACTCCAGAACCTTTCTGCCCCATCAGCCATCCGTTCTGCGAGCAATGTGCCCTGCCCACTGCCACTTAAGTTTGGCAATTCTTCGAGCTTTGTCGGTAACCCTGGTTCTCTTGCGGTTCTCTACATTTCTGATTCGATCACGCAAAGAAACTCCGAAACTCCCTCTCCATTGCTCTTTGCGTGACTGTAAGCTTTCTGATGAGGCCCATTGTGAGCGACCACGTCTCAGAGCCATATGTCATCACTGGCAACACACACTGGTCATAGACTTTCGTCTTGAGACACATTAAAACTTGCTTAATAATATTCCATGTGTTTTCGCTCTGTAAACCTCTCCAACACATTGCGACAGCGATTAGAAATAAGTCAGAAATGTATGTGATTGTCAAGCATTATCGATATATGACGTGACCAATCCCTTATATTTGGTATTTAAACCACCTCCATCACTGACAACAAATGCCAATATGCCTAGTCTAGAGCGTCTGTTTCTTTTTTACAAGCTTTTAATTAACTTGCAATGTATGTATGTAAGTGTATTCGGGTCAAATCTTGCAACTGAATTTTAAAGAACTTATCCTCCACTGATTAGTATGAAATTTTGCTTACACGTTTAGTTTGGATGATGTTAGCTTAGTGACGTCATTCTAAATCCAATAAGGCGGACGGCTGAAGATGGCGAACTAGTTATTTTTTGTGCACTGCCATGATATGGTTATCAAATGAAAGGTTTTGCTGAGAAGAATACGACAAAACCTTTTTAAAATAAAGATTTTTTTAATAATTTTTTTAGCTGTTTTGCAATATTAGACTGTGAACTTCGAAGTTTAAAATATCGATGTACTGTATTCGTAAAGTTTAAAAGTACGATTTACGTGAGTTTAAAAGTACGCTATGACGAATTATTTAATTCAGAATGTTCTTATCGCCCATGTACGGAACTTCGAAAGCTTTCTATGACGATTTACATTTAATGACCTTCATTCTACGAGTATGTATTTGTTAACGGCGATAAAGTAGCTCTCTCTTGAGAATTCTGCAAATCTATTTATATCTCTAACCGTACACTGACAGAATTAGAAAAACTTGATGTAGTTTCATGGTGATTTGACGGCTGAAATTCATGGCAATCATAAAATCAGTTCATAAACTGCATACAACTTACTAACGAGGTTAGAAATAGAAATCTTAAGCATGTTTCAAAGATATCAAGCTTATATTCAAGAAAAGAAAGATGGAGAAAGAAAAAACATTTATGTATTTAGCAGAGACTTAGGCACATGATACATGCTTTATTCGAGAAATAATTAAAAATGTCTGCTCCGCAACTGAGGCAAATAACGCTAAGTTCAGCAAAAATGCTAGACAACTATTACCAAACGCTAGTTCTCAGCTGGACCTGAGGTGTAGAATTGTTACGTGTCACGATGTTGTTCTAAAAAAACAACTCAAAATTAAATTATGCCAATTGATTCAGAAAACGACATCGTTTTTACAAGACATAAGAAACTAACTCCAAAGTCCCCATCTACATTTCGTACTATTCAAAACCCGCGTCGCTATTTCGCCCTACATAGTCGGCTTCATAGATTTATATTATGTGATATTGGTACCCGACTACCCACATAAAGCTACGGAATATATTAACCACGTGGGACAGGGTTGTTTTATACGCGGCTGTCACGCGAAGTCGATTTGTAACTATCGATTTGTTTTTGTTTCTGTAAACGCGATTTTGGGTTGACTATCCCTGTTTATTAGATGGTTTTGCCCTACCCGAGTTGATTTTGTTTTGTCTTTAAGAATTATAGAATCTACATAGGTATAGCAAAAAATGTTATTGGTTCTGTAAAAAAAAATACTTGATTTTTTGATGTATGTAAAGACGTGTACGCACGAAGGACCAAAAACATGGCGAACACGAATATCGAACGCTTTTGTTCGCACGTGTGTACTACTATCGAACATGAAACACTGTGTTCGTCAAAAATGTTCGCGGCGATCCAATTTGGTTGATCTGTGCGGACGGTGTTCGGAGAAATTTGACGCAACATTAACAACAAGAACCTTGTATTTTTACTGTCAACCACTTCCTTAGCAAGTAGAACTGTGTTCGCAAGGTGCTCGCTTTGCTAGTTTACGTCCACACGTACGAACCAAATGTTCCGTGATCGATGTTCGTGTTCACCATGTAATGTTCGTTCGGATGGTTCGTACGTACACGGCTTTAGGATCGTACTTTGTCGCGTTATGTAGTTTTTGTCTATCCTCTTGGGAAATGCATGACTTTATAATTATAAGTATGTTCATCGTCGTACAACTATAATTTTCCCATCTATTTTAAGGTCTAGTCTAATCAGATGAGGCTGATTACCATTATTTTACACAAGTGCCATGGTTTCGCCCTTGACAATTTATACACAAAAACTTTCCTCGTTTCTCACTCTTTCTATTGGTGTAAACCGCATGAAAATCGGTTCAGTAGTTTTTGAGTTTATCGCGTACAAACGCAGCGGCGGACTTTATTTTATAATATGTACTGATACAGCGACTGCCTGTATTATCCCGAATATTGATCTCGAATGTCTAGTGTATCATAATCATCGGCCTAGCATTTTTGTTGCGCTAGTTGGCTTCCATTGTAACTGGATCCAGCTTATAATTGTTATATCTCACTTACTCTCCGTATAGCCTGTTATTATACATTTCACAGATGCACGCATACGAAGTTTTATCAGTATTAACAGGCTACCATACACAATAAAATCTAATACTTCAAGGACGCTTAAAGTAGTGAAGCGACGTGCTTATTCCGATAAATTTAAATTCTTAAACCGAATTTAAGTAGCAATAAATATCGCAGTGTAAAAGTGTGACTGTGAAGGTGAAATATTGAAAAAAGTAGGCAATATTTGATCTATAAATATAGAAAAATAGCAAATAAAATAACTAAAATACTGATGAATTTATTATGATGAATCGTCGGAAACTGGAATCCTCAGTAACATTCATTATTAATTCTCGAGTGCACAAATGTTGCATAACAATATGCTGAATCGATTAAAATTTATTCATTGATAAAGTCGATTGTTTTATGAAATCGAATCGGTACCGCATTAGTTCATCACTAAGTGATTATTTTTGAGCTATCGTACGTTACAGGCTGGACAGAGAGTAGTCGTGTGCACGCTATAGGCGATACTGAGCGTTGCCGACCTTACGCACACAGAAACAATGTGCATCACACACACGACTAAGACCAACCCACCGTCGTGAGATAAAACAACTGTACCAGTATTTTACGGTTTTTTTCCTTATGGAGCATCTCCTAATCTGGCCTCCCAAACCCAGTTTCTAGCTGCAATACGCTTTCCCCAGCTTGTGTACTTAGTATCACCGAAGTAATCTTTATTTTTTCTAGAAAGAAACATACTGAATAACCATTATTTTCGTAATATTCATAATAATAAACAGAATAGATTCTTGGTAACACAAATATTTGGACTCAGACGAAAACAAAAGTAATAAAATGGTCAACGAGGAAAAGAAAAACATTGTTACTGTTTTCATAAAGAGAAGAACAATATTATTAGTACATAATATAGTAGGTTATCTAATGTGAAAAGATATCCATGATATATGAAAATATAACTGGTGAAAATATAAAGGTAGGAAAAATGAAAGTCGAAAGTTAAATAATAAATGTCACATAGCTAAAAGGAATATCGCATGTCAAAGTTATATTTTCGTTTAGAAAAATATTATCATCGGTATTTGTCAAAACTCTGAAAGGTCAGTTACCCTTGGTAGCAAAATATTTATTTTGTTCTATGTACCTACCTCTTCAATATGTTTTGTTTTCCGTTCCATACTTATGTCAATATGTTTAGTTTCAAAACACAAAGGTAGCGAAGTTTTCAATATCTCATGTCAGCACGGTAGTTTTGACATGACATGCAATTTGCTTAATTAACGAAAACATTTCTGTAAACACTACTATTAGTTAGGTCTTATACCTTCGGTTTGACTTGAGATTTTAAATTCAATTTTTATTCCTTTTTCAAAATCAGTTATTCATTTATTTATTTCAGCTTTGTTTTTTTTAATACTGCCATATTTATAACCATGAACTACTATAGATTTAGGCCAGAGTTAATGGTTTAAGCAGTTGCGTAATAGATAAAAGTTTGAACGGAACTTCTTCACTTATGACAACAGGAAATCCCATAGGGCACACAGTTTTTTAGGCTCTATGAAGGATCTATATTCAGGTGGCTAGCATGCTGAAAAATATGTATTCCGTCCGCATTGCGCGCGCAACACGCGTGATATAAAAGTATGGAATTTTAACCGTTCTGAAGAATTCTTCTCTGAATGCCAACCAATTACCAGTTCAAATGCTCGCATGCCAGTGCTTATAGAGTGTGGACGTAACCTACTTTTCGTTGCATGTTAAACGCTTTGCTTGGACCTGCCCTTCGTATTGATATGACTTGATTATTTATTTTTACTTTTTTTAATGTGGTGAACATACCAGCGTTATTCAGCGCTTTCACTTTTTATACTATATCAAAACTTTCATAGTAAAACTGGCAACGTTGAATGTTTTTTTCTATAAGAATTGTTGTGTCCCGTTATGATTAAGATTAACTCCTGGTTTCTGACTTTTATGAATAAAAAATACAACCGACTTCCAAATCACTACAAAGTGAAAAATAAATTCAATTTCGGAAGTCGGTGTTCCTATTTTCGTTTCTTCGTTTTTTGACACCGGCTTCCGAAATTGAATTTATTTTTCACTTTGTAGTGTTTTATTTGGAAGTCGGCTGTATTTTTTAACCGACTTTCCAAAAAAGAGGAGGTTCTCAATTCGACTGTATTTTTTTTTTTTTTTATGTTTGTTACCTCAGAACTTTTTACTGGGTGAACAGATTTCGATGATTCTTTTTTTATTTGAAAGCTGGTGCTTGTCATGTGGTCCCATTTAAATTTCATCAAGATCTGATGAAGAACTTTGGAGATATACATTAGAACTCTTCAATAAATGACGGCAAATCACTCGGGATAGCTGCAATCGCATGTCTGTTTATTGTTTTTACCATTACATAACATAACATAACATCACACTAGTACGCTCTAAAGCAGTACGCAGGTGTGAACAGTTAACCCTGGTATACTCTCATTCCACCGGTTTTGTTTAAGATTCATGTTATTGTGATAATCAATTCTGGCTTCACTTTGGGCATTATAGGTACCTAACCTATAGAACTGGTCCATTATGTAACAAAACTAAAAAGCGAAAAATAAAAAAAAACTTTTTACAAAAAAATACAACCGACTTCCAAATAAAAACACTACAAAGTGAAAAATAAATTCAATTTCGGAAGTCGGTGTCAAAAAACGAAGAAACGAAAACAGGAACACCGACTACCGAAATTGAATTTATTTTTCACTTTGTAGTGTTTTTATTTGGAAGTCGGTTGTATTTTTTTGTAAAAAGTTTTTTTTGTAAAAAGATTTTTTTATTTTTCTTTATTTTAGTTGTGGTACATAATGGACCAGTTCTATAGATTAGGTACCTATAATGCCCAAAGTGAAGCCAGAATTGATTTTCCCAATAACATGAAACTTAAACAAAACCGGAGGAATGAGAGTATACCAGGGTTAACTGTTCACACTTGCGTACCCTCTTTAGAGCGTACTAGTGTGATTTTATGTTATGTAATGGTAAAAACAATAAACAGACATGCGATTGCAGCTATCCTGAGTGATTTGCAGTCATTTATTGAAGAGTTCTGATCTATATCTCCAAAGTTCTTCATCAGATCTTGATGAAATTTAAATGGGACCACATGACAAGCACCAGCTTTCAAAGAAAAAAAAGAATCATCGAAATCGGTTCACCCAGTAAAAAGTTCTGAGGTAACAAACATAAAAAAAAAACAGTCGAATTGACCTCCTCATTTTTGGAAATTCGGTTAAAAAATGGAGTATTTGTTAAAGTGACACGTCCTAAACTCAAAATTCACGATTCAAAAACCTATTGGCTTTTGTTCCTGGAAAGGCTCAAAACTCTTTAAATTATCCAGTATCTACAGAAGGTTTATCATCAATCAATCAATTAATCCTGACCAATATCCAAGTACAATGTTTACTAACAAACCACTGACAGCTCAATAACAGCAGGGGAAAAAAAGCATTATTATCTTTAGGTTCGCTTAAATCTAATATTCTAGTATTATGACCTTCAATGGATTATTTTACGTTCAAAAACTATCTTTCATCTGTACTAACTCAGTTAAAAGTTACCAACATAGTCCGAAGAATTGTGAAACTTAAGTGGCAGTGGGCAGGGCACATTGCTCACAGAAAGGATGGCCGATGGGGCCGAAAAGTTCTGGAATGGCGACCGCGAACCGCAAGCCGATGCGTTGGAAGGCCTCGCCTCCCACTAGGTGGACCGATGTCCTGGTTAAAGTTGAGGAGATGTGAGACGCACGGGATCGGTCAATGTGTCGACGCCTGGGGGAGGCCTTTGTGCAGCAGAGGATGTCTTTCGGCTGAAAGGATGATGATGAACTCAGTTAAATCGATGTACAACAAAGGCTACATTATGTAATGAATTCGTTTTATTACTTCAAAACATTTGGTGTTGAGTAGAGGGAGAGTTAAATATATTCGGCCATGTTACTGATAAGCAACATGCAGAGTGAAGTGGAAAGTTACACCCTTTTCAATAATACAACTAAATTAAAATGTTGCTCAATTACTATGAATAATGCTCTTCTCAATTTCGAGTCCTTGTCAAAAACCGGTCAAGTGCGATTCATACTCGCGCACGAAGGGTTCCGTACTTGGTAAATTGCGGTTTACGATTTATGACGTATTAAAAAAAAAAAAAAAACAGATTTTTGAAGACCTATCCATAGATACCCCACCCCACACGTATGGGTATGATGAATTTTTTTATTTTTATTTGCAGTTTCAAGTATGGGAACTCCCAAAATTTATTGTTTTTTTTTCTATTTTTGTGTGAAAATCTTAATGCGGTTCACAGAATACATCTACTTACCAAGTTTCAACGGCATAGTTCTTATAGTTTCGGGAAAAAGTGGCTGTGACATACGGATTTACAGACAGACAGACAGACAGACGGACGTGACGAATCTATAAGGGATCCGTTTTTTGCCATTTGGCTACGGAACCCTAAAAACTATTTTTTTTTTGTCATACGGCACATCAAGTCTGAAATTCGTTAGGGTTGACAGTGACAGAAAGTTAAAAATTCTCTGGTGATTCTTATCTTTGTTTTTGATTACGAATTGACGATTATTATAAAGATTACTCATAGAAATGGTAATATGACAATCTAATGGGATATATAGGTAAAATCATTTTAATTATGTAAGAACACAACAATTTCATGGTGATGGCCCTAAAAATCATGGTTTGTTAGTAAACATTGTATCTTCTAAATGACGTGTTAGTGCTTATTTTGTAGCAAAAGCAATAACCCAACTTACCTCAAATCTCACCGACCAAGCCAAAAGCCATAGTCCATTAAAACATTTTACGATACAATAGTGTTTAATGTTTAATCTTAGAGCTATAAAGATGGCGCAGATTTTTTATTTTTTATTGAGCACTAAACCGCGGCTCATGGCCGTTCTATGTGGTTTTAATAATTAGTTATTTGCGGCCAGTGTTTGTAAAAACAGGTCGAGTATGTGTCGGACCACGTACAATAATGGGTTCCGTAGCTTGGATGAGTTTTATGCATGCACAATATTGAGTTGGACATTCATTTTAAACCGACTTACCAAAAAGGAGGATGTTCTATGTTCGACTTCTTGTATGTTTTTTTTTTATATATGTTCACCGATATCTCCGTCAATTGTGGACCGATTTTGAAATTATTTTTTTGTTTGAAAGAGTATGTTTCTAAATTGGTCCCATTTTAATTTAATCAAGATCTGATGAAGAACTTCGGAGATATACAACAGAACTCTTCAATAAATAACGGCAAATCATTCGAAATTGATGCAATCACTGCATGTCTTTTTATTGTTTATACCATTTCATAACATAAAATCACGCCAGTAAGTTCTAAAGGGGTACGCAGATCTCATATTTCACCGGTTATGTTCAAGTTTCAAGTTATTCGGGTAATCTATTCTGGCGTTATAGGTACCTTACTAAAAAACTTGCCTATTTTAGGTAGGTACAACTAAAAAGAGAAAAATAAAAAAACTTTTTGCGAAAAAATAGTACCGACTTCCAAAAACATGGGAAAAAAGAAAGACACCGACTGCCAAAAATAAAGTTATTTTTATCTTTGTAGTTTTTATTTGGTAGTCGGTAGTATTTTTTTGCAAAACTTTTTTTTTTATCATACCTCTTTTACATGAATGATTGATGCCACCCTTATTATTTTGTGCATGATTTCACCGATATAGTCCCAATAGTCTGCGACTGAAATCGCTGTAATTTCTGAGAAACAAGACAGACGAACAGGATGAAATTATAAGGGTTCCGTTTTTTCACTTGGCCACGGAACCCTATAAGACGTCTTTAAAAATAGCATTACGAAAATGTTTTTCCATTTGTTTCTTTTGAGTTCGTCGATTTCTGGTTAGTGTTGTTGGAATAAAAGCAATGTTGCTACGTTTTATCTATTCTCATTTATTTCATTCAAGTGTATTTTTATTGAGTCTACTTTTTAAGATAAGATGGTGAATGAAAGGAGAGTGAAAAATGTAATATAAATAGTTTTAGATTATGCAAATTATATTGAGATTTTTCTAAAGCTTTAATCTATATATATTTAGTGTTATGTCTAGTAAATTTTGGTCGTCCAGCAGCTCAGCAATGGACGAAGTTAGACTGTAGATAATGATCTCGAATCAAAATCAAAATCAATTTTTTTATTTCATATAGGCCTACATGGGCACTTATAAAACGTCGACAATGTGCACGGTTCGGGTTGGTCGTTTCCTATGGAGAAGAACCGGCAAGAAACTCCATGGTTACTCTTTTAAAAAAATTGTTTGGTTTTACAATATTTCCTTGTTACAGCATTAGTACTTAGATATGTGGGGACAACGTAGGCCCGACAATAAGTCGTAAGAAAACAAAAAAAAAAGATTACATATTATTTAAACAAAAGAAAATAAAACGAGTTAAAAAGTTAACAAGCATCTAGAAGTCCTACAATGTTCACACATTTACAAAATAATCGGTAAAGGAATCTATACAAAAGTAAAATAAAAAAAAAAAAATAATCTATGGTCCTTTGTTATGAACACTTTAAGACGGATACAGACATTGCGAGGCATGCGCCGTGCATGCCTCACAACGCACGCCTTTTGCTCGCAACGCACAGCTTTTGCTTTGATTTGAGTCGTCGTAGCACATGCCTTACCACGATTTTGAACGTCCATATATTGCGAAGCATGCGATGAGCGCCGTGCGCTGCGCATGCCTCGCAATATCTGTACCCGCCTTAAGAAAATAATATAGAGAATAGTTTCTGCAAAACCTTACAACACAACGATTGATGCATCAAGCTTGAAAATTAAACCAATAATTACTAACTAATATGAATAACGGTCAAATATTTATATAAAACGAGAATGTTCCAACATTTTCGGACACACGGTTGAAAAAGCCTCGGACATTTAAAATAACAAAACGGAGAGAGCTTTTCAAAATTCACCAGTATAACTGTTACTGGCGGTTATAGAATTCCTAAAATAAACTTTAGCTAAATTCAAAGAAAGAAAAAGAAAGACAGAAATAAATAATTTATTTGTGACCCGCACAGGAGACACTATTTATGCAGAACACAAAAAAAAATATTAAAAAAAATAACCCCGTGCGAGGCTAAAAAGGCTCCTATCTCAGCATATGCAACATAACAACACGTACCAAACTGTATTTTTCAAGGATTCCTGAGCCACTATCATTGAGTCATAGGTAATACCTCGCCTCTCGCGCATGAGGTCGTGGACCTTGACTGACTTGTGACTTTTTCAAATCATAATGCACCTTCTAAATTTATCTTGGACATCGCCGACAACGGTGAAGGAATACACCGTGAGGAAATGTAGGCCTTATTGTTAGTATTTGTAACTAATACAGGTCTGGAACATCCAAGACCCCATACCCTAAACCTTTTAGTAACATGCCTTTCATCCCTCCTCATCACATGACCATACCAGGCCAAACGGTTTTCCTTTATCTTTTCTGTCATTAGTGCCACTTTGGCACTTCCCACATAAAAAAAGCATTATATTGGCAAGAGTTGCGTCAGACTTCCTGGCTTCTGGCTGGGTGGTCTTGGTATCTAAAACATAGTCACCCATCTACGTACCGACCTCGTCAAGCTTTAGTTAACCTTGGAGAACAACCCGTGCGACTTCTGTAATTTTTAAAGGAGCTTTGGCTTACAAAACTTACCTATCAACATTTTTAAAGAATTCCCAAACCGCTTACACTGAGGAAAGCCGAATGTAATGATACCCGATTTGCCTAAATCTATCGGTTACTTTAACTTGGATAACGTAGAAGGTACGGATTGTAATCTATTTTTAACCGAATTCGAAAAAGGTTCGTAATTCAATTCGAAAGAGGTAGACGTTTGAAGATCGGTATCTACTGGCATGGGTTTAATTTGAGTTTTGTATTAAATAAATGTGTTGTAGTCTATTGTAATATATAGTTTTGCTTATGAAAGCATTTCGGTATTTAACCCTTTTCTGTTTTCGGGTTTCAATGCCTCTTCTTTCAGTTATTTGCTCACTGCTGCGCGTTGTGATTACTCTACTAAACTTGACAATCTCCCTCCATTTGTTTCGATTTTAGCCTTGTTGTTTTGTTTCGGAGATTT
The DNA here is from genome assembly GCA_949775005.1 of Orthosia gothica. NCBI lineage: Eukaryota > Metazoa > Arthropoda > Insecta > Lepidoptera > Noctuidae > Orthosia > Orthosia gothica. The sequence goes on from OX459067.1 coordinate 14,647,639, forward strand.
TGGTGCCCATGCATTGCTTTACTAGGTCATATCATGGCATACGGCTTCGTCCAGAATTCAATAACGTAGACATTTTTTGATTATCTTAAGGAAATTATTACCTACCTTTTCTTGTACATACGCCTTTTTTAGACGACAGCCGCCAACGACTTTGAGGGAACAAACGCGTACTCGTTTCAAAGTACGAAAATCTACAGAATTTTGGGTCGCATCCCAAAATTCAGTAATTTTTTTGTACTTTCCTTATTATTACCAAAATTTAAAAAAAAAACCTTAGATCAAAATGTAGATAATTAAATTGTCTTTGAGATGGTGTCAATTTTATTCAAATAAGCTCGGAGGTTTTGGTGCGATTTTCGTGTTTTTGTCCGTGATAGACATAAATTTACAAATTAATTACACTAGTTAAAGGAAAAATCTCATAATTTTCTCAGTTCAAATTTTTAGGAAAATTGTCTACTATATATATACATATTTTTTTCCAAAAAATTACGACAAAATCATTTTTTTTTTTTTTTTCACATAGGCCTATTATACATGAGCACTTATAAAACTTCGACAAAAGGTCGGGTTGGTCGTTTCCTATGGAGAAGAAGCGGCAAAAATCTCCACGGTTACTCTTTAGGAACTACTCGACTATCCGATTAGACGTGATTCCCATTTCAAAATCAGCTTCTCAGGGGTATCTGCGCCTTAAGCATCTGCAATATCTACCAATCTTGGTGGAGATTAATAGATAAACTTTTTTATAAGTATCTATCTATGAGCAGTAAAATACTGTCCATTTTACGTAACTTTCATCTATATTAGTTTTGAATATAAAACAGTGACACAAGACTTCACTTTTATACCAAATCTGCTTCAAACATAATCCAACCAAAATTCCTTTACCATCCCACTAAGCCAAATAATCTGAAAATAATCCAAAGCGCGTCACACACATTATCATCATAAATAATGATAATTTTCACCCCTTATGAGAATTGCCGCCTCTTCCGCCCCTTTATGGTAATCGCCACAATCTGAGACAATGGCAGGCGTGGTTGTGGGGCAATAAGCCGTGAAATTGTGTTTACTGCAAATGTGGAAAGATTGGGGGTATAATATACTTACCTTCCTTATTTTGTAGATTATTATTGGTACTTGTATATACGAGAGGCTCTTCTCTGTTCAAAACTGACGCGGACCCCGTCCTAGGACCCCTTAGTGCCGATGCCTGTCTGGGTCCCGGATAAATTTTAAAGAGTGTTACCGTGGCCCTGGCTCAAGCAACTGAAGGAACACGGGTGGGTTTAAGTCAGTAAAAGTCTGACACTCCCTCCTGCTTCACCCAGAGCGGGAGAAGTCTTTGATGATTACCCAACACAACAAAAATAAGCTGCACGACTGGTAAACGAGGGGTACGATCCTCAAGTCGGGCCAATTTTTATTGAGTTTTTCGACCGGGTTTTTGTCAGTACAGAGAATGCCCCTGTGTCTTGGCGAAGATCCACATTGATGGCTAGTCTCCACTAACACATCATAACGAACATACGGTCAGGCATAAAATTTTCCGTAATGATTATAAACCCATTTTTAAGTAAGCAGGTATAACTGCTAGTTGCGAAGTACTTACCACAGCTATAAAGATGATAATTGCAAACCCCGGTGAGCCCAAAACAATAAAAATAACATAATAAGATATTACACCGTAATGCAGCAATACCGACCTTATCAGCCGCCTTCAGAATACCAATATTATGTAACGAGTCTATTCTAATTTTAAGGTGTCCTTAATATACAATAAAAACTTATACTGCCTTTTAATTTTTATCGGCAGAAGTACCGTAAAAGCTATTGTTATGGACGAAGTAAAAGCCCTTTGCTGATGTCGCTGTTAACAATAATTGAGGTACTAGATATCGGGCTGCAAAAGTCCATTGTTGAAAAAGGTCATCGTATGGCGCTAACAATTTTATTTTGGTTCATTCTTTTCTTTTTCTATGTATTGCATGGGTGATAAAAGTTTAAGGGCTAAACCAGTTTTGTATTTTACGAAATCTGTGAAAAAATTGGCGATGTTCTTCAGAAAGGTCAGGCGCGTAATACGTTTAGTTTGCGGATATTCACATAACCGGCAAGCATGCTGATGACCTGGTGAAAGTTGCGGGGATCCGCTGGTGGCGCGACGCACGGGACCGGTCAGTGTGGCGACGCTTGGGGGAGACCTATGTCCAGCAGTGGACGTCTTTCGGCTGATATGATATGATGATGATGAACCGGCAAGCATGCTACATATATGTATGAACGCAAAAGAAGCAAAAGAAGTATGTAAGGTGGCATTCTGTAGTTTCTACATCCATGGAAAGAAATCGTCAGTGTATGTAAGAAGTAGAAGAAAAGGGTAAAGAAAGAAAATTGATTTCTTTCCGTTTACGTGTGAACCAGAAAGACCGTATTCAATTTGATCGACCCGAAGATTTTTTGTTAAGGTCAACCACGAAATAGACCAGCTTTCTGGGAATAAATAAATAAACATTCCTAAACCACCAACCAGGTGTTTTAGTCTCAGATTTACGGTTTCTAGATAAAAAACAATCCACGTCAATCTATGTGTTATCTACTAACAAAACGACCCAAAATTCTAGATTTTTCCACGAACTCTTTTAGAGACTCGTCGATTTTAGTCTCACCTTTGGTATTTGGAAGGCTTTTACAATATTAGCCCATTTTAGCTCCAATAAGAGGTTGTATCTATTTTATATTTTGAGCTATTTTCCGTATAAGCTGCTGGTCATCAATGAATAGTTTTTGAAGTTTGCAAGTAACATGAAGTTATTTTGAGGTGTTGTTTGACATGATTATATTTCAAACCGAAGCTTTAAGAAATTGCTTATTTTCGATCCATTATGAGGGCCACATATTTCATTTAAATCACGTTTCAATTCAGATCCATCAGCCCAAAGTAAACGCAGTCAGTCCTGCCACTAGCTGTGCTTATCACACCAAGCTAATATTAAAGAAGAAGAAACCTAGCCAAAAATGAGCATCATCTGCTTCCTGTCCCTTTTCCCGAATTACTTGGGGTCGGCGCGACACATTTTCTTCTTCCATCCCATCCTGTCAACTGTCACGCTTTCACTAACTCCCTTTTCTTTCATATCACTCCTCACGCAGTCCATCCATTTTTTCTTTGGCCTTCCCCTCCCGCTCGTTCCATCCACATTTTTATTCATAACTCTTTTAGTAATAATTATGTTTTCTTCCCTGCGCATGTCATGAACATATCAGGACAAACGATTCCCTTAAAACTACTTTGTCTCTGGCGCCACTTTAAAACTTCCTCTTGTATAGTCATTTCTCACTTTTTCCATTCTCCCGAACTTAAAACTTCATCCTAAAATAAAACTGAGCATCACTATTTAAAATAAATAATTTATTCACACAGCATTCGACCTTTAACTTCACACGTATCAAAACCCAGCAGTACAGAAACAGATTTGCATACTTCCCTGTTCCCGCTAGTGTAAACTTAGGAGGTAAATATTTACACAACGTTATTAGATACAAGATTACATTTGCTGACAGCGGCGCGCCGAAATTATGGAATAAAAACATTTTGTTACATTTCCTTGGGCAGAGTGAATGGATGGTGAATGATTTTGATACATGGGATTATCTAGTGTTGAATGTTTGAGTGAATGGCGGGAATAGTCAGATGTTTTTGGTTTCTTGGTTATGTGTACGGAATCATTGCGTGAATAAAAAGAATAGTGCGGTGGTGTATTTTCTTGATTTGGATACTGTCTAAACAATACACGGTGGCATTTAAGGCGGTACCCCGAGCAAAACGCCACGCTAGCCGTTTTTTGTGCTGTTTTTAGGAGCTATCTACTCGTTATTTAAAAAAAAATATCAATTAATAAAAATACATTAAATTTCTACATAATATTGATTCTAAAATGGTAGATTTAGTTTTTTTTAAATGTTGTATATATTTCACTAATCTCCTTTCAAAAAAACATAAAAATGAGAAATAATTATTGATATTATGCATCTCCTCGTAAAGTGTTCATGAATTATTTTTTGTACTAACACTAATGGATAGACAATTTAACAACGAACATTTTTGTAGAATTTTTTTTTTCAAAAGACCAAAATTCGATTTTATAAAGATTTTATTCTAAAATCTGGGCATATTCACTACTGTAATTCATGCGCCACCAGTGCCGCTAGACCAATAGGAATGCTCATATCTCATGCCGATTTTTTGGTCAGGGTACCGTCTTAACTTATTGGAAATCTTTTAGGGTGTAATTAATGTCTTTGGAGACATCTCTGAAGTATGAAATAAAGCAGCTGTTTTTGTTACATAACTCAGCAACCTGATTTTGTTTTGGTCCTATTGTGATAGCTATTTTTTCAGGAGTATTTTCCCCCAGTGAACGATTTACTAAGTCACGTTGAACACGTGACTATTAGTCATTATGTTACTGGTACATATTGTACCGACTCGTTTAAGCTGTATATAAACAATAAATAAACGAAATCATTTTCATTAATTATTCTTTGTGTAAACAAAACAGTCTGCAAAAGGCCAGCTCTCGTGTAAATTGACCACAAAACCGAAAACATAATGGAAGGCTTACTGTTTTCACCGAAATTCCGTTGACATACAACTTAATAATTGATTTCAATTAGTTTTACTCGGAAAAGGCTTTGGGTATTGTGCACATGAAATCGAGGTATGGTGTCACGGTCGAAAACGCGACTACATAGTGTGAGGTCCCGGGTTCGATGCACAGGTCGGGCAAGGTGTTATTGTTGCCTTTATATTTTGTTCAGTGCCAGACCTGAGTTTGGGAGATAGTGGTGTAAACCCACTTTCTGGAGCTAAAGATTTTAATCCTACCCTGTCTCTATATCCACTGGCGTTACTATCGGATTATTGAAAATATAGAACTTAATCGGTAAAAATTGGAGAACAAATTAGTGACGAATTTCCAGTGGATTTTGGGGTGCCACAAGGCAGTATTTTGGGCCCTACTCTTTTTCATGCTACACAATGAGCTTTTTAATCTCACACAGGATGTTTTTACACTGTGTGTCACTGGCTATCACCAAGACTTCTCTCAATTTAAATGAAGACAAAACCAAATATAGTATTATCTATTCGTAATGCAGTAGAAATTCCTAATCTCACCAATTGTAATATCCATGAACATTAGTGTAACTTTTCTGCAACTCCAAACTGTAGTTGTTTTAATATTAGTCCTTCTAAATGTCTAAAATATCTCGGAATTGAAATTGATGCAAATTTAATCTTTAATTAATGTTTTACCTAAAATAATACGAAAGCTCACATATATTTTTAAAGAAACTCCGTGGTGAAGCAGAGAAACCAACGATGGGCATGGTATATGAGGCTTTGTATCAATCAATCTTTGGAAACTGCATCATGACATGGAGTGGTGCATGCATAACTAAGCTAATAACTGTTGAAAGATCTCAAAGAATGTTCTTCCTACACTCTCCTACTTGATCTATGCTGTGCCCGAAAGGGTCCATAACTGTGACTAATATAATTATTTCCCTACCAGTTGGTAGGGCAATAATTATAATTATTAATAAACAATTGAGAAGCCTCGTGCCTTGGAAAGCACACTAAGCCTGATCTCTCTTTGGTCGTGTCGGATTGCCGTTCTTTTGGACTATGAGAGTGAGAGAGCAGAGAGTGCATCTACGTTCGCCCGCGCTGATGGCTAGTCTTGTTTGATTGGCTCGCGTTAGGTACCACTGCCTCACCTGATCGAAGACTTCGTTTAAATTGGCCGCCATAGCAAAAAGCGGTCAGGTGAACTTTTATTATTATCTCCTTTATTCATATTCTTTCTTATTATTTACATTTTTAAATATTTTTATAAAACATACAAAAAAAAAAACATTTAAAAATATAAAAAATAGAGGCCCACCGGTATCGGGAACAGGGTCCAAGCTCCAGAGAGAGGAACCTCCTAACAATACGAGCCGTGTCCAGCAATACTGCTTTCTGGATCAGGCCCTTGACCCAGCCGCCTAACGAGAGCCTCCTAAGGTGTTGGTCGAGGCTCGTGGCTATTAAGCCATTGGCTTATTATTATTATTATTACATTAAATTTTAAATTACAATTCGTTACCGAATAACGTGTTCTATTTTGGTCTCGACGAAATTAACTGTTCTATGGACTTTTATGTTTACTAAAGCGGACTGAAGAAAGATTCATGTTCATAAGATATTTTTATGATCCAATATTATTTTTATTATACCACAAATGATAGTCTAAGAGACTGCAATTTCAGTAGCGGATATTGTGGTTTATGTTTATTACTGAAAAATATTAAATTTTAGGTTATTGGTATATTAAAACTGCGTATTTAACTCTTATAGCCAGATATAGGTACCTACAATATGAAATAAATCTTTATTCGCCCATCGAGAGGAAAGTGCGATGCGTGACTCTTGCAAGACACATTGCAGTTGGTTTTCTCAAACGAGAATCTTACAAACTTCAAACGAGTGTTTTTTTTATTATACTTTCAGGTTGAATTTGTTTCGGATTTGTCCCAGCTTTTCGAAAAGAAGGTAAAACTCCTTACAAATTAAAATCATGCGAAGAAAGCTAAAAATTCTCAACATGTTATCGGTAACAAAGCCTCAGAGACTGAAAAGTTATTTACAATATTTTAAATAAATCAATTTATTTTCAGTTAAAAAACAGTCCGAAGCAGGCAGAATATCCGATTGCCAGGACACTGAATGATGTGATAATTAGCTTCAAATTACAAAATTTAATTAGTCTTTGTTGGTACTGATATATAATGTTAGTGACGAAAATGTTGTAGATTACTGAAAAGCTCGACCATGCGAGTAATTAACTCATATCTGGTGATAATTAATGTGTTTTGATGATGTGAGCCTATTAGCAAGTCAATTATAAAGTTTTAATTAAAATTTAGATTGTTTTGGGCTTCTGTCTTTAGTTTGATGATCAGTTTAACTTTATGGATAGTATTTAAACGAGCGAAAATTAATTCAAATTAAAAGTGTAATTAAAATACTGAATATGGCTTACTGAAATACTAAGAAGGCGACAAACAGTGGGTGAATACAAATGTTTAAAACAGCGACTTCAAATTAAAAGTTCTCAATTCAGCTCCGGTCATCCCCTTCGAACCTAACCTATCCGTGTCGGGGTGCCCTAAGTTCCCGAGCTCGCTTCGCTCGCTCTAGGACTAATTCGTTGAAAACACGAATACGGGCTCCCACACATAACTGCGAATTCGCAACGCATCGCAAATATCTGCGAGCTCGCACATATTATTTATTTTTATATCGCGTCTTATCGCATCGCATAGCGGTTTTGAGTGGGCGCCCTACATCTGAACTCGCGCGCTGCACAACGATGTCGCCTCGTCGGGTTTCATGCTATTTTCAAAAGAATAATATGCTAACATAGAATAAGGTATGTAATAATATTATTCAAAGTCAAAGTCAAAGTCAAATGTGTTTATTTCAGGTAGGCCATTATGCGGCACTTTTGAACGTTTAAATTTACAAGTAATAAAATTGATTCTACCGTGCATTCGGAAATGTAGCTTCTTATGGAGAAGAACGCAAAAGAAACTCCATACTTACTCTTTAAAAAAAGTTTTATACAATATTTACCTAAGTACATACATTAATAAATTTATATACTTACGTGAGGACGATGTACCCAGCACATATTGCCGCAGCTCACAAAAACCTCCTAAAAGGTATAACTCAAACCGGATAAGTAGTCACTTACTAATTGCCCTAACTTTATTACGTCATGGAAATAAATACTTGTCTTTGCGTATAATTTGCATGCGTATGTTTTCTCTCGATCCTATAAATGTTTGTTCTGTACTTATTATAAACACGGTCTACAACAAAGTAGGTATATAATGAAAATAATACATCGGATTATTATGATCGAATTCCGCTTAGCCCATTGCGGCATCGGACTACGAGACGTACGGCGAAGCGCCATCGGTACATAGTGGACATGCACATGTGTGCTACATGGACAACCTACCCATACGCACTAACCGTTTTGGAAATACTTTGATTATGCGTACAGCTAAGGAGTGGCATTCCCTGCTGCCGGAGCCTGTGTTTCCCGATAGTTACAACCTCGGGGTTTTTCAGTCAAGAGTGAATAGGTTACTTCTAGGCAAGTGTGCTAAACCGTCGAGCTCATCAAGTGAGATAGTGGTCAAGCGCAAGCCTACATAAAATAAAATAAGATAGTGCGCTTTAATTTACGCAATTTAAGCCGTTACTCATTTGCTGTTGTAGTTTTTTTTTGCTGGTTTTTCTCTACAAACGAACCACAATATTTATAGTAGCAAATGATTTTCTCTGAAAACTCGCAATAAAATGCGAATCATGAAATACTAAACAATAAACTGGCAACCACGAAAAATTACCACAAAATGAGAACTGCAATATTTTCAACGCAATTTTAAAGTAACATAGGGACTCGGCTTAATGAGAACCATCTCATGTTTGTTGGCAACATGTTACTTTTTAAATTAATTTCACACTGCACTCTTATTAAACGCACTCCGGCTGAGAGCGGGTTAGCTGTTAATCTGACGTTTGCTTTGCCTGTAATATTGCACTACAGTGTATGAAAGGTCTGCGTTTTTTTTAATATACTGTGGACCAGAATGGAGTTTATCGAGGAAATTAAAATTTTGGAAGGATTGAGTGTAGTTGAAACAAGTTGCTAAAAAAACAACTATTGTGAAACTAAATACTCAATGGCAGTATACGAGTATCAGAAACAGCTAGTTTTTTTGTAAAAAGAAGCGAAATAACTGAGATTTTTAATAAGGCCTAGATAAAGTGACAATCTATATATTATAATTGACAAACATTCTACCGATAGACAAGAACATTCATGATTTTTTTTTTTTCAATTGCTGGTAAGTTAGAAATAAATTTCGCTGCTGCGCTAAAATATATATATTGTCTAATCAAACTATTAAAAAAAGCAGCACTAGATCGCTTACAGAGTTTAGTTGACTCGCGATCAAAACGTCGTAAGCGCCATGACATTCATGGCGCTTATGCGTTTTGTTCAACATAGTGTAAAGCAAGGTGTACGGATTGCAGAACAGTTCAGTCGAACAGAGTGAGTCGCCAAATCGAGTGCTTATAGTACATATATTTATATCGATGCTATATATAATATGGGATTGACAAGCGCGAGAATTCTAGAGAAAAATTAGGTGGGCATTCTAATGTAATATATTACGTAGGTCTTCTGACAATCATTATTACTGGTAGAATTGTCTAGCTTATTGATTTTGTTTTGTTCAAATATACAGCATTTTTTTTTATTTACATGTTTACTACTCAGTTATTTTAACCGATAATTAAGTCTACAAAACCATGACGAATTATATTAATTAATATTATCATAATAATAAATGGAAACCTCTCTCCCCCAAGACGAAAACTTCGTGAAGGCTGAGAGAGATATGAAAATAAGGTATCTTGATCTGGATCGCGAGGTTGTCGATATGTTGGATGTGAATACAGCAGTCATTGTGCCAATAGTCGTGACGGTCAATTGCATAATAACCAAGAGTTGCGACGAACACTTGACGAGGCTCTCGTTGGGCAGCTGGGTCAAAGGCTTGACCCTAAAGGTGATACTCCTGGACACGGCGCGGCGGCGCGTATCAGTCAGGAGATTGCTCTCTCAGGAGCCCTGACCACCGCTAGCTTGGATCCTGTTGCCGATACCAGTGGGCTACTATTTTAAAATGTTTTTTTTTTATTGTATTATATTTTAAAATGCATTTATAGATAATAAATAAATGGAAACCTCTCTATTTTGTGGATCTTTCTAATCATTAAAGTAAATTGAAACTAGCACTGTCTAGGCTCTTGGGGGACATTAAATATTCGTTAGTACCAGATTATCCGATTAGATTATCCCGAGCTGTTTTGAGCTAGATTAGTGCGAAGCATTTGTGATGTTCACTTATCTATCTCCTCTACAAACATAATGCCTGTAGATCATATTAATTTTATATCTAAGTTAAAGTTTGTAAAAACAGGAACATCCAAAAACAAGATGGGAAAACGATATCCACATAACTCTGGAGCCTTATTAGAGATTATAGAGTTGCAGAGGACAGAGTAAAATGGAGAGCGTTGGAGGAGGCCTATGCCAAAAGCACGTCAAACAGTGGGATATGTTGTACTATTAACTAATCTGAAATTTCTTGTTATTGAACAATGAACCCAAATTTCAGAAATGAACTGCAAACGAGTTCAAAAAAGACGAGGTATTAATTTTACTGTTTTTTGTAACTTTGTTACCTCAAAACTTTTTACAAGGTGAACCGATTTTGATGCTTCTTTTTTTTATTTGAAAACTAGTGGTTCTCATGTGGCCCGATTTAAATTTGGGAATAACTTCGGAGCCATACAACAGACCTCTTTAATAAACCACGGCAAATCTCTCGGAAATACTGCAACCGCATGTATGTTTATTGTTTACGCCATTTCATAACATAATATCACGTCGGTACGCTCGTAAGAGGTTCACAGATGCGTACTGTTCACCCTGGTACACTCTAATTTCACCGGCATATGTTCAAGTTTTATGTTATACGGGTAATCTATTCTGGCACAACTTTGTGCATTATAGGTACATTACTATAGAATTTGCTAATTAGGTACCACAAGCATATACAACCGACTTCCAAAAAAAAAACACTAAAAAGAAAAATAACTTCAATTTCGGCAGTCGGTTTCAAAAAACGAAGAAAAAAACAGGAACACCGACTTTTTTATCTAAGCTCTAAATAAACGCACACGGTTTTCATACAATAAAAGTGGCCGCTTTATATCAAAATCCTGAACGTGTTACAACATTAGTAGCTGGGAGCCAGACTATAGTTGATCCCTGTGAAACACTCACTTAAAATTTACTAAGGCCCATTTGCGCTAAAAAAAGAACTCTGGGTTTATTGCTAGCTAACACAAGATTAAATTACTAATGCCATACATAACTTGGCCGTGTCAGCTACTAACTCGGAATAGCAGGCGCATCAAGCGGACCTTAAAAAGTAAGTTAAAACGACAATAATGATGCTAAATATTTACCTCTCTCAACATAACAAAGGTATGGACTCTGGTCCTTTAGAAAATAAATTGAACGTCAATATGAACAAGAGTCCTCAAGGCTACTGGAGCATGAATCCCAGCTGCTTATAGCTCAGTGATCTAAAGACTCGATGCAAATACTCTCACCATTGAAGTCCTTTGAAATCTCTTGTCAGTTTATAATCCTGAAGGTAAGTACTATTTGTACTTTAATCAGTATTTATCAGTATTCTGTTTGAAATACTAAGAGTTAATCAAACACCTCTATTCTACAAAGGGTAAGGCAGAATTGTATTTGTAGTTAGTGCACCTGAAATTAGATAGAAATGTCCCATATGATTGGAATGAACCTTTCAACCAGGCTACCCATCCAAAAAACACGGTACAAAAACATGGTTGGTGTCAATCGCGGTATTTTTGTATTTGAGTTTAAATGTTTGTAAACCCAAACCCAATGTGTGCTACCCACGATGCAGCAGAAATTCCTAGTGAGTGACAATTATTTTTTAATTCGAATTTTGGACACATCATCAGCATATCGATTGCAGAAGCACAGGACGCTTCTCGTATTCAGTAGATTTCCACGGCTATTGCCAAGTCATCGGTCTACCTTGCGAAAGGCTGCTTCTGTTCTTCTTCTTTTCGTGCGAAGTGTCTCAAGGAACCCCATAGGCCTCTGACTGGGCTATTTCAGACTTACATTAACTATGTAAGTCCAGGTTTCCTAACAATGTTTTTCTTCACCGTTACCTGTGATGTCCAAGATAAACTTGGGTGAAAGTGGGTACATATGAATTTGAAAAAGTCACATTGTTACTTTGCCTGAATTTGAACCCACGACCTCAAGCACGAGAGATGAGTTCTTAGCCACTGGGCCACCACGACATATAATCGACATATAATATCCTTCTGGTATACGGTCGTCACTCCAGAACCTTTCTGCCTCATAGAACATACGTTCTGCGATACTGCCACTTAAGAATACCAATTCGTCGTTTTAGATAATACTTCGATTTCGAAATTCGAGTTAGAAAACTCAATAACAACTGGCCCGACACGGTAATCAAATAGTAGACAAAAATAATAAAATTAAATTATGAATTCAGTATTTACTTTTGTTTCCACTAACATCCTTAGCAAAGAAGACCTTAAAATATTATATTATAATGTACCTGTTCCCAAAATTAACTCTGTATTTACGGGAGAGGAGAGCGTCCCTTGGGGATGGGGGTGTAAGTCGACGCTCGCGAATTATACACACTTCTTTAGCGTTATCCATGAGTCTCTAGGGAGTGAGGAATGAGGATTCGCTTAAGGCGTATATATTCCTCAATGTTAATGCGGTACTGACCGTGCGCCCGCTCGGTGCCAGGATATCAATATTGGATCTCCTTTTGGATAGATTTGTTTGCAAAATATTTTTTGATTATCATGTCCTAAGTAGGTATGGTATGGTAGGAATAATTTTCCAAACAAAAATTTAAATGTGTAATTTTTTTTAAACATCCAAGTCGTTTTGGAAGAGTCTGCAAAATAAGTAAAATATATCGTGTTGTATTTTTTTTTATCAAATGTATTAGCCATTCGAAAAAACTATGTCAAATAATGTACACGAATCAATACCAAATATATTTTTTTCAAACTTTTTATGCCTTTACTAAGGAGTATGCTTTAGAAACTAACCGTGTTATGGCACTAAAGCGGAGTAAGGGCCTTAATGCTTGGCTTTCACTCGCTTTTATTATGGATAATATTTTTGTGTTCACCAAAAATCTAAAGGTACATCTATGTATGCATTTCTAAAATATTGATCTTAAACCCGTTTAATTGTTTTACTATAATTAAACTACTCGGCCAACAAAATATGTTGCATCAAACAAATTCCAAATTAACTCCAAGATATAACACTTTTTTATTGTAGTGCGCTGCAAATATTCTATTGTAACAATAACTATTTTATTCTTCCCCGAAAAATACTGATCGTGCACCAAATATTAGTTGATCTACGAATAAATTATGGTAAAAGAATCAGTCCAAGAGCGAGCGAAGCGAGCTCGGGAACTTAGGGCACCCCGACACGGACAGGTTAGGTTCGAACCAGGTAGGTTACTTTTGACCCTGCAGACAGAAATAGGAGCCCCGCGCAGCGGGGCTACGTCGACTTATTCGAAAACTAAAACTAAACTAAAAAACTAAACTTAACTAAAAAAATATGTGCTTGTTTTTAAAATTAGGTGTATTACTATTTTTACAAATTTGCAACAGTTGTTAAATAGATGCTCGTTATGACATATTTTGGTGCACATTCAGTATATTTGGTGGAACACAGGCAAAATTAGGTAAATGAAATGGGAATAAATTGAAGTACTTTTAAATACCATCCTTTTATTATTATTATTGACTATTTATATTTTTTTGGAGTTTAACATTATATAGGTTTTTTGAAGGTTTTATTAACATCTTTACAAAAGGACTTGTATATACCTATAGAAATTGATAATAATTATACACCACTAAAGATCTGCGAGGTAGCGAGGCAGCGCGAGGTTGCCTATAGTGAAGCAGGCATAGCTAAGTGGTGTACTCTCGCTCTTTTGTGCCTAAAAGTCATATAATTCTACCAGCCCTTTTCGTATGTATGTAATGTAACGTTGTAAGCCTTCTACGTATGTCTAACGCACAGGCTGCACGTGTAGAAGGTCTAGCAAAACGCATTGAAAAGTGTAATTTTCACTTCCCTCGTATTTTCACTTCTAAGCCTGGCTAAGAAATTGAAGGGATCCCACTGGCGGATATTTTCCTCACGTACCACATCGCTACTTCGCTCATGTTTGGTGGGAAGGCGTAGAGTGCAGATGCGGTTAAATTTAAGCACACTTCGCACAATTCCCAATAGAATTGACAGTTCAAAGTGATTATAGGAATACAAGTATTGGTGTACGTTCACAGAATTAAAACTACTGATGTGGTGTTACCACGAAATAGAATGAAGATCTAATATTCCTGGTAACTTTTACTTCATTACATTTGAAGTAGCGTTATATAAGTTTAGATTAGTCGTTTCATAGCAAACAGATTACTCTCTCCAACTAAGTATCAAATATAAATCTTTTTATCTCTCCTGAACCAATACAAAGGATTATTTTATCTCTCTTTCTTTTAATAAATCTTCTAATAACAAACTGAACAACTTTAATTAACTTAGTAAAGACAAAATAGTTTCCTTTTGCAATAAATCGACGCAAGGTGACGATTTTTTTTCAACAACCGACTTAGAACTTCGTGTCTTTAAGACAGAGTTGCTTTTTGTCTGGCAGTAGGATATCCTAGGAAAGATGGACGATTCTTTGTACTGACAACCAACTTTGAACTTTGCCTCTTTACGAGAGAGTTGGTTATCGTTTACCATTGTGATATCCTAGGAAAGATGGATGTGCTATAAAAGAGTTTTTTTTTTCTACTTTCAGTGTAATATTGCCAAACAATATTGAAGCTAGATATTGTTTTATGATGGTACAGTTTGACGTGATATTCGATATATTGTTCTCTGTTGGGCCCATTTTCTTGGAAACACTTCCAGGCCCTTTGGTTTTATGAGTACTGTAACCTTAGGATGTAACTATTCTGATTTGGGCACCGTATATAGTTTATTGGGTTGGTCATAAATTGGAGGGCATTGCGCATCGGACTAGTGGTACCTACCGAATTGAAATATGTCTATTTTAAAGGTTTTAAGGATTTTACGACTAATAAGCATGGCAATATAAATAAAAGTTAAACTGAAAATCAATAGTTATGCTTATCAAATAAGTCTGGTAATGATAATCTTATCTTATCTTATCTTGTGGAGGGGCCGAGAAATAACTCGGACACTTCGACCCCTGGTAATGATAATAAAACAGATCTAAGTCTCTGATTTCAAACGACGTTATTAGAATTGTCGTAACAAGACTAATCTAGATAACTCTCTAAAGTTGTAGACTCCAAATAGTGTGTAGATCTGTTTAGACATTTAATGAATGTCGATCGTGTTCTAATCGGCAGGCAATTTCAACATATTAAAGCCTTATTTATGAAAATTTCCAACCACAACATGATGAGGTTAAATTAACACTGCTGAAGGTAAATTTCAGGATTTAAAATTGTCTCTAGAAAATTCGAATTAAGAATCCACTGATCAGTTGGCCCAATATCTATGGAGTATTTGAATTTAGAATCTCACGTGTCATCAGTGGAGTTTTTATAAATAATGCTGTAAATATTAGTTCCATTTCGAATTGAAGAATAAAAATATCTGCCGTGTTTACCAGAATTCCATAAATAGTACTTATCTTTAAGATCAAATTATAGTACAAGTGAAGCCGTGTCGTCCCGTTTGAAGAAATACAAGAGACGATCACAGCAGAAGCATGCTGATTCCATTTCAAAAATGAGAAATGTTTTTAAAGAAAAGTGTTCCGTTTTCTTAATAAAACCAGGACGGAACCGTGTATTTTCTGGAAATTAGATTTTCTGGGAAATCTGAGTAAGTTTTATTTGATTCTTTTTGTACGGTAAAGAAAATGTTACTCTTTCATTCAGAGATGCTATTCGAGATTTTGTTTAACGTATTTTCCTTAGATCTTCAAGAAAGGTTCTTAGATATTATGAATCCTTTACAAATAAATCATTTAGATAATGGCTTTTTATAAGTTTTCTTTTTGCATTGTTCCCAAGTTGAAACTAGAGTTTTTATGCTCTTAAACAAACTAGATAGACCATGCCGTCTTTAGGAAGACGGAGAGAATGATGTTCAGTGAATTATTGTTATTCAGAGGCCTTATATTTTTTAGTTCACAGCTTCTGCACCTTGGCTAGTTTTATTGCCATCCTGATGCTAACTGTTTTCTCCCTTTTTGTTGTCAAATTCTCTATAATGAACACAAGAAAACTTCTAAGAACCTAGTTGAAATGGTGTATTTTGCTCACCTATCACAAACGTTATCAGTTGATGTTCGCCTATGCACGGATTGGTACAAATCTTTTCAGTTAAAAAAGTTCACCTAAAACACCCAAAAATATCATATCTTCGGTGATGTCCCTTTCACTGGTATTTGTCAGGACTATTACAATTACCATACAACAGACATGCTAAGCCCAGCGAGATAGATTTGTGCTATCATGCATCTGACAGCGTCTACACATTAGGTAATCAATTAGTTGGCTGAATAGTTAGATAGAAATTGTCTGGAGCTGGATCCAATTAGTGCGTTGTGACGTCAGAGCTAGCATAGATTTGCTTACAGGAAGATTTAGAGATGTCTCACTGCCTGAAGTAAGATGTGTTGATGAATAAGTAAGTATTTATTTCTCAGTATATGATCATTGAGATCTTACATATAACAATGTTTCACATACCAGGCCCCTCAGAAAGTATTGCGAAAAAAAGTTTTTATATATGGGAGACTGGCCAGTTATAATGCAAAAATAAGTAAGTTCCAATTTCAAAATTTCCCTCCACATTTTTTGCGAGTTAATTCAAAGTATTGTGTCTCACTGAAATATGGATCTGCGCCGGGAACATTTTAGAGCTATGATTTTATACGATTTCAAGTGTCGCCTGAAACCGGATGAATCGTACGATAGACTTCAAATGGCATTCATGGATGAAGGCCCTTCCAAGGCAACCGTGTATCGTTGGTATAACGAATTCAAGCGCGGTCGACCAACTTTGGGGGATGACGAAAGAAGCGGTCGCCCTTTGACGGCTGTTACCGAAGAAAACGTGCTAGCAGTGAAAAATTTAATCCAAGACAATAGGCGAATTACATATCAGGAGATTCAACACATATTGAAGATTGGATCGGGAAGCGTTCACGAGATTCTACACAGCCATCTTCGCGTGAGGAGGATAGTATCACGCTGGGTGCCGCACAACCTCACCGATGCTCAGAAGCAGGCCCGGGTGGAATGGTGCCGTGATATGCTTAACAAATTTGAAGCAGGCTCGTCTCGGCGTGTTTACGACATCGTTACAGGTGATGAGTCCTGGATTTATCAATACGACCCAGAAACCAAGCGCCAGTCGACTGTTTGGGTGTTTCAAAATGAGCCAACGCCTACCAAAGTGAAGCGATCTAGAAGCGGGGGTAAGATTTTGATCGCTAGCTTTTTTAATTTGACTGGCCACTTGGTATCAATTCCCTTACGGGATCAAAGAAGCATTAATGCCGAATGGTATACTACCAAATGTTTGCCAGAAGTTTTCTCTGTTATAAGCAACAAGCGACCAAACACAGGGCTCCGCGGGCTACTGCTCCACCACGACAATGCACCTGCGCACACCGCACTCAAAACGAGGGACTTCCTGGACAGCACGCCAGTCAAACTCCTGGGTCACCCTCCTTACAGCCCTGATCTAGCACCGTGTGACTTCTTTTTATTCCCAAAAATAAAAAATCAGCTCAAAGGGATACAATTTTCGTCGCCGGAAGATGCGCTGGCTGCGTTCGAGCAGGCCGTAAACGAGGTGTCTGCGGCGGACTGGAAAAAGTGTTTTGAAAACTGGTTTAGGCGCATGAATCTTTGTATAGAGGCTGGTGGAAAGTACTTTGAAAAGATTTAATAAAAATATATGTACGTATAGAACAATTTTTTTTAGTTTCGCAAAACTTTCTGAGTGTCCCACGTATACTACCATTGCTGTTGTAGAAATATTAAATAATAAGCTAGGTACATGCCAATCAAAACTAGGTACAATCTTGGGATCTTTAAGTCAAAAGTGAATATATATATGACGATGATGGTGATGAATTGGTAACATTCTCAGGGCAGGTGGTAATTTATTATAAATTTTATTTGTCATACAACTTGCATTGTTAATGAGCGAATATTCAAGCAATATCATAACATTAGTGCAATATATGAAAGACAGATGGTAGGTTAAGTAAAAAAGCTAAAAATAACAGCCACACGGGTCGATCTTCAAAGCAAATATTGCTAAGGTCGGTGGATGAGCGAATATCCATTGTATACCGAGACTCGCCAGTGCCTCAAAAAGCACGTTAAGCTGTTGATTCTGGCTGGATTTGTGTTGTTTTGACAATCGTAACGGATGTTCATCATCATCATCACACCATAGCCTAACTTCACCCACTGCTAGGCTTAGGCTTTTCTTTTCTTGTGCCAATCCCCACGTTCTAATGCCACCCTCATTCAGGTTCTACCCGCGATGACGACAATGACGACTGCCAATCCTGCTGCCGGACGTCCAATATTCCTTTTGCCTGCCGTTGGTCACCACTCGGTTACTGCCTTACTCCTTACTCCTACCTGTCATCATCATGCATTGCTTTGTATCCTTCCTAACTCCATTTGAGTCCCATAACACGTTTTCCGATGTGGAAGGCCTTCGTACGTGTTCGGTTCTCGATGTTTAGAACTCGGTCCAAAAGATTTTATGGAAAATCTAGCACCCAGTCTTGCTAAGGAGGAAAATGTTAGGAAGATTGTTCAAAATAGAAAGATTAGAACAGACTAAGGAGCAAAATCAAAATTTAGTTAGTTAGCGGTCGTGATTTCAGAGCTGCTGCCAAAAATTCACTTCATAAATGTTAACTTATTTAAGCGATTCATCAAACAATCTAAATTATATACAGAAAATTAACTTGGAAGTCATCACTTTTTAACATCAAAAGCTATAAAAAGCAGTTCTTAGTTTAACCACTTCCTAGTTTAATACGGACGTATAATCATGAACAAGACTACACCCGGCTTCAATATCTTCCTTTCATAACTAAACTTGTGTACGCAAAAACATAAAAAACTTATAATCCTGTAAGATAAAAGTGGCTTCCATACATAAAAAGAGACATTAACGACTTTATGGACCAAGATAAAGTTAAAGAGATAGCATTTACATAAAGTGTGTGTCGTTAAGATAAGTGACTTATACAAGATGCTGGGTAAAAATATCCATTTCAAAAGAGTTTTTCGCTATAGAATTGGATAATGAACTTGTTGAATAAAATTTCGTATATTTTTACTAGAACAAAGCTAAGAGAGTAATATGGATTTTGTTCGGGCTAAAATAGATACATATTCAAAGTATAAGGAAGTAAATAATACAAAAGTAATGATGATTGAAAATCAACTGGCGATGGCGGTCTGTAATTTTCCAAGTATTTAGTTAAAGCCAAAAAAACACAAAATGAAACCCAATAATCCTAAATACAATAATGCAAATATTTAAGAAAAAACTTAAGATATATTTAATTTAAACGAAGCTCATGACAATAATAGGTACACACAAAACACTATAGATCCAAATTAGTATTTAGAATTAAGAACAAACCTTAATTTAATACTTGATAGGTTTTCAAGCTAAAATAGAGTTTGACAAATACCTACTCAACATGAAATTCTTCAATCAGAAAACGGGGGTACCTATAAACAAAAAGCTGAAATTAAATAACGATATACCAAACAATATCCCTCCAATACTCTAAGACAAAGGCCATCGTCCAAAACAGCCCGTAAATACAATTTTATCTAAAGCCAAATGTTCAGACATTAATAACGACGATATGATCGCATATGGAGGGTAATATGAAAAAGATTATCGGTTCACGCTTGCGCTTGTGATGCTTAGGGGTAATGCTATTGAAGATCGTAGGAGTAAGTTGGATAGATAGTCTGATATGATTATTTTTATCGAAAGAGTTTGGTGCGTTTTTGATTTTGGTGGATATGGGATGTGTGTAAAATGATAATTATGAATAAAAAGGGAGTGAATGAAAGTGTAACGGTTGACAGGGACACAATTTACATGAAACAAGAGCAGGAAGATGATTTTCAGGTAGCGTCCGAGAAATTTATGCTTTCATCAAAATTTAAACTAAAATAAGCTATAACGTATACTCCAAACTAGTTTTGTAATTTTGCCTGTCTTTTTATTGGTTTGAACATTGATTTTCAAATTGTAAAAGCAAAATTGCAACAGTTAGCCGGATAACGTAATAACTTATTTCAGTGAATCAAAAGTTCTCTTTTTGAAAAGCTCCATTACAATGTTACAGCTTTCTTGCTTTGCAAGATAAGCCACCGTCGTTAACTTGATAGCACTGGCCAAGAACTCTTTTACTGGCTCTGGTAGTAAGCTGGGCTCAAAATGTTTCAAACTTTGTCGCATCTAGATACAATCTCAGTATTTTTTATCCACGTGAAAGTCGGATATTGTCGATAATATTCTAATTCTAAGGCTATGGTCTACCCAGGTGCCAAGATTCATCAAAATATTAAAAGATAACAAACATCCAGGAGAATAGATTGTACAATTTATAAAAGTTAAATTATAGGTAGGATTTCTTACCTCCCACACAAAAAAATCGGACCACTGATATTCCCTAGCAACAGTGAATAAAAACAGTCTACATAAAAATAACAAGGAATAAGCGAATTGAATATTCAATTTCCAATTACGGACTCGCAAAACATCCGAATACAAAGAAATTCTTATATCCAATGCCGTTCTATGACATAATGGAGTATTCTAAAAGAGAATCAATTAAGGGATATTAAAATGTACCTTCTTATATTAAAATGTACCTTCTTAAATCTCTTTGACGACATTTCATGGCTTTCCCTTTTCGTTTAAGTTAGTGACATGTTTAAAATCTGTTTTATTTTTGGGATGGTAACTTCACAAAATATGTTGATTATAATAATCAACATATTTTGTTTTATGTTTTTTTTAATCTTTCTTGTACCTGGATCTAACGATGAGAAAGAAGCAACTACTGTAGTGATTATGATGTCATCATCATAATTTCAGCCGAAAAACGTACACACGGGCACATAGACAAGGTCCCAAGCGTCGTCGCATTCACCAGTCCTTTGCTAATGATGACGCATTTAACACTATGATTTGACGACATTTTAACAAAGAGTAGAGAAACAGAAACAAATTCAAAGTCATTAATACTTGTAATAGGATTACCTAAAATACTGGATACTGAAAAAGATGATAATAATATTGGGATAAGTAAATATCATGACAATACACTAGATACCGTTACATGACGTAACTA
This sequence comes from Orthosia gothica, assembly GCA_949775005.1. Classification (NCBI taxonomy): domain Eukaryota; kingdom Metazoa; phylum Arthropoda; class Insecta; order Lepidoptera; family Noctuidae; genus Orthosia; species Orthosia gothica. The sequence continues at coordinate 14,668,873 of OX459067.1, forward strand.
TTGTGACATTTCACAAGTACCAGTAGTCCTATAGTTAGGGGACGTCAAGGTTATAGCAGGTTCCCCCTTATCTCTTGATATTCAGTTTATTATCGAGATAGATAGCGGTCAACGTAACAATGAAATGGCTGGATTAGATACCGTTGTGCTGAGTGGGTTGACCTAAAATATTCTGGAATTGATTTATGTTCATGTATTTAGGTTTTTATTAACTTAATAAAATATACAACTGAATATTTCTAATCTTATGACTAATAACAAAACAAAATTACATACAAAGGGGAGAAGGAAAAGGGCTCATTGCGCATCAAAAAGGCTCTCCCAGCGGAGCTCCACATCGTTGTCAATGTGGTGAAGCAGTCGACCGCCTCGGACACCATGGCCTATCCTGCAGTAGGAGCGCTGGTCGGATAGCACGGCACGCCAGCATTAATGACATCATACGTCGAGCTCTTGTTACCGCCGGGGTGCCAGCTGTTTTAGAACCCAATGGCTTAGCACGCGACGATGGGAAGAGACCGGACGGGATGACCATAATGCCTTGGAAGTTGGGTAGGCCTTTGGTCTGGGATGCAACATGTGTCGATACCCTTGCGCCATCCCATCTTCTTAGCACGGCGGGCTGTGCTCGGGCGGCTGCTGCTGGTGCAGAAAACCTCAAACGGCGCAAATATAACAACTTTATTGGCAATTATATGTTTGAGCCGTTTGGGGTTGAGACATTAGGTCCATGGGGTCCGAGTGCTCACCGAGTTTTTCGAGACATAAGTAAAAGGTTAGTCGACTGTTCACGTGACCAGAGGGCTGGCCTTTTCTTCAGCCAGAGGATCAGCATTGCCATTCAACGTGGCAATGCTGCCAGCGTTCTGGGCACGTTTCCCATTGACATCGATGTGGACGAATTTTTTGATGCGCAATGAGCCCTGTTCATGTTGATTGAAAGTAAGCTTAGTTAGATTATGTACTTGTGCCTGACACTCTAACTAATGACATTATAATATTGTGAATGGAAACGGTGTTTTATATTTAGTTTTTAGGTTTAACTGAACCCTTTGTTCAAACGGAGCCCTATTCTTGTCACTATCGTGTCCGTATGTCCGTCGTCTGTTTCACGGGTTTTACAGCCAAACGATTGGAGCTACAGTCTTTAAAGAGGGGCTCCCATAAAAGAAAAGGGGGGTGCCAAAAAAGAATTGGCCTACCCCATCAAGTGGTGTATCATTGTTTAGAGCTCGTTGAGTATTACCTAGAGAATTGGACCATTTATTTTCTCGTTTTCAACCGACTTCAAAAGGAGGAGGTTCTCATTTCGACTGTATGTTTTTGTATGTTTGTGAACCCATTTGAATGATTATTTTTTCATTGGAAAGCTGATGCTTCTCATGTGGTCCCAATTAAAATTGATCAAGATCTGCTGAGTTGTTTTTAGTCAAAAACTAAAAAACTTACAAACGACTTCCGAAAATAAATTTATTTTTCGCTTGTTTTGGTTTTGGAAGTTGGTTTACCTAATATTTATGTTACAAAGTTTCATTTATTATAACCATCATCCCCTTGCTCTTACTTATCCCAATTTATATGCGTCACTGAGCATTGTCTTCTTCTTCCATAAATCTATATTTACCGTCATTTCAATTCCATATTTCTAGTCCATATTTTCTAGCTATACTATCTCCCATCCATCTTTATCATTCATCCTTTCTTATTAATCACAAATTTCAGGAATTCCAACAAAGATCATCGCTAACTACATATTCGTGAATTATTAGTGTTAGCATTCAGGGAGACATTGGTAATTTATTTATTGATGAAATAATTCTGTCTATAGAGAGATAGTAAATGCCCTTTACCACTTAAGATTCCCATGGGAGTTGTGGGGAGGTCAGAAGTAATTAGAAACCGTATGGCAAGTATATTTAGTTTATGGTACAATTAATCTTGTGACGACTAAACACGCGAACTACTTAAACGGCTTTAAAAAATTACGTAGCATCAATTTTTAAGAAATATGTAGGCTTTCTGTTATGATTATGCCTTAGTTTCATTTATATGGGGTTCACCTTCTTTAATACTTCTTTTTTAGTCATCATCCTTATATATTCCTCTTTATAGAGTTTTGAAATAGTGTTTCCATCGTTTCGTTGGTCTTCACCTACATTAATACTTAAAAATACCGTGAATTTATCCAACTTCATACTCGGAAATAGTACATGCCTTATTTTTTGTGGGTTCGACATCATCCAATGACTTCTTTTACTGACTGAAACCCACCCCTGTTCCTTCAGTTGCTTGTACCAGGGCCGCGGTAACTCTATTTTTAAATTATTCGCGACCTTGATAGGCCCGGTGGACCACATACATTTCTGCTGACATCTCATTCTCAGTTGAAATTAGATAATTAGGAAACTAGTATGAAAGCACAAAATAAATGTCATCAGCAGATACCTCCACATCAAAGACACCAGACCTAAGCTTATACGAGTTCCAAAAGCAAAACCAGTAGTTAGTCACAAATCTTATTTAATATTCTATTCGAAACTAAAATCCGACAGAAAGCAGTCACGCGCAAAGAAACTAAAATGTAAATCAACGGTGCTGTAAAGTTCATTAATACATTCAGTTTGAGAGTTGGGTAGTGTTTAAGGTGAGGAGCTTAAGCGGGTGCTGAGGTGGGCGAGAACCAAAATACGAACAATTTTTTTTATTGTTGATAGGCTCGCGTCTGACCACTAACTCACCTGATGGTAAGCGATGATGTGGTTGACGATGGGACACGCTTCCCTAGAATTAACCTATTCACTCTTCACTTAAAGACTCCCAGGTTGTAGCTATCAGGAAATACAGAGTCCAGTAGGGAATTCCACCCCTTAGCTGTAATCACAATAAAAGTATTCTCAAAACGCTTTGTGCGTATGGGTGGGATGACCTATACTTAAATATTATACCCAATATAAGATATTTTTTCTCGTGTTCCCAATCAAATATTTACTTTAGCGGTATAGTACATTCAGTTTGTTTTTCCTAAATTCAAATAGGTATATCTTGAACGATGGTCTATTGTTTTACCCTTTGAAAACGCGTATCCTCTACCAGTCCACTAACTTAACAACTTCCAATTGTGGTACACTGTAATCACCTAGAGCTCTAGCTCAAACAATCAACGATACAATGTCACTTTACCTAGAAAATCTTCTCGCACCCGCGTCTGCGTTCGCTACCGCTCGTCACCCTGTCTTCACCCGAGCAAGGCCTTGCTCAAACCAACTGCGGACATGATCAAAGCAGAGCTGGAGGATAACTTCAACATATTTATAACTTGAAAGGTATAGCCGTAAGCTACCTGTCACGGAGAAGTATGTTGAGTGGCAGTATTTACCGTAGTCAAGTAGATTTAGGATTTATGTCGGGTTGGTCAAAATGTGAGATTTGTGTACTGATGTTTAGTTGTTGTTTATAGTGGGATTTGAAGACAAAAAAAAACGATGATGTTGTATTTTGGTATAACTACAGTACCTTTAGCTAACCAAAAATGTTTTCACATTGAGCATTATGGTTGGTGCCTTGATAGTAAACATGAGTGACAACAAAACTCAGTAAAACTGCTGATATCACATTTAGTGCCTTTTATATTTCCGTCTTTTTTTTCTTCTCACGTGCAAGTTTTCGTTTTTCCCTAATTATCCTAAATTTAGGGTTTGGTTAGGTTTCCTTATTTTATCATGGTATAAATTGTTCTAAGAAGAGAGTAATTTTATGCAGACATGTTACACATGAGGCAAAGACAAAAGCAATACTTTGTGACTTATGTGTTACTAGCTGACCCGGCAAACTTTGTTTTGCCATAAAAAATACCAAACATTTATCTACCCTACCCTACCCTACCCTACCCTACCCTACACTACCCTACCCTACCCTACCCTACCCTACCCTACTCTACCCGACCCTACACTACCCTACACTACCCTACCCTACACTACCCTACCCTACCCTACCCTACCCTACCCTACACTGCCCTACCCTACCCTACCCTACCCTACCCTACCCCCTACCCTACCCTACCCTAACCTACCCGACCCTACACTACCCTACAATACTCTACCCTACACTACCATACCCTACCCTACCCTACCCTACTCTACCCGACCCTACACTACCCTACACTACCCTACCCCCTACCCTACCCTACCCTAACCTACCCGACCCTACACTACCCTACAATACTCTACCCTACACTACCATACCCTACCCTACCATACCCTACCCTACCCTACCCTACCCTACCCTACCCTACCCTACCCTACCTATATAGCCTATGTCCTTTCCCAGGTCTCAAACTATCTTCATACCAACTTTCATCTAAATCGGTGCAGCGGTTTAAGCGTGAAAAGGTAACAGACAGACAGACAGACAGACAGAGTTACTTTCACATTTATAATATTAGTATAGATAAGATTTACATACACTGATTGCTGCACAATTTGTTTTTTTATTCTAATAAGCTTTTGCCCGCAGCACCACCTGTGTAGAGTTATTATTTCCTCGTCTAACCTACGTGTTTCTATTATAAAGTTTCATCAAACATCCATCCGCATAAACTTTCACATTTCAAATATTAGTAGGATAACTAAGCAAATATTTATATCTTACTACAAATTCTAAGGTATTATTAACCTCTACATTAAAAAAACACTTCTAAGTGCTTAAGCACCTAATAATCATGACCTAGCTCAAACGCTCCACTAGCAAGTCTGTTTGCTACAAAAGGTTACAATGAATTAGTCGTTACTTTATCACTGTCAAACACAGATTGGGATGACGGAGTAACGCTGTTTCACACTAGTGCGTCTAAAACAGCGTTCTAAATTAAACCACATTAGACAGGGGTTTGTGAGTGTGTGTCTATATTCTGTGCGGTGGGGAAACGCCTTTATAGGCACCTAGGTCGTTTTGGTAAAATGTGCTTTGAATTGATGCCTATTAGGTTTTGGATTAGGCTTTAGAGGGTAGGATTGGTACTTTCTACAATGATAGCGTTGATGGCTTTATTGGAATTTGCACTTAAATATGTTTGCAGGGAGATTCATACTTTAACGGTTAGATTAGCGGTCTACATACAAATGAAGAACGGTTTTTGTATTGATTATTTGGAGTTAAAAACGTTTCAAACCCTACCAGCGGAGCGTTATTTTCTTTATGGATATCGCTGCACATGCTGAGATAGGAGCATTTTGTTCTCGCACGGGGTCTTTTTTTTTTTTTTCTTTCTATGCCAAAATTTGACAAGGTTTCAGGCCAAAGTAGAGTTGGACGAGTACAGACTCAACTTTAAATTCTTAATTCAGAAATCAGGGGTATTCTTTTCGCCTGTAGTTAGGTATATGCTGTCTCTATTTCTCGGTTACAATAATGTGACAGTATCTGTTTATTTCCAACTAGCTTTTTCCTGCACTTTCAAGCCCGTGCCCTGTCCTACAAAAATTTCTCGTGGTAAAAAGAATAACATGGTACTCAGCGTTTATGTAGCTTTTAAACAATGGCAAACCCTAATTCCAGAGATTACAACCTTTTTTTTGGGTGGGAAATCATCCAATGACTTCTCCCGCTCTGGGTGAAGCGGGAGACCGTGTCAGATTTTTACTGACTAAAACCCACCCGTGTTCCTTCAGTTGTTTGTGCCAGGGTCGCCGTAACTATCTTTCAAATATATCCACGACCCAGACAGGCATCGGCCGTACCGTACTCCGTCAGTTTTTGCTGACATATCTTAGAGGCGCATGTGAAACACTACGCGACGTCGACTCGGGCCTGATCCTTAACGGACGGCGAGCTAACCATTACTCGCCGTCCGCAAGCCCGCGCCACGGTGCAAAAATTCTAAAGCCCAAAGTGGCGTGGTAGTCGGCTTGCAACGCCCGACACTCAGGGCATCTCCTGCGGCAGCTAGGGACGTCAGGGCGTCTCCGTTACGTCTCCCTCACGTGTTCCACCTCCTCCTTTGCACGCTTTTTCCACGCCCTCTATTTACCATGGCCTGGACAAGGGCCGGACGCGAGAGGTCGCCATCGCCGATCGCCTCCTCCAGGGCACGGTGCTCCGCCCAAGCGGGGCAGAACTCTACCGTATACTCCATACTCCGTGGCTTCCGGGTGATCCATACAATGTTAACACCCGGGCAGAGATTTAGTACCCACAAACCAATAAACATTCGAACAAACAAGCAATTTTACCGCTAGATTAATAAACTTTTCTTATTAGAACACTACGTTGCTTGGTCACAATAACCTCGTAGTTTTTCTCTGAACAAGAACATTGACTATTGCTAAAAGTTACATCAAAATTACTAATCCCAAATTCCAGAATTGGATACCGTAGAACTAAAATCAAACAACGGAATTTGTATTTCAGTTCTGGATTGTTCGAATTCTTTATCATCCTCACAGTCCATTTCCAAATAGAGGCGTCTACCAAAACGGGGCCAGTTTCCGTAACCAAAGTACTTGCTAATGCGAAACCAATTAAGCGTCAAAACCAACTGATGCGACTAAAATAGATGCACTTACTTAATTAAACCGCATTTGCGGACCACAACTGTCATAGTGTAATGTGGTTGTAGTATAGTTTGGAAGTTTAGTGCTCGATTCTAGACTAGTTATGAGTTAGTGGACTAGCCAGTGCTAATTTATAGTAGTATAGCTTCTGCCAGCGGATTCACCGCGTGAATGTCGAAAATTATCAAAGCAACATATGCCCGGGATGAAACCGTCTGTCCAGCCGTTTGAGCATGAAGAAGAAACAAACATACAAACACACACACACTCACAAACTTTCCCCTTTATAATATTAGTGTGATGTGATTAGACTGCATGGGGTCAACGTAATTGTCACACAGAATTCGTAATGAATTTTTGAAAAAAAAATTGCTGATTGCAATCTTTTAGGTGGTTATAACTACTCATATATATTCAACTTTAACTCTGAAATATAAAAAAATGCTGTTCCCTACTTTTTTGTTCGCATAACTTAGGGAACAGCTAATTCTTATTCAGGCGAAAATAATCATTTTCATAAGTATTTTCATTCCCTAAACTAAAAATTTCCAATTGTTTCCAATTCTTTAAAGCTACTATTTGAATTCACCAAACCTCATCATTGGATTGGGTTTTATACTAAGAATGCATTGCATCCGAATCCTAACATAGCTAAGTCAAAATATGAATGTATTCCTCTGCCTACCGCTTCGAAGAATATTGCTATGATTTTAATTTGAAATTCAGAACTTTACCACTTCATTCTAGACTGACTAGACTATATGAGAGCTCGTCCTATTAGCACTAAATTTGAACTAATCATGGGACTCTGTACATTGGAAGGTGTGGTGAACTAGCCAATTCTGATGCACAGCAGATTAAACCGCATTGTGGTTGACGCTAGCTTTGTTGCAAAGCAACCACGATCTACCTTTATTGAGTGTGGAACGTTGCAAGTTGTCCGTATAGTTACTTGCTAAACCGTACATTGTTTGTTCATACTTTAGAAGTATAGAGGACTATAGTAACTGCACCGAATCAAAGACTGACAGAGTTGAAATTAAATCAGAGTTAGATTTTCTAAAAGCATTAGTTTTTTTTATTTCCAATCTATACCAATATTATAAATAGGAAAGATGTTTTTTGTTTGTTTGTTTGTACCAAATAGGCTCCGAAACTACTGTACCGATTTTAAAAATTCTTTCACCAATAGAAAGCTGCATTATTCCTGAGTGACATAGGCTATTTTTTAATTCCGAAAACGGGTCCTGCAGGGTGGCACGCGGGAGCGAAGCCGCGGGGATCAGCTAGTCCATAATATATTACAACAAACAAACATAAGCATAATATCACGCAGAGATCATAACTTACTCAACTTAAATATGGCGTCGTAAAATTCTTCCACATTGCTGTCGACTTGAAGAGTGGTCTAAAGACTAGCGGCAATGTCACTATGTGTGGCAAAGATTATTTTCAGTTAAATATAAAATTATTAGTGGTGGTTTAAACTACTGCTTGACTTTGAAAAGTAATTAAATTCACCCAATATATGAGAAATACTGTTGCAAACCAAGAATATAGAGATACAGATTCATGGCCAAAAAGTATTCAGTAACTTCTTTATTTGCATTAATTTATTATTTTTATTAGTTTGTTAATCATCTTTAAACTACTATCACAAGGTAGCCCTAAAATTATGATAGTTAGGTTTAAACATATATAAATATTAATAGTAAAATAAATACGTACATTTGAAGATCTTTGACAGTCGTTATGGGTAGTCAGATGCCTGAGATCTGAAACCAATCTTACCAAGAGGTATCGTGTTGCCCAGTTACTGGGTTGTGGAGGTCAGATAGGCAGTCGCTCCATGTAAAACACTGGTACTCAGCTGAATCCGGTAAGACTGGAAGCCGACCCCAACAATAATTGGGAAAAGGCTAGGCAGATGAAAAGTAAAATAAATACGCATACTATTTAATAATAAATTGCTGGCATTATACAAAGCCTGTCTTTGCTCATGCTAGGAATGTGTCTCTAAAAGAGGCAGTGTTTCTTGTGCCAGTCCTCATGCTTCTATGCCAATCTCATCACCCAGGTCGTCTGCTCCGTCAACAATAATAATTTCTGTTTACAATATAATAGGTGTTTCCAAAGCCCGCAATCTAATTTTTCAAGGCATGCCAAAATTAGACGTAAAACCTTAGAAAAGCGTATCTTTTAGTCCTTTATGAAAAGGCCTCCCATCTTTTCTTTACGGAGGCCTATGTCAGTCGAATGTTTTCCTTTTTCTGTACACTTTGAAAGGAGAACACTCATTTTAATAATGTTTGCGGAGGGACTCTTTTCGACCTTTACTTTGGTTCCTAGTTTGTTTGATCAAAATATTTACTCATTTCTGTATTCATGGTTTTGAAAGTATTACCAGGGAAAATTCCAATAGTAATAGAAATGATACCATTCAATACCAATGCCAACTGGATTTTTAGCCACTTATAGTTCATGTTGATAATGCAATCCCAAGTCCTGCGAAGTTGCCACTTCCATGGCGATATTGAGCATATGATGCGCATCTGTAAATCCAGGTCTTTCAGAATACATTTCTTCTTTTCATAAATCTAATAATTGGAATTACACACGTTCAAATTATTTGTGCACTTGGAGCTGTCAATGTCACTGACAATGTCATTCGGCTCTAGCTATTGGTACACGGGGCGACTGCGGTGCGCCGAACGGGTTAGCGGGAGAGGGTTCGCTTTACATACGATATGCACAGTTATTTTGACCGTGTAAAACGGTCACGGGAAAAAGCGTTCAACTTAGTTCGATATTTGAAATTTTGAGTGCAGTTTTGTTCCGAATAATTGATTAACTTCCTATTGACCTATGAACTTGCAATTTGGTAATCTATATACCAATATTATAAAGAAGAAAGATTTTATTGTTTGTTTGTTGGTTTGTACCGAATAGGCTCCGAAACTACTGGACCGATTTTAAAAATTCTTTCACCAATAGAAAGCTACATTATTCCTGAGTAACATAGGCTATTTTTTAATCCCGTAACGGGTCCTGTGGGGTGGCCCACGGGAGCGAAGCCGCGGGGAACAGCTAGTAATGTATAATATTACGTATATTTGTAATAAATACCAATATATTCTACATTGGATACGGAAACCTAAATGTGGGATGTCCGACACACAATTGGCCAGTGTTTTTATTAATTGTTGCAAGGACTAAAACAATAATATATATTTTTAAATTATTATGTACATTACAACTATTGGTTCATTGGCCATTTCACTTCGAAATTTAAAAGGTATCATTGCTCTAATATTTCATATATTTTCCACCAAAATAATTAACTCCAATATATTTTAATACCGTCAGAACAAATAATTTCAGCATCAATTGACCTAAAACCTTCAGTAAATACTTCCATTGTTATAAAATTATTTATCATTTGTCAGCTCCAATCTTTGATGTTACGGGCTTTTGAAATGATCCATTGTACTAGAAATTTAAATGGAATGAGGCTGTTTTTTGTTTGTTATTTTAAGAAAGAAAAAATACGGGCGATTTTTTGTGGATTTGTTGAAATAACACATCGTATTTTAATAAATAAAAATGTCTACCCTTAACAGATGGAGTGTTTTCTTTTGCTGTAAGTGGCATTTGAGAAGACATTGGAACCATCGCCATCTTCAGGAGTTTTTAACGTCCAAAACAAAAAAAACCGGCCAAGTGCGTGTCGGACTTCACAAAGTGGGTTCCGTACCAAACCGTAAAACCAAGTTGGTTGTAGTAGAAAAATAAGGATATTTCAAAGAAAAATCAAATTTATCAATACATCTGTATTTTTTGGTAAAATACACGTAAAAATACACATTATCAAAAATTTCAAGATCATAGGTAAATGAGAAGTTAAAAAAATTTTCGGACCAATATTTTTTTAGAAAAACCTGACTTTGGTTACTCCTAATTCCTTTGTTTTCCAATATTTTTTAAACGACAAAAACTGTATTATTTTACTCAACGAGCTCTAAACAACGATACCCAACTCGAGAGGGTAGGTAACTTTTTTAACGGTCCACTTTATTTCTTTTTTTGTACAACCCGTAAAACCATTTAAAAATACTTTTTGTCAATTTTTATGGCTTTGGGTCGGCAAGATACTGTGAAAATTTGAAGTACAGTCTTCTCCAACCGTTTGACTTTAAAATCTGTGTAACAGATGACGGACAGACAGACAGACAGATGGACAGAGATATGGCTCCGTTTGGACACTTCGGGTACAGAACCCTAAAAAGGTATTCATGGGGACTACCGACAGAAGGGAAAACTTAAAATAGGCACTCATGTTTTAAGATTTCACTGACACAACACGTAATTATTTTTTTTCTTTCTTTCTTTTTTTCTTTGTCACATTAGCCAAAAATCTTGTTTAGTCAACCGTTTACGAATATACAATCAATGAGCATTGCAATCCGTTGATAATGTTGTTCGTTTACAAAATTCTGCAGTGTGAATTGTACCAATTCTGATTTTTGGTACAGTGTGAATTCGTTTTAAGCAGAGTGAGTTCGTGTTGATAGTACGAATAATTGGTGACAATGGGCACGAGTTTGTAGCTAGATGGAAAATTCATTTGTTTTTGTTTTACAACGTATCTAATTTTGTGCGCTGTTATAGCTTGCTCTATTCGGACGTGACACTTTGGTAGTGACGTCCCTCGCAACCCGCGCGGACCATAGGAGAACGAATTTGCCAATTTCCTTCTCGCGATCAGTCATCGTAAGCTACCTGTCACGGAGAAGTATGTTGAGTGGCAGTATTTACCGTAGTCAAGTACATTTAGGATTTATGTCGGGTTGGTCAAAATGTGTTGTGTGATGTTTAGTTGTGGTTTATAGTGGGATTTGAAGACAAAAAAAAACGATGATGTTGTATTTTGGTATAACTACAGTACCTTTAGCTAACCAAAAATGTTTTTACATTGAGCATTATGGTTGGTGCCTTGATAGTAAACATGAGTGACAACAAAACTCAGTAAAACTGCTGATATCACATTTAGTGCCTTTTATATTTCCGTCTTTTTTTTCTTCTCACGTACTAGTTTTCGTTTTTCCCTAATTATCCTAAATTTAGGGTTTGGTTAGGTTTCCTTATTTTATCATGGTATAAATTGTTCTAAGAAGAGAGTAATTTTATTCCGACATGTTACACATGAGGCAAAGACAAAAGCAATACTTTGTGACTTATGTGTTACAAGATTTACACACACTGATTGATGCAAAATTTTTTTTTTGATTCTAATAAGTTTTTATCCACAGCACCACCTGTGTAGAATTTTTATTTCCTCGTCTAACCTACGTGTTTCCGGTCATCTGTCCACCAGACCGAATCGGTTTAGAACAATGGTAATTTCTATTGTGTCTGGAAATGGACAGTTGAAGGTTTACTATTGTAAAGTTTCATCATACACCCATCCGCATAAACTTTCACATTTCAAATATTAGTAGGATAACTAAGCCAATATTTATATCTTACTACAAATTCTAAGGAATCATTAACCTCTACATTAAAAAACCGGCCAAGTGCGAGTCGGACTCGCGCACGAAGGGTTCCGTACTTGGTAAATTGCGGTTTACGATTTATTAAAAAAAAACTACTAACTAGATCTCGTTCAAACCAATTTTCGGTGGAAGTTTACATGGATATGTACCTCATATATTTTTTTTAGTTTTATCATTCTCTTATTTTAGAAGTTACATGGGGGGGGGGACACTTTTTACCACTTTGGAAGTGTCTCTCGCGTAAACTATTCAGTTTAGAAAAAAAATATATTAGAAACCTCAATATCATTTTTGAAGACCTATCCATAGATACCCCACACGTATGGGTTTGGTGAAAAAAATATTTTAGTTTCAGTTTTTAAGTATGGGAACCCCCAAAATTTATTGTTTTATTTTTATTTTTGTGTGAAAATCTTAATGCGGTTCACAGAATACATCTACTTACCAAGTTTCAACAGCATAGGTCTTATAGTTTCGGAATAAAGTGGCTGTGACATACGGACGGACAGACAGACAGACAGACATGACGAATCTATAAGGGTTCCGTTTTTTGCCATTTGGCTACGGAACCCTAAAAACGATGATGTAGTATTTTGGTATACCTACAGTACCTTTAGCTAACCAAAAATATTTTCATATTGAGCATTATGGTTGGTGCCTTAATGGTAAACATGAGTGATAACAAACTTAGAAAAACTGCTGATACCACATTATTGCCTTATTTATATTTCCTTTTTTTTTTTCTCCGGTGCAATTTTTCGTTTTTCCTTAATTATCCTAAATTTAGGGTTTGAGTCGGTTTCCTCATTTTATCATAGTATGAATTATTCTAAGAAGACAGTAATTTAAACCCTAAATGTAGTAACATGAGACAAAGACAAAAGCAATACTTTGTGACTTATGTGATTATAAGATTTACACACACTGATTGATGCACAATTATTTTGTTTGATTCTAATAAGCTTTTGCCCGCAGCACCACCTGTGTAGAATTATTATTTCCTCGTCTAACTTACGTGTTTCTATATTATTGTAAAGTTTCATCAAACATCCATCTGCATACACTTTCAAATTTCAAATATTATTAGGATAACTAAGACAATATTTCTATCTTACTACAAATTCTAAGGTATCATTAACCTCTACATTAAAAAACCGGCCAAGTGCGAGTCGGACTCGCGCACGAAGGGTACTTGGTAAATTGCAGTTTACGATTTATTAAAAAAAAACTACTTACTAGATCTCGTTCAAACCAATTTTCGGTGGAAGTTTACATGGATATGTACATCATATATTTTTTTTGGTTTTATCATTCTCTTATTTTAGAAGTTACATGGGAGGGGGGACACACATTTTACCACTTTGGAAGTGTCTCTCGCGTAAACTATTCAGTTTAGAAAAAAAATTATTAGAAACCTCAATATCATTTTTGAAGACCTATCCATAGATACCCCACACGTATGGGTTTAATGAAAAAAAAAATTTTTAGTTTCAGTTTCAAGTATGGGGACCCCCAAAATTTATTGTTTTTTTATTTTTATTTTTGTGTGAAAATCTTAATGCGGTTCACAGAATACATCTACTTACCAAGTTTTAACAGCATAGTTCTTATAGTTTCGGGCAAAAGTGGCTGTGACATACGGACGGACAGACAGACAGACAGACAGACATGACGAATCTATAAGGGTTCCGTTTTTTGCCATTTGGCTACGGAACCCTAAAAAAGCACTTCTATGTGCTTAAGCACCTAATAATCATGACCTAGATCAAACGCTCCACTAGCAAGTCTGTTTGCTACAAAAGGTTATAATGAATTAGTCGTTACTTTATCACTGTCAAACACAGATTGGGATGACGGAGTAACGCTGATTCACACTAGTGCGTCTAAAACAGCGTTCTAAATTAAACCACATGAGACAAGGGTTTGTGAGTGTGTGTCTATGTGCGGTGGGGAAACGCCTTTATAGGCGCCTAGGTCGTTTTGGTAAAATGTGCTTTGAATTGATGCCTATTAGGTTTTGGATTAGGCTTTAGAGGGTAGGATTGGTACTTTCTATGATGATAGCGTTGATGGCTTTATTGGAATTTGCACTTAAATGTGTTTGTCAGAGAGATTCATACTGTAACGGTTAGATTAGCGGTCTACATAAAAATGAAGAACGGTTTTTGTATTGATTACTTGGAGTTAAAAACGTTTCAAACCCTACCAGCGCCGCGTTATTTTCTTTATGGATATCGCTGCACATGCTGAGATAGGAGCATTTTGGTCTCGCACGGGGTCTTTTTTTTTCTTTCTATTCCAAAATTTCAGGCCAAAGTACAGTTTGACGAGTACAGACTCAACTTCAAATTCTTAATTCAGAAATCAGGGGCATTTCTCTTCGCCTGTAGTTAGGTATATGCTATCTCTATTGCTCGGTTACAATAATGTGACAATACCTGTTTATTACCGACAAGCTTTTTCCTGTAGTTTCAATCCCGTGCCCTGTCCTACAAAAATTTCTCGGGGTGAAAAGAATAACATGGTACACAGCGTTTATGTAGCTTTTAAACAATGACAAACCCTAATTCCAGAGATTACAACCTTTTTTTTGGGATGGGAATTCATCTAATGACTTATCCCGCTCTGGGTGAAGCGGGAGAGCGTGTCAGATTTTTACTGACTAAAACCCACCCGTGTTCCTTCAGTTGTTTGTGCCAGGGTCGCCGTAACTATCTTTCAAATTTATCCACGACCCAGACAGGCATCGACCTTACCGGACTCCGCCAGTTTTTGTTGCCATATCTTTGAGGCGCATGTGAAACACTACGCGACGTCGACTCGGGCCTGGTCCTTATCGGAAGGCGAGCTAACAATTACTCGCCGTCCGCAAGCTCGCGCCTACGGTGGCAAAAAGTCTAAAGCCCAAAGTGGCGTGGTAATCGGCTTGAGACGCCCGATGCTCAGGGCATCTCCTGCGGCAGCTAGGGACGTCAGAGCGTCACCCTCACGCGTTTTGCCTCCTCGTTTGCGATCATTACTGCTTCGCAGAAGGAGGTGACAAATTTCCATGCCCTCTCCGTACCATGGCCTGGACCAGGGCCGGACGCGAGGAGTCGCCATCGCCGATCGCCTGCACGAGGGCACGGCGGTGCTGCGCCCAAGCGGGGCAGAACTCCACCGCATACTCCATACTCCGTGGCCTCCGGGTGATCCACACAATTTTGACACCCGGGCTGAGATTTAGTACCTACAAACCAATAAACATTCGAACAAACAAGCAATTCCACCGCTAGATTAATAAACTTTTCTTATTAGAACACTACGTTGCTTGGTCACAATAACCTCGTAGTTTTTCTCTGAACAAGAACATTGACTATTGCTAAAAGTTACATCAAAATTACTAATCCCAAATTCCAGAATTGGATACCGTAGAACTAAAATCAAACAATGGAATTTGTATTTCAGTTCTGGATTATTCGATTTCTTTATCATCCTCACAGTCCATTTCCAAATAGAGGCGTCTACCAAAACGGGGCCAGTTTCCGTAACCAAAGTACTTGCTAATGCGAAACCAATTAAGCGTCAAAACCAACTGATGCGACTAAAATAGATGCACTTACTTAATTAAACCGCATTTGGTGACCACAACTGTCATAGTGTAATGTGGTTGTAGTATAGTTTGGAAGTTTAGTGCTCGATTCTAGACTAGTTATAAGTTAGTGGACTAGCCAGTGATAATTTGTAGAAGATTAGACCGCATGGGGTTAGCGTTATTGTCACACAGGATGAATTTTAATTAATTAGCAATCTGTTAGGGGTTTTAACTACTCATAGTCATATACAGTGTGGGGGAGACGATACGACAATACTGGCAATACTAGTGCATACGAGAAGTTTGAAACTATCGAATAAATCTTGAATGACAATATCTAAGCATTATGCTTAGATAGTCAAACTACCTATATTGACTAAACTATTGGATATATTTTTAAATGCCGACTGCGAAAGTTAATCGGTTCTCCTTTATGAAGTTGAAATTATCGTCGTATCGTCGTCACCGTATATTCAACTTTAACTCTCAAATATAAAAAAAAATGCTGTTCCCTACATTTATGGTCGCATAACTTTTATCCAGGGAAAATAATATTTTCATCAGTATTTTCACTCCCTAAACTAAAAATTGCCAATTGATACAAATTCTAAGAGTTACTGTCTGAATTCACCAAACCTCGTCATGGAATCGATTCTCAAGACGACTGTTTCTGGGTTTTTTATACTAAGAATGAATTGGTATCAACCCGGAGTCTGAACATGACCCAGGTAGTGCCAAAATCAAAATATGAGTGTATTCCTCTGCCTACCGCTTGGGAGACAATCCCACCGCACTATTCCCAAACCACTACAACTCCCGAAAGCCAAAATCAACAGTGTCAACCACCAGAAAAGCGCCGAGGCAATGAAGCTCGACGAAATCTCGGAGAAAGAATTTAACTTTCTTGGATCCCGCAACGAAATTAATCAGAAAAGAATAACGGAGGAGTAGTATAAGTACAAATTTCCACTGCCCGCCATACCAAGCAGGAGGCAGAACAAACAAGGCCAGAAGGCACAAATGGTCGCTTACAACTGGGATAAGCCCAGTTGCCTAGCACCACGGATAAAAATTATCATTAATATTAATGGGTACTAACAACGCATCGGCGAATATTGCCATGATTTTAAAATGAACTTCAGAACTTTACCACTTCATTCTAGGCTGGTTGACTATAGGAGAGCTCGTTCTGTTAGCACTAGATTCTGAACTAATCATGATACTCTGGGCATTGGAAGGTGTGGTGAACTAGCCAATTCTGGTGCACAGCAGATTAAACCGCATTGTGGTTGACGCTAGCTTTGTTGCAAAGCAACCACAATCTACCTTTATTGAGTGTGGAACGTTGCAAGTTGTCCGTAGTTACTTGGTAAACCGTACTTTGTTTGTTCATACTTTAGAAGTATAGAGGACTATAGTAACTGCACTGAATCAAAGACTGACAGAGTTGATATTCAGTCAGAGTTAGATTTTCTCAAAGTATTAGTTTTTTTTTATTTCCATCTATGTACAATATATTACAACAAACAAACATGTGTATATATATATCACGCAGAGTTCATAACTTACTCAACTAAAATATGGCGTCGCAAAATTCTTCCACATCGCTGTCGACTTGTAATGTGTTCTAAAGACTAGCGGCATTGTCACTATGTATGGCAAAGATTATTTTCTGGTAAATATAAAATTATTAGTGGTGGTTTAAACTACTGCTTGACTTCGAAAAGTAATTAAATTCGCCCAATATATGAGAAATACTGTTGCAAACCAAGAATATAGAGATACAGATTCATGGCCAAAAAGTATTCAGTAACTTCTTTATTTGCTTTGATTTATTATTTTTATTAGTTCGTTAATCATCTTTAAACTACTATAACAAGGTAGCCCTAAAATTATGATAGTTAGGTTTAAACATATATAAATATTAATAGTAAAATAAATACGTACATTTGAAGATCTTTGACAGTCGTTACAGGTAGTCAGATGCCTGAGATCTATCACCAATCTTAACAAGAGGTATAGTGTTGCCCAGTTACTGGGTTGTGTATGTCAGATAGGCAGTCGCTCCATGTAAAACACTGGTACTCAGCTGAATCCGGTAAGACAGGAAGCCGACCCCAACAATAATTGGAAAAAAGGCTAGGCAGATGAATAGTAAAATAAATTACGCATACTATTTAATAATTAATTGCTGGCATTATACAAAGCCTGTCTTTGCTCATGCTAGGAATGTGTCTCTAAAAGAGGCAGTGTTTCTTGTACCAGTCCTCATGCTTCTATGCCAATCTCATCACCCAGGTCGTCTGCTCCGTCAACAATAATAATTTCTGTTTACAATATAATAGGTGTTTCCAAAGCCCGCAATCTCATTTTTCGGCATGCCAAAATTAGACGTAAAACCTTAGAAAAGCATATCTTTTAGTCCTTTATGAAAAGGCCTCCCATCTTTTCTTTACAGAGGCCTATGTTAGTCGAATGTTTTCCTTTTTCTGTACACTTTGAAAGGAGAACACTCATTTTAATAATGTTTGCGGAGGGACTCTTTTCGACCTTTACTTTGGTTCCTAGTTTGTTTGATCAAAATATTTACTCATTTCTGTATTCATGGTTTTGAAAGTATTACCAGGGAAAATTCGAATAGTAATAGAAATGATACCGTTCAATACCAATGCTAACTGGATTTTTAGCCACTTAGTTCATGTTGATAATGCAGTCCTAAGTCCTGCGAAGTTGCCACTTCCATGGCAATATTGAGCATATGTTGCGCATCTGTAAATCCAGGTCTTTCAAAATACATTTCTTCTTTTCATATATCTAATATTTGGCGTTACTACACGGATGAAATAATTGTGCACTTGGGGCTGTCAATGTTACTCTAACGTTCGACTCTGCCTATTGGTGCACGAGGCGAACGCGGGGCGCAGCGCGGGATAGCGGAAGAGTCGCTTGTCATACGATGTGCGCATTTATTTTGACCGTGTAAAACGGTGACTGGAAAAAGTGTTCTACATAGTTCGATATTTAAAATTTTGAACGCAGTTTATTACAGAAGGCCAGTTGGCCTAAAAACATTAAAACTGCCTGTTATTATGGAGCAAAAGGCATTTTTCTTTGCATTCCAACTAGTTATCCCACGACACCTGTCTTTTCAGGGTTCCGAATCTCTACTGCTGTCACTCACGCGTCTGTTTGTCTGTATGTCTGTCTGTTCGTCCGTCGCCTTTAAATTATTATTTTTTGAAGAATTTATTAGCTTCCCATTGACCTATGAACTTGAAATTTGGTAATAATGTTTATTATTACGTATATTACTAATTACGTATGTTACACCCACTCCTAACAAGGTTGGAGACACTACACTCGAAGTTGTGGACGACTATGTCTACCTGGGACAAACGATCCAGTTGGGTAGGGCCAACTTCGAGAGAGAGATAAACCGTCGAATCCGACTCGGCTGGGCAGCGTTCGGGAAGTTGTGTGTCTTCTCGTCCAACTTACCACAGTGTCTCAAGACAAAAGTCTATGACCAGTGTGTGTTGCCAGTGATGACATATGGCTCTGAGACGTGGTCGCTTACAATGGGCCTCATCAGAAAGCTTACAGTCACACAAAGGGCAATGGAGAGGGCTATGCTCGGCATTTCCTTGCGTGATCGAATCAGAAATTTAGAGATCCGTAAGAGTAATGTTACCGATATAGCTCGAAGAATTTCCAAACTTAAGTGGCAGTGGGCAGGGCACATTGCTCGCAGAACGGATGGCC
Organism: Orthosia gothica; assembly: GCA_949775005.1. NCBI lineage: Eukaryota > Metazoa > Arthropoda > Insecta > Lepidoptera > Noctuidae > Orthosia > Orthosia gothica. Next base: position 14,688,309 of record OX459067.1, read on the forward strand.
GATGGGGCAGAAAGCTTCTGGAGTGGCGACCGCGAACCGGAAGACGTTGCGTTGGAAGGCCTCTCACCAGGTGGACCGATGACCTCGTGAAGGTTGCGGGGATCCGCTGGTTGCGAGACGCACGGGACCGATCAATGTGGCGACGCTTGGGGGAGGCCTATGTCCAGCAGTGGACGTCTTTCGGCTGATATGATGATGATGATATTACTAATAAATACATAGATTATGGAACCCTAAATGTGCGAGTCCGACACGCAATTGGCCTGTGTTTTACCCGACTGCCGAAGGTAATGTGTTTATCAGTCTATGTATGTATGTATGTAAGTATGTATGCATGTTTGTTCCTATATGGCGTTCCAGAGACCAAACGCGTTGGCCGATTTTGATGATTCATACGTCAATCGGTGCGTCTTAACCCTGCGAGTGTCATAGGCTACATTAAAATTGGATAATAGAAAAATGGCGGATTTTGGGTGCCATATTGTGTGGGCCCAATTTTTTTTTTAATACCAAACGCATCGTGTGGGGTATCAAAATAAAGGGTATTAAGAGGTGATTTCAAAAATATATAACACTTATATGTTTAAATGTATCTAATTCGAAAAAAACTAACTAAAAAGTTATAAATAAAAAAACTCAATTCAAAAAATCAAAAAAACCCGACTGCTTCAAAATAAACTAAAAAGTCGTAAACAAGGAAAAAAACATGCTGTGAAGTCGGAGGATACACCAGATTTTGTTCAGCCAGCCCGCGAATATGTATCCTCCGACTGCACAGCATGTTTTTTTCCTTGTTTACGACTTTTTAGTTCGCTTTTGAAGCAGTCGGGTTTTTTGTTTTTTTTTTTTTTTTTATTAATTGTTGCCCGGACTAAAACAATTTTTTTTTTACTTATTAAGCATACTGCAACTTTTAAAAGGTATCATTGCTCTAATATTTCATATATTTTTCACCGAAACAATTAACTCCAATATATTTTAATACTGTCAGAACAAATGATTCCAGCATCAATTGACCTAAAACCTTCAGTAAATACTTCCATTGTTATAAAATTATTTATCATTTGTCAGCTCCAATCTTTGATGTTACGGGCTTTTGAAATGATCCATTGTACTAGAAATTTAAATGGAATGAGGCTGTTTTTTTTTTGTTATTTTAAGAATAAAAAAATACGGGCGATTTTTTGTGGATTTGTTGAAATAACACATCGTATTTTAATAAATAATAAAAATGTCTACCCTTGACAGATGGAGTGTTTTCTGTTCTGTAAATGGCATTTGAGAAGACATTGGAACCATCGCCATCTTCAGGAGTTTCTAACGACCAAAACAAAAAAAAACCGGCCAAGTGCGTATCGGACTTCACACAGTGGGTTCCGTACCAAACCGTTAAATCAAGTTGGTTGTAGTAGAAACATAAACAAATTTCAAAGAAAAATCTGATTTATCAATATATTGGTATTTTTTGGTAATATATACGTAATAAACCTTCAACTGTCCATTTCCAGACACAATAGAAATTACCATTGTTCTAATCCGATTCGGTCTGGTGGACAAAAATCAAAAATTTCAAAATCAAGAAGTTAAAAAAATCTTCGGACCAATCTTTTTTTAGAAAACGTGACTTTGGTTACTCCTAATTCCTCTGTTTTCCAATATTTTTTAAACGAAAAAAACAGTATTATTCTACTCAACGAGTTCTAAACAACGATAGGGTAGGTAACTTTTTTTAACGGTCAACTTTATTTGTATGTAGGTACAACCCATAAAACCATTTAAAAATACTTTTTGACAATTTTTATGGCTTTGGATCGGCAAGATACTTATACTGTGAAAATTTGAAGTACAGTCTTTTCCAACCGTTTGACTTTAAAATCTGTGTGACAGACGACGGACAGACAGACGGACAGAGATATGGCTCCGTTTGGACACTTCGGATACGGAACCCAAAAAGATATTCATGGGGACTACCGACAGAAGGGAAAACTTAAAATAGGCACTCATGTTTTAAGATTTCACTGACACAACACGTAATTATTTTTTTTCTTTCTTTCTTTTTTTCTATGTCACATAACCAAAAATCTTGTTTAATCAACCGTTTACGAATATACAATCAATGAGGCATTGCAATCCGTTGATAATGTTGTTCGTATACAAAATTCTGCAGTGTGAATTGTACCAATTCTGATTGTTGGTACAGTGTGATTTGGTGTTGAAACAGAGTGAGTTCGTGTTGATAGTACGAATAATTGGTGACAATGGGCACGAGTTTGTAGCTAGATGGCAAATTCATTTATTTTTGTTTTACAACGTATCTAATTTTATGCGCTGTTATAGCTTGCTACATACGGACGTGACACTCTCATCCCATGGTTCCTGGGCGACGTGGGACGTAAGGTAGCTGGAAAAACGAGCGCGCGGGAGTAGGGTTTCATGATGGGAGCGTCTTCAAGTCATTTGGTATTAACGTCCCCCGCTACCCGCGCGGACCATAGGAGAACGAATTTTCCAATTTCCCACTCGCGATCAGCCATCGTTGTCCTAATCGTTAAACTGGAAACAAATTATCGGACGCGGCTGACGGACGCGACTGACAGCCGTGACTTATAGAGTATCTGGGTAATGAATGTACATTACATTGTGCAAACTATCGGATGTAAGTGCGGAGCGCTCGGACGTCCGATAGAGATCTGGCCCGCTTGATGTTTGTGTCAGCCGAAAGTGTCCGCGGACAGTGTGCACGAGGTACGGGACGCATCCCGGCATCAGAACAACTCAGACTACGCGATATCTCGCACGTGCGTGCGGGGTTATAAATAAAAATCGAATAAAAAATTTATCGAGTGTGTTCGCAGCAGAGAATTGCGTATTCACTTTTACTACTCGACATGTTTCTAAGTAAACATAATCTTCGTTGAATAACCTATAATGTCTATGGAATAAGCGCTCGGAAGCGAAGACTGTGCACACATATCAGTCGCGGCTGTAAGTCGCGTCCGTCAGCCGCGTCCGATAATTTGTTTCCAGCTTTAGGATGTTTATTTCATTTAATTGTCAAACTGCCACGTTGGTCGTAGGTGCTACAGCTGACCACCAGGTCAGGCAGTGTTATTGGGTTTTCCATATAAAACTTCTCAGTATCAGCCCAGAGTCTGGACTTGTGCTCAGTAGATGGCATTAGGCTTGTCCTCTATAATAAATATGGGACTTAAACATAACTGGTGAACTGTGGGTGTACTGTAGGTTCTCCTCTACCTCACCCCTCGGAAAATAAGGGCGTGATGTTATGTACATCTTCAGTTACCTTAGCGAAAAAGTATAGGAATATTATGAACTAGCTGTGTCCGCGGCTACGCTACCTACCCTATTACATACCTACATTTCTACAATACGCAAACAATTTTTTTTCTAGGGTCATTCTGCCGCGGTGAATCTTAACACCGCCATTCAGAAAATGACGTCAAATGCATAACGCCATCTATCGAATATGGATTTCAACTGTTCGAGTATCTGAATAGCGTTTGTTGTGATATTTTACTTCTTGAACACTTTCAATTCATATATCTTTTGATAGAGTAAACCAATTGCGATGAAACAAAAACTAAGTAATATTTCAAGTTGTGCATATCTTATATGTATAAAAGTTATCTACATTAGTTTCGTACATTTCACGTGATGTGTGCACAACTTGACAGACAAAAATTCTTAGAATGCTGGAAATGGGTTCTGTTGGCAATATTTCTAAGTACAAAAACGACATTCCTACAGATGTATTATATGTATTGATAATATCACTAACACCTAGTCCTATATTATAATAGTCAACTCAAGTAAAGAACAAAGGGTTCAGGGCTCAATTGTCTCGTTGATCTCGCGGAGACGTGGTGTTAACTCAAGTTCATTTAGCGTTGTTTGAAGATTAACCGGCTTGCTAACACTGTATTCATCCTTATAATGTTCCAGTGTATAGAGGCACCCTTATAATTTAATGACTACTGAGGCTGTTGACAAATTGTTATATTAGCGATGGTGTTGGTCGATTTGCCAAAATGTTAGAAAAACGTGACATTTTTATTGCGCTTGGCATTCCTGTGCAATGTGGGCTTTCATTTTACGCACGGTTGGTGCAGTGGTTGAGCGATTGACTGCTGCGCTGCGTGTCGCGGGTTCGATTCCCGCACGGAACAAATATTTGTATGATCTACAGATAGTTGTTCCGGGTCTGGGTGATGTGTATGTGAGTTTATATGTTTGTAAACGCACCCACGATACAGGAAGAAATTCCTAGTGTGGGGCAACGTTTTCAAAAAATAAAAAATAAATTGTTCCACCAGTTGGCGCCATTGGCGATTAAGGTCCTTCAATGTGTCTGTTAAACGTTGTTATAACGCGCATGGAAGCAAAGTTTTAATTAAAATAATTTCTTATGCCGTAGAAGTGAGATTAAATATAAAATCGAGTATGCCGCAGTTTTGTGCTGACCATTTACTTGAAAAAAAAGTTGGATTATTTTTTTCGGTACATAAAACTATTAAAGCAGTGATTAAAAAACAGTAATAAAATTTTAAGCATTGCAGAGGACTCTCTTATTCAATCGAAAATCTATCACCACATAACACCTCATGGAAATGTAAGGTTCTTGCTAAAAGGTTTGAAAGACAAAGTATCCGACTTTACGTTAGAGGACTATTGCATAATTATGTTGGGTGAAGAAGACTTCAGAACAACAAACAGCTACTTTGACATTATTGTGCATATCAGACAAGTACTACAGGAAATCAACCATACTAACTTTATTTTGTGCGCTCCAACATATAAATGCGAGAATTACACTAATTTATATAATTCAAGAGTGGAGACATTTAATAACTTACTTTTCTTGGACATACTGACGCACGAATACGCATATCTAATAGACAGCAATAAAAATCTCACCTACGGCTACACTGAGTATAACAGACGGACTGGCACAATAAATAATACTGGAATACAAATAATTTTTAAGGATATAATTGAGTTAATTGATGACATAAAATATAATAACCAGATGATTGCGACTGACATGAATAATCTGTCAAATGGGGAGCTTTTTCGTGTCTAAACATCTTCATGTAATGCACCAGAACATAGCAGGTTTATTGAACAAGGCGGATGCGCTCACAGTTTGTCTGACTGAACTTACAGAGACAAACATACTAGTGGATATAATATGCGTTACAGAACATTTTATGATGGAAGGCTATGAAAACCAGTTGAGCATACCAAACTACTGCTTAGCCGCTCACTATAGTAGAAAAGAAGTTAAGAGAGGAGGAGCATGTATCCTAATTAGAAATGGACACGAATGGAAAGAGTTATTGAAAATCTCACAAATGTCAATAACAGGGACTTTTGAATGCTGTGCCATTGAGCTCATCAAGTACAAGACTGCTTTTGTATGTGTTTACAGAATTCCAAATACTAACAATCTTAACGGCTTCTTTAAGCAATTCGAAATAGTTTTACATGAATTATCAAAGAATGCCTATAAAAATATTGTCATAGCCGGCGATTTCAATATAGACATATTAAAAAGGAATAAACAGTCGATGGAGTTTGAGTGTCTCCTACTTAGCTTCAACCTAAAACTAGCAATAAATCACCCTACTCGATCGGAAAGTCAAACATGTATCGATAATTTTGCGCATAATTATAACAAACGGTGTAAATCAGAGGTCTTGGAGTTTGCCCTTTCAGACCACACAGCCCAGATTTTAAAATGCCCGGTAAATAAGATATGTACGATCGACAAATACGGTGCTATTAGACGCAATTACAGCAAGGAAAATACATCTAAATTTAAATATTGCATGAGCAAAATTTATTTCGCCGAAATATATGAAGCGGATGACCCGAACATTGCATACAACAAATTTCATAATTTATTTTCTTTTTTCTACAACCTCTGTTTTCCTAAGACTATGATTACAGTAAATATAATAAAAAAGCCAAGGTGGATATCTAAAGGTATTAAATCCTGTAGTAAGAAAAAACGTCAACTTTTGTGGAACTACAGATTAAAATCAAATAAATTAAATAGAACTCGCTTTACAGAATACTCTAAGCGTTTTAGAAAAATTATCACTCTGACACAGTGTTCACAAAACAACTATAAAATTAAAACATCACACAATAAATATAAAACCGCCTGGCAAATAATAAATCGAGATAAATTGAATGTACCTAAAAATTATATTTTGAAAATTAAAATCAATAATGACAAAATAACGGATGCAAATCAAATTGCTAATCAATTCAATGACTATTTTATTAATAAAATACAACCCATCCAGTCCAATTATAAAACTACACGGTCCATCTTAAACAACAAAAACTCGATGTTTATGGCGCCCTGTACACCACAACAGGCACAGACTATTATTATGGCTTTAAAAAACACAAATAGCGTGGGATACGATGGCATATCAACCAAAGTAATAAAAGCTGTAGCATCGGAAATATGCGACCATCTGTCTCATATTATAAATTTATGCATTGTAGCTGGCACGTTTCCTGACGCACTAAAAATAGCGATCGTTAAGCCAGTATTTAAGAAAGAAGATAGGGAGCTCATGGAATTTTACAGGCCTATTTCACTGATTCCTATCTTCTCGAAAATATTTGAGAAATTCATTCAAAAGGAATTAAACGGCTACATAGAGAAGAACAATATATTATGTAATGAGCAAAAGGGTTTTCGTGAAAATAAGACTATAAATATGGCGATCTACGATTTTTTATACACTGTATTGATAAAAGTAGATAAAAAAACACCTGTATGTGCTATCTTCTGCGATATGACACAAGCCTTTGACTACGTTAATCATGACATACTAATAAATAAACTTGAAAAGTATGGTTTAAGAGGCAATGTTCTTCATTTAATTAAATCCTATTTAGACAATAGAAAGCAAAAGACAGAAATCACTAGAATCAATATAACCACTAAAAAGGAAGAGATATACTTATCAGATGAACGTCAAACAACTTTTGGTGTTCCACAAGGCAGTGTATTGGGACCGCCACTTTTTACACTATACATTAATGACTTGCCAAAATCAATACCACACCCTATGACATTATTTGCAGATGATAGCACGGTGACAATTTCTAGTAGTAGTAATGACATGATCCAATATAAACTTGACATTCACAATACCTTGACATCTATAATAGAATGGTTAAACAACAATAACTTAAAGATTAATTTAGACAAAACTAAAATCATACATTTTAGCCAACGATTGACTTTAGAAAATATGAACATAAATATAGATAATAAAATTGTTGAAATCGTAAATACCACTAAATTCCTTGGACTAATAATTGATAAAAGGCTTGACTGGAAATCACAAATCGAGAACGTTTGCAAAAAAATTTGTAGTGCTGCATTTGCATTGCACTCCTTAGCTGCAGTTGTGAATGTAGATACTTTGATTGCGGCCTACCATGGCTTAGTTGCGTCTCACCTAAGATACGGTATCATATTTTGGGGAAATTCTACAGACGTTAACACGGCATTTAAGGCGCAAAAGAGATGCATTAGATCTATGTTTGGGCTAAAAACTGTCGATACATGTAAACCATATTTTAAAAGGTACAAGATATTAACTCTTCCTTGTCTATATATCCTCGAAACCAATGTTTGTTAAAACAAACCCCAATCTGTTTCCACGTCTACAGGACGTTGTACCGCGTAACAGACGGGATATGACAGTTCTTCAAGGCTATTCTGCAAAAACTGCACTCATGCGCAGAAATATCGTATGCATGGCGCCTACTATATTTAACATTTTGCCTAAACGTTGGAAGGAGCTGAATGGTGGGGCATTCAAGCGTCAATTAAAAAGGTTTCTTTCGAAAAAAGCTTACTATAGTGTCTCCGAATTTTTAGCTGAAAAAGTTTTTATTGATTGAATGGTTTTTCTTTTTTCTGACAATAACATTTTTTTTTTTTTTTTTTTTTATAAATTTTGACATTATTGCATAATAATATTTTAATAATTTGACATTCTGGAATGATATATTGACATTTGTAATTTTTTTGAATAATTGATTTACATGACATTTTGGAATTATGATTTTGATTTGAGTTTTATTGTTTTGTTTTGGATTTTATTATTTTGATTTGAATTGTATTATTTTGATTTATATTCTGTTATTAATATTTGCATGCCATTATAAACTAAGGCAAACATGACGCTCTGTATTTTACTTTTATAACATATCTTGCATATTGACAATTTGTTGTGTGTACTGTACTCATGTTTGAGCAAATAAAGAATGATTTGATTTGATTTGATTGGTAAAGCCCGTACATCACTTAATCTGCCATGCTTAGAAAATATTCACAACAATAAAAAAAGGTAAATAAACTCGCGCTAAAAGCCAAAAAACTATGAAATTTGACATTTTGAAGACCTCACTCTACACTAGCGCCCCTTGCGGTACATTCAAATGCGTTAGCCATTTGATTAGTTCACTACCGCTATGGTTCAAATTGGAACGAATAGTCGTGTAACTTCCTATTCATCAAAACAATTAATGTGCTTTAGTTTTATCAGAGCTTTAAACTGTGCTCGCTGCGTTAATTTCTGGATGTGTGTTCACTAACCAATCTTTATACTCAACCCTCAAATTGTTTGCCTCCCTTTATTTTATATCTTGACTGTCAGAACTTTGAAAGTCAATACGGATATAAATAGAAGAAAGTCTGACCGTCTGTAATTTTAATGGAAATATCGTTAGTCCGGTTCAGTAACGATAGACAGGTGAACAAATAAATAATTCAGCATCTTCCGGTTAGACTTTACCTTACACAACATATTAAGAGGTAAGAATAATTCAAAAAGGTAGATTCTAGAGAGGAATGGCAGAGACAAATGGGCAGGCAAGTTAGGTAAATCCTCTAGATTCCGCATTGCAGGCAATGCACGTTCGCCAGTAATATGTCCTACCACTTATAAGAATGTATGTATTTCAGTGTAAAATATCTGTATTATCAAGAATCTGCCAAAATAGAATCCGACGTAACAAGAATCTGCCCAAACCAGAATCTTGACTGTAAAATATCTGTCTTATCAAGAATCTGCCAAATTAGAATCCGACGTAACAAGAATCTGCCCAAACCAGAATCTTGACTGTAAAATATCTGTCTTATCAAGAATCTGCCAAATTAGAATCCGACGTAACAAGAATCTGCCCAAACCAGAATCTTGACTGTAAAATATCTGTCTTATCAAGAATCTGCCATAAAAAGAATCTGCCATACGAAGAATCTGCCAAAACCAGAATCATGACTGTAATATATCTGTCTTATCAAGAATCTGCCATAAAAAGAATCTGACCACACCAGAATCTGTCCTACACCAAATAATCAAGTAAATCATTCAAGATGGAATGCTAACTTATGCTGTGTTATGTCACAGGTCCAGTTGAAAACCAGCGTCGGGCACTAGCTGTCCGCCATTTTGCTGAACTGGTCCTATTTGGCGCAGCCGTGGGACACACAATGTTACAAATATATTATTTTCTTTTTTTTATGTTATAGTTGTTTAGTCTAAGTTTTTTTTTTTTTTATGTAGTGTGCTATGGCTTGTGTCAAATAAATGTGTTTTCTTTATTTCTTTTTCTTTTCTTTCTTTAACGCCAAGAGCGTTAGACCCGTCCCGTACCCAAAAACTCGGTGGTAACTTATGAGTAAAACAATATACTAGAAGAGGTTATTTTTGAGTCAGATCAAAATGCAAGTACGTCGATCGACGTAGATCATTAAAACTTCAGTCTGTTTTTCGACAATATAAGTAATCAAAACGATAACAAAAAGTTGCAAGCTCAAATTATTGTCTCACAGATTGAATATAAAGTGGAGCATTCAGCTACAGAATCGTCATTCGTTACGGAAAATCGCATTGTTCTGGACCACACAAAATAATTGAAATCCCACGAATCGTGGCCACAGAACACAGAAAATAATTATCAGGACAATATAACAATGGGAAACCGATACATACCGCTCCCGCCACCGCCCTGCTAGAAGCCGAATCTCCAACACGCAACCTTAACCACAGTCTGTAATGCGACTTAGCAGTTACATTTTAAAGCTCATATTCCAATGAGCACCCACAGTGATCCGATTACGTTTGATGAAAATCGTCGAAATCCGATTTTCCAGTCAGTTTCCCTCGTTCTGCTCAAAGAAGACTTACATTGGCTTTAAATAAATATATTTCAGTAATAGTTTTAAAGTCATCGTATTGGAAAATTGAGATGTTCATTTTTATGAGATGAAATGTCTGGTTTTTTATTTTTGGTAGTTTTTGCTGATGCTTTTTCTGGGTCTCATCAAGATAAAGTTTCAACTTAATGGACATATTTTTGTGAGTTTACTCCGTTTTATGAAAACGACAAGATAGCTTTTACGAACGTCTTCACATCATCATCATCATCATCACATCATCAGCCTATTAATGTTCCCACTGCTGGGACACAGGCCTCCTCTCTGTGAGAGGGAATGGGCCATAATCCACCACGCGGGCCCAGTGCAGGTAGATGGATGTCACATGTCTTCGAATTTTTGGTTCTAGGACATGCCGGTTTCCTCACGATGTTTTCCTTCACCGTTTTGAGAGCAGTGGTGATGAAATAATTTACACAAAGTAAAGCGCCTATCTGGGCTCGAACCCACGACCTACAACTTGTAAGTCGCGGCCGATACCCCTGGGCCACCACTGCTCCCTACAACGAACCACTGCTCCCGAACGTCTTCACTTGCGTAAAATTGGACAGGTATTTTTTCTTTTGAATCGTAAACAAAAAGTGACGACGACATAATGCGTGGAAATATCGTGTGTACGCCATTTGTACACTTTATACTGACTTAGTGACGTCACAAACCCCCACTCCTAAACTTTGATGTGCTATATCTTTATAAAATTTTATTGGTTTGTTAAATCAAATAGTATATGTCCAATATTATTTGATAATCTCACTGACAGACTAAATAGAATTATCATTTTTCTACCCAGGAAACATCTCTATTCATCTCAAATTATGTAGTATTCAACATTTATATTTGATAACTAAGGAAAGTGAATGTTAGCCTGGGCAATAGGATTTGCTATATATTTTAAATATCTTTGTTTTTACTGCGGAACTCCCTTACCGACTGTAGATAAAACAAAATCTCTATTAAAACACGAACAATTTATTCATGTACTAGCGACTCAACATAGCTTTGCCCCTGCCATATTAAATGCAAATCGTTCATCCTTTCTCACTCTTTCTATTGTTGAAAACCGCATGAAAATCCGTGCAGTAGTTTTTGAGTTTTTCGCAAACAGACACGGCGGGGGACTTTGTTTTATAATTATGAAGTGATTTACCTAAAAATTATATGTATAATAATATATGAACAGTGTATATTATACTTATTTAACCAAGACTACAAAAATAATACACTAAAATCAAACACTACTAACCAAGCCTAAATATATACTATTCTAGAATATGGCTTCGTAAAATTCATCCACATCGTTGGCTACTGGTATTGTGCTCGTAAAAAGTGTCAACTAGGCGTTTACACAGTTTTTTAATTAGTGCGTGAGCACTCGTATCCCACGGACCAAAGTATCTTAATAAGATTTGAAATAAACTGAGACATACTATAGACTTTAGGCTATAAACACACCTAACGCCTGGCGGCCCAACCCGCCGGGCCGGCCTTGTTTTGAGACGATCTTGCCGGCGGTTTACACCCGCACGTATTACTCGGCGACACGCCTCTCCGTTCATTCAGTTACCCGCTTGTTTTAAAGGAATAGTAAATAGCAATAGGTCTAATCCAACCGCGTCGTGTTTTGACGGATCTACCTAGAATATAACTGCACAAGCTGCTTATATTAGATCACTATTATCGTCCTCGTTCATGTCAAATACTTAAACGTCGTAATCATTCGAAAAACACGCGCAATATCGCCGAGCACCGTCTCGCAAATTCTAAAGCAAGCCTTAGGCACTGACCCAAGGGTTCATGGCGGGCCGGGCGGCCTCGGTGTGTAGACAGCTTAAAACAAATTCAAATACAAAACACACACATGTCATGTAACGCATGTTGATTTTCTAAATCAAAGGAGATTTATTTAGTAAAGATGTTTATTCGCTAAATAAACAAGCGTCTTAGATTGAGAGGCCCTTTGGTGAATTTGTGCTGTGGAGGGTTATTTAAGACTGTAAAAGCTTATTTTAATAATAAATCAGTGTGAGCTAGAGTAAAATGTAGTAGTACTAAGCTCATTTAAATATTATTTGAAAGTAAGTCTTTTACCAACTATGTTACTTACTAAATTAACGCAGCTGAAGTTTATATTTTACATGAAATTACTGCCCATTTGATCTCCAAAACCCAGGAACTAGGTATTACTGGTAAGACTGGTGTCACATTTTTTTGGCTTGCTCATAATTATTTTGTGTGTTGTCAGGGAGTTAGTTGCACCACTTCTTCTTCCCGGCTGAAACATTAGAATGACCCACGGGTGCGTGTTTTCGGAGACTCTATTTTGTTATTTATGGCGTTCAAAGTGCTGATTCTTAAGCCGGTATTCCGGCAGCATTGACTCAATCTCATCTCAAAATAGACAATTTTGATTGGTCGGTTTGTATTTCGAGCTCAAGTCCAAGATCACACACGCCCCAAACGTAACTGAAATCTTAACACAAATTCAGTAGTGGAATTGATTAGTGTTAGTATGTACTATGACAGTATACTTGCTAACTTGGATTTTTATTTTCATTATTTACACCTATTAATGAAAGTGTGATCAAATTTCAGTCTTGTGAGTAGGAGCTCACTCAAGGTGGTGACCAGTTCTGAGATTATTGTACTTACTAATTACGCGTTGGATACTATTTAATTGGCCATCTTCAAAGTACATACTAAAACTACTCAATATCTACCACACATTTTGTTTAGAAAGATTCAGTAACGCAACGACCTACTCTATTGAGAAGATACACATATGTGAAGCTGAAGAATCATATGCCAAACTTCAGAGTAGTGATTGGTTGGCAATTGAATGGTAGGTGTGGCCAATTTTGAGTTTGAGTCGAGTTTGAGTTGTTTGGCCTTAGTGTAATTTGAATAATGCCTTTAATTTTGATTTTAAGTAGGAAAATAGCAGCGCCTGTTTGGTAACAGCAATAGAGCTCTCCAAGGATACCCCAATAGAAGAAGCTCTATCGCCCGAAAGACAGAACTTTTACTGTATGTAAAAGTTCTGTCTACTTCGTATTCTAAGACTGCGCCACGCATAACATTCGTGATAATATCAATAACTATGTCGGTGACTTACAAATAAAACCAACTAGCCTACATTTTCACAAAAAAATACGAAAGCGTAGGGTCAAAGCACAGTGAGACGTGGTCGAAGCGAAGCGATGCTTTATATTCAGTAGGATGTGTCTTTCGCTTGTCTTTACGCGTTTGTCGCTACTTCTTCTTCTTCGTATTAATGATTCCTAATTTATATTTATTTTTGGCCACAACACAGCCATGTTGACAGCGTTAGGATTTTAGGATTAGCTTCGTAAAGGTCTTTCAGAGTGTAGGTGTTGTTGCTTAGGGAGCACGAACATTAATTGGGCACCGCAATTACATTGTGGCTTATTGAAGTACCCCATCTGACTAACTTGTACTTGCAGCGTCTTCGTGGTCGGCGTAGAGATTTCCAGGTAGGTAATTTTGTCGCTATGATTCACGTGGATGCGAGTTTGCAACCAGAGCGTTCCGCTCGCGTCTTTTGTTTATCCTGATCGCAATGTGTCCATTACTTTGTGGAGATTGAAGTCAATATGTTTTGAACATTTTTAGATTGTCGTGACGCTTCGCTTTGTCTATTTCTCAGTGTGCTTTGACCTTTAGTAAACTATGACCTAACCCTGAACAGTAAGGTGTTAACAGAAACGTAAGTTAGTTAAAAGTAACACTTTGCATATAAAACCCTTGCCAGTGGCCTTATTCCATGATTTCTAGAATTGCGATCAATGTGAACTAGTCACGAAATAAAATATAGCTGCAAATATACTAGACTACTTTGCGTAACTTCTTGGCAAGCAAAAGTTTTATTTTAATACTAAAATGCTCGATTTATGGAGTGGTTTTTGGAGTGGTTTTTTTGACAGTTATTGCTAAATATTAGTAACGATGTACTATTTTTACGATATGGAACAATCGAAAGCAAAATAAATTGATATTCATTGGTATTAAGAACGCTTTGGAAATTAAATTACGTTCGCTTTTATTGTGGATGTAATATAAGTACATACCCTTAGTTTCTTCCAAACTGGATTTAGGAGCAGAAGTCAGGTAATCGGCTTAACGTCACATCTATGGTACTTTCAGATAAAATTATACAAGTACAATCAATACCGTAACATGAAATGTTGATGGCAATCGTAAATGTCAAGATACTGGTAATTGCCAGCCCGTATCATCTCATTGCAAGGTAAAAGCCTCCCTTATGGCTTATAACTGTTTCGGCCCCAGGCTGAATGTGGACCATTGGTTGTTAGTTTTTGCCTACCACGTGCAAACACCTTCTACTGCGTGATCTGAAATTAAATTGCCCATCTTAAAATGTGTAAAGAGAGGATTTATCTATAACCTTGGACAGCACAAAGGTCACAATACATAGTAGTAAAATATTGTTTTACAAGCACTTACCTGCTTTTATGCGAACGCTATAAAACTGACACTTCGAACGATAGTCTATCTTCAGCTTATGCCAACAGATTTGGAACGAGCATGGATTTACTACTGCCATACCTTTATGTGCTATGAGATACGACGATCTTCGACGGTAATACGCTGCAAACTGCGATTTTAGTGACGTATTGATTTGTTGGAGGTTGTAACTTTACTTACGACTTGTTATGAGGGATTGTGAAAATTGCAGTGTTGTTGTATTGTTACAATACCCATAATATGCACAGATTATAGGAGCTAATGAAAAGACCACTATGACTTCTTCCAAACCTTGGACCTCCTCCTTCACCGTTTCTTGCCAGGAGTCCTTCCCAAATCTTTTTAATGGTGGCGCGCCGCGCTGCTTATGTACTTTGTGATGTCGTGTTATAATTTTTAAAATCTTCTAACGTTTTCAGATTCAAAGCTTGGAACTTGGTTTTTAACCGACTTACAAAAAAAGGAGGAGGTTCTATGTTCGACTTTATGTTTGTTTTTTTTTTTTTTTTTTTGTGTATGTTCACCGATATCTCTGTCAATTGTGGACCGATTTTGAAAATTCTTTTTTAGTTTGAAAAAGCATGTTTCGAAATTGGTCCCATTTTAATTTGGT
Organism: Orthosia gothica; assembly: GCA_949775005.1. Lineage (NCBI taxonomy): Eukaryota > Metazoa > Arthropoda > Insecta > Lepidoptera > Noctuidae > Orthosia > Orthosia gothica. The sequence goes on from OX459067.1 coordinate 14,703,701, forward strand.
GAAGGTCTGATGAAGAACTTCGGAGATGCACAACAGAACTCTTCAATAAATAACGGCAAAACTCTCGGGATTGCTGCAATCGCATGTTTGTTTGTTGTTTATACCATTTCATAACATAACATCACGCCAGTATGCTCTAAAGGGGTACACAGATCTCTCATTGCACCGGTTATGTTCAGGTTTCATATTATTCGGTTAATCTATTCTGGAGTTATAGGGACCTTAATAAACAACTTGCTATTAGGTAGGTAAAACTAAAAAGGGAAAAATAAAAAAACTTTTTTGCAAAAAAATACTACCGACTTCCAAATGAAAAACTACAAAGTGAAAAATAACTTAACTTTTGGAAGTCGGTGTCCATATCGCAAAAAAATGGTACCTACGAAAGACACCGACTTCCAAAAGTTAAGTTATTTTTCACTTTGTAGTTTTTCATTTGGAAGTCGGTAGTATTTTTTTGCAAAAAAGTTTTTTTATTGTCAAAATGCTTGTCATTTTCTTAGTAAATTAAGCGAAACAAAATGCTAAGCCACAACCAATAATAGCGAATGTCGCGTTAGTTCATCATACAAAACGTTTTAGAGATATTAGTATTGTATGAGACACCAAGCCCACCGAAACCCACTTTGTCAATATTGTGGCCGAGTATCGCGACATTAGGGTGTTTCTAGATCTACATAATAGGTAGACAGTTAATAGTTCTTTTTAATATATATATTTTTTTTTTCTTTAGGCTTTTAAAATAATAAAGATTGAAAGGTCTGACTACCTATTGATAAAATAGAGAAGTTTGATGGCAGAATAAGACATGTTTCACCGACAGCAACCAAGTAAATACGGATAAAGGCAAGAATATAGTTTTTACTAGCTAGCCGGTGCATAAACTTCCAATACGACTTCGACAAAATAGAAAAAATAAAAGATCATGATTTACCTAACAAAATATTTGAAGTAAATAAACAATGCGTACCACTTCATGGTCGGATCAACTACACAGTACCTACATTTTTTGGAAAAAAATGGAACACCAAGTCTTTTCAAGAATTTCTGAAGAGCACTTGTGAAATAACTTGAGTGTTGGACGAGTCTACTTGTACCAAATATAATGATGTCGTATTGTAAGGGTGTTGGCGCAAAGTGAACAAAATATGTAAAACTTACTATAATTGACAACCAAATTAAGGTTTCCACTAAAGTTCAAAAAAGAAAGAAGAAAACTAAAACTGACATTCAATTAGATTTGTATTAAATGGACAACAATATCAGGCATCAAGCTGGTTTACTATATTAGCCAAATAATAGCCTTTTATTTCATAGTCTACAGATAGACATACCCTTCGTGGAAGGTACACTCTTTGGCTTTAGAGGGTAAACGGAGACACTTCGCGCTCGCTCGGTCAAAAATAGATTCCAGTTGAAGACTGACATTGACAAAGTAAAAGAAAATCGACTCCGATGGTATGGCCACATCAAGTGCAGGCCAGATGATCAAATGGTGAGGCTTGCCCTTAACTTGCCCACGACGAAACGCGGACGCGGCAGAACACCTGCCACTTGGTTGACGGCGGTTGAAAAAGACCTGAGAGAAGTGAATTTCGACAACAGCACTGCCCAAGACCGTGCACAATGGTGAAAAACGATAAGGAGGGTCGACCCCAAGTAAATGGGATGAGGTCGCGACTGATGATGATGATGAGGGTGACAATATATATGCCTGTAACTTGAATAAAAGTTTGCATGCTCACATGTTCTTGTGAATTACAAAAATAAGAAGTTTTTTTTTTCTATTCAATATAGGCTCGCGCTTGACCACTATCTCACCTGATGGTAAGCGATGATGTGGTCGACAGTGGAGCACGCTTGCCTAGAAGTAACCTATTCACTCTTGACTTAAAGACCCCTAGATTGTAGCTATCGGGAAACACAGGCTCCGGCAGGGAATTCCACTCCTTAGCTGTACGCATAATAAAAGTATTCTCAAAAGGTTTGGTGCGTATGAGTGGGATGTCTACCATGTACCGATGGCGCTTAGCCGTACGTCTAGTAGTCCGATGATGAAACGGGCTGGGTGGAATTAGATCATGCAATTCCATCGCACACTCCCCGAAATGTAACCGAATTATGCCATTTTCGCCCTAATACCCCTCAATTCAAAACTCCTATTAGAGAAACACCTATGCCTGACCCTTCGGAGAAGACAAGCGTGATGTTAGTACGCAAGATAAGGTAGGCGTAAACAATTGTTCAAATAAACCAAGCCAAGAAATCCTCCTCGTATTACATACAAACAAACGGTAAATAACATGGACAGCTCAGATACTGTTTACTTACCTCTATCATACTCTAAGGGAAAACCTTTGAGCACTATAAACAGTAAGTTGATCAAATGTGGATCACGAGATTTGAATATATTCACTTGGTATTCTATTAGTAGATAACTCAATATCGAAATATACCGGGTATTTCGGCATTGAGAAGTATATTTGGCAATGCTAGTAATATTGTTTGTATGATTCATACTGCTTGTTAGTGTTTATCAGGTAATACTTAGTATAACTATTATTGTTGTTTGAGGATGCAGGTATTGTAGCCAATTCTAGACACAATTACAGATAATTTTGAGTGCAGGCAACACTTGGCTAGCAGCCATCATCAATATGGTCTTTTTGCCTTAGTCCCATATCACTCGGTGTAGAAATACAGTGTGTTATTAATATTTAATTATCTAGCTATTTCTCCAATTTTAATATGTTAAATTGAACCTGATTTTAAGATTAAAAGTGCTGTGTTGGCTATGGTAGGACTAACCAATCAGACCACATGGGTTGGAATGTTTATAGAATGGTGGGGATAAACATCACTTCGGAAGTCGTGCCGATACTGCGAGCTCAGTCGTGATATGGACCTCAACTTGTGTACTTGTACGAATAAATATAATAGTGCTGGTTGTATGGTGTTCTTGGCAGGTTTTTTTTTTTCGAAATGTAATACATAAGTACATGCACAACTAAAACCTTTAAAAAAAGGAACTGCTATAATTGTTTTTTGTGTAACTGTGTATTTGATATGAGAATATACACGGATGAGTGCCTTAAGTATTTTATTTACATCGTTATTCTTGCTAAAATACCCACACAACGTTTTACTGGATTATAGTCAAATACTTTTACAAGTGTGTAGAAACAGTAGAATCAATAAATCATTGTCATCTTCCTGCCCATCTACCATGCCAGTTAAGGTCAGTACAACATGTTTTCTTCATCCTTTCTCCCTTGTAAACCATAACACTATAATTCCCTACCTTTCCATGCACATATTTCCTCACCCTCAAAATCCATCCATCTTTGCATTGACCATCCCCCGCTCTCCATCCATCTACAATTAAACTTTATTATTAAAATCTATATATTAATGAATATGCCAACCGAACTTATTTTTTATGCAGGCATAAGAAATGGGTTTACAATCTTTCAAACATTTATCTGATGGTTTAACTCTCTCCCTCCCTTTCTCTTCAACTCGTCCCAACCAAATAATATTTATTGACATAATTTTTAACAGCAATTTTTGAATCCTCTGACACCTGAACTAGGTAGACCTGTATGACAGAAGTCAGGTTATGCTACATAGATATTATCTTCTATTACAAAAACACCAGTTTTAATAAGAGATATATAAAAAAAACTTATGTAACCAAATAAGGTCCATACCAATAATAAAATCAAGGCCAACATCCCCCAAACGGGCAATATTCCTAATGGCATACATTTTAATGTGAAAAATACCTACAAAAAGAGATCACCAACTTCGGGTCGGATCTTTTTAAATAAAGCGGTTCATTTCGATCCGGCCTTCGCAGTCCCTCTGGTCAAGTGTAGGAATGAACAAACAAACGATATGTTTATACATATATATCCACTGGTAGAATTTGAGAGGGTTCCTACGTACCTTTTTTGCGAAATTCCCGGCTTGTTTCGGAAATAAAGTGCCTTTCATCTTTTGTTTTTTGAAGTTGTTTGGTTGCTAACAGTTGGTTTTTAGATCAAATTTTGGTTGCGTAATTAGCTGTATTCCAACCTAAAGAATTGTAATAAAATATGTAGCTACAGATTATATATGACTTTGGGAACTATATAACTCTGTTCCGTCGAATTATCGGAAAATATAGCTAATATACACCTGAGGACATCTTCAAAATTGCTCAAACACTTTGCTCTGAAAGGTGCTATTGAAGTATTGTTAATTTTTTTTTTTTATTGATCTTATTTCTCTAGAAACTGGTTGTAAGTAAGGCCCAAGGCTTTGAAATCAATTAAATAAAAAATATATTTTTAGCAGTATTGATTGATCAATAAAGTCTTGAAAATTTAAAGGCGGATACAGACATTCCGAGGCATGCGCAGCGCAGGGCGCTCATCGCATTTTTTGCAATGTGTGGACGTTTATAATCGTGGTTCCCTAAACACGTGTGCTACGACAACTCAAATCAAGGAAAAAGGCGTGCCTTGCGAGGCGATCGCAATGTCTATATCCGCCTTAAGAAGTCTGATTTGACAGCTATAAAAATACGTTATATAAGTTAAACTTGATGCTTACGGATGATACTCGTTGTTAAAGTGTATCGGTAACATAGTAATTAATTATAAATAAAAAAAATCGTAGACGTTCATAAAAAGTTATCGCGGCATATAAAATGAGAAACGTCATCGACTTCTTAGATTGTCACGATCATAGTTTTTCCCCTGATGTACTCATGTGGCACCGAGCAACTTTCTCCTAGGCCTCGTAGAAAGACACTATGTTACCTCTTGATGACACCTTTTCCATCATCATCATTTCAAAAGTTGTCCACTGCTGAAAAAAGGCCTCCCCCAAGCGATGCCACATTGACCGGTCCCATGCGTCTCGCATCGATGACATCTTTTACTTTAGATTCATTATCTACCTAGCCTTTTTCCATTTATTATTGGGGTCGGCTTCCAGTCTTACCGGATTCAGCTGAGTACCAGTAATTCACATGGAGCGACTGCCACAACCCAGTAACTGGGTAACACGATATCTCTTGGCGAGACTGGTGTCAGATCTCAGGATGCTGACTACCCGTAACGACTGTCAAAGATCTTCAAATGACAGCCGGGACCAACGGCTTAACGTGCTTTCCGAGGCACGGAGGAAGCTCGGTATGTTGAAATGGTCACCCATCCATGGACCAACCTCGGCAAGCGTTGCTTAACCTTGAAGATCGACTCGTGCGGCTGTTATTATTTAGCCACGAGCTTTCACTTTACATTACAGAAAGAAAATGGAGTCATAGATAGCGTGGCGGTGAACAGGACGGTTTGGAAGAAGAAAACGTGTTGCACCGACCCCAACAAGGGATAAAGGCAGGAAGATGACATAAATAATGCCGATGATTGAAGTGTGAGAAAATAAATAATACCTAGAAATCTCAGCATCGACTGCAACGAGAAATCTGTGATAAAAATCGAATTTATATACGTAACCCGTGACCGAGAATCATGAATAATGTTTGATCGCAATCTCGAACACCTATTAGATATTCCTTGCTATCAGCATCTCTTAATCGAACGTCAATCATGGTACATAACTCGATGAATCACTGTTAGGTACTGACAGGTAATACATACATATTATATTTGGTGAACCTGAAACCATTATATATAGGGTATTAGCCTTCAAAGTGCTAATACCCAAACTGAGTGACAGCACATGTGTGAGTACTATGTTCCAACTGTAAATCTACCATTCCGTGTACCTATGTGTCTTTTGTTGACTTCTGTGTGCCCTGGCAGTTGAGTGTGTCATGCTCTCTCTAATTTCTCTCTGATGGTGGCACATGTCTCTGCCTCGACCTGTTATTGCATTTTTAACCGACTTACCAAAAAGGAGGAGGTTCTATGTTCGACTTCTTGAATTTTTTATTTTTTATTTTTATTTATGTATGTTCACCGATATCTCCGTCAATTGTGGACCGATTTAAAAAAATCTTTTTTTGTTTGAAAGAGTATGTTTCGAAATTGGTCCCATTTGGCGAAGGTCTGATGAAGAACTTCGGAGATACACAACAGAACTCTTCAATAAATAACGGCAAAACTCTCGGGATTGCTGCAATCGCATGTCTGTTTGTTCTTTATACCATTTCATAACATAACATCATGCCAGTACGCTCTAAAGGGGTACGCAGATCTCTCATTTCACCGGTTATGTTCAAGTTTCATGTAATTCGGTTAATCTATTCTGGGGTTATAGGGACCTTAATAAACAACTTGCTATTAGGTAGGTAAAACTAAAAAGGGAAAAATATAAAACTTTTTTGCAAAAAAATACTTCCGACTTCCAAATAAAAAACTACAAAGTGAAAAATAACTTAACTTTTGGAAGTCGGTGTCCATATCGCAAAAAAATGGTTCCTACGAAAGACACCGACTTCCAAAAGTTAAGTTATTTTTCACTTTGTAGTTTTTCATTTGGAAGTCGGTAGTATTTTTTTGCAAAAAAGTTTTTTATTATTTTTTTGTAAAATTGTTTGTTACTCTCTAGACACCTTTACGTGCACGTCTTTTTACATAGTTCTCACATATGTGTATAATATTTCTTCAGTAACAATTATGTAATACAAAACTTGTAATTGAAACTGATGGAAAAGAGTGTCCGTGGAGTTTCTTGCAAATTCTTCTCCATTGAGACCTACTGACGCTTGGGAATTTGCAACTAGAATCATCTTTTTTTTTTTTTGTTTGACTTTTCAGAAGCACCTCTAAGGTTTATTTAAAACTAGCTGACCCCTGCGGCTTCGCTCCCATCAAAATTATAGCCTATGTTACTCGGGAATAATGTAGCTTTCCATAGGTGAAAGAATTTTTTAAATCGGGCCAGTAGTTTCGGAGCCTATTCGGTACAAACAAACAAACAAACAAAAAAATCTTTCCTCTTTATAATATTGGTATAGATAAACTATTTTTGATTTGATTTGAGAGACGAAAATTACTAGTCTTGGTACGTAAGTTGATTTAAAATGCTAACACGGCTTCCTTGGCGGGGCTCGTCACATAGATTTCGGAACAAATAGCTTTTAGCACTCAGCGGTGGTGAAGCTTTTTATCAATGAACGAATTTGTGTTATTGTGATTGGTACTTTTAGATATCTTCCTACAAACAGACAATTTTTTTTTGGGCTACAACTTTGTGTCTGCCAGTGACTTCGCCTGCGTGAAAAGTGGTTTATCATCCCAAGGGGACATTATACCGGGATAAAAGCCTATATGCTATTCTAGACTATAATCTATCTGTGTGCCAAATTTCATCCACATCCGTTTATGCGTTCTGGCGTATGATAATTACTGACATGAGTTGCATGCCCAGTATTCTAGAGTAGTATTTTAAGAGGTCCTTATATGTACTGATGGTAATCATCGGGGTAGTTTTAGTGATGAAATCACTAATTCTCTGGTATTTTAGGGTGCCGTAAGAAAAGGGTAAAAACGGGATCCTATTACTAAGTCTCCACGGTCCATCTGGCTGTCTGTCTGTCACCAGACTGTATCTCATGAACCATGGCAGCTAGAAATTTTCACAGATAATGCAATTCTGTTGCCGCTATAACAAAAATACTAAAAACAGAACAAAATAAATAGTTGAGTGGGGCTCCCACACAAACGTGTTTTTTTGCGATAATGGTACGGAACCCTTCGTACCCGAGTCTGACTCGCACTTGGCCGGTTTTTTTCCAATAATCCAGGCATCTTTTGAAGGTTTTCGGCAGATAGCAAATAAAAGTATCAATCTATTTTGGCCAGATAATGGATATCCCAGATTAACAACAGCTCCACCTACACACGTGGTTAAATAGGGACCTAAACCAACAATTCAGGGCGACCAAATGATTTTTATACAAAAATAAGCTTTGGATAGCCTCATTATACTAAATTGACGTCTATCCACGAACTTAAACAGCACTTATACCATTACACAAAGCTTTTATCTCCTACGAAAATCCAATTATTATACTTAGGAACGCCACGTATATACGAACGCAAATAATTGGGCAAAGAGCAACATTTACGGCGTATGGACCAACCCTCATCAATCAATTGTCAACCCTAAGTACGGGTAGACAGAGTGAAAAATGTTTTGTGTTCAGGTGGACGACTGATTGGTATCGGGAATACGTTAGACTCGATTATATGGTGGTTGGTTTGAGGATAAAAGAACGCGGTATTTTTTCCTTGAATGTGTTTGAGTAGCAAATGTTGTGGAGTGCCGAATGCAATAATCCTAGTACAGTTCAGTTGCTTTTCATCCAGTTGAGAAGAAAAAATAAATACTTACGTTCAAATTCATACTAGTAGCAGAGCAAAATGTACGAAAATGTTCTGACAGCATGTCTGAGGTAGCTTTTATATTTACTAAAAAGTAAATGGAAGGGAAACAAAGTAGTAGCAGTCGTATAAATTAACATGGACAAAGCGAAGGTTATGTTGAATGCCCATGTTGCACCCACTCCTATCAAAATTGGAGATTCTACACTCGAAGTTGTGGACCATTATGTCTAAATTTCTTTCTGCATTGAAAATTCGCTAAACAAAGAGCTAGCTCTTCGGTCTTCTATATAACCTGCCGTAGCGTATGTATGTGGTCTACGGTGCTAAAGCCTTTTCGGAACCCGGCTTGTTCGGGCGGTTGGAAAACGCTTACCACAGTGTCTGTCAGTGTCAAGTCTATGACCAGTGTGTGTTGCCAGTGATCACTTATGACCAGTGATTACTTGTGGCCAGAGACGTGGTCGCTCATAATGAACCACATCAGAAGGCTTAAAGTCACCCAAGGGGCAATGGAGAGGGCTATGCTCGGAGTTTCCTTACGTGATCGAATGAAGATATCCGCAATAGAACCTTAAGGTTATTGATATAGGCCGAAGAATTTCCAAACTTAAGTGGAATTGGGCACATTTCTCGCAGAACGGATGGCTGTTGGAGCGGAAAAGTTCTGAAGTTGCGACCGCGTACCGGAAGACGCAGCGTCAGAAGGCATCCCTCAAAGCTGTGGGATTCCAGTGGATGCAAAACGCGCAGGAGCGATCAGTGTGGTGACGCTGGGGGCGGCCTATACCCAGTAACGGACGTCTTTCGGCTCAAATTATGATGATGATGATGGAATGGAAGTGAGTTTAAACAATATTTTATATTACGTACCTTCTGTAAATATAACCCAGTGAAAAGCTAAGAAAATGCCTATATTCTAAAGCCATTTTCTAATTGGGTATCATGTTTTATTATTAAACAGATCCAAGACGTAAAATTGAGAAAAAATACACATTCATTTGTTTTTCAAGAGTGACCTTTTTAAGAATGTTGAGGAAACCCTTACCCTAATATTCTCATAAGGAAACGAAAGGCAAACTGTATAGGTAGATGAAGGTTGCTGACATGAGAAGGTTAAAGGAGCAAGAAAACGTCAAGTGAAAACACATATTGTGTGGCGTTAAGAAATATTCTGAAGCTCTTCAACGATGAATGTGTTATTTTCAAATGACTTTAAAAAGGAAGAGTTCTCGATTCGACTGTAAGTTTTTTTTATATGTTTATTGCGTGATTACTCCGACAATTATGAACAGATTTTGATGATATTTGTTTTATTTGAAAGCTGGTGCTTCTCATGTAGTCCTATTTAAATTTGAACATGATCTGACGAGTAGTTTTTTAAGTTACCCTTAATACTCGTAATGCGTATTTTAATAGTAACCTACGGTACCAAAACTAAAAAGAGAAAAATATGATTTTTGTTTTCTTTGTTAGTTAATTATTTTTTAGCAGTCGGGTGTTTTGTTTTTATAATAATTTGTTATATTGCAGACTTTTTAGTTTGAATAATGTACAAGTTCTCCAAATAAGTAATGAAATGTGTTAGAATACTATTCATATTGTTATCAAAGTTACGCTTATTTTGAATTTGTTTCAAAATAGTGACATTCATTAGCTTTCATTTGCTACCCATATTGTTATCAAAACCAAACAAAAAATTTGGGCGGGAGGATTTTTAAAATTATATAGCCTTTGTCAATCCTACAATCGAGACGACTCCAACGACACTTCATATGTCATAATCCGTCAAGCCGTTTGGGCCGTAGAGCGTGCTATAGAAATGAACATACATACATATGCGCTTGAAAAACATTACCTTGTCGCAGTCAGGTAAGAACCAAAAGACAAATGGATGGATAGTGTGAGCAATGACATGAAACAAAAGGAAGCGACTGATAGCGTCACGGTTGACAGGACAGAAAGGAAAAAGAAAACGTGTTGCGCCGAGTCGCCGACCCTAAGTGACGTGGGACAAGGGCAGGAAGATGATGATGAATTAGTGGTTTCCTGTTTGTTCGTATCGCTGCTGTAAATAGTGATAGTTAAGTAAATAACTATACTCGGAATTTTAATTCGATTCCAGATTTGACAATTTCAGTGTTGCAACGTTATGACAAGTACTAAATAGTGACGTTGCGAAATTATTCGATATGGAAATGGAATATTTCTGGATCGATTCTTCTCGTTTATAATTTTACTCTCGTAAACTAAGTATATCAGGAAATTAATTATTTCTGAACCGATAATTTAGTTTTGACGATTAATTAACGATCTGAGACTTTTCTTTTATAATTGTGTGTGAAATAAATAAAAAAATGTGATCATGAATGAACATGACAAATAAAACAGATAGATGTATTATGGTAATAATTTATTTTATAAATTGTCGCCGTCGTCGCTATCGCTATCGCTGTCACTTTCTGTAACATCTATCTATAATATAAAAATGAATCGCAAAATGTGTTGGTAAGCGCATAACTTAACAACGCCTGGACCAATTTGGCCAATTCTTTTTTTTAAATGTTTGTTGAAGTTCAAAGATGGTTTTTACGGGGAGAAAAATTCTAATAATTGCCGGAAAAAAAAAACAACTTTTTTCCCATACAAAAGTTTTCTAACTGAAACGTAGAGTCAAATTGGTAAGGTAGGGTAGTGTAGCGTAGGGTAGGGTAGGGTAGTGTAGGGTAGGGTAGTTTAGTGTAGGGTAGTGTAGGGTAGGATAGTGTAGGATAGGGTAGGGTAGTGTAGGGTAGGGTAGTGTAGCGTAGGGTAGGGAAGGTAGTGTAGGGTAGGGTAGGTAGTGTAAGGTAGGGTCGGTAGGGTAGATGAATGTTTGGTGTTTTTATGGCAAAACAAAGTTTGCCGGGTCAGCTAGTTTATTATAAATGTGTCTGTGATATTGTCAATTAACATATCGATTTTATTATCGATTTTTGTGTTCATCACTACACTATTATATGTGGTATCATTATTTCACAAAATGACAGTAGCTAATGTCAAATCTGGAATCGAATTAAAATTCTGACTATAAGCAACTTTATGTAGATATATCATCATCGGTTTAGCCTTTTCCCCAACTATGTTGATGTCCCTTTCTAACCAGATGTACTTCGGCGAGTGTGTTCAAAAACTCCAGAACCTCATCCCACCGGCTCCCTTCTACCATCGGACATCTAGATGCACTGCAAGTTACCATCCTTACCTAGTTGCCATTCTACCAACCGTGCAGATTGCAAATATAGAAGCACTTCCAAACATTATTTATAATGCGCACAGCAAAAGAGTGGAACGTCTGTGTTTCCGAACGCATTCAACCCGAATCTCTTCAAATTTAGATTGAACAGGCTCCTTCTGGGTAAACTCACTCCATCGTTGACTTTCTCTCTGTCACCTTTGACTAGACACATCAAAGACATGACATGTCAAATAAAAAATAGCTACATACCTACTACTTTTTATGGAGTTACCCTCCTACCTGACATCTACAAACATGGGTTTCAAGGTGAAGGTATGGACTTTCGCATTGGCGAGTCCAATCTGTCGAGTTGGCATTTTGTCAGTCCAGCAGTGCTCGAATAACCCACCCCGTAACTACTATCAATATCTACAAATGAGGGTCTGGACTAACTACTTAAAACGTGATTTTTTACTATCAATATGCTCGCGATTGACCACTATCTCGCCTGATGGTAAGCGTTGATGTGGTCTACGTTGGAGCACGCTTGCCTAGAAGTAATCTATTCACTCTTGACTTAAAGATCCCAAGGTTGTGGCTATATCGGAACAAAGACTTCGGCAGGGAATTCCTGAGCTGTGCGCACAATGAAAGTATTAGCTTTGTGCGTATAGGTGGGATGTCCACCATGTACCGATGGCGCATGGCCGTACGTCTTGTAGTCCAATGATAAAGGGCTAGGCGGAATCAAATTCTGCAGTTCCGTCGCACCCTCCCCGAAATGTAACCGATAAAAAACCAACAGGCTGGCAACTTGGCGACGATGTTCGAGGCTCTGGAGCTTTGATGTGATCAGTGCATCGTTGCCAATAAGCCTCTTGGCCCGTCTGTCAATCGAATCAAGTGCATCAAGCTGGTATTTGGCAGATTCATCCCAGAGGTGAGAGCTGTACTCCATGCATAACTGAACTTGCGCGTTATCGCGTCTCACCTTTATAAGAATCCCCAACTTTTTTGCAGCCAACTGAGATTTTTTGCCTCTATGAATGGGCCGACATTGAGGGTCGATGTCAACGGTCGATGTCAGCTTTTCAAGACACGGAGACTTGGTATTCTGAGAGATTTTACAGTACAGAAAAGAATGGAATAAAAGCTCAGAGTACCAGCTTCAAAACAGAAACTGGCATTTTCACCGTCATTTCATAAAGCTTGCTCACACAGCTACCCAACAAATGAAAGACTTTTATCTGAGCTAAAAGAAAATACCATAACAAACTTAAAATGAAAGCAGAAAATAAACAGTTAATATAATAATGTCTTCAATGGAGCTTATTGTGTTGAAACAACAAAGGCGTTGGACATTATCTTCCTTCGTCTGTACGTCGATACAGATCGTATTGTTGCAGCTGCGATGTAAAGGAGATGGTCGAAAACGTTTCAATTTAATTTTGAAGTTAGTTGAAAGTTTATTTGTTTTGTTGATATAATTAAAAGAGAGTAGCTGGTTTGGGTTCCTGAAAGTCTATCAAATGAAATCTGTTGCCAACTTGTACTTTTGCAACTTAGATTCTTGTTGTTTTCTTTCTTTCATGGTATTCTAAAGCAGTTTTTTTTTATGCCTTTCTCTTTAAAAAATATAACTTTAAATCGGTCTGTGTTTGCTGTTATCATCATCATCATTTCAGCTGAAAGACGTCCACTGCTGGACAAAGGCCACCACCAGGCGTCGCCATATTGACCGATGCCATGTTTGTGTATGAAAGACTATTATTAGAAAACTCTTTGTAAAAGACTACTACTAACAAAATATTTCTGTCATTAATCTTTTAGAACACAGAGAGGAAAAAGCACTCCTAGCTTTTCCTCCCTTCTCTTAATACAAACAATTACACTAATATTAATTGTTTGATAAAGTAAGAGACACCCTTTCCAAAAAAGACATCATCGATACAATTTTCAGTATGAAATAACTCCAATTACATAAAAAGCTTAATTTTTTTTTTTTTTAATTTATTTAACCTTACCTTCAAAAACGATTGAAGAAAGGTTATGTAACTTTAGTTTAGAAAAGTTCTACCGTGTTCCTTTAGAATTTCAAGTTTTGAACTTAATTATAACTTGTATTTCTTTTATAAAACTTTTATCTGCTTAACCCTTCGGATAATGAAGGTGGGATTTTGTGTAATGTTGATGTTGAAACTAAATAATGGCAAATAAAATTATTTTCTTCAATATTCGAAAACATTGTATTTAATTAAGGTATTAGTTACAAAAACTACAATTGGGTTCAGATTTTTAATAAATTGTTATTCTAAATTAATTGTTTTTTTTCATCCTATATTATTAAGAAGTTTTTTTTTATTTACAACAGAGTTCAGATAAAATATTAAAGACTTACCAGTGACGTAAAACAAACTAGTCATAATATTCAAGAGCGTACCTGTATAAAGGGGAGAAGGTAAGTACTCAATGGCCATAAAAAAAAAACATCCACATCGCCATCGATGGGAAAAGGGCCTAGCATTCACACGTTGAATGGTATTGCTGATTCTTTAGCCGAATAAAAGGACAGCCCTCTGGTCAAGTGAAGAGTCGACTAAGTTTTAACTGATGTGCCGGAAAACTCGATATACACTAATTAATACAAAATGAAATATATAAAATATCAGTCCCTTAAGAATTCACTTCATGAATAGTGTATGGACATTATCAGTCAATCTACCTAGTCTTTTCTATTGGGCTCGGCTTCCATTCTAACCGCATTCAGCTACCTGTGTACCATGAAGAGACTGCCTATCTGACACCCACAACCCAGTAACTGGATAACACGATACCCCTTGGCTAGACTGGTGTCAGATCTCAAGCTTCTGACTACTCGTAACGACTGTCAAAGATCTTCAAATGACAGCTGGGACCAACAGCTTAACGTGCTTTCCGAGACACGAAGGAAACTCGGTATGTTGAAATGGTCACCCATACACGGACTGACCTCGTCAAGGTTAAGACCTTGAAGGTCGACCCGTGCGGCTGTTATTATTTAGCCACGAGCTCCTCGAGTATATGAACATTATATTTTCATTAAAAACCTTATAGGTATTCGCGCATAATAACATAATAATAATTAAAGCCAACAAAAATTATACAAAGACTTGGTTCATTAATCTTTGTCGTTCTTTTAAGACTTACGATTTCAGTGCATTTGCAGGTAATTTCAATTTCAATCGCATAACAGTTTTCCTATCACAACTTTTGGATAGTGACTTTAGTGTTTTATATTTTGAAGGGAATTCCCAATTCATTGCTTTGTATATTTAAAAGTTCGTCAGCTCGAAAGTATACACAACGTAATTCATGTTGTTGAGTAGTCGAAATGTAGGCTTTTGATTTTGTGTTATACAATTAAGTTTTTGTTTGAAAATATTTAACGAAATCTTCCTTTGTTTACAGGAAAAGGATCTGCATAATTTACAGCAGCTCCTTTAATAGGGTAAGTTATACAGCATTTAAGGATCATGTCCATGAAGACCAGCAAACACAGCTTTACTTTGAACAACTGGTTGTCTTTGAGACGTTTCTCCTCTTCCAATATACAACAAAGCCTGCAGTGTGTATTGGAAAAATATTTTCAAACTTTAAACCTACGATCTAGAGCAGGCCGGATTCATAGTGTACCCAAAAACCCGCCAGCAACAGCTAGGATGTCTTGAATGGTCTGATCAACTAGAATAAATATATCGCCCTAAACACGCAAAGATTTTCGAAAAATATCTAATTTATTTCGACTATGATAACGAGAATCTTTCTTATATTGCTTTCTTTCGTTTTATTCTCATAATATTTTTAATTAGTTTATTTCAAACATCTTACTTCATTCGTTTTATGTTTTTCTTGTATATATTTTAAATACACTACAGACTTTCGTTTCCGTACGTCCTAGGTGACCAATGCAAATCAGTGCCGTGTTGTGGGTCCCCTAAGACACGGCTTTATGCTGAATGGAATCCTTCTTGCCACAACTACAACATGCATCTGCTTTTCATTATTTTAGATGTTTTACATTATTAATTAACATAGCTCAAGAACACTATAGATAATTCTAGTGTTTTTGTTCTTGTAATCTGCTAATAGACCAGGGTCGATAATTTTTAAAACCAAAAAAAATAATAGTAGGATGAAACCCATTAGAAAAGGAGGGGAATATTATAAAAATAAAAGGTAAAATAATTTACGGGCGATCTGAGGTCGGGAAGGGGATGGGGGTGAGTTTTTAAGGATAAAAAACGGGTTTTCTCGATTTCCGGCAAAACTAAAAGTCTTATCGAAAAAACTCAAATAGCAAAGTTGTAGGTAATAAAAAGATCTAAAACTTTTGTATTTACACTTTTTTCACATAACCTCAAAATTTATGTGAAAAATCCAAAAAACCAAGTTTTTGGTTTTTTATTTTTATCTTTTACAAAATTTTTTTTTTTTAACGAGATTTGGTGAAAACTTACCTTTTTATGTCCCAAATACGCTGTAATTTATTTGATTAAAAATATTTATTTTTTCACCTTATTTTGAATTAATATCGAAAAAACACCCTAATTTTCAATCGAAAATTCACTGATATTTTGACGGCAAAATATCAGCTTTTTTTAAAAAGTTGGTATGGTTTCTGTTCGTTGAAATCTCTACTTTCCGATGGTGTAAAAAAATATTCATTAATATTGTAAATTTTCTCAGAAAATGCAAAAAATAAAGGTAATATTTATTAAGACATCTACAATATTTACTTTTTGATGGTGTATAAAAAATATACATTACTATGATACATATAATTTAATTAAAAAACGAAATAACAGGTAATAAGGCCCAGACCCTCCTAGTCCCTTCCCTACTTCTCTATAAAATACCTTTTGATGGGCTAAAATTTTCCGTAGGTCACTCAGGTATATCAGTTATCTTAAAATAGCAATAAATAGTCATCTACGCATATAATTTAAAGAAGATTCTACAATTTACTCAAAATGTTGTAGATGTCTTAATAAATATTACCTTTATTTTTTGCGTTTTCTGAGAAAATTTACAATATTAATGAATATTTTTTTACACCATCGGAAAGTAGAGATTTCAACGAACAGAAACCATACCAACTTTTAAAAAAAAGCTGATATTTTGACGGGTGAATTTTCGATTAAAAATTAGGGTGTTTTTTCGATATTAATTCAAAATAAGGTGAAAAAATAAATATTTTTAATCAAATAAATTACAGCGTACGTGGGACACTCAGAAAGTTTTGCGAAACTAAAAAAAATTGTTCTATACGTACATATATTTTTATTAAATCTTTTCAAAGTACTTTCCACCAGCCTCTATACAAAGATTCATGCGCCTAAACCAGTTTTCAAAACACTTTTTCCAGTCCGCCGCAGACACCTCGTTTACAGCCTGCTCGAACGCAGCCAGCGCATCTTCCGGCGACGAAAATTGTATCCCTTTGAGCTGATTTTTTATTTTTGGGAATAAATAGAAGTCACACGGTGCTAGATCAGGGCTGTAAGGAGGGTGACCCAGGAGTTTGACTGGCGTGCTGTCCAGGAAGTCCCTCGTTTTGAGTGCGGTGTGCGCAGGTGCATTGTCGTGGTGGAGCAGTAGCCCGCGGAGCCCTGTGTTTGGTCGCTTGTTGCTTATAACAGAGAAAACTTCTGGCAAACATTTGGTAGTATACCATTCGGCATTAATGCTTCTTTGATCCCGTAAGGGAATTGATACCAAGTGGCCAGTCAAATTAAAAAAGCTAGCGATCAAAATCTTACCCCCGCTTCTAGATCGCTTCACTTTGGTAGGCGTTGGCTCATTTTGAAACACCCAAACAGTCGACTGGCGCTTGGTTTCTGGGTCGTATTGATAAATCCAGGACTCATCACCTGTAACGATGTCGTAAACACGCCGAGACGAGCCTGCTTCAAATTTGTTAAGCATATCACGGCACCATTCCACCCGGGCCTGCTTCTGAGCATCGGTGAGGTTGTGCGGCACCCAGCGTGATACTATCCTCCTCACGCGAAGATGGCTGTGTAGAATCTCGTGAACGCTTCCCGATCCAATCTTCAATATGTGTTGAATCTCCTGATATGTAATTCGCCTATTGTCTTGGATTAAATTTTTCACTGCTAGCACGTTTTCTTCGGTAACAGCCGTCAAAGGGCGACCGCTTCTTTCGTCATCCCCCAAAGTTGGTCGACCGCGCTTGAATTCGTTATACCAACGATACACGGTTGCCTTGGAAGGGCCTTCATCCATGAATGCCATTTGAAGTCTATCGTACGATTCATCCGGTTTCAGGCGACACTTGAAATCGTATAAAATCATAGCTCTAAAATGTTCCCGGCGCAGATCCATATTTCAGTGAGACACAATACTTTGAATTAACTCGCAAAAAATGTGGAGGGAAATTTTGAAATTGGAACTTACTTATTTTTACTTATAAATAATCATATTTTCGAAAAACATTATAACTGGCCAGTCTCCCATATATAATAACTTTTTTTCGCAATACTTTCTGAGGGGCCTGGTATTTGGGACATAAAAAGGTAAGTTTTCACCAAATCTCGTTAAAAAAAAAAAATTGTAAAAGATAAAAATAAAAAACCAAAAACTTGGTTTTTTGGATTTTTCACATAAATTTTGAGGTTATGTGAAAAAAGTGTAAATACAAAAGTTTTAGATCTTTTTATTACCTACAACTTTGCTATTTGAGTTTTTTCGATTAGACTTTTAGTTTTGCCGGAAATCGAGAAAACCCGTTTTTTACCCTTAAAAACCCACCCCCATCCCCTTCCCGACCTCAGATCGCCCGTAAATTATTTTTCCTTTTATTTTTATAATATTTCCCTCCTTTTCCAATGGGTTTCATCCTACTATTTTTTTTTTTCACTTTTTATTATTTTTAAAGGCTTCTACCCTGGTCTATAATGACTGTATGTCGTTTTGTGGGAATAAAATACTTTTTGTTTTCTTAGTCGAGTAAATCAGTTCTTAAGAAAAATCCTAGGCTATTCTCGATTAAAACAAGGTTCTAATATTCTGCATCAATATACATAGCATAGCTATTTGCTCGAAACCCAGCCAAGGTAACCTCAACCACAATTACATCCACTAACTGCCTACTTAGTATGCTCAACGTCACGGGAAACATAGCAACCTCAACATGGCCGAACCAATTTACTCAGGGATTCCCATTTCCTTTCTTTTAGCCACCCTGCCTCTTAACTGACAATGGGAGTAGGGTAGGGAACGTGCTTTCTTTACCGCACCTCCATTGGTGGTAAGAATATTCTAAGTAGATGACAGGGCATTAAAAAAGGAGGGCGCATCATGTTTTGCTTTGGGAATTTTGTTATTGGTTGGCCTTAAGCCATCATGTTATGGCTTACTGTTTGGAAATGGTCGGTGTTTATGCATCGTCAAAGATAAAGTGAAGATGAGTACGATTATTTATCTACATTATCATTCGCACTTGCGTGTGTTGCGATTCGATTTCAATTTGTACTTATTGAAATCTCTATGGTATCTGTTTTAATAGCACGGTTGGCGCAGTGGTTGAGCGATTGACTGCTGCGCTGCGTGTCGCGGGTTCGATTCCCGCACGGAACAAATATTTGTATGACCTACAGATAGTTGTTACGGCTCTGGGTGTTTGTGTATGTGAGTTTAAATGTTTGTAAACGCACCCACGATACAGGAAGAAATTCCTAGTGTGGGGCAACGTTTTTTTTTAAAAAAAAAAAAAAAAAATTTTGGTAAATCAACAATATTCATTACGTGTTTTACGCTGTCAGTCGAGTAGATGGATATAGATTTTTGAAGATATAAAGCAAATAATGCAAGGGAAACAATCCGTACCCTACTCTTAACCTGAACTTACACAATTAGGCTCCTAGTCTCTCACAAAGAGGAGGCCTGTGTCCCAGTAGTGGGAACATAAAAAAGCTGATGATGATGCAACTTGGTCTTATAAATAACAACGTGTAATTCTGAAATCACCAATCCGGCTCAAGCAAGCGTGGCATCCAATGCTCGTATTTTCTCTGTATGAGAAGGCGCCTGTTCCCTGTGGTGATAGTTACAGATTGGTATTATTTACACGAATATCAATGACTCTGCCTTCTGACTATTTCTGATAACATACACAACGTATTCTGGCTATAAATTACAACCAAGATTAACAAAATAAACGCAACGATCGAAACGCTAGAACGTTTCCAATTTGTAGTCAAAGCTCATGAATTGTAATAGGCAGATTTCAGGCACCAATACGCGTTCACAGTTGAAACTACAAGCTTGACTAATCGCATTATTCACTCTGATTCGCCCTCAACTCATGTTTTAACAGCCTCTTAATAAGCAAGTAATGACTTCTAACAAAGCAAGATAACATTTACACAGATGATATTAGTAATACTTATATAGATCATATTTTATTTCCCAACTGCTTCAATGGTCTAGTGGTTGCAAGTGCTACTGCAGAGCATAAGATTCTGGGTTTGAATTCCGGGTCGGGCAAAGTGTTATTGGGTTTTTCAATCTGGAATTTCTCAGTAGCAGTCTGGACTCTGGATTTGTGCCCGTTTGATGGCAATAGGCTCGCTCTCTATTACATGGGATTTGAACATAAGCGATGGTTAACTTTGACTTAAACTTCGACTTTAACATTAACTTTATCTTTGACTTTAACTTTGACTTTAAACTTAACTTTGACTTTAACTTTATCTTTAACTTTGTCTTCGATTTTGACTCTGACTTTGGCTTTGACTTTTGCTTTGACTTTGTTGGTGTACTATACCCCTCTGGCTAACCCTTTGGGGAAAACTGTCGTAATGTAATGATCATGTTTTGTTATGAGAAGATAGTAGTATACTTGTTTAGTTACCTATTTCGTAATAACTCGAAATAGGTCCGTTTAGTAATAAATATTCGTTCACCAACAACAATTTATCACGTGATAAATCTTTCAGGATATCATTGTATTTGGCAACTTATAACGCCATCTGGCTAATGCGTTAACTTATACAATAATCAACTCACATTTACGAAAACGGACTCTTTATTTTATTGCCAAGGAAATTTCCATGTTTTTCCTATTCTGCCATTAGGAATCTCAACTCTATTTGTTTGGGAGTAAAGTTTGAATCTACGTAAATGAAACGGCTTGGGGCTGGACAGTCGTAATGCTTGGACAATTTGTCTTATTTTTGGCTAACTTTGTATGTGTGTTTAATAAAGCGGTAGAAATGCTCCCGGAATTACTTTATGTTTTTATTTGGGAAGCGTTGAATTTCTTACTAAAGTTGGAGTTAGAGACAACGTTTACTTGATTTTAGTAAAAGTTAAATAGTGTTAGGAATCTTCTTCTTCATCGTGTCGATGATTCCATTTTTTTAGTTTTTAATTTAGATGTTGTGCTGCGACTAGAACTCAGCAACGTCGACAGCCCTAGCGCTGGCCTCGCACAGCTCCTTCATGGTGCAGGTGTTTGTGCACAGAGAGCACGACAACAGATGGGGCATCATTTGCGGTGTGGTTCCACATTCGCACTGTGGCTGATCGGAGTACCCCCATCTGACCAGGTTGTACCTACAGCGGCCCACTTGGCTTCGCAGCCTATTTAGGGTTTTCCATGTTGGCCATGGCAGTTTATGCCCAGCTGGGAGCTTTTCTGCAGGATCGATATAGTCAGTTGGAGGGGAGTATTTGAGGAGCCACAGCTTTCTGCGCGCTTCCCCAGGGCTGTCATCGTAAGTTGTTTTAGCCGACTTTAGGAAGCTGTTCCGACTCTTTAGCCACCCCGTGATGGCTCCGTGTTGTACAGTAGGTGTCGGTTATCGGTCTCCTGCTTGTGCTTTTCGAAGGAACAGGCAACTTCCCTACGGACCTCTGGAGGGGCTATTCCTGCCAGTAAATATAATGCAGAAAGTGGAGTAGGTTTAAGGCACCCAGTGATAATTCTGCATGTGTCATTTAAGGCTACTTCTACTTTTTGGGTATGAGCGGATCGATGCCACACTGGGCAGGCAAATTCTCCAGCCGGGAAGCAGAGTGCCAAACCAGATGTACGAAGGACGTGAGGGGAGGCGCCCCAGGAAGTGGATGTGATTCGACGAAGCAAGTTGTTGCGTGTGTTAACCTTAAGTTTAGCTTTATCTGCATCTCAAGTCTGTCTTATTCCGAAGTTTATGAAACTGAAACTACAAATGACGCCTTCAATAGACTACACGATATAATTACCCTTTTCTACAATCTATGCTTTTCTATAATTAAAGTAAAAATAACTTGTAAACAAGTGAAAAATAGAGGGTTAACCAAGAGTATAAAAAGATGCTGCATTAGAAAACGAACATTATATTTAAAATACCATCTCTACAAACATAACAAAAAACAAAACAAAAAAAAAGTATGATGACTACACTCATATACTGAAAAAGTGCATACACAAGGCTCAGCAGATTAATAGCTCAGACTACATTAACAAGGCCAAAAATACGAGTAAAGCGGCTTGGAAAATGATTAAAACAAACACAAATAATATGACAAGTAACTCTGAAGTTGACGCAGTTATTGCTAACAGTAACGCTTATGACAATCCAAATCAAATAATATGTGACTTATTTAATGATTATTATATATCCAAAACAAAATCGACCATTAAGGCTCACAAAAATGTGCAATATGACATGAAACTAACCACTCCTCAAAATCCTAAAAGCATTTTCCTTACACCAGTAGATGAATCAGACATTTATAAAATAATTCACAGTCTAAGAAACACTAACTCGACTGGATATGATGACCTGAGCACTAAAGTGTTAAAAATATGTGCAATGACTTTAGTGTCTCCCAAAGTCAAAGTCAAATATATTTATTCAATTAGGCCAATAAACGGCACTTTTGAACGTCACATAAATTAAAATTAAAAGTGATAAAAAAAAAAATTAAAAGAAAATTAAAAGTAATAAAAAAAAAAACAAGAAAATAACATTAAAAAAAATGATTCTACCGTGCATTCGGAAAGTAGATTGTTATGGAGAAGAACGCACAAGAAACTCCATCACTCCATCCCATCAATCCAATCCCTTAACTTATATTATTAACCTGTCTCTTACAGAAGGAGTATTCCCAACACGTCTTAAAAGGTCAATTGTAAAACCTCTCTATAAGAAATGTGCAAAAACTGACATGAGCAATAATCGCCCAATAACTTTAATCCCAGTCCTATCCATAATATTTGAAAAAGTTATGTGCATTAAAATAGAAAACTTTTTAACAACTTTAGCAACTTGTGATATTCTTAAAAAAGAATAGTTTGGGTTTAGAAAGGGCAGATCCACTACTTTGGCATGTTTCGCACTAATGAAATACATAACTGAAAGTTTAAATCAAAAATCGAAGATTAGTTGCGTGTTTCTAGATATGACAAAAGCCTTTGATTTTGTCTGCCATAAAACACTACTTTCAAAGCTTGAGCATTATGGAATTAGGGGTAAGGCCAATTACTGGATAAAAAGTTATCTTTCTGAAAGAGTACAATGCGTGGAAATAACAAAAACAAGTCAAAAGGAAAAAAAAACCTATAGGTCGGCAGATAAAAAAAAAATTATGGCACGCCACAGGGAGGTATCCTATCCCCACAACTCTTTTTAGTTTACATCAACGACATTCCAGAGACGATAGGCAAAGATTGCATACTATTCGCTGATGAGACGACAATAATTATTAAGAGTGACGATAACAAAAACTTAGAGAATGAAATCGTACAAACTCTGGATAAAGTAATCGATTGGCTAGAAAGAAATAACTTAAAAATAAATATGACTAAAACAAACATAATACAATTTCAAACATACAATGCAAACGTAAATAAATTAGACATTCAATATAAAGATTCACACTTGACCACTGTTGATAATTGTATATTCTTGGGTATAACGGTCAATAAAAATTGTAACTGGAAAAAACACATAGATAAAATTCTTACAAAAATAGATCGTTTTATTTATGTCTTGAAAAGAATTAGACAAACAGTAAACTTTAACACTGCAATGCTGGCTTATCATGGATATGTATCATCCGTACTTAGAAACGGCATTATAATATGGGGTAATTCAGAATTTTTTGACAGAGTTTTTAAAGCTCAAAAAAAATGTATCCGAGCAAATTGTGGAGCTCACTTTTTAGACAGCTGTAGGCCACTATTTTTAAAACATAAAATTCTTCCCTTGCCATGTTTATATATTTTTGAAATATGTAGTTTTGTAAAAATAAACTACAATTTATTTGAAACTAACACTGACAGGCCAAATAGCAGAACACGGCATAAAGATAGACTTCAGATGCCATCAATAAAGTTAGAATTATTTAAGAAAAATGTATACTGCATGTCGATTATTCTTTACAATCATTTACCTAATAGGTTTCAAGACCTACCGCTGACTATGTTTAAAAAATACTTTTCAAACTATTATTACATAAAAGATATTATAGCATTAAGGACTATTTGGAAGACAAGTCAATAGAATCTGTAATTTGTGAGTTAGATTAAGTGACATCACTGATTGTCAATACATTTGTACGCCATGTTATGATAGGATATGCTAAAACTAATTTACTGTAACACCTTATTCTAGCAAATAAATATTTTTGATTTGATTTGATTTGATATATTTCCTGCAACACAAAAAATACATTACAAATGCCATAACATAAAAATCTGGTATACACCAAGGTCATAATAATATCCTCTTAATTTAAACACAGAACCGCAAAAAAAACAAACTCACAACCGACTTCCTCGAATTCGCCACAAATCCAAACATATATCAAAATTACTGGGTTTACATTTCAATAACCAATAACTGTGCTAAATATAATTCTTCGTATATTTACAGTTACTATATAAACCGTTAATATTCTAATGAAACACAGCCAATTAGTGGCCAGACGTCCTTCAATTCGGTATAAATCAAGATTTATATAAACTCTAATTTTGATATCAAGCTAATTGGGAACAGTCCTATCCTACTTGCATAATGGAGTCTTTGACCCAAATTTGTAGATCGTACAAGCATTGAAGATATCTTGCCATCAAGATTTGCATGTTGTGATCAGTCGTACAAATTGGTTTGGTAATTGGAACGTCAGATTCATCGATAAATCTTTGGTTTAATTTGTCGATACTAACTGACTTTGAAGTCATTAGCATCTTTTTAGTTAAGTAAAAGCTGTTTTTAGGTTTATCATCGTCTTCCTGCCTTTCTCTCATGTTACTTGGGATCGGCGAAACACGTTTTCTTCTTCCATTCTCCCCTTTTCTTTCATATCATACAACTTTAACTACACAACCAACCCTAAGAATAACTTTAGTCTTATTCATTTCAACATACATTTTTGTAAGATGATCCAGATAGTTTTTAATAAATTCTAGTTTGATCTCATAGTAAAAGTTATTTATATTCATAAGCACTCCAGGTTTTTGATAACTGCCGATAAAATAACAAAGTTAAATTATTTGTGTTTTTGACTGATTATTCCAGTTTCACTGCCTTAAAGCTGTCAATGAGTTTAAAACCATCCATTATCATGTCATTGCAGTGTTAAATTTTATCTGCTTCTGTAACAGTAATATCATGCTTTGTCACTGCTATCAATATATAAAGTTCAGTGATTAAACCACTGACGGCATCGACCACTATCTTCCATTCCAACAGTTGATGCACACCAATGATATCCTCTAGCGGACATTTACCGCTTCCCAACAGTGATTAATAGTTGCACACGCAATATTTTGGGCAGAAATAATTTGTTTTCGGATCTTACTTCATCCTCCTATGTTTTCAGTTTCTTGTCCATTACTACGGAAGTAAATCATCTGCTTAAAACAAAACAATACAAAGTTTACTGCTCGCTGTGTAATTTTCAAATTATTATTTACGATAGAGCGAAAATATGTTTATTTTAACACTGGAAAGTTTTAAAAGCAGTCCAATAATAACATGGTTTAGAATGGACTGAACAGTGCTGTTTTTTTGGAATAGTTAACTTATTTCTCATTGTAAGGTAAGAGACATGTGTTTATGTGAGATTTCTGGATGAGAGTGGCCGAAAGAGAGATAATCGAGATAAATGAGGTACATCTTTGCCAAGCTGTATGTGTACTCCTTTGGTCTGATGATGATGATGAATTCATGATAGTTGTGTAATAGGCTGATATATAATATGTAATTAACTAAACCGTTGACAATCTTCAGTGTACAATGAATACAACGAAAATGTAAACCTTGATAGTTTGAAAAGATTCTAGTTCGTTGCCCAGTCTGTGAATTTTGTGAGTGAGTGAATTCTCAAATATTTTTACTCCCATGTCAAAATATGGGAGGGGAAAAAAAATATTAGGGGAGAGCCATATCAAGTATAGATAATATTGTGGAATCTTTGTATGTTCCAAACATTCCATAATATTACCCAACTACCGTAATACCTCTACTGGTAAAAATAACACGGAATCCAACGTATACTGATACAAATAGTTTTGTTTGTACAGAATAAAATTACTCCATTGATTTCCTAAGCCCGATTGGTAGTATCGAGTAAAGAACATCAAACAAGGTACTTTGTAAACTTCAGCGTAGAATAAATCTTGTTCATTTCCATTACAAATGGGGGCTATCTTCTGGTATTGGGCTTTTAGGAATACTTTGTTTTCAGGAAAGATTTTTTATTAGTTGGCTGATTTTGATCTCTTGTCAATCTTGTAGGCAATTTAAGCATGTATTGTCACACTGAGATTTGCATGAACAAAAATACTAGCTTTTGCCTATTGTTCCATCTGAAACAAAAAACGCGGAACTTTCTAACGCACCTAATGCAGGTCATAGTTTACCAGTGTTTCAACTTTCACCCAAATCCTTTGAGCCATTTAGGCGTGACTGATATAATCAAGGGTAACAGCACGGATAGACAGAGAGTATTTATTGCGCAAAAGAAATGCATCAGAGCCATTTGTGGTGTCCGTCCTGACGAGTCATGTAAACCTTTTTTTTAAAAGCTAGGTATATTACCTCTTCCATCACTCTACATTTATGAAATATGTAATTATGTTTATAATAATAAGGGGTTGTATAAAAGAGCCTATCAAATTAACTCTCGAACTAGAGATCCATGCAGACTTGTATTGCAGGATACTTCTAAATCTGCCAAGTATGCGAAAAGTTTCCTTGTCATGTGTATACGCATTTATAACAGAATTCCAAAAGAAATAAAATTGTTTTATAATATTAACTCATTTAAAAACAGATTATTGAAATGGCTGAAAGAACATGTGTTTTATGACATTAAAGATATTTTTTAACAATAAACTTAAAATAATCTTTTGTCATTGCGTATAATGCTCAGATAAATTATTGTATTATTGTGAAGTTGTAGACGATTATGTTTACCTGGGACAAACGGTCCAGTTGGGTAGGTCCAACTTCGAGAAAGAGGTCAACCGTCGAATCCGACTAGGCTGGGCGGCGTTCGGGAAGTTGCGTGGTATCTTCTCGTCCAATTTACCGCAGAGTCTCAAGACAAAAGTCTATGACCAGTGTGTGTTGCCAGTGATCCGACCGAGACGTGGTCGCTCACAATGGGCCTTATCAGAAAGCTTAAAGTCACCCAAAGGGCAATGGAGAGGGCTATGCTCGGAATTTCCTTGCGTGATCACGTCAGAAATGATGATATCCGCAGGAGAACCAAAGTTACCGACATAGCCCGAAGAATTGCTAAACTTAAGTGGCAGTGGGCAGGGCACATTGCTCGCAGAACGGATGGCCGATGGGGCCGAAAAGTTCTGGAGTGGCGACCGCGAACTGGAAGACGATACGTTGGAAGGCCTCCCACTAGGTGGACCGATGACCTGGTTAAGGTTGCGGGAAGGCGCTGGATGCGAGACGCACGGGATCGGTCAATGTGGCGACGCCTGGGGGAGGCCTATGTCCAGCAGTGGACGTCTTTCGGCTGAAATGATGATGATGATGATTGAGCTTATCTGTGACATTGAACAGCAATTAACTAATAATTATATATTTATTTTGCATGCAATTGATAAATATCCTGTATAGCTAAACATGTGGACTTAAGATTAATACCTGACTGTAACAACTTTAAACCATGTTTAAGGCAAATAAAGACTTATCTTATCTCAAATATCTAGTTTTAGTAGAATAGGACAATGAGGGACAAAGACTGCTGCAATTCTCTGTTTTTCATTTTTCTGACAAAATTTATTACAATACAAACATCCAAGATAAATATTTAGACGCAATGCCTATTCCATTAGTAAGACACTTCAATCACAACACACGTCAACATCCATTTGTCAAGGTATCAATCTTATCCTTCTTCATTCGTAATTTTTATCCATGACCGATTTTTTCCATTATTTTGCCACATGTCGGAACAATCTGGGAGCATTCATTCACACCCGAATCGGCCTTCACATCGCGTGAACATCCCACTTTATTATGATATATATTTAAGTATAGATATACCTGTATCTGTACTACTTTTACAAATAGACAGAAATATCAATTACATCTCTTCTTAATTTAAATTTTTGACGTTCAAAAGTAAAAAAAAGTCTTAATGGCCTATTTGAAATAAAAAAAAATACTTTGACTTTACCTGGTATTAACGTAAATAATTCAATCTGCCAAGCCTTTTCCCAAATATGTTGGGGTTGGACTACCAGAATGCAGCTCAGTACCATTATTTTATAAGGAGGTACTGCTTATCTGACCTCCACAAACCAGTAACTGAGTAACACGATAGCCATTAATTAGCAAGACTGGTGTCAGATTGTATGGCTGCTGACTACGGTAACGACTGTCAAATATCTTTAAATGTCAGCCAGAATCGAGGGATTTTTTCGAGGCATGGATGAATCTCTTTTTAAGTAATGGCTTCAATGGACCAAACTTGGCATGCTTAGCTTAACCTTAATCATCGTCCAGTGCAGCTTTTATTACTAAGCCGATCCTTATCGCACGTGTACATCCCACTTTATTATGATATATATTTGAATATAGATGCAGGTTTACATCCACAGACGTTTAGAGTGCTGAGCACGTGCCAACAAACATACACAAACTCACGCCTTTTTCCCATGTGGGTAGGCAGAGACAACAGAATGCCAGGTGCTACGATCCTTTCATCTCTTTTTTTTCTTTATTTACGTTTATAATCTAAGAAATTCTATAGAACATCACCAATTAGCTCCATCTATGTGCAATAACCTGGTGAAGTTTGACGTATGGGACTGGTCAATATAGCGACACTTGAGGGAGTATTATGTTCAGCAGTGGACGTCTTTTGGCTAAAATGATGAAGAGAGTAGGTTCCCACCGACTTCACCTTTTGTTAGTCTCCTTTCTAGCATCCTTGCAACATGACCAAACCATCTAAACACACTCTTACAATTTTTGTTACTCCATCATCTTTTTGTTCTAAATCTTTAAATAAATATACAGGTGTACACACTGTGCACCCACAGACACTTAGAGTGCTCGACACGTGCCTAGTTCGTAAATCATCAGATATAAAGGTAAATAATATAAGGTCGTAAACGGACTATTTTAATGTGAGGTCACGGGGGAAATTGCTATGACTACACTTGGCAGACAGTTTGGCGATAATAGCCCGTCATGTTGACGTAATTTCGCTATTGTGGACTGAACGCCCGCTGTATATACTCTAAGCTTCTTTAATATGTTTATTTACTCATTTATCTAGTACCAATCCGGCTAGACTGGGATGGAAGTAAACACAACATAGTTCGAAAAAAGATAGGGAAATTAAAAAAAATATCTTTGTACAATCTCATTATCATCATTTATTACTTCAGCCAAAAGATGTGGACTGCTGGATGACTCCGCGCCGCAGCCACATCAATCATTCAAATGTTTCTTTTTTTATCTTGTGGTTTCCTGTACTCTTCACTAGGTCATTTATTTGTAATTATACTCAATTACCCGATTGGGTTATGTGTTTCGCGCGTATCTTGTTTGTATGTATATTTGTATATACAAATAGTATATACGTAATATTCTGTTTATATACGTAATATTAGTATGTATGTAATATTCTGTTTACCCGACTGGGTTATGTGTTTCGCGCGTATCTTGTTTGTATGTATGTAATATTCTTTATTACCTCATATCTTTTAAACCACTTGACCGAATTATATAAATAAGACATCGATAGATATGTCTTGACCGCCCAAGTGTTCTTAGACAGGAGAAGTTCTAAAAAACAAACATGGCGGCTTTTCGGCGCCATATTGTGCGAGTCCCAATTTTTTTTTAACTTCCAAACCCTTCGAGTGGAGTATCAAAATGAAGGGTTTTAAGAGGTGATTACAAAAATATATACCACTTATATGTTTAAAAGTAATTCGAAAAAGAAAAATATAACTAAAAAGTTGTAAATAAAAAAAGTTAATTTAAAAATCAAAAACCCGACTGATTAAGAATCGAACTAAAAAGCTGTTAACAAGAAAAATCATGCTGTGCAGTCGGAGGATCAGTTGGTCAGCCAGTTCGCGGATATGTTTCCTCCGACTGCACAGCATGATTTTTTCTTGTTAACAGCTTTTTAGTTCTATTCTTAATCAGTCGAGTTTTTTTAGTATCGTGGTTGGCGAATGAGAGTAAATAAATTCGGTTGACCATGCATATTAAGCAAAGGGCTTCTTACATAAGTTATACAGAACAAAAGTTATTACCACTGCGTTGAGTTTATTAACATTGCATGATCAGCTATATGCTGTAGTTTAATAGTTCAGTTGTGTAATCTACTGTCTACTAATTTAAGGGAGAAATACATTGAAAATATATATATACATATATAGCGAACCACGGTTCTTGATAAATTACACCTACACACTAGATGCTCTACTTGCAATATAATTTCAATTGAATGGATCATTTAAAATTGATTCCAATAGATTCCGTAGTTTTAAATTTCAGAGGCATGCCACTCGTTTTTTAAAATTTGTATTGGAACACATTTTGGTACAATCAAACTGTAAAAACGTGCAAAAAAATATTATAAAACAAATAGTCACTATATTGGGGCGTACGGTTGGCGCAGTGGTTGAGCGATTGACTGCTGTGCTGCGTGTCGCGGGTTCGATTCCCGCACGGAACAAATATTTGCATGACCTACAGGTAGTTGTTCCGGCTCTGGGTGTTGTGTATGTGAGTTTATATGTTTGTAAACGCACCCACGATACAGGAAGAAATTACTAGTGTGGGGCAACGTCTTAAAAAAAATTATATATATATATTTAAAGAAAAATATAGTTATCTGAGATGATCATTCCATCGGCCTACCTTGTGGAAAGTATGGTACACCTACAACCGACATAAATTAAATATGACAGAGAAAACATTCTAGATGTGCCGACTATTGTTTCTTTTTCTTGCGACAAAAAAACCGATCCAAACCTTGAATAAACCAGCCAAGTGCGAGTCGGACTCGCGCACGAAAGTTTCCGTACCATTATCGCAAAAAACGGTGAAATATCACGTTTGTTGTATGGGAGCCCCAATTACATATTTATTTTATTCTGTTTTTACTATTTGTTTTTATAGCGGCAACATGAATAGATCATCTGTGAAAATTTCAACTGTCTAGCTATCACTCTTCATAAGAAACAGCCTGGTGATATACACAGACAGACAGACTGACGGACCGTGGAGTCTTAGTAATAGGGTCCCGTTTTTACTCTTTGGGTACGGAACCCCAAAAAGAAATTAAATAGATATCGAAGTCATAGAAGTATTCTGTAATCCTGCTTCTATTTTTAGTTGCCCTTAACTTTTATTGAACTAGTTCCAAAACACGTGAATTCTTAAAATAAAATTTAACGTTCATACTATCTTTATAACATTTATATCCAGATCGAAGAGTCTTACACAATTTTATTCGTTGATTCGTAATACGGTGAAGAACCCCTTTCATTGAAGCCTTTTCAGTGAAGTTTCGCAATATGTTTCATCGTTCAAGCTGAACTGACTCAATTTCAGGATAGCTAAGTTAGTGTGTCTGGATTCTTGTTAACTACAGTTGGTTAAAAGCTGAATATACTATTTCAAAACACTGTATTCGTTTGTATTGCATTGTGTTCTATTTATGATAATGTAAACAAGCTTTTATGTTTCCTCTTTATACGGGTGTCATAAAACACTAATAATACCTAGATATCATGATTTTATGACACATACAAAATTAGCAACGGCATCTTCTATTATACTCATAACAACTCAATCAATCTGCCTGGTCTTTTTCCAATTACGTTGGGGTCAAATTCCAGTGTGACCAGATGTATCTGAGTACCAGTTTTTTACATGAAGAGACCATCTATCTGACCTCCACAACCCAGTAACAGGGCAACGTGAAACCCTTGGCGACTAATGTCAGTTTTCCTAGCTTCTGACAATCTCTGACGACGCTGACGTGCAAAAAACAACAGATTAAAGTGCTTTCCGAGGCATGGAGGTATCTCGGTATGTTATCTGGTGGTCTCCCATTCCTGGCAAGCGTTGCTTAATCTTGAAGATCGACCCGAAGCTGAAATAATTTGGCCACGAGCTTCTCTAAAAACTGCTACTTTTGCACCATGTAATTCCAAACTAATGCTTTAATTAAAAGATAACGAAGATTTCAAGAACTGCCAACCTCATACCTTCCTATACCTTTATGGTTTACCACAACACCTACAGCATATTATTACTCAACTCAAGCCACAAGTGGAGTACGCTCAACACGATCAAGCGTTCTCACACCACATAAATTCCAGGAAAATGTTAATGATGTACTTTGCAAACACGTTTGATAAGCTTTGAAATCCCGACATTTATTTTCCTTTCTATTTACTCAAGTCCTTCTGTATCTAAAGAGATTTCTTGGCTGTTTGCCAGGATACGATTTGCTAAAGGGGCCGGTGAGTGGGGCTATTAACTTCATTAGTATTATTGGTTGTTTCGAAGAAGCTATAGATCACCTCAAAGCTTGGGTTCTGTAGAATTCGGTGATGCGTGAGAACTAACGTGTTACCTAGTAACGGATCTTTTCCTGTGAAAATATCTACTCATAAGCGATTCGCAACGAATAGAATAGAATAGAATAGAATAGAATAGCATTTATTTGCAAATATGGGTTATACATAAGTAGGTAGTAGTAGGTTTTCATCAGAGTTCTGCCATATTTCACCATTCGGCATGCAAACATTTTCATTATACTAAAATTGTTAAAATTTAAAGTCTTGTTGGAACATTCAAAAAGTTATGTCATTCTCATTAAATAAAATTATTAAAATTAAAACATTCATTAAAAATATCAACTTAATTATTACATTATACATTAAAATTGTCAGTAACAGTAGGTTATCATCATCATCATCATATCAGCCGAAAGACGTCCACTGCTGGACATAGGCCTCCCCCAAGCGTCGCCACATTGACCGGTCCCGTGCGTCCCGCATCCAGCGAATCCCCGCAACCTTCACCAGGTCATCGGTCCACCTGGTGGGAGGCCTTCCAACGCATCGTCTTCCGGTTCGCGGTCGCCACTCCAGAACTTTTCTGCCCCATCGGCCATCCGTTCTGCGAGCAATGTGCCCTGCCCACTGCCACTTAAGTTTGGCACTTAGGTTCTGGACTGGAGAGGGCTAGGCATCAACGTCAATGGCGAGTACATCACTCACCTTCGGTTTGCCGACGATATAGTGGTCATGGCTGAGACCATGGAGGACCTCAGTATAATGCTCGATGACCTCAGTAGAGCTTCCAAAAGAGTGGGTCTTAAAATGAACATGGACAAAACCAAGGTTATGTTGAATGCCCATGTAACACCCACTCCTATCAAGGTTGGAGACTCTACACTCGAAGTTGTGGAAGATTATGTCTACCTGGGACAAACGATCCAGTTGGGTAGGGCCAACTTCGAGAAAGAGGTCAACCGTCGAATCCGACTCGGCTGGGCAGCGTTCGGGAAATTGCGCGGTGTCTTCTCGTCCAACTTACCACAGTGTCTCAAGACGAAGGTCTATGACCAGTGTGTGTTGCCAGTGATGACCTATGGCTCTGAGACGTGGTCGCTCACAATGGGCCTCATCAGAAAGCTTACAGTCACGCAAAGGGCAATGGAGAGGGCTATGCTCGGAGTATCCTTGCGTGATCGAATCAGAAATGTAGAGATCCGCAAGAGAACCAGGGTTACCGACATAGCTCGAAGAATTGCCAAACAGTAGGTTATATATACAAGAAATACAGAATCGTGGTCCGAAGACAAATAAACAAACAAACATCAAAATTCCAGGTCATAGACAATACACCATAAATATTCCGTACGCAAAACAATAATTAATTAATTAAAACTTCGAGGTATTTTGATAAAAATTGTCCGTTAAAAACTCAGTTACACTGTAATATGCTTTGTCTATTAACAACCTACGAACTGTACTTTTGAATTGCAACGTTTTCAAGTCTTTCCATGCACTTGGCAATTTATTATAAACAACGGGGGCCATGCAATAAATACTTTTGCGCATCATAGTGGTTTGACACGGTACATTATTTAATTTTGAATTGTCACGTCTGTTTCTTGGGTATACATCGGCCAAACGCTCAAAACGATTTGGATTGTTCTTCACAAACATAGCCACTTCAAGAATATAGATACAAGGCAGGGTTAATATGTTGTACTGCTTGAAATATGGCTTGCAACTGTCGGTGGTTTTTAGTTTAAACATTGACCGGAGACATCTTTTTTGAGCCTTAAATGTTGTCTCTTTGTCGGTGGAGTTCGCCGACGAATAAAAAAAACAAACGAATAAAAGTTCGGTCTTATTGAAAGATGTTTGCTAGTTGTCCCTACTCTCAAACTAGTGCACCATTGTACTGCCATTTCTGTCTAAGCTTTTAGATCTAATTGCAATGTTGCTCTTCTTGAACTACATAACTACTAGTTAATAGCTCTCAAGGGGCCCGCGGCCCTAATCAGAAGTGCCTATGTAGGTTTATTTGAAACAAAATATGTAGTCTATCTAGGTTTTAAAATTTCTTTCTGCATTGAAAATTCGCTTAACAAAGAGGTAGCTCTTCGGTCTTCTGTATAACCTGCCGTAGCGTATGTATGTGGTCTACGGTGCTAAAGCCTTTTCGGAACCCGGCTTGTTCGGGCGGTTGGAAAACGCTTACCACAGTGTCTTAAGACGAAAATCTATGACCAGTGTGTTGCCAGTGATTACTTACGGGACAGAGACGTGGTCGCACACTATGGGCCTCATCAGAAAGCTTAAAATCACCGAAAGGGCAATGGAGAGGGCTATGCTCGGCGTTTCCTTGCGTGATCGAATCAGAAATGAAGACATTCGCAGGAGAACCAAGGTTACTGATATAGCCCGAAGAATTTCCAAACTTAAGTGGCAGTGGACAGGACACATTGCTCGCAGAACAGATGGCCGTTGGGGCCGAAAAGTTCTAGAGTGGACCGGAAGACGCAGCGTTGGAAGACCTCCCTCTAGGTGGAGCGACGACCTAGTCAAGGCTGCGGGCGTCCGGTGGATGCAAAACGCACAGGGTCGACCAGTGTGGCGACGCTTGGGGGAGGCCTATGTCCATCAGTGGACGTCTTTCGGCTGAAATGATGATACAAAATTCATTAATCTTTCACCATCACACTTTTGAAAACGGGTTGAAAATATCTTACATTATTTTTTCACTTTTAAAAATAAAAATCGGAAATCATATCAGATAGACGTAGCCAAAACATAAACAAAAGAATGATGAATATTCTAAGTGTCCTTCGACCGGCTTTCCAATATTATTTTGATCGTAAACAGCGGAAGAAGTAAAAACAAAACAAAAAATCTATATATCTATTCTAAGACGAAGAATCCGGGTGTTTTCGTTTGAATCGGTTTTGCAATTCATGGTTACATAAAACAGATTATAACTATTTACAACTGTACTTTTTTAAACTATTCTACAGAATGGAATCTCTCGTGCGTGCAACAAAACAAAGATCTAAAATAGCTGTTTAGGTCGTACAGAACCCTCGTAGTACAGAATCGAGACTATATACCCCATAAATAATAATATTTGTGCCCTCTCAATGTATGTTGAGCACAAGTTTTGGCTGCCAATGTTGTCATATGGGCCGTCAATTTCTAGAAGTGGCATACCCTAATACTCTATTTAGATATCAAAATTTGCCATACAAATTAGGTATGGCAATTTTTTATAAGGCTAGAGGCTTCTCAGTGATATGAAGTGTCAATGCTTTAGGTAGGTACAAGCCTTTAATAAAATATTCCACACTTTCGATTTACCCCAACTCATTATTCACTCCAATTCTTAGAAGGCTTCAAAACAAGGATTATAAAAAGGGCAATTTCGGTAAAATTATGTTAATGAACTCTGGGCACCGAACCGTGGACTGATTGAACTAACCCATCAAAGGGTTGATCTTAATTAACGTTAATTAAATTTCACAAGAACGAAATCAAACAGCCTGGAGCGGTCATTGATGGTAGTGTAAATATATTTTGTGGAACTAATCATGGTTTTGTTCCAAAATTTTAATTAATTTGCTTCTGAAATTTGGATTGATTAAAAGCTCTACATGCAGCGTCAGCAGAACAGTTGTGTCTTGCAATTGTTATGGTTACTGTGATGAATGAAGCTTTAAGTTAAAAGTGATGAATATGTGAACAAGACTGAGGTAATGGTGTTTGAAAGAGAAGACGATGTACCGCAATGTGAAGTTAAAATAAAAATGATAAGAGTGTGAAGCAAGTAAACGAGTTTGTATATTTGGGAAGTATGTTCACAAGGGATGGAAAGATTGAAGAGGAAAGGAGAGTGAATGCAGGAAATAAAGTGAATGGTTCTCTACAGGCGGTTGTGACCAGCCAGTCGATATCTAAAGAGGCTCGACTCGCTGTTCACATAAGCGTGCAGGCGCCTACACTTATGTATGGCAGTGAAAGTTGGGTATGGCAAAAAAGACATGGAAGTAGGATTAATGTAGTAGAAATACGTTCCGTGCGAAATATGTGTGGTATAACATTAAATGATAGCTTGAGAAATGATGTATTAGGACAAAGTTGTGGTGTAAAAGAAGATGTAGTGACAAAAAAAAAAGAATGTTAAGATGGTTTAGCTATGTTGAGAGGATGAATGAAAGGCGACTAACAAAAGGTATTTACCAGTCAAACGTGAATGGAAACGCCGGGCGGAGACGCCCTAGAAAGACATACATATACCTTATTGGTGACGTTCTTCAAAAAAGACTGGTGCGCAGTATTCATAACCGGTATGCGTGTATGACTAGATGTATGGACATGAGTGAAGCAAAAAAAGTATGTAAGGATCGAAGCAGATGGCGTTCTGTTGTTTCTACATACCCCCATGGTAGAAATGCGTGAGTTTATGTATGTATGTTAAAAGTAATGGTTATGTTATTAATAATATTGGTGGTGTTTGCCAGTTGTTAATGTTCATACTGTGAGCCGTATAGTTTGTTAAAGTGTCCGCTTTTCCTTAAGTTCCATCCACGATTAATATGAAAATTGCTGTCAATAAATATTGTAAACGCTTTAAGGCAGACAGATGCATCGCGACAGTGTGACAACGATGGGATGAAGCTCAAACGAAACGCATTTTTACATTTTTGCTGCATCATCTTGTGTGCACTAGTTGTTGAACCATTAGAGCATCATACTCTCTCTTTACCTTTACCATGGATAGAGCTGTGTATATTATTTTATAGAAACCACACTTACCTGCCTTTGACGTTAAAAACGACACAATGATAAGTGTTCAAGATTGAGCGAAAAAGGCGGATCTTGGCAGCACGCCAGTTAAGAAAGAAGCGGTATACCTCGACTAGGCTGAAGTGTAGTCATTTGGAAACTTTATGGTGTTCACACACATGCCTGTCATCAAAACGACTATGCCTATTGGCAATAAAACTAGGTAATTTAAATATTTATTATGTGTTTTGTTTATCAACAAAGTAAGCAAGGTAAGCAAGGTAGGGACAAAAATAAACTTGAGCGACTTCAAAATGTTTGTATACGGTTCATATTTGGTTTGCGCAAATATGACCATGTTTCAGAATTTCGTGTAAAGCTCAAGTGGTTGCCAATTCGCCTTCGCCGGAATGCTCACATTCTTTCTCTTTTGTTTAATGTGCTCTTTACTCCTTCTACACCTCTTTACCTCAAAGATCGTTTTCAGTTTATCTGCGATTCCCACACGAAATCTCTAAGGTCATCAGATAACTTGCGACTTAGAATGCCAATGCATTCCACAACTTTCATGGATAAATCCTTTACTGTCCAGGCTGCTCGTCTGTGGAATGCATTGCCTGACCCAATTAAACGTGCTCAGTCGTTGCCTGTATTTAAAAAAACTCATCAAAGAACATTACCTATCGCTGTGATTGTGCTCTTTGTTTTTAGACATAATGTGCTATGAATATTGTAAATCATTTACTTTCATTGCTTATATATTTGTATGTATGTATTTATGTATCTATTATTTAGCATATGTATTTATTTGTGTTTTTAGAAAATATTATTGAAATTACATTATGTTCATTGTTGGTATTGTCGCACCAATGACAACCCCATGTCATGTCCAGGTAATCTCTGTCCATTTCAGGTTGCCTGGAAGAGATCGCGGTATGCGATAAGGCCGCCCATTGTATGTTTTTAGTATTAAGTTTCTTTTTCTTGTTTATTATGGTGTACAATAAAGTGTAAATAAATAAATAAAATCGTGTAACAAACGAGATAGTGTGATAATTGGGCAAAGAAGTAAAAAAATAATGGTTACTTTAGGACCTACTGCAAATAATCCAACTATCGCGCTGTTTGGTTTGATCCACGATTTTTAGCCCACCCGGTATGAGGAAAGGTAAATGTCACTAGTCTAAAGACATGAGAAACGGTGCGTAAAGTTGATCTTCAGTGGAAAAAACTTTTTTGCAAAAAAATACTACCGACTTCCAAATAAAAAACTACAAAGAGAAAAATAATTTAATTTTTGGAAGTCGGTGTCTTTCTTTATTTCCATTTTTTTGCGATATGGACACCGGTAGTATTTTTTTGCAAAAAAGTTTTTTATTTTTCCCTTTTTAGTTGTACCTACCTAAAATAGGCAAGTTGTTTAGTAAGGTACTCTATAACGCCAGAATAGATCACCCGAATAACATGAAACTTGAAAATAACCAGTGAAATGAGAGATCTGCGTACCCCTTTAGTGCGTACTGGCGTGATGTTATGTTATGAAATGGTATATACAATAAACAGACATGCGATTGCAGCAATTCCGAATGATTTGCCGTTATTTATTGAAGAGTTCTGTTGTATATCTCCGAAGTTCTTTATCAGATCTTCACCAAATTAAAATAAGACCAATTTCAAAACAAATTTTCAAAATCGGACCACAATTGACGAAGATATCGGTGAACATACATAAAAAAAAAAAAAAAAAAACTTACAAGAAGTCGAACATAGAACCTCCTCCTTTTTGGTAAGTCGGTTAAAAAGGTGAAAGGACTGACTTTTTGGTACTTCAATTTTAGATAGATAATGGGTTCAGGATTTAATCAGGATAATTTAAAAAACATACGTGTAACAAGTGTAAGGGAATGATGTTTAGAACACACATCAAAAATTGCAATATGCAATGTTTTAAAGCGCTTGTGAACAAGCAAAACACGATAATCCGAGAACGATATGTCTTCTATAACATGCATGCTGTGATAAAAATCTAACACAAGGGATTGCTTTGAACCTCACCACACATGGCTTTATCGATAACATAAGTAAGTGCAAACAATATATAAACTGTTAGCATATAATAATAAATAACGACTGCAGTAATCTTCCGTCGATCCATATTGCAGTTTACCTACAAAAAACATCTGGCCTCAACTTTTTAAGTTCCTGGCAACTTTTGGCCGCAAACGAAGCATAAAAATTGTTTGAAAATGAGCCAAATATGCTTTTTAACGGGCTAAAAGCTAGTCTGTATGTAAAATGAAGTAAATATTGGGTTACGTTATTTCACAAGCTGCTCGTTAACGAAATAACTGTTATTACTGTTACGTTATTTTTATGTTCGCTTTGCTAACTGATATTGTTTCAAAAAGGGCCGTTTTATTGTTGGATATCCATTTTATTTATTTTTACTGTATTAAGCGCGAATTTGTGAATATTTTTGATTTGAGCAACATTTTATAATAGTTTTGTAGATAAACTAGCTTTTACCAGCGGCTTCGCCCGCGTGAAAGTCAAAAATTAACCTAAACCTGCTTAAGTATCTTAAGTGCTATTCCTGACTATAATCTATCTCTGTGCCAAATTTCATCCAGATCCGTTCAGCCGTTCTGGCGTGAAGAAGTAACAAACACACTCGCAAACTTTTTAATATTAGGGTGATAGTGTGATTTGATCTGTGTATAAAAAAGCTTGTGCGTTACTGAAATGAAAACCCTAGAGCCTGGATAGTAACATTCCATACTAGATTTTGCCCACCTTCGTTCCCGTTGCCTATCCTCTGAACCGTTAATTTTTCCGAGAAGATATGGATAAACAAGAAAAAATTGAAAATCGGCATATCCCCGACTCATATTTAACTAAGCTTTTTAAACTACATAATTTACCTAATAGTAGACACGGTATAATCTATCGAACACGTACGAATGACACGATATCTTGTGAAAATAATCTTGGTACATTCAAACAAAGAGTTTTACTTCTTTATCATCTTAATGTATGTTAAAAGTGTCCTTGTATTTTGTAGTGCCTAGGTAATAAATATTTGGGCAACTTTATTCAATTTAGTTCACGGAGATACAAAATTTGGAGAGACAAAAATATCACAAAACGGACAAAGAAACACCTGGTCCGCACACTTGTCTTCTTCTTCTTTCTCTATGGGGCAGAGACTTGGACGATCAAATCTATCGTCATGCAAAGAATTGATGCTTTTGAAATGAGGTGCTAACGTCGCCTATTAATAGTACTATGGACAGCCCACAAATGTCTCAATCTTCAAAGAACTACAAGTAGAGAAAGTACCTCAACCTGCCTGCAATGCGTCGTGCGATATTTCGGCCACATTACCCGCAGAGGAACCAACAACATGGAACGGCTTATGGTAACTGGCAAAATAAAGGGTAAAAGACCAAGAGGTCGAAGCCCCAAACGGTGGTCGGATCAAATGTCGGAACAACTGGAGATACCGATTTGTGCTGCAATCCACCAGGCTGATGGTCGTAATAGATGGAGAAAAGCCGTTGACCGCCCGAAACGGAAACACGATTCTCAGGAGTAAGAGTGCGATTAGGAAGGAAGGATTAAATTTGGCAATGTCGGATATATGGAGACTGGTACCTACCACGATCATTGAG
Source organism: Orthosia gothica (assembly GCA_949775005.1). NCBI lineage: Eukaryota > Metazoa > Arthropoda > Insecta > Lepidoptera > Noctuidae > Orthosia > Orthosia gothica. The sequence goes on from OX459067.1 coordinate 14,744,762, forward strand.
ATATAGAGGCGCCGCGATGTTCTATAGAATAGAATAGAATAGAATATACTTTATTGTACACCATAAAAGTTACACATCTATTTCATAAGAAAAACTTAATTATACGGGTACAAAGGCGGTCTTATCGCTGACAGCGATATCTACCAGACAACCTTTGGATGGACTGAAAGAACTTACAATGAAAAACGGGGTAGTCTGTGGTGTACTGCTATTACATTAAAACATATATATATTCAAAAATATATTGTTATAATAAATACTATCCATAAACTTAAATATACATATACTTAGATATATACTTACATACATAAATAATATTACATGTTAACAAATTCTAAGAAAGGAGGGACAAAAAAAGAAAATAAAATAATAATAGTGATGAAAGAAATTAGATCCAAATATAAAAGCGTTAGAGAGAAAGGAAGTGGTTTTTAACTAGGTTCTTAAAAGAAGCCAGTGACTGGGCTTGTCTAACAGACAACGGCAACTCATTCCACAATCGCACAGCCTGGACCGTAAACGATTTGTCGTAAAACTTAGTGGAATGAGCAGGCATCAAAAGTTTCAAATTCTCCGATGATCTCAAGTGTCTAGAATGTGTGTCATGAAGGAACTTAAAGCGTTCTTTGAGATAATAGGGGGTTGTAGGAACAAACAGAATACTGTAGAGTAAAGATAAAACATGGGCATTCCGGCGAAGGCGGATTGGCAGCCACTTGAGCTTAATTCTAAATTCAGAAACATGGTCATATTTGCGTAAACCAAATATGAATCTAATACAAAAGTTCTGGAGTCGCTCAAGCTTATCTAGCTGCACTTCATTCAGATCTAAATAACTGACATCGGCATAATCGAGGATTGAATTTGAATTTGAATCTTGACGGCAAAAGTCTTGAAGTTATAGCTGAAACTGTATTCTTAGGGATTACTATCGATTCAAAACTGCAGTGGGGCGCGCACATTAGAACTCTTTCGGGTAGGTTAAGTTCAGCTGCATATGCTGTAAGGAAAATAAGGCAGTTAACCGATGTAGCCACAGCTAGGTTAGTATATTATGCTTATTTCCACAGTATTATGTCTTATGGCATTCTGCTGTGGGGATCAGCAGCAGATGTTGACTCAATTTTCATCTTACAAAAGAGGGCAATCCGCGCGATCTATAAAATGGGTCCTCGCGAGTCCCTTAGAGAAAAATTTAAAGAAATCGATATACTGACTCTACCATCACTCTATATTTTGGAATGTTTTTTGTATGTCCGCAAAAATGGAGGGCTTTTCAAAACTAGAAGCGACTTACATAATTTAAATACACGCAGTAAGCACGAAATTGTAATACCCAAATTCAGATTAACAAAAACTAGCAAGTCTTTTTATATAAACAGTATACGCTTTTATAACAAGTTGCCAAAGTCAGTTATAGAACTGACCGATGGAAAGTTCAAAAACTACATCAAACGTGTCCTTGTTAAAAAAGCATATTATAAAATCAAGGACTACGTTGAAGATAAACATTTTGGCTTTAGCTCCTTCTGCGCATGCGGCTTCCCTGGTAACTCATAAACGGCACAAATATGTGGTTGTCTCTAACTATTCTCAATCTCATTAATTCTTTGTTTTTTTTCTTTCTTTTGATTATTCTTTTTACAATGGTTTTCAATCATCTTCATAGCCCTTTGCTAAGAATAGTTACAGCACTGATAACAATATTTGTGCCACATGTTAGATTTTACCGATTATTTTGTAAATGTGTGAACATTGTAGGCCTTCTAGATGCTTGTTAACTCGTTTTATTTTCTTTTGTTTAAATAATATGTAATCTTTTTTTTTTTTGTTTTCTTACGACTTATTGTCGGGCCTACGTTGTCCCCACATATCTAAGTACTAATGCTGTAACAAGGAAATATTGTAAAACCAAACCATTTTTTTAAAAGAGTAACCATGGAGTTTCTTGCCGGTTCTTCTCCATAGGAAACGACCAACCCGAACCGTGCACATTGTCGACGTTTTATAAGTGCCCATGTAGGCCTATATGAAATAAAAAAATTGATTTTGATTTTGATTTTGATTTTGGGAGAAGGAGGGACTGGGCGAGTGCAGTTTTGGTGGCAGTTGGAAGGAAATTGCGCAGTCTGCGCAAAGACCCCGCAGATGCAAACACCTTGCGACTAACCTCCTACAGCTGAGGACCCCACGAAAAGTCCCTGTCAACTAAAATACCCAGGTCTTTCACTGAGTCGCTGTATGGAATAGCTGAGCCATCAAAGACAATCCGGGGGAGCTGCGACCAGTTTATTTTCGAACGCAACCTAGGACTGCCGACAACAATGACTTGAGTCTTCGTAGGATTTACCTTCAGACCGTGAGTCAAACTCCAATCAGAAATACGATCTAAATCTTTATTGACCATATCAACTGCCTCAGACAATTCTTCTACCGGAGCTTGCGAATAAATTTGCAGATCGTCAGCGTAAAGGTGGTAAGACGATAGAAGTTCATTGGAAATAGAATTAATAAAAATAGCGAAGAGCAGAGGAGATAGAACGCCTCCCTGTGGTACGCCTGCAGAGGTATTGCACCATGACGAAGAAGAATCTTCAATGCAAATACGTGGTCGGCGGCCACACAGGTAACTACGAAACCAATCAATTGCCGTTGGAGATATGTTAAGAGAGCCAAGTATGCCGAGTAAGATATCAAAATCGACGGTGTTAAAAGCATTGCTGAAGTCTAATAAGGAAAGAACCGTCAGATTTCCATTTTCCATACCAAGTCTAATATCGTCCGTAATGTTTACAAGAGCTGTTGTAGTACTATGTCCTGGACGAAACCCGGATTGGAAAAAATAAGGAGGTGGTTCTTGCACAGGAATGTACTAAGTTGGTTATGGATAAGGCGTTCAAGGTCTTTGGAAAGAAACGGTAATATGGAGATAGGACGGAATTCAGAGAAGGAAACAGGATTATGCTTTTTAGGAAGAGGGGTAATTTGGGCTATACATACATTATCTTATACAAATATGAGTGAAATACGATACAGAATGTGAAACATCGTTTTGTTTCATTCTTTCTAATGTAGTAATCGTATTTGATGAAAGAGACAACAATATTTCAGTTGTTGCTCATTATGGCAACATTTTGCTATGACGTAGTGACGGTTGTAGGTACGTGCCATATTCGCCATTTTATGTGACGAATTTTGTGGTTGTGTTCGTGGTAGTCCTGCTGTCAAATGGTTGTTTACATATTGTATTATTGAGATTTGTGAGTGTGTGTGTTGCTTGATTGACACAACCTTAGAATCGGCGGCCATTTTATGAGACATTATGAGGTTTAGGTAGACACGTTTTTTCGTAGGTATTTCCAGTCTATATTATTTAGTACGTCTATGACCACGATAAACCTAAATATCTAACCTTCAGTCGCATACTTACCTAAACAAATTTTATGTTTCTTTGGAATTCAATTCGCTTTCGTTTGGCATATTTATACCTAATGTAAATGTGTAAATCGGCATTTCAAGCATGCGATACAGCTATTAAAATAAACTTTGATTTCGATAGTCTAAATAAATACAGGAGGCCATAATTTTATTACAAGATTATCTATTGAATTTTAATGTAAACTTGAACATTTGATGGCTGATTTTAGTATGAATTGTATTATAAATGCATTATAATTTATCTTTTGATGTTTTTGGACTGATGAATTCAGACACTGAGATTAAAGCGAGTTATATCTTCTTCTGTTGCACTATTAACGTCAATCAATTCAATTGATCATAGATCGAAATGTGTATGCCAAATCTTCCTTGTCTTTTTGAATAATAATAAGAAACCTTTGTGTGTTTATCCCTGAGGCATTTGGTTAGTGCCCATGATTCGCAGCCGTAGGCATAGAAGGATGCAGAATTGAAAAGATGCAAGATTTTTCTCTTCAGTGCTATACCCAGGTCTTGTGATTTCATGATTGCCTTGACTGACCAGTATCTCTTCCATCCATTTGAAATCCTTGTATTTATTTCCTTTTCGCTTTGGTGTTTTGTGGAGATAAGTTAAAAAAAAAAAAAAATGTGTGTATGTGTTTGTTTTTGTGTTTTTGTCTTTTAAGTTGACTAAAGTAACTGTATTCTGCCACAAATTCTAGAGATTTTCGATTCAATCTTATTATATATATATACCTATATGGAGTAGGTCATAAATGTGGTCTTATTGGCGTTATTTTTTTTTCAGTCCTACTTGCTCACTTTCAACATTAAGGCTTTGTATCATTTCTGCCAGAATTTCAGGGTTTTCCTCAAATAGAACCAAGTCGTCAGCAAATTGGAAGTGATTTAATTTGGTCACAAATATTCAACTTAAACATATTAGCTTTATAAAATTAGGTAAATAATGTGTATGTAGAAGGTTTTATATTGATTGAAGAAGCTAAAGTAAAAGAAGTTATCTTTACAAGTAATAATGTATATTTCCATTTATCTTTTTAAATTTTTGACGGAAGAATGGAGATACTGAGATTATAGGGGATTGTAACTTCTTTAGTTGCACTATTAACGTGAATCAATTATTGTCATCAAATATATATGTTGTGATGATGATGTATATTGCTAGATAAGACGTGACTTTTGAGATGATGGATAATTTGGGATTAAGATGAAGAAGGTAGCTTAAATAGTTAATCAAATCTTATGTCACGTAATGTAAATATGGCATACCTACGATTTTAAAATAATGAGTGGCATTACAGATGACAAGTATTTGCAAGCTTTCAATTGATTCAGTTACGTCTTCTATGATATCCATAAGAAGAAGCGGACGCCCCCATCTTAACCTTAATTCCAACAACACAACTGCCGAAACGTTAACACAAGCCCTAGCACATAACCCTCAAAGAACAACAGAACAACATAATTTAATAATATCAGAGAATATTCAACGAGTCGCTAACTTGACGAGAGTTAATTACTGTGGCGTTTGACGTCACAAATATTCAACTTAAACACATTGGCTTTATAAAATTAGGCAAGAAAATGTGTGTAGAGAATTTGTTTATTGATTGATGTTACTTTTAAGTCGTCACTTGAGAAGTTAACATTACACGTTGTACTTCTAAAATTGATCCTTGAAAATCAAGATTTATTTTGAGGAGTAATATGAAGTTAAACAAGATTTCACTAGCAAATAAGGCCCAGTTTTTTGATTCGTAGTAAACTAAACGTTCGACGTACGTTAGATGCGTTTTGTCATCAACTGTTACAGTTCTTGCTTAACATCTTGGCCGCCCTGCGGGCTTATTACGTAAGGAACAGCAAGTAGCAATAATTATACAATTATTGCGCGATCAATTTAGTGACCTGGCTACTGAGGCCTTTAAGTCAAGTCTTTTTTTTTACAGTCACTTTTAACAGAAGCTATTTGAACTGTCCGATGATTTATAAAATGTATCGTTTGATGAATTAAGAAGCTTATGAAAGAGCAACACTTCGTGGAGGCTGTTTTTTTACAATAGTCAATTTAATTACTATTTAGCTTCAATAATCCGATAAATTAATATTCGCAGATGTAAAGTATTTGTGTAAAGTAAATATGGCAGTGAAAATTTGATATTTGCATTTTATTTACATAAATGTCAATGTGTAAAACCAATTAAAATTTCTTCGAATTGTCGATTGTTTTAAGAAATCGAATCGATAACGCATTAGAACATCACATAATAGACTACATTATCTCGTATTTGAGCTATGAAACGTAAAAAAGATTTTCAAATTTAATTTAGACATTGGCAGAATAGTCGACATCGGTGTTTGCCATATAAAAAAAATCTCATGTGTTTGTAAGTATTTAGTAGTAAACAAATAAGCTTCGCTGAGGTAGCCAACACTACAGTAAAAAAATCCTCCACTTTACCGTGATCACTTCTGTTTCAATGATATACGTAGTATCTCTAAGTAGTCTGTGAATGATACAACAAATAGTCCAGTTGCGTAGACATTAAGAGACTCAAAACAACACCAATTTGTCATTTAAATTTACAATATTCACTAGGAATTTGTTATTTCAATATTTATTTATATATTATTATTCTAATTTGCAGACAATTAAAGTAGCCACAAAATAACACACTATAAAAGCCGCCAAAAACTCAAAAACTTCTGTACCTACTCAGCCATCAGCGAGCGATTGGCAATCGACCAACAACAAGGGAAAAAGTAATCGCAATTTGACAGCCACATTTGCTCGCCGATCGCTGTCGCTCTGCTGTCAAAAACCATACGTAATACGAAATTATCGCGATCACCTTGCGATAAATGCACATTTCAGTTAACAGATTTTTATTGTTAGCAGTGCTGTCGTAAAATTATTATGGTGTGGCTATAGCTCATATATAATGCGGATTCGTGATTGAAGAGCAATTATTTCGCAAAAATTAGCTTTCCAATTTTTTCCGTAAAGCGATATTCGCGCGATGATTGTACAATATCTGCGCAAATATTGTTAATTGCTGTTTCATACGTAATAAGCCTGCCGAAAGGCTACGCACACAATACACACATACAAAAACAGCATCGGAATTGCACATCGGAGAGCCAAGTTCAGGGCAGCTAAGAAGTATGGCGGAAAATATAGCTTAACAATTATTCAAATCATAGGTGAGATAGCATGAAATATTTTTGGTAACAAAAAATAACTTTTACTGGACTAAAAAAAAAAGTTTGAAGGATTCGAAAATTAACATTAATTATGTAATATATTATACTGAGGTAGATGCGTTTTACCGACGACTTCGCGACAATACAAACACAAGCTGACCAGCTTGAGTGAATTCAGTGCGTCCTGCGTCTGGCCGCGACACGAACTTACGGTTGAACAGTATGTTTTTGTCTTTCTGACAACGGGGTTCTATTTATATCTCTGTTATCTTTTAACCTGCTCAGTGATAGAAATAAAGTTCCAAGTTCCATATTATGTCCTATGTAGGTAGCTAAAGTAAAATATCACCATGTGTGTCAGTAAAATATCTCTATTAACCGTTTGTCCTGGTATGGTCACGTGATGAGGAGGGATGAAACGCATGTTACTAAGAGAGTTAAAAATATAGATGTGGGTGGATGGAGAAGGAGGGGACGGCTAAAGAAAAGATGGATGGATTGTGTGAGGAGTGATATGAAAGAAAAGGGCGTCAGTGATGGAGTGACGGGGGGCAGGCTGGTAAGGAAGAAGAAAACGTGTTGCGCTGACCCCAAGTAACATGAGACAAGGGCAGGAAGATGATGATGAGTATGGTAACTCTATTGGAAAAATTTCATTGCTTGCCGGGATAAAAATGATTCCAAAACCTAATCTAGATTATGGTCTACACATGCGACTAGTTTTATCCAAATCCATATAGCGGTTAAAACTTGATTCATTAACAAACATCCAGATTTTCACATTTAATAATATTTGTAGCATAGCGATCAATATGACTAAATATTTAGTAAAACTCAAAAGGTCAAGTCTGAACTCTTGTTTATTTGTTCAAGATTAATATAAAGATCACTTAAGTCTTCAATCTCTCAAAGGAATTTGTAGTATCGGCCACCACTAGAAATTCCTAAACAAAATAATTAAATTACATTCGACTGGCTCCAACCTTTTACTTAGTAAAGGCCAACTTGAAACTGAATTCTAGCCATAATAGGTGCTTCAAGTAATCCGATTTTACACAAAAGTAGGTACCTAGTATTTTGCGACAATAACTGAGGAGGTTGGGAACAAAAAGTGTTAAATTACGTGTTGACTTATTTCGAGAAAAATGAGAGTTATATTTGAATGTAACTGAAAATATTAACAAAATATCACTTTAAGTATCAAACTTCACATTTAATCTATTTATTACTATGATTTTAATACGTTTCGATATGATAACATGGCAAGGGTCGATAGAAACCATGGTGTAGGGAAGATACAAAATAAAATGTTTGGCATAATATCAAATTATCATTTTTTGTTCCTAACCTCCTCAACTGTGACTCAGAATCCTCGCCTAGCATCGCCAGTTGGGATCGGCTTCCAGTTTATCCAGATGCAGCTAAATACAAATGTTTTACAAGCAGCAAGGAGACCTGCATACCCCAGTCTACTTCATCGTGTCGCTGGCACGACAGTCGTTCAAATTTGTTTGGCCCAAACTTAGCCACTTCCATCGGTGGCAGCGCATAGATCACCCTGGTTGCATGTTTTAGGGCAGAGAGAACAGCACAGGAGGTGGATCATGGTTTGCGACTCGGGTCACATGCACACCCTACTGCTGTTTTTTTTTTATTTGATAAACGTTTGCTTTTGACTCTAGTCTAGGTCAGAGGTTGAAAATCGACCCATTAGGTTTATTATTTAGCCACGAGCAGTCTCTGAAAAACAAAATTGTAGTAAAATCATAGCCAAGCATTCATTGTCAGGGTGTGTTCTGTTGCCATAGCAACGCGCTATAAACAAACCTACTCCGAAGTTACCGAAGGTGAAGGAAATTAGTTTCGCTCGATAGTTGCCTCGTATCTGAGTTTTATAAATGTAATTAATGTTACTACGAATGCTATTTTAGCTTTAACGTTTTAGGGATTAATATGCTGTCTCTTTCTGTGAGGACAGTGGTGATCCAGTGGTAAGCCCTGACTTACGTGTCGTAGGTCGTGAGTTTGAACCCAGGCAGACGATTTACTTTGTGTAAATTATTGCATCACCACTGCTCTTCAAACGGTGAAGGAAAACATTGTGAGGAAACAGGCATGTCCTAAAACCAAAAATTCGAAAAAGTGTGACATTCACCAATCCGCTCTGGGCCCGCGTGGTGCATTAAGGCCTGTTACCTATCTCACAGAGAGAATGCCTGTGTTCCAGCAGTGGGAACATCATAAGGCTGATGATGATGCTGTCTCGTTACCCTAGTAGCCACAAGCGTTCAATCGAGCATTGATATTGGGTTAGGCAATCTGAAATTTCTGAGTGGGATCCTGGAGACTGGATTTGTGCCTGGTTGACCTTGACAATAAGCTCACCACTATTACATGGAACTTTAAAAAGCGAAATACAAGTAGCTACAACTCTGGTTAACCCTCCGGGAATACATGCGGTATCGTCAGGTTATTGAAATACTAAGGTTTTTGACATAATTCTTGTCTCATTGGTGATGTTTTTCAAAGAGGTCAAATGCGCAGTTCTCATAACTGGCGTACACATGTAAGTCAGTTGACTAGATTAATGAACGTAAAAAAAAGCAAAAGGATTATGTAAGGATCGTATCCGGTGACATTCTGTAATTGCTGCTTACCCCTATGGAAAAAAAGGCGTGAGTGTATGTACGTATGTTAAAAGTTTGTTTATATTATTAATGATATTGGTGGCGTTCTTGCTTTGTTAATGCTCATATTGTGAGCCGTATTGAAAGCCTATTTTATTAAAGTGTCCACTTTTCTTGAAGTTCCATCACGATTGAAATTAAAATTGCTGTCACCAAATATAGTAAACGCAAATTCAAAGTCAAATTCTTTATTTCAATTACATTGAGTCTTAAGATTCAACAAACTTTACACTGATATTACACACAATGACTTTTAAACTTTTTGAGCTAAGTACCTAGTAATTTGCTTAAGCACTAAGTTACAGTTCATTTCTGCTTTCCTGGTAGTTTTAATAAATAAACCATTAGGACAGTTGAATTTTAAAACGTCTATCGATATCATTTATTACGAATCCTTCATGCTCTTCTCTGTTTTATCGGTGGTGCATTTCGAGGCATACTTTTTGAGCGCTTCATTTTGTGCGCTTCGAGAAATACTCCGAGAAAAGAAGCATTCAGTAATGACTATAAAATAATACTAGATTTTGTCAACATAATAGTTTTCTTTTCTATACTTACTAGTTTCTGGGTACTCTTTGTCTTGTCGTTACAACATTTTCAAGTTATTCAATACTAATCTAAATCAAACTCCCCCTTAACACCATTTCCTCCACCGGAGATTGAGGACATTAAAACATTTTCTTTCAATATAAGTTCTGATACTCATGACAGACAGATATTTTTCAAAGCAAAAATTTTGTACATAGATACAAAAAATTTATCCCATTTCTCATCTCAATAGATTAGGTACGTGTACTTATTTTTAGAAGCCAATTTTTTCCTCACCCTCATTCATCTCGAAAATCTCTTGTTCGCAGCTCGGAGCGGATTATCAGGGATTTTCGGGAGAAAAGTGTAAAAAAAATATCAAAGGGATGTATCAACTGATTACGAAAATAATAATAATGCTCACAACAGAAGGAATATTACTTTCATCTCATGAAATCTGATATTAAATATTATGTGAAGATCTGATCCTGATAAGATGAAGCTAAATTTTAATGTACCTACCTACGCAGTTATCAAGTGTTATAAATGATTTTAAGATTAATTTATTATCCTTTTCTTGAACTTCTTAATCTCTTTGCTAATAATAATAAGTCATAATATTTTTTTTTCCTTTAATGTTTTAATGAATTCATCAACACCTTCTTAGTGATGCTATATGAATCCCTAATTAATCTTCTAATTAAGGAATTTTTTTTTGCGTGTTTCACCGTCGACCACATCATCGCTTACCATCAGGTGAGATTGTGGTCAAACGCGAGCCTATAGGTTAAAAAAAAAAAAAAAATATCCTTAGAAGGAAAACTTTGATTTGAAACCAGATCACTTACCAAGAATCTAGCTGTCATATTAAACAGATACCATTGGTTACATGAATGAATTCCTATTAGAGCTTTCCCACAGCTTCGTTTTCGTAGCTCATCCTGCAGGAACCAAGAATTTTATAGGTCTCAACTAGTCTACTACATGCAACGATTGTGTAGCTTTCATACCCTCGGTGAAAAAATTCTAGGTATCAGAACAATGCTACTTAGTGTGATCGCCATTTACTTTTACAAATATTCCAACATAAACTGTTTTTAGTCGCAAGGTAGATATTTTTGAAAAAAGTTTAGATTTGTAATTTTGAGTTCGGAAACAACCCAATTTAGACCTACAGTTATCAGTGCCAAAATCGTTCAAACAAAGCTCTAGATCAGCCAATTTTAAGGAAAACACCGAACACCAGTATTTAGTCACCCTGAATAAACCCAAAAACAAAGAAAACTAAATCTTGCTAACATTAGTTTAGATAGGAACCCAGGAACCGACAGTTAATCCGTAGAACCACAATCACAAATATCAGCCCTACTAAGACAAACACAGCAACAAGCACATTGTTATCCCAAGTGCCATCGGGCTCAAAGTAGACAAGGTCGTTGTATTTTTAGGTCCCACAGCTAATTGGCATGCTACGGGAGAGGCTGCTTATGCACTCAAATGAGGAGAAGAGAGCACGGTTTTGGTTTTGAAACGAGGAAAGGGGTAAGCGGTACTGTGATTAATCCTTGTTAAATGCTTGGTCTTGGAGTATGTTTTCCTAAATAAATTAAATTAAATTAAACTACACCATTTATGGTAAGCAAAAATTGCGAAATGTAAATAAAATATTATGGGCCAATAAATAATTTGCAAACAAAGTAATGATATTGTACAACAACGTAAAAAAGGGAGAGGAGAACCCAGAACGCTTCCAGCATTCCCACGTTGAATGACAATACTAATTCTTTAGCCAAAGAAAAAGCCAGTCCTCTGGTCAATTTTAACATAAACAATCAGAAAATGGGTATGATGTTCTGATTAAAAAATGCGTATAGAAAGTTCGCCAAAAACGAAATCGAGTAGGCTGTGCCGTTAACAAAGCCAAGTTGAATGTTATCGTTACAATTTTTAGGAGAAAATAAATAAAACGTTATTGAATCTGAAAAGGTGGACCGACGACCTGGGGGGTGACCACAAGCTCTTAGAGTAAGGTTATTTTGAGTGTGTGTAAGGGACAGATGTATATGACGTGTATACATCTGTCACTTACTCGATCTCAAAATAACCTTACTCTAAGAGCTTGTGGTCACCCCCCTGGTTATGGTTGTGGAAATCCGCAGGAAGATGCACGGGATCGGTCAATGTGGCGATACTTGTGGCCAGTAGTGGATGTTTTTCGGCTGAAATGACGATGATAATAGTGAATGTGAATAAAAATAATATTGTTTAGATTCAATATCTTTCCGTTGTTATGTGAGATGAAAGACAAAGGAGAGTAGAGAAGTAAAGGTATAATTTTGGGCAATAAAAAAACTGTATCAAACAAACCTCTTTTCAAATTCAAACTAGAATTTACAAAAGTTAAAGTTGTAAAAGGCCGTAGGGCAGTAAAAAACCTAGTTGATATGAAACTGGGCAATAGTGAAAAAACCGGCCAAGTGCGAGTCGGACTCGCGCACGAAGGGTTCCGTACCATTATCGCAAAAACGGCAAAAAAAAACATGTTTGTTGTATGGGAGCCCCACTTAAATATTTATTTTATTCTGTTTATTTTGTTTGTTCTTATAGCGGCAACAGAAATATATCATCTGTGAAAATTTCAAATATCTAGCTATCACGGTTCATGAGATACAGCCTGGTGACAGACAGACAGACAGACGGACCGCGGAGTCTTAGTAATAGGGTCCCGTTTTTACCCTTTGGGTACGGACCCTAAAAAGACTTAATGATGAACACCTACTAATATCCTAAAAGCGAAAGTAACTGTGTCTGTCTTTTTGCCGTTAAAACATTTCTTTCACATAAATTGGACTTTGTAGTAGGACATAGGAAACTTTTCATCCCTTTTAAATTTTCAACATTCACGCGTGTGAAGCCAGTGTCAGTAACTAGTTAATGCGTAAAAATTAAATGTTACAATATAATAATAACAATTAAAATGTTAAAACATTTAATAGGTAACTTTAGCTACCAACGTTATTGTAAAACATAAAACAAAGTTGGGAATCTAGACGAAGAGGGGTAGGATACATTACTAATTGCTGTAAATACTAATGGTTACGTAGAAGCCTACTCACTAGATGTGGCTGATGAATTTATTACGTACGTACTAGCAGTTGTAATATGCATATAAATGATAAAGAGAGAAGTGCTAATTGCACACAACTTACGATGATGTAAATAATTATAATTGCAAATAAAATACGAATGAAGTGTGGATGGAAAAGTGGCCCATTGAAAAGCAAGGGAAGGGGGAACGCTTTTGACGAGTAAGGACGAGAACGAAGGCAGAAAGGATGTACTTAAAGTGCAACTCACAAAGAAGGAAAGAAGAGTAAAAATTACTTATTTGCGACAATTATGACGCAAGCTACGAGCGAAAAAAACGAGAAATAAAAAAGGAAAATAATATGTATGAGTACGTACTATTTCTTAAAAACATAGCTATTTAACATTTGCATAAACTCTTTACTACGAGTCATATACATTGAAACTAGAGCATTTTTTTTAAAACGGTCTCTAGCCCAAGAAATGTAATTCAAGTTATAGTAAGCTATAAGGTTCGCATTTTATTAGTTAAGCAACTAGCATTACCTACGACTGCGAAAGACGTAAAAGTTTTATCACTAGCAGCCTACAATTTGGCCTACATTTTGCTCACTTGGTTGTTCCTATCTGGATAAAGAATAGTAGCTAACTAGGAACTGAGTTGCTTTCTTGTAACCATTTTAGTTGCAATAATCTTACTATTATTATAAATGGATGTGTGTATGTTTGTTAAACAATCACGCCTTAACGGATCAATATGAAATTTGGCACAAAGGTAGATTACTGTCAGGAATAGCACATAGGATACTTTTCACAACGAAATATGTTCCCTCGGGATAAATTTTGACTTTCACGCGGGCGAAACTTCTTAATTGTCAAAATGTTACACTGATCACTGAGCTCATACCAATATCCCTAACTGAAAACATAAAAATATATTTTATCATTAACCCTTACATAATAACCACTCTTCTTTAACACACAAAACAGCAATTCTAAATCCTAAATATCACTTTACGGTCGGCGAAAATTCCAACCCGTTTAATGTCTGGCAGAAGTTAGTTTTATCAAATTTATAGTTGTAGTAAAAACATCGACTTCAGATCGGATCATACAATTGATTTTATCTACAATTCAACTGTATGGATAATTTAAATGTATAAAAGAAAAAGGCAAATTAAGATGTGCTGGCAACGATAAAAAATATATAAGAAGGCATAGTAAAAGTAATATTCTACACATCAGCAATAACAATTATCAAAATTATAAAAGCGTATTCGATTGCCATGCGCTACCGAAATTTCACGAAGGCAATCCTAAATATTTTTGACTTTTGACAATCGCTTTCGAATATTGCTTTATCTAAAGCCTAAGAAAACGTAAAAAAAATAACCAGTACAAGTAATAATTCAGAATGGCAATACTACATACCTACTTCCATGTTCTTGGATTAAACAAACTTGCTCCACATACTCGTAAACTATACCACGGTTACCAAAAACTCGTCTCGCCTCGCGAAAAACGTGCAAACAGCGTGCAACATTCGGCCGGTCTATAAGGCCTTCATGACATATTTAGCAGCTCCATCCCTCGCCAGTCGAGAGGTCAAGGCTTTTCATTGTTTACCTACTTTATTTGTGGACCCTTTTTACGGCCGTTTACTGTCAAATCTTTCGACAGGCAGACATTAAACGGGTTGGAATTTTCGCCGACCGTAAAGTGATATTTAGGATTTAGAATTGCTGTTTTGTGTGTTAAAGAACAGTGGTTATTATGTAAGGGTTAATGATAAAATATATTTTTATGTTTTCGTTTGTCAGATAGGGATATTGGTATGAGCTCAGTAATATTTTGAAAAATTAAAAGGTTTTTACCTGGATGTAATACTTACATCTTGCATTGTAGTTCGTGGGTCACGGTCGCAAGCCATGGTCCACCTACTGTCTTCTCTATGGCAAATAACATGCAGCTAATGTGATCCATGCGCTGCCACCCACAATGAACAGTAGGCCTTACCATAATACCAGCGCACGGAGGTTTTTAGGCTTTGGTCTCTCACGGAGATTTTTTGTTCTTATTAATGTTTAACCTTGTTTTTTTGTTTATATCTCGTGACTTCCGCGGGGGTCACAAATACATTATTTTTCTTTCTTTCTTTATTTCTTTTTTTCAATGCCGTGGAAGTGACAAAGTTTTGTACCAAACATATTTGAATGTCTGTCGTGACAACGACACCAAGGAAAAGAATAAGCTACGATTTTTTCTGTATATTATTTGGTTTACTTGGTTGCCTGGAAGAGATCGCGAATCGCGATAAGGCCGCCTGTTGTATCTTTGTTTTAGTTATAAGATGCCTTTTTGAATTATTTTTCTCTTGGTGTACAATAAAGTGTAAATAAATTATAGTCTAAATCAAAATAAAGCAAAATAGGTTTCACCAGCGTAGTTTCCGTTCCCGTGGAAATACAGGAATAAAAAGTAGCCTATGTCACCCGGGGATAGTGTAGCTTCCCAACGGTGAAAATTTTTTTTAAATCGGTCCAGTAGTTTTTAAGTTTATTCATTACATACAAAAATACAAATATTTCCTCTTTATAATATTATTCATCATCATATCAGCCGAAAGACAAGCGTCGCCACATTGACCGGTCCCGTGCGTCCCCCAACCAGTGGATACCCGCAACCTTCACCTTCACGGTTCTGGAGTGGCGACCGCGAACCGGAAGACGTTGCGTTGGAAGGCGTCCCACCAGGTGGACCGATGACCTGGTGAGGGTTGCGGGGATAATATGATTATTATATTATAATTATAATATAGATTATATAGAATAAAGATATAGATATAGATTTACATTAGCATCTCCATGTAACTTAAGTTGAGTATAGACTAGGGCATTTAATTATAACATAACATCGAGCATTCGCTGTTTTCACACCTCGAACATGATGCACGATGTTTTGATACAATCTGATTTTAAAAACCAAAGAGCGTTTTGGTGTAACAT
This sequence comes from Orthosia gothica, assembly GCA_949775005.1. Classification (NCBI taxonomy): domain Eukaryota; kingdom Metazoa; phylum Arthropoda; class Insecta; order Lepidoptera; family Noctuidae; genus Orthosia; species Orthosia gothica. The sequence continues at coordinate 14,760,714 of OX459067.1, forward strand.
TTTATCGAGCAAAGGCACGAGGGCGGGTAACGTGGAGTGAGGTCAATAATGAACGCAAGGTACAAAGACATGTTACAGGTGTATTATGTCAAACGCATCGTCGAACATTCGCAAGAACGTTGCATTACATGGAAATGCTTTAGGAAACTGATCAATTGTCTGTATTGCACCTTTTGTAAGAACGATACATCACGCTAGTAATAAAGGGCTAAACTGAAGCGTATTGCACACACACACTTCCCTATTTAGTGTCCTAAAAAAAAAAACTAACTTCCATACTGTTACTGAAAATCAGTCATTTCTATTTTATTCACTAGTTACAGCACATGACCCCGTCTATTCCAATATGTAGTTACTATCTAGCACTACAACCGTACAATCTTCAGCGTCACTAAAATACTTACGACCGTAACCCTGACCTCTCTTCTTCCAGATTCAGTAATCCGCAGCCCGGGGAGGGTTGGCAGTAAAACGGCGGTCAACGCCACGATAGATACGTGAGTATATACCTATATATATATATGTACATGTTACTTTACTACACTTAGCTATAGCTTTTGTAGAAAAAGAAATGTTGTGTTGAGATGAAAACATCTGGTTCCGACTTAATTGTTCCTGTGTTTGTGTACCTACTTACTTTGGCATCGTTTTCTTCTCGTTTCAACTTTATCTTTATTAAACAAGGTTCACTATGGGACCATTTTAGAGTAGTTACCATACTAAAAAATATTAATTTACACAAGCTCTTCTATTTCATGAAAGGTTTCCGAAGAATTTATTACTCACTATGTTTTATTGGAACCCTATAAGTGGTAATTTTGGCAATATATTTAAGGCGGTACCCTGAACAAAAAACCAACATGATATATGAGCATTCCTCTTGGCCTAGCGGCACTGGTGGCGCATGAATTACAGTAGTGAATACGCCCAGATTTTAGAATAAAATCTTTATAAAAATTGAATTTTAGTCTTTTGACAAATAAATACGACAAAAATGTTCGTTATTAAATTGTCTATACATTAGTGTTATTACAAAAAATAATTAATTAACACTTTACGAGGAGATGCATGCTATCAATAATTATTTCTCATTGTAATGGTTTTGTTGGAAAGAGATTAGTGAAACAAATACCTCTTAAAAAAAAAAGTACGACGACCATTTTAGAATCAATAATATATAGAAATTTAATGTATTTTTATTAGTTCATATTTCTTTTTAAATAACTAGCTCCTAAAAACAGCACGAAAAACGGCTAGCACGGCGTTTTGCTCGGGGTACTGCCTTAAACCTGCTGATACGATGAAATTTTGCGTTATGTTTTAAAAAACCCTAATAGATGTAAAGTGTAAACAGTAGGTATTAAGAGCCATGGATATGAGTATCCAATGTACAAGAGTAGAGACTACTCTACTTTTGTACTTTGGATCGATGTACTTTTACTTATACTAATAAATCATCATCAAATTATACTTGTACTTCCATATATACATGTATAATTTGATGATGAGTTTTACCATGAAATAGATGCGCATTTATACCAAATTACTACAATATCTAGTCTTGCTGCATAATTATGGACTTCTCTAATTAGAGTCTAACTTGGTTGGAAGAACATCTCTGTGTATCTTCCTTACCTTGTATCTTTTGCTATACAGATTGGTATACAATGTTACACAATCTTCTTTGAAACCTATGCACAGTTGGTAACGAGTCCTTTGATAGCTTGGATCTGTAGAATTTCGTCAAAGTCAAATGTATCTTTGTGTTCTCACTATTTCAATTCTACTTTGTAGCTGCTTATTATGCAATTTCGATGTTGAAGTTAGGTTTTCGAGAAATTGCTTTTCAATCTCGTGGAGCAATTGGTGAGTTGCATACTTCAGTTGGTTTTAGAATATCCTCTGTTTTAAAGTCGGTTAAAAATAGGAACAAATTCTTAGATTATAACCAAATATTGAATGACAAAAATATTTTTTGGAACCAATGATAGCATTACACCCCGATTTCTAGAGTTTGCTTGTGTTCCTATGTCTCGTAGTCTTTTTTAATTTTTAACAACTAAGTTCTTTAAGTTTTTCCTTCCACGAAAAATCTACTAAAGGGTAGACACAAAAATCTAAAAGATACAACATAACACGGATGGTAAAGTTTCTGTCTCAGTATTAAAAAGTTTATCGTCGAAGTTTCCGTACATTCAAATCTAGACCCGTAGTATCTTACTTTCCGCTTATGGCGATGTCATTCGGCGAAAATAGAAAAATTACTGGTTTTACAATTTTTTCTCGAGGCTATCATCTCTCTTAGGCTACAAATAAAACATGAAACAATATTTTTCTCTCGAAAAGCAATTACTCAAGTCTCAGCTAAACTTAAAAGTAAAAAGGCCATTTTAAGACAAAGATAAACTCATAAACAGATTTAAAAAGGTAAGTGTCTGAGTAATTTTTATAATCCATTTAGTTTAAACTCAGAGGAAGATGTAACTTTTCTGTGAAATATTTGAACAAACTCTTTGAATTATCTCGCTTTTACGTTTTGGGCAATTTAATTTAAATACGAGTTTCATGTTTTTAGGCTTGTAATTGAGCTGTTTGACGCTAATTAAATTAATAATTTAGACTATATAATTAATAATTATTTATTTGATTTTGAAATAATTGTTATTATGATTTATATAATAAGTTTAAGTATCTGATTTATAGTTTTAAATCCAAAAAACTATGCTTGTTTTTATCATATTTGTGCAAGATTGAAGTTAAAATTAAGTTGTTTTGCAAATTAATCGAAGGCCTTTGATATTTTATATAATTCAAGTGTCTGATTAATAGTTTTAAATCCAAAAAACTGCTTGTTTTCATCATATTTGTGAAAGATTGAAGTTAAAATTAATGAAGTCCTTTGATATTTTATATAATTTAAGACACTAAAACTACCTGCATTAATTAAAACTGTCAAGTTCTTCTCAATCTTACGAAAACCACATAAAAAGTAGAGAAAACTTTATTTTTATTTATTATTTATTTACGGTTTAAAATTCTTTATTTCTCAAAGATTACAAATCACTTACGAGGACAAATAAAATATAAAACAAAACTTAAGCAATTTCAAGTACAGATGCGCACAGACGGTAGGTATTGTAAAAAATAAGAATATTACATTTCTGGGTTAGTGGGTAATTTGAATTAACTTTGTCATTCGTGTTAACTAACGACAGCTTTTGAGCAGATAAAAGGAACGGTTTACATGGAGTGAGTACGATAATAATATTGGACTCGGACTGATTTACTTTTTGGTGATGCCTTTGAAAATATGTTGTTTTAATAAATTTTTAAATAGACATATTGACTTAGTATCTTTTTTATGTTTAGGTAAAGAGTTGTAGGTCTGTGCTCCTTGATACAAAATACACTTTTTACCGTAATTAGTTCGCGGTTTATATAGTTGTATATCAAGTGCTCGCCTAGAGCTACGGGTATATATTTGATTGTATGTTGTGAATTTTATTTGTGTGTGTATGTTTTTGTTTAAAATTTTTCGTATTAAAATACATGTGTTATTTTGGTAAATTTGAGCAATATTAAATAATTTTGTCTCGTTATAAATTTTGAGAGTTGGAGTTAAATAATTGTAGTGGAAGAGGACTTTTATTATTCTATTTTGCGCTCTTTGTAATTTATCAAGATGCATTTTGGCAGCTGATCCCCCACTTCTATCAAGTAATCAATGTGAGATTTTACCAATGAATTATAGATGGTGTAACGTACTTTTAGAGGAAGACAATACCCCGAAGGGCACCAGTAAGACAGCTTATTTTTGACCGAAGTTTTCAATGTGTGGCGTCCTTTGCAGTTGATTATCTAATGTAAGCCCTAGATATTTCTCCTTGTTCACCCTGGTCAATACAGCACCATTTATAAGTAAAGGTTGATGATCGTGAAGCTTTTTGTTTTTTGCTGAAAATATTATGTAATTAGTTTTTGACGCGTTTACAGTTAGTAAATTACTCAAAAACCATTTCTCTAGAATATTGAGATCACCCTGTGCTTCCCGCATCACGGATTCTGTTGAATGACCAAAGTAAAATAGACATGTATCGTCCGCGTATAGCGAGATATGTCCTTTATGCATGCTGTTAATGTAGATAAGAAATAGGAGTGGCCCCATAATAGATCCCTGCGGAACACCACATTTGATTTTTTTAGGTTCACTAGTGCATTTTCCTATCCTAACCACCTGATATCGGTTTTCTAAGTAAGATACGAATATTTCATATGCACTTCCAGTTATGCCAATCGCTGCCAATTTATCCAGTAGTAGATTGTGACTGACGGTATCGAACGCCTTTTTTAAGTCAATAAATACACCGAGGACTATTTGTTTTTGATCTATGTTAGTCTTAATTTTAGTAATTAGGTCAGTTGCAGCTGAAAGTGTATTAGACTTTTGCCTAAATCCATATTGCCGATCATATAAAAAGTTTTGAAAACTAAGATATTGTGAAAGTCTGTTATGAAGTAACTTTTCAAATATTTTAGAGACCACAGGAAGCACAGATATGGGCCAGTAATTGCCCGGATCACTTTTAGAACCAGATTTACACTTTATTGCACACCAAGAGAACATTATGTTAGTTATGTTGTACTTTATATAATAGTTTCACAACAGCAGTCAATAAAATCATAAAAGACATATAAACAATCTAGCCTATTGACCTACAAATAGTGAAAAATTAACAGTAAGTAATTTGAGGCAAAACCAATTATAAATTGCGTGCTGCGATCGCTAAAGATTACGGCCCGTAGATAAAGGTAACTATCTACCATCCTACTATTATACCGATCTACTATTCGCTGTTAGTAGATCTTACGACCCGTAATTAGTGCGAATCGTAACTGGTACGAATTTGGTGATAGCAACTTTGCAAACTTTGGTCTTTTGTGTTCTTGTTGATTGATTGTGTTTGAGTTTAGAATTACTTGTGTTAACGCTACTTTTGTGGTGGGATTTGAAAGCCTAATGTTACAAAACATCGCGCCTATTTGGCCTATAGGGGTAGTTAGAGGTGTATACAATTAATCTCATGGAATCTTGGCCAAGGTCACGAGCATATTGGTCCTCATCAAGATCAAAATCATTTCAATCGAAAAACATCTAACTGCTGAAAACAGTAAATAAAGAATCTTGCATCTATTTAAAGTTGCCCATAATAAGTCATAATCAGATCCGGACTTTACCTTTTAATTTTAGGTCCTTACATAAAGAAAATGGCGTTTTTTGTCCAACTGTAATAACCATAGTTTAAAGTGACCCGTTTAAAAAAAAACCTGTCAAGTGCGAGCAGGAATCGCGCACCGACGGTTCCGTACAAACAGCTACATTCACCAACATAATTAGGTAACTAGGTCAACGGGAACTACCTTAGATGTTTTCGACCCGAAACCCTTAGGGTACTTCCGGTTAACCTAGAATTGTCAATTTTGGTTAAAAGCAAGGTCTTACAGCACAAGTATAGGCAAAATTCCGAAAAATAAACAAGGTTACAAGTTTTCGCGAAAATCTAAATTTGCTTATATATTTTTATCGTGTTGACTCAGGATCATGTATTTTATACACCTTATAGGGACCATAGACCTCAGTACCTGGTATAAATTTCAACTTGCTATGTCCACCCGTTCCTGAGAAAATCAAAAAGTGCTGATACACGGACAGACAGACAGACGGACAAGAAAGTTAATGAGGGTTCTTTTTTTACATTGTGAGGTACGGAACCCTAAAAACGTCTAGTTCATAATGCAAGGACTAAATTGTCATTTGGGAGGAGTTCACGTAGGTATTTGACTCTTTTAACCAAACATAAGCAATAGAAAATTTACTAAAATTCACAATGCCATTATTATCCATACTTTGTAGATAACAAAATCATAAAAATTACCATTCTATCACGCGTCAAACGATATAAAAAACCCTTGTCACATTTTCAGTTGGAAATTATTTACATATATCAGCCGACATGGCGACATGCGATTGCTAGAGTCAATATAACATGACCGTATCATTAACTATACAATGTCGTTGACTGACCGATATAAGGCTACTGCAGGATAAAAGTTAGATTGGTCTAGTATTTACAAACCGGTTGCCAATCATTGGAACCTGGGTTCAATAATTCATATTAATACATCCGAATAAAGTCGTGACAATCTAAGAACTCGGCTTTGACATCTATAAAAATCTTACTTCTCACTTTAATCTAAACATATAAAAGAAGAAAGTGACTGACTGACTGACTCACTCACTGACCATCAACGCACAGCCCAAACGGCTGAAGCTTCTGAAACTTGGCATGTAGGTTCCTTTGGTAGTGGAGGTGAGCACTAAGAAAGGATTTTTGGAAATTCCACCCCTAAGGGCGTGAAATAGGGGATGAAAGTTTGGATGTTTGTTTGTTTGTGTTGTGTTGTTGTTGTTGTTTGGGTTTGGAAGTATGCTGGTGTTGATTTGAGGGAGAATTGCTTTTGCCATGGACAGTTCTATGTAGCGTGTTCACGTGTTAGCTCATCAAATAGTCTGGTGATATTGGCGCCGACATCCAAAATGGTTAAAAATGTTGTTTACAAGGAAATACTATAATTTAATTACTTACTTATGATTATGATTACTTATTATTAGTCATGGATAAACACAGAAATTATGAAGGGATAGGGACAGGACAAGGATAGAGCGTATTGAATTAAAGTAGGTTAGTATAAGTCTGTCCTAAGAAAAACTTTCATATTACATTAATTTTATCATAATTATTTTTTACTTTTTCTCTATATACTTTTAAAATATGGTAAGGAGAAGCATGTAGTCTACGCGTGCGAAGCCGCAGGCAAAAGCTAGTATATTATAAATGCGAAAGTTTGGATAGATGATTATTATTCAATCACTCTAGAACGGCTGCTTCATTGATCTAGTAGCGAACGCTACTGTTTAACATGAGTTGCGCAATCCCACCGCACTATTCCCAAACCAATGCAACTCCTGAAAGCCAGAATCAACAGTGGCGACCACCAGAAAAGAGCCGAGGTAATGAAGCTCGACGAAGTCCCGGAGAATTATTTTAATTGTCTTGGATCCCTCAACGAAATTAATCAGAAAATAATAAAGGAGGATTAGGAAAAAAAACAATTTCCACTTTCCTCCATACCAAGCAGGAGACAACAAACTAGGCCAATAGACTTCTTTTTATGAAACTCTCAGTCTTGTTTCGTCCCCCGTAAAATACAGAATATAGTCTTGTTCCCTGTCTTGGGAATGGGGCATTCACATGCCAAATACTACGAGTATTATTACGCTCCTGCAGATTTCTTTCGGTAACACAAGCTTGAAGTTTTTTTAAAAGTAGGTATATTCAAACAAAAACTAGGTAGCCGTACTTCAGGCACAAATAATGTAGGTTAGGAAAATAGACAGACGAAAATCTAGAAACAAAATATTACTTCGCTCTCAATTCACTTGGGGCCTATTCTGTTCTTCATACCTTTTTGAACATCTGGCTGGAGTTTTTGCTTTATACAGACACGGATTTAAGGCGTGTATGTGAAATTAAATAAGATTTTATTGCAGGTATAAAAAAGAGTAGGTCATTGTTTATGGAGTAGGTAAATCTAGGTTACGTAAGACTCCACCCACCCTTATGCAACTTACGTACTAAATACTTACTTTACTACTTGCCTTAACCCGGTGTAACTTTTAATTTTGTAATTATGTTTTTGTTTCCTACTCCTCCGTTATTCTTTTCTGATTAATTTCGTTTCGGGATCCAATACAGTTAAATTCATTCTCCGGGACTTCATCAAGCTTCATTGCTTCTGCGCTTTTCTGGTGGTCGTCACTGTTGATTCTGGTTGTCAGGAGTTGCAGTAGTTTGGGAAAAGTGCGGTGAGATTGTACCAAAAAAAAACCTTTAGTTAGGCCCTACGGACCTAATCAATATCATTAGTTATCTAATTCGATAACTTTCGTCGTAATCTATTAATTCTCCGAATAAATTTTAAGCCTAATTATTAATCTTATGACCCCTGTCATAAGATAAATAATTGTAGCCGTTGTTCGACTTTAGGCTTTGAATTGAATTTAATCTTACAATTAAGTGACCAGATGAGTTTATGGTGAACTTATCACTATTTACCAGAAAGCTGCATTACCCGCAGAAAGTCTATAGAGCATTTCATGACGTTATCGTTACCCCAAAGATACAGATTGATAAAAAATACAATCTATCAAACACCTCTTGCTATTTGTTTAAAAATAAAATTGGTTGAGAAAATCGTCAACTTATTTGTCAAACGACATGTCAAAACTCCATTGTGAGAGGTAAAATAAAATGTTCCTACTTCATGCTTGACATTGGACGTCGTCCTCACTCTGCGTTTCCTATCTAATTCGATTCACCCCCGTCAGCATACTACCTGCCTAGTACGACCCTGTCACACAGAGGATCGTAGTGTAAGCAAAAAGAAAAATATTAATATATCTCCCCTGGCCGCCATTTTGTGAAACTCGACCCCTTTTTACGATTGAAAATTGTGATTGCTTTCATATTACGTTTGCTATTTTATTGTTTTTATGTAACTCGGTGGTTCTGGGAATTCATTTGTCTCTGCTGTTAGTTTTATAATAATGCTATAACAATAAGGGCAATTTTGGGTAGAATATAAATTATTTGAGGATTTAATTGTAATATTCGGAACATTTTTTATGAAATATATAATATAATGCAATAAATAATAACAGCCGCACGGGTCGATCATCAAGTTTAAGCAACGCTTGACGTGCTCGGTCCGTGGATGGGTGACCATTTCAACATACCGAGTTTCCTCCGTGCCTTAGAAAGCACGTTAAGCCGTTGGTCACAGCTGTAATTTGAAAATCTTTGACATTCGTTACGAGTAGTCAGAAGCTTGAGATCTGACACCAGTCTAGCCAAGGGGTACCGTGTTACCCAGTTACTGGGTTGTGGAGATCAGATAGGCATTCACTCCATGTAAAACACTGGGACTCAGCTGAATCCAGTTAGGCTGGAAGCCGACTTCAACATAGTTGGGAAAAGCCTACGCAGATTGATTGAATCGGCACATTTTTTTGAATATTAATGATAAAGCTTGTTTTTATACGTTTGAGAATTTGATTTACTTTGTAATAAAATATCATGTTTAAGCAAATTCCACGAGTATAGTAAATTAAGCACCTACATATTCGTAAACAGGCATGAGACTGGTTCAATAATAATAGTCCTCCAGACTGAATTTCAGCCTTAGTAATCGTGCACACTCTGTTCCTTAAACCCATGGTCCAATGTGACGGCAATTTGACTGAATAATTAATCTATTTACTGTATTGTTTTTGTTTACCGATCGCGTTAATTAAACTGACTTAATCAAAGGGATAGTCATATTTCTTTTAGTAATATCTTGGTCATGTCAGCTGATATAATAATTATAACCTTAGAACCTTAGTAAATAAGTAATATTCCAAAGAAAGGACGCATCGTATTTCTTAAGGGGAACAAATAAGGCGAATTCTGTAGTACTAAAATACAATGTAAATTTATACAAAGGACGAATATTAGAATAGGGATATAATAGGCTGAACATGTTTTTGTATCCCTTGTTAATAAGCTTGAAAATTTTCTTGGGTGAGCAGAATCCTAAGTTAAATTGGGGAAGGTATTTCCATTTACTCTTCGAATTGATACCGTGGGTACTATAAAAGGTGGTATAAGAATATTACTTTGAGAAAATTTTAAGAAAGAAAAGAGGAAAAATACGATTATCATCCTCCAGCGTCGGAAATATATATTATAATCATAATAATTTTCTTATTCAATTCTCAAATGCAATCACCAGAAATGGTGGTGAAAGCAACATAACATATTCATCATCATCATTTCAGCCGAAAGACGTCCACTGCTGGACAAAGGCCTTCCCCAAGCGTTGCCACACTTAGCGCAAATGAAACGCAAAAAAAAAATTAGTATTTTTTTTTAATAAGACATCAATGTCGCAATTTGCAAAAAACAGACAGTCCCACCAAAACTTAGGTACTTTACCAATACCTATTGTTTCAGCTGTAAAGAACAGAAGTGACAGAACAAAATCCCTAGCAACGCATACACCTGTCTGTGCAATGTTACATTTATATTGTTTTCTCTCTTTAATTGTTTAGTCTAAGTTTTTTTTAATGTTTTATGATGTGTGCTCTAGTGGCTTGTGTCAAATATATGTGTTTTCTTTCTTTATTTCTTCCTTTCTTCTTCCTTACTTTCTTTATGTTAGAAGAACTTGAACTAACTCTTTTAACATAATCATCATCTGTCTAGCCATTTCTCAACTATGTTCGGGTCGGCTTACAGTTTAACCGGACTCAGCTGAGTATCAGTGTTTTACATGGAGCGACTGCCTATCTGACCTCCACAGCCCAGTAACTGGGTAACACAATACCTCTTGGCAAGACTGGTGTCACATCTCAGGCTTCTGACTACTCGTAACGACTGTCAAAGATCTTCAAATGACACTCGGAACCATCCGCGGACCGACCTCGGCAAGCGTTGCTTAACCTTGAAGATTTACCTGTGCGGCTGTTAATTTTTTTTAGCTACGAAATAAATGTAAGACGATAATAAACTTCATCTCATGGCAAGCAATAATATTAAAGTGGGTCTTGAAGAAAACTTTCGTTTTCAGTCGTATACGTCCAATAATCTTATTCATCGTGTAGGATTTCATAGTATTGAATAAATATAATAGTCGAAGTCATGAATATTTCATTGTATTCACCTCAGCGTCTGTTGAAGGCATCTTTTTCGGAGACATTTTCATAGAAACTTTTTGTGGATTTACAAGGATTCCTAAATAGATATTGGTATTATTCTGAAATATTGTGACAGTGGTTCCAAAATACAGTTGAATTTTCCGATATTATTATAAAAAATCAGATTATTGTTTATTTTATTTTGCTTTTAAGGTCCGAAGACCCAAATTGGCCCACGTTCTACAAGGAAATTTAGGGAATGTTGAGTTTCTATGTGTCCTAGAAGCAAGTGGGTCGTATCACAAAACGACCACACACTCTTTCTCAGAAGTCTGAGGCCCAGTTTAGCAAACTTAAAAGCTGATTATGTTATGCGAAAGCTGCCTCGTCGGTCTTGTGACCGCAAAGCGCAACCGCTGATTTTTAGGTGAGTTGATAGGCAAATTGTTATTGAATTTTTCTCATTAGCAGCCAGGAGGAATTATTAGATTATTAGACGCGACATCGAATATTCAATTTAACTAGCGAAATCTGGGTTTAATACAGGTATCTACCTAACCTATCAAAGGATACAGTTGTAACGTTTTGTTATGTTAAACCAATAATGAGAGTTTTTTTTTAGTTTTTCGGTACCTTAGAGTACCGGTCCTTTGAAAGACGTGCGAGGAGCCGAAGCCAACTCGTAGAGGCCCCGTTAGGCATGTATCAGGAAATGTGACACCCACCGGTGGCACTATGGCACTCTAACGAATTGTTCACAATTGTATTGATAATAAAATTGAAATCAGACTACAGCGAACTTTTCACTTACAGGTGTGCACAGCACCAGCAGTTTAATTATACTTTATATGAATGTAAAAATAAGAATTCAAAAATGTATAATAATAATATAATTGAGAATAATACAAGATAACTTACAAATAATCATTAATAATAATCAGCAACTTGCTCTGAAATACACTCTTGTGGCATCGGAGGTGCCGTACTACAGGTATGTGCCCGACCCAGTTCTCGAGAATGGCAATATCACATTGTACTGGGATCGGTCCATCATCACTGACAGGACTATTGTAGCCAATAAACCTGATATAGTGGTGGTGGACCGAATCGAGAGGCGTGCAATGATTGTTGACATTACCGTCCCTCATGACGGGAACCTCGTGAAGGCAGAGAAAGATAAGCAAATTAAGTATCTTGACTTGGCTCGCGAGGTTGTCGACATGTGGGATGTGGACACAGCGATCATTGTACCGATTGTCGTGTCGGCCAATGGCTTAATAGCCACGAGCCTAGACCAACATCTTAGGAGGCTCTCGTTAGGTGGCTGGGTCAAGGGCCTGATCCAGAAAGCAGTATTGCTGGACACGGCTCGTATTGTTAGGAGGTTCCTCTCTCTGGAGCCCTGACCGCCGGTAGCTTGGACCCTGTTCCCGATACCGGTGGGCCTCTATTTTTTATATTTTTAAATGTTTTTCTTTTTTGAATGAGTTTTTTAAAAATATTTAAAAATATATAAAATAAGAAATTAAATTAAATAAAGGACATAATAATATACAAAACATAGATTAATCTATATCTATACTCTATACTAATATTATAACGAGGTTTTTTTTTTTTTGTAACGAATTAACTTATAATAACTGGCCCGATTTCAAAAATTCTTTCACCGTTAGGAAGCTACGCTAGTCAATAATAATTAAGAACAATAAGATACGGCTCAAAACACAGAATTAATGGGTGATGGGATACGAAATTTTTTTTTTCTCAACTTTGTGTTGTTAAGAGAGATGTCTTTGAATTGGGCCAAGGTATTGGAGAAGATGTCAATGTTATTGATGCGAGAGTGGCTCTCATTAAACGTCCTTATAAAACTGTTCAATGGCGCTGAAAGCCCGAGGTTGGACCGAGCTGTAGACCCAAACGGTCGGGTCACATATATTTATGTGATCCAGAAGTAAGGAACATCGACGTTTACAATTCAAAGGACCGTGTCCATTTGTTTTTTTTGGGACAATCCCACCGCACTATTCCCAAACCACTGTAACTCCTGAAAGCCAGAATCAACAGTGGCGACCACCAGAAAAGCGCCGAGGCAATGAAGCTCGACGAAGTCCCGGAGAATGAATTTACCTGTCTTGGATCCCGCAACGAAATTAATCAGAAAAAAATAACGGAGGAGTAGGAAAAATGTAAATTTCCATTTCCCTCCATATCAAGCAGGAGACAGAACAAACAAGGCCAATAGGCACAAAGGTTCATATACAACTGGGATAAGCCCAGTTGCCTAGCACCACGGATAAAAAAATAGCATTAATACATAATAATGGGTCCTAACATTGTGAGCTGTTATATTTGGTTCCAATAATAGGTATGGCAAAAACGCTTGAACGCACGGAAATTTGTTCTAGTTTCCACAAGGTCCGTATAGTAAACAACTCCTGATGCAGCCTGTACATTATTCAACATAATATTACGTTCATTCTGCCAAAGAATACACTCCCATAAGATATGATGTGCAGATTGTACATATTCGCAGTCAGATGTAGAACACTGACATAAAGGCGAGGCAACGAGCTTGAAAGAAAATAATTTACTTTTAAAGTTACCATGTCCCGTGAGAAATTGGGCAACACAGTGATCCACTTCCAGCCACGTGCTGGCCAGCCGCACGCGAACGGATGGAAAGAATTGGTGGAGGTGTCGGCCCCTGATGGAATTATCCCACCTACATTGCCATTCGGATAAAAGTTCCTCCCAGACGTCAATAGGTGGTTGAAATAATCTAGAGATTTTCTCACGGAACCCTTTGAGATGTAAAAATAACTTAACGATGTTAATTGTAAGTGCAAAAAAACTCGCATCAGCACATCCGAAGTATCCCACGGACTTGAGTGCTTTTAAATATTGCACATACCCATAGGTACTTAATATTATAAATTCGAAAATAAATGTTTGTCTTTTTGTTACCTTTTGCACGTCTTAACGGCTGAACAGATTTTATGTTACTTGGCACACGGGTAGTCCATGACCTGGATAGACCTTAAGATAATATTTAGAAAGAAAGAAAACATTTATTGCCACCAAGAAATGTCACAACATAAAAATAACACAAGATAGTTTTAAAGCACAATATTTCCAGTATGGCAAAAGGAGCGGGCTCAGCCGATGCTGACCAGTGTGCAGCAAGGAAAGGGCTAAAAATCAGCGTTCACCAGCGTAGTAGCCAGGTTAACGCTGATTTGCAGCCCTTTCATTTTTCATAGCGCTTATCATAATAAGTCACTCAATAAATATCCAAACCACCCTTAATAAATACCCTTAACTACCCTAAAGACATACCCACAATTATATAAACATATACAATAACTATTACATCAATAAAATGCCAATAAATTTAAAAGAACCAAAAATAATAAATATAGCAAATCAATTACGCATACTATTACGGTTAAACATTATAGTAAGTACAGATTATCGTATTTTCTATCCTGGGAGTATTTTCCCTTGTGATGAAAGAAATGGGGGTCAGTTATAGCATGTCGGTTGATAGGTCGGAATGGAAGAATAAAAACTTGTTGCGCCAACCCGAAGTAAGGTGAGTCAAGGACAGGCAGATGATGATATTCCCTCGAGATGATTTCTGAATTTAACGTGGACGAAGCCGTTGGCAAAAGCCAGTATGAATATATTGGGCAAAATAAATAAGTAAGTAGCACCTCCATAATGGAAAAGGGTCACTAAGTCACTAGGGATGAGAATTATAATAATATTTTATGTGTTCCATTTGCGTATTATAATCTGCTGACGAGACTGTACAAATGGCGCACGGAGTTTTTGAAAATAAAGAAGTGTTAACGATCCAATTTCATAGAACGAAAATTATTGTAAAATGCGTGTTAGCTGCTGTCAATTGAATGGAAAAATTTTCAACAATCAATGGCATCACTCGGCTTGCGTTAAAAAAGATGCAAAATGATGATACTTGGAATCCTCATTATCATCATCATTTCAGCCGAAAGACGTCCACTGCTGGACATAGGCCTCCCCCAAGCGTCGCCACACTGATCGGTCATGTGCGTTTCGCAACCACTGGACGCCCGCAGCCTTGACTAGTTCATCGCTCCACCTAGAGGGAGGCCTTCTAAAGCTGCGTCTTCTGGTACGCGGTAGCCACTCTTCGGCTCCAACGGCCATCCAATCTGCGAGAAATGTGCCCTGCCCACTGCCACTTAAATTTGGCAATTCTTCGGGCTATGTCGGTAACCTTGCTTCTCTTGCGGATGCCTTCATTTCTACTTGAAATAAAGCAAGCAATTCAAAGCAAGCAATATTCAGGCAATAATCAAGCATTAAAAACTTACAGCTCGGTCTACTCCTTTTCTAATATTTTGTGATAGTATCTTTCCATAACATTGTATGTCATGTTAACACCCGGATACTATTCAGCGTACATCGTACATGATGTTTATCTACCCCTCCAACTTAGGACCTTAATTTTTCTGTCCATTATCACTGACCTGGAAAAATTTATTACAAAGATTTCTGTTTAGGTACAGTGAACTTTAAATTAGGGAAAAAGCTTGGAAGTATTATTTGAAACGTAGTTTGACAATATGATACTACGCAATGGCCTCTTGGTATGATAGGTAATGTGTGTAATGGGAACACTGTGGTGACCAACCAAAAGTTTTTCAAGTGAATCCAAAGTCATTTGAATGAAACTAGTGTAGGTAATAGGAAAACAAAAATTGCAAGCTCTCAGTTAGCCGCAAGCTTTGAGTTGCCAATTTTACTATAAAACCTGGCAATCCAGGTCATTAAGGGCAGCTAACTAAGAGCTAGTTGATGTGGAATACGTACCTACGATACAGGAGAAGTTCCTAGTGTAGAGAAGAGTTAAAAAAATAAAAATAAATAAACGAAAAACCAGTTGCGGCATAATGCGGTCAGGCAACCCTGCAGCAATCTATTCTACTGTCTAGAATCATTCATAAAAATCAAGTTTCATCAAAAACAAAATACCTGCAGAGTTTTGCAGTATATATGCGGTTTGTGCCTGCAAGACGACTTTAAATTATTGACAATCTCTTAGGGAACGAAACTTTTCTGTAATTACACCACTAATACCCACCAAACGTTTTGTGAACAATTTTATTATGCGTAACATTATGCGTACACCTAAGGAGTTGAATTCCTTGAGCCTGTATTTCTACTTCTTTCTTTTAGTTACAACCTGGGCGTCTTTAAGTCAAGAGTGAATAGGTTACTTCTAGGCAAGCGTACCTCAATGTCGACCCCAATATCATTGCTTAGAACGAACAGTTGTTGTTTTTCAAATTTAAAACTCGGTCCACAGGTATAATTACACACACGAGAGATTGCCAACGAATTTCTTAATTATTTTATTTATTTATTTAATCAGTAGTAACACATACATTTTCTATATTTAAGTTGATGCCAACATAAACTGATTAGAGTTTTACCGTGCACCAAAAACATCGACTACATAATACAAACAAAAATAATAACCACTTAAGAAAAAGCACAAAAGTTACAGTGGGTATATGCGAAATAATTATCTTACACTAAAAAGCGCACATCAGTGACCACTCCGGCCAGTGGCGAGTTTTTAAGTTGATACAGGTTGTTTCCAAAACAAAAACGAATGATTTTATAAATTTTTAATTTTCAACTTTATTTGTGTTTTGATAGTTTTTTAGGTATTGTTTTTGTTTTTTTATTGCTTTAAACTCCTTAGTTATAATTAATTAGATAATATATTTTTATTAGTGAATCTATGTTTATATCTTAAGTATTTATATTTTGTAAAAAATAATTCTCTAGTTTGTATTTTATGTTTTTCTGGGTTATTTTGTCCCTCAATGATGTGGGTAGTTTATTAATAAGGTAAGGTATTATATATTTTAATGATCTCTTGCCGTGTAAGTTTGTGTACTTTGGTAGTAACAGCTGAGCATTGATGACGCTACGAGTCCTAATTTCATTGCTATTTACGTTTTTTGCTTTCTTTAGATTTTCATTAAAAAACTGTTCTTTTAACAGAGCAAATTTAGTTTGTTCATGTAAAGGTATTATGTTACAGAATTTAAATAGTTTCAGAATTAAAAGCCACAAATCTCAAATCAAGTCTCAAATCAAATTACACATCAAGAGTAAATTAGTAGCTTACTAAATGTTGGAACCTTTGGATCGTGGTGGAGAGGAGTTTAGGTAAATGAAAGTCTGACGTTCAAGGTGACTGTCTATTGTTGATTACCAGGAAATATTGCATACAGTGCACTCCTTATACTAAGTTATACAGACGCGAGTTAATGCCACGGCGTGGGGAGGACGACTGACTGGCCGCTAAACTGTATGCGCGGGGAACATTCTGTTTTGCCTTGTTAGCATTTCTGTTACCTGTAGTTCCTACACTAAACGTACTTCTTTCAAATGAAAATTCTGAAACAAAAACCTAAATAATAAACTTTTCTATTAATAACAACAAGCTTGTCTAAATCTGAAAATTATCGAGCCGACACCCGATCCGTCCGTCAAAATATTTTCCTGTCAACAGCGCATAAAGGCTTTCAAACAGACATGATTAACGATTTCCCTAATTTAGAATTTATTGGAGTAATCTTGGGAGGCCTATCAATCAATAGACGCCAATATTTTGTCGTTCTGCTGACAAATTAAACGAGTAGCTGAAGTTTGAGGTCAATGGAGTTTGTTTAATGTTTTATCGGGTTTAATAAGAGATGGAATTTTGGATTGACATAAATTAACATATAGTAAATACAAAAGTCTGTTTAGTACCATGCTAAACGGTAAGAGCGGTGCGATTTGTGAGTACAGCACATGTATGGTTACTATGTACCAACTGTAAATCTACAATATTTACTGTATCTATATGTCGTTCTTTGACTTGTGTGTGCCCTGGCAGTTGAGTGTGTCGTGCTCTATCTAATGGCTCTCTGATGGTGGCACATGTGTTGGATTATTCGGTTCCCTATATGATAGTTGAGCTGAGTGGTGCCAATCCATGCGTCTTGTTCGTGAAAGAGTACTATCAGTTGGCATTAGTCATAACTTAGCTCGCAGCCTGTTTTTAATTTGGCGCTTTTTATATTTTTAATTGTTTGTTTTACTCCAGATGCATTTACGTGTACGTTTTTTATATCGTTCTCACATATATATATGTCGCATCAAGGCTGGCCGATAGATGTAAACCATCGGAAAGTCAGGATGTATTTCCTTAGGTTAAGACATCGTGTGTGGGCAGGTCAGTGGGTACAATCGTGCAAATGAAATCACATAAATTATTCGATACACTGGGTTTATTCAAATATACACAGTTACAATCTTGCTTACTAATATTACGGATCGACACTGATTCTACGACGTGTTAGCTCTACGGCGTTCAGTACTCAACTGCCATATTCTACTATCCCCACCACGCAAGTGGTTAGAGAAAGCGCGCCAATGCGTAGTTGTTATTACTTTGCCGCCAGATGGCGTGCTTGCGATTTGTTTTAACGTCCGTACTATTGACTAAACCCGACACGGCCATCCTGCGAGACAGGCGTCCTCGTCTGTTTCTCATTGTCAGGGTTAACAGTGTATCGAATCATGTGGAAATTCTCATGCATGTCCTCAGCCCTTGGGGGAAGCTGAGGGGTCTGTCAGACTCCTACTGACTAAAACCACATGGTGTTCTTTAGGCCGTAATTTCTCTTGAGAGGCGAACGTGGAACACAGCACGTCGCCTTCTCGGGCCTCTCTCAGGTGACAGATCCCCAAATCTATCAACCGCAGGCATCATCTTCTTGTCCTTGCTCACTGCCATCTCACGTCGTGTTGCGCCACACGTCCTCTTAGTCTACTCCGACCCGCCAGTCTCCCATCTTACAAGGGATGTTTTTCTGAAGCACAAAATTTCCAAACAGTATTCGCTCGTCCAATCCTTACTCATACTCTAGAGTGAGGAAATATTATGAAACAATCAAACATGATCATTAAAATCTCTCTGCAATCACTATTGCAACAATCGTTTAATTCTATTTCTAATTTAAAGAAAATAGCAAATTAATCATCGATCTGGTACCTAAAAGCACCCAATCTTGGTGATTACAAAGTTCAAGTACCACTGATAGTCAATAATCTCACGTTTAATCAAACTAAAGAAACAAGACACCAGGTATCTTATCCACGATCTTTAGCCATCACACAGCTCTTTTAGCTATCTCATAGCTCTCCTAGCAATCGCAATTGCTCTATTCTCACATCTCCACGATGTCGAGTCAACTCAACTCTCTGAACTCAGAACCCGTCCACGCAGAGATCTAAACTGTCCCATTTTACGTCAATTCACTGTCTACTTCATCTACAATCTCAATTGGTACTTCAGCTTTGTGTATCTTACCAACACAATCTACGCATAGTAATCAAAATTAGAAAACCAAAATTATTTCAATTTTCGTAATGAAGGCTTGACGATTCGAACGTCATCCTCACCTCTCGCGTGACTATGCGAGTTTACTTTATTTTAACCTCATAACTCAACAGGAATCCTCTGTAAGGTTCCTTACACAAACGTGTTTTTTACACCGACTTACAGGTGCTTTACAGGCCCACAGTTGCTACAAAGACCTCCAGTTGCCACACTGGCCTACAGTTGCCATAAAGGCCTCCAGTTGGCACACTGGCCTTTAGTTGCTACACAGGCCAACAGTTGCCATAAAGACCAAAAGTTGCCACACAGGCCAACACACAACGCTCGGCTACTCCTGACCGACCAAACTAGATCATTGGGTTCGTGATAATAGGGACATTTTAGAACTCTGATCTTTAACTAAATCATTACCCTAGGCCATGCACCACAGTCATTCCAGACAAATTTCAAAACTGCTGCAGCAAAAACTGCCAAGCAAAAAGAAACCTTCGAGTAAAACCTTTAACGCCACGGCTCTAAAGCCGACCAGCAATTGTATTGCTCTCACACAACGGTCTCTCTAGACCCCGACCTATGCCAGAATCCACTGGTACGGTCAAACATAAAACGGCTGATAGACTCAATTACTCGACATCTTAAGCTTGCTCATCATCATTAAAATCCTTTTAACATCAACATCGACTGGTACATGACCCGCTGGCATCTTCCTCATCCTACCTTATGCATACTGGTAGGTTCTAAGCGTACCTATTTAAAGTTTTCGGTGTATAACGATCACCATCCTGTCATAATCACCTATCGCAGACTTAATAAAGGGCCTATTTAGTTTTTTGACCAAAGTTTCCCAAACAACACTTCATTAGAAAAAGGTCCGCCGATCAACAAGTTCACTGACTAAACAAAGTAATTGTTACAATTCTGTTACGGTTTGTTATGATTCAATGATTGTTATGATAGGCAATGCATACTCAACTCATAAACCATCTTCAAAAACCCATCGCCACATGGTACGCATGAGGTGCGGTCCAGAATTGGTCTTATGAGTAAACATGTTAATCAGATTTGGTTTCACTACCACTGTCATCAACTATGATGTCTAATCCTCAAGGAACTTGGTGATCGGGGATCCTTCTCACAAGATTCGCGCTTTTTATTCAAAGATCTTGGAATATACTGACGGCTAATAAAAGGGAAACAACTAACCCTGATAATATTAAGGAGATTCACGAATTAGCTCGGATCAATATCATTTAAATCAGATTATCAACAGTAACCCTTTACTATCGCTCACTAACTCAGTTTTCACGTTAGGAAAACGATCGCGAGATCTACTGCTATCATAATATTACTATGAAAGTAAGCAAGTGAATTCAGACCCGAAGACGGTGTTATAATTCGTTACGCAACAAGATCTGTTCGTAAATGATCAGTACCGTTAATAACTCGATACAATTGCGTTGGCCCAACGACATTACTAACTCGCTTTGCCACTGAAAACGAATAGTTATTCAGTCATTTTGGATAACTCATCTCCTTCATATGGGATATCTCATCCTAAAGTTCGTACTGAACCAAATGTTGAAACTAGGAAAGTACTAACAAGCCAATAGGTTACTTATTAGCTACTTGCTTTTTACTAGGTGTGTCTTAATTACCTAGTGATGGTGCTAGGTATAACCATTACCAACCAATTCAGTGTTCCAACATGAACACTTTTAAAACTAGAAATAGCATCTCATCACTAGAGAACATTCGACTTCACTATCGAAATAAAATGGAAGCGACTCACCGAGTATTCCATTCCAAACTTGCGCGCGCTTGTAACGTTCGGCTACGACCTGCGAACTGCTTGCCTGCCGTTCCTCTTAACCTCTCAGATGTTGGCATGTCAACCTTCGCGCTCAGCATCTGAATCGCTAGCCTCCAGCAAAGGCTTCAGGCTGCGACACAATATGGCATCTGAAACATGAAAACTATTACGAGAGTATATGTTCACAGGGTTATCTTAACCATACACAGCTTTGATGGAAATTAACCGGTGCACTGGTGTAGTAACCTAAACCAATCAATCTGCCTAGCTTTTTCCCAACTACATTGGGGTCGGCTTCCAATCCTACCGGATTCAGCTGAGTACCAGTGTTTTACATGGAGCGACTGCCTATCTGACCTCCACAAACCAGTACCAAGACTGGTGTCAGATTCCAAGCCTCTGACTACCCGTAACGACTGTCAAAGTTCTTCAAATGACAGCCGGGACCAACGGCTTAACGTTCTTTCCGAGGCACGGAGGAAACCCGGTATGTTGAAATGGTTACCCATCCACGGACCGACCTCGTCAAGCGTTGCTTAACCTTGATGATCGACCAGTGCGGCTGTTATTATTTAGCCACGAGCTCCTAGTAGTAGAAGTAACCTAAACCTGCAATATGTGTTGTTATGGACACCGAATGTGAGTGCAGAGTCCCTGTCCAAAACATGAACCACACATTAAAGTGTCCCAAGTTCCCAGGTAGGTATATGAGCTTTAGAGAATCAAATAAATGCCATTGCATTTTAAGTCGCAATTAACGACCTGGCCAGGCCTGGTAGGGGTTACCACCTTTTAGATAGTTTGGCCCTCCGACCACAAAAGAAGAATACTATACTTCTTCTCAAACTTAGTTAACTCTCACTACATAAAACTATCACACTACAAAACTGATCAAAATACTTTTTTGGATTTATCATAATTTCCAGACTGAAGTGTAAGGTAGGGTCGGTAATCTCACTATATCGTTCTACCTTCTAAACAATAATAGTCAGCCTGGGCTAGTCAAAGGTTATTTCCAGTAGAATAATAACTCGTCAACAACACCAAAACTTGACCATCGATAACTAACATGAAATTATAACCTAACACGGGCCACCCCTATGATCCACTGACCAACATACGGTACACGAAACCAGAATTTTGAATAATGAACACTCTTTTCCATAGTCATAACAAAATGAAAACGACTCACCAGATTGGCATAAAGATCAGTGTGTATGGATCTTTCCACACGTCCACACGCTCCTCCTTGTCCTGTCCAACTCCTTGGTTGCTACTAGCCTCCTTGCTGCTCCGCTCCAGACTGGTTTTTATTATTCAAGACTGAGGGTAGTCTCAACTGACACCGCGATTTTTTTTTTGCAAGTATGTAACCACAATTTTCACTAGCATTGTTTTTACGTGTGAACTCATCAGCACGACCGAATTCCACTTCTGATGTCGCATCAAGGCTGGCCGATAGATGTAAACCATCGGAAGGTCAGGATGTATTTCCTTAGGTTAAGACATCGTGTGTGGGCAGGTCAGTGGGTACAATCGTGCAAATGAAATCACATAAATTATTCGATACACTGGGTTTATTCAAATATACACAGTTACAATCTTGCTTACTAATATTACGGATCGACACTGATTCTACGACGTGTTAGCTCTACGGCGTTCAGTACTCAACTGCCATATTCTACTATCCCCACAATGCAAGTGGTAAGAGAAAGCGCGCCAATGCGTAGTTGTTATTACTTTGCCGCCAGATGGCGTGCTTGCGATTTGTTTTAACGTCCGTACTATTGACTAAACCCGACATATATTTGTTCCAACAAGAATGATGTATTTGTAGTTATAACTGTTGAAAAAAAGAGTGTCCGTGGAGTTTCTTGCACATTCTTCTCCGTAGAGACCTACTAAAGTTTGCAAATGTACAACTAGATTCATCTTTTTTTTTTATATGACAATTCAAAAGTATCTTTAAGGTTTACTTGAAATAAACTATTTTGATTTTGATGTGGTAAGAGTAAGCCGGAAACGCCGAGAGGGGACGATCTAGAAGGCTATGCATGGATCTTATTGGTGACGTTCTTCAGAAAGGTCAGGCGCGCACCACTTATAACGCATACTGCATGTATACACTAGACGTCAAAGAAAATTAAAGCACGAGCCCTCATGTCATAACTACTAAAATTTATAACAAAATACCGAACAACATTAAAATCGAGAAAAATGAAAATTATTCCTTAAACGTCTCAAGAAATTGTTGGTTGATAGATGCTATTATACATTGAATGAATTTTTAATGATGACTTTCGAACGTGACTATCTAGAGACGTTAACATTTTGATGTGACATGTCAGCTATGGGAAGTTATCTTGTTGCAGGTGCACTTCATAATTAATTGTATTTTGACAAATTTTATTTTATTTAATATTGTTTAATATTGAAAACAATATAATTATCACGGGAAATTTAACGCGATGATTTCGATTGTTTGTTTACCTATTTCGCCCGACGTTTCGGCCGTGTTGCAACGATCGTGGTCCCGGGTAGACTGGTCTCGTTTTGTGCAGTCGGCAAACTTACAGAATAAGGACACGGTCAGTGTAGTGTGT
Source organism: Orthosia gothica (assembly GCA_949775005.1). Taxonomy (NCBI): domain Eukaryota; kingdom Metazoa; phylum Arthropoda; class Insecta; order Lepidoptera; family Noctuidae; genus Orthosia; species Orthosia gothica. The sequence goes on from OX459067.1 coordinate 14,784,377, forward strand.
AGAAAAGTGAGGGTAGAGGAAGAATTTTCGACCCCACCGGAGCCAGTACACCGAGACATCAGTCTACCCGGGACCACGGTCGTTGCAACACGGCCGAAACGTCGGGCGAAATAGGTAAACAAACAATCGAAATCATCGCATTAAATTTCCCGTGATAATTATATTGTTTTCAATTATGAAACGCGAAAGTTTTAAAGTTAATATTGTTTAATATTGTTGACATTGCCATTTTTATTTTAATGCATTTTTCACCTTTATTTGACTATTTATCTAAACTTTATTTTGACATTCATTATTTTATCATTGTTATTTTGTGGCATCATATATTTTACAATCAAAACTTACATTATGAATTCTTCAAGTTATCCATGTGCACTATATTACTATTTATAAGACCTTGTTAAAAACATGTGTTATGCAATAAAGATTTGAATTTGAATTTAACGTGTGAAATTAAACGTAGAAGAAAATGAGTATGTAAGTATCGTAGCAGGTGGCATTCTTTAGTGTAACACTGTGGGAAAAGACTTGAGTTTATTTATGTTTTGCTGTAGCTTTTACCACCATGTCTGGCAAAGAACTCCGAGTCGCCTCTATTGTCACCGTTTTCTCATGGAAATTAACGATAACCCGTATCTACTCTATGGCAATAATAACCGGAATCTCAGCGAATATTGCGCTGGCATTTATATTCTTAGCTTATCTATGTCCACCGGTACTTAGTCCTTCTGCTCACTAATTTATTTCTGGTAGGATAGAGCCTAAGTTTGGGGTCTTCAGAGGCCAATGTTTGTTTAAGATGAGTTGGCGGAAGTTTGGGTACGGATGTGTTTAGCCATGTCTTAGGAGATATTGTTAGGTAATTGTATTCTGATCAGAGTAGTGTATATTGTTTGTGTCAAAGTTTCGTGTACACAATTATATTGTCGTTTGTTGGGCGCTTTTCCAACTCCTTTAATCTTGTTAAAACTAAGCAAAAGACAGACTTGAGTTTAGTTTAAATCTTTTTGTTGCTTTATTTCGATTTATAAAGACGTTGTACTTAGCAAATAGAATTTGTGTGTTCTATATTTACCTGTTCTTGTATATACCATAGTATTTTTTATTTTTTGTGTATGCAAGTATTTTGCCTATTTGATGTTGTTCTTACCAATGAGAGATAGTGTGTTCCTTATTGGCATGTAACAGTGTTTGCGTAGACCAAAACTTGGACATACAAAGATACACTAATCTTACCACCAGAAAATACCAGTTGGAAAACAAAGCCGACTGCAAACAACACTGCTTATTCCTTTCATAGCGTACATGTTTATTAGAAGTCTACAAAATGAAACCTTTTCCATTTTTCCACGAATGTATCATTCCACCCTTCCCCCTAATACTCTGTCAAGTGAAATATGCGTGGCATTTCCGCATGACGAAGTCTTGATCACGCATCAAAAAAAAGTCTAAAAATAAAGGAGGATATACTCTTTTTCCCCTTTGGCAAAATGGCCAAATTTATTATCCGGTACTTGTGTATGTGAGTATGTTTAATGGGGTGCACGGTTAAGATAAAAAGGTTCGGTAAGCTTGATTCTGAACTTGTCAAAAAAGGGGCGAAATGAGTTGGAATAAGATATTGCAACTCATTTCGACATAATTAATTTTCAAGTTGGTATGCTTGGTCAAACTTTTGTTGGCACTGAAAACTGATTTAATGAGTCAATTGCTCAACCACCGCGTTTGGAAAATCAAATGGTTTTTAAAATAAATGGATAGGCTTTACACTGTGCTAATATTTTACAGTTCCCGCTTCGATCTCGTGGCCCACCCCACAGGTCCCGTTATTTTTTCCCGGTTATAAAATTACCTATGAGACCCAGCTTTATGATACATAGTTCTATCAGTGAAAGAATATTTGTAATTAGAGCAGTTACTCCAGAGATTACCCATTACGAAAATACAAATTTACCTCTTCATAAGTTTAGGTTTTGGACTGATGTATCAGGCAGCGGCAAACCATAACCTAATCCTGAGAAAATTTTAATGCTGGTTCCACATTCTCTGGTGAGAACCCAAGAAAACGCTGTACATTAAGTTTTTAAACAAAATACTTCATGATTAAACTCAGTACTGAGATCAATGTACATCATACTTTCGTATATAAGGCATCTACTTCGTCAATAGGTTCAAACCAAGTTTTGCCGACCAGAAAAAAGGAGCCACACCTAAATTACCGTATACATACATCTACACCCAAACATTATCTAACAAGCTGTAACCAAATTAAACCAATTGACTGCGTTCTAAAGCACCGTAGGAAATAATAATTACTTTTTTTTCCTCTTGCACTCTTTTTCCTCCTTTTCCCCCCCTACCTCGCGTACGTTATCAAAGGCATCAGGTTTATTAAACACATCTCATCTGAACTCCTATCGAAGTTTGAAGGGCCCTTATTGAGTAGAGCATCGATGTTAAGTGCCGATAGCTGACTTTACAGTGGGTTTATTAAATTAAGTGACGTGGTATGGCTGGAAATGATTAGGAATTTAGACACATTTATTTTTTAGTGTACATAGAATGACGATGATAGAGCAGTGGCAGCTCAGGCCCCCTAGCCAAGTTACAAACGTTTCGTATCGAATCTCTTTCTACAATCGTTAACGCCTTAAAAATGTATGGTCTAACCACGTGACTTAACGTTCAGATGTATCATTCCCATACATTGATTCGTTTTCTACTAGCGTTATCGATTGTAGATTGTCAACTTGGCTACAGGTGCAGAGATAACGGCCGCGACTTACAAGTTGTAGGTCGGGTACAAACCCAGGCAGGCGCTTTACTTTTCGTGTAAATTATTTCATGACCACTGCTCTCAAAACGGTGAAGGAAAACACCGTGAGGAAACCGGCATGTCCTAGAATAATAAATTCGAAGACATGTGATATCCATCAACCCGCACTGGGCCCGTGTGGTGGATTACTGACCATTCCGTCTCACTATAATGGAGGCCTGTGTTCCAGCAGTGTGAATATTAATAGGCTGATGAAGATAGAATGATCGGTATAGAAACAAAATATAACGACTCTATTATTCGGTTGATTAGACTGAGGTGCAGGGCTTGACACCCTTACCGTGGCTATGTTAGAGAGAATTAGCCTGTTGCCAATAAATTTATGAACAACTAGCGGACGCCTCGCGGTTTCATCCGCGTAGTTTCCGTTCCCGTGGGAATACAGGGATAAAAAGTAGCCTATGCCATGCTATGGGATAGTGTAGCTTCCCAACGGTGAAAGTTTTCTTGAAATCGGTCCAGTAGTTTTTAATTTTATTCGTTACATACAAAAATACAAATCTTTCCTCTTCATAATATTATTATTATTATATATTTTATTCATGTATATTCTTACATTTATATTTTTATAATGTAAATAAAAAAAACATTAGACAAATATTTAAAAAAATAGAGACCCACCGGTATCGGGAACAGGGTCCAAGCTACCGGCGCACTGTGGCCAATTTCGAAGAATTAGCGGTACGAAAATCATAATTCTCATGTTGAGGATAGATTTAAAAAAAAAAACTGTGTAGTACTATCTACTACACAATATATATTGTCAAAAAAGTCATTAAGCCAATACTTTGTATGTTATGGTACATCCAAGTTATCAGTTGAGCGAATAAGTTAGCTATCTTTATTTTCATTGTGATGTAAAGCGTAAAGTTAGTTTCGTACGATTTCAAAAAAAATGGTGCATATTATTGAAGGTATTTATTATCATAATCGTGTAATTTTTTTTATAAAATTTTCAATGTTGTTTTTTAAAATAATTATTTATTATGATATTGAATTTTCAACTAAATTTTTGCCTTTCGAAGCGTAGACATTTCATGAAACATGTTAGAATACTTAGTAATAACAGGTGGAGTCAATCTTTTTCTATTAGATTTGATTTGATTTTTCGCTACATACTACAGCTCCCTGAACATTTTATTTTAAGTATACGGCACTAACAAATTGTGAATTACTCAATCACCTCTTGGATAGTCTCCTAATTAAACCTACAACTAAACAATCAAGGGACAAGCTATTTAATTATGTTCTAGAAGTGATTGGCATATAATTGCAACGTTCATAGGTTTAATTAAACTGTTTTCGTCTACTCTGTCGTCGTGACTTACAGCAATTGAATGTTCTAATATTCACAAATTTAAAACACTAAGAACCATTGGTGTAAATTAAATTCAACAACTGACGTCCATACAGGAAAAATCGGTTAGGTTTGACTGAGCTGACTGTGTCAAATTCAAGTTTTTAGTATTCGTTCGCACTTTAAATTTAATTATTTAAAATTGGTATTCGTTCGGAATAGAAAATAAATATGAGTTAACACAAATACCAGTGGTATTAGTTGTTGGTATTAGATCGGAATCGGATCGTCGCGTATCCCACAAAGCCTGAAGACTAAAGTCTTCAACCAGTGCGTTCTACCTGTTAAGACCTATGGTGCCGAGACGTGGACACTCACAATACGGCTGGTTCATCAGTTCAAAGTTGCTCAGCGAGCTATGGAAAGGGCTATGCTCGGAGTCTCTCTAAGGGATCGAATCCGAAACGAGGTGATTCAGCAGAGAACCAAAGTTGTCGATACAGCTCACAGAATAAGTAAGCTGAAGTGGCAATGGGCTGGCCATATAAGTCGTCAAACCGATGACCGTTGGGGTAAACTTGTTCTTGAGAGGAGACCGCGAACTGGTCAACGTAAGGTAGGACGCCCTCAGGCTAGGTGAAGCGACGACCTTCGCAGGGTGGCTGGTAGCAGCTGGATGACAGTTGCCAAAAATCGAAGCAAATGGCGTGCAATTGGAGAGGCCTATATCCAGCAGTGGCTGATGATGATGATAATGATTAGATCGGAATAAATCTAATATATGTTTGAAAAGTTGAACTCTAATTCTTGTAATTGTCTCTATGTTAAGACCGTAATTGAACACATACTCGTAAAATAGTTTTTCTCAAAAATGGTATGTAATGTTGACATAACATCTCTAAAAAGTATCCAGAAAGTGAACTCTACCGGAGACTATTCACAACTGTCCGGTAAGAAGCGAGATTTTAAATTTGGAATCTCCTACTGTCCAGTAAGTAAGTATGTAATTTACTTACTGGACACTTGGTCATCCTTCATCCCTTTTTTTTTTTATGGCTTCGCACGGTTTAGGTCATCCTCTTTAGATCTGCTTAGAAAAAAAAAACATAGTACCAGACACAGATTAGAGTTTAGCCATTATAACATGGTTAGAGGGAGGCTCCAAATATATATCTATCTCTTTTTGGTATGACATTTTATGAGATACATAATATATTTTGGAGCCTTAAACATCCATTTTATTGTCTGTGACACTTTTTTTTTTTTTTTTTTTATGGGTCTGTGACACATAACGCGACGCAGAAAAAGTATGCACGTTGCGTTTTGTACTTAGTAATGTTGTAGAAGTATAGTGTGGGATTTTATGTTTGTATTTAGTCATTTCAGTTTATAAATCATGTTGGATTAAAGAGTCCGTTAATCAAGATGTACAACAAACAAATATAAATGCCCCCGGTAAATCGATCACAATATCTATCAGTAATTGCCCTAATATGAATGTAACCTTCAATATTAATTAAACGAATTTGTTGTTAAACTTTCTTTCATTTTTGAGAAAAGCATTATACAAACCTCAACCAGTAAGAAAGCCATCCTGGCCTCGTATATAACCGGACCTCACCTGCGGTTCGGTCCGGTTAACTCATACTCGGCCAGGAAGGCTTACTTACTGGATTCTGCTGTAATGTACTATTTTTAGGTAGGTTGGTAAGTATCTATGTGTTACTTTTATGCTATCAGATATTTCATCTAACTATAGAATATTACGAGTTATTTGTCTTATCACACAGACCGTTTATGAGTACAAACAAGATGCTATAGTTAAGCTGATGAGATTGTTTATTTACAAATATTGTGTTTGTTGGGCTTCACAACTGTAAGACTGACAGGCGATTACATCGTTTTGTCCTACTACGTTGAAGTGATAGACTCTTTGCCTATAATTTTGATATGCGAGAATCCAGGCCTTTAATTTGTGACTGAGATTGTAATCAGAATCAAGGTTTTGCATATTTAATGTCGGTTCCTTTTTACGTCAGATCTTCAAGATTCAAGGCAAACTCCCGTAGTCATTTATTTGCCTTTGATAAATGATTTTATTTCTGTAAGTTGGTCTGTACAAACATCTTTACATGTCGATCATAGTTTTTAAAACTAGATGAGGTCGGCGTTTCCTATCTAACTACTCTGAGAAGAAAGGCCAAAACAAACTCAGTGGTCACAGTCTCTTTTAAAGTCCTGACACAATCTTGGTTAGATCATGTGAAGACCATGTAGACAGATGTCTGAAATGGTATTTTGAGGAAAGAACCAGCCGGACTGAGTGGACCTGTCCAGTCAGTGCACGCATTTGTCAATAACCGAGCAGCTCAACTCAGAATTTAAGGAGCTCAAAGAGTTGACGAACAATGCTGATATTAATGGGTTGTTATTTTCCTTTATTAAAAACGATTGCAGGGCGTTTTAGCTTAGTTGTATTTATTAATGCAATAACCTCTACACAGTTTACTCAACATAAGATTAATTATAAAGCCTTTAGTTTAAACTTCACTGGAGCTTTCAGTTACAAGAAAAATAAAATCCCCTCTTCAAACTTCAGTGACCCCTAACAAAATAAGGGTGCAGATAAATTAGCGAAAGCTTCAAAGATCCGACGCTTGTTCTGCCCCGAAATCCAGATGATTTTTTAACCCTCTTCGTGTTTTGTTAAAAAACACAAAAGGACCCGAATTTACAAGGTTCCGTACCAGAGGGGTAAAAACTGGATCCAATTAATAAAGCAATGTCGAATGTCTGTCTTTCGGTTAGGTAGTAGGTCACAGTGCTTTATTTAAAGGTCACATGTTTGTAAGCTACACAAAAGTGTGCAAGTAGCTTGCACAGCTGATTGGTGAATGTGAAAATGGCATGCAAGCCCACTTGTACACTTTTATGCAATTTACCAGCCATGTGTATTTTTGACTTTGGAATAGCTTACCAGTTCAAAGAATATGTGTATATATGGCAGCTATAATAAAAAAAGGAAAAACACAAGGAAACTCGATAAAAAATATGACTTTTTAGCGTTTCATTTCACGGACGTATTGTAAGTTATGCGGAACCATCACACTGCAATTCAACTCACCCTTACCCGGCTTTTTTTTGTACCCCGGGACAGTTTGATTGAGTTAGTTTTACAAGTGGGCCGGTCCCGACGACCCAAAGATTAGGCTCCGATAGGGTTAACGTTTTCAATTATAACTTGCTTAATCGTTCAGTTAGCGAAGTTTGATTGTGTTTTTATTTGGTTAAACTTAGCGGTTTAGGGTTATTCGTGTTGGTGATTTGGGATGATCGAATTAGGAAATTAAGGAGTGAAGTGGCTGAAGTTTGTGACTAGTTCGTAATGAAATTTTCGAGTGAGATCTATTTTGCCTGAGCTATCTTGTCGTTCTTTAAATGGGTCCATAGAGTCATGAAAACTCTTCTCTTATAGTTTCAGACCTAGTTTTTATGATGATATTTATAAGGATGTCTGTCGGTTTTTGCGTAGTACATATAAACTATATACTATAATCATCATACTAGTATTATAAAGGCGAAAGTTTGTGAATGTGTTTGTGTTTTTATTACTTCTTCACACTCAAACGGCTAGGAGATAGATCATAGTCAGGAATAGCACATAAAATACTTTTTATTTTAAATATGAGTTGAAACAAATACCAGTGGTTAGGATTATAGTTGTTAGTATTATAACGGAATAAATCGTCTATTAATTAATCTATCTAAATGGGGCATCCTAAACCTATCCCAGACCCAGTACAAGAAGACCCAGTACGTACCGTCAATATTACAGACCGCTACGTACTTCTATTCATACTCGTACATACGTTCACTGGTTGTGAATAATATGCACCAAATGTTTAATAACCCCTGAAAAGTTACCAACCATCAACCTTGAAGCATCGACAACTTCATTAGCCCGAAACAAATTCACCATTCAAGTCCGTACCATCATAATCATTCCATTCACGACCAAACCAAAAGTGTCCTTGCGACACTACCACCAAAAAGAAAACTTCAGCTACCCACACACAACGCGAACACACTGTATAATCAATACTTCAGGCCACTGAAATAAAATCGAGCCGTAACGGGGTCGCTTCAGGGTCGACGGTCGAATTTCGTTCAAACCCGCGGCAACAATTCAATACCTCCTTTTGTTGCGCTAATGTAAAACCGTAATCAAGTTTTGTCTGTTTTTACGTAATGGAATTTTGTTGAAGGAATTTTCGTAAAGGCTTTTTTTGGTGAAGTTGTTCGGTGGTAAAGTGAATTAGTTTTGTTGCGGTATAATGCTGCAGTACGTAGCAAAGAGTTGAGGCTTTAAACAAAGTGTAATTTTAACAACGATAGTGTTGTGATACCGATTGAAACAAAGTAAAATAATTATGTATGGGTCAAAAGCTAACGTTATGTTACGGTCGTGTTCAATCCCTCTGGTATTTTGACAATTGCCATTGCTTAAAGAATGAGTCTTTCGTACAAACTCTCGTTCCTTACTCAATTGGCAAAAAGATCAAAATGTTTAGTATTGACAGGCACTAATGTCACGTTCAAACGTCAATCCCTTGAATCGTGCTGATAGTATGTCATTGTTTAGAGTCTACTCTAGTGAGATTTTTAGAGAAGGTCTCAGAAGGTCATGTAGTAGATGGTGGGTTGAAACAGATTTCGCAAAGACATGAAAGGGAATGCTCAAGCTCCCGGTTCCTTCTCACTACTAGACGGCCCAGAAGTGAGACAAAATACGTTTATTTGTTATGTTGAATTCTCTTTCTGTTTTAATTGTTTGTATTTGTTGGGCGTTGAGTCATATCTTTTTTATATTAAACTCTCGCTGATATGTATTTTATGCAATTTTTTATATGTGTGAAAACTTTTAATTAGCCGTTTTTTGCATGTTGTTTCTGCGTATTTATTGTATTAGCTGTAAGCTTTCCTAAGATATATAAAATAAAATAAAAAAAATTAAATAAAATAGGCTTACAAAGAATTATTAATAACTAGCTTTTGCCTGCGGCTTCTCCCGCGTGTTTCCCAAGGGAACATTATACCGGTATAAAATCTATCTCTGTGCCAAATTTCATCCAGATCGGTTCATTTGTTATGATTGGGTAACAAACATACATCCATCCATCCATCAAAACTTTCACATTTATAATATTAATAAGATTAAGTAAGTTTAGTAAGATAAGATGTCCTGGTATGATCATGTGATAAGGAAGGATGAAACGCATGCTACTAAAATAGTTAGGAATATAAATGTGTATGGGTGGAGAGGGACGGGACGGCCAAAGAAAAGATAGATGGACTGTGTAAGGAGTGATATGAAAGAAAAGGGTGTCAGTGATGGCGTGACGGGGACAGGACAGTATGGAAGAAGAAAACGTGTTGCGCCGACCCCAAGTAACATGGGACAAGGGCAGGAAGATGATGAGTATGATAATATATTGCGTGATGAGGATCAAGGGGATAGCAAGAGTCTCACAATAACGTATTTAATTTTTCATGTTTACTTAGCAGCTGGTCTAAATTAATTATAGTTTTACTGTAGAATAAAATGCAAAAGGGATCTGTTTTTAACCCCCGACGGAAAAAGAGAGGTGTTATGCATGTTTATTAGTATATGTATATATATGTATGTTGGATCCTATGTGGCGTTTTAGAGACCAAATGCTTTGGCCGATTTTGATGTGTTTTACGTCAATCGATTCATCTTAAACTTGCGAGTGTTACTGGCATTAAAGTTGAAAAATAGAAAAATTTTGGGCGCCATATTGTGGAGACCCAAATTTATTTTTTCTTTCAAGCCCATCGTGTGGGGTAACAAAATAAAGGGTTTTGAGAGGTGATTTCAAAAATATATATTACATAAATGTTTAAAAGCACCTAAATCGCAAAAAAAATTTTACCTAACTATAAATATATAAATAAGAAAGTAAATTCAAAATATTAAAATCACGACTACTTATGAAGCAAACTAAAAAGACGTAAACTAAATGAAAATCATGCTCTGCAGTCGGAGGTTACATCTGGTTTTGGTTAGCCAGCTCGCGAATATGTATCCTCCGACTGCACAGCATGATTTTCTTCTTATTTACGTCTTTTTAGTTCGCTTCTTAGGCAGACGGGTTTTTTTTATTTTACTTTTTTATTCCCAATTTATTTACACAGGATGACTATTTCTGTATACCTATATTTACTGTCATCGCAACAATAATCTTCTTTCTGACCATTTCACACTATCCATTCATCGCGATTACTTTTATTGCTATACATCCAAATTATGACGCGTCTTAAGGTTGATATGGTTAGTAATTCTCTAGCTATATCTACATACATACCTAAGTATATTGAAACGGGGTGAATGTCGCGTGACCTCGGAAACCCTTACCTAATTTTACAGGAATAATATTTTCGTACCACGAATACTAACGATCGCCTGGCATATTACTAAGTTACTTTTGAAATTAAGACTTTTACGCTAACCAAAAATGGTTGGCTGGTTGTATCATGATTAAGCTCTTTGTGAAGGAGCTCGTCCGGGGAATCAATATATCTGGTCAATGTATCAAAAATCTTTTCAAAGTTGTAGCTATTCAGGTAGTAGCCACTTACTGTTTGCATATCAGTATTTTTGGGTTTAGTAATTAGTTAGCTACATACGCCACTCGGTTATTAACCTTAATCTGCATACCTCTTTAGACAATACTGACAATCTGGCACGAGTATTGTTTTATACAGACAATAACGTATTCTTCTGTTTTCTTTCAATATTAGGTATCCCTGATTCGCCGCTCAGTAAACAAGAATATGCGTGATCATTGTCCTCATGTTCTAACAGTATACCTTTGTCCCCAGGATTCCCTCACCCAGAGATGCCTCCGCAGGGGATATTTAGCGCGTTAGAAGATGAATACATAGAGGTGATGTCGAGGAGGGGACAGAGTCGGTCGCCGTAGCCCACAGTAACTGTTCTGTCCACGAGAGAGAGAGAGAGGAGAAGTCGCCAGTGAGTATTATATTATATTAAATTAGAAAATGACTACATATAGAGGTGATGTCGAGGAGGGTACACCGTAGCCCACAGTAACAGTACTGTCCACGAGAGAGAGAAGATATCGCCAGAGAATATTTCAGTACAATTTACAAGACTAGCATAAATTACAGGGTAAACTCTCATATGTGCTCCCCGAAAATGTAAAAATGTTGTGGTACATCAGTTGAGCAGAGAGGTATTTCTGTGCTGCGTGGAAATGTTTCATCGCATCTTCAGCTGGAATTAGAACGGTAGAGAAAACTAGCAATTTGCTAAAACCTCTCAATGCGTGTTGGCATTGTTGTCTTTGAACTCAACTTGCACTAAGACCGCATGGTGGATCGTGAGACCTGAGTCTAAGCGTTAGGGATGTTTCAAGATCAATATTTGTGTATGCTTTGTGTCTCCCAATTACTCCATTTATCAAATGGGACGGCTAATGAGAAGCACAAATAATAGTAAAGATTTTATAGCTATATTCAAATAATGACAGAACTGTTCTCTATTCGCACTAGATAATACAAAGCCTGGCTTATCCACAAGAAGGGAAAGGCCATACCACCATCATAATAAATATCAATCTTACCAAAAGTAACACTGTGGTATCCTCCCTTACAAAAACCACTTAATCGTCCTTTATGAAACCCGAGCCTCAACAAAGATGAGAAGAAAATATTGTTAGCGTGCAATATTTTTTCTGACAGAACTATTATTGGCACATTACTAACATAAACAGATTTTCTTGAACATTTCCTTTCAGTAAAAGAAATATGATTGAATGATTTTTCCGCATAATTGACTATGGAAGGAAGCCAAGGAAAGATACGGATAATATCGTAGTGAAAATATTATTTTGCCATTCATATTTATGTGGTCAATTAGAGATACATTATCTGCTTATTTTCAGGAAATAAGAATATTATATTATTTTCACAATGTGGATCCATCGGGTGCCAAGTAATAGTAAGAGAAAACGCACGTTTTAGACTTTTGTTGCTTGATGGTTTAACCTTGATGCTTTAATGTATGAATGCGTAAAAATGTGAATATTTTATCGAGAGCCTAACAATTAATAAGATAATAAAGTATCTAAGCAATAAACATCAACGGATTTTTATCTTACTAATATTATAAATGCGAAAGTTTGGATGGTTACTCAATCATGCTAAAACTGCTGAGATGAAAGGACATGGCCAGAATTTGTAAAGAGCTGTGCCCTAATAAAAAATATTTATGTCCATTGACATACAGTACGTCGTATTAAAGCTTAGAGGTATGGCTTTACAATAGTTTAAGTTTGATGATGATAGAAGAAGCTAAAGACACTCTAAAAAGGAAACAAAAAAAATGCCTTATCATTTTGAATAGCAAAGATGTCGTCAGGTAGCACGTGTGATAGTTGACAGTGACAGTTGACAGTGACAGTTGACAATGACAGTTGACAGTAACAGATGAGTAATTGAGGACCTTTTAGAATTTATAAAAATAGAAAATGTATGAAGCACTCTCACTGCCAGTGTTCCATGCATTTTCACAGAATTACGCTTCGACAGTCGGTTAGTAAAGAAACAGTCAAAAATCAAAATACCAATAACGTAATCACATTGATGTAAGTAGGACATAGTCTGTCCTTTGAAATATCGTGTTAGGGCAGGCCGCGATAGCGAGGAAGAGCTCGTCGTTTACATATATTACTGGGATATTATGACTATTATAAATCATACATCCTCATAAGTCGATCTTAGCAAAAAATATACAATTGGATATGCAAAAAAACACTAAAATAGAACTGTAACTAACAACTGTAACAGTAACTGTCTTTATCTGTGTTTTGTAACTGCGGTGTTAAAGATGTTACAATATGCCTTCGCATTCGAGTAGTGGCCACACTACAATTCAGGCACCTTGACATCATGACTCGTGAGCGTCCGAATCCAAATGGTAAACAAACAAGTACAGTAAGCACAGCACTAATATTCACGAAGAAGCGTAAACGAAAGGCCGATAAACGATAGCGTGGGGTTAAGCTAAAATATCCAACAGAATAACAAACAAAATCACGTGATATGATCAACGCAAGACTGCACCACAGATTAGACTGCACCAGTGCAGTGCGCGCGCGTAGAGACGTCATAATGACTAGGACGTGTTCGGATACACACTGGAATATATTGTCGATGCATTCAGCATTATGGTGACGCGCGGTAGCTTGAAAAATGGTATCTGCGTTATTCGTAAAACCTTCCCTTTTATTTTAGAGGTATTTATCTAGGCAATACCATTCATGCAGTTGTAGTTTTTTATTTTTTAATCTGACCTTCAGGCGTACTTCAGAAAAAGTTTTTGCCTTATTCGTGTATCCAAACGCAAATGCATTACACGGAAACCGCACAAAAACAATTAACATACTTATTTTTTGGAATTTTTTGTCGCCTGTTCTAGAGTAGTGTAATTGATGCCATTAATTTTAATTTATTTTACGAGTAATTTTCACATATTAACAACTGCTGTACATTACGTATTCTTAATTGATTCGTAGGGCAGAATCTGGCCATGTCTTCTGGCACAGAGATAGATTACAGTGTGCGCATAGGCTATTTTTCATTCCAGTATAATGTTCCCTTGGGATAAGAAAATACTGTTAACGCTGGCGAAGCCGCTGGCAGAAGCTAGTCGTGTATATTTTTGACACTCAAGTAAAAACTATGAACATGTAGACCACAGGTTGATTAGAAAAGAATGAAAAATTGATTTTATTTCCAGAAAATACAACCTTTAACAAAACATAAACAAACATAAAAAAGATACAGATAGATTCTACATTTGATTGAAAACTCAACGACGATGCATGCTCAACTCCCCATCAACATGTTTTCAAAGTGAGGCCGAAACAAATCTACAATGTGCGTCGAACCTTACAAAAAATATAAGCGTTGTTATTTATGTCCAACTAACATTCTGTGTCGTTATAACAATGAATGTTGTCAGTGAAAATTGATAAATGGTTCTAACTTTCTATGTATTCCTACTTATACCATTAATTTCTTTCAGTAATAAATTATTGCTGTCATAATTTATTAACAGATTTTCTTTTGCAACTTATTTTAATATGGGTTTATTGGCATCAAATAAGGGCTTGCATTTTGCGGTACCTTAGACAACCACCCCTACTGATCTTGATAGAGGTACCCACGGGGTTGGCATCTCATTTAAATTTGATGTGATTACCTATTGATTGTATGAAAATCAGTAATATGTAGTACTTTGCTATGGGTTCATGAAAAGTTAGACCTTTTCTTGCTTTCTCGTTTTAAAGGTATTAAGAATAAAACAGGCTTTAATGAAAATATTACAAAATAAGTTGCCTGACTCTAAAATAATACTAAACGACGATGCGCCATCGGTATTAGGTGGACACCATCCATACTGCTACCAATCGATGAATTTAAAGTGTTTAAGAATAAACTCCATATTCGATAGATGGCGTTGTGCATTTGACGTATATTACGAATGGCGGTGTTAAGATTCGCCGCGGAAAAATAACACTAGGATAGGGATAGAAATCTGATAGGTAGCAAGGTAAGTAGGGTAGGTATGTATTTCTAGATAAGTAGCCTGGGGTAGGGTAAGCAGTTGATGGGAACGAAGCCGCTGGCACAACTGGACAAAAACAAAAAATGCCATGATTGCTTAGGCTAGCTGTCTAACCCAAACTAACTACCCCACATTGTCATCTACCTCTTACTGACTCCTAATTCCTCCCCAGAAATGAATCTCCTCAACATGGACGCGGAGAACCGCGTCGTGTTGAACGTAGGGGGGATCCGCCACGAGACGTACAAGGCGACGCTGAAGAAGATCCCCGCCACGCGTTTGTCCCGCCTCACGGAGGCGCTGGCCAACTACGACCCCGTCCTCAACGAGTACTTCTTCGATAGGCATCCTGGAGTCTTCGCGCAGGTTCTGAACTATTACAGGTAAGGCATTTTATTTAAAGTTTTTCTTAAGACCACCTATAGTGCTAATTTGTAAAAATCTCTCCGCGGTGGCCGTAGGTGAAATGAACTCGAAGATTTAAGTGTAGTGAGCTGTCAACTTCTAAATCATCACAGTGAGGTTTCTAGAGAATCGATCAACTGCTCGGTCGATTCTGTAGAAACCTCGCCGTGATAATTACGAGTTGACAGCTCACTATACTATTTCAAGATGTTTAAAGCTCTTTGAAGCTCTTTAATACTCTTTGAAGCTCTTTGAATCCCTATACATACACTACCAAGATCACGGGATGGATCCCAAACATATCCTTCCTTTCAGACCATTGCTGATAGAATGAGACCTTGCCCATGTTCCAGCTTGGGAAATTGGTTGACTTTGGAGAAAGATTCTGAAAGGTGTATGTTTTGTATCCAGGTTACATTTTACGAATTGGATATTATATACAGGGTATAATTTATGTCTTTGTTTAAATATCGTGGGATCGAAATTAAAAATATGAGGAGGGCAAGACCAATTGACATAATTATGTCATTTGATCAATCCCCATTTTAGCATTTCACACAAATGTTAAGGTACCAGGTAATAAATACATTTTTCAATGATTCGTATCCAAAGAAATCAAAAGTTTAGAAAAGACAGTATTATATTGAGATTGTGAAAATCGTGACTACATCACGATTTTTTTTTATTTTTTTTATAAAAAAAAAAATTATCTTTCTTTTCTTTTTCTTTTTTTAAATCTTTTTTTTATAGTAGAAACAAAAACCCACGTGTAATTTTGCTAGAAACAGTCCTTCCTTCAATTATTCCACTTTAATTCTTTCTTATCCTACCGAAAACCCAAACGAAATCCACGCAGACCTTTTTAATAAAAAAGAAACCTACAATCCACTTAAGAATAGTAAAATTACGTCTCTTTTCGACCCCAAAAAGTGCGATATTACTTATTATACCAGTATTATCACTATTTTATTTTGCCTGGAAGATAGGCAATAAGATTTTTGGGTGTGATATACGGGACCATTTAGAAGCATTGACATTTCGAGACAAAAGAGATGTTTTATACAAATGTCAGATGTTTTGTACAAAAGGTATTTCGGCTTATTTGGATAGGTAGGTCTTTAGGGGAATTGTTATTTTAGAATTTCTGATTTTAGTCTGTGTAGTCGACTGTTAAGGCTTAATGTTTAGATTTGTAAAAAAGCATGGTGAACGATAAAATATAGAGAAAAGGTGGTCGATTTTTGATCTATGACTGAAGTTGTTTTTCATTAAAAATCAATGAACGCAGACAGACTTATTAAATCTGTGATAATGGTCGGGTTTCTCCCCTTTAAATTATCGCAGAAAAAATGTGATAAATTGTCAAGTACGCGTTATGTGCTGTGATTGGTTGTATGAATTTTCAACAGCCAATCAAAGCAGATAACGCGTGCACGCAATTTGTCATATTATTTCTGTGCGAATTTAGAGGTGATAAACTCGGCCTTAGTCACTAAGACGACAGTCTTTGATTTTCCCTCGATATGCCATTATATTATTTAGTATGGGCTGGTTTCTGAATGGCATATTTTGAGTTAAGAAACTGTCAAACCCTACTTTGATGTCAGCTTTCCTGACTAAAGAGTCTGGCAAATTTGTCAACTTCAAAACCTTACAGAAATCGGGGGTTAGACAGCTTAACAACGTAACCAAAATAAAATAATTCATAAATTAAGCCCACTCGAATTTCAGCTTACCTAATAAAGACTCGCAGAAAAAGATTGTGATGATAAATGATCTTATTAGAATTAGAAAGGCGTAATGTTTAAAAATTAGGCTGACTGGTATAAATTATCTCGATGTAGGTTACAAGGTACGGATAATACTTTTTTTTAATATAAGCCGTCATTTTTGTTAGCTCACATCTTCATTTCTTTTTTCGTGTTAACCAGTTACGTAGTTTTGGAGGTCAGAAGACAGTTGCTCTACAATACAGCACCTGTAGTCAAGTTGACAATGTACAATCGATAACGCTAGAAAACGAATCAATGTATGGGAATGACACATCTGAATGATAAGTCACGTGGTCAGACCATACAAATAGAAGGCGTTAACGATTGTAGAAAAAGATTCGATACGAAACGTTTGTAACTTGGCTAGAGGGGCTGGTACTCACCAGTACCAGTCAAGTGGGGTTAGACTGAAAGTTGTTTGTAATAAACATAGTTGGGCAAAGGATAGGCAGATTGATTGAGACTTTTTTTCATTCTAAACAAATGCTGTTGAGTATCAGATTTATAGAAACCAACAAACTTTGGCCCTCAATCTTTCCCTAAATTGCCCCAAAAATGTCGAGCCAAAACCGACCTTTTCCAAAAACGTCCAAATCTTCGGTAGTTTTTGCAACTACACGTGGGCTGCGGTGGTCCTAACCTCGGTCCCTTGGACCAAAAAATTTCGAAAAAGCCACAAGGGACGCGGATGTCAACCGCAGTATTTGGGGGAGCCCTGTGGTTGGGCCAACCTACGCAGTGGTACCAAAGGCTCGACATGTTATGAATTTTTCAGTAACACATTTTGCAAAGGGCTGACTGTGGTTATGGTGGCGTAAAAGAAAATGGCTGAAATTTTGTGCTCTATTTTTTTTGTTGCGCGAGTTTTGGGAGTGTAGGCAATTTCGATTTTTGCAAGGTATTGGTTTTATGAAAGTGGAAAGCATAAGAGCTGCCACAGTCAGCTGCATACACGTAGAAAAGTTCTATAAAAAATGGTCATCAAAATATTTTGTATCGCCATGTGTTGTCGTGCTTGTTCGTGGATCCTTAATAATATAGCTAGTTTTTAGTAACAAAAAGTAATGTAAAATGAAAAAAAAGACAGAAATATATCTTTGTCAAACATTATCGCGCTTTTTTGTCACGCAAAAAAATCCTTGAAACGGAAACTAGGACCCAATCCAAACTATGACACAGCCCTTCTCCGAAAACGCCGGTCAATCGCCGCTTCTTGTTATCCGTCTACCATAGCAGGCCTATCGACCACAGACTATAAATCAATATCAACTAAACACAAAGTAACATTGATCAATCTTACCCATATTAAAGGGTTTACCCTCAATACGATCCGGAATTTGACGAAGTTTGCCAAAATTTCACGAAGTTGTTGACAATTGAAAAAAGGTCATAAATATAAAATTTGTTTTAACGATAAATTTAGGTTACATTATTAACCTTGAAATACTCACGGAATTGGAGTATAAGTCAGACTAATATTTCATAATAAATGCACACAATTTGACCTAATTTTATACAGATTATATTCCATTGGCAAAAACAATTTCCTAGAGGTTTTTCATTCTAGTTTTAAATTGCTAAGAAACTCTTATCTAAATGATAGCTATACTATCAAAATATAACGATTGTCACAAAGTCCAATATCTATGGGATTGATGCAATTTTCTGCAATGGTTTTCGATGAGAGAACGTCGCTTTGCTTAGAGTTTCAGGGGCCCTAGACAAAGTGACATATACAAAGTGACGTATATATCTTCGATAGTGATTGTCGGAATACCAAAATGTTTGGCATTCAAATTAAAATAGCCCTTATTAACAAACTTAAAACTAATATTACTTCTTTTTAAGAACATCTGACATTGGTTAATTTTCTTGCTCACTAGCGTAGTCATCTCCCTGAACCTTCCACAGTACACGATCTTGTGCGTTTCTCCACGCAGTGCCTGCGGTTGATTTGAGATCATCGCACTGGTCTTCCCCGTTTCCACATCTTGGTTAGCTTAGTTCTCGGGTACCATTCATTAAATTTTTTTAACCCCCGCCGGAAAAAGAGGGGTGTTATAAGTTTCACGTGTGTTGCTGTGTATCTGTGTATCGGTGTATCTGTGTAACTGTGTATCTGTGTGTCTGTATGTGGCATCATAGCGCCTAAACGGATGAACTGATTTTGATTTAGTTTTTTTTGTTTGAAAGGTGATTTTGTCGAGAGTGTTCTTAGCTATGTTTGAATAAAATCGGTTCAGCCGTTCAAAAGTTATGGGCGTTTTACTGTTTGAATCGGGGTGTTTTCGCAAGATAAACGTCGGGGGTTTTTTAAATTTTGAAATTTTACTTGTTCTAATATAATCTCAAGAATTTTGAATGTAGGCAATCATCATAATTGATATTATGTCACATTGTTTAGAGCCCAAAAGCTAGTCAGTTCTATAGTATTAGCCAAAGTGACGTTAAAGTGCCGTCTCAATAGGAAACCTTCAAGTCATACCACATCTAAGACACATACCTAAGCCATGAGAAGTAATATATTTTATGAAGTAAATATCATCTCACCTACATCTGGACAGTAGGAAATGAAATCTACGTCCACTGAATTGTAAATAAACTGAGTGTCACACTGTTGAGAACTTACACTAAAGCGTTGGGTTTGAATTTATATTTAATTTTCTAAGTCGACTCTGCTTTGAGAGTAGAGCTCGTAGTGGAGGAGCTCATCTGGAATTGTAGGTACTACCACCATTATTTAGCTATTTTTGACACCAAGCTGTGCTGTGTTTCTGTTTCACGTTTATCGGTACCGGTGTAATTGAAAGAAAGAAGGTTTTTTTTTTATTCAACACAAAACAACATACTTATGACAACATGTATGTTGCCTTATATATGTTGCATAAACTAAACCCTTAAAGATATTATTAGTAGAACCTACTTAAAAAAAATATGTTAGTAAAGACTCAAACATAGATTAATACTAGTATTATACGAGTATATTACATACATTTGATGTATAGACAGAAGAAAGACATAGGGTTGAACAGAAACTAGGTGCCATGGGGGACCCATAGCACGGCACTGATTTTAGTGGTCGCCTGGTTTTTAATATGAGTTGTATCAACTTTTTATCTGAGTACAATAGGTACCCTTCTCCTCTGGCAATAAATGCGCGTTTTCAAATCAAACTTAATTAAAACAATACAGGCATAACACCAGCATAGTACAAGCACAATGTCAAAATAAATTAAAATTAAAGTTTATAAATATTCATTATTAATTATTAGGAAGTATTCCAGTCGATAGCCTTATCATTATTATTCCAATTTCGATAAACGGTGGTGGCCAGTTAACATCCGGTAAGTAGTCTATTTATTTGATACACAGTTGGATTTGAAAAACATGCAAGTTCTAACAATTTTTAGAAATCAGGAAAATTTAAACGATCTTGTTAGTGATCATTTGTTGAAATTAATGTTTCTAACTATTGGTTGACGATGAAACCCCAATTTCACAGTCAATTTACCCGCAAATTCATGCCTCCTTTGTAAACGTAATTTAGCCCGAAAAGTTTGATATAATTTTGTGTATAAGTCCCAAATAACTATTTCTAGATGATATAAATGATTTGATGATTTAAAATCCTGCCTTTTTAATTTTATTATTCTAAACCTAGTCATAATTATTTTATTCATAAATATTCAAAGCATATAGAAAATCGCTCAGCAATTTGCAGCTCTTGAACGTGAAAAGAGCGTAAAAATAATTGGTACGCCCAAACTTGAACGCTCACATCTGTAGGCACTACGGAATGATGTTATATGAGTATCCAGAGTATCATGAACAGGCGAGTAATGTATAACTTCGTCAAAACAAAATTAAAAAATATTTTTTTACATTTTCATTTGTTTTTTTTCAATTAATCCATCGGTGAAGGAAAACTTCGTGAAGAAACCAGGACTTGTATAGTTAATATAAGTTTGAAATCGTTAACTCATCTTGAGCAAGCGTAGTGATTAAAGCTCGTGACTTCTTTGCATGAGAATAGTAAAAATAAACATTACCGATTACGAGTATTACCTTTTAAAGATACAATAATCATTGGTAGAAATGAAGATCAAAATATCGCAAAACTTACTTCCGTATATAATTGGCATCAAACTAAAACCTTTAAGACGGTCTGGCCATTTTATTCATAGAATACAAATATATTTCATTTAATGATGTATTATAATTGCCTTGCATTATGACGATTGCAAACCAAACTAGATTCTATCGGAAACGGTGCAAACAAAAATAGACCTATAGGTGACGAAGCTATTGTAAATGTGACTGTACTCGGAAGCGATCTTATACGAATATCTAGTACATTATGTACAATCGACATTACATAAGAATACTTTCAGGAATATTTTATCGCGTAAAAGGGTGGTTTTATAAGAGAATTTATTGCCGAAACTCGTTACTTTAACCGATGGAGTAAATAAAAAAAGGGACGGTTAAATGTGTGAATACATTTATAATGCATCAAAGGGAGGAATTGAAATTCTGAATTCAGATTAAGTTTTGTGAATGTATCGTGCGGGGAGATTGTTAGTGTTGGTTTGTACACATATTTGTAGATACAAGCTGTTTTTAGTAAGGGACCTACCTGATGATGAGATGGAATGTAAATTGCGTCGATAGGCAATATCTGTCGGATATCGCGTACACGTCTTTCTAACCACCGCCGGAAAAAGAGGGATGTTATAAGTTAGACTTTGTGTAATTGTGTAACTGTCTGTGGTATTATAGGTCGTAAATGAATGAAATTTGTTCATCAATTTCTGACCTATAATACCACAGGCAGTTACACAAATACACTATACACAGATTTCTTTGAATTATGTTTTTGTTTGTATGGTGACTTTATCGAGCGTGTTCTTAGCTACGTTTGATGAAGATCAGTTAAGCCGTTCAAAAGTTATGCTTTCGCAAGTAAACTACGTGTTACTAAATTACGTGTTTCGAAGGATTGTCGATCAAAACGTGCTTACTACTAGTTAAATTATGTAGTTTAACGAGATATTTGTGTCGGGGCTATAACATTTTAAATTTTGCTTGTCTATGTGCAAATCGGTTGAATTTCGTTGCATTGAGTCCATGTGATTACAAGTTGTAGGTCGTGGGTTCGAGCCCAGGCAGGCGCTTTACTTTGTGTAAATTATTTCTTCACCACTGCTCTCAAAACGGTGAAGTAAAACATCGTGAGGAAACCGGCATGTCCTAGAACCAAAAATTCGAAGACATGTGACATCCACCAACCCGCACTGGGCCCGCGTGGTGGATAACGGCCCATTCCCTCTCACAGAGAGGAGGCCTGTGTCCCAGCAGTGGGAACATTAATAGGCTGATGATGTGATGTGATGATGTGAGTCCATGTAATCGTATCTAATTGCAATTTAATTCGCTTTTCAGTGAGGCTAAATCGAGCCATCAGAAAATTCGCTAAGTTTGACATGCCTATCCCAAGGACTGATGTTAGTTATTTTTAACCGACTTCAAAAAAGGAGGAGCTTTTCAATTCGACTGTATGTTTTTTAAATTAATTAATATATGCCCGAATTTGACCCATTTAAATTTGGTGAAGATCTGTAGAAGAACTTCGGAGATATACAACAGAACTCTTCAATAAATGATGGCATATATCTCGGGATTGCTGCAATCGCATATCTGTTTATTGCTTTTACCATGTCATTGCAGAACATCACTCCGGTACGCTCTGAAGGGGTACGCAGATGTGTACCGTTCACCCTGACACTCTCATTTCAAAGGTTATGTTCAATTTCATGCTATTCGGGTAATCTATTCTGGCATAACTTTTGACATTATAGGTACTTTACTTAAGAACTCGTCCATTATGTACCATAAATAAAAGATGAAACAAAAACGTTTTACAAAAAAATACAACCAACTGCCAAATAAAAACACAACAAAAGAAAAAATAACTTCAGTTTCGGAAGTCGGTGTCAAAAAACGAAGAAACAAAAATCATCGACTGCTGAAATTGAAGTTATTACACAAGCTTTTATAAACTTACAGCAACAAAAAAACAACCTATTTATAGAAAAGTCTTTCTCATACAAGCCTAACCAAGCTATCACAACTCCAAAAGTTATTACACAATACGTAACAAATAGCAATCCAGGAGCCAAAAGCAGGATAATCCATCGTTATCCAAAAAATCGAATAAAACATCCTCCTGAGACCGATTATCCTTTGTCCTCGCCCCAATTAAATGGTACGAAATGTTCATCCATCATCCACGACCAATGGTACATATGTAACCTTTAACGGTAACAATCCTTTTGTTATTGAAATGTATGGAAATCGGAAACCCAGCCATAATTGTGGTAGTGGAATAATATTTCTTCCGTCTATCCGTATGTTTGTTGTCTGTTGCGAAATGGGTCGGTTTTTTCCGCTTCAAGTGTATGTATTCGCCTGTTGATCTAGGAATGAAAAAAAAACAGCTGGTAGCTATCGGATAACTTGTAAAGAGTGGGCGTAGCTTTTATAGTTTTTGTTTAGTTGCTAAAGAAAAATGTGGAATGGTTTAGTGGATTATTATTCAGCATGCAAACCAGTATTAACGGTAAAGCTAAAGCTTCAAAGATAATGATCATGAACTTTATTATTTACATCGGTTTGAATTAGAATAGTAACCACGTTATTTTGCATCTTCGTAGCTTGGGTGGATACTCCAACTGTAGTTAGATAAAACATTTTATTTACCAAGAAATACAGACAGGTGCTCAGTAGCTCTATATAGAGTGAAGTGAAAGAGAGCTGCGTGGCTTTTGCCCAGCAGCAGGATAAAAGGAACTATAGTATTAATATTTACGAATCTATCATCATTATTTTCCAGTGTAACCAAGTCTTTGTCTCTAGAACCGGCAAGCTCCACTACCCTACGGACGTGTGCGGGCCACTCTTCGAGGAGGAGCTGGAGTTCTGGGGCCTGGACGCCAACCAGGTGGAACCCTGCTGCTGGATGACATATACACAGGTTAGTTAGTTAAAACCCTTGAAGTAGTTAGTGCATTACATCTAGTTTCGGTAGGGAGTTACTACCATTGCCATCTTGGTATCTTTCAGAAATAGTTCGATTTGATAAGAGACTCTCTTCTCTTCTTTCTTCAAAAATAATTTAAAAATTACTTTGTGTTATAAAAAAATATGTCAGAAAAAAGAATCAATTATTAATTTAAATAAACTGAGCATTCGAAAATTTCATTCACATCATCTTGACTCAAATTTGAATTCATTATCCACTCAGTCTTGTCAATGGTTGCGCTATAATTCATTCCACCCAAGACATTCAAGAACTCACTAGTCGTAAATGAAACAGATTGAATACTGCTGACACACGATCTTCTTCTATAAATCCCATAACATATTATACAGCTAATAAATTAGAGGCTAAAGAAACAGTCTGTATCAAACAAGATACATCAGATACTGACACTATTATCACCAATGAATCAGAACGTGTTTCTATTCTAAAAGTCTCGTAGAAAATATTTTTAGAATTCTTGTCCGCTCCTCCATTCTCCAGTAAAACTAATAATTCATGAATATGCTAACCAGATCTTGACGGGAATTCTAGAAAAGTTTCTGAGTAAAGAAGATCAGAACACAAAAATACAATAATGTTGGAAGCTAAGCTGAGGATTGTTATGTTGAAAACAATTCGGCTGTTTGAAGGTCTTTAGATCAATATATAATTATATTGGATCGATTGATCGTTTTATGTTTTTGCTATGTTGTTTGGCTTCTTCGTGAATTTAATGCTGGGAGATTAGATTTCAAAATGCAGATGTGGAATCAATCAATTTTGATATCTTTAACACAGGTTACTGTGTAATCTAGCTAAGATGCTAGTCGGGAAACGTATTGTAACTGCAAAACCAAATGTAAAATGTTTTTTTTTTTTTGTAATCTGGCTCTGGTTTTTATTGTGTGTTATCAAATAAATTAATATTATAAAAAAAATATACTATTATTAATAACATCAACTTTTACATCTGTATCATTTAACTTTACATCTGTGGTAGATGACGAGGTCATTGAGGTCATAAAGCTAAACCTATAGTTTGCTTGTATTACCAATGATGAATTTTGGTGTAGATATAGATTGGACCTTGAAATGAATACTTTCTATCCCGGGCGTAGTTGCCTTAGGACAGTTTTCGACTTTGACGCGGGTAAAGCCGCTCGCAAAAACTAGTACTTATGGTATCAATGGCAATATGCTCTTTATGCATTTTTGGTGTTTACTTCTTCATTCACGTCTCAAACTTTTCTCGTTTGCCCGGATTTGTCGGCATGACTCTACAAACTATTACGGATGACTGTTAGAAAAGTTTTAAAGCTAGCCAAGGGAAACTCACAAGAGGCGTGGAGTTCTTTATGGAGCATGTATGAATGGAATATTCAAGAAGTTCCTAGTAGCTACTTAGAGAGAAGCTTCTAATAAACATAAAACGCTGAATGTATTGTAGTCATTCAAAAAAAAAGTTAAAACTTAAAGAGAGAACGAACAGTGCGTTTATCGGCACATTAAATAAAAACGCAAGAAAGAAAAAGCATGCAATTAATGATACGACCAGGTAGGAAATGATATTAAAAACTGTTCAACCCAGATGTTCAAGAGATTTATTTTTAGTAACCGGGAGCAACCTAAAACCTCGTATTACATACACTCACTTTCGTTCAACTAGAGGTGCATAAAATAACGGAATTGGATCAAAATGTTTGTCACCGAGGTGGGAGTTAGTTACTATGACCTCAAATAAAAAACGCTCTCTATCCTCACATACAGCGCTTAAGGCGCTATATACGCCCCAATGTTAACGCAGTACTGGCCGTGCGCCCGCTCGATGTCAAAATATCAATATTGAACCTCCTTTTGAACAGTTTTTTTTGCAAAATATTATTTGATTTACATAAGCTATGTTAGTTATGAAGAAATGCCAGCAATCAATTTTTCTGTGTAAAAATATTTTTTTATTTCCAAGTCGTTTTGGAGGAGTTTCCAAAAGTTGCGAAAAAATATCGTGTTGTTAATTATTTTTTAAAGCAAAACTATTAGTTACACGAATAAACCTTGTGTTCAAAATTATGTACATGAATCAATAATAAATATATTTTTTTCAAACCTTTTAACCTAGCCGTTGCAAAGGAGTAAGCTTTAGAAAGTTACCGTTTTTCGGCACTAAAGGGTATGTAGGCCCTTAAACCTGTACTTTGACAATTCAGCAGAGGTTCAAGCTTGATGTTTTGCAGCGAATGAAGTAGTCCAACATTCTTGGAGTCAGATAAACAAACCGTATACAACGCTGTGCTTTAAAAAACAGTAGCTATAATAACCTTCGAATGCACCCAAATGTAACACAAATTTCACAAATATAAATACTCTTATAATTATTTTTATATAAAACACAGCTGTGTGACTTAAACTAGCAGTGAGTCTAAATGCATCAAAAACCGCATGCATCAACATTTACGGACGACTCTCACGTCCAAACACAAAGTTTTCGACGTTCTTGCAGATTTACAATTACAAACAAGTCCATCTCATGTCCGGCAAAGTGGACCATTTTTGATTAATTTGTAACATTCTCAAGAAAAGAAATATTTTAATATCAGCTTGCTAATATTGAAAAGTTATGTGGATTGTGCAACAGAGTGATAGCGTGATGGTTGAAATGCCGCGACGACGGTTTAAAAGAAGAAACCGGCCAAGTGCGAGTAGGAATCGCGCACGAAGGGTTCCGTACCATTATCACAAAAAACGGCAAAAAATCACGTTTGTTGTATGGGAGCCCCACTTAAATATTTATTTTATTCTGATTTCAGTATTTGTTGTTATAGCGGCAATAGAAATTCATCATCTGTGAACCAGACCGTGGACAGTGACCGCGAAGACTTAGTATTAGGGTCCCGTTTTTACCCTTTGGATACGGAACCCTAAAAAAGTCTTGCGCCGAGCCCAAGTAACTTGGGACAAGGGCAGAAAGATGATGCTTTGGATTGTGATGAATATTTAAATACTGAGTGGCATTTGTCAACATCTACGTTTTGCTAATAAAATTGCAAAATGACAAAATAAATTTGAAACCTGTCGTAACTTAGACACCTACATATTAGATTTTTTTTATTGTGTCAATCCTCTTTTCTTTAACACAAAAGGAGGATTCATACTCAAACAGAAAAACTTTTTTTTCAAAAAAATACTACCGAATTCCAAATGAAAAACTACAAAGTGAAAAATAACTTTATTTTTGGAAGTCGGTGTCTTTCGTAGATACCAATTATTTGCGATATGGACACCGACTTCCAAAAATAAAGTTATTTTTCACTTTGTAGTTTTTCATTTGGAAGTCGGTAGTATTTTTTTGAAAAAAAAGTTTTTATTTTTCCCTTTTTAGTTTTACCTACCTAATAGGCAAGTTGTTTAGTAAGTACCTATTACGCCAGAACAGATTATCCGAAAAACATGAAACTTGAACATAACCGGTGAAATAAGAGTTCTGCGTACCCCTTTCAGTACACTGGCGTGATGTTATGTTATGAAATGGTATAAACAATAAACAGACATGCGATTGAAGCAATCCCGAATGATTTGCCGTTATTTATTGAAGAGTTCTGTTGTATATCTCCGAAGTTCTTTATCAGATCTTTAACAAATTAAAATGGGACCAATTTCGGAACAGGTTCTTTCAAACAAAAAAAGAATTTTCAAAATCGGTCCACAATTGGCGGAGATATCGGTGAACAAACATAAAAAAAAATAAAAATAAAAAAAAAAACATACAAGAAGTCGAACATAGAACCTCCTCCTTTTTGGTAAGTCGGTTAAAAATAACACTCAACTACATGATGCACTCCAACAAACTATCATAAAACGAGGGTTTCACATAACAATAAAAACCCTAAACAAAACTTTCCACTTTCAACCACTACGACAACATTTTACACTGCGGTGCAAATACACGACGTATTACGAGCTCGGTATTCCGAATGTGCAGTTTATTGTGCACAGCAGTGTACGTGACGAATATGTTAGCATGTCATTCGGACGTGAAGCGTGCTGAAATGGTCTGGGCGAATAAATGTTGATCTTGTTTCTAACTCGGTATGTATATTTGGATTTGTGGACTGGAATTTGATGGTAGCTAATCTAATATTCATATCAGATTTGGAAATCTAAAAGTCACTTTGAATAAACTAAGCTCAATATTTAAAGCAGAAACCCAGCTGTTTGTGTTCTAACAACGATTTGATTTGACAAACTTTGGGCCTTATTTATAAAATATCTGAGCTGTTGACAGATTATTCATTCAAATTCTTTAGAGAAAATTAATACTATAAAGCTGGGAACAAATTATCGGACGCGGCTGACGGACGCGACTTACAGCTGCGGCTGATATGTGTGCACAGTCGTATGGGACGCGGCTGCCAGATCTCTATCAGACGTCCGAACGCCCTAGGTCACGTCCGCGACTTACGTCCGATAGTTTGCACAATGTAATGTACATTCATTACCGAGATACTCTATAAGTCGCGGCTGTCAGTCGCGTCCGTAAGCCGCGACCGATAATTTGTTTCCAGCTGCCATCGACAACGATCGTTTAAACAGTGTCAAGATTATAATAAATAATGGTTGACCCGTATATCGCAAGGCAGGAGCCCTGAGAAAACGAGACGGGGTTGCGTCAGACCGAGAAAAAGATTGTAGGATGACTTCCTCGAGAATTGAATCGAAATGAAGTACTACACCTAGAGAAATGGAAGAAATGGGAAGAGGCCTTTGCCCAGAAGTGGGACATTACAGGCTAATAAAAAAGGTTGCTAAACCTGTTATATGAATTGGCAAATTACTTACCATAGATTTCCAATTCACCGATCCTTACGAATATTATGCCTCTACTTTGCATAACACTACACATATAGAAAAAAAAAGACATAAACATGTTATAAAAGTAGCAGTAAACAGAAGTAGGTGTAGCAGAAAACCTTGCATACTTAAGTATAATAAAAACAAAAGAAACACGCTGAACAACATATTCCAATTACATTCCACGCCGATGGAAAATATTCAGAGGTCCCAGTGATTGTGGTATTGTATACATTCGTGTGTAGTCACGCCCTTGTGTCTATATGGGATGAATAGCATTATTGGCATATTGAAATGGGTTTGTTTGTTATTGTGCTTGAATGTTCTGGGGCAGGAGAAAAGATTGCTGAGTAAAATAAAGATTGAGATGATGTAATAAATCTTATTATAGGGTATAGAATTGTTGAATAAATTCATATTGAGATGACGACTAATATAGTAAAGAAGAAGAAAACATTATTGTACCAGAAATATTCAATAAACACAAATAATGGCTAAATAATGATGATGATGATGATGTTATAACAGAAGATATATCTGTTTTTCCTAAAGACAGTACATCTAATTATGCTGTTGAAGAAGAAGAACAAAATAACATTTTGATGAAGGATATGTTTCTGTAGTCTTACACCAAACAACGAATATAAGGCACATTGTTTCTATAGAATTTTAAAGAACAAAGACAATGGCAGTACAAAAAAAGTCAATGACGGATGGTGATATCTTTAAAATCCAATTCAACATCGACGGCAAAAAAATCTCAATGCACCGCTTGCCAACCAAAACAGAAAATAAAATATTCCAATTACATTCCCAACAAAATGGGAAATTCAGGTCCAATGATTGCGGGTCCGATATTTTCCTATTATTTCGACCACTGCCGCGATACGAAATATTTTTGCGGTCTTACCCTCATATTTTATATCGGCGAAATCGAAACCTTTGTCCAATTAATTCTGTTTTCAACTTAAATGTGAAATTAAAATCGGATCGGTCGTGGCTTGTGATATTATTTTAAATTATTTCTGTTTCTGTTTCACTGCCTACAATTTTCGTTATTAAATTAATGGAAACAATTGTAATGTTATTGCTTTTCTTGATTGCTACCCGTGGTACTCGAAATATGGCTTGATTGCTACCGGTGAAAATGAAAATCGGTAGAAATCTAAGGAGGTTTTTGTCAAATGAGACATAATTTGTACCGATTACTGATTCTATGATCAAAGTCGAACTTCAATTAAAGCTAAAACCTCCGTTTAGTAAAGGATAATATTGCTATTGTCGCAACATTTATGTTTTGTTTGAAGATCACTAAAGTTTTATTATCTTGCTTACATTTTCTATTCGATATTTTTGATCACACGTGTTGATCATCAAAATTCGAGCTAACCTAACCTTACAAGCTGGCGAAGTTCCTTCCATCAATATTCTAAAATCTATTATCTGTCACCAGCATCGGGATACCCAAGAAACTCTAGCCGTCCTGGATCGGCTAGACCTTGACACCGAGAAGCCGACCGACGAGGAGGTGGCCCGCAAGTTCGGATTCGAAGAGGATTACATGAAGGGGACGGTCTCGTGGTGGCAGCATCTTAAGCCGCAGATGTGGTCGCTTTTCGATGAGCCTTACAGCTCTAATGCTGCGAAGGTAATGTTGACGTTTATTTAAAATCCCCCCTAGAGGCCCCAGAAAAAATGTAAGAGATCGATAGAGTCTAATATTCCCATTCATTTGTTACTTTTTCAAATCGTTATTGCGGTGCTAT
This sequence comes from Orthosia gothica, assembly GCA_949775005.1. Taxonomy (NCBI): domain Eukaryota; kingdom Metazoa; phylum Arthropoda; class Insecta; order Lepidoptera; family Noctuidae; genus Orthosia; species Orthosia gothica. Next base: position 14,815,054 of record OX459067.1, read on the forward strand.
CGTTTTTTAAATTTCACTTGTCTGTAGTCTCAAGGCTAAAGAAGACCTTGGAATCTAGACAGAGAGATACTTAGCGACAAGGTTTATTTAAATGCCAAAACGTACAAGATCGGCCACGAGACATTTCGCCAGCTAATATCAATCCCTTGTTTCTTCAATTTTTTTTATATATTGGCAACAGTTATCGCTGATAGAATTTTACTATGTCAAGAGTTTCTCATTTTAGGGATATATATTTCATCTTTTCAAAGGAATATAAACAAAAAGAAAAGAATACTTCAGTTCCTAAAGTAGACATCAAAACGCGTAGCATCCACTTCAAATTTTAATAATTTTAATTTATTAAAGTTATCCTTAGAAACAACAATCCATTTAAAATTTCTAAAAACTCATTAAATTCAAAACATCTGGCCAACTGTTTCAAATTAAGGTGGCACTTAGAATTCTTCAAAGCTCAAAATGTAATCTTTTGACTTTATGAAGTGTGAAATATTGTGCAGCTATCTACCAGGGACCTTCCAACGGCCCGGTTTAATTCAAATTTATGCTAATCTGAATATTCCGATGTAGACCTTTCAAGGTTCAGGCATGAAACCCACAGGGGTCTCTCTGTTGAGATTTTAAAAACATTTTTGCTAGAACTTCCAGTAAAAACATTGCCAAAAAGGGTTTCATTTGCAAATGTTTGTAAAATCAACATTCATTCGGGTTTGGAAATTGACACGATCAGTATCTATATTTATATTTATTTAGGATAAAAGCAAGTACGTTATATCTGGTTGATTAATTGACAATTGAAATAATATATCACTTTACTTAAAAAATAGGATGAAACACACCTGACATAATATCCTGTATAAAACGACGCTTAGGCGACTGTACAAATTTTTCAAACAATGTCACAAAAGTCAGCTTAAAATTCCGTAGAAGTCATAAGAGGTTCTCAATTCTTGCCACCTTTACCTAACACTAAAGCCGCTTGTTTCTAGACAATAATGAACTCGGTAATGTACCTACTGTCATTAACATATCTCATTACCAAGGTACAAGCTTTTCACCGTACTTACTTTTTTCCTCAAACAACCTTTTAACGTTTGCAAAAAAACTCCGCCCTGTATAAATACTATCATTTGGCTCGTTAACCGTTCGTGTTTCAGTAAATAAAAACACCCTTAATTCCAGCAATAAAAGCCCAGTATTTACTTTAATTATTTTTTACATGAGAATGTAAACGTAGTAATTTTTATGTCCCGCTGAAGGGCAAAATGGCTGTTGTGAAGGCTGCTTTAATCTCCACAAAAGTTATGTTGATCTCGTTTTAAATGACTACGAGAATTTAAATTACTAGTTGAATGAATTGTTTAATGTTTGGATCGCGTGATAATGGTCTTTACATTTTAACTGTGACTTCTAAAAGAGTTTTGCAACATTTTTGAGTAATGTAACTTTATTGTTTTCAGATCATCGGCGTCATATCAGTGTTCTTCATATGCGTATCAATAATATCGTTCTGTCTAAAAACTCACCCGGACATGAGAGTGCCAGTGATTAGAAACTATACAGTGACGACAGCCAATCAATCGCATGGTTGGGCGTTGGACAAAGTGCAAACAAACGCCCATGTAGCGTTCTTCTATATAGAGTGTGTGTGTAACGCGTGGTTCACGTTAGAGATCCTCGTTCGTTTCATCTCGTCACCAAACAAGTGTGAATTCGTCAAATCATCCGTCAACATCATCGACTATATAGCAACGATGAGTTTCTATATCGACCTGATCCTGCAGAAGTACGCGTCTCATGTCGAAAACGCGGATATTTTGGAGTTCTTCTCCATAATCAGGATCATGAGATTGTTTAAACTCACGAGACATTCTTCGGGTCTCAAGATTTTGATCCAGACCTTCAGAGCGTCGGCGAAGGAGCTGACGTTACTAGTGTTCTTCCTGGTCCTGGGTATTGTGATATTCGCTAGTCTGGTATACTACGCGGAGAGGATTCAGACGAATCCCCACAATGACTTCAACAGTATACCCTTGGGCCTGTGGTGGGCACTGGTGACCATGACGACTGTTGGATACGGTGACATGGCGCCGAAGACCTATGTTGGCATGTTTGTCGGTGCGCTGTGCGCGTTGGCAGGTGTAAGTATGACTAACTCTTTCTTCTTCTCTTTATCTTTCGACATGTGATTTCCGAAAATAATCTAACTCATTCACCATTTTTTACCCTTCTAATATTAAACTACTCCAATTTCATCTTCTATTTTGTTTTTGTCTCAAGTAAAAAAAATACTACTTCTAATTACTTCATAAAACTCTATCAAATTTAAACATTCACTGGTAAACAAGTTCTCTTTCCTTAACCCAACAGGTGCTAACGATAGCTCTTCCGGTGCCAGTCATAGTATCCAATTTCGCCATGTACTACTCGCATACTCAAGCGAGAGCCAAGCTTCCCAAGAAGCGGCGAAGGGTCGTCAATGTGGAGCCCACCAGGCCACCCATGCGTGAGTATTAAGAAATTATAATAATTTGTGAAGCCCCTGCCATTTCCAACCTGAAGTTCTAGACATTTTATTCTATACTAGCTGACCCCTGCGGCTTCGCTCCCGTCAAAATTATAGTCGATGTTACTCGGGAATAATGTAGCTTTCCATAGGTGAAGAATTTTTTAAATCGGTCCAGCCATTTCAGAGATTAGCCGGAACAAACAGACAGACAGACAAAAATTTTAAAAATGTTATTTTGGTGTATGTACCGCATATATATTCATATACATGTAGTAAAAAACGGTTATTTCAATATGACAAACAGACACACCAATTTTATTATATGTATAGATTAGCGATGGCGATTGACGAAATGTAACTTTCGTTGATATAATGTAACTTGCCTAGAGCCTTTGACATTTTTAACCCTACGTGCACCATGTGGGGTCTAGTAAACCCCAGCAAAATAGAAATATCTTAAACTCTTTAAATATTCGCGCGCTTGCTCTCATGTTTTAAATAGATGAAGTTGCGGCATTACCAAACCGCCTAGTGAGAACAATTTCGTCACGTCACGGTATTTTTAGTTAATGAAAAACACATATTTTTTGTTTCTTTTATCTAAGAGTATTTAAGTGATTATTCTAATTGACTAATTTGTATTGTTTTTATCCAGAAGCATATCAAAAACATTGATCACACAAACAAAAAACAAATAATTAATAACTAATCATCGACAACAAACAACATTCCTCGATAATAATCAGGGTCCAGAAAACCCTACGTGGTGCAGGATGTAACTTTTATCCACGTGATTCACGGAGGGCTCAATCGTGTATATGGAACATGGTATATCGAATTTTAGAATGTGTTGGCATATAGGTATGAGTTAAAAAGATGAACATGTTCAAAACCTTACCTAGATTAAATAAATATATGAACAATCTTTAACAAAGGGATCTTCAAACATGATTTAATTTTGGCTCCGATTTATAGCTGCATATAAGCGACAAATGCTGTTCAACTCAATTACAAATTGCACATTGTACAATCCAAAAAACGTATTTTTCTCATGACTCATAATGAAAATCTCACATCCAGGTGCCCCAGTGCCGGGTGCCCCTAACCCGCTAGCACCAGGCATGGGTCCTCAGGTAGTAAACCGAAGAATGAATGCCATCAAAACCAACCATCCTAAAGACATGATAGGACCTAACATGGGTAAGTAGTATGATAAGTCACAGAACTAATAAATGTCACTGTTCCTTGAAGCTGTGGATAAAATTATTATAAAGAAAATTAAGATACTAAATTAAATGATGAAATTGCAAAATGAAATGCATGAAAATAAAATCAAATCGTAATACTGACCGACGGTTTTTGAATGGATTTTGAAACTAATGTGTTGTCAAATCTCATGTCGAGCGTGAATCACAGTGACGACATGGAATTTGACAGCGTGTTAGTAAATGTTTATGTAAGTAAATAGTATGCCTTTCAGAAACCCGGTATAATCTTATATCTCGCATCCAAAATAACTACACGAATTCTTGTTTTATAAAACTTATTCATAGCTTCACCATCTTGTTGTAAAACACCAAAAAACTGTGGAATAAACGTCCATAGCAAGACAAATGTATAATATTCTTCAAAATTTCTCTTTGAAGGCTGATTTTACTATGAAAGTATGCCTTCATAATCCACTTGTAGTTTTAAGCACTATAAATGTTTGAAATCACGAAGTAGAAACAAAATTTGATGGACATAAGAACAAATTGGCGTTTTCACAAAAATAGATAAACATTATCACATTCACTGGTGATGAACATGAAAGATATACACCATACAATTGGTAACTTACATACTAACTTGACTAATTAAGCATTATTGTGCGTTTGATTTAGATGTGGCTAGAAGAATATTATCAATGACTTTGAAAATAATTGAGACAAAACATGCTTCCGAAAACTCAAAATATAACAACGAGTTTTCTGAACACAGTTTTGAAGTTGTAAAATTAACTGAAATTCCTATTAATTTTAAAATATATTTGCATCAACACGAAATTCTCTCAGAATTAATTTTCGAAAACAAGCCTTCAATCAAAATAACTGAACAAAGCAAACTTTGTAAATAAATTAAGAGGCTTTCTCTGATGTCTCAAAGCCATTGATAATGTACTTCGTAATATAAATACTAATAAACTAGTCACGTGACTAACAGTAGCTTATGCAATGTAATCCTCCACAGATGGTGATCGTAGCGAGCTAGAGGCTATGATCCAAACGACACCAAACAACTGCAAAAGAAAAAATTTAAACATGCTTTAGAAAGCATCACACAACGCCGTTGGAACCGAATGGGCTTTCTATATCGCCTGCACACTCGGATTTAGCTTACAGGAATGCTAATTATCTTTAGTCACTAATCAATCATTACCATTGTCATTATCATGTATGCACACGGCAGTATCTTCAAGCAGCACTGGATCCACCGTCTAGGTCCCTTTGCTTCGAGGGGACTAAGGTTCGGGACTTTGTATATCTGTGTTTGTACCCCGAACTTATTTGCTTTGCTTCCTAACTCGATGTTGTTGTAGATTGTTTATGATTTTGTAATGATTTTTGTATTTTTATCGTTATTAATTTTTGCAATATCCGTGAATGCTTCTTTGGTCGATTATTATAAATTCAAGAACGTGATTGTGCTCTTATGTTTTAGATAGTGATAATTCAGTGTTTTTTTCCAGGCAACAACCACACACCTCCACCACCACTTAATAGCCAAAACAATACAACAATCGAAGTATCAAACTCACAGCCCGTCACATCGGTACACTTTTAGAGATAAATTGACACTAATACTACACTAACACAGTGTCGTGATTGTGCTTTTTAAATTATACGTCTAATGTTCGTGTTTTCCTAGCACTAGTTTATTGTCTTGTGAAAGTCTGTCAATGTAAAATTGTGTTCTTATATTTTTTTCAATGTCTCGTTGTTACTATAGCAATTTTTAAATCTGTAATACAAACAATAATATCTAATTTGCCCAAAACAGATAAGCATGCGTATGCACGATTGTTCAGATAACCTTCTTAACCATCTGTGTATCTTTAATGAAAGTTAAATCATATTGATTTACAATTTTATGTCCTACAGTTGCAACTTTGATGCCAGGAATGGACCTTTCGGTCACGACTCGTCTATCACCCAGCCCTCAAGGCATGAGCCCCGCGCTCGCAATCGCAATACCAATGATGAAATCCGTGAATATAGTACCAGCGCAGTGTTTCGACAACATGGCGTATCACAGCGAGAAATCTGAAGAAAAAGAGGTTGAGAACAACAAAGAAGGCAGTAAAACATGCAGCCGTCAGGAATCTGTGGATAGTGACAATACTGTCAGAGTCATGAACTTCAAAAATGACATATTCATGGATAAGGTGAATGAAGAGAAAACAGATGCTCGTACTCCGCTGTTACGGGATCATAAGATTGAGTCGTTGGATGAAACGAAGTTAAGGGACAATAAGACGGAGAAAAGGAAATCGTCTGCTTCGACATAACATTAATAAAATATATCGACCAATAGTGCTAAGAAAGTTTTTAAAATTTTGCTTGCTGTGACGAAGAGGAGAAATTCGTTTTTTTAAACAAAATAAAGAAAGACTATGAGTTTGAAAACTAAGGAAGGAAAGTTTTTCAACGTCGTCAGAAGTGCCAGGAGTGAAAGAGAGAAGCTAGAAATATCGTGGATAGAAATAGCAAAAATCTGTCAAAAGAATATGATATTACTTAAGTATTCGAATTGGAAGGCTTGAAATACGATTAAAATATCAGTCGGTGTCAGTTATAATAATTGCATAAAAGCCTTTTTGAAAACAGTTACGATTCTATATAAAATTGATTTGAATAATCATCATTGATATAGTCTTTTACTCGTAAGTGCATTCAGGGCCGTGATAGACGTAAGATAGCTAAGTGTTTGCAGCACTTATTAACATTTTATAACACATACGTATATTAGAATAGCTGCTGTCACAATCTAGTAACAAATAAATGTAAGCCAACGACCAGTATAGATAGGCCCATTTTATCTCTCTCCTGCATAACTATAGTCCTGACCTCGAGCGTCTAGATATACTGGTCGTGTAGTCATCGTTAATGACCAGAAAATTCTTAATCATAGTGAAGTATGTTTACTGTCCATTAGTGAGAGAGGTGGAGCTTGTTTAGGTCTGTAAATGCAAATATTAAACTTGATTTTCTCGACAAGCAAAGTTTCGGGATAGTTTTGGTTAAACAAGAGCATGAAACTACAGCAGTTTAGAATACCTTATACTGTTTACTCTAAATTCGCCTGATTTGCTAACATCCCTGTAATATTACGCAAGGAGCCATGTTAGGACCCATGTTGTTTCTAACACATAAAATCAATATTTTTGTTTAGAACCTAAAGAAGCTTCATCTCCTTCAAATAAGCTAACGATATTTTTACTGTAAATACTAGTAGCGTTAATAATTTTGTATCTTTAACAGTTAAAATAATCACTAGACAACACATATCATTGGCACTTTCTTTCATTCTTGGTGTTATATACCTGTTTTACATGTATATAGATAAATATAAATAGCATAAAGTATACATAATAAGCGTAGATAGTGTTAAAGAAATTATTTAATTGAACAAAATACAGTAAATCAGCTGAGAATTTCGTTGGCGTTTTGAAAATACAAGTGGAAACTAAGCCTAATTCTTAAGGATCAACTTGAGCTTGAGAGTGTTATCATAGATTACAGCGTTTTCTCAAAGTCAGCCCTTTCATTGCTACTTGATAAAGATTAATGATGTACTCATAGCTACACCGAAATGAATGAAGAAATGGAATGATATGCGACCTCATTTCTTGACCTGGAAATACGTTAGGTAAAACCATTCCGCCAAGACGTATCATAGGCCTAGCCACTTTTTCTTATTGAGTCTGAAGATATGCGCAAATTATGCGCATCTTCGTGAAATACAAAGAACTGTATACAAAGTAGCCATGAAAGGGTACCAACGCTCCAAACTGAGTAGAAAATGTTAAGTGTGCTTCTTTTATTTATACGTATATGTTGCTTAGCAACATACGAGGTTTTCCTTGAATAAAATAAAATAAAATTCATGTCTAAATTGGGGGACCCTTAATGTTTTATAATATAAATAAAAATTGTGTGGGTTTTATATATCTTGTGTGCCAGGAAACGCTTCGTAAGTATACACGTTTGAATCGACCCTTAACAGCATTAATGTTTTCAAACTTGGGTGTTGAGTGAAATTATGATCGTGGTTTCGAAAACTTTGCAAGTTAACAGTGATAAACCCGGCAAGTATAAATAGAAGACTATTTGTATGCGCATTGAAACGAACAGCTGAAATTAATATTATATCATCAATAGACACTTGAAGGTTGATTTTGATATGTGTCGCATACCGTAATACTTACTAAAAGAGTTAGTGAATAAAATATATTTCAAAAGTAGTTTTGACGATCTTAAAGTTTTTAATCATAACAATCAATCATCCGGCCAAATGATTTACATTTGGTGATAATCTGAGATAAGAGGCTCTATACAAGTGGCATTCGATGTCAGTGAAGGCGATAGTCCAAATGTCAAAATGTAAGGTATTGATCACGTGATTTTTCGATATCGCTTGGCAATCCCACACAACTTTGCCTTTTTGAAAATCGCTATCACCACGCTTTCAGTGATTAAATGTCACATGTCACCCAGGTCTCAAATCAATAGAACATTCTTGTATGAATGCGTGCTTTCCTGGCACTAAATCAGTACCATATCGAAATTATCAATTAATTACTTCATTTATTTTTTGTTACAATCTCATCATATATCTATTTTATGCATCAAATGCAATTAATTTTAGTGTTACCTAGATAGCACGATGTTTTGTTACAAATGTATTTTGTAAGTTATAATTTAAGACGTACAGTTTATACTAAATTGTAGATTAATTTATTATCTTGCTATGTTTTGTTACTAACCAAAATCTTAACTCGAACTTACAACTGCATTGTTACTAAGGCCTGGGTTAATTCTATCAATATCAATTCAGGAAATTTAGGTACTAGAAAAGTATTATGTCTTTTGAATATTAAATCAACTAAGGACAAGCTTGAATGTAAAATAACACCAACGCAATGATTTGAGACCTGTTTTCTATTATTTAGGTCATGGCCTTAGTAACATTTGGATGTACCAGTCTGCCTATCAGAATGTAAAAATAGTTTTGAAAGAGGAATGAGATCGTGAAAAGAACCTCTTTAAATAAAATAAATAATACTAAAAGATCAACTATAAAATAAGTAGGCCTAATTATCTTATCGTAAAATACAGCTAATGAAAACGAAAAATAAAACAAACATAAATAATACATTTTAGATCTTAAGTTACTACATTCATTTGAGCGTAACAATGTAACTTAATCCCCAACAAACCCAACTTTAGCAAATCTATACAAAACTAGCCAACAATGGGTTAAAACAAAAGAGGGCTGGCCATATTATTATCATAGTGTGCGAAACAAGGCTTTAAATGTATCCACTGTGTATACAACACATGTACAATAGCAAAGGCTGTGTCAGCGACCGACACCGACAACCCTATTTGGAAATAATTTATGACCTCACCCCGACCTAACAAGCCTACACCACAAAATAAATAGACACAGAAGCTCGACTTCATACAATGAGAGAAAACAAACTGACGCACATATAAACGCGTATACGACGGTCTCAAACAAATGCCGGTCGCAAGTGCTCTTATATTTGCTGTATGTGATGCGTTTTAATATTTATGCGTACGTCTTCACTTTTTGTATGGAAGTTGACCTTCTGTGCCTATTTATTTTGTGACCTCTTTGGGGTATTCATCATCTGTGTTATTAAAATTCATATAAATTGGCTAGCGGGCCTTTAGGAGTGAGGGGTCTGCCTGACGCGACGTGACAAGGTTTTGTAGATCACGTTACTGGAAATTAATGTTACTAACAAGTATGTTAATTATAGCTCTTGGTTTTTGTGAAAAGGATTATTTCCTATCTAGTTTCGTCATTTTTTCTGGTTTTATTACTCTTTCAAAAAAGAGTCCAATCATTTCAAGTGTTTTTGAACTCTGCGAGTCGAGCAGTTGAGATTGAATTAAAACAATCCTTAAAATAGAATGTAGTAATGTATGTTATCAGTCGAGTGAGCATAGGAAGTGGACCTGGCAAAGCCCCGATGGTGCAACAAAAAACGAGATCGACTTCATCATGTCAACCAAGAAGCAAATGTTCAATGATGTCTCTGTGATTAATTCGGTGAAAACCGGGAGCGATCACCGAATGGTAAGAGGCACATTGAACATTAATATCAAGCTTGAAAGGTCTCGACTGATGAAGTCAACGCTCCGTCCAGCACAGATCCAGATCCAAAACCCCGAGAGCTTTCAGCTCGAACTCCAGAATCGTTTCGAGTGCCTAGGGAGCTCCGTGGACGAATACAGCGACGGGTTCGTGGAAGCTGTCCATACGGTCGGGTCTAAGTTTTTCAAGACCCGCCGTACAGATATAAATAAAAAGATCTCTGATCCTACTCTCAAGCTTATGAAGGAGAGGCGTGAGATGATCCTGCAGTCTTCAGACGATGCGTTGAAATACCGGCAGCTTAATAGACGGATCTCAAAGTCCTTGAAAAGCGACCTCCGCCGCTATAATACTGAGCGTATTAAAGACGCAATTGAGCGAAATAAAGGCTCCAAGGTGTTTTCAAGGGATCTGTCTATTGGGCAGAGCCAGCTCACGAAACTGAAGACCGACGATGGCAGGATCATATCCGCCAATCCGGAGCTTCTGAGGGAGATCGAGAAATTCTATGGGCAGTTGTACACGTCAACCAGTAAACCCGTCGCGAATCTAGTTAAAGACCCTAGAGCTAGATTGACCCGTCACTATACCGAAGACATACCGGACGTCAGCCTGTACGAGATTAGGATGGCTCTTAAACAGCTTAAGAATAACAAGGCACCGGGTGATGACGGCATTACGGCCGAACTCCTGAAGGCGGGTGGTAAACCAATACTTAAGGCCCTTCAGAAGCTGTTTGGTGCCGTCATACTCGAGGGGAAAACGCCACAGGCATGGTGCAGGGGTGTGGTGGTACTCTTTTTCAAGAAGTGTGACAATGTCCTGTTGAAGAACTATAGGCCCATCTCACTTCTTAGCCATGTCTACAAGCTGTTTTCAAGAGTCATCACGAATCGTCTCGCGCGCAGGTTTGACGATTTCCAGCCTCCCGAACAACCCGGATTCCGAAAAGGCTTTAGCACCGTAGACCACATACATACGCTGCGGCAGGTTATACAGAAGACCGAAGAGTATAACCTGCCTCTCTGTTTAGCGTTTGTGGACTACGAGAAAGCCTTCGATTCAATCGAGACTTGGGCTGTACTGCAGTCTCTCCAACGGTGCCAAATCGACTACCGGTACATCGAGGTGTTGAAGTGTTTGTACAAAAACGCCACCATGTCAGTCCGACTTCAGGATCAGGCCTCGGAACCTATCTTTCTGCAGCGAGGTGTGAGACAGGGAGACGTCATATCTCCGAAACTGTTCACCGTTGCACTGGAGGATGTCTTCAAGGTTCTGGACTGGAGAGGGCTAGGCATCAACGTCAATGGCGAGTACATCACTCACCTTCGGTTTGCCGACGATATAGTGGTCATGGCTGAGACCATGGAGGACCTCAGTATAATGCTCGATGACCTCAGTAGAGCTTCCAAAAGAGTGGGTCTTAAAATGAACATGGACAAAACCAAGGTTATGTTGAATGCCCATGTAACACCCACTCCTATCAAGGTTGGAGACTCTACACTCGAAGTTGTGGAAGATTATGTCTACCTGGGACAAACGATCCAGTTGGGTAGGGCCAACTTCGAGAAAGAGGTCAACCGTCGAATCCGACTCGGCTGGGCAGCGTTCGGGAAATTGCGCGGTATCTTCTCGTCCAACTTACCACAGTGTCTCAAGACGAAGGTCTATGACCAGTGTGTGTTGCCAGTGATGACCTATGGCTCTGAGACGTGGTCGCTCACAATGGGCCTCATCAGAAAGCTTACAGTCACGCAAAGGGCAATGGAGAGGGCTATGCTCGGAGTATCCTTGCGTGATCGAATCAGAAATGTACAGATCCGCAAGAGAACCAGGGTTACCGACATAGCCCGAAGAATTGCCAAACTTAAGTGGCAGTGGGCAGGGCACATTGCTCGCAGAACGGATGGCCGATGGGGCAGAAAAGTTCTGGAGTGGCGACCGCGAACCGGAAGACGATGCGTTGGAAGGCCTCCCACCAGGTGGACCGATGACCTGGTGAAGGTTGCGGGGATACGCTGGATGCGGGACGCACGGGACCGGTCAATGTGGCGACACTTGGGGGAGGCCTATGTCCAGCAGTGGACGTCTTTCGGCTGATATGATGATGATGATGATGTTATCAGTCTAAGTGACTTGTATTTATTACTGCAGCATCTAATATAATTTACCCCACATGCGACGTCGCATTATTTGCACTACTTTAAATTCTGCTTCCTAAGTGGAGAAAAATCTAAAAATATGGGAGTGAGATACACAATTCAACTTTCAACTGTCATAAATCTTGTTACTTGTCTTTCCGCTTCAGAAATAGTTTTCATTTTCAAGCTATCTTGAAAACTATAAAATGCTACACCGCACGCAAGCCTGCCATCACATGACCTTATATAATAAACTGCTCTGGAAAAGTTGAATTAAAGCCAAAAAAGTTTTACAATCATGATGATAGGTCGACAATACCTGATGTTGGCAAACTCGCGGTATATAAGTCGTATTGTAATTAAAACTAATATAATTAAGTTTGTAAGTTGGCTAATTGCTTGGTACGCAGCAAGTTTTAATTAAAATAGGTTAACTTGTTTCTCATTTACAGCTGAAACTGAAATATATTGTGAACTTTTGTTTATCGTACACGAATATAAAATTTGTTGAGATGATAGTTGCAGAGGGTCTAGTGTAAAGTTCATGTGTAATTTCAAGAGCGTTTGACATTCTCTTACATTTGACGTTTTTTCAATTGCTATCACGACGCATTTGTTGATAATGTCACTTGTGTAAGGTTTATGGAGTTCAAGTATCAAGTTAATATCCTGTACTTTTGGAAGTGCCTCTTGTAGCCAATGCCCTTGTTACTTTATCACCTCTTAACATGAAAGGAGCTTCAAGCAATAATTCTCCACTTAAAAGTCAAACTGTATTTACAAGCGTTCCACCAAGATCGATAACACCATAAGGGAGAAAAATGAGCCATTACACACTGTTTATTGTAGACCCCCAGGCTTTCACGATCTCCGTCCAATCTCAAACATTCAACCCTTATTGCGAACACCTATCTTGTAGCCATATTATTACTTTCTACTTTATGCTAAATATATATGTAAATAAATTTTTAAAGCGGATTTAGAGGACCACGGACAAAAAAAAGTTTTGTACTTAATTCTTTAAGCCTACTCGAAGTTGCGATCGCGAGTTTTCTCATTTCAGCCTTGTTAAGATAAGTTTGAGTTTTGCACTTAAAAACTAAGTAAAATTGTGAGATGAAAATTAGTATCGTTATATTTTGTTGTCGTGATTAAAACAGAATTTTCATGATATGAAATAGCCCGCAAAATTTATTTGTTGTTAAATTCTTGTGAAAGAATATCTTTTTCCAAAATTGTATAAAAATGCTAATTGTTGTTTTTGTTATCTCGCTGAAGGGAGAAAAAGTATTCAGTCCAAAAAAACTGTTTGTCACATACAAATATTTGTAATCAATAATAATATTTCAACGTTTCTATCAATAAAAAGCAACCTTGAAAAGGTTTTTAATATATCCAAAAAACAGTTCAATGGTGGTACGAGTAACCTTTCAATGTAAATCAATAACCAAATAAAGTACATAATCCTTAAGCTGATTTATAATTTCAATTTTGTAAAATACTGATGGTATACCAATAACGTTTTCCAAATGGAACACAGTGTTTATCTACGTGTCATCAAGTATGAAATTTTGAATGTAACTCGAAGTCTCCCGACACGGTGAGACACTGTGCTTGATTTGGAACACTCACGAGCAATGACGTAGGTATAAGGCTTTCACAGTGAGTAAACAGGGCTTTGATGTTATTATATAGCGTTCTATATATACATATACAATTTTGAACAATACAAAAACAAATTATTTGAAAATATTGTTCATTAAACATGTGAAATTACTTTCTTGTTTTATTTGTACTTACCTTACAGCACCTCATATAATACTAGCATACAGATGCCTTATCCCATACAAAAAAACCGGCCAAGTGCGAGTCGGACTCGCGCACGAAGGGTTCCGTACTTGGTAAATTGCGGTTTACGATTTATGACGTATTAAAAAAAAACTACTTACTAGATCTCGTTCAAACCAATTTTCGCTGGTAGTTTACATGGTAATGTACATCATATATTTTTTTAAGTTTTATCATTCTCTTATTTTAGAAGGGGGGGGGACACACATTTTACCACTTTGGAAGAGTCTCTCGCGCAAACTATTCAGTTTAGAAAAAAATGATATTAGAATCCTCAATATCATTTTTGAAGACCTATCCATAGATACCCCACACGTATGGGTTTGATGAAAAAAAATATTTTTAGTTTTAGTTTCAAGTATGGGAACCCCCAAAATTTATTGTTTTATTTTTATTTTTGTGTGAAAATCTTAATGCGGTTTACAGAATACATCTACTTACCAAGTTTCAACAGCATAGTTCTTATAGTTTCCGAATAAAGTGGCTGTGACATACGGACGGACAGACAGACAGACAGACAGACAGACAGACATGACGAATCTATAAGGGTTCCGTTTTTTGCCATTTGGCTACGGAACCCTAAAAACCGTGCCGATGTAACTGGCGTTTTTCGTCTGATTATACTGATTATTATTATTAGTACATCAATCGCGTTCAGTTCCGTTCCACGGCTAATATAGATGGTGTTAACAGCGACTTGTAAGTAAAAAGGTTTTCTCGGTCCGTGACTATCGTTTTCTTTAAATATAGAGTGATGATTTGTTTTATAGTATAGTATTTTATGCACGTTTTAACAGTTCCATTGTACCAAAATAACAATTGTAACAATACAAATTTAAATATCGAGTGACATGCCTTGAATTGAAATTTAAAACCTATTCCAGCCATCTATTGGAATCAATTTTAGATGATCCGATGAAATAATCTTTGAAATGTGAATAAAGAGCCTAATATAATTCATAATTTTGTGCATATGAGAGTTGATTAAACAAGAATATGACTACGAAAATTGACTACGTTGATGTGTGCTACTATGACCTGAATGCAAATCTACTCAATAAACTTGACCACCTTCTAAATAACTGCATTCGATTTGTCTTCAATCTCCGTAAGTATGATCATGTATCCACTCATCGATCACTTTAAAAATGGTTACCTATTCGTTAACGTAGAGTGCTAAGGACCTTGACTACTCTGTTTTCTTTTATTGATATACCCCCTTGTTTTTATCTGACTTCACAAGTCCAATTCGTTTGTTCTACCCACAGTAAAAATCTTCGCTCCGCCAATAATCTTCTTCTGCAATGTCCTTCTCACCGCTCTGGGTATATCCATTCCTTCTTCTTTGTCCAGGCGATTTCCCTCTGGATTGCGCTCCCTCAGAACATCAGGATGGCAACCAGTCGGTTGTCTTTCAATTGAAGGTACGCGAGCACATTTGCAAGAAGTTTGCAGAATCATCATAGAGTTGTTCTGTTGGATTCGTTTTCTTCGGTTTCAACCTTTATATATGTATCTAAGTATACAATTTTGTAAATTAAATTGTTTTATTTATATATTTTTTTCTCTTTTTATTTAACCTCCCATGTTTAATTCTGCACTACCCTAAGGTCGACTAGTAGAAAATGCCTTTGGCATTAAGTCCGCTTTTGTGCTTGTGAAAAGGCAAAGGCAAAGGTTTTCTAGAAAATGTTAATTTTACACACAATTCAATAACAAAATGGTGCACATCGCGCCATCTAGTGATATTTATTTGAACAAATTTCCATTCTTAGCGCTGGGATCCCGTGACAAAGCTAAATAGATAAACCTTATAATGTTTAAATTATAAAAGTGCTCAAAACAGTAATATAATAGAATCATTCTCATATTGCCAGCTACTCTTATACCGTGTTTTCCTGGAAGGAATATAATAAAATTATTACTAAGAGTTCTAACACTGATTACTATCAGCCTTCATAGACGCATTTTCTAACCAAGCCTAAAAGCAGAATTATGCACCATTGATTGTTGCAAGAGAAAATAAGTGGTTATGAATAAATAATCGTAACCCAGATCTTTATCAAAGCACCATCTTATCGTCAGTGGGAAGGATAAATGGCTTAAGCACCATAAAGAGAATTCTCAGGAGACAATTCTAGAAGATTTGTTTTTACGAAAAAAAAAAATAGTAAATTACATAATGGATTTTTAGCTATTAAACGCATATCAACGTAAATCATATTTATGTCCCCATGATGTGAATACTAAATAATTTCTATATAAGCTTAGTTTCGCGAAATAAGCGCGCTTTAGCAAAGAAAAATGATATAAAAAAATATATTTAAAAACAACAAAAATCCCGACTGCTTAAAAAGCCAACTAAAAAGACGTAAACAAGAAGAAAATCATGCTGTGCAGTCGGAGGATACATCTGGTTTTGGTCAGCTAGCTCACGCATATGTATCCTCCAACTGCACAGCATGATTTTCTTCTTGTTTACGTCTTTTTAGTTGGCTTTTTAAGCAGTCAGGGTTTTTGTTATTTTTAGGGTTCCGTACCCAAAGGGTAAAAACGGAACCCTATTACTAAGACTCCGCGGTCCGTCTGTCTGTCTGTCTGTCTGTCTGTCTGTCTGTCTGTCACCAGGCTGTATCTCGTGAACCGTGATAGCTAGACAGTTGAAATTTTCACAGATGATGTATTTCTGTTGCCGCTATAACAACAAATACTAAAAACCGAATAAAATAAATATTTAAGGGGGCTCGCATACAAAAAACGTGTTTTTTTTGCCGTTTTTTGCGATAATGGTACGGAACCCTTCGTGCGCGAGTCCGACTCGCACTTGGCCGGTTTTTAAATATTTTTTTATCTACAACTTTTTAGTTATTTTTTTATAGAATTTGTTTCATTTAAACCTATAAGTGTTATATATTTTTGTAATCAGCTCTTAAAACCCTTCATTTTGATACCCCACAAGATAGGTTTGGACGGAAAAAAAAATTGGGCCTTCACAATATGGCGCCCAAAACCCGCCATTTTTCTATTTTGCAATTTTAATGTAGCCAGTGACACTTGCAGGGTTTTGACGAATTGATTGACGTAAGAATCATCAAAATCGGCCAACGCGTTTGGTTTCTAGAACGCCATATAGGAACCAACATACATACATACTTACATACATAGACTGATAAACCCATTACCCTCCTTCGGCAGTCGGGTAAAAATACTGTAAGCCAAAACTGCTTATATCCAGAATACTTGTTTAACACAAATAAATAAAATAAGCATACCGACAGTCCAAAATTTTTCTTATCATTAATCCGATATTTGCTTATACGCTTCATTACTACACAAAAGCAAAACAAAAAATTCTAAAGAGCTGTATATCTTAAATAAAGTGGAACTAAAACTGCTGAACAGCGAATAAATTGATGGATGAATTTGAAACCATGCTATACCCTTTATTTTTATAAGAACGAAGGTATTTACGACTTCAAGATCAGACCTCGGAATATATCTTTCTCCACGCGGTGTGAGACCGTGAGACGTCATTTCGCCGTAACTGTTCACTGCTGCGCTGGAGGCTGTCTTTAAGGTTCTGGACGGGTGAGGGCTAGGCATCAAGGTTATTGGCTATTACATCGCTCAACTTCGGTTTTTCCGACGACATAGTAATTATGTCTGAGACCATGTCGGACCTCAGTAGAGCTACCGAAAGAGTGGGTCTTAAAATAAACCTGGACAAAACCAAGGTCATGTTGAATGCCTATGTTACACCCACTCCTACAACGATCGGAGACTGTACACTCGAAGTTCTGGACGATTTTGTCCACCTGAGACAAAACTGTAGAATTAGGTAGGTCTTACTTCGAGAAAGAGGTCAACCATCGAATCGAACTCGGCTGGGCAGCGTTCGGAAAGTTGCGCGGTATCTTTTCGTCCAATTTACTGCACTCAAGACCAAAGTCTATGACCATGTGTGTGTTGCCAGTGATTATCTATGGAATCGAGACGTGCTCGCTCACAATGTGCGTCATCAGAAAGCTTAAAATCACCCAAAAGGCAATGGAGGGGTATATGTTTGTAATTTCCTTGCGTGATCGCATCAGAAATAAGGATATCCGCAGAAGAATCAAAGTTACCGACATAGCCATGCCAAGTGACAGTGGGCAGGTCACATTGCTCGCAGAATGGATGGTCGACGGGGCCGAAAAGTTCTCGAGCGGCGACCGCGAACTGGAAACCGATGCGTTGGAAGGCCTCCCACTAGGTGGATCGATGACCTGGTTAAGGTTGCGGGCATCCGCTGGATGCGTGGACGTCTTTTAGCTGAAATGAGCATGATGATGACATATACAACGTTGAATGAAACTAGTTTCTAGTTTTATAATCAATATATTCTCAGATTAAAGCAATATACTATTTACTTAGATGCACTTTAAATAGGAGAGCAGTGGTGGCCCAGTGGTATCGGCCGCGACTTACAAGTTGTAGGTCTTGGGTTCGAGCCCAGGCAGGCGCTTTGCTTTGTGTAAATTATTTCTTCACCACTGCTCTCAAAACGGTGAAGGAAAACATCGTGAGGAAACCGGCACTTCCTAGAACCAAAAACTCGAAGTCATGTGACATCCACCAACCCGCACCGGGCCCGCGTGGTGGATTACGGCCCAGTCCCTCTTACAGAGAGGAGGCCTGTGTCCTAGCATTGGGAACATTAATAGGCTGATGATGTGATGTGATGTGACTTTAAATAGAATAGTACAATGTCGAATAATGCTGAACCGTCGATCATACGAAAACATTTCCGAGCACTTTTGGTTTGCCGTAATCGCCAAGCTTGGCAGGTGGGTTGGCGATCGCAATTTGTTGTTAAAGTGTACAGAGAACGGTGCTGCCAATTTTCTGGTGTGTGCCTTAGTCGCCTCATACAACACCCACGGGATGGTATGGAAAGGTGTTTTTTTTTTACGTGCAATACCATACGGAATCAATCTGCCTAGCCTTTCACAACTACCTATATTGGGGTCGGCTTCCAGTGTAACTGGATGTAGCTGAGTACCGGTATTTTACATGCACTGATTGCCTATTTGACCTCCACAACCCAGTAACTGGGTAACACCATACCCTTTGCAAGACAGATGTCAGATATCTTAGCTATCCATAACGACTGTCAAAGATCTAGAAATGACAACTGGGACCAACAAGCGCAAAGTGATTTCTGTTTATGTCAAGAATGGTCACCCATCTACGACCCAACCTAGGCGAGAGTTATTTAGTTATGAGCTCGTTACAACATCAGCATATAATATTATACCCACTCCAAATATCCTTAAAAATAGAATTAATTCAAGTATACCTGTAAGAGCCAGGGTTGCTATAAACAACGTTAATTCTGCCATAAAGTGGCCATTAAACCGAATGTTCGGCTAGATACGAGCGACCCTAATAGTTTATGTTGTTAAGAGGCGATACAATTTGAATATTTCATAAGGGCCCGATATGGGGAGTAATGAAACGGTCCAGTTTGGGAATGCGGTAAGTATGGAGAGAGCTACTTACCTAAAATTGCAGCTAAGTATACTATACTGTTTTACACGAAGGGTATAATAGTCACAACGGATCTTTGTGTCTCTGAAGTTGGCTCTGCCAACCATTGCGCAGGAAACAGTTTGTCATCGAGTATACTGCATAGAGTAAGCGAGATAGGACGATGTGACAAACGAAAGCGAGTGAAAGAGTCAGTTATACGATGCTATCTTGCAACATTGACACAAAAGTAGTTACTGCGCAGGGTCTTGCAGACAATTCAGAGACAAAAAGATTCGTTGTGAGTATTATAAGTTTTGTGAAGAAATTAAAAAAAAGAGTTAAAAATTAAGGTAAATTTTGGTATTTACAAGTTTTCGCGAAAATTTAAATTTGCCCATATCATTTTATCGTGTTGACTCAGGACCTTGATTTTTACACACCAAATTGGGACTACCCAACTAGCACAACAAGGTTGCTAACTGATTTGTAAACTTGTATTTTATTATAAAGTAACAACTATATATGAATACCACCTCATAAAGTATGCAGTAGAGATAAAAATATAATCAGATATGTAAGGGATACCTTCTTATTTACATTTTACATCTTTCGGAGAACATAGACATTCTACTTTTGTGTTTGAACCAGACTCACATTAGAAAATGTTCAGATACTATGAATTTAATTAAGTTTGATTTGTTAAATAAAACTGTTTTGCATGCCTTAGTTAAGGTAGAAAGTTTAAGGATCACTTAATATTATTATAACATCTATATATTGTACCTACTTTCTGTGCAAATAAATCATTATTCTATTCTATTCTAAAAGGTTGTTGAAACACGATCATTTTACGATTGAATAAATATTTTATTTTCTTGTACTTCAATGCATCTTGTTTCCATGATATCGCTATTGTAAGTTAAAAATAGCTATTTGCCGGTGTTACTGATAAAATAAAGTCTTTAAAATGAAGCACCAATTTATGATTTTTCATGTTTTTTTTTACAAATGGATACACTGTCTCTTTTTTCGTTTATAGTATCATTTATATATATCTGCTTCACCACATTCTCTAAGGCTTTTGGCTACCTGTTACAGTGGCCTGTTCCCTTGTCTAAGCATATTTATAATCTGATGATGTTTTTCTGTTGCCGCTATAACAACAAATACTAAAAACAGAATAAAATAAATATTTAAGTAGGACTCCCATAAAACAAATGTGATTTTCTTGCCGTTTTTTGCGATAATACGCGAATCCGACTCGCACTTGGCCGGTTTTCCTTCATGCTCCCTAACTGCGTACCTAACACACTTTATATTGAAAAGCTATTATTTCCTAACATGAAGCACTGCAAATTCCATAGTAGTTCTACAAAAAGGAATTTCACAAGCTGAGGACTGAGGAGTTAATTTTATCTCACATGCGTATCGGAAACCATGGGAAGTAAAATAGTCACAATTTCCAATGCTATGCAGCACAGCGTGGCGAAGTAATAATAATAATAAATTGATTGCTTTTTCTCCACAAAGGTTGCCTTAAAATCTATGTACTTAAAACTATATTTTAACATTTGCAAGAAGCTCCTTTGTGAGAGACTGAAGTCCGTACTAGGGCAGCCCTGTGTTACGGATTCAAATTCAAATTCAAATTCAATCTTTATTTGCTCAAACATGAGTACAGTACACACAACAAATTGTCAATATGTAAGAGATGTTAAAAAAAAAAAGATACAGAGCGCCATGTTTGCCTTAAATAATGGCATGCAAATATTAATAACAGAATTAAGAACAAATTAAAATCTTACAATTCAAATCAAAATAACCTTTGCCTTGGGCAATGGCATGCAAATATTGATAAATAATACAGTTCAAAATAATTATTCCAGATTATCAAATGCAGTAATAATAAAATATGTGTAATTGTCAATAAAATAATGCAAGTCTAAATTACCATTCTAGAATGTAGGATGAATATATATATATTTATATAAAAATATGTCAAATTAATAAATCATATCAAAATAATCATTCTAGAATGTCACATATAAATTACAAAAAAAAAAAAAAAAAATACATTTGTCAAGATATCAGAATAATAAATTAGCAGAATAATAACAAAATAATCACTTTAGAATGTCACATTTAAATGTCAATGGAATTACAAATGTCCTACAATACAAAATACGATTATAATAATTGTGCATTTGAATGTCACTTCGAAAAAATGACAAATATATGCCTCTAAAAATATAGTAATCATGTTTAATAATAAAAAGATGAAAGTAAACTGCAACATGTAACGGTACTTATCAGTTCAGTTCACTACACTACACTGCTAAATAGGCCAAAGATGCATCCATAACTTTGCTAGGTAGGTACTTATATGGTATTAAATTTTATCATTAAGGAACTCTATTATACTATAGTATGCTTTCCCTTCAAGATGGAACTTTAATTTCTTTTTTAATATACAGGCATTCTCTTCCTTCCAACTTTTTGGAAGTTTGTTGTATATTTTAGGAGCCATGCAGAAAACACTTTTGTGCATCAATGCGGTTTTTGATCTATGTAAACAGAGAATTGTATCGTCACGTCTGTTACGATTAACTACTTCTGATTGCCGTGGAAATAATTGTCGATTAGATTTAACAAACATGACAATTTCTAATATATAAAGACATGGCAGAGTCAATATTTTAAATTTTTTAAAGTAAGGCTTACAACTTTCAGTTGAGTCCAATCTAAACATAGTCCTAATACACCGTTTTTGGGCTTTGAAAGGTATATCTTTGTCTGTTGAATTACCCCAAAAGATGATCCCATATCTTAAATGTGAAGAAACTAAACCGTGGTAAGCTGTGAGCAGTGAGTCAATGTTAAGCACCGGTACTAATTTAAATAGAGCATACGTAGAATTACTAATTTTTTTGCTTAGTTGCTCAATGTGTTCTTTCCAGTTCAGTCTTTTGTCGATCATTACCCCAAGGAATTTAGTAGAGTCAACTTCTGCAACAATTTTATTATTATATTGGACCACAAGATCAGCCATAGCTGATGTGCGTTGACTAAAATGAATTACGTTAGTTTTATTAAGATTAATTTTCAGATTATTATTATTTAGCCAATTTACTATAGATGTAAGAGAATTATTAATGTCATTATTATATGTATTTTTAGTATTACATTGAATTGTGATGGTGCTGTCATCAGCAAAGAGCGTTACTGGATGATCTACATACTTAGGTAGGTCGTTTATATAAATTATGAATAAAGGAGGGCCCAATACACTTCCCTGGGGGACTCCATACTTGACTACTCGTTCATGCGAGTGAAACACTTCTTCACGCTTAGTCTTTACATTTATTGACGTTATCTCCGTAATCTGCTTTCTATTATCAAGATACGATTTTATTAGTTTTTGAACATTGCCTCTAATACCGTATGCATCCAGTTTATCCACCAAAATATCATGCCGGACATAATCGAATGCCTGGGTCATATCACAGAATATTGTGCAGACGGGCATTGTCTTATCAACATTTACCATAACGTTATGTAGGAAATCATAAATAGCCATGTTTATAGTACGGTTTTCTCTGAATCCCTTTTGCTCGTTGACTAGTACACTATTTTTTTCTAAATATACACTTAATTCTTTATGTATAAATTTTTCAAAAATTTTTGAAAACGTACTAATTATTGAGATTGGTCTGTAAAATTCCATGGCTTCTCTATTTTCTTTTTTAAATATAGGTTTTACAATAGATTTTTTTAAAGCGTCAGGGTATATGCCTGTGGTTATGGTTAAATTAATGAGATGACTTAAGTGTGTACATATTTCAGGAGCAACTAATTTAACTATTTTTGTAGAGATACCATCGTGACCCACGCTGTTCGTATTTTTTAATGTTTTGATTATTTTGAATACATCCTGTGGTATGCAAGGGGGTATAAAAAAAGATTTTTCTCTACTTGGGATTTTTGAGGTCACTCTATTACCTGAATCAACTAATGAGATCACTTTTTCAATAAAATAGTTGTTAAATGCGTTCGCTATTTTCTGGGGATCTGTTATAGTGTCATTATCTACTTTTATTCTCGTAATAGGATTTCGGGGTACATTATGCTTTGAGTCATTAATAATTTGCCAACTGGTTTTGGACTTGTTATTTGATGCTTTGATTTTATAACTATTTTGTGCATACTTTGTTAGCTGGATAATTTTTTTAAATAATTTAGAGTATTTGATAAAGTTCATTTTGTTCATTCTATTTGGGTCACGTCTATATTGCCATAAAAGGTGTCGTTTTTTTTGCTGCACTTTCTGATGTTTCCAAAAAATAATTATATGCAATATTGGGATCACTTGTTTCATATATTTCAGAGAAGGACAAACTACGTAAACAATTTATGAACCTTGAAACATACTCCAATTTATAAGTACGTCTATTCTGACGCCAATATTTAAAAGAGCATCGGTTTTGGACGGGTATCTTAATGAGTTGCGCCGTGTGGTCAGATAGCGCAAATTCAAATACTTTTGCTTTACAGGCTCTGTTAAAGTTATGCGCAATATTATCGATGCATGTTTTACTCTTCAATCTAGTGGGCTGGTTAACAGATAATCTTAAATTGTAGTTTAATAGCAGACATTCAAATTCTAAAGTTTGATAAGTTCTTTTTAAGATATCTATATTGAAATCGCCCGCTATCACAATGTTATGAAAAGATTTACTAGTGAGCTCTCTTAAAAGCATGTGCAATTTTTCCATGCACGTATTGAAGTTACTAACTTTTGGAACTCTGTAAATACAAACAATTACAATCTTATAGTTAGTCAATTCTATTGCACAACATTCAAATACACCGGTCTCAGAAATTTTTGCAACCTGTTTTAATTCCCTGTATTGAAGTCCATTTCTCGCAAGTATGCATGCTCCACCTCTTCTGCTTTGCTTTCTATTATAGCTCGCCGCAAGCTGATTATTAGGAATAGTTAAATACTTTTCATAGCCCTCCATAATAAAATGTTCTGTAATGCACAGGATGTCTACACAAGATTCTTTTCCTGCCAGCTCTTCCAGACACACTGTTATTGCTTCAGACTTTGTAAACAGCCCAGCGATGTTTTGATGCATTACGTGTAGATGTTTAGTTACGAAAAAAGCTTGTCAATTTCTGCTCAATCTCGGAGCTGTTTTGCTTACCATTATCCGCAGAAGTATTGGCACAACTTGCACAAGTACTGTTATTGGATTCACTAAAACAATTGATATTAGAGTATTTTATGTCATTAATTAGAGCTTTTAGATCTTCAAAAATTGTCTGTAAGGCAATATTATTTATTAAACCCGATCTTTTGTCAAACATACTGAAGTCGTACTTAAGGTTTAAATTTGAATCCAAACAGTAAGCGTGTTCATATGCCAATAGATCCAAATAGAGTAGGTTATTAAATGTCTCAATTCTCCAGTTGTAAAGGCTGTTATGATTTCGATATGTGTATGTAGGAAAGCATAAGATTATGTTTGTATGCTTAATTCTGCTTAGCACATCTCTTATGTAGATTATAATTTTATGGTAGTCCTTTGTTACTTTAAAGTCCTCTTGTCCAATTAATATTATGCAATAGTCGTCAAAGGTGAAGTCAGACAGTTTTGATTCAATTCCTTCAAAAAGCTGTTCTATTCCTACCCGTGTTAGATAGTGACATATTTCATCTTGATCATTTAATAATACGTTTTGTGCAATATTTAAAACCTTGTTTTTGTTGTCTGTGCTAAGTATACACACTTTTTTCTTTTTGCCCTTTTTTTGAAGCATTTTTTCGCTGCCATTTTTTAAAAGTTTATTTATTTTTTGGGGTTCTTCTATATGTTTAATTTGGGTTTCAATGACTAAGGTGGTATTATCGGTTTGCGTTTGTTTTGTTGTGAAACCAGTGAAGGGTTTTTTCTTCGGTGTAATTTGGTTGACTTTAATTGGACTATTTGTTGTAACTTTTTTGTACAACTGGTTTTTTTTAATCAAATCTTCGTTAATGAGTTTAAAGTTTTGATTTTCTAGGCTCAATAATTCTATCTCTTTGTGAGCACTATTTAATTGCGATGCCAATTTTTCTATTTCTCCTTTTAATGATTTTACTAGATCATGATCTTCATCTTCTGAGAAGTCTGGCATGCTACTAGTAGTACACTCTAGTGTTTGTGATGTTGTATCATCATTCTCGTCTGGAGTTGGGTCCGAATTGGCCCGAACGCGGGTACGCCGAAAAGTTATGTTTTCTAGGAAATTCATTTTAGCAATTTAGAAATCTTGAAGTAATTTAATATTTTTCCTTCAAAAAGAGCATTCCACTTTTATTTAAGTGCGACCGCCGGGATACGAACTCAAAACCTCGTGCATGACGATCGGTGTCATATACCACTAGGCCAAATGAGCATTAATTACATATCTGATTTTGTTTACCACTATGCAAAGCGAATATTGATTCACAACTCTCAAACTAGATGGCTCAGTTTTGAAGTTTAATTGTCAGTATTTTTATTTCACCATGGTAATACTGATTATGGATTGGTAACACAGTGAGGCAGTGCACTATTTCTCCACTAGATGGTGCTACATTGAAGATTCAATCTTTCATTCAATTATTCATATGGTCACACTGGTTAAAAATTTGTTTAATGTAGGTACAATGATTTAAATGGGATGTAAACAAAACGGCAACATACTATTTTTAATTAAATTTTTCGTTAATCACCAAGTGTTCAACCATTTTAGATACTAATTAGTCATAAAGTCCCATTCAAATGGCCATGTTTTACCGTTTACTTAGTTTTATTAAGTTTTATTTCCACTTTTGGTTCACTTTTAGGTCACTTTCCACTGCCTTCTCTTTCTGTTTGTTCACTGGTAACCCTTTATTTTCCACTTTATATTCGTGTTTTAAAGTACACAAACAATTGTCACCGGAATTTATAGGAATTTATAGTTTCTTTGTATTAATCCTTAGCTAGATTTGTACAAGTTCGCGAGATATTTCAAGATCTATTAGACAAAAAGATTATTAGGGAGTCGGATTCTGAGTACGCAAGCCCGGTCATTTTGGTCACGGATCTCCAAGCCCTAGAGTATAAATTCCAGTTTATATTGCAATATTAATAATACTAATTAAATTCTCTTAATTTGTTTTGGATTGATAATTAAATTCAATTATTCAGGTATTTGTTGTATAAACTCCATCACATCACATTACACATAAATTACAATGAGATAACAAGTCCAATAAATAAACATATCATGATAATATACAAATTAAACGTAATGGAGATATAGAAATAACATGTTCTGATTATTTGGTAGGAGGCAAATAAACAAAAGCAACATAATTTAAACATTGAGAATACGATAAAAGAGAGAAAAATCAAAAACGCTTCGCTTTTTAAACAGTCGGTTTTTTTAATTTTTTTATTAAACTTTTTTGTTATTTTTTATTTCGAATTTGGTACATTTAAACATACAAGTGTTATATATTTTTGAAATCACCTCTTAAAGCCCTTTTTTTTGATACCTCACAAGACGGGTATGGAAGAAAAAAAAAATTGGGCACCCACAATATGGCGCCCAAAATCCGCCATTATTCTATTCCCAATTTTAATGTAGCCAGTGACACTCGCTGGATTAAAATGAATCGTTTGACGTAAGAACCATTAAAATCGGCCAACGCGTTTGGTCTCTATAACGCCATATTATAGGAACATACATACATATACTGATAAACACATTACCCTCCTTCGGCAATCGGGTAAAAAGAAGAAAAGTGGTTCTTGCTTAGGTTACGGTTGCGAGTGCGTATATGTATGTCTAGTGTGTAGTGATGCTAGTATTCGTGCCTGAATGAAGGGCGTGGGTGATATGTATTTCGAAAAGTAGATCACGCGGGACCATAATGCAACTAAAAGTGCGAATAAAAATACAATTACAACTACAGTGCAGTCAATGGTGGTCTAAAATGCCATGCGAAACCATTATGCGACTTTAAGTGGCAAAAAAGATTCAAATCTAACTATTGTTCAGTTAAGGTGCCCCTAAGGCAGGGATGGCGAACCTATGGCACGCGTGCCTAGTTCTGGTTCCAGAGATGAGAACAGTACTCCATGCATGATCGAACTTGCGCTTGATACAAGTTGAGGAGCTGTTCCGGCGTGAAGTACCGTCTCACCTTTGCAAGGATCCCCAGCTTTTTGGCAGCCAGCTGAGCCTTTGCCTCAATGTAAGGGCCAAAATTGAGAGTAGATGTCAACGTTACGCCAAGAAGCTCAAGATGGTCAGTTATTGGCACGGTCGCATCTCGGAAAGTTGGATCTGGGTAAAAATTGGATTCAGCTGAGTACCAGTATTATTTTGGTGGCACTTCATTGTATCATAAAAAAATTCGCCATCCCTGCCCTAAGGTATCACAAATATACCTTAAGTGTCTACTGCGATCATAAGCTATAGTTTTAGCTGTTATCGAACTCGTGCCTTATTCTGACTCCCTTAAGCCACCCCTATAGACACTGGAGCTTTAAGGAAAGCCGCATTTTTCACTAGTGTGCTAGTTGGGTATCGACCTCAGTATCTGGTATGTCTAATGACATACGGACAGACGGACAAGAGAGTGATCTTATAAGGGTTCCTTTTTTACCTTTTGAGGTACGGAACCCTAAAAACATAACATAGCCTGCATGCCCGCTATAAGCGCTGCACATGAAAACCTAGGTTCGTTTCCCGTGTCGAACAAAGTGTTATTGGTATCAATTTGAAATTTCTCAATAGCGGCCCGGAGTATGGACTTGCGGCCGGTTGATGGCCATAGACTCGCCCTTACATGGGACTGAAGACATAAGGTGGTTTTCTACATATAGGTGCATTTCTACCTAACCCTTCGGGGACCCACAAAAGCGTGATGTTATGTTTATTTAACCCTATATAAATGACCCCATCAATATCAATACTACGAGTACTATACAGAACCTCGAACATCGGCGCCGAGTTGCCAGCCTGTCGGTTTTTTGTCGTTTAAATTTCGGGGAGTGTGCGTTGGAATTGAACTGATACCTCCAGCCCACTCCAACATCGGACTAAAAGATTTTCCAATGCGATGCGTCATCGGTAAATGGTAGACATCCCACCCATACGCACCAGTCGTTTCGGGAATACTTTTATTGTTCGTACAGCAAAGGAGTGGAATTCCATGCCGGGGTCTGTAATTCTGATAGCTACAACCTGGGAGTCTTTATTTATTTATTTAGGACCTCCAACGAAAAATGTACACAAAAAACACAATGAATCATCAATGTGAAGTAATGACAAAAAAAAAATAATGAAAAATTATGGAACACTGAGCGAAGTGACATGTCAAATTTGTTCTCCGTATTTTAAAATTAGATTTAATTATTATTTAAGTGAAATTAGTGTGTAATTACAAGTAAAAACATAATAAAACGGCATAAATACTTTCCTGGCGAACTATCAAGTTAAATAAGAGTTTTTGCTCCGGATGTCGACCGGTAACCTATCGAACAGCTGACGACCGAACTACGGCATTACACGGGGAGTATTGTTTACTTACGTTTTTATAATTATAGCACACAATATTAATTAACTTTGTAATCAATCTCCCTTAGTTTTTAACGAAACAATTTTGCTAATTTAGCACTCTGTAGTGTTTGTAAATCGTTTCGTTGACAGCGTAGAAAACGAAACAAAATCAACATTAGGTCCATTTAATTAGTTTTATTAGCTGATTCTTATCCTCTACTTTTACCAAACGCTTATGATTATTGCATAGTTAAACTATTAAACTGCAATAAATCATACATTCTTATTTTGGGCACGCTACCCACATTAAATAAAAGTAATGCTGAAAGGCAATCAAAAGCAAAAAACTTTTCAAGCCAATTCAGCAGCCTACCTTATTTCGCTTCAGCATTAAACTAACTTTTTTCATTTTATTATTACCTATTTTTTTATATTTTTTTTGTATTTGTTACTTCCCTCCATTTCCAAGTTTTTCTGTCTTTTATCTATTCATTGGGTTCTCACCTGTTCTTTAATTCTATTTTCAGTAAACTATCCCGAAACCATGCCTGTGATGACTCGTGCTCAGGACTTGGAATTGAAACTAAGAACAGCACTCAAAGAGCTGAAAGAATCGCAACATCAATGTCAGGCAATGTTGCAGGAGAGAGATGATTGTGAAGTAGAAGTGCAGAATGTCATCTCTAAAAACACAAGCCTTAAGCGGGAGCTAGTGGTGCTGAGTCAGCAATATCAAAATGTTGTTGATGAATGCGACCAACTGCGGGTAGTCACGGATGGTTTCCATAGTTGTAGTGATTTGTATGAGGAGGCTTTAGGTAAAGTTAGGGACCTAGAAGATGAATTGGCTCATGCTAATTGTCAAATTGAGAATTTGCAAAAAGAACAGTCATGTACTCAGGTACAGGAAACATGCCATTTATATAGTGAACTAATAAAATCAAATAGTAAACCTCATTCCATAACCACTATTGACCTGACTGAAGATTCCTTATTAAATGAGACAAATAGGTATAAAGTTAGTCATAAAAAACTGAAAAAGTATGCGAAATTTAATAAAATAATTAGAAATTATACCCAATACAGGAAACAACACAAACTTTTCATAAAAAACATTCCACTCAGAAAAGAACGTGTTGACCTGCTTAATAAATTAAACAATTACCAGATAAAATTAGAAGACAGCATAAAAATATATGAAATTGACACACAGCGTTTACAAAATGATATTCAGGTACTTGAGGACAAACTGGGCTCCCTTTACAATAAATATGTTAGCTCCCAGTTACAAATTAAAGAACACATTCTGGCCGCAAATGAGTTGGTGATGTGTCAATGTAATTGTCAGATAGTCTCAAACCTGAAGGCTGTCCAGCCTGAGGCAACGGAGGGCCCGGCCCAGGCTGAGAGGGTGTCTCAGGTCGGTGTCTTTGACCAAGACCAAGACATAACTGATATTTCACAGGAAATGTCTCAAGTAGACCAGCCTGAGACTGCTTCCTTTGCATCTAGTGATAGTAATCATGGGTCTCATTCGGTTATGTTTACAGATGGTGTTGGAAGAGGTTTAGGAAAATTATTAAATAGCAATCAGAATCATTTGACTTTGAATTATTGTATGCCTGGGTCATCTTACAAGCATATCATGAAATCTGTAACAAAGAGTGTATATAAATCAGATACCAATTTAACTGTCTTTATAGGTAACAGTTTGGATGTAAAAAAAGATGACATCACTGAT
Organism: Orthosia gothica; assembly: GCA_949775005.1. Classification (NCBI taxonomy): domain Eukaryota; kingdom Metazoa; phylum Arthropoda; class Insecta; order Lepidoptera; family Noctuidae; genus Orthosia; species Orthosia gothica. Next base: position 14,845,775 of record OX459067.1, read on the forward strand.
TGTGTAACTGAGTTGATAAAATTGAATTGCAACAAAATCATATTGTGTGCTTTTCCATATTTGGAAAAATCTACTAGTAGACAAAATAATTATATTCATATGTTGAATAAACATGTTCATTTCCTTGTCAGCCATTACAATGACAAATTAGTTTTTTTTGACATCAATATTTTTGTTGATAAATTAAAGTCGACAGGCAATACAGTGTATCTGCCTCTTAGGTTAAGACGTCAAATAGCGAGGCTATTATCATTTACTTTAAACTCAGACATAAATAGTATGTCGAAGTCATGTACTGTAGTTGATATTAGTAGTAATACTAATTTACAGGTCAATAACATTAATAACGTTAGCAATTCTGCTATTAATATTTATAATTTAAACTAGTTTGTAGGACAACGGAGGGTACCAATAACGAAATAGTTAGGAGTAAATCCACCAACAAGAAGGTACCTTCTTGCTCTCACATAGTTAATTTAAAAAAAGGGGCTAAGCAGAATTCTTTGAAATTATTCCATCAAAATATTCAAGGTTTTTCTGCAAAGCAATTGGAAATATAACTGTTTTTAGAAAAGACAATGTTTGAAATTATTTGTTTTACTGAGCATTGGCTGAAGGAATATTCAATGCTTATTAATTTTGAAAATTATACTGTGGGTAGCTGTTTTAACAGAAATGTTATGTTGCGTGGAGGTTCACTTATATTAATCAAAAATGGTATTAAATCAAAACCTCGTAAAGATATTGTAGATCTATCAGTTGAACATAGTGTTGAACTGTCCTGTGTTGAGCTGGATAAGCATGTTATAGTGTGCGTTTACAGACCCCCCAATTATAAAAACTACTGTATATTTGAGTCAGTGATGGAAGATGTTCTGGCAAAACTTGCAACTGGTAATAAACTAGTCATAATCTGTGGTGACTTTAATATAAATATTTTAGAAAATAATTCAGATAGCAGTAGACTATTAAATCTCTTCAAATCATTTAATTTGTCGCATGTGTTTGAGGAACCAACCCGAACAACTGTGACTACTGCTACATGTATTGATAATGTTTTTTGTTGCTGCGAATACTTAAACAAAGCCATTATGAATTGTCTGCCTTCGGATCATAGTGGGCTACTGGTAACATTTGAGTCCAGCATACCAATACAACAAGTGCAGATTCAATCCAGACCAATAACATCCGGTAAATTAAATAAATTTAACAGCACTTTAATTGGTAAGTTAAGTTATCAGGACCTCACAGTGAATGATGGTAATATTTTGTACAGGAATGTTTTCTCAGTTGTTCAAACAGAATTCAATAATACTTTTAAGAAGAAAACTAAAACTATATGCCCTAAGTTTTTATTCAGTGACTGGGCGACAAAAGGAATCAGGAAAAGTAGGGAAAGACTTTACGAGCTGTATGGCCTTAAGCCTTATATTAACACTGAAACTTTTAGTAAATATGTTGCTACTTACTCAAGAATTTTTAAAAATACGTGTAAACTAGCTAAGGCTATATACATCAGCAATAAGGTTAAATTCGCAGAAAATAAAATTAAGACGGTTTGGAAAATTATAAACAATGAAACAAACAGGAACAAAAGAAATAATACTGATTACACGCTTGAGACTACACATGGACTTATTAGAGATAACAAAGAAGTTGCTCAAGAATTTGTAAATTTCTTTACCAGCATCCCAATTAAAACTACTGAACCCTTAAATTCTTCGCCGTCGCTCGCTTCTGGTTTATTACACGCTAACGTTTCAGCCTGCCCGACTGAATTTCACTTTTCACATATAAACCCAATAACAGTAATAAAGGCTTTTAAGCAAATAAAGGTAAAACTGACCGAAGATCTATGGGGCATGTCCATCAAAGTTTGTACCTCCATTATTCAGACTATAGCGCCGTACTTAGCTTTGATTTTTAATTTGTGTGTAGATCAAGGAGTCTTTCCGGATCTAATGAAACATAGTAAGGTTTTTTTTTTTTTTTTTTTTTTTTTTTTTTTTTTTATATATTCTACCGCGGACATGTGTGGTCCGCGCTCTTTTTTACCTTGTTATATTTAGTTAGTTTTTTTTTTTCATAAAAAATTGCAATTGTTTGACTCCTACGTCGAACATTATTTTAGGCTACTTAACTAACTTAAGACTACGTGAGTTCATCCCTCACTAAATACTATATCTATTACACACTGGCATTACAATTTTATGTTTATATTTGCTACTTATCTTTATGTTTTTAAATATTGTTTACTTATTTCTATTGATACACTGCTTATGTTATTTGCTATTTTGTTTATTTATATGTATTGGTACACTTTCGGGGGAAGATGCATGGTAGTGCGAGCAAACTAGTCCCGGCCGACGGTTCCGGTTAAAGAAACCCCGTCGTTAGGACGTTAAGGTGAGTATGATTTACTCGCTCCACCATGCAGCTTTACAATATATAGACAGGGTGATGGTTTGGGTATGTGTTTAGCGTGGAGTTTTTGGATGGGACTTGTTAGGTGGTGTTTTGGTGATGTCTGCTGACCAGGGACTTCGCTAGCGTGAGCAAGGCCTCTATGACGACTACGTCTCGATGCTGCATGGCCGTCTGAAGATTGTAGTCGACGACCGTTTTAGTCGGCGCATCCATCGCCCTCTTAGCAAGGCGGCCTGCGGCGTCATCGGCGTCGTCGGTGTAATAGACGCAACTGACTGTATGTCTGGACACCGCCACTACCGCGTGGGATATGCTGTCGTGGACCTGAAGCCTCCTGGACTTGGTGTTGATGATGATGACGCTGTCGTAGGTCGACCCCTGAGCCTCGTGTATGGTTAGCAGGCGTGACCCTTCGCCGGACCCAAATCCCTGGCTCGCAAGAGAAGCTTTCTCCCCCTGCGTATGAACCAGGAACAGGGTGTTTTGGGCAGTGCTCGGTATTTGCGCCCCTGTGTAACCTTTCACCTTCAGGGAGTGGACCCGCGACAGAGACGACTTGGAGGAGTATATACCGGGGTATATCTCACTCAGTGCAAACGCCACGTCCATTGGATTGCGGTGTGTGCAGAGAAACTCCTGGCTGATGCCAGCAACCAGGTCTGGACGGGTATACCTAAGCTCGAAAAGGTTCTCTCTGTCCAAAAATGGAAGCTGGTTAACGTCTCCGACGAGGACAAGCTCGCTTGCTCCAGACAACTTTACTGCCATGACTATGGCTCCAAAGTGGTTCATAAGAGCCTCGTCTACCGTAAGACGGTAGCATTTGTCTTGGCTCTTGAAACCGTTTGCTAGGATTGAAGCCATAGTACGCACCTTGGCCTTTGCTCGGTCTCCTAAGCGGCGCGCAAGCTTTTCCCTAAGATCTTTGGCAGCTTCTGTTGTCGTGGTGGCTATCACGTCCCTGTCCTCGTCGAAGTGCTTTACCAGCCAGGTTGTCTTACCGCAACCCGGAACTCCATTAATCCACCTGATATTGGGTACCGCCCAACTTGCCTGCGATGCCGGGATATCTGAGGTCTCTGAAATGGACTGTGCCATTTCCAGGATCTTATCATCCGGCATGATTTTGGTACATTTGGCGGTAACCACTATCGGGTCGTCATTTGGCACACTGAACTTGAGTTTGCCCGAGCGCTCCGTCTCCTCCTTGTCCAGGGCCACAAAACCACTCCTCGCGCTGTAGGCTGCCATATACGATCCCGTCATTTCCCCTTTGATGACTTGGGATGTGACGTTGTCGTACACCGCTGCCCCAGCCTCCTCGAGCAGTACTCTTAACAGACCCTCTGTGTCTCTCTGGAAGGTCTGCAGGATCTTCCTGCATGTCATAAGATTGACCTCTCTGGTCGCTCTTACGATTGCTACGTACTCGAGGAACGCGCTTTTTACGTGGTCCGTGGTACCCGACTTTACTGCGAGGGTTGGCGGGATGACTTGCCCTTTGTCGGCTCGTGTTAGCTCAGGCTTTTGCTGGGTTGGTTCCTTTGGTGTTTTTCTGAAAAACCTCTCCAGTGCTGTCTCCTGCTTATGAGATGGTGATGCGTGGCTGGTGCTTGGGAGCAGTGCACTGAGGAAAGTGCCAAACGCTTTCAGGCGACTCCTAGACCGGGCCCGGTTCTCTGGTTTTATGGTGTTGCACTGCTCCTTAGCGGCTTTTTCGGCTGCTGCCTTCTGCTGGGCCCTTTCCGATCCGCTTTGAGTGGTGGGGCTTGTTGTGGGGCTCATCGCGCTGGCTGTTGGTTGTCTGGGGGCTTTGAGGAAACTCAGAGTTTCACCTCTGTCCTCGTAGACAACAACCTCATGATGTTCTGAGGCTTTTAGACAGCCAAAGCGGTCTGCGACGTCTCCTCTCTCCCCTCCCACCACCATTGCGTCCACACTTATGGTTCGGGCTGCGGCTGACGTGTAGTCTCCTGCCTCCCCGATCCTCTGAAGCAATGAGCTTGCTTGAGCAAATGGAGTAGCCTCTCCCCACTCGATTAATGCGATTGTTTTCCCTTTAAACCGCATTAGACGGCATCGGTGAGTGGCCGCTTCCACTTGAGGTAGTGCAGCATACTTGCTGCCTTTTATGCTTGTTTTGGTAGTGCTTCCGTTAATCAGGGCGGCAAGGCCCGGCGAAAGGTGTATTCGGGCTGCAGCTCGACTTGAGCCTATGCAGAAGCCTATGCCTAACTTCTCCTGTTCTCTGTTCATGAACAGAGCGACGCCTCGCAGTCTGATGCCAGGGACTCCGTCCTCTCCGCAAGCCAGAAATTGTGTGGTAGTCATGCTAGGGGCTGGTTGTAGGCTGGCTGTTGCTGCTACCGCTGCTGCTACCGTTGGTAATGGTCGTTGGTTAGAGAGTGTGTGTGTAATTTGTGTATCAGTCAATGGTGTGCTTATTGTTGTTTGTGTAGTTGTGGTTGTTGTTTGTGTGGTTGTGGTTGTTGTTGTGGTTGTGTGAGTTCGAATGTGTGGTCGACTTCGCAAGGTTACGTCTGTTCTGTTAGCCTTTGCTGCGATTGTGGCAACTTTGCTCGCGAATGCCAAGAATGGAATCCTAGTAGCCGGTCTCCCCATGATGGCGTGGAACATAGTAAGGTTATACCACTTTTTAAATCCGGGGACAGTAAAGACACAAATAATTATAGACCAGTGTCCGTGCTGCCGGTTTTCAGCAAGGTATTTGAAAAGATAATGCTAAATCAAATGCTCAATCATTTTAATACGAATAAAATCCTACACGAGAAACAGTATGGTTTCACCAAAGGACGTTGTACAACCGACGCTGGTGTCACCTTATTAAAACACATCTTTGATGCGTGGGAGGAGGGGCAAGATGCCATAGGTATTTTCTGTGACCTATCGAAGGCGTTTGATTGCGTTGATCATGAAACATTGCTTTTGAAACTTGAGCATTAGGCCTTTTAGCATTAAGTTTAGTAAAATCCTATTTGAATGATAGACAGCAATTAGTCCAAATAAACGGTGTCAATTCGTCGGGGTTGAACGTGAAAATGGGGGTACCCCAAGGCTCAATTTTGGGTCCTTTCTTATTTTTAGTATACATTAATGATTTACCCCATCTATTAAAAAACAAACTAAACATGGTGTTATTTGCTGACGACACTTCTTTGATTTTTAAGATAAATAGACGTACGAGTAACGTTTTCGACGTAAATAATGCATTGCAGCAAGTTCTGAATTGGTTCACTGCTAATAATTTAGTTTTAAATGCTAAAAAAACTAAGTGTGTAAAATTTGCCTTGCCGAATGTCAAAAGTTATGATTGTCACATTATATTAAACAACGAGAAGCTAGAATTCGTCGACAAAACGGTTTTCCTGGGGATCACGCTAGACTCAAGGTTACAATAGGGTCCTCATATAATATCACTTGCGGGGCGGTTAAGTTCGGCAGCTTATGCTGTTAGAAAAATTCGTCAATTTACTGATGTAGATACCGCGAGGCTGGTCTATTTTAGTTACTTTCATAGCATAATGTCTTACGGTATATTACTATGGGGAAGGGCTGCAGACATTCAGTCAATTTTTATTCTGCAAAAACGAGCCATCAGAGCGATATACAATCTTCGCCGGCGCGATTCTCTTAGGGAACTGTTTAAGGAAATTAACATCATGACGGTACCTTGTCAATATATTTACGAAAACATCATGTACGTGAGAAAGAATTTACATCTTTTTAGTAAAAACAGCGATAGACATAGTTATGTTACTAGAAATAGGGACCAATTAATTCAACCAGGTTTCAGGCTGGCTAAAGTAGCTTCATCTTTTATGGGGTACTGTATAAAATGTTACAATAAAATACCGCCTCACGTTCTAGAACTGAATGAGGCGAAATTCAAAACTTTTATAAAACGCACACTATGCAGGCAGGCATATTATAGGTTGGGGGATTACATCGCTGATAAAAATGCTTGGCTCAGCGCTGGTCCAGCTCCACAGTCACTAGGACACAATAACAAGTTATAAGCAGAAAAGTTCTGAAGTATTGTTGTATAAACTCAATTTATTTTTATATTATATAACTGCACAGCACATATGTGAGTACTATGTACCAACTGTAAATCTACCATTTGCTATACCTTTGTGTCGTACGTTGACTTCAGTGTGCCCTGGCAGTTGATAGTGTGTCATGCTCTCTCTAATGTCACTCTGATGGTGGCACATGTGTTGGATCATTCGGTTCCCTTCATGATGGTTGAGCTGAGTGGTGCCGATCCATGTGTCATGTTCGTGAACGGGCGCCATCAGTTGGGATTGGTCATAACTTAGCTGCCTCCGCCTGTTTTTAATTACCTAATTATTGTATTTTTAATTGTTTTTTTTACTGTAGAAGCTTTTAAGTGCGTTACTTTTTTTTTGTTTTTTTTTACATCGTTCTCACATGTATGTATTTTTTTTTTCCAACAAGATAATGTAACCAAATACATGTAAAACACATTTTTTGTAAAAGAGTATGTGTGGAGTTTCTTGTCCATTCTTCTCCACAACAAGCTACATTTCCGAATGGACGGTAGAATCAATTGCCCCCGGTTTCCCAGCTCGGAATTGTCGGGGGTTTGGTGTGGCGGGTTGTCGGGCGCGCGTTGTCTGCTGTGATTGGTTGAATGAATTTTCAACAGCCAATCGCAGCGGATAGCGCTTGCTTGGCGGTTTGTCGCATTGATTCGCCGATGATTTTGAGCTGGGAAACTGGAGGTTAGTATTAGATTCATTTTTTTTTTTGACGTTCGAAAGTGCCGCTTAATGGCCTAATTGAATAAATAAATTTTGATTTTGATTTTGACTTTGACAAGTGCACTCTGCTCTCAATTATAGGGGGCCACAGCATGCATTTTAGATTATCGACTACTAAATAAAATATAAACTCCTATTACAAGGTAATAGTAAATTATATAAAAATAAAAAAACAAATCAAAACATAACATACTTATAAAAAGAAGACTCTCCTTATATCAAGTCTTTAAGGTTGAACTAGTCGACGGCACGAACTATTTTGTGCGCGGGGTTAAAATGCATGCTATCTTATCCGACAACACGTTCGAAAGAAATAGATGCTGTGATAAGTAGTAAGAAGCTAGTTTGTGTACGAATTAGCACTTTTGCAAGTTTGTAGCGAAATGGATGATGATTTAGGACAAAAACGAGCGCGCGATTTTTTATAAACAGATCTTTGGGAGTCTAGATATCATGAAAAAACTTCTAAATGTATATTTTCAAAATAAAATTATTTGCATTGTTGAATTACTTATCTATCCCTGTATCGAGGCCGTTTTGCAATTTTCCTTCTTCTTATGGTATTTATCTCCGCCCAAAGATGCGTTAAAATTAGTGTTGAAATATGGAACTTTCGACGCTCATAACTTTTAAATATATTATTTTTTTACATTTTTGTTTCCATAGATAGATAGACAAGATAGATAAACCATTTATTCAGTGCACACAAAAGACACAGCACAACACACAAAATCACATACATGTGGGTATTTGGAAAAAAAAGTGCCAAAATACAAAAAAAGAAGAAGAAAAAACAACATAATACAAATAAAAGTGACACAAGTAACATACCTACTTCAATTAAAACACAGTGCGGTGTGCGTCTCAAGGTTGCACCAAATGGGAGTCCAGCTCAGCATGTGTCAGGCAAATATACCTGACGCTGATATTCTGCTGGATCCCTGCAGTGACATACGGTCGCTGAGCAGTCGTAATATGTTTGTGTTATGACAGTGTGATGTGAGGTACATAGAAGCAATTGTTTTTTTATTGTGTTTGCTAAAAGCATTCGAGGGGTAAATATATTTTCAATAAATAAATATACGTAAATAACATGAGTATTTAAATTAGTAGGTAAGTTATTTAATTACCAAGAGACCATACCTATCCTTTGTTTACAGGTTAATATATTTTATTTTGAACGTACATTGTCAAACAGTGGAGTAATATCTAGACTACGTTTGTATGGAAGAATTTTCAGCTAATGTAACCTTAAGTCAAGAGTGAATAGGTTTCTTCTAGGCAAGCGTTCTTCTTTGTCGACCACATCATCGCTTATCATCAGTTGAGATAGTGGTCAAGCACATGCCTAGCCTAAAAAAAAATGTTCTATAAACATCAAAATTCATAGTTCATCACTATATACAGGACACTTGGAAAATCTTCAATCTAGATTCAGCTGGGGTTGTAGGTAGTTATCGAGGTGTGAATCTTCTTGTGAACTGTCGACTAGCGTCCCGTGCCGGGCGATGGTGGCACCATCTGTCGGTTATGACCTCGGTTATACGAGCAACCGTCTGCAATAGGGCTGTGTGTTGATTTCCTTAAACTACAATAAGGATCCCGGATGAGCTGGCACGAAGAAGTCGAAAAGAAATTGGCAGGCATTTGTCCTGCGGGGACAATACGAGTTCAAGAGATTGATTTTTCCTTTTTTGTTACTTAAACAATCGTTGTCCCACATTAGCAATTCCATTCTGTATCGTGGGTGCTTTTACAAACATTTAAACTCATATACACAAGACAGAGACCGGAATAACTATCTGTAGGCCATACAAATATTGGATCCGCGCGGGAATCAAAACCGCGACACGCAGCGCAGCAGCCGATCGCTCCACCACTCATCAACCGTGTCATCACGTCGTTAGTTTAAACGTACAGAAAGATGCGCACGGTTAGCGCAGTGGTTGAGCGATTGACTGCTGCGCTGCGTGTCGCGGGTTCGATTCCCGCACGGAACAAATATTTGTATGACCTCATTGAGGTAATAATGTTCTGACCTACAGATAGTTGTTCCGGCTCTGGGTGTTGTGTATGTGAGTTTATATGTTTGTAAACGCACCCACGATACAGGAAGAAATTTCTAGTGTGGGGCAACGTTTTTTTAAAAGAAACAGAAACAGGAAGATCGAACTGGTTAAATGATACTCAATTAAACTCACGTAACGTGTTACTTCAAAACATTGCTTTATACTGCAACTGTCAAAAGTATCTTTGGACAAAGGAATTTGTTTGATTCCTTCATCATCATCATTTCAGCCGAAAGATACCGAGAGCCCACTGGTGAACAAAGACCTCTTCTAAGTGTCTTTACGGCGATTGCTCCTGTGTCTCTCGATTTGATTGATTGAATTAACCAAATAGTAAATGTGCTATATAAGTACCTATCTTAACTTCTTAACTAATATCATAAAGAGGTAAACTTGTGTTTGTTGAGTCCTGCACTGGTACCCACGGAACGGAAACAGACGCCGCGGTAGACCATTGCAACGAGGTGAGATGAAATCGTAGCTCTGGCAGGGATAGAGGGACCAGAACGGCCCAGAATAGATTTAGATGGAAACAGATGGAGGAGGCCTTCACCCAGAAATGGACCTTAATAGGTTAAATAAAATATAGAATTGTAAATTATAGGGAAATAAAGGATATTTTTTAACCGACTTACCAAAAAGGGGGAGGTTCTATGTTCGACTTCTTGTATGTTTTTTTTTAATGTATTTTCACCGATATCTCCGTCAATTGTAGACCGTTTTAAAAAAATATTTTTTTGTTTGAAAGAGTATATACCGAAATTGGTCCCATTTTAATTTGGTGAAGATCTGATGCAGAACTTCGGAGATATACAACAGAACTCTTTAATAAATAAAGGCAAATCTCTCGGGATTGCTGCAATCGCATGTTTGTTCATTGTTTATACCATTTCATACAATAACATCACGCCAGTACGCTCTAAAGGGCTACGCAGATGTGTACAGTTCACCTTGGTACACTCTCATTTCACCGTTTATGTTCAGTTTCATGATATTCAGGTAATCTATTCTGGCATTATTGGTACCTTACGTAACTACTTGCCTATTGGGTGGGTACAACTAAAAAGTGAATAAAAAACTTTTTAACAAAAAAATACTACCGACTTCCAAATAATAAAACTACAAAGTGAAAAATAACTTTATTTTTGGAAGTAGGTGTCCATAACGCAAAAAAATGATACCCACTAAAGACACCGACTTCCAAAAATAAAGTTATTTTTCACTTTGTAGTTTTGTTAACAAAAAAATACTACCAACTTCCAAATAACAAAACTACAAAGTGAAAAATAACTTTATTTTTGGAATTAGGTGTCCATAACGCAAAAAAATGATACCCACCAAAGACACCGACTTCCAAAAATAAAGTTATTTTTCACTTTGTAGTTTTGTTATTTGGAAGTCGGTAGTATTTTTTTGTTAAAATGATTTTTTTATATTTATTTTTATTTAATAAAATAAAAACAGAGTCCACCACGAATAAAGCGCCATTTTGCACACACACATTGACATTACGATTTTACATGGATTTACGGGCAGTATTGGACAGAGCTTAGCCGCGGCTGTCACGAGTGCTAGCGCGGACGTTTATCACGTCATTCAGTCTTTTGGAAGAAGTTGCCTTGCACGTTTTCCTATCATGTATTGAAAGGAAATGCCAATTTTCTACAAATTTAAATACAATAATCGTGCATTTAAACAAGGTCGCAATCGACTAATTCTAGATCTAATCATGACTTACTTGACTTGACTTGACTTAATGTCCTACGTCCCCTGGATGGGGCAAAGGGCGTCCACAGTAGTCCTCCATCGCGATCAATCTTGAGCTTCACGCTTCACCTCGCTCCACGTCATACCGATGCTCGTCACTTCCGCCAAGACGGTGCGACACCAGGTTTGACGGGGACGGCCAAGCTTTCTTTTGCCTTGGGGATTCCAATCCAGCGCTTGCTTCTATATATTATCAGAATCCCTTCGCAGCGTGTGGCCAATCCAACTCCATTTGCGACGCTTGATCTGGCGGTCGATCGGGCTGTCGTGGCATTGCTCCAACAGCTCCATGTTGGTGATGGTCTAGAGTATGCGACGAAGACAGCGGTTGACGAAAACTTGGATTTGGCGTGAGGTGTCTTTTGTGACCTTCCACGTTTCGCACCCGTAAAGCAACACGGATGTCACATTTGACCCAAAGATTTTGAGTTTAATCCTTCGGGTCAATTTCCGCGATTGCCAAACAGGTTTCAGCTGCGCGAAGGTAGCTCGTGCTTTGGCGATCCTTGAAGCGATGTCATCTTCACTACCTCCAGTTGCCGACACGACGCTCCCGAGGTAAGTTAACTTGTAGACGCGTTCCACTGCCTCTGTGCCAATCAGCAACGATGAAGTATTCTTCACACCAGATCTCATCTCTTGGGTCTTCTGGGTGTTTATTTTTAGTCCCGTTTCTGCCGCTTCCTAACTCAAATCTTTTAATTTAGCTTGCATGTCAGCGTGAGTATGACTCAGCAGGCATATGTCTTCGGCGTAATCCAAGTCCTCTAAGACGTTAGATAATCCCCACTCTATCCCACGGCGCTTGTTGCCGAAAATGCGAAGCAAGCTCCCGTCAAGAACGACTATAAAGAGGAGCGGTGACAAGACACGGACACCTGCGTGTACTGCTATATCATCCGAGATGAGGCTGTCGTGAGTTACTTTACAGAAATAATTCTTGTATATACTCTCCAACAAACGGAAAATTTTTGGTGGCACTCCGATGTCCAGTAGGCTGGACCAGATGCTGGTCCACTTCAGCATATTAAATGCCTTTTCGAAATCGACAAAGGTGAGACATATCTCCCTCTGCCATTCTGATGCCTGTTCTAAAATGATACAGATAGTGTTGATCTGAGCGGTTCACGCAGAAACCAGCCTGCTCTTTGCGTAGGAGAGGATCCACGGCCTTTGAAGACCTATCCAGAATAATCTTGCAGAAAACCTTCGAGGGAATTGAGAGAAACGTAATACCTCTCCAGTTATCGCATTGACTAAGATCTCCCTTCTTGGGAACAGTTATCAAAAGACCCTTGTTATTCATCCGGAAGCTCTTTGATGGCCCATATCCTCTCAATGAGAGGCGTCAGAACGTTGACGGCGGAGGATAAGTCAGCTTGTAGCATTTCCGCAGTTATTAGATCAAGTCCTGGTGCTTTGCCTGTCTTCAAAGAGAGGACTGCTTTTGCAACTTCCAAAGCTGACGGTGGTTCCGTGTCGATATTGAGAGGCCGGGATAGTGTAGAAATGACTTGCAGCGCGTTAGGTGTTGATGTTGCTGACAAACGGAAGACCTCCTCAAAGTGATTACGCCAGCGTATGAGCTGCCCTTCCGACGTAACTATGAGCTGACCGTCTTTAGACTTGAGCGGCTTCTTCTTATACTTGCTGTTACCTGCCAAGGTTTTGGTAGCTTGATACAATTCCTTCGGGTTACCGGTGTTTGCAGCTTGTTGAGCACGATCAGCAATACCATCAGCTATTGCTCCTATCTTTGCAGGTGCTGTGATAGATTTCTCTGCGTTTCTGACGGTATTGCATGTTAAGGTCAGCTCGTATGGCGTCATTACGGATTTCAAGCAATCTAAGATGAAGGTTTTTCTGTCTTTGATCAGGCTCCAGGTGTGCTGTGACATCCAGTCTTCGCGAGAATGAGTCGGTTTGTGTCCTAGAACGACGGAGCTGGTTTCTGTATAAGCCACTTTGATGTGTTTCCAGTCCTCGTCCAATGAGTCTGAACCGGAATTCTAATCTACCTGTGGTATTATAGTTTTTTAAACAGGTATTTTTTTTTGCCAAAATAATTAAAATACATTTTCTTGTTTTAAAAATAGTAACAAATATTTCATTAATTTATATTTTGAGGTATAAATGGCCTCACTTATAATTTACAGGGAAACCTAAACGAAAATGATATGTCCTACAGAACTCTCGGCACGCGGGTCCGACTCGTACATGGCTGGTTATTAGTTTTTCCATTGACCAAAATGTATGTGTATGTATTGTATATACACATACATTTGTAAATGTACATAAATGTGTGTGTATGTATTGTCGGCAAAGGGAGAACAGCTTAATCTAGACACACGTCAGTAAGCAATGTAGGTACAGACTACGTAATGCAGTCTGAAATTACATTATGGTGCTTAAAGAAGTTCTTAACTTATAAAGGTAAAACAAGATGGTCGATCAACATGGCTTATCCTGCAGTAGGAGCGCTGGCCGGATAGCACGGCACGCCAGCATTAATGACATCATACGTCGGGCTCTTGTCACCGCCGGGGTGCCAGCTGTTTTAGAACCCAATGGCTTGGCACGCGACGATGGGAAGAGACCAGACGGGATGACCATAATGCCTTGGAAGGTGGGTAGGCCTTTGGTGTGTGATGCAACATGTGTCGACACCCTTGCGCCATCCCATCTTCTTAGCACGGCGGGCTGTACTGGGGCGGCTGCTGCCGGTGCAGAAAACCTCAAACGGCGCAAATATAACAACCTTATTGGGAGTTATATGTTTGAGCCGTTTGGGGTTGAAACATTAGGTCCATGGGGTCCGAGTGCGCATCGAGTTTTTCGAGAAATTAGTACAAAGCTCGTTGACTCTTCACGTAACCAGAGGGCTGGCCTTTTCTTCGGCCAGAGAATCAGCATTGCCATACAACGTGGCAATGCTGCCAGCGTTCTGGGCACGTTTCCCATTGACATCGATGTGGACGAATTTTTTGATGCACAATGAGGTCTTTTACGTCTCCCCTTTTGTATTTGTATATAGGTTTGTTTTTGTTTTTAGAATTTTCAGATGGCAAGTTAAGAATTAAATATCTAAGAAAATAATAAATTATTTTAAGTCCGTAGACGAAATTTTAGCTTTGTTTAAGGAAAGGCTATGAAACTTATCACCCTTCTTGACCTCAACTCTTCTCCATCGAACTTGGCGCTTTCTTCAAATTTATGTTTTTTTCGAGCTTCGTGCCTTTTCACATTTTTATATTTTTGGTGAGATCATTATTACACTATTGTTTCCTACTCCTTTTTAAAATTCAGAATCAGTATAGTAGCAACCCTAGTGAATCCATCAAGTTTAGGTAACGAGGATGACGGGAGTGAGTAATGATGTCTTGGAACACCTGCCGGGCAAGCACGGCCTACTGTGGCAGGCTTGAGTCACACATTTTTATCAAAGTTGGGAGCAAATACCGTGGTAAAATGCTTGACAAGCCGAGACAGAGGCCGTGCTCGCCTGGCTGGTTGGCCCGAAAGTTTTATTATATATCTGTAAAAAACTGGACCCAAAAATTTCAAATTATAGAACTAACACGAATAACCTATCATAGAAACAGTATCAGTCGGATACTTTTTCCCGTGTTGCTCACATCCGCTAAACACGTGATAAGGAACTTACATAGTTCTAAGTTCTAATAAAAATTGGTTATAATGTTAAAATTATATTTACATGCCTTTGAGAACGATTTAAGAACTAGCATACATAGCACTGAGCGTATTAGTTTAAAGTTTACCAGTCATGCATTCGTGCATCACACTAATACGAGGGCTGCACTAAAAGTATCGGGAATGGAATATTTCCACTGTTTCTGTCATATTAAAATGATTTTAAATTGAAAACTCCTTGGTTTTAAAAATCGAATACCATTTATTTATTTAAAAAAAGATTCTCGGTCTTGTCACAAGGTTTTGTCAAACTTGTTTAGTCGTTGAGAAAATGGAATTGACTCGAGAAAATTCAAGAGCGATGATTTATTATGACTTTCGAAGTGGTTTGACACAAAAACAGTGTGTTGACCGGATGATTTCTGCATTTGGTGATGAAGCCCCATCCAAAACCACAATCTATCGCTGGTTTGCTAAATTTCAACGTGGACGTGTCAAGCTCAGTGATGATCCCCGTCAAGGTCGTCCAAAAACTGCAGTCACCGAAGAAATCGTTGATGCTGTGCGTAAGCTGATTGAGGAAGATCGACATGTGACATACCGCGAAATTCAGGCAACTTTAGACATTGGCATGAGTCAAATACAAATAATCTTGCATGAACAATTAGGTGTAAAAAAGTTGTTTTCCCGATGGATACCGCATTCGCTCTGTGAAGAGCAAAAAGCGGCTCGCGTTACTTGGTGCGTCAGAACTCTCGAAAGATTCCACGCAGGATCCTCAAATGCTGTATACAACATCGTATCAGGTGACGAATCCTGGATATACGCGTACGAACCCGAAACAAAAAACCAGCCACGAGTTTGGGTGTTCGAAAATGAGTTAAAGCCAACAAAAATTGTTCGTTCACGGAGTGTTGCAAAAAAAATGGTTGCCACGTTTGTCTCCAAAACCGGCCATGTTGCGACTATTCCTATCAGGGACAAAGAACTGTTAATGCAGAATGGTATGCTAGCATTTGTTTGCCACAGGTCGTTTCTGAACTCCGTAAAGAGAACTGCAACCGCCGCATCATCCTCCATCACGACAATGCGAGTTCTCACACCGCGCACGGAACAAAAGAGTTTTTAGAGCAAGAAAACATAGAATTATTTCTATACTTTTCCTAAAATAAAGAATAAATTGTGTGGTCAGAGATTTTCATCACCTGAAGCTGTGGACGCCTACAAAACGGCCATTTTGGAGACCCCAACTTCCGAATGGAATGGTTGCTTCAATGATTGGTTCCATCGTATGGAAAAATGTGTCAAATTTCGCGGAGAATACTTCGAAAAGCAATAAATACATTTTTAAATAGTAATGTTGTGTCACTTCCTAGATTCCCGAAATTTTCAGTGCCGCCTATGAAAGTTTGTGAGTGTGTAAGTGTGTTTATTATCTCTTTCATGCAAAATCTACTGGACGGATCTGGATGAAATTTGACACAACGATAGATTATAGTCTGAAATAACAAGTAGAGAACTTTTTATCTTGGAAATATGTTCCCTTGCGATAACATTCGACATTCAAGCGGGTGATACCACTGGCAGAAGCTATTTTCTTATAAAACGCAGCTTAGTCGTGGGTCGCTGTGGAGGATTACTTTTATTTATTTATTTACATCATATAACATCAAGCCTATATTTCTGAACTCGTACTGAGAAACACTAGATGGAAAATGTCAACAACACTTTCCCCAACCTGTGTATTGAAACCAAATCCCCGTGGTTAGTGATAGCGCTACCGGCCACTGTACCAACGGGCACATTTATTTATTTGTTTTTATATATTTAGTCCTAGTGCTTCCGGTTTCACTTTCGTAAACAGGAATGTGATCCACTACTTGTTGATTTTGTTGATGTAAACAAAAAAGCCGACAATTCAAAAATGAGATACCAAATGCAAAAAATATTAAATTCAGTTACTCTTTTCACTCTGCCTTCTCACAGAAACACAAAGTATCAATATCGTCTTCCACTCATCACTCAAATTCTAAATTGACAATGGACTTGATGAAAATAGGTGCAAACTCAATTAATAGGACGTAAACCGATAGTGAACGACTGTCAAATGAATAAATTGGATAAGAGCATCTTAAGTCCAGTTTAAGCTGGCAATAAAACTTCAAATAGCGTTAAAAGACGATAAGTTGGGTATGATTTCCTGCCGTTTTAAAAATAAAAGTTCTTTCTTTCTTCTAGCAGAGAAAAAATATGAATGATTAATCACAATATGTCTATGCCCGGCGTTTTCTTGCGTGATCGCATCAGAAATGAGGATATCTTCAGTAGGAGCAAAGTTACTGACATAATCTGAAGAATTGCCAAACTTAAGTGGCATTCGGCAGGTCGCACATAGCTCGCAGAACGGATGGTCGATGGGGCCACAAAGTTCTGGAGTGACGACCGCGTATCGTAAAACGCTGCGTTGGAACGCAGGAGGTGGACCGGTGGTTTCAAGGTTGTGCGATCGCTAGATACGAGACACGGCCTACGTTCAAAAGTGGACGTCTTTCAGCTGAAATTATAATGATGATGATCATAATTATGCCACTGCATTTTTTTATTATAGGTTCGCGTTTGATCACTATCTCACCTGTTGGTAAGCGATGATGTGTTCGACGGTGAGACATTCTTGCCTAGAAATAACCTATTCACTCTAGGACTTAAAAACTCCTAGATTGTAGCTGTCGGGAAACACAGACTCCGGTAAGGAATTCCACTCCTTAGCTGTCCGCATAATAAGTGTTAAAAACTGCATGAGAAACTAATTCAGTTCGAGGCTAGGATTATTTATTTATTTATTATATTCTTTATTGTACACCACAAAAAAAAATACATACAGAACAAATATTTTCAAACAAAGTGTACAATGGGCGGTCTTATCGCACAGGGCAATCTCTTACAGACAACCTTTGGATGGACTGAACGATAGCTGAAGAATTGAGGGCTGTCAGTGTACAATATAATATAACTTACTTATACATAATAACATAAAATACGTACATACTATACAACATATCTAATATACTAATAAATATAGAATATATGACCGAGAAAGGAAAAAAAATAAAATTATAGTGAAAGGTAATGCTCCTTTACCATTTTCTTAAATGTTGGCAGTGTTTGAGCGCGTCTTATTTCTATAGGTAATACATTCCACAATCGAGCTGCTTGAATAGTAAATGATTTGTCAAAGAAGGAAGTGGAATGCATACGAACACTCAATTTTAAAATCTCCAATGATCTCAAGGACTTAGAATGGGTGTCACAGAGGATTAATTTAGAAAGAGTATTTGTATTAATCACTGATGATGATAGGCCTCTTATTGTTTATTTATTTAAAACTTCATGCTCCAAGGTACAAAGGCGGATTTAATGCCTTAGGCATTCTCTACCAGTCAACCAAGGGTCCATCCTTGGTTGACTGCTCTTCCCTTCTATGTCATGCTTTACTGGTCTATGTAAGCGAGCTGACTTCGATTTATATAGCACCGATAATCGATGTTTACTAAGCGAAACGTTCACATGTATTCAATTTAACCGATTTGGACTTGAAATTTTCTTAATCAAATTAGTCATTCCTTTAAAAAAGGTCCCTTTAGTCGTGGTCCATTTATACCCCCACCTGCTTCTGGAACATGAATTTAGACCTGCAAAATACGGGTAAGAAAAGAAAGAAAACAAAGATTGCTATTTAGGGTTCCTTACCCAAAGGGTAAAAACGGGACCCTATTACTTAGACTCCGCGGTCCGTCTGTCTGTCTGTATGTCTGTATGTCTGTCTATCTGTCTGTCTGTCTGTCTGGCTGTCTGTCTGTCTGTCTGCCTGTCTGTCTGTCTGTCACCAGGCTGTATCTCATGAACCGTAACCGCTAGACAGATGAAATTTTCACAGATGATGTATTTCTATTGCCGCTATAACAACAAATAAAAACAGAATAAAATAAATATTTAGGTGGGGTTCCCATACAACAAACGTGATTTTTTGCCGTTTTTTGCGATAATGGTACGAAACCATTCGTGCCCGAGTCCAACTCGCACTTGGTCGGTTTTTTATTTGATTTTTGTTTTTATTATTTTTTTTGGTGGTGGGAGAAATCCGTACCACAACCAATTTGAAGCACGGCTAGAATACTACGAGAATTTTCTCTTCATAAAAAAAGTCCAGATAAAACTTATGACTTGAAAACTGTTTCACACTCTATTCTTCAATTAACCCTGGAGTTTTCTCACCAAGGTGTTTAAGAAGAAAGTGATTTATCCGAGAATCCTCGGGAGCCGCCGCCGAGATTATCCGCTAAGGCTTACAACACGGTCTCGCTTCCGTTCGCCGCGATCTGTAATATAATTTCGTTGCAGAATCTACCTTTATGAGACGAGATGATGCTGTGAACAAATGGTGCTCATAGGTGAAGCATGAAACACTTGGTTTGAATATTTTGTTAAACCATTTTTTTTTCTTTAAATATATGCTGTGTTGGAGGATATATTCGTGAGCTGGCCGACTACCTGATGATGATGATGATGCTTCTTAAGCAGTCGGGTTTTTGGTTTTAAAATTAACTTTTTTTATTTACAACATTTTTGGTTGTATTTTTTTTTCTTTTACTTTTAAACATATAGGTGGTATATATTTTTGTAATTACCTCTTAAAACCCACTCGATGGATTTGGCAGGAAAAAATATTGGGACTCCCACAATATGGCGCCCAAAAGCCGCCATGTTTCTACGTCACTTCTTTCAGAACACTTGGGCGGTCAAAACGTATCTAACGATGTCTTAATTATTTAAAATCGTCTGGTGGTTTAAAGGTATGAGGTTATAAAAAACATAACCCTTTTCTTGCAGTCGGGTAAAAATAGTAATATCGAAACATTACGTATACATCACGCCTGTATATCTGAAGGGTAAGGTAAAGGAGCACCCATATTTCGCTAGTTATATCTAAATCCCATATAATAGCTGGCGAGCCTAATGCTGCCAACCGATATAGTGGTGATATAGTGGTCAAGTGCAAGCCTGAAAATAATAATAAAAAAACCGTATACTAATCCAGACACTGGGATGCTGTTGAGATATCCCGGACGTTAAAACCCAAAAACACTTTTCTCCACATGGGCATCGAAGTCATACTCAGCAGTAGCGCTTGCAACCACTCATAATTTCGGTACCTTTCGTATTTCTATGCGACTTATCTACTATTAGGCAGGCTGTTCACCCATCACCGATACCAGGTAACATCTCTAACGGCTTTGATTGCTGTTACGACTACCAGTAACACGTTATCATCTTGTTAACACAAGCGATAATGATATCTATATGTAACAACATCATGTTGGTAATGGCACTATTAATGGGGTACTTCAATATGTACATATTGTATACGTGCATGTATTTCTTAGTTTCTGCGTTCAGTAACCGAAACGGGAAATTACTTGAATGGCGAAAACTTTTGGGACGAGAAAGGACATTGTTCGGATTCTGACTAAGACGGAAATCCACTTGAGTCGTTTCGGTACTGATTCTTAACCGAGCGCATGTCACGTATGGCGCATCTACATAGAGGTGAGGAAGACGCCTTACACTATTATTTTTATGTCCAGTAGTTCGATAAATAATTTCATAAATGACACTCAAATTATAATCTGGTAAACTCTAAAAACAAAGTTACCGACATAGCCCGAAGAATTGCCAAACTTAAGTGGCAGTGGGCAGGGCACATTGCTCGCAGAACGGATGGCCGATGGGGCCGAAAAGTTCTGGAATGGCGACCGCGAACTGGAAGACGATACGTTGGAAGGCCTCCCACTAGGTGGACCGATGACCTGGTTAAGGTTGCGGGAAGGCGCTGGATGCGAGACGCATGGGATCGGTCAATGTGGCGACGCCTGGGGGAGGCCTATGTCCAGCAGTGGACGTCTTTCGGCTGAAATGATGATGATGATGATGAAACTCTAAAAAGCGTGTTGCACTTTCACAGAATTACCTTGTGTCCTCTAGCAGAGATAAGCAAAAGGTAGTCGTATATATATACCAAAGACGTTACATTCGGTCTTAACATTGCCACGAAAAACATAGAGTGAACAGACAAATAAAACTATCATCAGTAGGATTAGCATAAGTATGACCAGCCTATGATGATCCCTCTGTTCGCTGTTGGGACACAGGCCTTCTCTCTGTGTAACGAAGTAGGCTGCAATTCATCTGGTAGGTCCAGTGCGGGATACTGAATGCCACATGTCTTCGAATTTTCGGATCTTGGACTTATCGGTTTCCTCACAATGTTTTCATTCGTCGTTGAGAGAACAGTGGGAATTCAATAAATTAGACAAAGTAAAACTTCTGCATAGGGTCGAACACACGATCGTGACTTATAAGTCGCGGCTGTCACCACCTAGGACACCACTACTTAATGCTTTGTAGGTACTGCCCAATGTGTACAACCACCTGCACCTTTCAGAATTTAAACGAAGCCAATTACAGAGCTATCTAGGTCACTACATACAGATCGGACAATTTTTTTGTTAAATCTACTCGAAAAGAAGAAAAAATATACGAGTACTATTACAAGTTGCCAAAACTGACATATATTTTTGAAGAAACGAGAAAAGTGATCGGATTGTTTTTCCAAGATCGAATACCCATAATGTGAGTCCATAGCTACAAATTCTTAATAGGTAGAATTGCATCCTCCTCATCAGTGTTAATCAGGCCAATATGTAATACCTATTGTAACAGTGACAATAGGCGCCGTATCGAGATGTCACTAGTCAGCACATTTATTAGAGATTAGGTTAGCTATCTATGTGGCTCTGCGGACTGTTTAATCGAATTTAGTTTATTAAAAGGTTCAATGTAATTCTATGAATGATGATAGATGAAGGAGGGTGTATTTATCTTTCTAATCAGGATTTTTGTTTAGAAGACTTTTCCGAATCTATTTTAACTTTCACTTTTTAGCTGTTCAGATGCTCAATGTAAGGGAGTTATTCTATAATTACCGTTTTTAGTAAGATATACAATAAATGTAAATGTTTTATGTTTTTTGCAGTTCCCGTGGGAACTAACTGTTATAAAACCGTAAGCACTTCCTGACCCAAGATAATAAACCACAATAATATCATGTTTCGCGAAACTTATTTTTTTGACAATTTGTTGTGGTTTCAGATAAGATACAGCTATAATATAAATACGAAAATATTAACTATATTATGCCACAAGTGATCATTAGAGGTGCTCGCACCATCTATTACTTCTACTCTGTGGTAACTATATTGTGATCCTGAGCAATAAGACAATTCTAAAATGTGTAGAATGCAGTGTGTGCTTGCGTTGTTAACGCTGTACGTAGGCTTGGTGCACTCATGGGGTATGTACATACGAGAGTTGTAGTTTTTATTTTGTTATTTATAAAGCCTTTTGTCTCTTCATCTACGAGCCTGCACCTTGCTACTTCCAGTGTTGTCACAGGACACCAGCTCTGTGTTACGTTTGCTAATAGTCTTTCCGTATACGGCAGCTATATCTGAGTTCCCTACCACTTGTCCGACTTCAAAAGCAAGAGCGAAGAACTTACAACTTCTGGCAAAGCTCGTTGCATTATAGAATGAGGTCTATAATGGATGATTCCATCGTTTTTTTCTTAGTAAGAATGAGATCAAAAGCTGGCTCATCACGAAATAAAAATCCGAATCGTGTGTGTACGCGTGTAAGATGATGAGTCACAACCTCTCATAAAACGACGCCCCGTGTCTTGGCTGCGGGTACTTTATATGCTGACCTTGTTTATATCATGGTACGAGTATTAATAATTATACCTGGTAGTTTATTTACGTAAAGCATTTTTCTCTTGTTTCAGACATTGCCGTATCTGTAGGCGATCTACTAGAATTCTATACCAAAGGAAGGAAATTATACAGCGTACAATTCAAGTCGCGTAACCTAACATCAATTGTATACGATGAAGTACACAACACGATGCTGTTTGTGGATAAACAGAAAGACAACGACGCTATATGTAGTTATAATTTAGATTTCGATAACGTCAGTTGTTTTGTTAAAAGATACGGTAGCGACATTCACGATCTCGCTATAGACCCAGCCACAGATATGCTCTTCTTTACCGATACTAAAGAAAGAAGCATTAATTGGATTTCATTAAAGGATCAAAGACCAGAAAACAGTATTTACGGAAAACAATTAATTAAGATGGATGACCGGACCCCGAGCAATATTGCAGTGGATAGCTGTAAGGGGTATGTTACCAATGGTATTATGAAAAGGTTTACAAAAATTCTTTACAATTTAAATTTAATAAGTGTGTTTAATTTGCAGATACATTTATTGGACTAACTCGAATCATGGCGAAGACTACATGGAAAGAGCTCGATTAAACGGTTCTGAGAGACAGCCTATCTACCAATATATGCCAGTACATACCTTTGCGATTGATCCACTAACGCATACGAATTACTTAGTAGCTGGTTATACTATGGATTTCTATCAAAAAGTAGATTTGAGACAAAAATATTTACATGATGAACATTTTGACTTAATTTTTTATAATGACAATGTATCTGCCCAAGAATTGACCGTATCAAAAACTAACGTCTACTGGACGAATAGTAGTGAGAGCCACAAAACTATTTGGCAAATTCAAAAGACTGCAAGCAAAGGTTCTGTAGAAATCAAAGAGATTAGTAGATTCGATACTAAATACCAACTTGGCATAGCCGCAAACTATAGAATTAAAAAACAAGTTCAAGACCGTCGGGATTGCGAACCACTGTCAAATCTGATACCAACAATCACGACAACGGAACAGACGGCAGAAACAGATTGGAACACAGAACAGCCAACAGAACAAGATGAGGCAACAGAAACAGAACAGGCAGCAGAACTAGATTTAACAATAGAAGCAGAACAGACAGCAGGGACGAAACAGGCGACAGAAACAAGTCAAACAATACAAACAGATCAGACAGCTGAAACAGAAGTCGAACCTAAATGCAGGTATAACATTTTCTATTACTCTTCTTTTTATAAATGTATTAAGTTTAAAAAAGTTAATATAAAATTCATATTCATCATCATCATATCAGCCGAAAGACGTCTACTGTTGGACATAGGCCTCCCCCAAACGTCGCCACATTGACCGGTCCCGGCCATCCCGTAACCAGCTGATCCCGCAACCTTCACCAGGTCATCGGTCCACCTGGTGGGAGGCCTTCCAACGCAACGTCTTCCGATTCGCGGTCGCAATTCCAGAACCTTTCTGCCCCATCGGTCATCCGTTCTAGGAGTAATGTGCCCTGCCTACTGCCACTTAAGTTTGGCAATTGTTCGGGCTATGTTGGTTACTCTGGTTCTCTAGTGGATCTCTACATTTCTGATTCAATCACGCAATGAAACTCCGAGCATAGCCCTCTCCATTGCCCTTTGAGTGACTGTAAGCTTTCTGATAATTGTAAGCGATCACGTCTCAGAGCCATATGTCATCACTGGCAACACATACTGGTCATAGACTTTCGTCTTGAGACACTGTGGTAAGTTGGACGAGAAGATACCGCGCAACTAAAAATTCGCGCGCAATATTCATATTGGACCCAAACAATCCGGATCCCAAATGCCGAGATATTCTTTTTTTCAATTTTAATGTAACCAGTGACACTCGGTTAAGACGAATCTAATGACGTAAGAATCATCAAAATCTGCTTACGCGTTTAGTCTCAAGAACGCCACATAGGAACAAACATAATTGCAAACATAGACTAATAAACACATAACCCTCCTTTGCGCCGCGCATTCGGGTACATTACATAAATACGAAAAACTTCATTCCGTCAGTCACAAATACGAATTTCAAAATACCGATTTTCATAATTCCGAATGGTTCAAAATTCCTGTACTGACGGAAAAGTGTTATAAGTTTGAAATGTGTACCTGTGTGTTTGTGTTTTAGTGTAGCTGTCTATAGCATCATAGCTTCTAAACGGATGAACCGATTTTGATTTATTTTTTTTGTTTGAAAGGTGACTTTGTCGAGAGTGTTATGCTATGTTTTATGAAAATCGGTTAAGCCGATCAAAAGTTATGAGCGTTTTACTCTTTGAATCTGTCTATTTTCGAAAGATTCTTACTGTGTTATAATTAAATTTTCGATAGATTGTCGATAAGCGTGTTTACTACTAGATAAATTATGTAGTTTAAAAACCATAAAATAAAATGTGTCAGAAGTTTCTGCATTTTTACATTTTACTTGTTATGTTAATATGTTTTTGTGCCTCATATCGTCAAACGTTTTTGTTTTTTAGATATGATGCCGGTTATTCTGGAAATAGAAATAAATTCCATGCGTGCCATGGTTATTGTTTAAACAATGGTGACTGTTCCTTGAACGACAATAGTGAACCCGTCTGCCAATGTAAAGGAGATTATGTAGACGCTAGATGCGAGGTGTCAGGCTGCCTCAACTATTGCTTCCAAGGCGGTTGTAGTCTCAATGAAGAGGGACATCCTGAATGCAGGTAAAACCAAATTTAATCTCCTCAAAGTGTTGGTGTCCTTGTAGGTTATACTTACCTTATTTCACATCACTATCATTTCAGATGTAATGCCGGTTATTCCGGAGCAAGATGTGAAATCTTCGCGTGTCATAGTTACTGTCTGAACAACGGTGAATGCTCCCTAAACGAAGAGGATGAGCCTGTCTGTCAATGTGTTGGTAACCACGGGGGATCACGATGTGAAGTTGTTAATAATCACACTGTCACCTACATCCCGCAGTACTATTCAGAAAAACGAAACCTCACGCTAGCTGATTTACTGTCAAATTGGCGAAAACCTACTGCAAAAATTTCGGTTGTTGTTGAAGTATAGTCTAATTGAATATTCAATAGCATCCATGCAACAGTTTACTTATACTCATATCATTCATTATATTTGAATTTATTTACTCAAAGATGTTTATATGTGTTAATTAAAATTATATTTGTGCAGAATTAGTAATATTAATCATTTTTAGATAATAACAAAAAACAATGTAATTAGTAACTAATAAAAATACTTAATGATACATTACAGTCTTATTTATTTAAAGGATAACAGCTATAAAGGTTTGCTTATCTGTTCTTAGCCGAACAGGGAGGCTACCATAAGCTTTTAGAGCAAGGTTAGTTCCACTGTACGTAAGAGACAGATCATTTGTCCCTTACGCTCAGTTGCAATGAAACTTGCCCATGTTAGGGACGTAGTGACGTATTTTTACTTACATTCTTGGTAAAGTTAAATTCAAGCACTAAAACTTGAGAATTTCTTAAATCACAGTTAGTTTAAAAATCATTAGACATAATACTTGGAACACTAAATTATAGAATGATTTTTCACAGATCAATTTTTAATTTCAAAACCTGACAAAAATCCAATTTTTTACTATACGTTTGAGAGATCCCTTCTTGAAAAATACATTTTCTGTTGGGAGTTGGTTGTTGGTAGAGTTGTTATCATTTCTATCAATGTCTGACTTTATCAATTCCTTTAGGATTTCCTTTCTAAACATAGCACACAGAACCTATAGAGGACTTTATACTGTCTCCCTTTACTACGTGCAATCAATTACTGCAGAATGCGTGAAACACAGCAAAGACATATTATGCATATGGGACCAGTTATTTACCTAATGACATAAAAAATTATACATCTCATTTTTTCAAAAAGAAATTAACTAAACTTCTAGTTGAAAATTGCTATTACATTGTTAGCGAGTTTTTAAATGATAACACCATATTAAATTGCTCAATAATATTTAAATTTAATACGTTTGTTATTTTCTAATTTTATATACTAAGACTATTATTTTGCCAGTGAATTTGACTTTTAAGAATATAACATTAGAAACTAAGTACCTTACAATTTTTTATAAAAAAAAATATAAAAATAAATCCGAAAAAAGGTTTTTTTTTTTGTTTTTTTTTTGGTATAGGTTCGCGTTTGACCACTATCTCGCCTGATGTTAAGTGAAGTGATGATGTGGTCGAAGGTGAAGCACGCTTGCCTAGAAGTAACCTATTCACTCTTGACTTGAAGACCCCTAGGTTGTAGCTATCTGGAAACAAAGACTCCGGCAGGGAATTCCACTCCTTAGCTGTACGCACAATGAAAGTATTTTCAAAACGCTTTGTGCGTATGGGTGGAATATCCACCATGTACCGATGGCGCATTGCCGTACGTCTTGTAGTCCGATGATGGAAAGGGCTAGGTGGAATCAAATTGTGCAGTTCCATCGCACACTCCCCGAAATGTAACCGATAGAAAACCGACAGGCTGGCAACTCGTCGTCGGTGTTCAAGGCTCTGGAGCTTTGAGTCAACCAGCGCATCGTTGCCGATAAGTCTCTTGGCCCGTCTGTCAATCGACTCAAGTGCATCAAGTTGGTACCTGGCAGATCCGTCCCAGAGATGAGTGCAGTACTCCATGCATGACCGAACTTGCGCTTTATACAAGTTGAGCAGCTGTTCAGGCGTGAAGTACCGTCTCACCTTCGCAAGGATCCCCAACTTTTTTGCAGCCAATTGAGCCTTTGCCTCAATGAATGGACCAAAATTGAGGGTCGATGTTAACGTAACACCAAGAAGGTCGAGATGGTCCGTTATCGGCACGGTTACACCACGGAAGGTTGGAGCCGGGTGAAATTGGCTCTTTTTTGCGGAAAAAGACACGCCTGGGTCTTAGCAGTATTGAAACTGACTAGATTGGCATTGCCCCATTCGGAGACTGCCTCCAAAGACAGGTTCAAGCGCTCAACTATGGCCTCCCGAAGAGACTGGACTTGAGGCCCAGTAGCCCGCGGGCCAGACACGTATCTCTCAGCAACAGTGCTGTCGTCTGCATACCCAAAGGTTCCGGGTTTTAGCAGGTCATTAATGTGCAGCAAGAACAATGTTGCCGAGAGCACTGACCCCTGAGGAACTCCGGCGTTAATACTTAACTGACCGGACGAGCAGCCATCGATAACCACTCTGATGGACCGATCCCTCAGGAAGTCTGCAATCCAGTCACACAGACCACTAGGCAGACCGAAGGTAGGAAGCTTACCAATAAGGCTCTCGTGCCAGACCCTGTCAAAGGCCTTCGATATGTCAAGAGAGACAGCAAGCGCCTCCCCGTGCTTCTCGATGGCCTCACTCCAGATGTGAATGGCATACGCTAGAAGATCCCCAGTTGACCGGTTTCGGCGGCAGCCGTATTGGCGGTCACTAAGGAGGTCGTTGTCTTCTAGGTATGCCAGGAGCTTATTATTCAATATACGTTCCATACTCTTACAGAGGATGGACGTTACTGATATGGGTCTGTAGTTGGCCGGGTCAGCTCGACTACCCTTCTTGGGCACGGGCTGAACGTTAGCTTGCTTCCAAACCTTCGGGACTTTTCCAGTCACCATCGAAAGGCGATATAGGCGTGTCAAGATCGGAGACAATTCAGGCGCACAAGTTTTAAGTACAATTGCTGGTATCCCGTCCGGGCCACTAGCCTTGTTCACGTCAAGGTTACGCAGCACCCTACATACCTCCCTCTGATGGATGCGAATGTCCGACATACTCGTCTCACATCGATCAGCAGCAGCAGGGGGCCGCGTGCCATCAGTATTCAGACGCGAAGATTCCGCAAAGAGGGAGGCAAACAAGTTTGCCTTATCCTCAGCGGAGTGGGTCAGCGAACCGTCGGGTCTCAGCAGTGGTGGTAGTGAGGGGCGACAGAAGTTTGATTCAACCGACTTAGCCAGGAACCAAAACGCCTTGCTACCTGCGGGGTGTGAAGCAAGTTTGTCCCCGATTCTGCTAATATACTCTGCTGGATTCTTTTGACCCGACTGCCAGAGGAGGGTAATGTGTTTACCAGTCTATGTATGTATGTTTGTTCCTATATGGCTTTTCATAGACCAAAAGCGTTGGCCGATTTTGATGATTCTTACTTCAATCGATTCGTCTTATCCCTGCGAGTGTCACTGGCTACATTAAAATTGGCCAATAGAAAAATGGCGGATTTTGGGCGCCATGTTGTGGGGGCCCAAATTTTTATTTTCTTCCAAACCCATCGTGTGGGGTATCAAAATAAAGGGTTTTAAGAGTTAAAAATATATCATACTTATATGTTCAAATGTACCTAATTCGAAAAATACTAACTAAAAAGTTATAAATAAAAAAACCGGCCAAGTGCGAGTCAGACTCGCGCACGAAGGGTTCCGTACCGTTATCGCAAAAAAAACATGTTTGTTGTATGGGTGCCCCACTTAAATATTTATTTTACTCTGTTTTTAGTATTTGTTGTTATAGCGGCAACAGAAATACATCATCTGTGAAAATTTCAACTGTCTAGCTATCACGGTTCATGAGATACAGCCTGGTGACAGACAGACAGACAGACAGACGAACCGCGGAGTCTTAGTAATAGGGTCCCGTTTTTACCCTTTGGGTACGAAACCCTAAAAAAGGTAAATCAAAAAATGAAAAAAACCCGACAGCTTCAAAAGCGAAAAATAAGGAGAAAATGATGCTGTGCAGGCGGAGGATACACCAAATTTTGGTCAGCCAGCCCGCGAATATGTATCCTGCGACTGCACAGCATAATTTTCTCCTTGTTTACGTCTTTTTAATTCGCGTTTGAAGCTGTGTTTTGTTTTTTTTTTTATTTAACCTTTTTTAAATTGTAATCATCACACTATTTCCCATAACATTCCTATTGCTACGATACAGGCCTGCTTTCTGTGGGATGACGTTATTCGTAATCCACCAATCGTGTTCAATTTGTGTTGGATATGGCTTACCTCCTTGTCTGCCATTCATGCCCGACCACCTGTATCTTTCAGAGCTGTGAGGCCATACAACAAACAAACAGACAAAAAATCCAAAAATGCTGGAAATGGGTTCTGTTGGTTCTCCTTTAACACCCTGGCTATTTTTTTTTGTAAATATTTTCTATGTACAAAAACGTCTTTTCTACAGATTTAATATATGTATTGATATCTCGACACTGTTTAGCGATTGCGTAGCACATTCTATGGGTATCCAAATTTTCTATAGAGATTTTCATTAAAGAATCTCCGAATCAGTTGCACATAACAACAACAACAACATAACTAAAAATATAACTCCTGTATTACCCGTAGGGTTGGGCAGAGAATAAAATAGTCTTTATTGTACACCGAAAAGTAACACATGTATTTACAAAAACTTAATACGATGGAACAAAGGCGGTCTTATCGCTAACAGCAACATCTACCAGACAACGTTTCAGACAACATCACTTACTTCACATCAGGGCTAGATGACAAAAAAATCTATTTAGTCCGTCAGTTAGATTACCTAAAAGTATTGGACACGTATTTTTTCTTTCGCCTCGTAAACAAAAAAAATACGACGATACATTGCGTTGAAATATCGTGTGACGTCACGGTGTGCTATTTGACGCCGCGCGGTTTTGTGGGAGTGAGGAATCCAGAGATATGCTCAGTTATTTTGACCATTTAGTAGAACATACATACAGGTTAATAATAAAAACCACCACCTAAAATAAACCACAGCAAAATTAGGCAAGCTACAAAAACCCAAGATGTTGTGTTGAAATTAAGAACGCTTAAGTGGAAATGGGCTGGCCACGTAATCAGAGGAGAAGAGAAATGGAACAAAGTAGTAACATTGTGGTACCCAAGAGAGGGAAAGAGAAAAAAGGGGAAACCTTTCAGAAGATAGGAAAATTATATGGCTAAAATAGCTGGCAAAACCTGGACTAGGCTGGCGCGGAAGATAGAAATTTGCAAGGGGTTGGAGGTGGCCTTTGCCAAAGGGCACACAGAATAAAACATAAACTTTATATAGAAACAAATAAATATATAAAACAAATTATGTAAACGTCTGAAAGAGGCTATATATAAATAAATAAACATACAGGTTAAACACATTTCTCTCCTCATGAGCTTCGCCACATCGGAGTAAAATATAGACCTTATGACTCAGTTTTTACCCGACTGCCGAAGGAGGATAATGTGTTTATCAGTCTATGTATGTATGTATGTATGTAAGTATGTATGTATGTATGTATGTAGGTTTGTTCCTATATGGCGTTCCAGAGACCAAACGCGTTGGCCGATTTTGATGATTCATACGTCAATCGATGCGTCTTAACCCTGCAAGTGTCATAGGCTACATTAAAATTGGACAATAGAAAAATGCCGGCTTTTGGGTGCCATATTGTGGGAGCCCAAATTTTGTTTTTCTTCGAAACTCATCGTGTGGGGTATCAAAATAAAGGGTTTTAAGAGGTGATTACAAAAATATATAACACTTATATGTTTAAATATATCTAATTCGAAAAAAACCTAACTAAAAATTTATAAATAAAAAAACTTAATTCAAAAAATCTAAAAACCCGACTGCTTCAAAAGCGAACTAAAAAGTCGTAAACAAGGAAAAAATCATGCTGTGCAGGCGGAGGATACACCAGATTTTGGTCAGCCAGCCCGCGAATATGTATCCTCCGACTGCACAGCATGATTGTTTCCTTGTTTATCAAAACAAACAAAACCGTCAATATCAAGCATTACACCACTTTCCCCAATCATTACGATCAATTTCAATAGCAAATGTATGCAGGTGGGGCAATCGATACAATAACACGTTCGTGGGGATCGATATATCGTGTGAAGCCACCAGCCGTGTGTTACACACAGAATTAAGCTATCTTGATATGATTGAATTGTGACTTTGTTGTTGACAATCTTCGTTAAGTAAGCCGGACTGCAATATTGTTTTACCATTTCGAAAGAAACGCCCTTCGTTAATAGTGCCTGAATAACCCGCAGGGTAACTAGTGGTAATATTCCGTAAAATCTCATCGTGAAAACTTAGGAGAAGTGAATATAAAGGAGCTGTCAACCCTTTCAATCAAGGTGTAGTGACAGTTCATCTTATGCTCACTCCATTTATTTATTTAATACTTCATGCACACAAACCTACAAAAGAGGACTTAATGCCTTAGGCATTTTCTATCGACCTTTGGGTGATGCAGAGACAAATAGTGGTATGTGCAATATTTTGAGTTAAGTAAATCGCGTTAATTTATAACGTAAAATTATAAATACAATATATTGGTACTCAAATAATAAACTAAATACAAAAATATACCTAAACAATAAGTAGTAATAGATAAATAATTGAAAAAACAATAGCGCTGTGACGATACTACTGCCAACATCTTACGAATATGCTCGCGAACTTTAACTTTGAAGGTTGGTTGCCATTCTGATTTCCTGGGGGATCGCATTCCACAGAGAAATAGACTGAACGAAGAAAAAAATCATACTCATCAAAGTTTTCAAGGTGACATGTTCACAGAATAGTCCGGTAGTAAATTTATAACTCATTACTCACGAACTCTTCACCTATTTCCCATTATAAGAAATTTTACTTTCATAGTGCATACAGCTGCAGTCGCTAAGGAGTGGAAATCACTGCCCGAGTCTGTGTTTCCTGATAGCTACAACCTTGGGTTATTAAGAGGGGACTCTAGTGAGACTTTCTCCATACAAACACATTCTGCTGTTTTCTTCGTGGATAATGCCTCTAGAGCAATGATTTTTTTCCATAAAATCTAGGTCTAATTAATACGTGCCTGTATCATTTCCTTTTTTCCAAAACATAATCACAAAAAGAAATATGACAATCCAAAAATCCGAAAAAATGCCCGTTTTTACCGCCATGTTCAGAAGACTTTCAGACAAAATCTATAAGTTTTTAACAAAAAAGGAATGATAGGAGCATAGATATACTTTTCCTCTAAATTTTGATTTAAGAATTTTTTAGATCAGACCAGTTTTCATGAAGAAAACAGCAGAATACGAAACGTCTTTTAGTCAAAGTTTTTGTAGGTAAAATCAGCCTGAGCTGCAGTTGTCCCTTTCGCACTTTACGGGGTGAGGTTGGAGGTGACGCGACGGCAATAGTTTCTTCAAATACCTATTTTTCAAATTCCTGTTGACTAGAGTCCGCTCTTAAGGTCAAGAGTGAATAAGTTATTTCTACGCAAGTGCTTAACCGTAGACCACATCATAGCTTACTATCTGATGAGATAGTGGCTAAACGCGGGCCGGTTTATCGGTACTGATAAAAAGTGTGTGTCAAACCGGCAGCAAATTAAATGTTATTAAATTGTAATTTAAAGAATATCATGACATAATGTGACTTCCATTTATGAAATAGCTACATTTTCTTATTGAAAAATGTCGTCTGCAGGAAAGGAAAATCCATTACATCACACTAATGTTATAAAGGCGAAAGTTTGTGAGTGTGTGTTTGTATGTTTGTTACTTCTTTACGCTCAAATGGCTGGACGGGTCTGGATGAAACTTGGCAGAGAAAGAAAAAAAAAAAAAAAAATATATATAGTCAGAAATACTAGACCTAGACCAGACCTGCTGGACCTAGACTAGAACCTAGTTCTAATCATAACTTAACGAGTATTTAATTTATAACAAACTAGCTGAGCCCCGCAGCTTCGCCCCCGTCGATATTATAGCCTATGTTACTATGGCATAATGTAGCTTTCTATAGGTGAAATAATTTTTTTAAATGGGCCAGTAGTTTCGGAGCCTATTCGGTACAAACGAACAAACAAACAAAAAAATCTTTCCTCTTTATAATATTGCATTGTTTATAACAAGATAAAAATAGAAACCGGGTCATACCACTTTTTATCAAACGGTTTTTTATTGATCATCAAAAAATCTCAAGAAAATGAGGTTTTATAAAGATTTAATAATTCGCATTTTATTTTGGCTAAGTTTCTTTTAAAGAGATAGATGTGATATAACAAAAAAAAGTATTTTCAGGTTTTTATACTAGTATTTATACTGTTTTTTTTACTGTTTTTTTGTTATACTGTTTTGATTTTCGGTAGCTGTGTTGTGTTGTTCACACTCTTTCATTCCAATCTATTTTTAGAAGTGACGACATTTAACTTCCTGTCAGTCTCACACACTATTTTTTATTCTGTTTGTTTTAGCTGTAAGTCGCCCATCTACTATCTATACTAATATTATAAAGAGGATAAATATATATTTGTGTATGTAACGAATAAACTTAAAAACTACTGACTAATTTTACAAATTCATTCACCGTTGGGAAGCTACACTATTCCCGGGTGACATAGGCTATTTTTTATCTCTGGGTTGCCAAGAGAACGGGCACTACGTGGGTGAAACCGCGAGGCATCCGCTAATAATTCATAAATAAATAACTGAATATAATAACAACACGCATGTAGGTATTCCCCAAAGCGTATGGCAGAGATGTACAAGTGCAACAACATTTCACCAGTTATGTTTAATTTGCCTATCCCCATCAACCGGGCATAAATCCAGGCTCCAGGCTGCTATTGGGAAATTCCAGATGGAAAACCCAATAACACTTTACCCGACACGGGAATCGAACCTAGGACCTCATGTTCAGCAGCTTAGCACTTGCAGCCAATACGCCAACGAGACCACCTATATAATAATAAATAATAATAATGTTGAACTGGGATCGGTCCATCATTACTGACAGGACTATTGTAGCCAATAAGCCTGATATAGTGGTGATGGACCAAATCGAGAGGTGTGCAATGATTGTTGACATTACCGTCCTGCGACGGGAACCTCGTGAAAGCCGAGAACGATAAGCAAATCAAGTATCTTGACTTGGCTCGCGAGGTTGTCGACATGTGGGATGTGGACACAGCGACCATTGTACCGATAGTCGTGTCAGCCAATGGCTTATTAGCCACGAGCCTATCAGATCTTCACCGAATTAGAATGGGACCAATTTGGGAAAATACTCTTTCAAACAAAAAAACGATATTAAAAATCGATCTACATTGACGGAGAAATCGGTGAACAACCAAAAAAAATAGAAAAAGAAAACCAAGCTGGTTAGCTTGTGTTTGTATTGCCGCGCAGACGTCGGTAAAACGTATCTACCTCAGTATATATACATGCATACATAAACTCACGCCTTTTTCCCATGGGGGTAGGCAGAAACTACAGAACGCCACCTGCTACGATCCTTACATACTTCTTTTGCTTCACACACATTCATACATCTAGTCACGCCGGGTATGTGCACTTGGCCTTTCTGAAGAACATCACCTATAAGGTCTATGTATGTCTTTCTAGGGCGTCTCCTCCCGGCGTTTCCATTCACGTCTGCCTTGTAAATACCTTTCGTTAGTCGCCTTTCATTCATCAGTATTTATATAACATCATTAATGAAAATTACCTAATACTGAGGCATTTTTATTACAGACTACTAGCTTCTGTCAGCGGCTTCGCTCGCGTGAATGTCGCAAAATGATCCCAAAGGAATAAAGGATAAAAAGTATCCTATTTGCAATTCCTAACTATCATCCATCTCTTTGTCAAATTGCAAACAATGAGCGCAAAGAAGTAAAAAATATACAAACACAAACATACACTCACAAACTTTCGCCTTTATAATATAAGTGTGAATTAATAAAACAGGTGCTAAAGAAAGCACACAACTGCTTTAGCAGAAACACAGCTTCAGAAACGGATTTCTTGAAACAGTCACTTTCTCCAGTCTCGCTGTTCCAGACCTTCCTAGCTGACAAAACGATATTTTGTTCAATAAAAAAAGTTAAATCAAAAAATCAAAAAAACCGACTGCTTCAAAAGCAAACTAAAAAGTCGTAAACAAGGAAAAAATCATGCTGTGCAGTCGGAGGATACATACTCGCGGGCTGGCTGACCAAAATCTGGTGTATCCTCCGCCTGCACAGCATGTTTTTTTCTATTTATACCTTTTTAGTTAGTTTTTTTTCGAATTAGATACATTTAAACATATAAGTCTCATATAATTTTGAAATCACCTCTTAAAACCCTTTATTTTGATACCCCACACATTTGATGGGTTTGGAAGAAAAAAATAATTTGGGCCCCCACAATATGGCGCCCAAAATCTGCCATTTTTCTATTGTCCAATTTAAAAGTAGCCTATGACACTCGCAGGGTTAAGACGAATCGATTGACGTATGAATCATCAAAATCGGCCAACGCGTTTGGTCTCTGAAACGCCATATAGGAACAAACATACATACATACATGTATACATACATGTATACATACATACATACATACATATATACATACATATATACATACATACATACATAGACTGATAAACACATTACCTCCTTCGGCAGTTGGGTAAAAATTACATTAACAGACCAGAACGAAACACCCACTACCAAGAAGCCATCCACTCCACACATAACTATCTTCTAGCTATCCGAGACCCAGAGGAGTCTACGTAATGGACACCCATCCACAGACCAAACTCGGCAAGCGATGCTTAACCTTGATGCTCGACTCGTGCGTCTGTTATTTAGCCATTATCTCTTCGCTTATAGTTTTTATTACACATCATCAGCCTATTAATGTTCCCACTGCTGGGACACAGGCCTCCTCTCTGAGAAAGAACGGGCCGTAATCCACCACGCGGGCCCAGTGCGGGTTGGTGGATGTCACATGTTTTCGAATTTTTGGTTCTAGGACATGCTGGTTTCCTCGCGATGTCTTCCTTCACCGTTTTAAGAGCAGTGGTGAGGAAATAATTTACACAAAGTAAAGCGCCTGCCTGGGCTCGAACCCACGACCTGCAACTTGTAAGTCGCAGCCGATACCACTGGACCACTACTGCTCAAGTTAGTTATAGTTTTTATATAACAATCTAATATATCGAAATAATAGCAATGGGGACCATATCGAGATCAATCCGATACTATGTTAGTTATCTATTCTATCTATGTTAGTTATGTTATTATATCTCTGCGGACTCAAAAATCAAATCAAAATCTTCAAAATCAATATTTTTTATTTCACATAGGCCTACATGGGCACTTATAAAACGTCGACAAAAGGTGCGCGGTTCGGGTTGGTCGTGTCCTATGGAGAAGAACCGGCAAGAAACAGTACTTAGATGTGGGGACAACGCAGGCCCGACAATAAGTCGTAAGAAACTAAAAAAAAATATTATCTATTGATTGTTATACAAAATATTAAAAAAAATTAGAACGAGATAAAATATTAACAAATGTTAACAATCTTGAAACGTAGAAGGCCTACAATGTTCACACATTTACAAAACAATCGGTAAAAGAATATATACAAAGTATAACAAGACTAAATTTGAGACTTTTTAATTAGATCAAGGAGTTTCTAACTTGACCTTAGTAGAGCTTCCGAAAGAGTGGGTCTTAAAATGAACATGGACAAAACCAAGGTCATGGTGAACGCCCATGTAACACCCACTCCTATCAAGATCGGAGACTCTACACTCGAAGTTGTAGACGATTATGTTTACTTGGGACAAACGGTCCAGTTGGGTAGGTCCAACTTCGAGAAAGAGGTCAACCGTCGAATCCGACTCGGCTGGGCGGCGTTCGGGAAGTTGCGTGGTATCTTCTCGTCCAATTTACCGCAGTGTCTCAAGACAAAAGTCTATGACCAGTGTGTGTTGCTGATCACCTATGGGACCGAGACGTGGTCGCTCACAATGGGCCTTATCAGAAAGCTTAAAGTCACCCAAAGGGCAATGGAGAGGGCTATGCTCGGCATTTCCTTGCGTGATCACGTCAGAAATGATGATATCCGCAGGAGAACCAAAGTTACCGACATAGCCCGAAGAATTGCCAAACTTAAGTGGCAGTGGGCAGGGCACATTGCTCGCAGAACGGATGGCCGATGGGGCCGAAAAGTTCTGGAATGGCGACCGCGAACTGGAAGACGATACGTTGGAAGGTCTCCCACTAGGTGGACCGATGACCTGGTTAAGGTTGCGGGAAGGCGCTGGATGCGAGACGCACGGGATCGGTCAATGTGGCGACGCCTGGGGGAGGCCTATGTCCAGCAGTGGACGTCTTTCGGCTGAAATGATGATGATGAAGGAGTTTCTATGAATCAATGATGATTTCTGTAGGAGAGTGTCCTTCTATTCGGGATTTTTGTTTATCTATATATATTTAATTCCAGTTCAGATGCTAAATATACAAAATTTATTCTATAGGTACCTAGTTAATGTATTTCAACGCGATAAAAAAACATTAAAATATAGAACATCCTGTTAACTAAATGGTATAACACTTCCTGACGCTAGATAAGTTACTACTATTTCATCATACACGCAGGAAACCTGCGCGTTTCATTTTGGATAAATCTTGTGGTTTCAGATAAGAGACTATAATACAAAATTTGTTAATTCGTAAACCCTTTCCGTCTACCACTCACTCACTCGATCACTGGAGATGGACGTATCATCTAACTCTGTGGAAACTAATTTGTAATCCTAAAGTTTAAAAATAGTCTAAAATGTTTAGAATAAAGTTTGTGCTAGTGTTAATAGTAGTGTACGTGGGAATAGCGCACTGTTGGGGTAAGTAATTTCTTCATTTTTCTGAAGAAAAGATTCCTTCCAAAATCAATAACTATAATAAAAAACAGCACTGAGCACGTTTGTTAGGCCCTTTCCTGATAGCGTGACGTAATTAAAATTACGTCAATAGGCGGTCTCGGTTAGATATCGCCAACACTAATTAAAAAATAATATAACAGTTAGGAAAATTGCAAGTATTTCCAGTGTGTGTTGCCAGTGATAACATATGGCTCTGTGACGTGGTCGCTTCACAGTGGGCCTCATCAGAGACCTTACAGTCACCGAAAGGTCACTGGAGTTTCCTTGCGTGATCATAACAGAAATGTCGCAAGAGATCCAGGGTTATCGACATAGCCCGAAGAATTTCCAAACTTAAGTGGCAGTGGGCAGGGCACATTGCTCGCAGAACGGATGGCCGATGGGGCTGAAATGTTCTGGAGTGGCGACCGTGAACCGAAAGACGGAAGGCCTCCGACCAGGTGGACCGATGACCTGGTGAAGGTTGCGGGAAT
The DNA here is from genome assembly GCA_949775005.1 of Orthosia gothica. Taxonomy (NCBI): domain Eukaryota; kingdom Metazoa; phylum Arthropoda; class Insecta; order Lepidoptera; family Noctuidae; genus Orthosia; species Orthosia gothica. Next base: position 14,884,522 of record OX459067.1, read on the forward strand.
CCACTGGATGCGAGATGCACGGGACCGGTCAATGTGGCGACGCTTGGGAGAGGCCTATGTCCAGTAGTGGACGTCTTTCGGGTAATATGATGATGATGAGACAAGTATTATTCGACGTCAGCGATTGCAATAATCAGAATGCCAAAATGTAAGGGATTGATCACATAACATTTAAATAGTTACATTTCCATACATTTTTGTCATTTTTCCAATCGCTATCGACACTCTTTCGATGATAGAATATTACTTGTCTAAACTCTATTTGAGATAACATAAGACATTTAAATAATCCCATTTTACAGCCTGTTCACCCGATTTTGACTTCTATTGCGTTGGTGATATGACAAATGGCAGCTGTAGTAAATAGTTGGTATTGGTAACAGGTTTATGCTTTTTATGCCGTCCTTATGTTTACAGGATAGAACTCAAAATTGGTTGAACGGAATGTAAAAAGGGTTGTAGCAATTTCTAATGTTATTTCAAATGGCGATTAGGCCTAAAGCAGTCCACTGCTGCAAATAGCCTCAATGTTTTAATAATTAAGATGATGTATCAAAATAAATGTATTTTTAGGATTCCGTAGTCAACAAGGAACCCTTATAGTTTCACCATGTCCGTCGGTCCATCCGTCTGTCCGCAGTTTAGCTTAGACACTCTTAGTACTAGAAAGTTATAATTTGGTATTGATATACATATTTATCACGCCGTCAAAGTAAAACCATGTTTTTTTATGTACACGTAAAGTGGGATGTTTTTTTCTCGTCTATGTCATGGTGTGGGGTGTTCTTGGATAGGCCATTCAAAAATATTGCGTAATAATCCGTAATATCTCGGATTCAGGAATCTGTTTGCGTAAAATTAAGCTTTAAATTGCTAAATTTTGTTAGAATCAAGTGCCTTGCCAGCTAAATGGTTGCTTTTGGATATGTGAATAAATTTACGGCAGGAGTATATACTACGAACATAAAAGAAAACATATCAAAGTAGCCTTTACAAGTTTACGAGTAATTGGCGAACTACTTATGTAATGAGAGAGCGCACGGTTGGCGCAGTGGTTGAACGATTGACTGCTGCGCTGCGTGTCGCGGGTTCGATTCCCGCACGGTACAAAAATTTGTATGACCTACAGATAGTATTTTCAGCTCTGGGTGTTTGTGTATGTAGTTTTATATGTTTGTAAATGCACCCACTATACAGAAGAAATTCCTAGAGTGGGGCAAAGTATAAAAAAAATGTATCTACTTGGAAAAGTATTAAATGTTGTATATTGTTGTATGGAGACAACAGTTTTTGAATGGCAAAGTTATATAAGTTTGTCCCTTCGTTAGAACAATGTTCGGTGCTTTCATTGTTTAACGAACGTTAGTAACCAATTTATTTTGCTGAATGTAGCTGTTTATACGGAACCCTCTGTGCGCGAGTCAGACTCGCACTTGGCCGGTTTTTATTTCTAGACTGATTGCTTACTGTTGCTTAATGTGTTGTAGATTAAATATAATGAAAACGGCTTCTATCTCGTCTATGGTTATGTGAATGATTCTGAGATTATCCCGTATTTGAAATATTCGTGTGTATAAACTTTTTGGTATTGTTATAGCTTAAATTTACATTTACGGACCGCGGAGTTTTAGTAATAGGGTCCCGTTTTTACCCTTTGGGTACGGAACCCTAAAAATAAACTTTATTATGATACCCAGTATTCATGATACACAAGAGCAGATGTACAAAATATAATAAGATATCTACATTAATCTACACAAATAAAATAAGATATCTTTATAAATCTACAAGTAACCTTGTCTCCTAAATCAAAATCAAAACTCAGTTTTTTTATTTCACATAGGCCTACATGGGCACTTATAAAACAAGGAATATATTTTACTAAAAAATAGTTTTATTAACACGGAAACTGAGTTAAAACAAGTGAAACAAATATTGAAGGTAGTACAAGAAAAAGCAAACAAAGTTGAGATCCTAGAAACAAGAATTAAGATCCTAATGGAAAAAAATGAAAACCTAGAAGCTAATCTTCAAAGAAGTCAGGTACCAAATCAGAAAGAGCAAAGCCTTAAAGGACCTGCACTATCTTTTGCAAACGCGGTCAAAGATAAGCAGGTAGTCAGAAATAAAGTAGCAAAGGAATGTGTGGCCACAAAATCCGCGGAAATAGTATTGGATGACAAGCTGTGCCAAGTAGTATATAATGAAAAGAAGTCTAAGGACGGCGTAATTGGAAAAAAGGAAGAACCTGTAAAGGAAGGAAACTGGACTACAGTTACCAAGAAAAAAAACAGATATTCGACCAATGAAGTAAAGAAAGGCGGAAATACAAGTGCAATTGATATACAGGGTACGGAAAAGAAAAAATATTTACATGTATGGCGTTTGCATAAGGAAACAACAGCGGAAAATATAGAAAAACATGTAATAAAATTATACGAAGATAAAGTACCCGTGAAAGTCGAACAAATAAAACACAAGACTGAAAGGGATTACGCATCCTTTATAATAGGGGTTCCAGAAAGCAAATACGAAACGTTGTGTCAACCGGAAAGCTGGGCAGTTAACATTGAGTTCGCGGAATGGGTGTGGTTTCGTAGAACAAGCAAACCCAGAACCCCCATATAGCACCGTAGAGATACTGTACCAAAACGTGCGAGGATTGCGAACAAAGTTGGAGGAATGTTACACAAATATTTCAACCGGAAGTGCGGACTTATTTGCCATAACCGAAACAGGCTGCAACGACTCCATACATGACGCAGAAATAATTCCACCAGGATACACGATTTTACGATGTGACCGAGCAGACGGGCGTAAACAAGGTGGCGCGTTTCTCGTGGCCACACCGCGTTTTGAGTTGCGGCGAGTATCACTGCCAGATGTGAACATTGACAATCAGGTATTTGAACTGGTGTGTGCTACCGTGTACCTACATAACCGATTTATGTTTTTATTTTGTGTTGTTTACATTCCGCCTACTAGTAGTGATAATGAATACATGGTATTATTTCGCATAATTGAACAATTTTGTAGTAAGTACAGGGATATAGTAGTTGTAGGTGACTTTAACTTGTATTCTTGTTCTGTAGCCATAAGTCATTATTATGAATATTTTTATACTTTTTGTGGATTCACTCAGAGTAACACGGTGGGAAATTGTAATGATCGTCATTTGGATTTGGTGTTGAGTACATTGACGGAGGGAGGGCGTGTGAGTGTGCGCGCGTCGGAGACGCCGCTCGTGCCTGTGGATGCGTATCATCCACCGCTCGAGATCTCGGTCACCACAGGATCGCGTCGGCGTCGGCCTGGCTCGGCGGGCTCGGCTACACCCGGCTCGGCGGGCTCGGCTGCACCCTTCGAAGACCTAGGTGCGCCTAGAGGTTGGAACTTTAACAAAGCCGACTTGTTGACAATGTATTCGTTAATTGCAGCTGTAGATTGGACCCCTTTGTATGAGTTGGACTCGGAGTCAGGTTTGGATTATTTTTATAGTGTTATTAATTCTGTTATAGATGACTGCGTCCCCAAAAAAAAGCGAAGTAGTGTAAACTCAGGGTACATTTATCCTGAGTGGTACACTAGTGAAATAATTCGCGACATAAAATGGAAGGCTCGTCTTCACAAACGGTACAAAGCAAGCGGGTCGAGGGTCGATTACGAGGCTTTTGCTAGGTGTAGAACTAAAATTAAAAAGTTGATAGTAGTCGCACAGGAACAATATCATGGCCGTGTTCAAAGTCAAATGATTAGTGATCCTAAATCTTTGTGGAATTTTGCAAAATCCAGGAGAGGTAGGAGAAGTCCGCAGGAGATTTTGAAGGATGGTGAGGTATTGTCTGGTCAACGGTGTGTGGAGGAGTTTGCGAAGTATTTTTACTCGGTCTATAGGGCGGAACCACCTGTGTTGGATGTAGACGCAGCTATAGAGAAAGCAGGTAGTGGGAACGGAGCGGCACGAGTGCACTTAGACCAATTGCAGTTGGTGGACGTATGTCGCGCGCTTCGAGACCTGAAACCGAAACGTTCCGCAGGGCCTGACGGCATTCCGCCTTACATCTTTAAGGATTGTGGGTCAGTGCTAGCTAAGCCGCTTCTTCACATTTATAACAAGTGTCTGGAAGCTGCCGTGTTCCCGGAGAGATGGAAATTGACTCGCGTTGTTCCTGTTCCTAAGGGGGGGTCAGCAGAATCTGTGGATGGGTATAGGCCAGTTGCAGTATTGTCGACCCCGGCAAAAGTACTGGAAACTGCCATTCACAAGATTATTTATCAACAGGTTAGCGCACAGCTCTCAGACGCTCAGCATGGTTTTCGACCGGGAAGGAGTACCACCAGTAATCTTCTTTGCCACATGGCTCATCTGGTGCCGACAGTGGATAGTGGGGGCCAAGCTGATGCTGCTTACTTTGACTTTCGAAAAGCATTCGACCTAGTCGATAATGACATGTTGCTTGCAAAGTTAGCTGGTGTTGGTTTTACCCCACATTCACTCCAGTTTTTTGCCAGCTACCTGAGAGATAGGCGACAGTACGTGGAATATGCGGGACACGTGTCAGATCCGTATTTCACGAGGTCTGGAGTGAGTCAGGGCAGTAACCTTGGACCTTTGGGGTTCCTCCTGGTGGTTAACGACCTACCAGAAGTAGTCCAAGACGCTCACTGTTTGTTGTTTGCCGACGACCTCAAATTATCTCTCACAGTGGAAAGGGGCGAAGACTGTGACAAGCTACAAAGGGATATTGACAGGGTAGTGAGCTGGAGCAGAGAAAATCTGTTGCAGTTCAATATCTCGAAATGTGTGACAATCACTTTTTCTCGTGCACACAATCCCATTGTGCATTCCTATCATATTGATGGCTTGCCTATGACACGGGTCACGGAAGTCAAGGACTTGGGGGTAAGTTTCATCACCAGCTTGACATTTCGTGACCACGTTATGCGTTGCTGTAAGAAAGCATATAGAAATTTAGGTTTTATGCTTCGTACGGTCCGAGGGTTCACGAATTTGAAAGCCATTATAGCTTTATATAATGCATTGGTTAGGAGCCAGCTAGAATGTAACGCAGTCATCTGGTCTCCACATGAAGCTAAATATAGTCTCATGCTGGAGAAGGTACAAAACAAATTTATTAGATATTTGTATATGAGGTATTACGGTGTTTACCCATTTTATCCCTTAATGTATCCTACTTTATTTATTTTAGGTATGGTAGGATACAATGAATTGAGGGTTAGGAGGGAACTGGCACTCACCACATATATTTTCAAAATATTGAGAGGGAAGGTGCTTAATGCAACTGTTTTAGGACAGGTGTGTCTGTGTGTTCCGGACAGGTACGTCTGGCGACGCCGGCGGCCGAGCTTGCTAGTTGAGCCGCGCAGTCGAACCAACCTGTTAAGAGAGGCGCCGCTGACGCGCGCACTCCGCACGCTCAACCTTGTGGCTATTGAGACGGACCTATTCTACTGTACTCTGGGTGAATTCACAAAGAGTGCATTGTTTAGAATTAGTTATAGATAAAATTTGTTATGTAATTAAGTTAACCTAAAATTTGTTTAGATACTACTGTTATGTAAAATGGTTTACTGTAGTTTAGCGCATTAATCGTATTGGGTGTAATCCTGTAAAGATTTATGTGATAAGGTTGAAATAAATAAATAAAAAATAAATAAATAAATAAAATAAATAAAACGTCGACAAAAGGTGCACGGTTCGGGTTGGTCGTTTCCTATGGAGAAGAACCGGCAACAAACTCCATGGTTACTCTTTTAAAAAATTATTTGGTTTTACAATATTTCCATGTTACAGCATTAGTACTTAGATATGGTGGGACAACGTAGGCCCGACAATAAGTCGTAAGAAAAACAAAAAAAAAAGATTATATATTAAATAAACAAAATAAAACGAATAAAAAAGTTAACAAAAATGTTAACAAGCATCTAAAAGGCCTACAATGTTCACACATTTACAAAACAATCGGTAAAAGAATCTATACAAAGGTAAAATAAAGAAAAGACTAAATTTAACATGTAGCACAAATGTTGTTATCAGTGCTGTAACCATTCTTAGCAAAGGGCTATGAAGATGATTGAAAACCATTGTGAAAAGCAAATTTATGAGATTGAGAATAGTTAGAGACATCCACATATTTGTGCCGTTTATGAGTTACCAGGGAAGCCGCATGCGCAGAAGGAGCTAAAGCCAATTTTTTTTTCTTCAACGTAGGCCTTGATTTTATAATATACTTTTTAATAAGGACACGTTTGATGTAGTTTTTGAACTTTCCATCGGTCAGTTCTATAACTGACTTTGGTAACTTGTTATAAAAGCGTATACTGTTTTATCTGAATTTGGGTATTACAATTTCGTGCTTACTGCGTGTATTTAAATTATGTAAGTTGCTTATAGTTTTGAAAAGCCCTCGATTTTTGCGGACATACAAAATACATTTCAAAATATAAAGTGAAGGTAGAGTCAGCATATCGATTTCTTTAATTTTTTTTTAAACCGCGCGGATTGCCCTCTATTGTAAGATGAAAATTGAGTCAACATCTGCTGCTGATCCCCACAGCAGAATGCCATGAGATATAATACTGTGGAAATAAGCATAGTATACTAACCTAGCTGTGGATTTTCCTTACTGCATATGCAGCTGAACTTAACCTACCGGAAAGAGTGGGTTGATGAATTTAAAAAAAAAACGATTTTTTTAATGTATTTCGTAACTTTACATATCTTGAACTATATAGTTAGTTTCAAAAAACTCTTAAATATTTTTTTTCAATTTATTATTAGCAATTGAAAATTTATAAAATTTTGAAAAGAACCACGTGACTACAAACGGGCCACAATTGGTTGCCATGTTGGTGACGTCATAACGTTCAAGGAAATCATGACAATATAGTGTCAACTACACGTAGATTGACAAAAAATATCCGAAAATGAGTGCAAAAATATTATTAAACAATAAATGTTATTTAGTCATGTGTGATAAAGGATTTGTAAAGGCTTATGTCGATAATATACCTACCTGATGGAACATTTGGAAGTTTTGAGCATAAATAAAGTAGTCGTAATGAATAATACGTGAGAGTGGACCGGTGTTATTTATTGTTGTTTACCAGGTACATTAGGAAACATAATTGTCATAACGTAATTGTTTTAACATATGAGTAGGTGATATTGGTGTAAAATAAAAAGTAAACAAACACGATTGGCGCGAAACTTTGACTTCGGATATCAAAAAACTTCATTAGATACCACTAAATATGATACCTACACATATTTTCGGTAATACCCATTATTTACATATCCCTTAATAGAGAAGCTTGTGGCTAAATAATAACAGCCGCACTGTTCGATCATCAAGGTTAAGCAACGTTTGACGAGGTCGGTCCGTGGATGGGTCACCATTTCAACAAACCGAGTTTCCTCCGTGCCTCGGAAAGCACGTTAAGCCGTTGGTCCCGGCTGTCATTTGAAGATCTTTGACAGTCGTTACGGGTAGTCAGAAGCTTGAGATCTAACGATTGACAGTATTGCCAAGGGGTACCGTGTTACCCAGTTACTGGGTTGTGGAGGTCAGATGGCAGTCTCTCCATGTAAAACAGTGGTACCTAGCTGAATCCGGTTAGACTGGAAGCCGACCCCAATATAGTTGGGAAAAGGCTAGGCAGATTGACAATATCTCTCAATAATATTGAACACTAATGTCTATATTATATATTTACAAACACTAAAAAGTTTGTAGAAAAGAAACGTGAAAATATTAACTTGGTAGATTTTCGTTACACTAATTCTTCAGTAAATATCTCTTAGATACTTTGACCGATTTTTACAATTCAAACAGAAATATTAGTTTTACGCCTACATCTGTCATTTAAGTATAAAATAATGAATATAATAATATCACCATAAACAAAAAATTATGTTTTCAAGTTACGTAATTAAACAACAATGTCAACTATGCTCGAAAGTTCCCTTAAAAATTTACTATTCTCAGTCTTTAATGATCAAAGTAAGAATTTAATACGAATTAAATACTAAATTAGAACAAGATAACAACAGAATTAACACATTATATGTAATTGGAATCTAGGTAGTTAGACGTAGAACACTGCTCAAATTTAGTAGATTGCTAGGTACACACGAATCACATATATTTGGAATCTTTTTGTAGTATTCGTACATAATGGTACGAAACAAGCACGATAACTTTTAAGGTTCGATATTTATAGTCAATATATTCGATATTCATCAAAATATTGACGATAATAACAAGATTGAATCGGTTAAAAGTCAAAACACTATATCAGCTGTGTGCTACAATGAGTAGAAATGAACGTTGTGACGTCACACGGGCTCGGTTTTGTTCGGCAAACTATCGGGGTGTTTTCGGTACTGGATTCAAAAAATATATTTTCTATTGGATTTTACTTTGTAATTACAATGAAAAATAAGTTTTATTTTTTTGAAGTTTTGTATGAAAACTTATTTATGATCTATTCATTTTTTTACAAAAAAAATTGGTTCAACAAACCAATTTTGAGTCGATAGTAATCCCTAAGAATACCGTTTCCGATAAAACTTCAAGATTTTTGTCGTCAAGATTTAAATTTAGGTGACGTTGTGGTACATTTGGTAAAGAGAACTTAAACATTTAGTTTTTTTTGCATTCAGTAAAAGATTGTTAGCTGCGAACCATTTTGTGAGAATAATAAGACTATCGTTGACATGTAAGACATCCGTATCTTTCCTAAACTAGGTGGTCCTGTATCTTAGGAGACAAAGATGAACAATGTTTTTCACGTTTTTTTCAAAATTGTTCTATTTACTCTCTCTTTACGTGACGATATCTGCTATATCAGCTTTGGGAAATGTTCTTGATAGTACAAATCCAAAGAAAATGGCGGCATTATCTTAGATTTTGGCAATGCACAAAAATATTCTTTTCTAGCCCTATAAGGGCGCTACTTTGTTTAACGTACAATCTCTTTTCTTATTTCAAAATTGTGTGCCAGACTTGGGCTGACCGATAAGAAAAACATCAGTAGTTGTAAATATTTTTTTCAAATTAATATAAATCTTTTTTTAAACAATATTTCTAGCTTACCATGCATTGTCATCTAAACCAAAAGTGTATGCAAAATTTCATCTTAATCAGTTGAGGATAACTGCTTCAAAATTAAGTTGCAAGATTTGACCCGAACATAAATACATTGAAAGTTATTAAAAAGGTTGTAAAATTAACTAAGTGATTTTTTTCTAAACAATCTTTTTTCGTATTCATCACATCAAACCCTTTTATTTGATACCCATATCATGACAGTGACAAAAATAATAATAACTAATCCGCCATCAGAGGAGTTCGTGGCTAAATAATAACAGCCGCACGGGACGATCTTTAAGGTTAAGCAACGCTTGACGAGGTCGGTCCGTGGATGGGTGACCATTTCAACATACCGAGTTTCCTCCGTGCCTCGGAAAGCACGTTAAGCCGTTGGTCCTGGCTGTCATTTGAAGATCTTTGACAGTCGTTACGAATAGTCAGACGCTTGAGATCTGACACCAGTCTAGCCAAGGGGTACCGTGTTTCACAGTTACTGGGTTGTGGAGGTCAGATAGGCAGTCTCTCCATGTAAAACACTGGTACTCAGCTGAATCCGGTTAGACTGGAAGCCGACCCCTACATAGTTGGGAAAAGGCTAGGCAGATGATGAACTAATCCGCCATCTTGGGCCGTCCGCCATATTGGTTTTAGAAGGACGTCTTTAAGCTAACCATGCATTGTCATCCAAACTAAACGTGTATGCAAAATTCCATCTTAATCGGTGGCGTAGAGGATAACTGCTTTAAAATTCAGTTGCAAAATTTATCAACACATTTATTTCATGTTTGTCCACGCATTTCTCTGAAACTACGTATGGGCTCGTGATCATTATTTTTTATTGGATTAGGTATCTCTCAAATTAGGGAATGGTGTAAGTTTAATCGAAATCGGTTTAGCAGTTTTCAAGATATGGAACATACAATCTAACTCCTTAGCGACTTTAGCTATTATGATGCTAATTTATTATTGCATTAATGTCTGTTGTAATTATGTATGTATAACTTTATGTGCTACACTTTTTGTGTTGAGGTAACAGGTTAAATAGAAACGACCAATTAGGACTGTAGTTTATTTGCGACTAAAAACTTCTCTGTCTCACGGGCGCAGCCGTGCGTCACCAACTATATTATATTTGCTGAGTTAGCTTGTACATATAATGTGTCCCTACAGTAGCCCCCTCCTTAAAGAAAAAAAAAAAAATATGGAACTTACACTAAGTATACTTTTTAAGAACACTACAAATAATTTTTTTTTTTTTTTTTTTTTTTTTTTTTTTTTTTAAAACTACATGGTTTTTTATTTTAATGTCCATACACTACTTTATCTTCATAATCCTATTTCTTCATGAAGAAGAAAACGACACATGTGACACCACACTATGCTTACAATTAATACACATCTGGATTACGGGGTATGGTCGGCGGTGGCACTGCTTGCACCTTAACGACTGGCAGACTCCAACCAGCCGCAACTGCTTCCTTTTGGAACCAGCCTCGTACTCGTTTTTTACATTGGCCTCGGATTAAATACAGAATCAACACTCCCATGAGCACAGCGCACACAATCACCATAATTTCCAATACACCCACTCTTTGCCCCATCGTTTCGTTAGACACCGACTGTGCTAACGCGACATTGTTCTGTTGTGGTTTACTTTGTCCCCAACCCATTATTAATTTCAGAGATTTTTATTCTATTAACAAAACAAACACGTTCGTAAGGACTTATTCCAACAATGGATAAATTACGTTTAATGTTACAAATGCTATTTGTTACACTACCAGAACATTTTGTCTTAGTTATAATTTAATCTTAGTCAGCACTTCTTTATGATACTTCGCATTTGGCTGGCCTAAATAAACATCCTTCAATATGCTAGAGTTGCATTCATTGTTTATTACTAAATGCTTCTACGTTGATACAATATTAACCAATTTACATGTTACCTACTTATTGAATATCACCTGTAACTTATATTATTAACTTGTTTACTTAATTACATGAATACAATACAATTATAGTAGAGTACACTTTTTTTAAACTGGGAATCGAACCCATTTCCCGTAATGCTCTAGCTTACTGTACCATAAGGTATAACATACATAGTTTTCATTCTGCAAACCTTATCGGCTGCTTAACCGTTCTACCGCTGTGGGTGGTATAAGTTATACGCTTAGTACTACAAGTCTTATCATTAAACAGTTTGTTATTAGGTTTAGTTACTACGCAATCTTTTTCTTGTTGTATTAGTGGAAAGGTTCCGTCATTAACTACGTACGCCGGTTTTAACCTATCGATTGATATTTTCACACGCTTATCTGCTATTTGTAACATGAAATACTTCTCTTTTCTCTCTAAAACCTGATATGGACCGTCATAGGGAGGTTGTAAGGATCTTTTAACCAGATCTACTCTCACAAAAACATGTGAACAAGTTTTTAAATCAGAATGAACAAATATATTCCTCGCGTCTCTCTGTTTAGTCGGTCTCGGCCTAAGGTTTTCGATAATATTTCTAATTTTGTTTACATATTCGTTTGAATCGCTAACGCTTATGCTTTTGCCCCCGTAAAAATCCCCGGGTAACCGTAATGTCTTTCCAAATGCTAATTCCGCGGCACTGACACCAGTGTCGCTCCGCGGTGTTGCTCGTAACCCAAACAGAACTGTCGGCAATTCTTCCACCCACGCGCCGCTGTCCCTCCTGGCCATCAGTGCTGCTTTTAACACGCGATGAAACCTTTCTACAGTGCCATTCGCCTGCGGGTGGTACGCTGTAGTTCTTAATTTATCTATCCCTAAACATTTCATTAATTCATTGAACAAGCTGCTCTCGAATTGTCTGCCCTGGTCTGTAGTAACCCTTACCGGACAACCGTACCTTGAAATCCAACCTTCGTACAACGTCTTGGCTACCGTACTAGCATACATGTTTCTGATTGCAAAAGCTTCTGGCCATCCTGTCGCCCTATCAACCACCGTAAGGCAATATCTATACTCCTCTGGTGACGTAGGTAATGGTCCTACTAGATCGACATGTATATGTTCAAAGCGGCCACTACTTTCGTATTGACCCAGTCCGGATACAGTATGACGTATAACCTTCGACTTCTGGCATTGAACGCAGGTTTTGGCCCTCTCCTATGCTTTCCAGCACCTTGTCTGCTATGGTTGCGAGCACGTCCAATTTCTTCGAGTCGGACACTGCCAGCACAGCACGCACTGATTTCGGTAGGTGTGATTGCCACATCAACTTCAGGGTATCGTCCGCCACCTTCTCCCTGGCCAACTCACGCATCCGACGTAGCAAATGGGATGGGCGCTGGTCTCCCAACTCCATTTCGCTGATCAGCTTCTGCAATTTCCTCGTCTCCGACTCCTCGAACACTTCCAACAGCCTTTCCTTCAGCGTCTGATATTTCCGAGACTCAGGCGGAGCCAATAACAAATCGCTCACCTGCTGTATAGCGACCTTGTTTAGCTTTGTAACCACCAGATTTTGTTTGGCTGCATCACTCAGCCTTTGATTCTCCACCGCGGCCTCGAACTGGACAAACCAGAGTCGCGTTTGGTCTGTCCAAAACTCAGGAATGCGCGAAGAGACAGTTATGCTGGCCAGCGCCTTTTCGCTGGCATCTCCGGACATGTCCTCCTTCACACCTTGCGCCCGCGGCGCAACTCCTTGCGGTGGATTAATTTTTCCGTCCATTTTTCAGTCTATACGTGTACCTCACCCAAAATAAAATGATCACGTCGGGGTCACCACTTTAGCTATTATGATGCTAATTTATTATTGCATTAATGTCTGTTGTAATTATGTATGTATAACTTTATGTGCTACACTTTTTGTGTTGAGGTAACAGGTTAAATAGAAACGACCAATTAGGACTGTAGTTTATTTGCGACTAAAAACTTCTCTGTCTCACGGGCGCAGCCGTGCGTCACCAACTATATTATATTTGCTGAGTTAGCTTGTACATATAATGCGTCCCTACACGACTAACAGCACAAATGTGTAAATTGCCTTATTATGGGTATTTTGGGTATTTTGTCGATATTTTAGGTACAATAGAACTTTTTTTTTTATTTTTCGTAATAGGCTTGCGCTTGACCACTATCGCACCTGATGGTAAATCAAATCAAATCAAATCAAAATATTTATTTGCCAGAAAATACATTGTTTAACAAGGAAAGATCGTAAAGCCTAAAAGTTATTGTATTCTGCCTGCAAGCAAGCGTGCAAATTACTTCCAATAATAATTAGTTTCTCGACATCATACCCAAAACACAATTGTAAACATTATATTAAAAAAAACAGACCAAACCAAAACAACATTGATGCTACATTTATATGCTACATAAGCGATGATGTGGTCGACGATGGAGCATGCTTGCCTAGAAGTAACCTATTCACTCTTGACTTAAAGACTCCAAGTTGTAGCTATCGGGAAATACAGACTCCGGCAGGGCATTCCACTCTTTTCCACTTCTTTTTTTTCCACTTACTCACTTTTTAGGGTTCCGTACCCAAAGGGTCTAAACGGTGCTCTATTGCTGTCACTCACGCGTCTGTCTGTCCGTCTGTCTGTCTGTCCGTCGTCTATCACAAATGTTTTTCCCAAGATTTTTTAAATATGCTATTGACCTATGGATAAAGGATAATAACTGATTTTATTTCTGAAAGTTGGTTTGTACAAACATTTTTTCATGTCGATCATATGTTTTTAAACTAGACGAGGTCGGTGTTTCCTATCTGACTACTCTGAGGAGAAAGGCCGAAACAAACTCAGAGGTCACAGTTTCTTTTAAAGTCCAGACAAAATCTTGGTTAGATCATGTGAAGACCATGTAGATAGGTGACTGAAATGGTCTTTTGAATAAAGAACCAGCCAGATTGAGTGGAACTGTCCAGTCAGAGCACGCATTTGTCAATAACCGAGCAGCTCAACTCAGAATTTAAGGAGCCCAACGATTCGAAAAATCTCACGAAAACCAAATGATCTTGAAATTTGGTGCAATTTTTATTATTACGTATATTTTACAAACAAATACCAATATATTGATAAATTAGTAAGGAACACTAAATGTACGAAGTCCGACACGCACTTGGCTAGTTTTTAGTGATAGTGTACTAAAACTAAAAAGAGAGAAATAAAAACTTTTTCACAAAAAAATATACCATCATCAGAAGCAAAACACTAAAAAGTGCTGAATAACTTTCTATTCGGTAGTCAGTGTCGGGAAACGATAAAAACAAGAGTTACCATAAACTATTATTGAGTTCCAAAACCAAATTTATTTTGCACGTTTTAGGGTTTCGTATCTCAAAAGGAAAAAACCGTTCCCTTAATAGGATCACTTTGTTGTCCGTCTGTCCGTCTGTTTGTCGAGACCCTTTATCTCGGGAACACGTCGAGGTATCGAGTTGAAATTAATATAGTATACTCAAGTTTTCAACCACATGCAGCTGAGAAAAAATCAAACTTCTAGATCAACAAAATCAAGAGATATAGCCGTTAATGTTGCATATTTTGCACTCGCAAGGAAAACAAAATCTACAGGTTGCTTTCCGTTGACCTAGAATCATGAAATTTGGCAAGAAGCAATATCTTATAGCACAAGTAAAGGGAAAAATCTAAGACCGTAAATTTGTTCCTACATAATAAAATATGACTACTTATTTGCAGTTGGTAAACTGACCGTGACTTATGTCGATGTATGGGGACTACAGTTTACCAACGGCAAAGTTAATTTTGTCCCTACATTCTGTTTATCTTATCGTTAGAGCAATGTTCGGTACCCTCACAGTTTATGAACTTCAGTAATGTTATATTATTATTTGCCTGCATGTAGCTGTTTGTACAGAACCCTCAGTGCACGAGTCCAATTCGCACTTGGCCAATGTTTTGCTTTTGAAGTCGGTTTATTTTTATATTATTATTTATTTGTCTCAGATATGAAATGCATAGTTTTGTTAGTAGAAGAAATACTTATAAACGATGCTAGTCACTTAAAATAAGATACACATACAATACATACACAACATGTCAAAATTGAAGTACACCTAAATCTAAAAAAAACCGGCCAAGTGCGAGTCTGACTCGCGCACGAAGGGTTCCGTACTTGGTAAATTGCGGTTTACGATTTATGACGTATTAAAAAAAAAACTACTTACTAGATCTCGTTCAAACCAATTTTCGTTGGAAGTTTACATGGTAATGTACATCATATATTTTTTTAGATTTATCATTCTCTTATTTTAGAAGTTACAGGGGGGGGGGGGGGGACACGTTTTACCACTTTGGAAGTGTCTCTTGCGCAAACTATTCAGTTAAGAAAAAAAAAAAATTAGAAACCTTAATACCATTTTTGAAGACCTATCCATAGATACCCCACACGTATGGGTTTGATGAAAAAATTTTTTTTAGTTTCAGTTTCAAGTATGGGAACCCCCAAAAGTTATTGTTTTTTTTCTATTTGTGTGTGAAAATCTTATTGCGATTCACAGAATATATCTACTTACTAAGTTTCAACAGCATAGTTCTTATAGTTTCGGAAAAAAGTGGCTGTGACATACGGACGGACAGACAGACATGACGAATCTATAAGGGTTCCATATTTTGCCATTTGGCTACGGAACCCTTAAACGAATAATTAATTTATGCGTTTTGGCATTTTGGTACAATGTATATAACATCATTTAAAATTAATGTCATTAAAATAAAATAAAATGCCTTGTCAAATCCAAAAAAAAATACATTAAGATTAATTTAAATTAAGTTCTGTAAAATTTATTAAAATTTATAACATATAAGTCTGTGAGCAGTGGTGGCCCAGTGGTACCGGCCGCGACTTACAAGTTGTAGGTCGCGGGTTTGAGCCCAGGCAGGCGCTTTACTTTGTGTAAATTATTTCTTCACCACTGCTCTCAAAACGGTAAAGGAAAACATCGCGTGGAAACCGGCATGTCCTAGAACCAAAAATTCGAAGACATGTGACATCCACCAACCCGCACTGGGCCCGCATGTTGGATTACGGCCCATTCCCTCTCACAGAGAGAAAGCCTGTGTCCCAGCAGTGGGAACATTAATAGGCTGATGATGTGATGATGTGAAGTCTGTGTTCAGTAGAGGTCAAGTTGCAAATTTACATTACTTCTTGACATGTAATCGAACACAATGCCACAATATTGGGCAGTCTGCTCGGCCCGCTACAACACTGAGAATGTTGTTGCCACTGCGGACACGACTTAGCAGCGAGGCGGCTCTTTTTCCAAGGATGGCATGAAATCTGCTATATATACTGAACGCGCAGGGCGTTCATTGTTCTCTGCGTATAGTTGACCCATAGACTGCACGTGTAAAAAGATTGACAAAAAGCCCGAAACTATGTTACTTTTACTACCTTGGTGCAGCGTGCAAATCTACGAGCATACATATTGCATCGAACACCCTACGCCCGGAGCTCCCTCTCAATGTCCTCGTGGTCTGAGAGGTCATCCGAGACCCAGAAAAAGATTTATACATTTTTATTGAATATGGAATTTTAAAATATGTATGATATCACCTTTAATTCTTGTATATAATATATGCATGTATATATAAGTATACATATATATAATCCGAACCTCGGATACGGCTCCAAAGATTTTCATGAAATTGCAGGAGGTCGCGGGGGCGATAAATCGATATAGCTAGGTTTAATTTTTAGAAAACGTCGTTTTCTCTGTTTTCAACCGAGTAGAGCTCGGTCGCCCAGGTACTTTATATTTAAACAATCTCTAACTTCTCTTTTTCGATCATAAGTATACTGTGCAGTGTGCCGTAATGCACTTAATACTCTTCTTCATTACAAGTTTTATTAGAATAATTCCATTGTATCTTATCATTATTGACACACTGGTCAAACGACTCCTAAAACGTTCCATAATTGACAGAATATAATTTAAATCCAGAATAATTTATTTATAAAGAACCCTTCTATTATATCAGGAGCTAGTACCTAGCACAGAGGTTACGAGTATTATCAAACATGCTATCTTGTTTTACACTGGCACATTTTGTACCGTTCTCCCACATTCTTAATTTTGTATACCTGCAGGAGCCACCTTATAGCTACTAGGCTAAGATCACTGTGATGACATTTATTGCTGTAGCAATGAGGTGGCTATCACTGATAAAAACTCTAAACAGACTACATGCTTGATCATGGCGTTGACGTAAAATGTCGAGTTGCATCTGTTGAGTTAACTACGGATAAAAAAACAGGACCTAAGAGACAGCCCTTACCTTAACGTAGTAGTTTATTTACGGAAAGCATTTTTCTCTTGTTACAGACATCGCCGTATCTGTAGGAGATCGACTAGAATTCTATACCGATGGAACCAAAACAGACACCGTGCAATTTAAGTCTCGAAACCTCACAGCAATTGTGTACGATGAAGTACATAATATGATGCTGTTCGTGGACAAACAGAAAGATTACGACGCTATATGTGGTTATGGCTTATCTTCTACAAACATCAGATGTTTTGTTAAAAGATACGGTAGCGACATTCAAGATCTCGCTATAGAACCAGCTTCAAATATGCTCTTCTTTACCGATATTAAAGAAAAAAGCATTAATTGGATAACATTAAAGAATCGAGGATCTGAAAACAATATTGGAAATCGTTTAATCCTTTTACCTTATCTGATCCCCACTGGTATTTCTGTGGATAGCTGCAGGGGGTATGTTACCAATGATATATAATAAAAAAACTCGTAATTTCAACCCCCGTAGCAACACAATGAACATTTTATTTATGTGTGTTTAAGTTTAACATTTTAATGTTGGATATTATCTCATGTTTATTTCAATGATTTTCATCAAATCTTTTCAATTTCAATTCATAAGGTGTTAATTTACAGGTACATTTATTGGACTGTGCCAAAAATATATCGCAGAGACTGCATGGAAAGAGCTCGATTAAATGGTTCAGAGAGACAGGCAATTTACAAAAAGAATCCAGTAAATAGTTTTGCTATTGATCCACAAACACAAGAAATTTATTTTAATGCTGGTATTTTCTTTAGGTATTTTTACAAAACAGATTTATCTGTAAAAAACATAAATGAAGGAAAAAAACGAATTTTCTTGAATACAGATAACTCACGTATCCGAGAAATGACAATCTCAAAAGATTACGTCTACTGGATAAATAGTGCGAGCGACACCGTTTGGCAAGGACTAAAGAACCCAAGAACCTCTGCAGAAGCCAAAGAGGTTATTAGGTTCTATTCTGGAAGGCCATTTGGTATAGCCGCCAACTATGGAATTGTAGATCAAGTTGAGGGACGTCTGGATTGCGAATCACTATCGAGTCTGATACCAACAATCAAGGCAATGGCAAAGTCAGAATCAGATTGGTTGGCAACAGAACTGGATGAAACGTCAGAAACGACACAGTCAACAGAAACAGATATATGGACAACAGAACAAGCAACTGAACTGGATGAGACAGCAGAAAGCACAGAGTCAACAGTAACAGATATGACGTGGAAAACAGAACAGGCAACTGAACTCGATGAAACAGCGGAAAGCACACTGTCAACAGAAACAGATATATGGACAACGCCCTCCTGGGGTAAGAACAAGAGATGTAGTTTTTTTTTATTGTTGTAAGTCTATTAGTAGTGTATTATTGGTGGTTAACGCCCCTATCAACGGTGCGATGTGTGCTTAAAGTTTATAAACAATAATATCAAGTTCGACTCGTTGATCAACTTAGGTCCCTATAGTACCCCCCGGTGGGTTTCCGCTTTGTCGATGCGGGGGGGCCCAGTAACCGTGGCTTGGTCACCCACGGTGAAGCAAAGAGGAACCCGAGGAGGGGCCGCTCGTCAGGGTTTTTGCCGATAAGCCGACGACGTAGCGGCCAACATGTAGGTTGCGGTGCTGCCTAGGCAAAATCGCAACTGAGGCGGGCCGCAATGTCGTATGGGGTCTCCCATACCCATACGATATCGCGGCTGAGGGTTGGAGGCCGCGGCAGGAGAGGAGTACCGGTATTGCGGTGCGCCGCTCTCCCTACCTTCCGCGGCCTAGACGGGGTCGCCACCGTCTGATGGCGGACGCGGTGGGGCCGCAGGGGAGGAGGAGTGCCGGTATAGCATTGGCCGCTCTCCCTATCCCCTGCGGCCGAAAAATGGTAGGTGGCGGGGCCGCGTATATGGAATCTATACCTTCACACAACGGTCATGACGTCAGAAACCGCGTTGCCTTCGGGTATATTTTCAAATCCAGTTAACAAAAATCATTTCAATAAAGTGTACCTTTACCTAACATTTGTGACGTCACTGGCGCGTGTTGATATCGGGTATACATTCAGATTTAGTATACGCCCCTGCAAGTATTTTAAAACATACCCGACCGCAACGAAGCAATTGTTCTTTATATTATTTAATGCGTCTATTTTAGTTGATCTACGAATAAATTATGGTCAAAGAATCAGTCCAAGAGCGAGCGAAGCGAGCTCGGGAACTTAGGGCACCCCGACACGGACAGGTTAGGTTCGAACGAGATGACGGGAGCTGAAGTGAGCGAGCAAAGCGAGCGAACTCAGCTCCCGTCATCTCGTTCGTGTTAGGTTACTTTTGACCCTGCAGACAGAAATAGGAGCACCGCGCAGCGGGGCTACGTCGATTTATCTGATATCTATCCCAAACGAATGTTGCGGTCGGGTATATTTTGAAATCCTTAACACGACGGTAAATATTTTTATACTATACCCAAAACGAATGTTGGAGTTGGGTATATTTTAAAATCCTCAACACGGCGTTACATATTTTTACTATTGGAATATTTTTATTGTTGGAACGACACATTTCCACTGATTTCCGGACGTTAAATTAACTTTTTAAATGTACTTGATTCATTTTAATTACGAAAGTTCCATTATCCACAGATATTTCCACGCCAATTTATTACAAAGAGTTTAATTTATTTACTTTGCTTTGGAGCCGTAACACTACGCCGAGATAGAAAACGCGTCACGCGACCCAAAAATGGCAAGGGTCGCCATGTGGGGATGTAGTGTTATTGAAACAACTGTTCTCAAGCGATTACCTTTAATTACTGACTGCAAGAGTATAAGTGTGTTAATATATTAATAGAAGATACATTCATATGGATAGGGTCATAGACCTTATACTATAGGTAGTACTACTACACCTCACCTCAGGGGTGATAGAAAAAAAAAAAATAGTTTACAATTATTATTTTTATACGTAAATATAACTTAATAACATTTCTTATGTTACCAAAGGTTTGGTTCTATTTTTATGGATTAAATAGGTTTTATTATTTTTTAATATTTCTACATTAACACCTAAATCATTTAAAACAACAAATGGTCCCTCCCATTGAGGATCTAACTTATTAGCTATTTCATTTCTAATTAAAATTAGTTGTCCTTTACTGTATGTCACATTATTTAAAGACTTATCATAACAACTCTTACGGTTTTGTTTACTTATAAGTAAATTATTACGAGCATCTTGATGTGCTACTTGTAACCTATACTTAAGATCTAAAGGATAACTTTCTGGATTATACAATGGTTCTATGTACTGACTAACTCTAGATGGTACTATACTAGCTCTACCAAATACCAGTTCGAATGGTGTGTACTTTGTCTCTGTATGAACAGTATTGTTGAAACTATAACACCAAAATGGTAGCCAGTGACTCCATGTGTCTTTTTGACCATTACACTGTATTCGTAAAAACTATCCTAAATTTTTATGTGAATTTTCGAGCGCACCGATGGATTGATGGTGATACGTTGTAGACATTAATTTATTTATACATAAAAGTTTACATACCTGTTCCATTACTGACGATACAAATTCTGTTCCACGATCAGTTGCGATGGTATTAGGTATTCCAAATCTTAAAATAAAATTATTAACTAATGCTTTAGCAATACTTACGGTTTCCTTCGTTTTCAAAGGATAGGCCTCTACGAACTTAGTAAGCTCGCACTGCAGTGTCAAAATATAACAATTTCCTTCAATGTCTTTTTCTAATGGGCCTACGACGTCCAGATAAATTTTTTCAAAAGCATGTGAAGCCGTTGTAGTTATCTCCATGGGCGCCTTGATATACTTACAATGCTTCATTTTCTGACATTTAATGCATTTACTCACAAATTGTCTAATATCGTTGTCTAAGCCTGGCCAGTAAAAATGTCTCTTAATATTATTGGTCATCCTACGTACTCCTGCATGTCCTGCGGTAGGTAGTAGGTGAAAGTCATGTAAAATATACTTTCTTTCTTCTTCATTATAAATTCTCCTAACTCCTCTCAATACATAAATACGTGGACCGGTCCAATCCTTATTGTCTTTTATCTCTTTTAATACATCTTTAATAAAACTCTCATATTCCTTATTTTTTACTATGCATAACTCATTTATACCTATTCGTTTACAAAAATGACCTAACTTAGTCACAAATTCGGCTCGCGTAAGTTGTGCTCTAAAGTTAAGATTAATATACAACATCTTCTTTCGATTGCTATAAATAAAACATTCCTTTTCTTCATCTATATTATTTTGTCTTTTTAATTTATTTAATTCATCACTTCCTATAAAACTCATTTCTACTGAATTATTCGGAATTTTTAGTACCTCAACTACTCGTGGTTGATCAGGCCACGTTTCGTCTCGTTTACTAAAACTAGGTGTATCCAATTGTTTTCCTACATCTAAACGTTTTTTCTGAGCTCTAGTCATAACTAAAGAAATTTCATTATGCATCTGTTTTAAAGTATCCGATGTTATATTAATTCTAGATAATGCATCTGCTACGCTATTATCTTTTCCTTTTAAATATAAAATTTGAAAATCGTATTCTTCTAGTGCTAGTCTAAATTTAAGTAGTCTGCTAGATGGGTCCTTCATTGAAAATAAATATATTAAAGGCTTATGGTCTGTCATAATTGTGAATGATTTACCGTATACATAGGGTCTAAAATACTTTACAGCCCAAACAATTGCAACTAACTCTTTCTGAATGGTTGGATAATTGAGTTCAGCTTTATTCAGAGGTCTGCTAGCATAAGCTACAGGTTTCATATTTTGATTGCACAAGACTGCTCCAATAGCCGTCCCTGACGCATCTGTTTGAATGACAAACTCATTATTTTCAGAAAAATCTGGAAAATCTAATACTGGTGGTGTACTTAAAGCTTGTTTCATTGCTTCAAACGCACTTTGACACTCTTCAGTCCAAACAAATGGTACATGTTTTCTAGTTAATTTATTTAATGGACAAGTTATTCTTGCAAAGTTTTTAATGAATTTCCTATAATAGTTACAAAATGCTACAAATCTTTTTACTTCATCAGTATTACTTGGTACAGGGTAATTTTGCAATACTTCTACTTTAACTGGGTCGGGTAAGACTCCATTTTCTGATACTAAATGCCCTAAATAAAGAATTTCTTTCTTTAAAAAATTACATTTTTCTGGATTTAATTTTAAATTAATTTTCCTAAGTCTTTCCAAGACGTCTGTTAAGTTTTTATTATGGATATCTAAATTTCTCCCAAAGACTACTAAATCGTCTAAATATATAAAACATTTATCGTATGTTAACCCAGACATAGCAACTGACATTACTCTACTAAAAGCACTCGGACTTGTTTTTAATCCCATAGGTAGCCTCTTCATCTGGTATTGCCCAGTACTAGTTGTAAACGCTGTATACTCTCTACTGTTTTTATCTAAAGCTACTTGGTAATATCCTTGATTAAGATCTAAATGCGAAAAATAGACTGAGCCAGAGAGCGAATCCAAAATTTCCGTAATACTTGGCAAAGGAAATTTATCGTCTACAATACGGTCATTAAGCTTCCGATAATCGACCACTAGTCGCCATTTTTTATCGTTGCTGCTTTTTTTTGGTACCAGTAAAACAGGACTCGACCACTCACTCTTCGCCTCTTCTATAATGTCATTGTCAATAATTTTTTGAATTTGCCTATTTACTTCATTTTTCAAAGAATGCGGCAATCGGTACTGCTTCGTATAAACCGGACTTGTATTTGGTTTTATAGTTATGGATTGTTCATAAACATTTGTAGTCGTTAACTTATCACCTGGTAAAAAGAAAACATCCGAATATTTTGAACATAATTCTTCAATAGATTTCCGTTCGTCCATTTTTAAATGATTTAAATTTAAAATGTTTAATAAGTTCTTTGCTCGTTCTAAACTGTTAGTGTTTGATTTAAAATTGCATAAGTGATACTCTTCAATTGAATATATCTGTGGTTGAAAAGTTGGTAGGTAAATATCCTGCTCGTTAGTGTTCAAAATTTTAACCGGTAATCTATTCTTTTTTATTTGTCCAATACATCCCGCTAGAAAAACATTTTCCGCTAACTGTTCACTATGGATAATACAGTCATTCATATTCTCAATATTTAATGGTAAATAATGTATCGACTCACTTCGTGCTGGGATATGTAACACCTCAGCTGAGTAATCTATGACATCACTTAGTTCTAATGAATAATACTTTCCATAATTAGATAGGTTAATGACATTAGTTTCTAAGTTTATATTTGAAGCGTACTGACAAAGAAAGTGTAAACCTAATATTCCATCTGCCTTTAATGGTATGTTATCAAAAACATGAAGCTTGATATTGAAGTCAACAAAGTGTTGGTCATCACGATGAGTCAAACTAAGTTGAACAAACCCTGATGAACTAATTTTACCTCCAATACCATTTATGATGGTTTCATCTCTAATTACCGCACTATTGTATGGTAACGCATCTTTTTTAATTACGGACAAAGATGCTCCGGTATCTATTAACCAATAATATTTCCTATTACCTATGTATAATGCTAAAAATTTTGCCTTACCTTGCAAAGCTAAAATGTTATGTTTAAGATCGAAAAAACTGCATTTCGTTTGTTGTAGGCATACTATCGTTCTTATCTTGTTCATGGTTGGAATAAAATATTCTATTGGTACGACCTTTACTACGAGTTTCATTACTCGATCGATTCTCGTTCGAAGTTTGATAATCTCGTCCACGTCCGTTACCACGATAGTTATGGAATGATCGTCCACGTGAGTCATTGAAATCACGTCTGCCGAAGTTATTAGAATTGTGACTAAAATTACCTCTCAAATTATTTGAATTATACTGATAATGATGTCCTCGACTGCGTTGGTTTAACTGCTGATTATGAGAACCACGGCCATTCCTAAAGTTGTTGTTATTGTTATGAAACTTACCTCTTCCGCGGTGTGAAAACTGCATGACATTTTCGTTGGTCGAAGTCGATGCCGATGTCAACTCTTCATCTTTCGCTGCCTGGATCGCGTCCTTTAAACTGTCATAGTTACGTGCAGCAATAATCGTACTTAGTCTCGAATCCTTCAATCCATCTGCGAATCGCTTAATTGCCAATTTTTCGTTTATGGGCTTGAGTACGGAATAACTATCAGAATTACCATTTGCTTGCGATATGGTCAGATTAGTAAATAACTTTTCTAATTCTGTTCCAAACTGATCAATTGTACGCCAGCCTTGCGTTGCGTTTTGTAATCGTGATTGTATTGCAGTAAACGATTTTTTAGGTAAAAGTGCAACACGTAAATCTCTGACAAAATCGTTCACAGATGTGTAATTATTGGTTATACGTAATTTAGCATTTTCTGATAATCTACTTTTCAAAACGAATGTCATTAGTAATTTTTTCCCCGTTTCCGACAACATGTCTGCGTACATTTCTATAGAGTCAATGATACTTCTGATATTATTTTCGTTATTGGTCATTACAGGAATCAAACTACATGCCGTTTTTAAATCGAACTCCATGATTGATTCTGAATTTGGACTTGCTCCAGAAATATCACTGTCACTATCACAGTCTGATTTAATTACAGTGCACAAAACATTAATATGCGAATAACACGATTCTATTTCGTTTTTCGTAACTGATAATGATTTTAACAATTCTGATTTTACTCCTGGTTTTGTAGATAATAGCTTTATTAATCCTTTACTTTTCTCATAAATTGTTTCAACCTCACATAATTTATTCTTAATAATATTACCCTTAAATCGTGTTTTTCCCTTTTTAATTAAATATTTCCTTATTGATATAAGATCATTTAAGCAATGTAACAATTCATCTTCCATTCCCTCATGCAAAAGTAATTTATATTAATTAAACCATTTAATGCATACCCGATTCTCACAGTGAATTACTGTAGTAGGGGACACAGCGTGTAAGATGATACATGATGATATACGGTCACTCAAAACAAACTTAAACTGCTAATTTATCTTAGAGTTCATTATTTTAATTCTTAATGTCTATTATCATTTTATTGTCTCTTTATTTATATGATGATACGCGAATTCATTTTACGCACTATAATACGCACAACGCACTTGAGACGCACTTAGTATGCACTTCACTAAAATAAATGATACCGCACAGCTGCCCGATGAGTATGATGAATACTCCGACTTCTACGTCATTGGAAGATTTACTTGCTCTTCTCCGCGAATTGCTCTGGAACGGTTGAACGATCGTCGCAGGCTGTTCTGCAAAATCTGGTCCCTGATCCAGGAATGGTGGCAATTCCTGTACTGCTTCCACGCAAAATATATAATGCCAAGACCCAGTAAAACGCAAATTACTATGAGGATAATACTGATCGTCGAAATATGTGCCTTCAATTCTTCAACGTGTGCATTATTGGAACCAGCAGAATTCTGGTTCACGAAGACCGTCTCCTTTTCTACGTTGGAACGACACATTTCCACTGATTTCCGGACGTTAAATTAACTTTTTAAATGTACTTGATTTATTTTAATTACGAAAGTTCCATTATCCACAGATATTTCCACGCCAATTTATTACAAAGAGTTTAATTTATTTACTTTGCTTTGGAGCCGTAACACTACGCCGAGATAGAAAACGCGTCACGCGCTCCAAAAATGGCAAGGGTCGCCATGTGGGGATGTAGTGTTATTGAAACAACTGTTCTCAAGCGATTACCTTTAATTACTGACTGCAAGGGTATAAGTGTGTTAATATATTAATAGAAGATACATTCATATGGATAGGGTCATAGACCTTATACTATAGGTAGTACTACTACACCTCAACCGGTATTGCGGTGCGCCGCTCTCCCTACCTTCCACGGCCTAGACGGGGTCGCCACCGTCTGATGGCGGACGCGGTGGGGCCGCAGGGGAGGAGGAGTGCCGGTATAGCATTGGCCGCTCTCCCTATCCCCTGCGGCCGAAAAATGGTAGGTGGCGGGGCCGCGTATATGGAATCTATACCTTCACACAACGGTCATGACGTCAGAAACCGCGTTGCCTTCGGGTATATTTTCAAATCCAGTTAACAAAAATCATTTCAATAAAGTGTACCTTTACCTAACATTTGTGACGTCACTGGCGCGTGTTGATATCGGGTATACATTCAGATTTAGTATACGCCCCTGCAAGTATTTTAAAACATACCCGACCGCAACGAAGCAATTGTTCTTTATATTATTTAATGCGTCTATTTTAGTTGATCTACGAATAAATTATGGTCAAAGAATCAGTCCAAGAGCGAGCGAAGCGAGCTCGGGAACTTAGGGCACCCCGACACGGACAGGTTAGGTTCGAACGAGATGACGGGAGCTGAAGTGAGCGAGCAAAGCGAGCGAACTCAGCTCCCGTCATCTCGTTCGTGTTAGGTTACTTTTGACCCTGCAGACAGAAATAGGAGCACCGCGCAGCGGGGCTACGTCGATTTATCTGATATCTATCCCAAACGAATGTTGCGGTCGGGTATATTTTGAAATCCTTAACACGACGGTAAATATTTTTATACTATACCCAAAACGAATGTTGGAGTTGGGTATATTTTAAAATCCTCAACACGGCGTTACATATTTTTATGGTATACCCGTACTCAACACTATAGAGCGTTGTGTGAAGGTATAGATTCCATATACGCGGCGGGGCCATTGACACTGACCCGTCACAAGGGGACCACGGGGTCGTCACCATACACGGGGTCGTCTGGCACCCATGTGCTGGTTTGGTCCCTGGGGTGGTCAAGGCGCACAGTGTGTTCTGGTGCGCCGGTGATAGGGGGTACTCCCCAGAGGAGGGTCCGGTGACGGACAGCCGCGGCGGGTTCGCGGTGAGTGCTAACGCGTACCCGTGTTCCCGCCATATGCGGCACAGGAGGACACCGTGGAGTTTCAGTGGGTTAGAGTCCCACATAACTGCGCTATCTCCCCGTGGTAGCGCAGCATGAATGAGCATTTCGCCACGCTAAAAAAAATAAAAAGGTCCTTATGGTAAGATATTTTATTACTTGACGAAAGGTTGATGTTTAAAGGTAGAATGCGGCGTGCATCAATTAGGAGTTTAACAATTTACATGCTTAAGTATTTTATTCTTTGATCTAGCGATTTCAATTTTGCGTTTGCCAAGCATGAGGAACTCAATTCGATTGCCAAGGCCAAGTGTTATTTTCTCTAAAGTAATTCTTAAGTAGTAGGTACCTTTTTCAGAATATTATAATTTATAACATTAAAACAAATACTTATTTGTTCCGTGCGGGAATCGAACCCGCGACACTTGGCGCATTTAGTAGGAACACGTTTATCTATACTTTTATACTAGTATTAAAGTAAAGTTTATGAGTTTGTGACGTTGTAGTGGGTAATCTCTGGATCTACTGAATTGATTTTGAAAATTCTTTCACCAGTAGAAAGCTACTTTATTCTTGAGTGGCATAGGCTATATATATTTAAAACAAAATAGAGATCCTTATGAAAATTGCAAGAATGTAACCCAAAGTAGCAAAATGGTGCCTGTAAAATTCATTCTTTGGCGTGCGCTGAGAAAACTATTGATGATATATAAAAAATATTAGGTAGGTAGGTAGGGTAGGGTAGGCAGGGTAGGCAGGGTAGGCTAAGTAGGCTGGGTAGGCAGGGTAGGCAGGGTAGGCAGAGTAGGCAGGGTAGGCAGGGTAGGCAGGGTAGGCAGAATAGGCTAGGTAGGTAGAGTAGACAGGGTAGGCAGGGAAGGCAGGGAGGCAGGGTTGTCAAGGTAGGCAGGGTTGGCAGAGTAAGCTGGGTAGGCAAGGTAGACAGGGTAGGCAGGGTTGCGCGTATTCTTCGTCATATCATTCCTCTCTGCGACCCTTTCTTCGTTCTCCCAGCACGTTATTAGCTGTATCCACCACTCCTTGCTTTATGACCCGTCACTCCTGTTCTATGTTCTCGGCTGTGACTGTTTTATGTAAGAATTTGGAAACTTCACATGCATAGGTGCTACGTATCATGTCATTTTTTTGTTTTTCTGTGTCCCATTTCATCCTCTTTTCTCCTTTCCCGTTTTGCACTATCGCGGTTTTATGCTTAAGGGATGCTATAACAAGGAAATGGTCAGTGTCGCAGTCAGCTCTTCTATAAGTTCTAATACGTCTAATACATTAGATAGCCTTCTCCTGCACATAAGTATATGGTCTATTTGGTTATAGAGTTTTCAACCTCTCGGGCCTTATCAGAAAGCTTAAAGTCACCCAAAGGGCAATGGAGAGGGCTATGCTCGGCATTTCCTTGCTTGATCACGTCAGAAATGATGATATCCGCAGGTGAACCAAAGTTACCGACATAGCCCGAAGAATTGCTAAACTTAAGTGGCAGTGGGCAGGGCACATTGCTCGCAGAACGGATGGCCGATGGGGCCAAAAAGTTCTGGAATGGCGACTGCGAACCGGAAGATGATACGTTGGAAGGCCTCCCACTAGGTGGACCGATGACCTGGTTAAGGTTGCAGGAAGGCGCTGGATGCGAGACGCACGGAATCGGTCAATGTGGCGACGCCTGGGGGAGGCCTATGTCCAGCAGTGGACGTCTTTCGGCTGAAATGATGATGATGATGTTCTCGACCAGGGACTTTCCAGGTCGCTTTATGTATGTCCTTATGGGGGAATTTTGTTCTAGTTATAAAAAGGTCGTTAGCGGCTGCGAAATAGCATAGCTTTTCGCCATTCTTGCTAACCAATCACTCCGCTACCGACCTTCACGTTAAAATCCCCTAGAACGACTAGTTCATCGTATCTGGGTACAGAATCGCATGCTTTTTGGAGATCTTCGTAAAACTGTTCTTTTGCCTCCTCACTGGCGTCATTGATTGGGGAATACGCGCAAATATAAGTGGTGTTGTAGATTTGGCCCTTGACTCTCAGCTTACAGAGTCGCTCGATGATCTCTTGAAATACCAGTACGCATTTGTCGAGTTTCCTGCTGACGATAAAGCCCGTTCCATAGAGTCCCTGCTTGGTAGCGCCACTGTAGTACATTGTGAATTTGGGTTTTATGATACAGCCAGATCCAGCCCATCTAATTTCCTGGAGTGCTATTAGGTCCAATCTGTAGCTTTTCAGTGTATTAGCTATTTGAATCATTTTACCCGCCTGTATCATTGTCTGTACATTCCAAGTTCCAATTCGTAAGCGAAATCGAGTATCCTTTAATCCATGCAAAGGTCGTCGAGAGTTAAGCGATCCGGTTTTCTTCATTGAGGACTTCACAACCAGCTTTCTTTTTGCCGTGATGAGTGGTTAGCCCATCGATGAACCCTCCTTCTTTGTCCGGGTTTAGAGGGGTACCCTGCCTTTGGTGAGTTGATTCTGTTTTAAGGCGCAGAATATTCGCTTTTCGCCCTGCATCCGTTAGCTCAGCCGCAACTCGGGGTGGCGGACGCGTGACGGCGCGGTTGCAGCAGGTCCCAGGGAGAACAACGACTTTTGTTTTGCGTATTTGGTAGATATTTGTTATAGGTTACCAGGGAAAGGTAACATATAACTTCATAATAGAAAAATCAAAGTTGAGCTATCGACAATGTCGATAATTGGGTAATAATATGTGTCGATCATTGGTTCTTACAGATAGCTCCGAGAAAAAATTATACCACTGACCAATTAGAAAAAAAAACCGGCCAAGTGCGAGTCGGACTCGCGCACTAAGGGTTCCGTACTTGGTAAATTGCGGTTTACGATTTATGACGTATTAAAAGAAACTCCTTACTAGATCTCGTTCAAACCAATTTTCTGTGGAAGTTTACATGGTAATGTACATCAGATATTTTTCATAGTTTTATCATTCTCTTATTTTAGAAGTTACAGGGGGGACACACACATTTTACCACTTTGGAAGTGTCTTTCGCATAGAAAGTTTAGAAAGTTTAGAATAGTTTGCTATTCAGTTTAGAAAAAAAAAATATTAGAAACCTCAATAACATTTTTGAAGACCTTTATATAAATACCCCACACGCATGGGTTTGATGAAAAAAACATTTTTTAGTTTCAGTTTCAAGTATTATACCCCCAAAATTTATTGTTTTTTTTCTATTTTTGTGTGAAAATCTTAATGCGGTTCACAGAATACATCTACTTACCAAGTTTCAACAGCATAGTTCTTATAGTTTCGGAAAAAAAGTGGCTGTGACATACGGACGGACAGACAGACAGACAGACAGACATGACGAATCTATAAGGGTTCCGTTTTTTGCCATTTGGCTACGGAACCCTAAAAACCGTTGAGGCTGTAAAAAATAGCAAAAAGATTGCAGTTGCTTCGAAACATTTCGGAGTACCTACGATTACGCTCCATGATAAAAAAAAGGGGAAAACGACCATACAGTCTTATCCTTTGTGCATTGTCACAAATCACACCTGACGCTACATTTATCAAATTTTTGCTCATTAAAAGGTATTGAAGTCGTAATTTTATACCCAAATATTATGAAAATTTTGCCCTTTCCACAATTCTTTGTAAAGAGAACTTTGCCCCATTGCTGCAAAAAGCTCTCACAAATATCAATACCAAAATATTGCGTCCAAAATGGATTCCAAGCGGGGGTCTTTTTCTATTTGGTCCTAATTACATCGATATGTGTCTGAAATTAGACAAACTGAAAAAGAAACCACTACCAAAATCAATCTGATCCGAAGACGCGTTATGTCATTCAAATTCATTGGATGCTCCTTTAATGTCAGACACATTGAGGCAAGGTATCACCAACCGCTTAATCTAAAGATCCTCAAATTTAACAACCTTACAATATCACCAATACTAATAATAACAAACCTGTTTTAATACCGTAACTTACTCCACCGGTCGGTTCACCTTAATTAACAGGAGATCCACAAATAACAACAGCAAATACAACAACAACAACAACAACAGTTAATACAATAATCGATCAAGCACTTCCACGACCAAAACCTTCATCTTCATCTGGTTTCCCTATAGAATATATTAGTAATAATTTAGAAGATGACGAAGAGAAAGAACCAGAAAGAGCTAAAATAACAAACACAAAGAATCAAGTAGACTTTGATTCAATAGACTCGGACTTCGAAAATTTTCCTTTAAGCATCTTCTTGAATAGTTAATTTTAGTTAGTTACCGACTAAGTTAACATGGTGGTGATCTGGCAGATTCACATTACGGGTAATAGTTGATAACTGGGTGTCGGTAACTGGTAACTGTCGATAACTGGGTGTTGATTACGAGTATTAGAGATTAGGTCGATGATTGGAGATTTATACACTTTTTTCTTAGATTGGATCGTTTTCTAATCTGTGTGTAGTTAATAAAATTAATACACCCTATTCTTATCTCAAGAGTATACATTAAATACTCAATCGTTACTTTTGGTTTGTAGATGACTAAATTACTTTTATGTCCTAAAAGTGTCGATCATTGGTGCCATTACGTTATTTTGTTTTACACTGGTACATTTAGTACGGTTCTCCCACTTTCTTAAATTTGTATACCTGCATAAGCAACCTTATAGCAACTAGGATAAAGATCACTGTGATGACCTTTATTGCTGTAGCAATGAGGTGGCTATCACTGATAAAAAAAACTCTAAACAGGGCCTAAGAGGCAGCCTGTACCTTAACGTAGTAGTTTTTTTTTACGGAAAGCATTTTTCTCTTGTTACAGACATTGCCGTTTCTCTAGGAGATCGACTAGAATTCTATACCAACGGAACAAAAACAGATACCGTGCAATTTAAGTCTCGAAACCTCAGAGCAATAGTGTATGATGAAGTACATAATATGATGCTGTTCGTGGACAAACAGAAAGACAACGACGCTATATGTGGTTATGGCTTATCTTCTACAAACATCAGATGTTTTGTTAAAAGATACGGTAGCGACATTCACGATCTCGCTATAGAACCAGCTAAAAATTTGCTCTTCTTTACGGATATTAAAGAAAGAAGCATTAATTGGATTTCATTAAAGAATCGAGGATCTGAAAACAATGTCGGAAATCGTTTAATCCACTTCCATGATCGGACCCCAACTGATATTTCTGTGGATAGCTGCAGGGGGTATGTTACCAATGATATATAATTCGTATATTCGTATTCGTAATTTCAACCCCCATAGCAACACATAATAAACAAAGTTTAATATTTTTATGGTTATGATGTCGTGTTTACTTTAATGATTTACATAAAATCTGTTCAATTTAAATTTAATAAGTATTAATTTACAGGTACATTTATTGGACTAACTCTAATAATAATCGCTTTCGCAAAGATTACATGGAAAGAGCTCGATTAAATGGTTCTGACAGAGAGGTTATTTACCAAATGAGCCCAGTTCATAATTTTGCTATAGATCCACAAACACGGAAAAATTATTATACTGTTGGTAATTATTATGAGTATTTTTACAAAACAGATTTATCTGTAAAAAACATAAATGTAGGGAAAAAATATATATTCTTGAATAGAAATCGTGTTCATTCCCGAGAACTGACCATCTCAAAAGATTACGTCTACTGGATAAATAGTGCGAGTGACACCGTTTGGCAAATACTAAAAAACCCAAGGTCATATGTAAAAGCCAATGAGGTTATTAGGTTCTATTCTGGAAGACCATTTGGTATAGCCGCCAACTATGGCATTGTAGATCAAGTTGAGGGACTTTTGGATTGCGAATCACTATCGAGTCTGATACAAACAATCAAGGCTAAGTTAGAAATAACACAGTCAACAGAAGCAGATATATGGACAACAGAAAGCACAGAGTCAACAGTAACAGAAACGACGTGGAAAACAGAACAGGCAACTGAACTGGATGAGGCAGCAGAAAGCACAGAGTCAACAGTAACAGATATGAGGACAATAGAACAGGCAACTGATCTGGATGAGACAGCAGAAAGCACAAAGTCAACAGAAACAGATATGTGGACAACAAAACAGGCAACTGAAATGGATGAGACAGCAGAAAGCACAGAGTCAACAGTAACAGATATGACATGGAAAACAGAACAGGCAACTGAACTGGATGAGACAGCAGAAAGCACGGAGTCAACAGTAACAGATATGTGGACAACTGAACAGGCAACTGAACTGGATGAGACAGCAGAAAGCACAGATTCAACAGAAACTGATATGTGGACAACAGAACAAGCCATAGAACCGGATGAGTCATCAGAAACGGAAAAGTCTGTAGAACTAGAAACCGATCTGATGTTCCAGAAAAAGAACCAGTGGGTCCCTTGGGTCTATTTTTACCAGAACAACACGACAACAGAATCAGACGAGATATCAGAAACGGGACAGACAGTAGAAATGGAATTCGAACCTAAATGCAGGTAAAAACATTTACTATTACTTATTTTATACATATGTCGCATCAAGACTGGCCGATAGATGTAAACCACCGGGAAGTCAGGATGTATTTCTTAACCTTTAGGTTAAGACATCGTGTGTGGGCAGGTCGGTAGGTACAATCGTGCAAATGAAATCACTTAATTTATTCGATACACTGGGTTTATTCAAATATTTACAGTTACAATCTTGCTTACTAATATTACGGACTAGCTGTTGCCCGCGACTTCGTCTGCGATGCATTAGTAATTCGAATTGCTTATTTTTTATATTGCGGCTTAATATTGTAGGTTTTCCATACAAACTTCTACCCCTCTTTCCACTCCCTTAAGTATGATTTCCGTAAGTATGTTTGGATAAAAACTATCCTATGTCCTGCCCAGGGTCTCAATATCTCCGAAACAAATTTCATTTAAATTGGTTCAGCGGTTTAAGCGTGAAAAGGTAGACTGAGAGACAGACAGAGTTACTTTCACATTTATAATATTAACTCCGCCCGCGACTTTGTTCGTGTGATGGCAACCAAAAATAAGCTGTTATTAAACCAAATAAAAATGTGGTTTCGTAAAGTTCTACGGTTTATAAGTTTGGGACGATTCGTTATTTGACTTAAAGAATAATACATTTTAGGTTACCGCTACTAAGTAAAATCCGCCCCTTAAAACTTAATATACCCTTTTTCTCTTTGTAATTTTTTGTTTATTTTAGTTAGATTGCTCAGTAAGATGTCTCATAAAAACTAAAATCACTTAACCCTATCAGGGGGGAGGTAGTTTTAAAAAACGTATTAAGTAAATTTTGATTATTTACTTTATCTCCACGGAATGAGATTGTTCATACAAACAAATTGCCCCCTTTTCACCCCCTTCAGTGGCGACTGCGAACCGGAAAACGCAAATTAGGAAGTCCGACCTGGTCAAGGCTGCGGGAGTCCGGTGGATGCGAAAAGCACAGGACCGATCAGTGTGGCGGCGCTTGGGGAAGGCCAATGTTTAGCAGTGGACCTTTTTTGGCTAAAATGATGATGATGGTGAAAGGTTGACTTTCCGCAAATTCCTTCTTCGTGCTCCCCTAGATCCCTACATCAAAAACGAAACCTTGTCCAGTATAATTCATAACAAACTTTAACACCCACTTAATCCTATTTAGGGGGTAGTTTCGAAAAAATATAATGACAACCTTTTATTGTTACTTAGGTTGGTATTTATGTCAACTATCAAGTTTATTAACCCAAGACATAAAATTCTTTAACAAAACTTTATCACCTGTTAAATCGTATTTTGAAGACAGTTTCGAAAATCTAATAATATCAACCTTTATTGTTTGTTTAGGTTGGTAGTTTTGTTAAGTATCAAGTTTATTAACCCAATAAGTAAGATTTTCAAAAAACTTTAATTGCCCCTAAATCGAATTTTGAGAGAAGTTTCTAAAAACTTATGATTACAACCTTTGTTGTTTACTTAAGTTGATATTTATGTCAAGTTTCTAGTTTATTAACTCAAGAAATAAGATTCTTCAAAAAACCTTAACACCCCTAAAAAACTTCGTCTTTTGGGGGTAGTTTTGAAAACTAATAATAACAACTTTTATTGTTTAAGTTTCAAGTTTATTAAACCAAGTAATATGATTATTCAAAAAAACTTTAACACCAGGGGGTGTTAAAGTTTTTGGAAAATCTGTTTTTGGGGGTAGTTTCGAAAAACTAATAATAACAACCTTTATTATTTATTTAAGTTAGTATTTGTGCAATGTTTCATGTTTAGTAACCCATGAAATAAAATTCTTCGATACAAACTTCAATACCCCCTTAATCGACTTGTGAGGGTAGTTTCAAAAAGCTTATAATGTCAACCTCTTATCATTTACTTAGATTACTATTTATGCCAAGTTTCAAGAATATTAGCTGAAGGAATTAGATTTTTCATACAAACTTTGTCCCCCTTTTTCTCCCCTTTAGGGGAAGAATTTCGGCAAACCCTTTCTTATCGGATGCCTACGTCACACAAAAACATACTCTCCAAGTTCCAGGTCTCTACGATCAGCGGTTTAGGCTGTGCGTTGATCCGTCAGTCAGTCATTCAGGACAAAGCATTTTATATGTATAGAAGAAGATATATGGAGCAGAAGACTGGTCGGGTTTTTTGAGACTCATAATTTTGGGTGGACCAAAAATTATTTTAGTATGAAAACGAATGCTGCGTAAATTACGCGACACAACACAAAAACCTAATACAGCGTAAATTACCCAACACTAAAACGTCACTCACAACTTTGTTTACCTGAGACAAACGGTCCAGTTCGGTAGTTCCCCGTATTAGTGCCATTTGATTCTTCAAAGAAACTTTAACACCCTTAAATCGTCTTCTGGGGATAATTCAGAAAAACTAATGATGCCAACCTTTATTATTTTGCCAAAGGAATAAGATTTTTCATACAAATAAATGTCTCCCTTTTATCCCCTTCAAAAGTTGAATTTCCAAAAATCCCTCCAAGTGCTCACCTACATTTTAAAAAGAAGCTATGTGCAGTAAAAGTAATCAAAAATCTTTACCACCCCGAAATCGTATTTTAAGGGTAGTTTCGAAAAACTAATAATGAAAACCTTTATTGTTTATGTAGGTTGGTATTTAAGCAAAGTTTCATATTTATTGACCCAAGAAATTAGATTCTTCAAAAAAATTAGCATCCCCTTAAAAATAATAATAGCAACCTTTATTATTTATTTAGGATGATATTTATGTCAATTTTCATGTTTATTCACCCAAGAAATCAGATTCTTAAAAAAAAATAACATCCCCTAAATCATCTTATGGGGATAGTTTCGAAAAACTAACAATGAAAGCCTTTATTGTATATTTAGATAATTAGATTCTTCAAAAACAAAATTACACACCTAAATCGTTTATTGGGGGTAGTTTCAAAAAATAATAATAGCAACCTTTATTGTTCAATTAGGTTAGTATTTGTAGCAACTTTCAAGTTTATTGACCCAAGAAATCAGATTTTTCCAAAACACTGTAATACCTCCTAAATCGTCTTTTCAGGGTGGTTGCAAAAAAAAAAATTACAACCTTTATTGTTTATTTAGGATGGTATTTATGTCAAGTTTCATGTTTATTCACCCAAGAAATCAGATTCTTAAAAAAAAAATTAAATCCCCTAATTCATCTTTTGGGGGTAGTTTCGAAAAACCAACAATGAAAGCCTTTATTGTTTATTTAGATTGGTATTTATGTAAAGTTTCAAGTTTATTAACTGAAGTAATGAGATTCTTCAAAAAAAAAAAATAACACCCCTAAATCGTCTTTTGGGAGTAGTTTAAGAAAATAATAATAGCAACCTTTATTGTTTATAATAGCAACCTTTATTGTTTATTTAGGTTAGTATTTGTAGCAAGTTTCAAGTTTATTGACTAAAGAAATCAGATTTTTCCTAAACACTGTAATACCTCCTAAATCGTCTTTTGGGGGTAGTTGCAAAAAATTAATATAGACAACCTTTATTGTTTATTTAGGATGGTATTTATGTCAAGTTTCATGTTTATTCACCCAAGAAATCAGATTCTTCAAAAAAAATTACATCCCCTAAATCATCGTTTGGGGGTAGTTTCGAAAAACCAACAATGAAAGCCTTTATTGTTTATTTAGATTGGTATTTATGTAAAGTTTCAAGTTGTGAACTGAAGTGATAAAATGTTTTCAAAAAAAAATTAACACCCCTAAATCGTCTTTTGGGGGTAGTTTCAAAAAATAATAGTAGCAACCTCTATTATTCATTTAGATAAGTATTTGTGGCAAGTTTCAAGTTTATTGATCAAAGAAATCTGATTTTTCCATACAAACTTCAACACCCCCTAAATCATCATTTGGGGGTAGTTTCGAAAAACTAATAATGTCAATCTTTATCATTTACTTAGAATACTATTTGTGCTAAGTTTCAAGAATTTTGGTCGAAGGAATTAGATTTTTCATACAAACTTTCAACCTCCTTTTTACCCCCTTAGGGGTAGAATTTCCAAAAATCCTTTCTTAGTGCACACTTACGTCACTTGAAGAACCTTTCTGCCAAATTTCATGCTTCTAGGCTTAGCAGTTTTGGCTGTGCGTTGATTGATCAGTCAGTCAGTCAGTCAGTCAGTCACCTTTCGCTTTTATAGATATAGATTGACACTGATTTTACGACGCGTTAGCTCTAAGGCTGTCAGTACTCATCTGCCCTATTCTGCTGTCCCCACTATAGAAGTGGTTACAAATAGCGCGCCAATGCGTAGTTGTTCTTGCTTTGCCCCCAGATGGCGTGCTTGCGATTTGTTTTGACGTCCGTACTATTGACTAAACCCGACATATAAGTAATAGAAAAGCTTTAAGCCCGGTCAATTTTAAAAAATAGATTTTATCATGGTTTAATAAGACATGGTAGTCACCTCCCGTGACAGCTTGGTCACGTGATTGGCCTAAGGCTACGTCATCAATTGCGTTGCGGTTCTCAACTTTTTGAGTGGGAAAAAAAAAAAAAATACAATAGGCACCTACTAAATTTTTATAATATTTAATAAATCGTCATATTTGATACTTTTTGTATTTATTTACTTTGCTTTTTTTTATTTGTTTGCATATTAGTATTTTTATTTAGTTCGTGACGAAAACTTGTCTTGACTAAAATAAATCAAAAACCATTTAGGGTAAGTTAAGTTCGGGCGTAAAGACGTGTTGACACAACTTGACATTTACAAAGCGTAGATAAATTGAATAACATGTTGAAAGGCACATACCAGTTATTTTAGTTGAATTTAGTTACATTATTGAAGCCACGCATATGATAGCGTCTCTTCATTGGGAAAAGAAAAAAATCTTATTACATCGCCTCTTATACTTCTGGTTTTATAGTTTACGGACTATTTAACCATTTTTCTTGTGTATCTTTCAAAGTTCACGGGTTCACCACAAATGTTTGGGAGCCACAGTATTTTGCTCAGCGAGCGAAACAACGCTATAGATGTGAGCGACACGACAATAGCGATGAAATCGCGAACTGTCAGTATGACACTTGTCAATTCGATGTGTTACCGATGTGTGTGATTGAATTACCCGAGCAGAAAGCATTTTTTAACATAACAAAGCAATTATGAACTCATAATTCAATATATAAATAAATTTATCACTAAATAGATGAATCACACGAGTTACTAAATAGTTAAGCTAGTTAGTAATTTATTTAATTTTCAATAACTACATGAATAAGTACCAAAATTTTCTGAAAAGGACTATCAATGGTAACACTTATCGTGACGTAGTCTTAGGCCATCCTGGGAGGAGAATACCAGGCGAAGTATACGGAGTATGTTATTATACCATGGTTTCTATCATATATTATTGCCTGTTCATATTAGGCATTTTCATATTGCCCGGGCATTATGAGTAATGCCGTATTAATCACTTGGTAAGACATACATAGACCATAAAGGACAAAGGTCGACTAAACTGGCAGCCAAAAAGTTGGGGAACCTTGCGAAGGTAAGACGGTACTTCACGCCAGAGCAGCTGCTTAAGTTGTATCAAGCGCAAGTTTGATCTTGCATGGAATACTGTTCTCATCTCTGGACAGGATCTGCCAGGTACCAGCTTGATGCACTAGAATCGATCGAAAAACGGGCCAAGAGGCTCATTGGCAATGTGGCACTGGTTGAGTCAAAGCTCCAGAGCCTTGAACATCGTCGCCGAGTTACCAGCTTGTCGGTTTTTAATCGGTTGCATTTCGGGGAGTGTGCGATGGAATTGCATGATCTAATTCCGCTTAGCCCGTTTCATCATCGGACTAAAATACCAAGTCCAAGTGATATTTTTCAGAAAGGCCAAGTGCGCAGTACCCGTAACCGGCGTGTGTGTATGACTAGATGTATGAATGTAAAGATAGATGTAAGTATGTAAGGATCGTATTAGGTGGCGTTCTGTAGTTTCTGCCTACCCCCATGGGAAAAAGGCGTGAGTTTATGTATGTACGTATATGTATGTAATCACTTGGTCCATAACATTATATATTCTTCCTTCATATAATACCTTCATAAACGTTACCATTATTTCAGATGTAATGACGGTTATTTCGGGCAGAGACATGAAGTCCATGCATGCCATGGTTATTGTTTGAATAATGGTAACTGTTCCTTGAATGAGAAGAGAGAACCCGTCTGCCAATGTAAAGGAGATTATGTAGGTGACAGATGCGAGGTGTCAGGCTGCCTGAACTATTGTTTCCAAGGCAGTTGTAGTCTCAATGATGAAGGACATCCTAAATGCAGGTAAAACCAACTTTATTCCCCTCTGGGTAAAATATTTGTACACAGTTCAATATCAAAATTTATTTATTCAATTAGGCCTTTAAGTGACACTTTTGAATGCTAACAATTTAAATTTAATAATAATTGATCCTACTGTCCATTCGGAAATTTAGCTTGTTATGGAGAAGAACGGACAAGAAACTCCACATTACAATATTAAACCAATAATACATTATTGGTGCTAGGTATTGACAAATTCCCTGGATCCCACACTATGATTCCCTGTGTTGTGGGGTCCAGTCTTGTCCTAAGTAGGTAAGGTAAATATGTTTACATGGTAACACAGAGATAAAACTTAATTAAACTGTAATAAAGATAAATATAAAGAGGTTATTTCATTCTATGAATTTAGTTTAAGTTGCTTTTTGGTGAGTGTATGTGGAGTGTGGAGTATGTAGGGTTGAGTGTTAAGTATATAAGTAGGAGCTTGCATGCTAATTTTTTGCTATT
This sequence comes from Orthosia gothica, assembly GCA_949775005.1. Classification (NCBI taxonomy): domain Eukaryota; kingdom Metazoa; phylum Arthropoda; class Insecta; order Lepidoptera; family Noctuidae; genus Orthosia; species Orthosia gothica. The sequence goes on from OX459067.1 coordinate 14,925,157, forward strand.
TATGTCCTAATTTTGCGACTGTATGTGCAAAAGGCCTTCTGTTTGGTTATTGTTTAGATAATGCAGCCATTCAAATATAAAATTTTAAGACGTCTGTAAGTTTAGGTGATAATATAATGAGATTAGAATTATGAATAGAGGTAGGGCCCAAGAAATGCAAAAGATCTGCGTGTAAAGGAAGAGTGAACGATAGCATATCCCATTTTAACCTTCTGGATAAATGGCGGGCAAGTTCTTTAGCAACCCTGTTCAAGCGCATCAGTCCTGAAGCGATAAACAATTGCTTCACTCTGAGGTAATTGTACTCATGTAGCGTACATTCCGAATTCCAAGTGTTTTTTCCATGTTTTTATACTTACCTAATTTCACATCATTATCATTTCAGATGTAATCCCGGTTATTCCGGAGCGAGATGTGAAATCTTCGCTTGTCATGGCTACTGTCTGAACAACGGTGACTGCTCCCTCAACGATGAGTATGAGCCTGTCTGTCAATGTGTTGGTAACCACGGAGGATCAAGATGTGAAGTTGTTAAAAATCACACTGTCACCTACATCCCTCAGTACTATTCAGGAAAACGAAACCTCACGCTAGCTGATTTACTGGCGCATTGGCGACAACCTACCGTGAACATTTCGGTTGTTGTTCATGTATAATCTAATCGAATAATCAACAGTACAAATTTTGTGCTTATTAAGGGAATAATTTCCTGAAATAAATGATTATTTAATTTTATTTAATAAATGCAACAGTTCATAAATACTCATATCTTTATTTAAATTTATTTACTCAAACATGTTTATTTGTGATCGCTTATTCATATAAAACAATAAAAACATTGTCTTCTTTAAATTCGTTTTAATTTCGGCTACAAATAAAACTAACATTGAATTAATTGCTAACAAAAGCAAAATAAATTGCGATCTACGACATTATTATTAAAAGGTTTTTGTTTGACGATCAATCATTCACTTGGGAGTGAATTTTTAAGATAAACAAATCAGAAATAAATATTGTGATCGATCGACCTGCTTTTTTTTTGGCAAAGTTTCTTAAAGGGATATGACGTAACATAATATATTCAGTAATGTTTTATGAGTCATTTATCACCTTCTGAAACTCACCTCTTGTTTATGTAAAACATAGGTATACGTTGCCTCACCAAAAGCCACTTGGACCTATAACACTTATCATCATTCCGGTATACTTTTAGGAGTTTGTTCCTAATAACTCCTGAAACACTGCCAATTTTTATTTCAATCAAACAATACACGTTGACAGCGACGAAACATGTTTATGACAACGCTCAGTCAAAAGCCTACTATAAGCTTTTAAAGCAAGATTATTTCCACCGTACGTATGGGGCAGATGTATCAGACTTGTATACATCTGTCCCTTACGCTCAATGCAAACAGATAGAAATGGGTAGAGCCCCTGGTCAGAAAAACAGGGCTTATGCAAAACTGTTTTAGGTATTTCGTTGCGCAGAATCCCTGAATGGGACATTTTGCGTCAGATCCCAATTTTTGTGTTTTCATTGATGTAGAATTGACCGGGCTTTCTGAATAATGCCCATTGTTATTGGGCCGGGTAGTAAAAATTTATTTTTATGATTTTGAAGGGATACGTCTCGCAAACGGTACGCTTGACAAAATGTGATGTTAATACGACGACTAACGTTAACGACATTGAGGGAACAAAACGCGCACTCGTTTCACACCCGCGCGATCCAAAATTTAGTAGTTTTTACCCGACTGCCGAAGGAGGGTAATGTGTTTATCAGTCTATGTATGTATGTATGTATGTATGTATGTATGTATGTATGTATGTATGTATGTATGTATGTATGTATGTATGTATGTATGTATGTATGTTTGTTCCTATGTGGCGTTCCAGAGACCAAATGCGTTGGCCGATTTTGATGATTCATACGTCAATCGATTCGTCTTAACCCTGCGAGTGTCATAGGCTACCTTAAAATTGGACAATAGAAAAATGGCGGATTTTGGGCGCCATATTGTGGGGTCCCAAATTTTTTTTTTCTTCCAAACCCAGTGTGTGGGGTATTACAATAAAGGGTTTTAAGAGGTGATTTCAAAAATATATAGCACTTATATGTTTAAATGTATCTAATTCGAAAAAAACTTAAGTTTTTCCTTGTTTACGTCTTTTTAGTTCGCTTATGAAGCAGTCGGGTTTTTTGATTTTTTGATTTAACTTTTTTTGTACTTTCCTTATTATTCTATATTATCTATATTACTTTTAAAAAAACTTCAGATCAAAATGTAGATAATTAAATTGTCTTTGAGGTGGTGTCAATTTCATTAAAATACGCTAAGCGGTTTTGGTGCGATTGGCGTGTTTTTGTCCGTTTTAGACATAACTTTACAAATTAGTTACACTATGTTATTCGAATAAAACTCAAATTCTGCTTAAGTAGATGAAATTATTAAGAAAATGGTCTAATATAACATAGATTTTTCCAAAACATTACGAATAGCCGTTTAGACGTGATTCTCATTTTAAAATCAGCAATTCAAGGGAACCTACATTAATTTTAAAATACCTGCTCAATTATACCACACATGATGGGGTGGGCGAAATTTACGCGACATGGGCTTGCATTTATTTTTTGCCAGATCTATTGGGCAGCGGATAATTCATGTAAGTATAGCGGCATCAAAGTCGCCGCCGCGTAAGTAGTTTGCGTAAGTTTGCAGCGCGATTTGAACAGATACAAGAGTCCAACATCAACCGTCGGGCAGTTGCCCGGACCAGACACAACACCCGTCTGGTCGGAGGATTCTCCCTTTTCTATGGAGGTTTGTGGGACTTTACACCCTGTTCCGCAAACCTCCAAATAAAATAAAATTTTCGGTTTTCTGTCTCTAACGTAATGACTACCAAAAATTTGTAAATGCCGGTTTATTATGCTTGCCGAAACACAGAGAAGACTCGGTAAGTGAAGAAAAAGACCGACCCTGGTAAGCGATGCTTAAGACGACCTTGAGGGCAGAAAAACCGCTCGTTTCACACCCGCGCCCCAAAATTTTTTGTTTTTTTTATACTTTCCAATACTATCCTATGACTTTAAAAAAAAGTCAGATCAAATGCAGATAATTAATGTTTTTGAAATGGTGATAATTTCACTAAAATACGCCCGGCGGTTTTGGTTCGATTTTTATTTTTTGTCCGTCTGTGACATCGCTGTATCTCTAACAGATCGACTAGAATTCTATAACAACGGAACAAAAACAGACACAGTGCAATTTAAGTCTCGAAACCTCACAGCAATAGTGTACGATGAAGTACATAATATGATGCTGTTCGTGGACAAACAGAAAGACAACGACGCCATATGTGGTTATGGCTTATCTTCTACAAACATCAGATGTTTTGTTAATAGATACGGTAGCGACATTCACGATCTCGCTATAGAACCAGCTTCAAATTTGCTCTTCTTTACCGATATTAAAGAAAGAAGCATTAATTGGATTTCATTAAAGAATCGAGCATCTGAAAACAATGTCGGAAATCGTTTAATCCACTTCCATGATCGGACTCCAACTGATATTTCTGTGGATAGCTGCAGGGGGTATGTTACCAATGATATATAACAAATAATTCGTATATTCGTATTCGTAATTTCAACCCCCATAGCAACACATAATAAACAAAGTTTAATATTTTTATGGTAATGATGTCGTGTTTACTTTAATGATTTACATTAAATCTGTTCAATTTAAATTTAATAAGTATTAATTTACAGGTACATTTATTGGACTAACTCTAATAATAATCGCTTTCGCAAAGATTACATGGAAAGAGCTCGATTAAATGGTTCTGACAGAGAGGTTATTTACCAAATGAGCCCAGTTCATAATTTTGCTATAGATCCACAAACACGGAAAAATTATTATACTGTTGGTAATTATTATGAGTATTTTTACAAAACAGATTTATCTGTAAAAAACATAAATGTAGGGAAAAAACATATATTCTTGAGTAGAAATCGTGTTCATTCTCGAGAACTGACCATCTCAAAAGATTACGTCTACTGGATAAATAGTGCGAGTGACACCGTTTGGCAAATACTAAAAAACCCAAGGTCATATGTAAAAGCCAATGAGGTTATTAGGTTTTATTCTGGAAGACCATTTGGTATAGCCGCCAACTATGGCATTGTAGATCAAGTTGAGGGACTTTTGGATTGCGAATCACTATCGAGTCTGATACAAACAATCAAGGCAAAGTTAGAAATAACACAGTCAACAGAAGCAGATATATGGACAACAGAAAGCACAGAGTCAACAGTAACAGAAACGACGTGGCAAACAGAACAGGCAACTGAACTGGATGAGGCAGCAGAAAGCACAGAGTCAACAGTAACAGATATGAGGACAATAGAACAGGCAACTGATCTGGATGAGACAGCAGAAAGCACAAAGTCAACAGAAACAGATATGTGGACAACAAAACAGGCAACTGAAATGGATGAGACAGCAGAAAGCACAGAGTCAACAGTAACAGATATGACATGGAAAACAGAACAGGCTACTGAACTGGATGAGACAGCAGAAAGCACGGAGTCAACAGAAACAGATATGTGGACAACTGAACAGGCAACTGAACTAGATGAGACAGCAGAAAGCACAGATTCAACAGAAACTGATATGTGGACAACAGAACAAGCCATAGAACCGGATGAGTCATCAGAAACGGAAAAGTCTGTAGAACTAGAAACCGATTTGATGTTCCAGAAAAAGAACCAGTGGGTCCCTTGGGTCTTTTTTTACCAGAACAACACGACAACAGAATCAGACGAGATATCAGAAACGGGACAGACAGTAGAAATGGAATTCGAACCTAAATGCAGGTACAACATTTACTATTACTTATTTTATACATTATGTCGCATCAAGACTGGCCGATAGATGTAAACCACCGGGAAGTCACGATGTATTTCTTAACCCTTAGGTTAAGACATCGTGTGTGGGCAGGTCGGTAGGTACAATCGTGCAAATGAAATCACTTAATTTATTCGATACACTGGGTTTATTCAAATATTTACAGTTACAATCTTGCTTACTAATATTACGGATTGACACTGATTTTACGACGTGTTAGCTCTAAAGCCTGTCAGTACTCATCTGCCCTATTCTGCTGTCCCCACTATAGAAGTGGTTACAAATAGCGCGCCAATGCGTAGTTGTTCTTGCTTTGCCCCCAGATGGCGTGCTTGCGATTTGTTTTGACGTCCGTACTATTAACTAAACCCGACATATAAGTAACTAGCTGACCCGGCAAACTTTGTTTTGCTATAAAAAGACCAAACATTTATCTACCCTACCCTACCCTACCCAACCCTACCCTACCCTACCCTACACTACCCTACCCTACCCTACGTACCCTACCCTACCTACCCTACCCTACCTACCCTACCCTACCTACCCTACCCTACCTACCATACCCTACCCTACCCTACCCTACATACCTACACTACGCATGAAAAAAAAAAAAAATATATATATATAAAAAAAAAATATCCTATCCCTCAAGTTGGATCGAACTGCACATGGTGTGCGAATTTTATTATAATCGGTTAAGTGGTTTAGGAGTCCATTGAGGACAAACATTGTGACACGAGATTTATATATATTAAGATAGAAAAGCTTTAAGCCCGGTCAATTTTTAAAAAATAGTTTTTACCATGGTTTAATAAGACATGGTAGTCTCCTCCCGTGACAGCTTGGTCACGTGATTGGCCTAAGGCTACGTCATCAATTGCGTTGCGGTTCTCAAACTTTTTGAGTGGGATAAAAATAAAATAATACAATAGGCACCTACAAAATTTTTATAATATTTAATAAATCGTCATATTTGATACTTTTTGTATTTATTTACTTTGCTTTTTTTTATTTGTTTGCATATTAGTATTTTTATTTAGTTCGTGACGAAAACTTGTCTTGACTAAAATAAATCAAAAACCATTTAGGGTAAGTTAAGTTCGGGCGTAAAGACGTGTTGACACAACTTGACATTTACAAAGCGTAGATAAATTGAATAACATGTTGAAAGGCACACACCAGTTATTTTAGTTGAATTTAGTTACATTATTCAAGCCACGCATATGATAGCGTCTCTTCATTGGGAAAAGAAAAAAATCTTATTACATCGCCTCTTATACTTCTGGTTTTATAGTTTACGGACTATTTAACCATTTTTCTTGTGTATCTTTCAAAGTTCACGGGTTCACCACAAATGTTTGGGAGCCACAGTATTTTGCTCAGCGAGCGAAACAACGCTATAGATGTGAGCGACACAACAATAGCGAAGAAATCGCGAGCTGTCAGTATGACACTTGTCAATTCGATGTGTTACCGATGTGTGTGATTGAATTACCCGAGCAGAATGCATTTTTTTACATAACAAAGCAATTATGAACTCATAATTCAATATATAAATAAATTTATCACTAAATAGATGAATCACACTAGTTACTAAATAGTTAACCTAGTTAGTAATTTATTTAATTTTCAATAACTACATGAATAAGTACCAAAATTTTCTGAAAAGGACAATCAATGGTAACACTTATCGTGACGTAGTCTTAGGCCATCCTGGGAGGAGAATACCAGGCGAAGTATGCGGAGTATGTTATTATACCATGGTTTTTATCATAAATTATTGCCTGTTCATATTAGGCATTTTCATATTGCCCGGGCATTATGAGTAATGCCGTATTAATCACTTGATAAGACATACATAGACCATATAGGACAAAGGTCGGCTAAACTGGCAGCCAAAAAGTCGGGAATCCTTGCGAAGGTAAGCAAGTTCGATCTTGCATGGAATACTGTTCTCATCTCTGGGACGGATCTGCCAGGTACCAGCTTGATGCACTAGAATCGATCGAAAAACGGGCCAAGTGGCTCATTGGCAATGTGGCACTGGTTGAGTCAAAGCTCCAGAGCCTTGAACATCGTCGCCGAGTTACCAGCTTGTCGGTTTTTTATCGGTTGCATTTCGGGCAGTGTGCGATGGAATTGCATGATCTAATTCCGCTTAGCCCGTTTCATCATCGGACTAAAAGACCAAGTCCAAGTGATATTTTTCAGAAAGGCCAAGTGCGCAGTACCCATAACCGGCGTGTGTGTATGACTAGATGTATGAATGTAAAGATAGATGTAAGTATGTAAGGATCGTATTAGGTGGCGTTCTGTAGTTTCTGCCTACCCCCATGGGAAAACGGCGTGAGTTTATGTATGTACGTATATGTATGTAATCACTTGGTCCATAACATATATTCTTCCTTCATATAATACCTTTATAAACGTTACCATTTTTTCAGATGTAATGACGGTTATTTCGGGCAGAGACATGAAGTCCATGCATGTCATGGTTATTGTTTGAATAATGGTAACTGTTCCTTGAATGGGAAGAGAGAACCCGTCTGCCAATGTATAGGAGATTATGTAGGTGACAGATGCGAGGTGTCAGGCTGCCTGAACTATTGTTTCCAAGGCAGTTGTGGTCTCAATGATGAAGGACATCCTAAATGCAGGTATAACCAACTTTAATCCTCTCTAGATAACATATATATTTAACACAGTTCAAAATCAAAATTGATTTATTCAATCAGGCCATTAAGTGACTCTTTTGAACGGCAAAAATTTAAAAGTAATAATAAGTGATCCTACTTTTCTTTCGGAAATTTAGCTTGTTATGGAGAAGAACGGACAAGAAACTCCACATTACAATATTAAACCAATAATACATTATTGGTGCTAGGTATTGACAAATTCCCTGGATCCCACACTAGGATTCCCTGTGTTGTGGGGTCCAGTCTTGTCCTAAGTAGGTAAGGTAAATATGTTTACATGGTAACACAGAGATAAAACTTAATTAAACTGTAATAAAGATAAATATAAAGAGGTTATTTCATTCTATGAATTTAGTTTAAGTTGCTTTTTGGTGAGTGTATGTGGAGTGTGGAGTATATAGGGGTGAGTGTTAAGTATGTAAGTGGGAGCTATCATGCTAATTTTTTGCTATTTATGTCCTAATTTTGCGACTGTATGTGCAAAAGGCCTTCTGTTTGGTTATTGTTTAGATAATGCAGCCATTCAAATATAAAATTTTAAGACGTCTGTAAGTTAAGGTGATAATATAATGAGATAAGAATTATGAATAGAGGTAGGGCCCAAGAAATGCAAAAGATCTGCGTGTAAAGGAAGAGTGAACGATAGCATATCCCATTTTAACCTTCTGGATAAATGGCGGGGTAGTTCTTTAGCAACCCTGTTAAAGCGCATCAGTCCCGAAGCGATAAACAATTGCCTCACTCTGAGGTAATTGTACTCATGTAGCGTACATTCCGAATTGCAAGTGTTTTTTTCCATGTTTTTATACTTACCTAATTTCACATCATTATCATTTCAGATGTAATGCCGGTTATTCCGGAGCAAGATGTGAAATCTTTGCTTGTCATGGCTACTGTCTGAACAACGGTGAATGCTCCCTAAACGAAGAGGATGAGCCTGTCTGTCAATGTGTTGGTAACCACGGAGGATCAAGATGTGAAGTTGTTAAAAAACACACTGTCACCTACATCCCTCAGCACTATTCAGGAAAACGAAACCTCACGCTAGCTGATTTACTGGCGCATTGGCGACAACCTACCGTGAACATTTCGGTTGTTGTTCATGTATAATCTAATCGAATAATCAACAGCATAAATGTAGTGCTTATTAAGGGAATAATTTCCTGAAATAAATGATATTTAATTTTATTTAATAAATGCAACAGTTCATAAATACTCATATCTTTATTTGAATTTATTTACTCAAACATGTTTATTTGTGATCGCTTATTCATATAAAACAATAAAAACATTGTCTTCTTTAAATTCGTTTTAATTTCGGCTACAAATAAAACTAACATTGAATTAATTGCTAACAAAAGCAAAATAAATTGCGATCTACGAAATTATTATTAAAAGGTTTTTGTTTGACGATCAATCATTCACTTGGGAGTGAATTTTTAAGATAAACAAATCAGAAATAAATATTGTGATCGATCGACCTGCTTTTTTTTTGGCAAAGTTTCTTAAAGGGATATGACGTAACATAATATATTCAGTAATGTTTTATGAGTCATTTATCACCTTCTGAAACTCACCTTTTGTTTATGTAAAACATAGGTATACGTTGCCTCACCAAAAGCCACTTGGACCTATAACACTTATCATCATTCCGGTATACTTTTAGGAGTTTGTTCCTAATAACTCCTGAAACACTGCCAATTTTTATTTCAATCAAACAATACACGTTGACAGCGACGAAACATGTTTATGACAACACTCAGTCAAAAGCCTACTATAAGCTCTTAAAGCAAGATTATTTCCACCGTACGTATGGGGCAGGGTCCATATTGGCTCACCTAAAGTTCTTTACCCGAAATTGTTCTTCCTAACGATTTGTAATCCGAATGATCACTCTTCCTAAAAATTATCATCCTAAAGTTTTCATTCATACTATTTGTAGTGCTACCGGCGATGTTCATAACACTCGTGTTTCCGAAAGTTGTAATTAATAATATCATTAATGTAAATATATTTAAACTCCTACTGTTTTTTATCATAACGCTTTTATCCCTAAACATAATTACCATAAAATTTTCACTCATACTCAGAAAGAAACATTTACCAAGTGTTATAAAAAATATATTTGGGTAGAAGATGATATTTATAGTTTTAATTTGAGGGATGATTATTATTTGGGGTATGCTTTACATAACGTATTGAGTTGTGTCTATTATTAAGTTCTTGTCGGTGTATTATCATTACGTGCATGTTTATTTATTTATTTATTTATTTAAACTTCATGTACAAAAGTGGTACATAGGCGGACTTAATGCCACAAGGCATTCTCTACCAGTCAACCTTAGGGTTAAAAAAGAACAACGTTGTGAAGGGGTACAATATAATATTTAAAAAACAACTTGTATACGAAAAAGTATATACTTACTTATATATTAATAATACACATATACAAATAAAATAGACTAATAAATACCAATAAAAAAAATAAAAAATATTTAAAACCAGTCGCGGAGGATTAAAATTAGACGTACATGGATTTACATATGAAAAAAACCGAATAACAGTGGATAAACAATATTGGGCGTGTGAATTAAGAAGCAACAAAAAGTATAAGTGTAAGGTTCAATTTTCGATTATATGCCGTTGATTTTTGGCGCGGATAGGGTAGAGGGGGGATGGGGGGAGGTTTGGCTACCCCTCAGTACCACACCAACCACTCGGAGCCCTATAGTTATGGAGATATCCATGGTTAAAGTTTTCAGGTTAGAATAAAAAAAAACATAAATTTCCATCGATTTAAGGGGCGCGAAAGGGGGAAAGGGAACGGAGGGTAGAGGGGCTACCTGGGCGGCGCTCCTATTTCTGTCTGCAAGGTCTAAAGTAACCTAACATGAAGGAGATGACGGGAGCTGCGTTCGCTCGCTTTGCTCGCTCACTTCAGCTTCCGTCATCTCCTTCGAACCTAACCTATCCGTGTCGGGGTGCCCTAAGTTCCCGAGCTCGCTTCGCTCGCTCTTGGACTAATTCTCAGTCTTGAAAATTTGTATAAAGCTTTCTATTTATGAGTACTACCTACAAAAATAAAATGAACTTCCAAATCAACGGCAAATATGATAGAATTAAATATATATTTAATTTTAAAGAAAAATACACCAATAAAAGTGATTATTTGAAAGCTATAGCCGCTAATATTAAACTAATTTAATTGAAATGTGTATATGAAAACATGTATTTATTTGACTACTTGTACCATGGTACCTGTTATTCTTATATGTTATACAAGTTATGTGAAAATAAAGTTACGCAAAATTAATGTATATAATACTGATTATTATGAATAAAAAGAAATCTAAACAAAAAAGATATGACTTTGAATAATAGTGTAAAAGATAGTTATGTTGAGAAAATATAGGAAAACAAATAAAAGTATAATAAATGTTTATTGCTACTGACATTATGAAGTTGAATGCTTCTGAATTATGAACATTAGAGACAGAGTAGTTAGGAATTGTGATTGTTAGGATGAAAAATGTTAGGAAGAACATTTTCGGATTTCCAATTATCGGAGTTGAAAATTTAGGTGAACTTTGGCGCACCCATGGGGCAGATGTATCAGACTTGTATACATCTGTCCCTTACGCTCAATGGAAACAGATAGAAATGGGTAGAGCCCCTGGTCAGAAAAACAGGGCTTATGCAAAACTGTTTTAGGTATTTCGTTGCGCAGAATCCCTGAATGGGACATTCTGCGTCAGATCCCAATTTTTGTGTTTTCATTGATGTAGAATTGACCGGGCTTTCTGAATAATGCCCATTGTTATTGGGCCGGGTAGTAAAAATTTATTTTTATGATTTTGAAGGGATACGTCTCGCAAACGGTACGCTTGACAAAAATGTGATGTTAATACGACGACTAACGTTAACGACCTTGAGGGAACAAAACGCGCACTCGTTTCACACCCGCGCGATCCAAAATTTAGTAGTTTTTACCCGACTGCCGAAGGAGGGTAATGTGTTTATCAGTCTATGTATGTATGTATGTATGTATGTTTGTTCCTATGTGGCGTTCCAGAGACCAAACGCGTTGGCCGATTTTGATGATTCATACGTCAATCGATTCGTCTTAACCCTGCGAGTGTCATAGGCTACCTTAAAATTGGACAATAGAAAAATGGCGGATTTTGGGCGCCATATTGTGGGGTCCCAATTTTTTTTTTTCTTCCAAACCCAGTGTGTGGGGTATTACAATAAAGGGTTTTAAGAGGTGATTTCAAAAATATATAGCACTTATATGTTTAAATGTATCTAATTCGAAAAAAACTTAACTAAAAACTTATAAATAAAAAAAGTTTTTCCTTGTTTACGTCTTTTTAGTTCGCTTATGAAGCAGTCGGGTTTTTTGATTTAACTTTTTTTGTACTTTCCTTATTATTCTATATTATCTATATTACTTTTAAAATAACTTCAGATCAAAATGTAGATAATTAAATTGTCTTTGAGATGGTGTCAATTTCATTAAAATACGCTAAGCGGTTTTGGTGCGATTGGCGTGTTTTTGTCCGTTTTAGACATAACTTTACAAATTAGTTACACTATGTTATTCGAATAAAACTCAAATTCTACTTAAGTAGATGAAATTATTAAGAAAATGGTCTAATATAACATAGATTTTTCCAAAACATTAGAAATAGCCGATTAGACGTGATTATCATTTTAAAATCAGATATTCAAGGGAACCTACATTAATTTTAAAATACCTGCTCAATTATACCACACATGATGGGGTGGGCAAAATTTAGGCGACATGGGCTTGCATTTATTTTTTGCCAGATCTATTGGGCAGCGGATAATTCATGTAAGTATAGCGGCATCAAAGTCGCCGCCGCGTAAGTAGTTTGCGTAAGTTTGCAGCACGATTTGAACAGATACAAGAGTCCAACATCAACCGTTGGGCAGTTGCCCGGACCAGACACAACACCCGTCTGGTCGGAGGATTCTCCCTTTTCTATGGAGGTTTGTGGGACTTCACACCCTGTTCCGCAAACCTCCAAATATGTTAATTTTGAACATATAATTATCTGAAAACTTGGTTGCGACTGAAACACGTTTAAAAGTTGCCTTGCCTGTTTTTCAACTATCTTGAGGTTGACTGCCAGTATAACCGGGTGCAACTGGCTGAGTGCTATTATTTTTCATGGAACGGCTGCCTGTGTCTGACATCCACCACACAGTAACTGAGTAACCCGATACCCCTTGGTAAGACTGATGTAAAATTTTCGGGTTTCTGTCTCTAACGTAATGAGTACCAAAAATTTGCAAATGACGGTTTATTATGCTTTCCGAAACACAGAGGAGACTCGGTTTGTGAAGAAAAAGACCGACCCTGGTAAGCGATGCTTAAGACGACGACAGTCGTCAACGACCTTGAGGGCAGAAAAACCGCTCGTTTCACACCCGCGCCCCAAAGTTTTGTGGTTTTTTATACTTTCCAATACTATCCTATTACTTTAAAAAAAAGCCAGATCAAATGCAGATAATTAATGGTTTTTGAGATGGTGATAATTTCACTAAAATACGCCCGGCGGTTTTGGTTCGATTTTTATTTTTTGTCCGTTTTAGACATAACTTTACAAATTAATTATACTATGCTATATGAATAAAACTCAAAATATTCATCTAATTATAAAAAAATGGTCTAATGTAACATAGAAGTGGGCAATACCCTACATAATTACCCTTTGCTCAGCCGTGGGAAAATATAGGTCGAAGAAAACAAAATGTAACATATATTTTTGCCATAAACTAAGACTTTAAAATAATAAAAATACACATTTTTTTATTACCGGGCCCAATATGTTATGTGCATTATTCAGAAAGTCCGGGACCTTGAGGGAACAAAACTCGCACTCGTTTCACACCCGCGCGACCCAAAATTTTGTAGTTTTTTGTACTTTCCATATTATTCAGTGACTTTAAAAAAAAGCTTCAGATCTAAATGTAGATAGTTAAATTGTCTTTAAGATGGTGTCTGAAATATGCCCAGCGGTTTTTGTGCGATTGTCGTGTTTTTGTCCATTTTAGACATAACTTTACAAATTAATTACACTATGGTATACGAATAAAACCCAAAATTTTCTCAAATCAAATGAAAAGGAAAATTATTTAATGTACCTAACATATATTTTTTTCCAAAAAAATACGACTAGCCGTTTAGAACTGATTCTTATTTTTAAATCAGCTACTCAAGGGAATCGGCGCCTTAACCACGAGCTCGTAGCCAGAATAACACATAGAAAGCTAACCAAGAAGCTACCACCTACACATATAACTAACAACTTCTTCAAACACAAGTGATGTAAGTCCCGGAACACGCTCGATCCTGTCGAGCGCACTCCACTTGAGGCTCTTGAGCACATTTAATATAGCCTTGAGAGTCCTCGAGTGCTTGTAATTATAATACCTCTATGTTAGCAGAGGTTGGGTTAAATGTTGCTGGTGACATAATTATATCTGCGGATTTAGAGTCACGGGTGGATTAAATTTTGAATTTAACTTCTTGAAAAGTTTTCTAAACAGTTACCATAAAGACAGCATATTATTTTCTAGCATTATAAGATCAGTCTCAGCATTTTTCTGGTGGTCACCACTGTTTATTCTAGCTTTCAGGAGTTGCGATGGCCCAACTATTGCAACACCTGAAAAGGGTGGAGGGTTAAATCCTAAAAAACACTACTGTATGTTAATTAAATGGCTTAAAACATACGGTTGATGTTTTAATTAGAATAAGTAATTTGAATTTGAGCTGTGCAGCAAAACACAGTTAGTACGATGCTTACAAGTTCGTTTGCCGTGAACTTGAAGTCATAGGATTTAGGTTCCCAGACTTGGATACAAAAAAAAAAATTACCTTGTCAGAAAATACCCTATACGGTGGCGTAACAATAGGATGGCAAAGTGGGCAAAATGCTACTGGCCTGCGAACCTAGAGGGTTCACGGCTGAACTCCCGTGATTATAGGATGAGGAGTAACATTTATTACATCAATTAAGAAGTATTTTCATTGTTCTTATGTATTAAGGGATGGCCCCACCCGATAAATTCGCCGTGTACCTCATTATGTATCTCGCTACTGGCCTGATAAGTGGCAATATTCTTTTCCATGATACCAATACTGTAGTTGGTGAAACGTACTGGACATAGTAAGATATACATTTATACAACTCAAAGAAGACCTTTAACAAAGAAAAGATCACAATTTCAGCCGAGAAACGTTCACTGCTAGACATAGACCTCCCCCAAGCGTCACCATACTGATCAGTCTTGTGCGTCTCGCATATATCGGATTTCCAGCTCCAATTCGGTTACCTATATCAAAGTGCACGTAAACGCAATAACCTAATTTTCTCTTTTCCTTGTTCATTTAACTAACAATATTCTCCCTCAGAGTTACTTGACTCTGTATAGCTTTTCATAAGCTTACAAAAGCGCTGACGAGCTCTCGATGACAAGCACACTTCACTTCATCGGGAATTCGGGATACGGGGCGAAACGACACAGTTTGAGTTGCATTCCGATCAATATTTCAAAATGAACCTTTTCTTAGCTATTCATGTGTTTTCAGGTAAAAATTGAATTGATTAGCTTTGATTTTGTTACTTTGGGTAGTAAAATCCTACTAATATTATACATAATATGAAAGTCTTTGATTAAGGATGAATGGATGTTTCTTACTCTTTCACGCAAAAACAACTGGATTGTATATGCAACTGGACAATATGTAAAATCATTGAAACAGGCATAAGTGGAGCGGATAATTTTATTGTTGTAATTGACTACCTCAGCGAAGCTTGTCTTGGAGGCTAACTCGACATATTTGTTGACAAATACTCCTTATGGATGGTGTTCTAACGAAACTGGAATAATGGTCACGTACCATTATTCCAGTTTCGTTAGAACACGTGTTAATAATATGTGTTTCATTCTAAGACAAAACAAAGAGTTTTTAACCGACTTACCAAAAAGGAGGAGGTTCTATGTTCGACTTCTTGTATGTTTTTTTTTTATGTATGTTCACCGATATCTCCGTCAATTGTGGACCGATTTTGAAAATTCTTTTTTTGTTTGATAGAGTATGTTTCGAAATTGGTCCCATTTTAATTTGGTGAAGATCTGATGAAGAATTTCGGAGATATACTACAGAACTCTTCAATAAATAACGGAAAATCCTTCGGAATTGCTGCAATCGCATGTCTGTTTATTGTATATACCATTTCGTAACATAACATCACGCCAGTACGCACTAAAGGGGTACGCAGATCTCTCATTTTACTGTTTATTTTCAAGTTTCATGTTATTCGGGTGATCTATTCTGGCGTTATAGAGTACCTTACTAAACAACTTGCCTAGTTTAGGTAGGTACAACTAAAAAGGGAATAATAGAAAACTTTTTTGCAAAAAAATACTACCGACTAGGAAATAAAAAACTACAAAGTGAAAAATAATTTTATTTTTGGAAGTCGGTGTCCATATCGCAAAAAAAATGGGAAAAAGAAAGACACCGACTTCCAAAAATAAAATTATTTTTCACTTTGTAGTTTTTTATTTCGAAGTCGGTAGTATTATTTTGCAAAAAAGTTTTTTATTCAATTTTATGGACATTAAAATCTCAATGAAAAAAAACAGGATTTTTAATTCTAATTTTAAATCAACCTTACCAAAACTAACGTGTGATACAAAAGCGATAATTAGCTCCCATTACAGGTATGTCTCATCGTATAAATTGAATGGCTTAAATTAATTCTGAACGGCTTCGCTAGGTGGATTAAGTGCCTAATTCTTGTTTGATGGTTCGTTTAAAGAGGCCATTGTCTTGATTGAGGAAGCCGTGAACGGCGCCTTAACTAATAAATTGTGCTTCAGAGGTAATCAGTTTCTTTACACACGTTTTGATTACCTTTAAAATTATTAACCGACTTTCCAATAAGGAGGAGGTTCTATGTTCGGCACTAAGTTTTTTTTGTTTTTTTTTTTCTGATTTCTCCATCAATTGTGGACCGATATTGAAAAAAATTTTTTGAATGAGTATGTTCCCGAATTAGTCCTATTCAAATTTGGTAAAGATCTGATGAAGAACTTCAGAGATATACAACAGAACTCTTCAATAAATGACTTACAATCTCTCGGAATTGCCGCAATCGCATGTCTGTTTTTTGTTTACAACTTTACACCATTTCATAACATAACATCACGCCGGTATGCTCGAAAGGAATAAGCAGTGGTATACAGTTCACCCTGGTACACTTTAACTCCACCGGCTATATTCAAGTTGCATTATATTCGGGTAAACTATTATGGCATCACTTTGGGCATTATAAGTACCATACTAGTTACTATAGAACTTGCCCGTTATGCACTACAACTAAAAAGTTTAAAAAAAAATATAATCAGAAAACAACCGACTTCGGGAGTCGGTGTTTTTATTTCTTCGTTTTATATCACTGAATGCCGAAATTTAAGTTATTTTTCACTTTGTAGTGGTTTTTGGAAGGCGGTTGTATATTTTTTTTGTAAAAAGTTTTTATCACTGGTTGTCGTCCGAAGGTCTGTAGTTTGCCGTAAGTTAATATTGCCCAGAATTTGATATTCATTAAGGACACTACCGCATGGTGAAATAATACAGATTGTTTTTTTTTACCCGACTGCCGAAGGAGGGTAATGTGTTTATCAGTCTATGTATGTATGTATGTATGTATGTTTGTTCCTATATGGCGTTCCAGAGACCAAACGCGTTGGCCGATTTTGATGATTCATACGTCAATCGATTCGTTTTAACCCTGCGAGTGTCATAGCGTGCGTGAAAAATGGCGGCTTTTGGGTGCCATATTGTGGGGGCCCAAATTTTTTTTTCTTCCAAACCCATCGTGTGGGGTATCAAAATAAAGGGTTTTAAGAGGTGATTTCAAAAATATATAACACTTATATATTTAAATGCATCTTATTCGATAAAAAAACGAACTAAAAAGTTATAAATAAAAAAACTTAATACAAAAATCAAAAAACCCGACTGCTTCAAAAGCGAACCAAAAAGTCGTAAACAAGGAAAAAAACATGCTGTGCAGGCGAAGGATACACCAGATTTTGGTCAGCCAGCCCGCGAATATGTATCCTCCGACTGCACAGCATGTTTTTTTCCTTGTTTACGACTTTTTAGTTCGCTTTTGAAGCAGTCGCGTTTTTTGGTTTTTTGAATTTAGTTTTTTTCAAAATCCACGAGTTCGATAGGTACCTGGCTAGAAATAATATTGATTTTTCAAGAATATGTAGGCACTTTTAATTTTCAACAAAATCAGCTCTCTGACTCTTTTGACTGATTTTGCCGTTCCTTATAGTTTCTGATTTGGCCAGCCACGCCCACTTGGAAAACTTACCCTGTACATAATATCCATGCACCCTTTTATAGTAAGCAGTAGTAAGAAATCTGATGCTTTTTAGGGTTCCGTAGCTAAATAGTACATCATGGTCTTCAAAAATGATTTTGAGGTTCCTAATATAATTTTTTTCTAAACTGAATAGTTTTCGCGAGAGACACTTCCAAACTGGTAAATGTGTGTCTCCCCCCCTGTAACTTCTAAAATAAGAGAATGATAAAACTAAAAAAAATATATGATGTACATTACCATGTAAACTTCCACCGAAAATTTGTTTTAACGAGATCTAGTAAGTAGTTTTTTTTTTAATACGTCACAAATCGTAAACCGCAATTTACCAAGTACGGAACCCTTTGTGCGCGAGTCCGACTTGCACTTGGCCGGGTTTTTCATGTTCAGGGAGATGTAGGTAGGTAAGAGACAGAAATTTATTATAATAGTCATTCATTAGGGTACAGAGAATGACTGAGCTTAATTATATAACCCTTTGCAAGGCAAAACAGATGCTAGGTTTGTTTAATTTAGCCTCCGTTTTTACTTAAGGAATGGATTAGCTATTCGTTGCAGTCTTCAATTAATTTGAGTTTCATTACTTACGTGATAGAATCAACTTATTAGGCTTAGCAGGCAATGCGGTTTTTAGTCGCGTGGATAAAAACCGCAAATGCTGCGACATATTATGGAATTGTATGAAGCTACACGCACTTGTGGCAAAAAATAGGCAACAAATCTGTGACACAGAATCCACCGCACCGCGGTGCGGTTTTAATTCACGCGAATATTTTGAGCTCTATGAACAGGTCGAAAGAGACAAAAATAGAGCAGAATTTTATCCGCAGTGCGTGTTAGATATGATTCAGTATGCGGACAAAAAGTCGCGCGACTAAAAACCGCAAACCATGTTAAGCCTTTATATAACTTTACTCCCGCATTGTCCAAAGGGTTAGGCAGAGAATACGCACATTTCGGCAGTTATGTTTAAATCCCTATTAATAGGGGACACAAATCCAGTCTCTGAACTGTTACTGGGTAATTTCAGATTGTTAAACCCAAGAACAATTTGCTCGGCCCGGGCATCAAACCCACTACATGCTTAGCAGTAGCGTTTGCGATCACTAGACCAATCAAAATATTCAATCAATTTTATTATGATTCATCATCATCAGCCTATTAATGTTCCCACTGCTGGGACACAGGCATCCTCTCTGTGAGAAGGGACGGGCCGTTATCCACCACACGGGCCCAGTGCGGGTTGGTGGATGTCACATGTCTTCGAATTTTTGGTTCCAAGACATGCCAGTTTCTTCACGAAAGGAGAACGTGGACCAATATATTAATTTCGACGGTAATTTGCCAGGGTAACAGACAAAATCTCTTTAACCTAATAACTAGAGACAAACACCCAGATTCTGAGTTACTACAGAATCAATTAACTTCATCAAACTAATCCTATTGATATTATAAACGCGAAATTTTGTGAGGATGGATGGATGGATGTTTGTTACTTTTTCATGCAAAAACCACTGAACGGATTTTGTTGAAACTTATCAGAAATATTTGCTGGTAGTAAAATAAACCTCAGTTCAAAGAATGGGGCAAAGAAAGCTCCTAATACCAACAAAGCACCGACCAGCAAGATTGCTTTCACAAAGTGGATAAGCACAAAGCCAGGTGATCCTATTTTCCTTCTCCCGTTGACCGCAAAATAGCTTTACATTGTACTTAAAAGCAAACAACGATAAAAATAGATCTTCCTTTACCCGTTTTAATAGTTTGGCTACAGTTCATGCTTCACAACGAACGCCCATTTTGTTAAGAGTTCAAAGATAAGCCTCTCGAATGGTTTGTGATGTACATTAAAAAGTACAACCCTTTTGTAACCTTAAACTTAAGAATTAAGATTGAAAATTCATTGAGCGGAGTTATGAGAAACATTTTCAGCAGTGAAGGTAGGTTGCTACGGGAATTTAGACTGTATCGCGTTGTAATAAAGGGTAGTGCAGTTGTTGCTTATGAGTTATGTTGCATAGAAGCTGGAAGGCGGAAGGATTTGGAACTTTTTCATCGAGACACGGAGCAAGAAAGGCAATACCACTGTTATCTGAAGTATGTAGTTGCTATCAATGTGAAGGGGGTTTTCTCCAAAAAAAATTCATGCTTGCTATATTGGGCCCTCCGACTCTTATTGCAACAGGCTTGCCTTGTATAACATGGAACTTATTGAAAATATTATACACGTCTACGGTACAGTGGTGTTTTAAATGTTGATCTGTGTTGGTGCAACCTTGTAAATTGCTTTATCTTCAGAATACATTTAAAATAACTACTTTGTTGTTTTGCAGCAGTTTTATTATAGGTACATAGTAACAATAGATAGATAGTGGATTTTCATGTTCAAAGCTTGTTTTGTAATGGTGTTATGATAGATTATTATGGAATAAACGAGTTAGGTCGCAAATAAATTGCAGTACCTTTTTTTGATAGACCCTTTGGATACATCATATCAATAGTGTAAAACCAAATTTGCAACATCACGCCGTTGATACAGCTTTCAAAGCTTCAAAATTGGTTTAACATTATTGGCGACTCTAAGAACATCATAAAAAAGCAGATGTAGAGGACATGAATGCAGTGGCCTATCTATATGCAATAAACTCAATCGGTTGCGCACCCAGATAGGCCGCTGCAAATATCTCTTGGCAAAATGGGGTTTTACAGACCCGTTTGATATCATATGTGACTGTGGTGTCCCTGTCCAGAGCATGACTCTCTTGTTAGAGTGCTCAAAGTAGCCATACACCTGCACTGTAGAGGACTTAAAACGCCGCTGATGCCGCTGCGTGCGCTAACCTGGCCATCTATTGGGCCCAAACTGTCTCAGGGTTAAATCATCAAAAATTTGAGAAGGACATGTAGATAGAGGTTTTTTTAGGACTTAAGATGTTATAAATGACTGGCCTATAAAGACACTGGCTTCTGTCGCAACAACAGGATGTTGACCCACGGGAACCGTACATCTTTCTGGGATCAAAAGTAGCATAAGTGCTATGCCAGATCTATCTCTGTGCCAATTTCATCTAGATCCGTTCAATCGTTCTTGCGTGATTGAGTAAAAAACATACATACATCCATACATTAGTAAGATAAGATACTACAGTTTAATATCAATGTCGCTTATAACCCCTTCCCATTATGAAAAATAACTGAAGGCAAAACGCTCCAACATTGCAATTAGTTCCTCAGGACGATTAACCTACTTACAAGTCCATTATCTTCTTCCTAACGGTCAGATAACAATCAGAAGAACATAAAAAGAACGACAGACATTTTAAAACCTAATAAAAGAAGCAATTTACCGTCAAAACAAAGTCGTTGTACTTTCAAAAGGACATTGGGTCCAGTTCATTTTGAACGTTTGTTTGAAGATGGTCCCCGGTTGAAATAACCTGGCGTTTTAGATTTGAACTCTTAATGAGGGGGGATTGAAACAGTATTTTGTTAAAAGGGAGGAAGGGCATTCTATGTTACAAATGATAATATAACTTAGGGGAAGAAATGGAGGTAGTATGCAGGTTCTACTTACGAGTATGGGGCACGTTCAAAATGGCGGGATGAAATTTAAATTGCGTCGATAGGCGTTATCGCGCACATATTTTCTAAAAAAACCGGTCAGTTGCGAGTCGTACTCGTGCGCCAAGGGTTTCATACCTACCCATTATACCGCCATAATAAAATTGGTTTTATTTTTATTGGTGGCTAAGTTTTAAAGATATAGGCAAATTTGGATTTTCGCGAAAACTTGTAAGTATCAAAATTTACCTTACTTTTCATCTTTTTTTATTTTTCGGCATTTTCCCTTTAATTGTGCTGTAAGACCTTGCTTTTAACCAAAATTAACAATTCTAGGTCAACCGGAAGTACCCTATAGGTTTTGGGTCGAAAGCCTAGATGGTAGTTCCCGTTGACCTAGAATCACGAAATTTGGAAAAAAATAAGGTCGTAAAACCTAGACCACAAATAAAGGAAAAATTCCAACAAATAAAAAAGCTGAAAATTAATATAAGTTTTCGCGAAAATCTAAATATGCTAATATTTTTTTATCGTGTTGACTTAGGACCTTAATTTTTATACACCTAATAGTGACTATAAACCTCAGTATCTGGTATAAATTTCTTGAGAAAATCGGTGGTGACAGACGGACAGAGGGTCAAGTAAGTGATCTTATAAGGGTTCCTTTTTTTACCTTTTTAGGTACGGAACCCTAAAAATCAAGTGCGAATCAGTCACATTGCATAGTATTGCATCTATGTGACCGTACTTGCAATTTCACTAAGTAAAATCACTTTTCGGTATGATATAAATTGAATCGCGAGCCATCACTAAGATCGCTCAATTCAATCAAATCAATATTTGCTAGATAACTTTATACATACATCTATAAAAATTGTTTCGAAAATAGAAATAAAATAATAATATATTTTAAAGCCCTGCCCATGTACATTCATTATCAAAAGCCTATGAACTTTTTACCCTATGAGTCTCATTGTTACTCGAAATAAATTATTATTATTATTAATATCCAAAGAAAAATTAAATAACTCGAGAGTTAAGTTTCTAAAATAAGTGATACAGGTACTCGAACGCAAAAGTTAGTAATAATATGGATGAGACGAAGACAAAGATAAAAAAACATGACACTTGGCGCAGTACACCAAAATATTGCAAAAATAACACAGATTCATTAAAACCTGGCTAGATGTAACACAAAATAAGTGGTCATAAGCCACCCATTGTACAAACTCACTTACTGGAAAGCAATACAACACAATAAAACTTAATTCACACAATACAAGATAGAAATAAGAAGAAAATGAAGAAGATCCACTTTACTCAATCTTTGATGACTATCATGGAGCTAAATATGCTGAAATTCGTTGCTATTTATATTTAAACCTGATTGGAGAACACGAATCTAGATCAAACGATAATATTTGCAAGGAAGCTAGTAGCAGCTGGATGTGAGCTTCCTTAGATTGTAAGAAATGGCATGCGAATAGAGAGGCCTAATAGAAAACACAGTCACCTCAGTAATTCTAGAAGAAGTACTGAGGAAATCCTGTCTAGTACAAGCAGGCTTTTGTATGCTGGTATAGACTTATGATGAAATTTCTTAAAACGATTCTACTCAAGTGGGATTCCATTGATGGAATTGCGACATTACTTTGAACGTCTCTAGTGTAGAATTTGGATACCCCTATTGTTTATCTGCTTTATTAATATTCTAGGATAACCCTTTGTTAAAGATAATTATTAGTATAAGTGGCTACAAATTGGAGTCTCCGTAATTAAAAAACTACCAGAATAAACTTGAACTGAACTGAACTGAACTGAACTGAACCTACCCTCCATCATTTAAAAGATCCTGTAACTCAAACCGAAACATTAACAAACCCTTGCGACATTAATAAAAAGAAAGGAACCGTTTCTTTTCTCGTGACAAAAGGGTTGGCTCTTGAATAAATAGGAGTGTACATTGTACCAACTGATTTGAGAGGGGACATAATTAACTGACGTTAATTTGTCTCGGCTCTGAAAAACTTGGGGTGCTGTATGAATGTGGGGTGCTAACGGGAATGAAAGGGTGTTTTTCTTTCATTCCTAGACTGTTTAGGTTGGAGGTAGGAATCTGGGAGTAATTAGGTGAAAATGTGTAAGGTTTTGGCCAGGTGATAATGAAAAATTTAAGACGTCTTTTTAAAATGATTTGATCAGTAAGAATTAGAACATTACTGCGCTCTGGATAATGAGCAAGTATTATGAAGATCCTCTACCCAATACTTGGGGAATTACAGTCGTGATTTGGGATTCCAATCCCGCACCTGATTTGCAGGATTGAAATGCGAGATTACTCTTCTTTTCTATTTGATTCTGATCCCGCAAAATAGGTGCGGGATTGGATTCCCACCGTATATTAAACCGTGAGATAACACTTTTTGAATGTGGCGGGAATAGAGGAAAGTACTTAGAAGCTGCTTATACTTATGTAAAGTCAATTCCGCCTACAAATATGGCAGCCGAGTGGGCTTTTGCCGCCACTGGCTATTTATGCACCAAGGAAAGATCAAATCTAACAGATGATACGTTACCCAAATACTTTATAATTTCTTCGAATGTATTATCAGAAAATAATGACGACTTTTTATGCCTCTAAAACCATTAAAATCTTTAATTGTCAATACAAATATAAAAGATGAAACGTTAAATAATGTATTACATCGTTGCGTAAAAAAACGCTCTAAACATCATTCTATTCAATTGATAATAATTAGTAATGATGAGTGCCTAATAACTCTACTTGAAACTAACAATAATTTAAAAAAAAAATACTTGTCTTTATTTTTATTAAAACTATAATTTATCTGAAATTAATCTCGATCCCGCAAAGCCCGTGAGATCCGCGGGATTGATGAACTCAATCCCGCAGTTAGCGATATCGTAATGTTGATGCGGGATTGGATTCCCTAGTTGTGATGTTATTTTATGTAACTACCAATTGACATAGTCATATGTAATCATCATCATGATCCAAAGCCCAAATTCACCCACTGCTGGCTTCTCTTTTCTCATTTAAATCTCCAAATTCCTCACTTCCTCACACAGGCACAGGCGGCCCGCGATGGCAACAATTGTTAACGAGTACGGATAACCGTCGTCTTAAGCCACCTTCCGTAACGTAACAAAGCAATTAATTCTGCAAAGTGGCATACGACCATTGTTATCCTTTTCGGAATAGTTTGTAAATAACAATTACAGATGAGAATATTTTCTTGTTTCATACTTTTAGAGCGTGATTATTCAGTAGTCGGGTTTTAGTTTTTGAACTTATTTTTTATTTAAAGTATTTTGGGCTTTTTACAGAACCACATCATATCTTTGTTGTTTTATATGTATCTAGATAATGCATACATACATACTTACATACACACATACCGGTGAAAAACCAAACATAACCCTACTCTTTGCTTCACCGCAGTCGGGTAAAAAGGCTCTTCTGAAAACTAGTCATTTTGTAGATACCCGTTTGTCCTTTGCTGCCGTTGATATGGAAAACCAGCTGTCATCGATGTTCCCACGACAGGAACAAAGTAGCTTCGATCAGCATTAAGTAGAATATTATTAGAATTAATATTTGTTTCGGGATATTTACCATGTATATTACCCACCCGCAAAGACTTTAGTTATCGTGATCATGGCGCTTGTAACGGTGCCGAAATATCGAGCTCTCAACCAAATTCAAATTATACATGGTAAATATCCCGAAACAAATATTAATTCTAATGATTGTGACCATGTCAGCTTAAAAACTTATATTAAGTAGAATATTATTCTCACCATCACGAATAAAAAATGGTATCATTCTAATAATCTATCCGACGCCCCAAACTTTGTAGATAATCATAAGTTTACTCCCTCTGGGTCGAGGAAAAAAATATCTGCGAGTTAGGATATTGTTCTAAAGAATAACTTAACATTACCTGACAAACCTATCTGGCTTCATTTCTGTTTTATTATTCTTTCGCGTTATGTGTTACGGTGGTGAATAATTTGATAGCTGGTCTACCTTTTTTGTTTTAGAGTTACCTATTCAATATTCAGGCCCTGTTGCTAAGTTGAAGTGTGCTTGCTTTTAGAAGAGCAATTATGTATTGAGTTTGTTACATACTGATGTGGTTTAATCAACTATGCGCCTAATTTGCCAACAAATAGTATTGATAATCATCCTATAATCCTGTATTATTGTCTCAGTATATGATTGGCTCTGATTAAACAGAAGCAAAACGCGGCTCGCAACTTCATGCGTTCATAGTTTTTTTTTATATCATGTAACAATTTGCACGTTTAGTTTAGTTGACAATTTGCGAAAAATGCTTTCTTTTTCGTCCAAATACCGTACGGCATTCACCTCAGTTTGACTAGAGGTGAACGCCGTGTACATAAAAAACTAAGACATTTCAATATTAAGCCACCACACTACCGAACTAAAGCAAAGACTTGTTGTTTGCCAGTACCAAGTTGGAACGAAAGTATGTCCAAAAATCGGTGATCATTTATCTCAGCAAATGGGGGCGAAGAACATTGACAAATTGAATCCGGACGACGGCCCGGACGCAGCTGTACGGAAAAAATATTGTGCTTTACACTTTGACGGGTGGCTCTCGATAAGGTAACGTTTTTGGTATTGTAATAGTGTTCGTTTCGACTGAGTTCTTAGAACTCGTCTGTCGGTCGTTTGGGATTGACTCTTCGTTCTTTTTCTAGAACGATAAGGAAAGGATAGTTTCTTGGAAATGTGAGGGCTTAAGTATGTCATGATCTATCGACAGTTTTCGGAATTGACGTTAAAAGTTTTCTTAAATAAAAGATTCTAAATGTGTTCTTAGAGACTAAAATATTATATCGAACACTAGTAAGGCCTATCACCACAGACATAAATCTAACTAGATAACGCAAGTCCCTCCATCTGTATGAAAAGCAAGCATGCCACTTTTTCACACCCAATTTAAAACAAATTTACTTACCAATGAAAGAAAACATTTCCATTGCCTCGGCCAACTTTTACTATACATTCTTTACAACTCAATATGGCATAACAAGGCATTTTTCTAGATTTCGGTGGATTTCCGGTGCCGATAATGCTAAATCGATCATTGATCATAATTTAACTTCGTTTTTTGACACGCAAAGTACATACAATCGCGTCATCTAGTTAGATTTATATCTGTGGCTATCACAGACAAGTCCAATCCTACATAGTGACAACGACGCGACGTGGCGACACACAAACAAACAAACAATTTCTATACGAATGTGATGGGTTCGCATCGTTGTCGCATTGTCGTATTGTACCTGTTAGTGGAATTTTTTGTGCTAACCACTTTAATTTACAAGATGGCTACTGATGTGAAGAGACAAGTAAACAGCCGATCACCTCTCGATTTTTAACGCCCTGGTACCCGAAATTTGACAACCACAGTATTACTACTACTTTCAACAACGCAAAGCCTCATTAAAATATTAAAAAAACTTAATAAATAGTTAATTAACAACCTCCTCGGAGCTGTGAACTGCGCCGGCTTCATTTTTGCTATCAACTCGGTATTAGATTTACCTTTGCAGCTGAACTTGCTTGGCTCTGACTTAATCACGTTGCTAACGATCTACCAGCAGTCTCGTTGCCAATTATGAGTTAATTTTATTTCTTTTTAGCTTAAATTTCTGTGATACAAATTAAGTATTTAACTATGGACATAGTATTTAATATGTTAGCCACATTAAAACAAATATCAAAACTCAAATATAAAAGTGGGTGGCCCTCAAGCTAGGTGGAGCTGAAAGAGTGTTACCGAAAATCGAGATGAATGACGTGGGATTAGAGGGCGCTTGGCAATTATTTCCACCATTAAACTGCTATAGGGTGATGATGATATAACTGATATTAAGTGACTTGTGATTTCCAGGTAATGACTAGTAAGTGGGTGAGCAAACAATGCATGCATCAACACGACTGTACAATTTCTGCCGGAAAGCGAATCTGTCCTAAAGCGAACAAGGGTATTAAACTATACTTTATTATAGGCCACATACTAAGCCCCGATTCCTATTATTAAAGTTGAACACTCTCAAGCTCGAATTATCAATTCAAAAACCGGGTTTAAGAGATTGTGATATTTTTCTTACTCCTTCACAGTGAGAATCCTCTTAAGTAGGTAATAAAAATCGCAACGACCGAAACTCCCAAACATCAAAGCAAAAAAAAAGCCTAGCAATCGCCTCCAATCCCTTCATAGCATCATACACAAGTGTTGTTAACACGGATATTATCACCATATGTTCCCCCTTGTTCCACCCTATGTCCCCCGCACACTTAGAATAAAAGTAACCTAACTCAAGAATTGCCATTTGTTAGAATATGAGCAAAAGTCTTCAAAAACGTGTTGAGAACTAAAGTGACAGATGTATGTTATGGACCAAGTGATTAACATAATATAATTAACATAACTATATTTCTTTATATTATGATGACCAAGTGACCAAGTGACGGAATAATGTATAATGCCAGGGCAATTTGAAAAATGCCCTTTATGAGCAAAAATATGCTAATTGAAATAATTAAATTAAGTAAGTAATAATAATTTATTTTCAAATTGACCGGGCTTTCTGAATAACGCCAATCACTTATTGGATGGGTAATAAAAAGTATTTTTTTTTCATGGGAAATAGACCTGTTCTATATGTCTTGGATACCAGGACAAAACCTGTTCTTACTTATAATTCAGGCTCTTTTTCAACATAGGGCTTCCGAGTAGGCTTTTTAAGGTCAGTTTTTAGCAACATCAGAAATTACAGGAATTTTGAGTTAGTTCACTTTCATTCTAAGGGTGTGATATTATGTCCCCCATTGGGAGAATCTCGATTATGTGCTGATACAACACAAATATTCGCTGTTTGTTATCGTGTCATATTAGCCGGCAGATTGACGAACGAAAACATCACGACAGGATCGGTGGAGCCAGATGTTTTGATGAATTCTGAAATTGTTTGAGTTTTGTGTGGAAAGATTGTTGAAAAGGAATGCATGGGTGAAACAAAGTATTTTTCGACTGTAATGTTCTCACTGCTGTTTGAGTCGAGTTTAAACCGTTAAAATATTTTGGTATAGGTGTTTATACTTATCCATAGATACACAAATAAAAATTCCAAAACCCCTTTTTTTTATTTCACACTTTTTTAATTACCTAATTTATCTCGTAGTAGACACGCTTCGATCAACAATCTTTCGAACACGTAATTATGACAAACCGTAAAACGCCCATAACTTACTTGAACTTGAACAGCTGAACCGCTTTTCATCAAACTTACATAAAAACACTTTCGTTAATCTCACCTTTTAAACAAAAAAAAACAAAATCGGTTAATCCGTTTAGGAGCTATGATGCCACAGACAGGTACACAAGTCAAACATATAACACCCCTCTTTTTCCTTCGGGGGTTAAAAACTATAAGATTACCGACCAGTGCGGAAATCCTGACCTGCGAAAATCATGGCTCTTCGCCGACTCACGGTGAGCAGAGCAGTTTATCAGTCTCTAACTGAGTAAAACTACACTGTGTTTTTCACCTACCTTTGGACTGGGCGCTGGAGTGCTTGCGCAGATGGCCCCTAAGGTTAGCTTAGATGTTATCCAGCAAAAGAATACGTTTCCCTTATCTACTCAAAATTAAAGTCCTAAAATATGACAAAGCATATTATTATTCAAATCTCGTGTCATTATCAAGGGAAAAAGATATAGCTCTATAGTCCAATCATTTAAGCATAAATTAGGGATCAACCTCGGAATGAGAGATAATAAGCTGAATATATATTTTTTCAGATTTCATCATGTTTGAAATCGTTTCAGTGAAAAACACTGCTATGAAATATATGCCAGTACCGTTAACTTTCTGTTTTTGCGAAATGACAATACCACAAGTTTTTTTTATATTTTCAAAAGCCTCAGTCCCAGCCAATCTGTCCGTCCTAACAGATGCAGGCTATTTACAAATCCTAGTGATAAAACTGTTAGTACGAGATCCCACCGCAAAAATCTGCAGTTTTTTTTTAATAAAACAATTTTTTAGTAAATATACTTAATAGTGAATAGATCACAGGGTTTCCTGGCAATATCCAGCAGATTGCTATCCTCGCAATTAGTTTTTTTTTTATATTCCCTACACTAGGAATTTCTACTGTATCGCATCAGCCAGCTCTTAGCCGTATTGTCAGGTATAAAAAGATAACTGGCAACCCATATATTGCGGTTAACTGAGTAATTCCTTTTTTTTTACGTCGTGGCTAGATCTTAGAATTGATCTGTTGAATGTTTTTAATGATTCATTTAATCATTTACACATTTTTTATTTAATATATAGATTATTCTGGTAAAATCACGTTTAAACTAAATAGTATCATTTTATAATATTTTTTTTAAACCGGTCACAATGTGATCACAACGGTATTTTTTTGCATAATTTTGATTTTAAAATTGCTTCTGCATCGTCTCCGGCACTACGGATAGTGCAACCCCTTCGGCCTTACATAACAATGGATAGACACGCATGCTTACCTCCGCAGCTTCGGCTACCGCTACGTCTCGCACGGCTGCCTATGCTTTGATACAGCGGGCGGTGTCTCCGATAGCAGCCAAAAGACTACGTGAAGTCGGGGTGCTCTGTTTTTAACTATGAAGCGTCATGAACTACAAAAGGAACGGATTAAGTGACACCTCATATAAATACGTAAGAATAACTCAAATTTGTTGCCATTATTCCTATTGATATTTATGCTTAAATACTATTAAGCTAATAGACATTATGCCTAGTAACATTATGCGACTCCAAAGTATGCTAAAACATATTAGCCTAAAAGATAATTATGTCAAAATAAACTGTATACCAAAAAAAATAGGTCAAAATAGTTATGCCACAGTACATTAGGAAAAAAACATTATGCGAAAAGAAGGGATCCCTATGGCCAAACGTGGAGTATCAAACGTTGACGCTTAAACGTCAGTTTTAGCTGGCCATACATGGAAATGGCCACATCAAGAACTGATCGATTTTAAGATCTGGCCACGACATTTATATCACTTTCTTTCAAATGATTTATGAGAACCATTAATGAAAAATAATTTTTACCAATACAATATTACCTGCAGAATTGCATAGTGGGCTCTTAGGCTATGTGGAATTAGCGCGGTGGAATAAGACGTCCACGCTAAAAGCGGATCGCTGTTCACGTTAATCATATTTAGAGCTGTCAAATGCACTGCTTTTGAAAAGAGCTTTTGAATCTTTGAATGCCTTGATTTTTTTCTTCCTCTTGTGGTTTTTAAATGAGAACTAGGTTACTTATCAAGACGGATTTGTTTGTGGTGGGCGGATATGTAAAAGTACTTATTTCAAAAAACCAGCCAGGTCGCGCACTGAGGGTTCCGTATTTATAAACAGTAACATTCACCAAGATAAATAGGTAAAATTACTAATGTTCATAAACAATGAAAGCACCAAACATTGCTCTGGAATGGAACAATGGAATCTCGAATGGACAAAATTAAATTTGCCGTTCGAAAACTGCTGTCCCAATACATATTTTTCTTTCTTTCTATCCTAATACATTTTATAAGTAGGTCAACTATTACTCGTAAACTTGTAAAACCTACTTAGCTGTGATAGTTTTCCTTTTACATTCATACATATATAAACTCACGCCTTTGCCCCATGGGGGTAAGCAGAAACTACGGAACACCTACTACGATCCTTACATACTTCTTTTGCTTCACTCACGTTCATACATCTAGTCATACACAAACGCCGGTTATGAGTACTGCGCACCTGACCTTTCTGAAGAACATCACCTATAAGGTCTATGTATGTCTTTCTAGGTCGTCCCCTCCCGGCGTTTCCATTCACGTCTGTCTTGTCCTTCACCTTTCGTTAGTCGCTTTTTATTCAACCTCTCAACATGGCCAACCCAATTTAGCATACTCTTTTCAATTTTAGTCACTACATCTTCTTTTAAACCACAATGTTGTCTTATTATTACATAATTTATCAATCTATCATTTAAAATTACACCAAACATACTTCGCAAGCAACGCATTTCCACTAAATTAATCCTACTTTCAGGTTTTTTTTGTCATACCTAACTCTCACTTCCATACATAAGTGTTGGCTCCAGCATGATATTGTGAATGGCGAGTCGAGCCTCCGGAGACATCGACTGGTTGGTCACAAACGCATAT
This sequence comes from Orthosia gothica, assembly GCA_949775005.1. Classification (NCBI taxonomy): domain Eukaryota; kingdom Metazoa; phylum Arthropoda; class Insecta; order Lepidoptera; family Noctuidae; genus Orthosia; species Orthosia gothica. Next base: position 14,957,028 of record OX459067.1, read on the forward strand.
ACAGCACCATTCACTTTATTCCCTGCATTTACTCTCCTTTCCACATATCCTTCAATCTTTCCATCCCTTGTGAACATACTGCCCAAATATACTCTTTTCATATATTTTTACTATTTTTCACTTCACACTCGGATGCATCGTCTTCTCTCTCTTTCAAACACCTTTTAATTTTATGCAAACGGATTCTTCAATCGAAAAATGGTTTTCACAGACCCGTAATATTTTTGAATGACCTATCCAACGATACCCCACACCATGGGATAGACGAGAAAAAAAACATCCCTACTTTACGTGTACAGGAGGTAATTTTTTACCACTTTGTCGGTGTATTTAATATGTATATCCATGCCAAATTATAACTTTCTAGTACTAGGAGTTTCTGAGCTAAGCTGCGGACGGACAAACGGTCGGACAGACGAACATGGCGATAAGGGTACCTTGTTGACTACGGAACTCTAAAAACGGTTTCCTTTTATAAGGTACTTTAACTTATTGAAGGTATTATATACTTAATTGTAATTGGTAACCATCGCAAAATCTGCCACAGAGAAGCAAAAGCAAAACTATGTTTAATGTAAACTTAATTTCAAATCCACAGTGACTCGTTCATTTCTGTTTTCCATGATGTTCTTATATTCCTCTTTAGTACATTGACCCGTCAGTGTGCGGATGAACCTGGGTAGCAGACAGGTTTCACAGTTATAGGTATAATAATAATAATAATAACCCCACCGCCGTATCTCTACGTTGACGACGTGGTGGGGCTTGCGTGCTCCAGTGAACCCTAGGTCTGTGTCGGTAGAGGTAACTTTGCCGAGATAGGTCTATCGTGAGGGGCCAGACTAAGAGAGATACAATCCAAGCCAAGGTCGCGCATGCCGAGGGCTGCATGGCTAGGGGAGTGCTTCAGTCGCTAGTGCGCCAACTCTGGATAATAGGGGACCTCCAGTTTTATTTACCCTTGCCACAGTGAATGCAGGGCTCTGCTGTGTGCTGACTTTTTAAGTCCCTAGCTACTCGTGGGAATATCATGATAACTAGATCAAAAACAAAAAAACAACTTCAGGCAAATATGCCTCAAATGGATGACGAAACTACACAATTATCTACGTCATCTACCCCATCTCTTTTTCCATCAATATCATCATCATCACAATCTTTTCGCGTCTCCCCGACGCCATCATCATCATCAAACAGTATACAGTCGGTGGATGTTGTACAGGAGACAAATGTTGTCTACAATACTGTACCCACCGCCAGAACTGCAACAACTCGTAGGAAATGGAGTATTGATATGAATGAATTCATCCTACGCACTTATCTTCATCTCACTAATATGGACTCGGACAAAAATGCATATCTTCCATCGCTTCACACTAAGTTTTTAGAAAAATACCCGGCTATGCAAGTAAGCCGACAACGAATAGGTGATCAGCGTAGAGCCATAATACAAAAGAAGCTATTACCACAAGTCACTATAGACCAAATTTATAAAGAAGTTAGGGCCGAACTTCAAATGGTTCACACTCAAATACAGCAACACTCCACACAATCGAATACACAGTCCGGCCAGCGCATGAGATGGACGAATGATTACAATGAAACACTAATTAGGATATATTTTACTGTAACACAGTTAGAGACAAATAAAACAGCCTATAGAAAATATTTGCACGAGGCATTCACAAATATATATCCAGAATTATCACATATAAGTGAGCAAAGATTATCTGACCAAGTGAGAGCAATAACAAATAACGGATTTATAGACGCAAACAGATTAGAAGAAATAAAAAACCAGGTTGCTGTAGAGTTGAGGAGTAGCAACACCAACGTACAAAATTTTGAAGACCTAAATAACGATCTCTTTACCACACAACCGCAGAATGATTCTGATCCAACTGACCTAAATACTTATAACATCATAGATACTGACATCGTTCCTCAGACATTCGTAAATAGAGATGATAACAATTTCTTGAACCATATAGAGTTTGGTCAACTAGAACCAACGGAAACAAATGTAAATGCTATTAACCCTGAAATTGAAGCCTTATTTGAACAGGCTCAACGAAAATTTATTGACACACATCCCACTAATAGGCCATACATTCCCAAGCAGAAGACATCTAGAAAGTTTTCTGCTATAGTTACATATATAAACAATGTTATTCTTCCTAAGCACGTAAATGTCGACACCGAATTTATAAAACTACAAACCATAATTTACTGTGCAGCGTGGACGGCAGCTACATGCAATGGATCTAAAATATTAGACCTTACACAAAATGAACGCCGCACATATAATCAGAGAAAACCAAAGTGGCAAATCAGATTAGAAAAGAAAATCGGAATTCTAAGAGCAAACATAGGGAGGCTAACACAATTCATTAATGGTAGGAGAAGTCCAAAATTAATAGCAGCAGTCGAACAAATAAAAATAAAATACCAAATTCACGCACAACACGAGAATTCAAACACACAATTAGAACACTTTTTGGACACTTTAAAACAAAAATTAAACGCAGCATCTAGTAGACTTAAAAGATATATCACATGCACAAATCGCAAACAGCAAAACACAAAATTTTATAACAACGAAAGGATATTTTACCGAAATCTTACGTCTAATAACACCACTAGCATACCACTAGAGACACCTCCACCCGAAGTATTACGGGAATTTTGGGCAAATATATGGGAAAACCCAGTAAACCATAAAAATCATGCAGACTGGATCAATGACGCAACACCAGAAATTCCTGAAATGGAGTTTGAACTCATACCAATAAGCACTTTTATAGAAGTCTTAACACGCACACACAACTGGAAATCGCCAGGCACAGACAATATTCACAACTATTGGTATAAGAAATTCACTAGTATCCACCCACTCATATATAATCATCTAAATGAATTTATTAAAGCACCACAGTCGCTCCCAACATACATAACACAAGGAGTGACGTATATGATACCTAAAGACACGAATAATACCATAGATCCGGCTAAATACAGACCAATAACTTGCTTGCAAACCCTTTATAAAATCCTAACAGCCTGTATAAGTGAGCTAGTCTACGATCACTTAAATAAGCATAACATTCTAGCAGAACAACAAAAGGGATGTCGTAAAAACAGCCAAGGATGTAAGGAACAACTAACTATAGATGCAGTTGTTATGAACAGCGCGGTCAAAAGCAAACAAGACATTCATACCATGTTCATCGACTACCAAAAGGCATTTGATTCAGTCCCGCATAGCTGGTTGTTACATGTCCTCAACATCTATAATATTCACCCCACAATTAGATTATTCTTAGATTCTACCATGCAAAGTTGGCAAACTGTACTTAAAATAAATCAAGCATCCACGACTTTAGCCACTGAACCAATTCAAATTAAACGTGGTATTTTTCAAGGCGATGCTCTCAGTCCTTTATGGTTTTGCATGGCACTCAATCCACTATCACACCTACTGGATAAAACTAACAAAGGGTTCCCAATAATAATAGATGACACACAATTCACCTTAAATCACCTTATGTATATGGATGACATAAAGTTGTACGCAGCAGATAAACAATCACTTTTCCATTTAGCAGATACCACACAAGAATTTTCTAATGACATCAATATGCAATTCGGGGTAGATAAATGTAAAATTCTGTCAACTGTAAAAGGAAAAATTCAAAATAACAGTTACACGCTCGGAACAGGCGAAACTATAGAGCCAATGGATGAACACACTTCATACAAATACTTAGGTTTCAAACAATCCAGACAGATAGACCAAAAGATGATAAAACAAGAATTGCTTAAAAAAATTAAATGTCGCCTTAATCTAATTCTTAAAACTAACCTTAACTCCAGAAACACAGTTAAAGCTGTCAACACATTTGCAATACCCATTCTCACGTACTCTTTTGGGATCATACGATGGTCAAAAACCGACATTAAAAAACTGCAGCGAACTATCAATACTCTCTTTACTAAGCATAGGAAACACCACCCGAAATCATGCATACAGCGACTTACGTTGCCACGACAAGAAGGAGGGAGGGGATTGATAGACGTACAAAATCTGCACAACAAGCAGATCCTTTCACTCAGATCTTACTTCCATAACAAATCAGAACAATCACCACTACATAAACACGTAACAGAGAAAGATAAAAAACTTACACCCCTCAACTTGCAAAATAGAAACATTCAAATCAATGAAAACATCGTAAGCACACAGCAAAAAATTGCAGCATGGGCTGGAAAAACTCTACATGGAAGACATCGAGCCAGCCTGAGCCAACCACACGTCGATAAAATAAAGTCGAACAAATGGCTCAAGCGAGGCGAATTGTTTCCCGAAACTGAAGGCTTCATGCTTGCGATCCAGGATCAAATAATAGTAACACGTAATTACAGAAAATATATAATGAAAGACTCCAATCAGCCGACTGACGCATGTCGACATTGCAACAGCGCCTCTGAGACCATACAGCACATAACAGGGGCCTGTAAATCTCTCGCGCAGACAGATTACAAACACCGACATGACCAAGTTGCTGCAATCATACACCAACACCTCGCATACAAATATAATTTGATAGATGAGATGATTCCGTATTATAAATATAAACCAGAAGTTATTTTAGAAAATAGTAATCAAAAAGTATATTGGGACCGAACAATAATTACAGACAAAACAATACATTATAATAGACCTGATATCACAGTACACGACAAAATAAATAAAACAGTGTACCTAATCGATATAGCTATACCTAATTCACACAACATTCAAACTACAATATCCGAAAAACTTAGTAAGTACCAAGAACTTGCCATAGAAATAAAAACTCAATGGAAAGCGCAAACCGTTCACATCGTCCCAGTAGTACTTTCATCTACCGGTGTAGTGCCAAAGGCTCTCACACAAAGTCTTGATACTCTACACATGCCTTCTCACACACTGTACATGCTCCAAAAAGCCACCATACTCAATACCTGTCGCATAACGCGAAAGTTTCTGACTTCCTCTACATTATCATCCACCTTTTCAATTTAAATTCCCCCCTACACACTTGGCTCCGGCCCGTGTGTATGGTCGTATACTCTCTTAAAAGAGAAGCAAAACAAAGAACTCGAATATAATAATAATAATAATAACTTTATTTGCATCATAAAATAGTACAACCAGATAATTAGGTGTTTTTGACATTTTGTAGGTAGACACTACATACATAAACAAAGAGATTCTTGTATTCAAACACTAGCTTTATATGTGATACTTCTTACTTTTCGAGCATTTTATGAGTGTTGTTTGTTCAGCACTTACATCACAATGATAATTATTTAGTACGTACTGAAGCACTAACCACCCACTAATAATTACTTACACTGGTATTGTTATTTAGGTTGTAGCATTCGATTCACACTGTCCTCCGTACTAGTCGAAACTGTATCACGGTAGGACAGTCTTCCTTTTACACAGTTAAATAGTTCTTAACGCAACCACTATTCTTTCACAGTATAACAATTATGAATCTGTGATATTATGTTAAATGTAAACAGGTAGGTATCAGAACATTTGCATTAACAAAATTACGAACAGACGTGATCACAAATTTACAAAGAAGGTAGTGCTAAAAAAAAAAAAATAGTATATGCAAAGTTTACAGACAATCGTCAGATTTTTATCCTATAAGATTTAATTATTATTTTCCTAGGAACTAACATAAACATAGTTAATAGCTGCAGGCACAAGTGATAAGTTTAGAATTTATATTTTAATAATTAGTTAATGTTTAAGCAAGCGATATGAGTATGTGTGTGTGAGCGTGATATTATGAATGAGTTTAGATATTTGTAAGGTGTGGTGTTTGTGTAGTGTGTTGTTTGTTTGTGTGTGTGTATGTGTTTGTTTAAGTTAAGCTTTTCAATAGGTCTTCCGTTTCATCATAGTTAAGTTGTTTTAGATACTCACCAAGAACTTTCCTACAGGCAAATGAAGTCATATTTCGTAAGTTGACGTATTGTGATATCTTATTATATAAGAATGGACTTAAATATTGCGTAAATTTACGAGCAAATGGGTGATTCTTTGAAACACAGTTTTGACATGTTTTTTACTGAAGAACACGTCAATATTATATCCAATTTGAACATCACTTACAGGTTTATTAGTAAATGTAAATGTCTATCGAGGCATAATGTATTTAATTGGGATTTCTTAATATCAAGCAGTAATTAAGTCTGCAGAAAACAGTCAAAACTAATTAATCTGGTATGTCCCCATGCCGCTTTTTATTGAGTTTTTAAATTTTATGTTGTCTTAATATAGCAATTTATTACAATAACTACGATCCACCGATATTTAAATAGTTGTTTTTTGATATTTTATAATTTGTTTTCAAAATAATTATCTAGATTCGTAATTAAATTACTTTAAAAAATGTCCCCAACTAAAATAATAATTCAGCTGGCGCAATTTGTTCACGCATGATTTCAATGTAAACACAAAATATTTCATAGAATAATATCGACTCGTGATTGGCCACGTCAGTCACATGCCGACCATTCACACGGAGTGCTCGTGCGCGGGAGAAATTTTGCGAAAAAGTACGATCGAAAGTTGTGATCTGGCGATTGTCAGGTAAGTCGCATAATTAATCTGTCTTCTTTTATTGATTGTGTGTATGTAGCTACGTTATGCAACTAAACCAAAGTCTGTAATAAGGTTGTTTATTAATGTTAATTATACCTATGATTCCATCCGTTCATAAATATAGGAGCAGGATTCGATTTTCTTTCTTTTCCTAATTTGTCTGGCTCTCATTAGTCTGGTTTTATCTGGCTCTTATGACCAGATGAATTTTAACGGGGCATACGAATTAGGTTTGATCTAAATACGGATGATCTCATAAGACCAGATAAATTTAGCTTAAACAGATGAATTAGGTTTAATGAAAAAGTAAGTAATTATTTTGATTGAAAGGGATAGAACCTTTGTGAAATTGCCAGTTGCCGTCATTTTGTTTTTTAGTTTAGGAGTAGTTTTAATAATAGGTCTAAGCGATGTTTACTCCAGCCGTTGCTTGACTTCCAATTTTTTTTTACAGATTATCGAAATGGCAAAACCAATGGAGCAAACAAGAGAAGAAAGACTAAGAAAAAAAGGCTTACGGAGCAAAGGAGATATGCAAAAATTAAAAATAATGAAGAGTTTTGGAAAGAGAAACTAGAAAAAAATCGATAAAACTACATGCGTAGTCATTTAAAAAAAAAACAACTACTGCAACTAACAACGTGAATGCCTTCGTCATGACATTTCAGCTGTATGGGCTCATATTGTACCAATCCTAGAATATGTAGGTGCAACAAAGACGTACATTCACACTATACATTTTATTTCTGATTCTCCATCTAGTCAGTATCGGAATAAAAAAATATTTCATCTAATTTCTTCTTTACACATATACCTGAGCTCCTGAAACCATAACGTACGGAATTAAAGCGAATCTGGTCATGGGAAGGGCGCCCCTGATGGGGTAGGTGCTGTTATGAAGAGGACTGTGGATCGAGCTGTTTCCCAAGGACAAGATATAAAAGATCTGGATGATTTTTTAAATGTAATGGAGATCTTTTTGGACAACACATAAAGAACAAAGCAAAATCTTTTCAAAGAAAAATAAAAACAAAAACACAAGGAAGAGTATTAAAAAGATTGCACGAATCAAGAGATTTAAGATGATGAAATTGTTTTTAATAAACCAGCAAGAAATAGTAAATATACACACAATTCATTAGGCATAAGCAATAGTATAGATAAAGAAGTAGTTATAACTAAAGAAAAAGACGTAAGGAAGGCAAGTGTAGAAGTAAGCGTGCCATTAATCGAAGATGCTGACTTCAATAATATCTCAGATAAAACATTTTCAAGAGATGGTAATAATAAATTTAGCATCGATTTAGGAAATGTTAATCCATACTTGTTAGACTCTAGTGATGAAGAGAACCTCGATATTTTTTAATATAATAATAATAGATATGGAAATATTTGGTTATCGTCATACATATCATTTTGTACGATATCATGTTTATGGTATTTTTTTTTATTCATTACAGGCTCGCGCTTGACCACTATCTCACCTGATGGTAAACGATGATGTGGTAGACGGTGGAGCACGCTTGCCTAGAAGTAACCTATTCACTCTTGACTTAAAGACCCCTAGTTTGTAGCTATCGGGAAATACAGACTGCGGCAGGGAATTCCACTCCTTAGCTGTACCCATAATAAAAGTATTCTCAAAACGTTTAGTGCGTATGGGTGGGATGTCTACCATGTACCGATGGCGCTTCGCCGTACGTCTGGTAGTCCGATGATGAAACGGGCTGGGCGGAATTAGATCATGCAATTCCATCGCACACTCCCCGAAATATAACCGATAAAAACCGACAAGCTGGCTTTGACTTAACCACTGCTTTATCGCCGATGAGCCTCTTGGCCCGCTTTTCAATCGACTCTAGTGCATCAAGCTGGTATTTGGCAGATCCGTCCCAGAGATGAGAACAGTACTCCATGCATGATCGTACTTGCGCTTGGTACAAGCTGAGCAGCTGTTCTGGCGTGAAGTACCTCCTCACCTTTACCTTTGCAAGGATCCCCAGCTTTTTGGCAGCCAGCTGAGCCTTTGCCTCAATGTATGGGCCAAAATTGAGATTCGATATCAACGTAATGCCAAGAAGCTCAAGATGGTCAGTTATTGGCACGGTCGCATCTCGGAAAGTTGGAGCCGGGTAAAATTGGCTTTTAGCGGAAAAAAGACACGCCTGGGTTTTAGCAGCATTAAACCTGACCAGATTGGCATCGCCCCATTCGGAGACTGCCAGCAAGGAAAGGTTCAAGCGCTCCACCATGGCCTCCCGGAGAGACCGGATCTGAAGCCCGGTAGCACGAGCGTTGGACAAGTATCTCTCAGTAACAGTGCTGGCATCTGCATACCCAAAGGTTTTAGCAGATCGTTAATGTGCATCAAGAATAAAGTTGCTGAGAGTACCGACCCCTGAGGGACCCGGCATTAATATCCAATTGGTTCAACGAGCACCCATCGATAACCACTCGAATGGACCGATCTCTCAGGCAGTCTGCAATCCAATCACACAGACCACCAGGCAAACCGAATGAAGGAAGCTTACCAATAAGGCTTTCATGCCAGACCCTATCAAAAGCCTTCGAGATGTCGAGGGAGACGGCAAGCGCTTCCCCGTGCCTCTCGATGGCCTCACTCTAGATGTGAATGGCATAGAAGATCCCCAGTAGACCGTTAACGTTGCCCAAAATTGCAATAAATAAAACGTAAAATATAAAATGTTGAGGGCTACATTAACGGATCGCCTTAAAGTTCCTATTGCTAATTATTTAATTTAAAAGTCTGATTGAAATAGAAAATTAAATTGAATTGAGACTGATGAAATTTTATGCTCATTGAAATTACGTTTTATTTTATTTTATTAAGAGTTTGTAAGCGTTTTGTTTTAAACAAAGATTTTATTGTTTTTTGTTTCTGTTTTTATTAAGAGTTTGTAATGGCTTTCGCACACTGGTGGATGGCATGGCAGAGGATAGTAAATTCCTTAATTGAATTTAATACCTAGCCAATCGAAAAGAAGTATTTTTCAATGCTCGGTGTTCCAGAGGCAACTGCGCTGCGATTCTCTGAGGTCAATCATTGAAATATATATCTTATTTCGATTGAAAAAGTATTAAATTCATTAGATAAAATTTAATTCCTCTGCCTCCCGTTCGCCAGTCTGCCCAGGCCATAAGGATTTGGTTTAATTTAAGATCTTTTTATTTGTGACATAACGTGTTACCTTTTTCATTCAAAATTATATGTAACTTTGAAGAAAGCCTGATTTTTTTTAATTTTTTTTAGCCTTATTGATTATTTTTTAATTTCAACGAATGTTTAATTAAAGTAAAAATGTTACGTTTTGTGTTTAAATTGTCAACGTGTGCAAGCGTTTCAATTAGTATTAATATAAGATTATCTTATTTTAGTTAAAACGTAGATGTGACTATTATTATTTTCATAATAGTTCGTTGATTCAGAATAAAGTTGATTAAAGAAAATTTGTGAGTCTCATTTATCTGCATGATTCTAATTAATATGGTGCAAAGTCTCATTCATCTGCCTTGTTCATCATTAATCTGGTTGATCAATTAATCAGCACAGTCCAAATCCTGAACTACTGGATACAAATCAGTGCCATTGATATATATTATAATATTTAATGACCTGGACAAGATAACATGTTAATTCAGATCTAAAAGTTAAAAAAAAGTTGAGCCATATCAATGAGTCAAATACGCTCGATTTCAAAGAATCACCCAAATGTAGTTTTGTAAGATGGGACTGAGTATACTATGTCATTTCTTCGTTTTCCTGTATAATGGGGAGGGAAAGTGTGTTGTTTTAGTGTTATACTTAATATAAATAACTGTCTCACTGTTAGTACAGGCAATTCACTGTATAGTAATTTAGTTGAGAATCTATACCTCTTAAATGTTAAAACTTTCAGTATAGCACGCTGCGAGCGTTCTAAGTCAATCATTGTTGACTTAGATGAGCCTCCCCATGTGGAGATACAATATGTTAAAATTGATTGACAAAGTGCGTAATAAAGTGTTAGTAGTAATTTTCTGTTGCAGAAGTGGCGGATTTTTTTAAAAACATATATCATCTTTCTGACTCTAGCTGTTGATGTCATAATATGTTCATTCCAATTTAGGTTTTGATCTACAATTAGTCCTAGATAATATTTAATTGATTGTGTTTTAGAAAGAGAGTAACATGTGCATGTGCTGGGTTGGCTGCATGTGTGATATTTAATATGAAAGGTATTTAATGGTGGTTGTGTCTTATTGTGGATGCTAAAGGCAATGTATTTCGTTTTTTGTGTATTTAAAGTTAATAGATTGCGGTCGAGCCATGTAGATACCAGAGTAAAACCTTCATTGGCTAGTTTATATACATGCTGCCAGGATTGTCCTTTAAATAGTAGAACTGTGTCGTCAGCGAAAGTAATAATTTGACCTTGATTCAATTGCAGATTACACAAATCATTAATGTATATTAGAAACAATACAGGTCCCAGGATACTTCCTTGGTGTACACCGTACAACACTTTTCCAGGTTGACTCACACAATCACTCACCCTTACGCTTTGCTCTCTGTCAGTTAGGTAGTCTTTTAGGAATTTGAGGGTTACCCCGCGAACACCGATTAATTCTAGCTTCCTGAGAAGAATGGGAATTGAAACGGTATCAAAGGCCTTTGCTAGGTCGAGAAAGACGCCAATAGTTTTCTCTCCCCTGTCTAGGCTATCTACTATAAAAGAAGTTAGCCTTTGCGTAGCATTTGCAGTTGACTTTTGTGTTCTAAAACCGTATTGATTCTCAGAGAGAATATTGTATTTTTCTAAATAATGTCTTAGTCGTGACTCGATGATTCGTTCCAAAATTTTTGACAGTGACGGTAGGATGGAAATTGGTCTATAATTTGCGACATTGTCTTTGTCCCCACCTTTATGTATAGGTATTATTATTGATTTTTAAGTGCTGACGGGAACACACCTTTGTCAATGCATAGGTTACAGATCGTGGCGATAGGTGGTGCAAGAGTTTCTGAACTCATTTTCAGCAATGCCGTAGGTAATCCATCCCAACCAGTAGACTTAGAGTTTTTAAGCCCCATAATAACCCTTTTTACCTCAGTTTCGTCAGTAGGCAAGAGAACAAGGGACTTTGATGAAGATTTTGCTTGAGTTGTAATTTTCGCTAGGTCTTGCTCATTTAACTGTGTACGCGATTTGATATTATTAGCCAATTGGCAACCCACGCCTGTAAAGTATTCATTGACGCAATTTAATGAATCCTCAATGTTTGGTTTTATGTCTAAAAGGTCAGTATTTTTGTTAGAATTTGCCTTTCCATAACATACATCTTTTATGAGTGACCATTGCTTTTTAGGGTTGTTTTTGTTGAGATCTATTTCCGATTTTAGATAATTATTCTTAAGTTTTTTAAGTATCCCATTGCACGTGTTTCGATACCTAGTATACGTAATTTTGAGGACAGTATTTGCAGGGTCTTTTTGCAGCCCCAGGTGAAGCCGATCACGATTTCTCATACAGCGGCAAAGTCCCGGCGTTATCCAGGGCTTAATGTTTCTTTTCCTGCGAGATATTTTTTGTACCACTGTATTGTTTTCTATGGCTAGACCAATTATTTTTAAAAAGGATTCAGTTATTTTGTTCGATCGTCACCTGATACTACATCTTGCCAGTTAGTTTCTTTAAGGTGCTTGACAATAGCCTGATAATCAGTTTTTTTAATTGTGTGATTACTATTATTGTTGGTTGAACATGTTTTATTCGAAACACATATCATGACGCTGGAATGGTCTGTGATAGTCGAGTTGCAAACAATAGTCAACGTTGCACAATTGGTTTTTACAAAGCAATGGTCCAGGCAGTTTTTATTGCGAGTGGGAAGGGTATGTGAAGCAAGCAGTCCATGGGATGCCAACAGGTCTAGATATTTGGCCGATCTCCTGTCATCCAAAATATTGATATTAAGGTCGCCAATCAGGATAATACTTTTCACGTCTTTTAAGTTGTGTAATATTCTATCTAGCGTCAATAAAAAATTATCAACGCTCTTGAATGCAGGAGGTCTATATTATGTCGTCGTGATATGATGAAAACAGGGAATTGATCAAATCTCTAAGCGATTTGATCAAATCACGGAGGATGTTAAAATAATAACACGTTTTTATCATTTCCCTAAACAAATCTGGTGATTTGACAAATCCCAATAAAGAAATCTAGTGATTTGAACAAACCCCTAAATTGATTCAGTGAAAAGATAATAAAACATGTAACAAAGTCGACGTAGCCCCGCTGCGCGGGGCTCCTATTTCTGTCTGCAGGGTCAAAAGTAACCTAACACGAACGAGATGACGGGAGCTGCGTTCGCTCGCTTTGCTCGTTCACTTCAGCTCCCGTCATCTCGTTCGAACCTAACCTGTCCGTGTCGGGGTGCCCTAAGTTCCCGAGCTCGCTTCGCTCGCTCTTGGACTGATTCTTTGACCATATAACATAACGCAGCCGATTACCTCGGAAAGCAAAGTACAAAATAAACCTTTAAATTACTACAGAAAAGTTATTTTTGTCATTTCACTGAACCAATTTTGAGATTTGTTCAAATCACTAGATTTCTTTATTGGGATTTGTCAAATCACCAGATTTGTTTAGGGAAATGATAAAAACGTGTTATTATTTTAACATCCTCCGTGATTTGATCAAATCGCTTAGAGATTTGATCAATGCCCTGTTTTCATCATGTCCCTGCGACATATACATAGCAACAATTGACAGTTCATTTTTTATAGTGGCTGTGATACAGTTTACCTCATCGCCTACACACGTTGGTTCTCTTAAAGAAATGTTTATGCAATCCTTAATATATATTACTATGCCATCATTCTTGTTGAGGTGATGTGTTGTTGTATGTACATGATATTTTTCAATCGTCGGTAATATTGTGTTTGGTGATAACCAACATTCTGTTAGTACAATGAAGTCGTACTCAATATCCAGCCTACTAAGCAAAACTTGTAGTTCATCGAAGTTGTGATTTAGGCTTCTTATGTTTTGCGTAAGTATTTTATAAGAATTTGGTGTTCTATTGAAAAATGATTTACAGAGTTCAGGAGTATCCACACTGTGTGCATTTAGGACATTGATAGTATTATCAATGTCTACTGTGAGATTTTCTACATTAGCCATAATCTCCAATAGAAATTATGAGAGCAAGTATAATGCGACAGTGAAGACACTCAAGAACCGAGAGAAAAAACCATTGATAGCGGTGTTTAGTTTTTTGTTTGTTGTGTATGAGTTGTGTGTGTGGCTTCATATAAATATTGTTTGGTATTAGTGAAGTATGATGAGTGTTATGAATCGCTGTACACATATAAGTTATCACTGCAACTATTATCACAAAGATTATTAATAATACGGACTTAAGACTATCTATAGTACTAATGGTGTATAAAAAAATATGAAAAAAAGGATTAAATTCGAAGGATAGTCATATCTGTGTGTTATAAGATACCTCTTTTGTGTGATCGGCGATTATACCGTCTATTTGCTCTGTCGATTTAATCATGATTGCTGGTTGCCCCTCCAATTTCTTGATAAAAATTTTGCCAAATGCAGTCCAACAAAATTTTAAGCCAATTTTTTTCTGTAGTTCCCGGCACAAATAATGTAATTTTCTGGCTTTTGGTGTCAATGACTCAGAAATATAGACTAGTTGTTTTTCACCTTCAAAGCCCAGTGTCTTCGTATTAAATTTGTCGTCTTTGTGATTTATATTGTATTTTTTTAGGGCTATGATGACTTCGTTCCGGGCTTTCATTGTTTGATATTCGATTACTATTGGCTTCGCTTTCCCTGTCTTCAGTCGGTAGACCTGACGAATATGTTCCACCGGTATATTCAGAGCCAAAGCGGAGTGAAGCCTGGCAACAATCACATTTGAATTCTCATCCTCTTGAATGGGTACATTCTTGATTTCGATTGTGGTCTCACGTTGTTTTCTTTGTAATTCTTCTACATGGTCTTCCAGTATGATAATCCTATCATTTGCGGCTTTATTTTGCATCACGATATTTTCGTATTTTTTCTCCAACGTCAAATATAAAGTATTTGTTTTCTCTATAGTGTTTTGTAGCAGCAAATTAGAATTTATAATAGTATTATTTTGTTCTTTGAGATCCTTAATCGTATCATTTAGGTTTTGAAGTTTGGCGTCTTGATTATCTTTCAAACACGAAAACATTTTCAGTATATCGCTTTGCATTTGAGCGAAATCTTCCGTTTCAGGACGTATTTTTCTTTTCCTCGATGTAATGAATTCATGGTCCTCTACATTAAAAGTAGTTAGTTCTGGTTGTGATGAATATTTAGCATCTTGGTCCGTTGGGGTCAACCGCGGCATTCTCTGATATGTTTGCGTATACTGTACGTAACAGTGTTCTGGTGTGGGATCGTAATCGCTTCCAAATGAATGCCCTTCAAACCGCTTCCAACTGTATTCACTTGTAGCAGGGTTTATTTTTGTAAATTATAACTTTAGCCGCTTTTTTATTATTTCTTTAATGTTTGCGATACACACGTCTGTTCGCATTGGAGGCGTATGACAAGGTGATGGCATCGTGGGTCAGTACTTCCAGGGTAGCAGTTTGGAACAGCCGGGCCAGCACGGCCTTCTATGATAGGCGTGAGTCACACATTTTATCACAGTTTAGGAACAATAACCGTGATAAAATGCGTGACTCAAGCCTATCACAGCGGCCGTGCTCGCTCGGCTGGGGTAAGCTGAGGTAAGCTGATACTTAGGGTCGGATAAACCAAGATATCACTTATTTGTATTTCAGCAGTTATCCGTTGAGATTCAGGATCACGCGATCCTAGGCGCGATGCTATGTTATAATTTAATCTATGAAAGCACTGCTCTATTTGCCTCCACAATAACAAATCAAACGATAAATCAGTATTACAGTTGATGTGTGCACTCGCGGTCGCATACTCACTGATTCGACTGATGCGGCCACAAAGCGGCGAGTGCATTAAAATTATCATTAGCATCACTGCCGCTTTAATGCTGGAAATAGAGTTATGGTTGGAAAATAATGGTTTTGAAGTATTATAGTTGTCAAAGAGAGAAAGAATGAAAGAATTTAAATGCTGTTTAATGAGTTCCATCTAAGTGGCTTCTATTGGAAATACAAATTGTCATCTATTTTAAACAAATTAAAAAAAATGTGGGTGAGTCCATGTTCCTGTTTCCACTAATACGAAACTTATAAGTAGGTACTGCTCGGTCAAAATTAGTAAAACAATTGAGTCAAGAGTCAATGGGTTACTCTTAGGCATGATAGATATTGTAGCTAAATAGCTATTTACTTAGAAATGATTATCTTTCAGCTATGACGCTGTGAAATAGGCCTCGTGTCTTTAACCTCCGATAAATGATTCCACGCTCCGGGTGACTATTGAGAAATTCTAGATGGAGAATCCCAATTACTCTTTGCCAGAACCAGCAATCAAACAACCAGTCTAGGCTGGAGAGATTGTGTTACTAAATCACTAGATTATTATGCTGGTGAACTTAGCAGATCATTTTCCAGCAGAGCAAAAAAAAAACTGAGTTCCAGTCGCATGCAGCATAGTTCTAGAGTTCTTGATACTTTTTGGAAATAGTTCTGGCCTTTTTCCTAGAAAAAAAGTCACATGAAAATATGATCTGCTAACTTCCGGTAGCAGATCATTTTTTCCAAAATAAAATTATTATAAGTGATTTAGGTGCACAAAGGTGAGTTCTATAGTTCCTGATACATTTTAGAAATAGTTCTGCAAAATTACACACAATAAAAAAACAAACATATTAAACTCATAACAGAAATAATCCAATATGTTTTTTTAAAACAGACGTTACTTATATAAAACGACAATTGCCGTTTCTTCTTTTGACCTTAATAATAATAAGCTTAGAACTTAAAGTAATAAAAATCAATAAATAAAAGATATCGTACTCTCAAGCGCCAATAGCTCTGTTATAACCGTGCAAAAGCAAAAACCAAGAAAATATTCAGTGTTCGATACAACAAAATCAAAACATAAAACCTAACTGTAATCAGGCCGAGAACTCCTCCTTTCCTTATAAACCTATATCAAGAATAGACGAAAACATGAAGCAGGAAGCCAAAACCTTCACTCAAGTATCAGCAGAGCATGGCTGAAGATTTAGTTTAGCAAAATCAAAATAATTTTGAGTGTTCGATAAAAAAAAATCACAATAAAAGTGTTGAGATGCACAGTTGGCTGAGAACTCTTCGTTTTCAAATACATCTATATCAAGAATAGACGTTGCAACGCATCATAATTCAACTCAAGTATCAGCAGAGCATGGTTCAAGATAGAGATTAATAAAAATCAAGACACTTTTCATAGTTCGTAATAAAAAATCAGAATAAAACTATCAGAGGTACAGAGAGCCGGGAACTCCTCGGTTTCTACAACACCTGTATATGCACTTGATTAAAATATGCAGCAGAAAGCCAGAACTGTCACTCAAGTATCATCAGAGCATGGTTGAATAATAAGGTTAGCAAAGATCAAGATATTTTTCAGAGTTCATTGTAAAAAAAACAAAAATAATATATCAGCGTTACTGAGGGCTGGAACTCTTCGTTTTCTTTTACACCTATATCGAGACTAGACGATGAAATTTACCGTAAAGCTAGAACTTTAACTCAAGTATCAGCAGAGCATAATTGAAGATCGAGATTAATAAAAATCAAGACATTTTTCATCGTTCGTAATAAAAATCCAAAAAAAATATCAGAAGTACTGAGGGCCGAGACTTCCTCCGTTTCTACTACAACTATATATGCACTTTATAAAAAAAAGCTATAAAAAACCAGAACTCTCACTCAAGTATCAGCAGAGCATGGTTGAAGATAGAGATTAATAAAAATCAAGACATTTTTCATCGTTCGTAATGAAAATCCAAAAAATATATATCAGAGGTACTGAGGGCCAGGAACTCCTCGGTTTCTACTACAACTATATATGCACATTATAAACAAAACCTATAAAAAACCAGAACTCTCACTCAAGTATCAGCAGAGCATGGTTGAAGATAGAGATTAATGAAAATCAAGACATTTTTCATCGTTCGTAATAAAATCCAAAAACATATATCAGAGGTACTGAGGGCCAGGAACTCCTCGGTTTCTACTACAACCATATATGCGCTTTATAAACAAAAGCTATAAAAAAACAGAACTCTCACTCAAGTATCAGCAGAGCATGGTTGAAGATAGAGATTAATAAAAATCAAGACATTTTTCATCGCTCTTAATAAAAATTCAAAAAAAAAATATCTGATTTACTGAGGGCCAGGAACTCCTCGGTTTCTGATACAACTATATATGCACATTATAAACAAAAGCTATAAAAAACCAGAACTCTCACTCAAGTATCAGCAGAGCATGGTTGAAGATAGAGATTAATAAAAATCAAGACATTTTTCGTCGTTCGTAATAAAATCCAAAAACATATATCAGAGGTACTGAGGGCCGGGAACTCCTCGGTTTCTACTACAACTATATATGCACTTTATAAAAAAAAGGTAAAAAAAACCAGAACTCTCTTTCAAGTATCAGCAGAGCATGGTTGAAGATCGAGATTAATAAAAATCAAGAAATTTTTCAGAGTTCTTTATAAAAAATCAGTAAAAAAGTTTAGAGGAACAGAGGGCTGGGTTCTCTACGTTTTCTTATACAACTATATCGTGACTAGATGTTGAAATGCTCCATAAAGCTAGCACTTTAACTCAAGTATCAGCAGAGCATGGTTGAAGATAGAGATTAATAAAAATCAAGACATTTTTCGTCGTTCGTAATAAAATCCAAAAACATATATCAGAGGTACTGAGGGCCGGGAACTCCTCGGTATCTACTACAACTATATATGCGCTTTATAAACAAAAGCTATAAAAAACCAGAACTCACACTCAAGTATCAGCAGAGCATGGTTGAAGATCGAGATTAATAAAAATCAAGACATTTTTTTTCGTTCGTAATAAAACCCAAAAACATATATCAGAGGTACTGAGGGCTGCGAACTCCTCGGTTTCTACTACAACTATAGATGCACTTTATAGACAAAAGCTATAAAAAACCAAAACTCTCACTCAAGTATCAGCAGAGCATGGTTGAAGATAGAGATTAATAAAAATCAAGAAATTTTTCGTCGTTCGTAATAAAATCCAAAAACAAATATCAGAGGTACTGAGGGCTGGGAACTCCTCGGTTTCTACTACAACTATGTATGCACTTTTTAAAGAAAAGCTATTAAAATACAGAACTCTCACTCAAGTATCAGCAGAGCATGGTTGAAGATAGAGATTAATAAAAATCAAGAAATTTTTCGTCGTTCGTAATAAAATCCAAAAACATATATCAGAGGTACTGAGGGCTGGGAACTCCTCGGTTTCTACTTCAACTATATATGCACATTATAAAAAAAAGGTAAAAAAAACCAGAACTCTCACTCAAGTATCAGCAGAGCATGGTTGAAGATAGAGATTAATAAAAATCAAGACATTTTTTTTCGTTCGTAATAAAACCCAAAAACATATATCAGAGGTACTGAGGGCCGGGAACTCCTCGGTTTCTACTACAACTATGTATGCACTTTTTAAAGAAAACCTATAAAAAACCAGAACTCTCACTCAAGTATCAGCAGAGCATGGTTGAAGATAGAGATTAATAAAAATCAAGACATTTTTTTTCGTTCGTAATAAAACCCAAAAACATATATCAGAGGTACTGAGGGCCGGGAACTCCTCGGTTTCTACTACAACTATATATGCGCTTTATAAACAAAAGCTATAAAAAACCAGAACTCACACTCAAGTATCAGCAGAGCATGGTTGAAGATAGAGATTAATAAAAATCAAGATATTTTTCATCGTTCGTAATAAAATCCAAAAACATATATCAGAGGTACTGAGGGCCGGGAACTCCTCGGTGTCTACTACAACTATATATGCGCTTTATAAACAAAAGCTATAAAAAACCAGAACTCACACTCAAGTATCAGCAGAGCATGGTTGAAGATCGAGATTAATAAAAATCAAGAAATTTCTCAGAGTTCAATATAAAAAAACAAAAATAATATATCAGAGGTACTGAGGACCGGAAACTCCTCGGTTTCTACTACAACTATGTATGCACTTTTTAAAGAAAAGCTATAAAAAACCAGAACTCTCACTCAAGTATCAGCAGAGCATGGTTGAAGATAGAGATTAATAAAAATCAAGACATTTTTCGTCGTTCGTAATAAAATCCAAAAACATATATCAGAGAAACTGAGGGCTGAGAACTCCTCGGTTTCTACTACAACTATAGATGCACTTTATAAACAAAGGCTATAAAAAACCAGAACTCTCACTCAAGTATCAGCAGAGCATGGTTGAAGATAGAGATTAATAAAAATCAAGACATTTTTTTTCGTTCGTAATAAAACCCAAAAACATATATCAGAGGTACTGAGGGCCGGGAACTCCTCGGTTTCTACTACAACTATATATGCGCTTTATAAACAAAAGCTATAAAAAACCAGAACTCACACTCAAGTATCAGCAGAGCATGGTTGAAGATAGAGATTAATAAAAATCAAGACATTTTTCATCGTTCGTAATAAAAAGTCAAAAACATATATCAGAGGTACTGAGGGCCGGGAACTCCTCGGTTTCTACTACAACAATATATGCACTTTATAAAAAAAAGGTAAAAAAAACCAGAACTCTCACTCAAGTATCAGCAGAGCATGGTTGAAGATCGAGATTAATAAAAATCAAGAAATTTCTCAGAGTTCAATATAAAAAAAAACAAAAATAATATATCAGTGGTACTGAGGGCCAGGAACTCCTCGGTTTCTACTTCAACTATATATGCACATTATAAACAAAAGCTATAAAAAACCAGAACTCTCACTCAAGTATCAGCAGAGCATGGTTGAAGATTGAGATTTTAAAATTCAAGAAATTTATCAGTGTTCATTATAAAAGATTCAACAAAAAAATTCAGAGGTCCTGCGGGCTGATAACTCCTCGTTATCTTATACACCTGTAATAAAACTATTATTTTCATTGATGTATCAGCAGTGCAGAGCATAGTTGAAAACTTGGATCAGTAGAAATAATGAAGTTTACTATAATACAAAAAAAATTAGTGCTCTTCGTTTTTTATTTTACAAATAATTTTAATTATACAAAATAAAAATTATTCAGTGCGACAAAGTAGCCCTAGATATCACACTAGGATACCCTCTAGTCTGTCGTTGGAGCTAGTGCGATTGTTTTTTTTTTTAAATATGATTATTATTGAAAATCGGCATTAAATCCTTGATCCCTGCCTGGTTTTAAGATGTGGAACAATTTAAATATTCTTGATCGTATACTTAGAGAAATTTTGTAAATTTATTATTTCTATATTTTTGTTTTTTTTTTACATTTTTTTTTACCTTTTTTTGTATTCTGTAGCCTAATAATATTATTGTGATGATTAAATTTGTGTGTATATAATTAAATGAGGTGTTATCGAAGTCTTCGAATTAATGGGTGAACTTTTTTATAAAGGCCATCGTATTTATGCCAAAACTCGCCCGTTAACCCGTAGGTTACGTAGTGCTTTAAGTCAAGACTATAATTTACGACAGCAGCTAATATATATGTCTTTTGACCAACTTTTATAGTTTTGGCAAGCGAATCCAACCTATGAGCAACTATTTTGGGTCTGTTTGGATATCCAGGATCGCTAATAACCGATGAATCGAAAATCAGGTGTGGTCCAAAATTATTTGTGCATAATAATTCAGTATCGCAATCGTAGCAAGATCTTTGCAAAGCCATCGCATCCTCAATTGCTTCCTGCAGCAAATGCAGACCATGGCATAGAATCATGTCTATGTTGATACTTACGAATGTGTAGTTTCTTGTATTTGAATAACCGCAAATACAATCAACGCGACAGGAATAACTAGGATCCTTTTTAAAAAGATACTGTGCTAAATGAGCAGTGTTAGACTCCACATCTAAATGGTGGTAGTCCTCTGGGATTTTCTCTGTGGTTTTTGCTTCTTTACAAGTTTTTTGAGGTACACCATCAGACGCGTTGCTGCGCTCTTTAATTTTTTCATCCAGTCTTTCTAGATGCTGCATCACAAAACGATCGATGCGCATTGGAATTTCACCCCTTAAGTCACGATGCTTTAAATCGGAAAATTTCTGCCCCGACTGCAGAGGAGGTAGCGGTCAGTGCACCTCTACCAAAAACTGTAACCATAATCGCGGTACACAAAGGTATGTAAGGAAGGAGGTACCTTTTAAACCTTTTTGCGAAATCAACGCTGTAACATGCGTTGATTGTATCGCCGTGCGAAGACTGCTCTTCTATTTTAACCGCTTCGTTATATAAGGTATTACACCACGATTTCCATCCGTATTTGTCCGTCACACCTTCTATCGCTTCAACGTCAAATTCATCGTCGAACTTATGTCTGTCTTCTTCATCAGCTTTGCCATCGTCATTTTCTTCGTCATCGTTGATATTATAAACTCCCTTTATCCGACTATTTAAAAAAAAAAAAACGTTCTACTGACGGTAAAGGTTTGCCATTCGCTCCCAACCCGATACATCTACTCAAAGCCACAACAAGAACTGACTCCAAAAAGTAGGTTAAACTTGTCAAATTTGTAATTTGGTGGACTTGTCCTATGCAACGCTTATATGGCTGGGCCATCGCAAAATCATTGCAATTAAATGACACACGTCCAACGACGACGATGTTGGTTTATTTACAACGGAATCATATCATTTTTGTAAATAATTATTAAAGCTGGCGCACTGGTCAAATATTTGCGATATCGCAAATAACAAAGACCACCCAAAATCAGTAACTACAATCGGTGGGATCGGAGCATTTGCTGCTAGAATGTGGCTTAAAAAAATTGTAACAATAATGGCTCGCTGATCTGCTGATACCATTTGAAAAGTTGGTACACTACCTCCTCCGGTTATAGGCACGCACTGGTATAAAAAATATGCCACCAGTAGCATCGATTGCTAGTGTTGCGTTGGGATCTTTTTTGCAACGGGCAATGTAAATCTGCATTTGCTCGGGCAGCCAATACATGCAGTTGAATTTATACAATCCTATAGATTGTATACATCCAAGTAACTTGCCATGTTCAGCACTATTAAGTAAATTGAGCGACGGGTTTCCGAATTGCAACCCATATTTACTTAATAGCCGCTGTTCTTTGGCTTTGCGAACAACTTCGTTCGTAGGGAGAATTGGGGGATTTTTACCGCCGAATTTCGTTATGCGGCCGGCTTCATTTCTTCACCATGTAACCGCATCTTTACCTCCGTCAATAAGGTAATCCGCAACTGCCTGGTGACGTGCTCCTCTCAACTGTCTTCTTTTATTGCCCGAATGTAGGGTGCTTTTAATGCCTTCAAACTTACACTGAACTATAACATCTACACCTTTTGAAGGCCTCTTTATCAGTGTGCAAAAAATCGCGTGTGCACCCACAAAGCTTCAGTTATAACATCGGCCCATCCTTGACGCAATTTCCAGTACAGTCTCTTACCGTAGAGTTTTTGATGTGGCTTAATATTTTCCCATTTCTCTTGAACAATAACCAAGTTTAACTTCAGTAAAGTTAAACTGGTTATTTGAGCACTCGTATCTACGGTCTGGTCCGCACACATTTCGGGTATTATATTATGGACATGTTTAGGCGTTATTAAGGACCCCTTGTCCGCCATTAATTTCGAAACCATTTGATAGACAGCATGGGAAGGTGGATACACACGCCCATTTTCATCAATGGTGCGACAGTTACCGTCCGATAGAATTTGCCTTAGATAAATTTTATAATATGGTGTTTTTTCCGGCATTTTTTTTAAAACCTCTTTGGTTACTAAAATCTAAAATACAACAAACAAACAAAACAATTAACGACAAAAAACAAAACTCAAAGGCTAACTCAATAATATCTAAACTTACACGTACGTACACTTAACATTATTAACGATACTCAACAATAATAACAAAACATATTTATTTATTTATTTTATTTATTTTAAAAAACGTTGCCCACACTAGGAATTTCTTCCTGTATCGTGGGTGCGTTTACAAACATATAAACTCACAAACACAACACCCAGAGCCGGAACAACTATCTGTAGGTCATACACATATTTGTTCCGTGCGGGAATCGAACCCGCGACACGCAGCGCAGCAGTCAATCGCTCAACCACTGCGCCAACCGTGCGCCCTAAACATAACACTTAGAAATATTATTAGAATTAACAAAACAACAAAACATTAACAAAAGAAGTAAGCTGTAAATCCAAGCTTCACCTGCTGGCGAATTTACGGGTCATAATAGTTGCAAATTACCTACTTAAGTTATTCTACAATATTTACAACAATCGACCCACGTCGTACTTATACCTTCGTATGTAACAAAAAACAAAAAAAGTCTTGATTTTTATTAATCTCTAACTTCAACCATGCTCTGCTGATACTTGAGTTAAAGTGCTAGCTATGAACCTAAATCTATGCTAAGTTGGTTTGAGTTCAAAAGGGACTATCATGAAGAAAACATAAAAAGGTTTTGTGACTGTATTACTGCGCTTTCATTCTCTGACTGGTATGATATGGATAATTTGGAAGATGCACTTCAGGTATTCCATGGGACATTACAACTGTTTTATAAACTATGTTTTCCCTTACAAAAAATAAAAAGTCCGAATGAAAAAAGAAATACGCTGTGGTTGACGAAAGGTTTAAAAACTTAATTAAAAAAATCAAAAAACCCGACTGCTTCAAAAGCAAACTAAAAAGTCGTAAACAAGGAAAAAATCATGCTGTGCAGTACATATGGATACATATTCGCCGGCTGGCTGACCAAAATCTGGTGTATCCTCCGCCTGCACAGCATGATTTTTTCCTTGTTTACGACTTTTTAGTTTGCTTTTGAAGCAGTCGGGTTTTTTGATTTTTTTAATTAAGTTTTTTTATTTATAACTTTTTAGTACGTTTTTTCGAATTAGATACATTTAAACATATAAGTGTTATATATTTTTGAAATCACCTCTTAAAACCCTTTATTTTGGTACCCCACACGATGGGTTTGGAAGAAAAAAAATATTTTGGCCCCCACAATATGGCACCCAAAATCCACCATTTTTCTATTATCCAATTTTAATGTAGCCTATGACACTCGCAGGGTTAAGACGCATCGATTGACGTACGAATCATCAAAATCGGCCAACGCGTTTGGTCTCTGGAACGCCACATAGGAACAAACATACATACATACATACATACATACATACATACATACATACTTACATACATACATACTTACATACATACATACATACATAGACTGATAAACACATTACCCTCCTTCGGCAGTCGGGTAAAAAGGTCATGTATAAGGAAACGTTATTTAAATTTAAAAACTATTCATACGAAAATAGATTAACAAAAAGGTCTAAAATATATAGTGACGTACTTAAACGTTGTATCAATAAATCTCAACAAATAAACAACAAAAGATATATTCAGAATATGAAAAACAAATGCAAGGCTACTTGGGATATTATCAATAAAACAATTGGTGACACACAAAAAAGTAATGACATAAAACAAATAGTATTAAAAACAAACAATATCACCGACCCTCAAAACAATTGTGACATGTTTAACGAATACTATATAAAATTGACAAATATTAATGGATTTACGTATAAAATTGACGCTATAAATAAAACTATGGACATTGATCACAATAACACAATATTCCTAAATCCTACCGATGCTATATAAGTATTCAGGATAATAAAAATAAAAAAAAATACTGCGTCTGTCGGGTTTGACGAAATAAGTACCAAAATTATAAAAGCTTGTGATAATCACTTATGCAAACCGATGAGCTATACTTAATTAATGTATCGTTTTCAGAAGGCATGTTCCCGAGCGCATTAAAGAACTCAATAGTCAAGCCAATATTTAAGAATGGTGATAAATCGGACATGACGAACTATAGACCTATAACCTTAATACCTGTAATATCAAAAATATTTGAGAAAACGATGTTAAAAAGGCTATATGAATATGTGGAAAATTATAATTTACTAAGGCGGGAGCAATTTGGATTCAGGAAAAATTGCACAACCTCGTTAGCTTGTTTTAATTTAATAAAGATAATAACTGAGGCGATGAATGACAACATACCTGTAGTAGCTATTTTCCTGGACATGAGTAAAGCCTTTGATTTCGTTGATCATAAGCTATTACTAAATAAATTAGATAAATATGGCATAAGGGGCCAAGCGAATGACTGGCTTAAATCTTACCTAAGTGATAGGCGTCAATGTGTGCAAACATCAAAAATCGTTAATGGAACCAAAGTAGAATATAAATCTAACTTTAAAACTAATGCAGTAGGAGTACCCCAAGGCAGTGTAACAGGATCATTTTTATTTCTGCTTTATATTAATGACCTCCCCAAAGCAACTCGCCACGAAACAATCTTATTTGCTGACGATACAACACTAATAATAAAATGTAATAAATAAATTGGAACAGGAAATTAATGAAGCAATCAAAGACATAATAATTTGGCTTAATAACAACAATTTAAAAATCAATATAAATAAAACAAAAATAATTCAATTTCAAACTTATAAATCAAACTTTCAGACTCTTAGTATAAAATATGAAGACAGTATCCTAGAACAAGTAGTAAACACAAAATTCTTGGGCATAATAGTGGATCAGAACTGTAACTGGCAGTCGCACATCAATTACTCACTGCATATCACGGATACGTATCGTCTGTGCTATCATATGGTCTGATACTATGGGGCAATTCAGTTGAAATTTTAATGGCATTTCGGGTACAAAAGAAGTGTGTTAGGGCAATATCTGGCGTCTGGTTTTTGGACAGCTGTAAACCTTTATTTAAAAAACTACACATATTACCTTTACCCTGCATGTATATCAAAGAACTATGTATGCTTGTAAAAAAATATCCGCACTATTTTCGCATGCAATCAGAAGTCAGTCGCAAGCAGGCTATTGCTAGAAATAAGTACAAATATGAATTAAATGTACCTTAATGTAGATAGCAAATATTTAGGAGAAATGTTTATGTTAATGCCATTCAGGTGTATAACAGGTTACCTAACGCATTTAAGGAACTTCCCATCCCCATGTTCAAGAAAAAACTGACAAGTTGGCTATTAGATAATTGCTTTTATGACATTGGCAAATATATGGAATTTTGTAAAAATCCAAGATGACATGAACTTAATTTTGACATTTTAAAGTAACAATTATCTAATTTTAATAATACTAATTCATATTGGACCTACTGTAAATCGCAAATCTTAAAATTAATTATGTACTAAGTTAATGACTCGTTTACAGCCAAAATGCCAGTATCAGAGAACAAAAACTAGGATGAGGTCATCAGCCCCCGGAACACAACAATAAGTAAGCTAGTAGAACCATCAATGAATAAAATCAATACATTTCCCAAGCCGACTGGTCATCGCGGAGAATTAGACCACCACCCTCCATCTATAA
Organism: Orthosia gothica; assembly: GCA_949775005.1. Classification (NCBI taxonomy): domain Eukaryota; kingdom Metazoa; phylum Arthropoda; class Insecta; order Lepidoptera; family Noctuidae; genus Orthosia; species Orthosia gothica. Next base: position 14,984,343 of record OX459067.1, read on the forward strand.
ACAACAGATCAAGTTACAAATTAAAATACACACATGAACAATGTTTAAAAATTTGCACTTACAACGTGAGGTCTCTATCGTCAAGAGAAAGATATTTTGAATTAACTTATGCACTTGAAAGTATAAATTGTGACAAATAGGGGCTTTCAGAGGTAAGAAGAATGGGCTGTTTCATAGAAGAGTACCCAGACTATATTTTCTGCTACATTGGTCAAACAAGAGGCTTATATGGGGTAGGATTCCTAATAAAAAAGGTACTTAAAGATAAAATAAAAAACTTCACTGGTATTTCAGAAAGAGTAGAATTATTACAGCTGAATCTTGGTGAGCTGAATATCTCAATAATCCAGGCATACGCTCCAACGGAAAAAACCAGTGAATCAGAAATGCAAGAATTTTATAACAATCTCAAGGAAGCACATGCATTAGCCGATGATAAATAAAATAATAGTATTGGGAGACTTCAATGCGAAAATTGGGCAACCCAGAAAAGAAGGAAATCTCATCATGGGGAAGCATGGGATTGGAAAGCGAAATGAAAGAGGAGAGCGCCTGATAGATTATGCATATGAATACAGACTATCCATAATTAATACCTACTTCAAAAAAGACTTAATAGAAAGTGGACATGGATATCACCGGGCAACAATATTAAAAATGAAATAGATTTTATAATGACAAACACCCCTAAACTAGTATTGAACTATGAAGTATTAAACATGGTAAAGTATCCATCGGACCACAGACTACTGCGAGTTACACTCTCTCTAAGCATTCTGAAAAAGAGCAGAAAACATTTTAAAACCCCACCTAAAATTCCAGAAACACAAGATGAAATAAACCATTACCAACATTGTCTTATGAACCTCATTGAAGACCGATCTAAAGGAATCACAAGCCCTCAGACCTACTATGCCACTCTGGAAGAAGCTATAATTTACAGCCTAACAAACAAATAAAACCGGCCAAGAGCGAGTCGGACTCGCGCACGAAGGGTTCCGTACTTGGTAAATTGCGGTTTACGATTTATGACGTATTAAAAAAAAACTACTGACTAGATCTCGTTCAAACCAATTTTCGCTGGCAGTTTACATGGTAATGTACATCATATATTTTTTTTAGTTTTATCATTCTCTTATTTTAGAAGTTACAGGGGGGGGGACACACATTTTACCACTTTGGAAGAATCTCTCGCGCAAACTATTCAGTTTAGAAAAAAATGATTTTAGAAACCAACATATTATTTTTGAAGACCTATCAATAGATACCCCACACGTATGGGTTTGATGAAGAAAATTATTTTTAATTTTAGATTCAAGTATGGGAACCCCCAAAATGTATTGTTTTATTTTTATTTTTGTGTGAAAATCTTAATGCGGTTCACAGAATACATCTACTTACCAAGTTTCAACAGCATAGTTCTTATAGTTTCGGAAAAAAGTGGCTGTGACATACGGACGGACAGACAGACAGACAGACAGACAGACAGACAGACATGACGAATCTATAAGTGTTCCGTTTTTTGCCATTTGGCTACGGAACCCTAAAAAGAGAAAAAGGAAAAAGGCATGAGTTTATGTATGTAAACAAAAAAGAGCATAGTAAGAATAAAGAGCACAAAATATTTTGTAAAGAAACTATAGCACTGATAAAGAGGCGCAACGAATTAATATTCCAAAAGAATAATAACAAAGACAAAAAGGAAAGATTAAGCAAAATATACAAAAAAAAAACAAATTAATCTATCAAGAAAGACTACTGGAATCACCGAGAAAATATAATAACGAAAATTCTGAACAAATCTAGAAGTACAAAGAAAGCATTCAAAGAGCTAAGCCTATGCAAAACCTGGATACACAAATTAGAAAGCAAATCCAAAGAAACAAAAACAAGGCAAGATGTTATAATACAAGCTACGAATTTCTACCAAGAACTGTACAAAAAAAGGGAAGAAGACTGTGAGTCAGATGGTGAAATGGATAATAATACTACCTGGGCCTGCAGTCTCGACATAGCTAACGATCGTTACGTTAAGTAACATTCGTTAACTCTTACCACAAAATAGTAAGTATACAGAAGGGCCACTCCCGCCGTTTGGAAAATTGACAGCTAAACTTGACAGATTCACTAGGGTTGCTACTATATTGATTCCGAATTTAAAAAAAAATGGTAGGTTGCCCAAGTTACAAACATAAATACATAGATTCGTCTAAACATACATCATATCATGCTTACATGCCTTAGAGGGTAGACAGGGCATCAAATATCCATTTAATATCACGAACACTACAACCCTAGTGAATCTGTCAACTTTAGCTGTAAATTTTCCAAACGGCGGGAGTGGCCCTTCTGTATACTTACTATTTTGTGGTAAGAGTTAACGAATGTTACTTAACGTAACGATCGTTAGCTATGTCGAGACTGCAGGCCCTGCAGTGAAATAGTTAAGCCAATAGATGAAAGACACATATACGAACATATAAAACAGCTAAAATCAGATAGGAGTCCAGGTTCTGATGGCATAACAAACGAAGCCTTAAAAGTAGGGGCACCTATCCTAATCAACCACTTCTCAAAATGGTTCAACATGATACTTGACACGGGGACTATCCCAACACAATGGTGCTCATCGGACATAATCTTACTGAACAAAAATGGCAACCCATTAGACATTGGGAACTATAGACCAATCAGCTTAATGGGAAACATCTACAAACTCTTTGCATCAATCATTCTGAAACGGATAAGCGAGGAAATTGATAGGGCACAACCAGTCGAACAAGCTGGCTTTCGCTCAAGATTCAGCACAACAGATCACAGACAAGCACTGGACCAGGTTATGGAAAAATACAAAGAATACAACAGGCCTCTCTATCTGGCATTCATTGATTACACAAAAGCTTTCGACAGTATAATACTGTCGAAAGCTTTTGTGTAATCAATGAATATATGCTAATAATTAGCCACAATGCTATCTGGAACACCCTAAAAATGCTCAATGTGGATGTAAAATACATTAAAATAATAAAGAATATATACACTAACAGCATAAGCCGGGTTAAACTCGAAACTAGAGGAATAGAAATAAGAATAGAAAGAAGAGTCAGACAGGGCGACCCATTATCCCCAAAACTGTGCTGTGCTGGAAAACATATTCCAAAAGTTACATTGGCAAAACAAAGGAATACTGATTAATGGACGTTGGTTAAATCATCTCAGATTCGCAGACGACATTGTAGTGCTAGCCGAAACTGCAAAGGAACTGGATGGAATGATAAATTCTCTAGACCAAGTAAGCTGCAAAGTAGGCTTAGAGATGAAAATACAACTAAAACCAAAATAATGACAAATAGTCTAAAATTACCAATTACAGCCGGAGGAAAAGAAATAGAATATGTCAACAACTACATATATCTTGGCAAACAACTATCATTCAGCAAACAAAGTAATGAAGAGGAAGTTGATAGAAGAGCTAATATAACGTGAAAAATACTGGACACTTAAAGAAATATTAAAAGGAGATTATCCTATAAGAATGAAAATAGTATATTATGCAACTAGTGAATAAAAGACGGATTTAAAGGGAGGGCCATACATGAATCACGAGCAAGTGATGGATTCTAACAACTGAATCACGACCGTAGGGAGTGATTCATGATGATTGAATCACGAGCATAGCGAGTGATTCAAGTGTTAGAATCATGAGCGACGCGAGTGATTCATGGCCCTCGATGTAAATCCGTTTTATTCAAGAGTTGCATACTATATTTTATACCATGACTTCGAGAAAAAGAAAGATTTAAGTGAAAAGCAAAAGGAATATTACGAGTAATAAATAAATAAATGGTTTATTACCTTCAAAATTTAGATAAAATGTGAAACCCTGACCCCTGAGCTAGGTAACAGCACCTGTGTTTCAGAGGCCAGTGACCACCTCCGTTACGTTACATAATTATAATTAATTAAACACTATTGCAATTAATATACGAATTACAATCCAAATAAGTATTCAATAAATATCCTAGACTAAAATCAAAATCATTATTAAAATCCTAATTAACAAACTCAAAATTAAAATCGAAAAAGGAGTTTGAAAGTCAAATATTCTCTGCACAAGAAGTTTGTATCGAGTATTTTTTGCGCAAGGAGGTTTGCGCTATATGTTGCCTTAGTGCCGAATAACGACGCACTGTGTGGGGATTGAGGGCCGCGCGTTCACATCAATGACTGACAATCGGTTTGGGCTCGTTTGAAACCATACTACTGGTATCGATACGTTATAAAATATTTTTTCAAAAGCAGTAGCTAGTGAGCTAGTACGTTACATAGCATTGAGATGAACGTCTAATACATTGGTGTGTTCCAAATTCAAACACCAAAACAGTGATTAAAAGTGCTTTTTATTCAATGTTTTCGGTGAATAAAATAAGCTTTTTAGAGGGGGAATAGTATAATAGTATATTATGCAACTAGTGAATAAAAGACGGATTTAAAGCGAGGGCCATAGATGAATCAAGAGCAAGTGAAGGATTCTAACGACTGAATCACGACCGTAGGGAGTGATTCATGATGATTGAATCACGAGCATAGCGAGTGATTCAAGTGTTAGAATCATGAGCGACGCGAGTGATTCATGGTCCTCGATATAAATCCGTTTTCTTCAAGAGTTGCATACTATATTTTATACCATGACTTCGAGAAAAAGAAAGATTTAAGCGAAAAGCACAAGGAATATTACGAGTAATAAATAAATGAATGGTTTTTACCTTCAAAATTTACATAAAATGTGAAACCCTGACCCCTGAGCTAGGTAACAGCACCTGTGTTTCAGGGGTCACTGACCACCTCCGTTACGTTACATAATTATAATTAATTAAATACCTATGCAATTAATATTAGAATTACAATCCAAACAAGTACTCAATAAATATCTTAGACTAAAATCAAAATTATTATTAAAATCCTAAATAACAAACTCAAAATTAAAATCGAAGAAGGAATTTGTGTATCGAGTATTTTTTGCGCAAGGAGGCGCAAGGAGGTTACATAGCATTGAGATGGACGTCTAATACATTGGTGTGTTCCAAATTCAAAAACCAAAACAGTGATTAAAATGCTTTTTATTCACTGTTTTCAGTGAATAAAATAAGCTTTTTAGAGGGGGAATGGTATAAAAGTAGTTTTTGATACCTGTCTTTTGCCTTGTCTATTGTATGGTTGCCAAACGTGGGTCTATACCAATAGAACTAAAAATAGAATCCAATTAACTCAAAGGGCTATGGAGAGAAGTATGCTGAAAATAAGAACAATACATAAAATAAAAAGTGATGAAATAAGAAGAAAAACCAAGCTAACTGATGCACTCACACAAGCCTTGAGGCTTAAGTGGCAATGGGCCGGCCACATATCGCGCTATACCGATGGCAGATGGACTATACAGACTATGAGATGGAAAGGGCCAGCAGGCAAGAGGAAGGTGGGAAGGCCTAATAGACGGTGGGCTGATGACATAATCGAAAGAGTAGGAAAAGACTGGTTGATCCTAGGCCAAGAGAGAGAGTCGTGGAAGAAGGTGGAGGAGACCTTTACCCAAGTAGGCGTCCATATCCCAAATCCAAATACTAACAATACTAACAATGAGTAAATAAGCAAATTACTAATAAACACTAACAAAATTTAAAATGTACAAAATTAGGATATGGAAATAAAAGGTTTTTTTTTAATTTATTTATTTTACTATTTCTTTATAAGTTAATGACAATTAAATATTTGTACACCATTTATATATATATTAGTGGTAGAATGTATAGAACTAACAAAAATATTAACACCATACTATGTAAAACTACATTCTTACAAATAAATAAAATTCTAATTCTACCAGGCCCCTCAGAAAGTATTGCGAAAAAAAGTTTTTACATATGGGAGACTGGCCAGTTATAATGTTTTTCGAAAATATGATTATTTATAAGTAAAAATAAGTAAGTTCCAATTTCAAAATTTCCCTCCACATTTTTTGCGAGTTAATTCAAAGTATTGTGTCTCACTGAAATATGGATCTGCGCCGGGAACATTTTAGAGCTATGATTTTATACGATTTCAAGTGTCGCCTGAAACCGGATGAATCGTACGATAGACTTCAAATGGCATTCATGGATGAAGGCCCTTCCAAGGCAACCGTGTATCGTTGGTATAACGAATTCAAGCGCGGTCGACCAACTTTGGGGGATGACGAAAGAAGCGGTCGCCCTTTGACGGCTGTTACCGAAGAAAACGTGCTAGCAGTGAAAAATTTAATCCAAGACAATAGGCGAATTACATATCAGGAGATTCAACACATATTGAAGATTGGATCGGGAAGCGTTCACGAGATTCTACACAGCCATCTTCGCGTGAGGAGGATAGTATCACGCTGGGTGCCGCACAACCTCACCGATGCTCAGAAGCAGGCCCGGGTGGAATGGTGCCGTGATATGCTTAACAAATTTGAAGCAGGCTCGTCTCGGCGTGTTTACGACATCGTTACAGGTGATGAGTCCTGGATTTATCAATACGACCCAGAAACCAAGCGCCAGTCGACTGTTTGGGTGTTTCAAAATGAGCCAACGCCTACCAAAGTGAAGCGATCTAGAAGCGGGGGTAAGATTTTGATCGCTAGCTTTTTTAATTTGACTGGCCACTTGGTATCAATTCCCTTACGGGATCAAAGAAGCATTAATGCCGAATGGTATACTACCAAATGTTTGCCAGAAGTTTTCTCTGTTATAAGCAACAAGCGACCAAACACAGGGCTCCGCGGGCTACTGCTCCACCACGACAATGCACCTGCGCACACCGCACTCAAAACGAGGGACTTCCTGGACAGCACTCCAGTCAAACTCCTGGGTCACCCTCCTTACAGCCCTGATCTAGCACCGTGTGACTTCTTTTTATTCCCAAAAATAAAAAATCAGCTCAAAGGGATACAATTTTCGTCGCCGGAAGATGCGCTGGCTGCGTTCGAGCAGGCTGTAAACGAGGTGTCTGCGGCGGACTGGAAAAAGTGTTTTGAAAACTGGTTTAGGCGCATGAATCTTTGTATAGAGGCTGGTGGAAAGTACTTTGAAAAGATTTAATAAAAATATATGTACGTATAGAACAATTTTTTTTAGTTTCGCAAAACTTTCTGAGTGTCCCACGTATAAGGTGCATTTCAACGTCTAGTTTCGATATAGGTGTATAAGAAAATTAAGAATTCCCGGCCCTCTGTGCCTCTGAAAATGTTTTGTGATTTATAAATAAAGAACTCTGAAAAAAATTCTTCCTTATTAGCTCTTGATCTTCAACCATGCTCTGCTGGTACTTGAATGAGAGTTCTGGCTTTCTATAGAATTTTTTCATAAAGAAAAAATATCGTTGTAGTAGAAACCGAGAAGGTCTTGGCCCTCAGTACTTCTGTTTTTTTTTTGGATTTTTATAACTAACACTGAAAAAATTCTTGATCTTTGCTAACCTTAATAATCAACCATGCTCTGCTGATACTTGAGTGAGAGATCTGGTTTTTTATAGCTTTCGTTTATTTAGTGCATATATAGTTGTAGTAGAAACCGAGGAGTTCTCGGCTTTCAGTAAGCCTGTTTTTTTTTTTTGGATTTTTATTATGAACGATGAAAAATGTCTTGATTTTTATTAATCTCGATCTTTAACTATGCTCTGCTGATACTTGAGTTAAAGTGCTAGCTTTATGGTGCATTTCAAAGTCTAGTCTCAATAAAGGTGTATTAGAAAACGAAGAGTTCCCGGCCCTTTACACCTCTGATCTTTTTTATTGATTTTTTTATAAAGAACTCTGAAACAATTTCTTATTTATTAGATCTCGATATTCAACCGTGCTCTGCTGGTACCTGAGTGAGAGTTCTGGCTTTCTATAACATTTTTTCATGAAGTGCATATATCGTCTTAGAAGAAACCGAGGAATTCCCGGCCCTCAGTACCTCTGATATATTATTTTAGTTTTTTTTATATTGAACTCTGGCAAATTTCTTGATTTTTATTAATCTCAATATTCAACCATGCTCTTCTGATACTTGAGTTAAAGTGCTAGCTGCATTGTGCATTTCAACGTCTAGTTTCAATATAGGTGTATAAGAAAACGAAGAGTTCCCGGCCCTCTGTACCTCTGAAAAGGTTTAGTGACTGAAAAAAAATCTTATTTATTTGATCTCGATCTTCAACCATACTCTGCTGGTACTTGAGTGAGAGTTCTGGCTTTATGGTGCATTTCAACATCTTATCTCAATATAGATGTATAAGAAAACGAGGAGTGCCCGGCCCTTCGTACCTCTGAACTTTTTTATTGATATGTATATAAAGAACTCTGAAAAAAAATCTTATTTATTTGATCTCGATCTTCAACCGTGCTCTGCTGGAACCTGAGTGAGAGTTCTGGCTTTCTATAAAAAAATTTCATGAAGTGCATAATTATATCGTCTTAGTAGAAACCGAGGAGTTCCCGGCCCTCAGTACCTCTGATATATTATTTTAGTTTTTTTATATTGAACTCTGATAAATTTTCTTGATTTTTATTAATCTCAATATTCAACCATGCTCTTCTGATACTTGAGTTAAAGTGCTAGCTGCATTGTGCATTTCAACGTCTAGTTTCAATATAGATGTATAAGAAAACGAAGAGTTCCCGGCCCTATGTACCTCTGAAAATGTTTTGTGATTTTTATATAAAGAACTCTGAAAAAAAATCTTATTTATTAGAACTCGATCTGCATGGTCTGCTGGTACTTGAGTGAGAGTTCTGGCATTCTTTAGCATTTTTTCATAAAGTGCATATATCGTCTTAGTAGAAACCGAGGAGCTCTTGGCCGTCTGTCCTTCTGCTTTTATATTTTTTGGATTTCTATAACTAACACTGAAACATTTCTTGATCTTTGCTAACCTTAATATTCAACCATGCTTTGCTGATACTTGAGTGAGAGTTCTGGTTTTAATAGCTTTTGTTTGTAAATTGCATATATAGTTGTAGTAGAAACCGAGGAGTTCTCGGCTTTCAGTACTTCTGTTTTTTTTTTGGATTTTTATTACGAACGATGAAAAATGTTTTGATTTTTATTAATCTCGATCTTCAACCATGCTCTGCTGGTACTTGAGTGAGATTTCTGGCTTTCTTTAGCATTTTTTCATAAAGTGCATATATCGTCTTAGTAGAAACCGAGGAGTTCTTGGCCCTCTGTACTTAGGCTTTTTTTTTTTTGGATTTTTATAACTAACACTGAAAAATTTCTTGATCTTTGCTAACCTTAATATTCAACCATGCTCTGCTGATACTTGAGTGAGAGTTCTGGTTTTTAATGGCTTTCGTTTGTAAAGTGCATATATAGTTGTAGTAGAAACCGAGGAGTTCTCGGCTTTCAGTACTTCTGTTTTTTTTTTTGGATTTTTATAACTAACACTGAAAATTTTCTTGATCTTTGCTAACCTTAATATTCAACCATGCTCTGCTGATACTCGAGTGAGAGTTCTGGTTTTAAAAAGCTTTCGTTTGTAAAGTGCATATATAGTTGTAGTAGAAACCGAGGAGTTCTCGGCTTTCAGAACTTCAGATTTTTTTTTTGGGTTTTTATTACGAACGATGAAAAATGTCTTGATTTTTATTAATCTCGATCTTCAACCATGCTCTGCTGGTACTTGAGTGAGAGTTCTGGCTTTCTTTAGCATTTTTTCATAAAGTGCATATATGATTGTAGTAGAAACCGAAGAGTTCTCGGCTTTTAGTACTTCAATTATTTTTTTTGGATTTTTATAACTAGCACTGAAAAATTTCTTGATCTTTGCTAACCTTAATATTCAACCATGCTCTGCTGATACTTGAGTGAGAGTTCTGGTTTTTAATAGCTTTCGTTTGTAAAGTGAATATATAGTTGTAGTAGAAACCGAGGAGTTCTCGGCTTTCAGTACTTCTGTTTTTTTTTTTTTGGATTTTTATTACGAACGATGAAAAATGTCTTGATTTTTATTAATCTCGATCTTCAACTATGCTCTGCTGATACTTGAGTTAAAGTGCTAGTTTTATGGTGCATTTCAACATCTTATCTCAATATAGGTGTATAAGAAAACGAGGAGTTCCTGGCCCTTTGTACCTCTGAACTTTTTTATTGATCTTTTATAAAGAACTCTGAAACAATTTCTTATTTATTAGATCTCGATCTTCAACCATGCTCTGCTGGTACCTGAGTGAGAGTTCTGGCTTTCTATAACATTTTTTCATGAAGTGCATATATCGTCTTAGTAGAAACCGAGGAGTACTTGGCCCTTTGTACTTCTGCATTTTTTTTTTTGGTTTTTATAACTAACACTGAAAAATTTCTTGATCTTTGCTAACCTTAATATTCAACCATGCTCTGCTGTTACTTGAGTGAGAGTTCTGGATTTTAATAGCTTTCGTTTGTAAAGTGCATATATAATTGTAGTAGAAGCCGAAGAGTTCTCGGCTTTCAGTACTTCTGTTTTTTTTTTTGGATTTTTATAACTAACACTGAAAAATTTCTTGATCTTTGCTAACCTTAATATTCAACCATGCTCTGCTGATACTTGAGTGAGAGTTCTGGTTTTTAATAGCTTTCGTTTCTAAAGTGCATATATAGTTGTAGTAGAAACCGAGGAGTTCTCGGCTTTCAGTTCTTCTGTTTTTTTTTGGATTTTTATTACGAACGATGAAAAATGTCTTGATTTTTATTAATCTCGATCTTCAACCATGCTCTGCTGGTACTTGAGTGAGAGTTCTGGCTTTCTTTAGCATTTTTTCGTAAAGTGCATATATCGTCTTAGTAGAAACCGAGGAGTTTTTGGCCCTCTATACTTCAATTATTTTTTTTGGATTTTTATAACTAATACTGAAAAATTTCTTGATCTTTGCTAACCTAAATATTCAACCATGCTCTGCTGATACTTAAGCGAGAGTTCTGGTTTTTTATAGCTTTCATTTATAATGTGCATATATAGTTGTAGTAGAAACCGAGGAGTTCTCGGCTTTCAGTACTTCTGTTTTTTTTTTTTGGATTTTTATTACGAACGATGAAAAGTGTCTTTATTTTTATTAATCTCGATTTCAACTATGCTCTGCTGATACTTGAGTTAAAGTGCTAGCTTTATGGTGCATTTCAACATCTTATCTCAATATAGGTGTATAAGAAAACGAGGAGTGCCCGGCCCTTTGTACCTCTGTTTTTTTTTATTGATTTGTATATAAAGAACTCTGAAAAAAGTCTTATTTATTTGATCTCGATCTTTAACCATGCTCTGCTGGTACTTGAGTGAGAGTTCTGGCTTTCTTAAGCATTTCCTCATAAAGTGCATATATCGTCTTAGTAGAAACCGAGGAGTACTTGGCCCTTTGTACTTCTGCATTTTTTTTTGGATTTTTATAACTAACACTGAAAAATTTCTTGATCTTTGCTAACCTTAATATTCAACCATGCTCTGCTGATACTTGAGTGAGAGTTCTGGATTTTAATAGCTTTTGTTTGTAAAGTGCATATATAATTGTAGTAGAAACCGAAGAGTTCTCGGCTTTCAGTACTTCTGTTTTTTTTTTTGGATTTTTATAACTAACACTGAAAAATTTCTTGATCTTTGCTAACCTTAATATTCAACCATGCTCTGCTGATACTTGAGTGAGAGTTCTGGTTTTTAATAGCTTTCGTTTGTAAAGTGCATATATAGTTGTAGTAGAAACCGAGGAGTTCTCGGCTTTCAGTACTTCAGTTATTTTTTTGGATTTTTATTACGAACGATGAAAAATGTCTTGATTTTTATTAATCTCGATCTTCAACCATGCTCTGCTGGTACTTGAGTGAGAGTTCTGGCTTTCTTTAGCATTTTTTCATAAAGTGCATATATCGTCTTAGTAGAAACCGAGGAGGTTTTGGCCCTCTGTACTTCTGTTTTTTTTTTTTTGGATTTTATAACTAACACTGAAAAATTTCTTGATCTTTGCTAACCTTAATATTCAACCATGCTCTGCTGATACTTGAGTGACAGTTCTGGTTTTTAATAGCTTTCATTTGTAAAGTGCATATATAGTTGTAGTAGAAACCGAGGAGTTCTCGGCTTTAAGTACTTCTGTTTTTTTTTTTTTGGATTTTATTACGAACGATGAAAAATGTCTTGATTTTTATTAATCTCGATCTTCAACTATGCTCTGCTGATACTTGAGTTAAAGTGCTAGCTTTATGATGCATTTTAACATCTAGTCTCAATATAGGTGTATTAGAAACCGAGGAGTTCCTGGCCCTCAGTACCTCTGATATATTATTTTAGTTTTTTTTTATATTGATCTCTGAAAAATTTCTTGATTTTTATTAATCTCAATATACAACCATGCACTTCTGATACTTGAGTGAAGGTTTTGGCTTCCTGTTTCATGTTTTCGTCTATTCTTGATATAGGTGTATAAGAAAAGGAGGTGTTCTCGGCCTGATTACAGTTAGGTTTTATGTTTTGATTTTGTTGTATCGAACACTGAATATTTTCTTGGTTTTTTGCTTTTGCACGGTTATAACAAAGCTATTGGCGCTTGAGAGTACGATATCTTTTATTTTATTGATTTTTATAACTTTAACTTCTAAGCTTATTATTATTTAAACAAAAGAAAAAACGGCAATTGTCGTTTTATATAAGTAACGTCTGTTTTAAAAAAACATATTGGATTATTTCTGTTATAAGTTTAATATGTTTTTTTTTGTGTGTAATTCTGCAGAACTATTTCTAAAATGTATCAGGAACTATAGAACTCATCTTTGCGCACCTAAATCACTCATAAAAAACATATTTTGGAAAAAATGATCTGCTACCGGAAGTTAGCAGATCATATTTTCATGTGACTTTTTTTCTAGGAAAAATGCCAGAACTATTTCCAAAAAGTATCAAGAACTCTAGAACTATGCTGCATGCAACTAGAACTCACATTTTTTTATGCTCTGCTGGAAAATGATCTGCTAAGTTCACGCAGACTAGATTATTGCGGTTTGACAAGCAGCCTCTTCATGTTAAATACTCAGCAGCATTCAGTTTAATTAACATTAAAGATTTTTTTTTGACAAAACACAAAATTCTTTATTACAATTAGGTCACTAAGCGGCACTTTTGAACGTCAAAAATTTAAACTTAAAAGTAATAATAATTGATTCTACCAACCATTTGGAAAATCAGCTTGTTATGGTGAAGAAAGGACTAGAAACTCTGTACTTACTCTTTAAAAAAAAGAGTTTTACAACGTTTAGGTATAAAGTATTACAAGCACCAAAAGTTGTAAAAAAACGTTTTGACAGCCATAAAAATACTAAAAATTATATACAGAACACCCAGAGCCGGAACAACTATCTGTAGGTCATACAAATATTTTATGCATTGTGACCATGTCAGCTTTAAAACTTAAATAGGAACATGGTTCTCATACTTCGGAATAGGCAGGCAGATGATATTGATGTCTACTACTAACAGGTCTCAAGGACAAGGTAAAGACATTCCAGCCTGCCTTATTCAGCAGAACAAAGGAATTCTATGTAGGTAGTAACAAGGTATCGTTTTGTGTCCTACTGTCTGGTCAACTAATATAAATCTTCATAAAACAAGAAAACGTAATCATAATCCCGAGTAAAGTAACATGCAGGGTCCAGTAATAAATAATCTTAACAACACCGTCCCTCATCTTTATCTAATTTGAGCCTAAATTGAATCCCGGGATATGTCCCGCACCGCTAAATATTACTCTGTAGACAAAAACGTGGTATGTATTGTTATCCCGGTATCTAAAAGGTTAAAGGCCTGTAATCTGAGTCCATTAATTTACCGTTACAGCTTGTTACTCAGAAAACTTTTCCCGACACTTCAATCTGTCCCTTGGCTTCTCCACATCGTATAAAGAATGTCGTCTATCTGTCTCCTGCTTGTGTTTTCCAGCAGAACAGGCCACTACTCTTGGGTCCTCCAGAGGCTATATCCGCAAGCGGGTGCAGTGCTGCCAGTGGTGTTGGTTTTAGGCAGCCCGTATTTATCCTGCATGTCATATTGAGGGCTACATCAACTTGTTGGACATGGATGTTTCGATGTCACACTGGTTATGCGAATTCGTCAGTCGTGGATCAGAGTGCTAAGCCCGATTTACGAAGCACATGAGGAGAGCCACCCCAGGCAGTAGATGTCAGACGCCGAAGCAGATTATTGCGGGTACTGGCTTTAAATTTAGTGACCTTTGTGAGGCAGATGAAAACGCTGTTGACTTGGTTGAATTCTGGTCCAAACGTATATAATTGTGGAATTATCGATACGACGGGGAAGAAGAAGCTTGTTTCCTATTGAAAATATAATCGGGTTTTTAGTGTTTTCGTTTTGGAGGACATGAATTGGAATTAAAAAAACTGACGGCCCGTATTACAAAATGAATTGAAATACGGGCCGTCAGTTGTATTATTGATGAAATCAACCACAAAATCTGCTGTCAAACATGGTAAAATGTGTAGACTTTGTCCAATTATTAAGCATAATTAGGAAATAAATTGAATTGAATGTTAAATGAGTGTGTAGTTGTCGTAGGTTCAAGACACAAAAATCTTACCCCTAGACGAATAATAAATCTTTATTTACATAATTGATAACAGCAGTTTGTGAAATCTCTCTGAATCCCGAGCTAGGCAGAACTGCATGTCAGGAGTCACACCATATCCTTTTTAATTTTATTTAATTACCAATATCAATATCGGATTTTAAGATAATTCTAAATAAATATTAAGATTTTTCTTCTTCTGTAGTTTCCTCTATAGTGTTTTAAGTGTCCATAAACCTGCAGCTCAATTGCGTGAGTTCGGTAGGGCAAAGGAAATAACTCCATGAAAGATTATAACACATTTCTTTTAAATGTTTTCGGTATTAGGGACGTCCTCCACTCTATGAGTTGAATTCACATATCCTTTCCATGACCATCCCCTTTAATTAGTAATACGAAAGTCGTTATTTAAAACGTGTCGTCACCCTTACCTATACGTCTTCTTTGCCGAATTCACTTAAGCAATTAGGATGCTGTTCTTTTAAAATTCCACTGACATTGTTTTTAACGTGACTTAGGCTACCCACCGAGCTAGCTGACCAAACCCATATATATCCTTTGCTTGCATCTCTTCTTGTTTAATTTTTTTTATTATTAACGTTTTTTATTTGCAATATTTAGTCATCTCTTTTTAGGGTAAAAACGGGACCCTATTACTGAGACTCCGCGGTCCGTCTGTCTGTCTGTCTGACACCAGGCTGTATCTCATGAACCGTGATAGCTAGACAGTTGAAATTTTCACAGATGATGTATTTGTGTTGCCGCTATAACAACAAATACTAAAACAGAATAAAATAAATATTTAAGTGTGGTTCCTATACAACAAACGTGATTTTGAACCGTTTTTTTGCGATAATGGCACGGAACCCTTAGAGTGCGAGTCCGACTCGCACTTGGCCGGTTTTTTTCCGAATTACTTTTAAACATATAAGTGGTATATATTTTTGTAATCACCACTAAAAATCTTTCAATTTAATACCCCAACCGATAGATTAGGAAGAAAAAAAATATTTGCACCTCCACAGCATGGCGCTCAAAATCCGCCAAGATTGTTTTTTTTTAACATCACTTATCTAAGGACATTTGGGCGGTCACGACCTATCTAACCATGTCTTAAATATATAAATCCGTCTAGTAGTTTGAAAGATATTAGGTAATAAAGAATACATACATACATACATACAAGATACGTGCGAAAACCATAACCTTTTCTTGCAGTCTGGTAAAAAGTACCATCACATCGGAAAAGAAAAGAAGATTTTTCGTGCATTTGCTGTAATTTTATGAATTTTTCAGCTTCAGATAATGCTAACCAATTTCTGTATTTTGAAAAACGTGGTATTGACTCGACAACAGCTGTCCTCGAACATCTGCTATTGTTTTACCAATGAATACTTTAAAAATTTGATATCGTCTAGCTTCGAGTGTTTGTGCATTAAATGTGAGTGAAACTAGCGTCTTCATTGCACTAGTTCGGAAATGAAATTGTTGTGCCAACATATTTTATACACACCATTATATTAAGCTTGGAAGTATTTCTATATAAGCAGTTTCAAGTCTGCTGTTTTTATAAATATAGCAACTTATAATAGAAATAGTTTATTGTGTAAATAGAACTCACGGTAAACACAAATGTAGAATACACGCTTTTAAAAAAGTAGCAGGTATTAATAATAAGTTTTCATAGTGTATATTTCTAGTAAATAGTGTTTATAGATGAACACGCGATGATAGAATGGTGGTAAAGACCCCTATTAACGAGCTTTATGTAGGTCATCAGTTTCACAAAAGTTAATAGCTAGCAGCCGCAATTGGCCATTCCTATCGCACGAGGTTACCGAACGGTGTCTTTTGAGGCGACAACTCTCTTAGCACGCTTTCTTCGGCTGGACATTCTTGCGGCTATGGACGCGAGGGTTTATAACCGATTTAGCGCCATCCGCCAGAATAATGATTTCTTGCCATGAATCACTTTAGTAAGGATGAGGCGGGAACCTTGACACGCGCTCCAGCGGTGACGCGAGCGGCTACAGCAGCTGCATTTTTTGCGCAAGCGCATTGTCGAAGCCGTCCTGCCACACTTCGAAGCCTAGCTGAAAAGAGGATACCGCATCTTCTACATGAACATGTAGGAGATGCGGTACGGCACTCATTTACTGGCCAGGCACGGTTGCTTCGGTGAGTAACTGAATAGGATTGGGCGATAGACCACGGCAAATTGCCACCAATGCGGAGGCTACCTTGACTCTGCACAGCGCACGCTCGAGGATTGCCCTGCGTCGGCCTCTGAGCGACAGGTCTTGGTCGCCAGGATCGGGTGAGACCTCTCTTAGTCAGCAGTTGTTAGGAATGCTGTCAGAGAATGAAAACTGGAGGAAAAAGGCCTCCCTGACCGTGATGGTCCAAAACGAGGGTGTCGAGCGGCATCGCGAGATAACCGATCCTGCTCGGAGAAGAAAGCGTCGGGGAGGCAACCACTCCGATACCTAAAACGCCGAAACCTCACCTGCATCATCAGCAGGTGGGACTCCGGGTCGCGAGCACTCAGATTGGGGACTCTGTGTGCCCACCAAGTGACTCCAGGAAAGACAGTGGCACAGTGGTACAGTGATCACGTGTTGCCGTGCACATCGAGGCTCAGGGGAGGCGCATTTTCATACTCCCCAGGGATGGCGTTGAACCAAAGGGGCTCCGGGTTGGTCGGTTGAGAGGTCCTACCTGTTGATGGTAATCACCAGAGTGGCTCAGTGGGGTAAAATTCCCTAATCCCTGGTGCTTTCCCCAAAAGTCCAGGCGCCTTTTGAAGGTATAAAATAGAATAGGCATAGATATAAAATAGTTTAAAAATGTCATCAGTTTCAATCCAGGCAGGCACTTTATATAATCTATCTATTCCATCAGCACCAAATACCACTGCTCTCAAAATCGTGAAGGAAATCGGCATGTCGTAGAACAAAATTAACAATACGAAGACAAACAATCCGCACTAGGCCCGCCTGTTGGATATAGTCCACTTTATTTCTCACAGAGAGGAGGCCTGGGTCCCAACAATAGGATCATATTAAAGGCTGATTACATTGGCATTTAAGTACTAGATTGGGCGATCCGAACACTCACTCCATTCGACTGAACTGTACTGCAATCCGTACACCTTACTTTACACTATGTTGAACGAAACGCGTAAGCGCCATGAATTACAACGACGTTTTGATCGCGAGTAAACTAAACTCTTTAGTTCTAACTCACCAGCATTTGAACAATTTATTTCTGTGATGTATGTCAATGCTTGATTTTGATTATGCTTGATCAATCAAATGTTAGCGGTCACTTGAGTGAGGTTCTACTAAATATCGTTCTAATACTATCCATATAAAATAGAATGTCTCCAAAACAAAACAAACAAAACACCCAAACAATTCAACACCTAGCAAATAGAAACAAAAACACGGCATAATCCGTATATCCCCTCAAATAGTAAGTGTAAACTAAGGAGATGGATCACCGCGGTCCTCTACGAGCTTACAATCACTCGCTTTGTTTACAGTTTACATCTGCGAACATACTGCTTTACAGGGTGAGTATGTATCACATTACTGTGTGGAAGCAACTGGTGTTTGGTTAGTGGGGATTATTGGATTTCTACCCGTTCTAGTATTTTGGTAAGATTGTGGCATTCAATTTGGAGAGAAAGGTGTGGGATATGTCATAAGTCGTGACTTGCTGATTGCAATTTAATACTCTCTCTCTCTCTCTCTTCTTCACCCTTACTGGATAGATACTGGGTGTAGCAGTATCTAGCTAGCTAAAAACGCATTCTAAAATTACCACTTGGAATAATGTCCTGAGAAAGTCATCATCTTAAAAATCTCATGAAGATTCTAACTAGCCCTATAAAGTCCCTACTTGAAATCGAATGACGTTAGATCGAATAACACTTGCTCGAAAACCTTTACTCGATAGTACTTGAAATCGATAAGTTATGAGCGCGACAGTTCACTACCTCGATGCATCAAAATCTCGAATCACTAGAAGCTCGAAGCATCGCGCACGAAGGCCTATTATCTTGAAATATCATTTCTCGACGGACTATCTAATCGATGTCTTTGGTACCTATTATTTTTCGTTTACGACACTGACTTAGGAAAATAAAGTAATTAAGTTTTTTCATAATATCGCCACAATCCATAAGACCATGGTTTGGGAAAAACTAGTCCATCAGCAAAGTTCCAAGGCCACCAGTCTGTCCTGATTGCACCATCATCTCCCTTCCCTTGTCCCATATTCCTTGAGGTCGGCACAACAAGTTTTTTTTTAATTATTTATATCCTAGCGCTTGATCACTTATATCTCACCTGATGGTAAGCGATGATGTGGTCGACGGTGAAGCATGCTTGCCTAGAAGTACCCATGACTTAATGACCCCTAGGTTGCAGATATCGGACAACACCAACTCCGACAGGCTTCTTCCATTTCGTTTTATTTAACCGTCAAGCTATGACTGACTTTTCACTGTTCCTTCAAATTATTTCACACATAATCTGTCTATGTTTCCTTTGTCTTAACTCTCCTTCTCCATCCACCCACATATTTTATGTTAGAGTTTACGAATCATTCAGCCTGTTCTTAGTGCAACGGACTTATATTTCAATACCGCCAGATGGACAAGTAAAATCTATAAAACCCCCGACACAAATGCCTCTTTAAACTACCTACATAATTTATCTAATAGTAAACACGCTTCGATCGACAATCCATCGATATACGTAATTATAACTCGAGATCTTGCGAAAACACCCCGATTCATAGATTACAATGCGCATAACTTAACCGATTTTCATCAAAAATAGCTAAGAACACTCTCGATAAAGTCACCTTTCAAACAAAAAAAGACGAAATCATAATCGGTTCATCCGTTTAGGAGCTATGATGCCACAGACAGATAAATAAACACAGATACACACGTCTAACTTATAGCACCCCTCTTCCTCCCGACCCAGAAATCGAACCCAGGAACCACATGTTTATTGCTCAGCAGTATAGTTTGCGACTAGCAAACCTCTTAGCAGTCATTGTAGCCATTTATCATCCAAACACTCCTCAACTCAAAATACTGAAACCTGAAATAATCCAGTTCTTGATACACCTTATCTCAAAGAGCAAACTGAAGCAAGCTATGAGCCATGATGCTAATAATTGAAGGCAGCTCATCTCATACATCCTCTGGGAGAGACTCAGTGCTCTATTCTGCTGGGAATTAGCGGTAAATTGGTCGCAGTTAGCTGAATAAGCTGGTGGTGCAAAGTGTCGGTGGAAGCGATTATAATTATTGTTACTGGATGTTAGGCCTTTAAGACGGTACCCTGACCAAAAAATCGGCATGAGATATGAGCGTTCCTATTCGTCTAGCGGCACTGGTGGCGCATGAATTCCAGTAGTGAATACGTCCAGATTTTAGAATAAAATCTTTATAAAATCGAATTTTGGTCTTTTGAAAAAAATAATTCTACAAAAATGTTCGTTATTAAATTGTCTATCCATTAGTGTTAGTACAAAAAATAATCAATGAACACTTTACGAGGAGATGCATAATATCAATAATTATTTCTCATTTTTATGTTTTTTTGGAAGTAGATTAGTGAAATATATACAACATTTAAAAAAAAACTAAATCTACCATTTTAGAATCAATATTATGTAGAAATTTAATGTACTTTTATTAATTGATATTTCTTTTTAAATAACGAGTAGATAGCTCCTAAAAACAGCACAAAAAACGGCTTGCGCGGCGTTTTGCTCGGGGTACCGCCTTAATGCATTTTAATGCATTGCTAATATCTGCACTAATACTCGTAAAAATATATATATGTATTTACTAAATATCAAGATCCAATGCAGCTTACTTTTCGCCGTATATTTAGCAGACAGCAGCATTATATTTCATCATTATTTTATTCCTGTACGCTATATTGATTTCTTAAACGGATAGGTTTCTAAATATTTTGACTCACCATCTGAGTTTATACTATTTTGTTATTATTTATTGTAATCTATTTAATTTTTTAAATATTGTATGTTCCGTTTCCGTGAATGTGTCCGTGGCATCAACAGTGAGCCTTATCTAGCGCAGCGTTATTTTCTTTTAAATATGGCTGAACATGCTGAGATAGGAGCCTTTTTGGTCTCGCAAATATGAAATACATTCATAAACTTACTGGTTTTTTTTCCATGAGGGTAGGAAAGACTACGTAACGGTTCAGCGGTCGGTATTGCTACGTCGACTAATTAACTGAAAAAATATTGTTTAACTTTTTCAAGTCGCTATTCGCTTAAACCACACAACAAATAGCATAGTGCGAGATCATTATCGCAGAGAATAGAAAAACTAAGTGATTTACCAGCAACTAATAGGACCCGCGGAATGGCCGCAAATACGGATAATAATTACATCCCGCGAGTGTACAGATGAAGTTAGTATTTCCTTGTTATAACGTATTAGCCCGGCTGTCTGATGGGATAGTAATTGGATATACCGTGTGAATGAACCCTGTCTCTTAGTATGAACGGAAAAAGATGTGTTGTTTTGGAAAGGTCAAGTTATACTCAAGGCATGTAATTTCGGTTTTACGTCAGTAGTACGTCTGCCAAATGAGTGGCCACGACAATATTGTAACGGACCGGGATCGGATGTAGAACTTTCCCTGATAAGAACTAGCCGTTTGAGGATGTTTTTATCATAGTTAAAAGTGGATTCCTGCTGAAGGCATTGTTTTCTTATAAATATATTAAGCAGTGTTGGCCTAGTGGTATCGGCCGCGACTTACAAGTTGTAGGTCGTGGGTTCGAGCCCAGGCTGGTGCTTTACTTTGTGTAAACTATTTCTTCACCACTGCCCTCAAAACGGTGAAGAAAAACATCGTGAGGAAACCGGCATGTCCAAGAACCAAAAATTCGAAGACATGTAACAACATCCACTAACCCACACTGAGCCCGCGTGGTGGATTACGGCCCATTCCCTCTCACAGAGAGGAGGCCGGTGTCCCAGCAGTGGGAACATTAATAGGCTGATGATGATGATGATGAAATATATTTACTGTCTGATTAGTTTAAATTAATCAGCAATTAGCCTGTAATATTACTGGCGCTCGAACACGGCATCCTTTCTGTGAGTCAAAGTGGGTCATAATGCACTACACTAACTCACTGGGCGGTTGGTGGAAGTCACATTTATCTTCATATTTTTCGATCGAAAAGGACAAAGGACGTGTCGGTTTCTGGCAAACGTTAGTGAA
This sequence comes from Orthosia gothica, assembly GCA_949775005.1. Taxonomy (NCBI): domain Eukaryota; kingdom Metazoa; phylum Arthropoda; class Insecta; order Lepidoptera; family Noctuidae; genus Orthosia; species Orthosia gothica. The sequence goes on from OX459067.1 coordinate 15,006,225, forward strand.
TTAATAAATAACTTACTCAAAGTAAAGTGCTTGTCTGCATTTAAATTCTGAAAACAACACGTAAGGTGGGGCTTACCTACAACTGGCCCACTCCCTCCGGATAAGTTTGAATGGAGAAAATGTGAAGATAAAAAATTCTGACGATTATATATTTTCCTGCAACCACAATCATAAAGTAAACAAAAGAAAATTGCAAGAAAACTCGGATTGTTCTCAAAGCCAAGACTTTCCCAATCCACTCGATGTCGAGCGATCCCCGCGGTCAGATCGGTCCACTATGAGGTAAGAAAGTATCTTTATTTTCATGGAGTTATAAAACTTTTATTGCTTGCCCTTAAACTGAGGTAAATGGGGATTTCTGTGGCGTTCGTCAATAATAGAGTAGTTTACAACTTCAGGTCAATCGTGATTTTTAACCCAGTTTTAGATTTGTTTCCGGGTAAATAAGAAAATTGAGTTAGACATTGGCCGACTGATTTTTTTTTGTTTCTTTGATGAAGTTGTCGACTGTGTTAGGTGAAGGTGAAAATAAAGATGTAATTTTCAAGTTGCAGTTAAACATTCCATTAAGCCAAATCACATCTAACTGAATGAAGTTTGAATGAGCATTTGAGTAAGTATTTCAAAACAGCCTCAACATAATGGGAGTATAGAGTTGGCCACTGTTTTTCATTGGAAAGTATTGCCGAAACGTAAAAATTAAACGCTCTATCAGCTTTAACAGTTTTCGAAAAGTCAAAAATGTATTGGATTGACATAACTACCTTCAGTATAAATCGCTACTCAAATGACTCATAATAATTAATCCCAAATATTTTGGAATTTCGAACAAGGTTATCGCTGACACTGAGGCAGACGCACATAATTTTATTGATTTAAAGCTCCTTCTAAAGGTGAAGTTCCAGAAATGTATGGAGCCTGGGCTAACATCTACATGTAAATCTATACCTAGCAACCATTTTTTATTTTCTTTAATCCTCTTCCTTTCAATACCCTAAAAATAGGGTTATCTTAATTCAAAATCTTTTCAAATCATCATTTTTGTACGCCTATACCTCTCTTCAAATTAATTTGTTAGTATTTTTATGAAGTTTGGCCATTATTTTTCCTATTTATATAAGTAGAGTGCATTGTAGTAGCCCAAAATCAAACATCTCTTTTGGTGTAACGATATTTTGAATTGAGTATTTGGAGTTAAGACTGAGACAAAGCCAAACCTTGATGTCAAAATTTGGCAGTTTATCACTCAGATCCTTACATAAGATTCGTAGAACGAAACTCATAAATATGTCTCATCACACAAGTGTTTGGTACAGGCACAGATAATATAATACTAGCATGGACAGGGAACCGGATTGAAAGACAATGTGCAATCGGCTAAAAGGATTGCTATCTTGCTACAAAATGTAGTATATATGTACCTACACATATCGTGTTCTGGCTGAGCTGTTGCTACTGTTGCTAGGTGAATTGGTTACATTGTTAAAGAGGAAAGTTTAAGATCGTTGTGTAAAGGTGAAATATGCTAAGGATAACACTCAGATACTTCATGCGTTTGATGTTGCACTTAAGCATTATCCTTATCATCACCATCAGAAGCCAGCTCAATTCTCGTCTGCACTTGTCTATCCTGCCACTTGTCATCTTGACAGGCTTTTAGAGTTATGAATCTGGCAATATCTGCTTTAAAACTCAAACCGATGATGAGCCAAAAAACATCAACTGCTGGGCGTAGGCCTTCCTCAGGCGTCACCACGTACGCTCGAACAGATTCCCGCAGCCCTCACCAAGTTATCGATACACTTTGTATGCCCAGAAATAAAAAAAAAACAAAATCATTTATTTCTTTGCAAACATGGGTACATACCTAGGTGATTTTATAATAAAGTTCTCCATATTTTACCATCACATGGGCATGCAAAGTTTTACAATTCCAAATAATTACAAGTATAACAAAATTAAATGTCAGATCATTGGAATTACAATACATATTAAATTTAAAAAAATTACAATAATAACAAATAAAAGGATGGTATTTAAAAGTACTTCAATTTATTCCCATTTCATTTACCTAATTTTGCCTGTGTTCCACCAAATAAACTGAATGTGCACCAAAATATGTTCATTAATTTATTTTCGCAGCGTACAGCGATTTTTCGAATAAGTCGACGTAGCCCCGCTGCGCGGGGCTCCTATTTCTGTCTGCAGGGTCAAAAGTAACCTAACACGAACGAGATGACGGGAGATGAGTTCGCTCGCTTTGCTCGCTCACTTCAGCTCCCGTCATCTTGTTCGAACCTAACCTGTCCGTGTCGGGGTGCCCTAAGTTCCCGAGCTCGCTTCGCTCGCTCTTGGACTGATTCTTTGACCATAATTTATTCGTAGATCAACTTATTTCAGTGTTAAATAGATGCTCGTTATGACATATTTTAATGAACATATTTTGGTGCACATTCAGTATATTTGGTGAACACAAAAATATTATCCAAAATAAAATAAGTCAATGAGAGGATCACAATAATTATGTCAATCAGAGTAACAGTATGTCAATCAGTTAGCGAATAATCATTAAGAAAATCGTCAATCGTGTAATACGTATTCATAATCAACCGTTCTTTAAGCGCCCTTTTAAATTTTAATGTAGTCATATTTTTTATAATATTTGGTACTCTATACCTTCTCTTCCTCTTCTTTAAACCTTTGTTTTACAAATAAATTTTACTGTGTTCCTTACTCTATTATGAGTGGGTCAATACCAAACAAACTTTGTTTCATAAGTGCGGTTTTACATTTTACTTGAAATAGTTGATTGATGTATTGAGTCCGAGTTGGATTTTTCTGACCTCTGATAGTTTTTTAAATAAATGAGGATTAGATTTCACAAACAAAGCCGTTTCCATTATATATAAACAACGCAGAGTTAAAAAATTAACGATTTAAAATAGGGAACACAGCTATCAGTTGTCTTAAGACCGCACATTGACCTAATGCATCGCTTCTGCAGCCTAAATACCAGCTCCCTATCAGTTGACTGCCCCCAGAAAATAATCCCATACCGCAAAACAGAGGCAACCAGTCCATGGTACGCCGTAAGAAGAGCCTGACTGTTAACTTCCTTTGAAAGTTGAAAAAGAGCATATGCAGATTTGCTGAGTTTCTTGCATAGTTCTTCAAGATGAGGTTTCCATGTAAGTTTGCTATCAATTGTAATGCCTAAGAACTTAGCCTTATTAGCTTCTTCAATATCACAGCCCTCGTAGGAAATGCTAACATTTGGGTTTTCACGGCGTTGACCCGTCACTATACCGAAGACATACCGGACGTCAGCCTGTACGAGATTAGGATGGCTCTTAAACAGCTTAAGAACAACAAGGCACCGGGTGATGACGGCATTACGGCCGAACTCCTGAAGGCGGGTGGAAAACCAATACTTAAGGCCCTTCAGAAGCTGTTTGGTGCCGTTATATTCGAGGGGAAAACGCCACAGGCATGGTGCAGGGGTGTGGTGGTACTCTTTTTCAAGAAGGGTGACAATGCCCTGTTGAAGAACTATAGGCCCATCTCACTTCTTAGCCATGTCTACAAGCTGTTTTCAAGAGTCATCACGAATCGTCTCGCGCGCAGGTTCGATGATTTCCAGCCTCCCGAACAAGCCGGATTCCGAAAAGGCTTTAGCACCGTGGACCACATACATACGCTGCGGCAGGTTATACAGAAGAACGAAGAGTATAACCTGCCTCTCTGTTTAGCGTTTGTGGACTACGAGAAAGCCTTCGATTCAATAGAGACTTGGGCTGTACTGCAGTCTCTCCAACGGTGCCAAATCGACTACCGGTACATCGAGGTGTTGAAGTGTTTGTACAAAAACGCCACCATGTTAGTCCGACTTCAGGATCAGGCCTCGTAACCTATCTTTCTGCAGCAAGGTGTGAGACAGGGAGACGTCATATCTCCGAAACTGTTCACCGCTGCACTGGAGGATGTCTTCAAGTTTCTGGACTGGAGAGGGCTAGGCATCAACGTCAATGGCGAGTACATCACTCACCTTTGGTTTGCCGACGATATAGTGGTCATGGCTGAGACCATGGAGGACCTCAGTATAATGCTCGATGACCTCAGTAGAGCTTCCAAAAGAGTGGGTCTTAAAATGAACATGGACAAAACCAAGGTTATGTTGAATGCCCATGTAACACCCACTCCTATCAAGGTTGGAGACTCTACACTCGAAGTTGTGGAAGATTATGTCTATCTGGGACAAACGATCCAGTTGGGTAGGGCCAACTTCGAGAAAGAGGTCAACCGTCGAATTCGACTCGGCTGGGCAGCGTTCGGGAAATTGCGCGGTGTCTTCTCGTCCAACTTACCACAGTGTCTCAAGACGAAGGTCTATGACCAATGTGTGTTGCCAGTGATGACCTATGGCTCTGAGACGTGGTCGCTCACAATGGGCCTCATCAGAAAGCTTACAGTCACGCAAAGGGCAATGGAGAGGGCTATGCTCGGAGTATCCTTGCGTGATCGAATCAGAAATGTAGAGATCCGCAAGAGAACCAGAGTTACCGACATAGCCCGAAGAATTGCCAAACTTAAGTGGCAGTGGGCAGGGCACATTGCTCGCAGAACGGATGGCCGATGGGGCAGAAAAGTTCTGGAGTGGCGACCGCGAACCGGAAGACGATGCGTTGGAAGGCCTCCCACCAGGTGGACCGATGACCTGGTGAAGGTTGCGGGGATTCGCTGGATGCGGGACGCACGGGACCGGAAAATGTGGCGACGCTTGGGGGAGGCCTATGTCCAGCAGTGGACGTCTTTCGGCTGATATGATGATGATGATGATGATAAAAATGCATGACTTTTGTTTTGTTCAGGTTTATAACCAAATTTTTATTATTTAACCAATGTATAATGTCACACAAGCAAGTATTAATGTCATTATTATAATTATTTGAATTAGTATATTTTATTATAGCCGTACTGTCATCTGCAAAAAGAACCATTTTTTTGGATGTTGCTTTCGGGAGATCATTTATATATATCAAAAAAAAAGTGGCGGACTCAATACGCTACCTTGTGGGACGCCAAATTTTATATGTCTTGGTTTTGATATATACATAGTTTCTAATTTAGTTTTAGCACATATCCTAGTAATTTTCGTGCATTGAAGATTATTATTGATTTTATTAACTTTTAAGATGTTCCCTCTTATACCATAACTATTTAATTTGTGCAACAGAATCGTATGGTCTACATAGTCGAAAGCCTTTGTCTTGTCAGTGTAAATTGCACAGACTGGCTTTCTTTTATCAACAGACGGCATGATGTTAGCAAGCAAGTCAAATAGTGCCATATTTATCGTAGTGTTCTTACGGAAACCCTTTTGTTCTGTGCAAAATAATTTATACCAGCAAAGCTGCATCTACTATTTCGCAGCCGTCACAAAATATAGGTCTTCCAACCATACCTCATTTTGAAGTCTATGAAAGCCTCCTTAGAAAAACGTTCAAGTCTGTGAAAGAAAACGAATAAAGCATTTTCGTTCAGCAAAATAGGTACTTGAAATTTGACGTAAAAAGTAATGGTGAATTTAAAAGTCATCTCAGTTTTTATTTTATAATCTTTTTTGTCCATCGCCACAGTTATTTGAAAGGAATTTTACGCAGCATCAAAAGGTATTTAAAAATTATATCAGCTCAAATTATGATAAATTGTGTCTTCATTTTCAAGACTGAACTAGCTTAAGCCAGTGGCTTTGTCTGTATTAAATTCAGAAATTAATCCCAAGAGAACGTTTTATCTGGAAAAATCTATCTTCAGCTTAAGCGAAAACTTTACCAAAACGACTCCGGCGCCTTGACTGACTGAATCATTTCGGCACAGATTCTTTACCGAGCGCGTGATTCGTTACAGACTCGGTACAGAAACTATACCGCACCCATCCAGTAAGGAAGGCGCCACACTTACAACAGCTTGGCTTAGCGGTTTAGGCATGAAAGCGTAACAAACAGACAGACAAATAGACAGTCAGATGTACTTTAGCATTTATAATGTTAGCACGCAAACCCTGCGTGAAAATTCTGTTTTCATTTTAAGGGCTTCGCGATATTAAGATTCATTTATGATACTTACAGCTTTCAACTTGGTATTTTACTTCAATATTAAACGTGAGAAGTTCATAGGCTTTGTTGGCTTCAGTATTAAATTCAGAAATTGATAATATTGATCTACCGTAATTATTATGCAATCGTTTATGAGATGTGATGTTTCAAACATTGAGGTAATAATGTACTACGCACTAGAGAAGTCATCACACATCACTACTGCGTGCCGTTCAATTGCGCTTTTCTAGCCGCATTTCACTCATTTACTTGCTAGATCTTAACAGCTTAAGTCATTTTTTGTTTTTAAACGAAAAAAACGTTCAGATGCATTAAATATGCCGTGGTGTGTTTTAAGATGATGCACTAATAATTCAACTAATACGGCGAAGTGCAAAGGAATAACTTTTCATCGGTGAGTAACTAGATAATCATCATAAAATATAATTTGAACAAAATATTTGGTGGACGTCTTGTTGTGACATTTTTCATATGGACTAAAAATTAAGATGTGACAATTTGTGTAACAAGTGTAGGTAGAATTAAATGACGTTTCTTGTTAAAGAGGAAAATAATAATCTAACATATATTAATCCATTCCATCCATTCATTCTAATTTTAATTATTGTATTTTTTTTTTGGACTCCTACCACTGCTGTGTTCTTTTTAACCCAAAGGTTGATTGGTAGAGAATGCCTTGCTGCATTAAGTCCGCCTATGTATCACCATTGTACATGAAGTTTAAATAAATAAATAAATATTTAGAAAAAGAACTGACTGTGGTTATTCAATGAAAAAATATAAAAAATGAAAGATGAAAAACAATTATTACATAATGTAAGACTTATGGTGCGTATAACCTCTAGAAGATTACTAGAAAAATCACACGCGCTTGAACCTAAATTATTAGAGTAATCTAGGCTATAATTGCTGATTCAGCAGTGCTAAGTTAAAGGAGAAAAATACGCAGATGAGACGAAAGGCAATGGATAAAGTTCAATTTACTGAGTATGCCACATACCTTTGAAACAGCGATTCCCATGCAGATTGATGTCACGTTCGGGAAGTTCAGCTCACAGACTCGATACACTACGCTGGCCAGCGGTACACAACACAGTATGTCTAGGTAATACAAATGACACTTTCATGTAGGTTCAATTAAGTGGTTTGGGCGAGATGATGCGTGATGATGGACGCGCATTCAACCGTGGTTAATAACGAACAGATAATGGCCGGCGGCCGTCTATCCGGCAGCGACGCGTTGACAGAGGCGCCACCGCGCGGGATATCACCAAACCAACGATATGTGACACTTATTTAATAAACTGGAACTATTAAACCAATGCCTCTCAATCGCCCTATGGTGATGTAATAAAAATATAAGAACTATAAATTAGGAAGCGTAACCATTTTCCCCGGCTTGAAAGTTCCTACTTTCGAAACACAAAGGAGAAGGAAATAAATTTGCAGGTCATCATCACAACTCTACCAAAAGTTATGAGAACTCTAAAGTTGCGACTCTCTATTACGAATAAGAATATTTAACTTACTATTCTACGCGGTAACTAAATCTAATACTGCACATTGGTGCACGGTAAAATTTAATATTAATGTAACGAAACTTATTGCGTTGGCAAAGGGCACAACTTTACTACCGGGCGACTCTGAAGGATCCCGCTTTTAGTCTTTACGGATGCGACTCTACAAACTCCGTTTTTATCTGGAAATATTTCTGTGATTACTCCTAATGGCCAATGCAGAGGCATCACATTGTCCTGCATGGAGACGACAACCATACCGACCCGTATTGGATTGGCAGGGGTGTTCCATTTCTGTTTGGATTGTAGGGTGTGCAGGTACTCTTGGCGCCACCGCTTCCAAAAAGATTGGACCATTTTATCAGTTAATTCATAACGCGAAATAAGATGTAACCGCGTTTCATTGACTTCGCGGGAGGGTAAAAATATAAGAGGTTTCGTATGCAAGAAGTGCGCCGGCGATAATGAAGTGGGCTCTGACGGATCCGAGCTGATCGCATACAGAGGCCTCGAATTTAATAAAGCTTCTATTTGAGTTAGTATAGTGTTAAACTCATCAAAACTAAGAATTTGCTGACCGATGACTTTGCAGAGATGCGTTTTGACATTCTTGACTTCACTTTCCCAACAACCACCAAAATGTGGAGCTCTACAGGGGATGTTTTTAAGTGTTATTCGATGCTCTGCAAGTTCTCTTTCCCATAAAGGGTGATACTCTTTAGCCAAAAATTGGTAGAGATCTCGTAGATAGGATTTGGCACCAATAAAATTGGTAGCGTTATCTGTGTAAAGACACTGAACCGGCCCTCTACGCGCCAGGAAGCGTTTAAAAGCGGACAGAAAGCTCGCAGTGCTAAGATCTGAGGCAATCTCAAGATGCAGAGCACGAGTTGTCAGGCATGTAAAAAGGCAGATATACGCTTTCCTCGATTTTTGGCCTCTAGCACGTATCGACGTGATCAAGAAAGGTCCCGCGTAGTCGCAACCTGTTTGAGAGAAAGCCTTAGGAGCCGACTCAACGCGAAAACGTGGCAAATCCGCCATTATAGGAAAGGTAGGTCGCGGCTTTGCTCGAAAGCAAAGGTTACAATTAAAGGTAATGTGACGTGCAATACGTCGAGCGGACAGGATCCAATACCTCTGTCGTAAGAGAGATACGAGCAAGGTTGGTCCTGTGTGGCAATTTTTCACATGATAGTGGGAAACTAAAAGCTCCACTATATGATCTTGACGCGGCAGAAGGATCTGATGACGCGAGTCAAAATCTAGCTCAGCGTTTGCTAGGCGACCTCCAACGTGGATAAGTCCTTCGTGGAGGAAGGGACTTAGCCGCTGTACTGACTTAGAGCACAACTCATTGCGGGCTAAGCGATCGAGATCAGCTTCAAAATGAATCCTCTGCACAGATCGCCACACAATAAATTCAGCGAACTCTAGATCAGACGCGATAACGGGCCCTCTAGGGAGTCGTTTAATAAACTTATAAACGAAGCAAATGGTTTTTAAATATTTCAACCAGGACGAGAATCTAGTAGAGCGAGCGTATAAAATGTTGTCGGAAGGAGGACTTCTGTCCGAGCATTGGTGCGAGAGCACAGGTAAAGCCACGGGCTTCATTTCGGGAAGCTCTTGCGACTCGCCTGAAACAAATGATTTAATCGGCCATTCAGCGCGTGGACGTTTAAGCCACGGCGGTCCATTTAGCCACAACGGATGATGAACTAATTGAACAGGCGTTAAACCGCGAGAGAGGCAATCACTAGGATTTTCAGACCCTTTCACATGGAAGAAGTGATCTGCCGAAAGATTCTCATGAATCTTAGCGATACGATTGGCTACGAAGGTGTGCCATCGATGCGGTGCGGAATGAATCCAACTCAAGGTTACAGTTGAATCCGAGAAAGCTACGACTGCCTCAATGGCGTGCCGAGCTGCGAAAAGATTATATACTCGCCTTATCACAGTTGATAAGAGGAATGCAGCGCATAACTCGAGACGAGCTAGCGAAACTACCTTCAGTGGCGCGACTTTAGATTTCGCACACACCAGTGAAACGACGATACTACCGTCGGGTCTGACAACGTGGGCGTAAACCGAACCACCATAGGCTTTCTCACTAGCGTCGGCAAAACCGACGAGTGAGAGCCTACAGCGTTCTATGACGCCGACATGTCGCAAAAATCTCAATTCAGAGATAGTTGGCAGTTCAGCGTTAAATTGTTCCCACAGACGAACAATGCGAGGTGGTGGGACGTCATCCCATCCAAGTTTAACAAGCCAAAGCTCTTTGATAAGAAGCTTGGCGTATAAAATTATCGGTGCCACGAGGCCTAAAACGTCGAAAAGACGTGCAATGGAAGAAAGAATATTCCGTTTCGTGCAAGGGCGAACATTAGGGTTAACCTGGAATACGAAACAATCCTCATCAGGGAGCCAACGAAGCCCCAGTATTTTCTGTGTCGGATCTTTACTTAGGTCCACGCTCTGTGAAAGTCGTAATGACTCTGGAATATTCCGAAGAACATCGACACTATTGCTAGACCACTTCGTCAGCTGAAAATCACCGAGAGAGAATATTTTTATTAGTTCACGAGCCGAGTCTATAGCCAGCGTAGTGCTAGGTATCGAACTAACTATGTCATCTATGTAAATATCTCGCTGCAAAATGTCCCTGGCGAGAGGTAACTGCGTTCCTTCATCCTGACATAACTGTTGGATAGTGCGAATAGCTATAAAAGGACTACACTTTAATCCAAAGGGAAGCACAGAAAACTGATAAATTTGAAGTTCTTCTTCCTCATTAAACCGATATAAGATCCGTTGAAGCGAACGATCTTGTGGGCGTATACCTATACGTAGGTACATAGATTTGACATCTGCGGAAATAGCGACACTAAAAAGCCTAAAATTTAACAAGATGTTAAAAAGGTCAGCCTGAAGGACTGGACCTGCGTACAGGATATCATTGAGCGAGGTACCGTTATCTGTACATGCACTGGCATCTAGGACTACGCGCAGCTTAGTGGTTACTTTATCCTCTCGAATAACAGCATGGTGAGGAATATAGTAGTCCCTTTCTCGCTCCTTACAATTTCGTTTGGGCAACCCACATTCAGGTGCAATATTCTGCACCAAAGAAATATAATTGTTCTTTAGATAATCCCGTATGACGTCATCGTAAAGAAGCTTGACGTTAGGAAGCGATTTAAGTTTACGTTCGAGGCTATGGAATCTCTTGCGAGCTATATCAAAGGAATTTCCTAACGCTGACGCGTCTGTTTTCAGTGGTAAGGCTGCAACATACTTGCCATTTGGAGCGCGGGTAATTGTGCTACAATAAAACTCTTCACAGTGTTTATCATCCACACTCCCAACGGACGAAGCAGTAACATCTTCAATCTCCCAAAACTTACGAAGATCGAAGTTATCGAAAGAACTCGCAAAGAAAGACAGAGTGTCAGTTGGAGGTTCGATAATAGGTGCTTCTCCTAGAAGTATGTAGCCGAGCGTAGTCTCCAATGCATCAAGGCAACCGTGTGCGCTGGTCACGTGACCGGGTCGCAATAACTTAGCGAACAACGTGACCCCAAGTAACAAGTCAATATTACCTGGCACACCCCAGCTGTCATCTGCGAGTAGTTTAAGATCAATATGCTTCAATTCGGCAGTATCTATAGCACCCAGAGGAAGCTGTCCGGTTATCTGATCCAAGACTAGAGCGTCAATTTCATACCTAGGCTGAGAGCAAAACCGTGAGCTGAACGTAAGATTCACCGAGCCGCGAACGGGCTGCGACGTGCCACCTATACCACGAACGGTAGTTATTGAGTCAGTATGTATAGTTAGACCGAGCATACGGCAGCAACGCGATGTCATATAATTCTTTTGCGACCCAGGGTCCAAAAGACATCTAACCACCACGCCCCTACCCTTCCTACCCGCCACTAACACCTTGGCAGTAGCCAGCACTTCGGTACTGCGTGTGGCCTGGACTTGAGCAGAAGAATGCGTACACAACGCCACACGATCCGAAGGAGCTGGGTCGGCCGCAGAAACGGAGGTTGGGTCGCTAGCGGGCGCCAGCGGAGGGGCCTGCGTCGATTGCTCAAAATGCAATAAGGAATGATGCTTACCGTTGCATTTCCTACATGTTGACTTAGACAGGCACTTAGAGACGGTATGTTGGCTACTTAGGCAGTTACCACATCTCTTATTGTCTTTTACAAACTTAAATCTATTATCCGCGCTCAACTTTTGAAACGCTTTGCACATAAACAAGTTTTTATGTGTGGATTGACAAAGCGAACATTTCGATTCAGTAGCCACAAACACCTGCGATACCTTAGATGAGGTGCTGGGTCTACCTGCAGGGGCGGGCTTAGTTGCCGCAGAAGAGGAGCGATATAAGATTTTTACTTGTTCACGAACAAACTTTACGAAATAATCATAATCCAACTCTTGTTGATTACGAAGCGACATTTCAAAATGTTTTTCTGTATCTGAGTCTATTAACTTAAGACCCCAATGAATAAATATAAAATCAACCAAGTTAGGTATTTTCAATTGTTTGAGTCCCGCAACCGTAGAAGTTAATTTATCGAAACCTTGTTCAATATTAGCGGGTGTCGATCCGAACGACTTCAATGAGAACAGCTGATTTAGATAATTAGTGGCGAGCGCGCGTGTATCCAGGTACTTTGCGATAAGCGCATCCCAGACAACGCGGTAATTATCGCCAGAAGGTACAATACCTACTGCCACATTCCTAGCCTTTCCCTTTAAACAACTCAACAGATAATGAATGCGGTCAGAATCTGATAAATCTGCATTCGTATGTATAATACGCTTGAAAGTCTCATAAAAGAACGGAAAGCTCTGAATATCACCGTCAAAGATAGGCAGCTCAATTTTAGGTACTTTTATATGATGAGCATTAGGGCTCGCTGTCGGGCTAGGTTCCTTGGAAACATTTGATTCAGTTAATGAAGATAAAGTCATTTTTATCTCGCCGACCAACTCATCAAATGAATGCAAGGCACTATAGCAAACTTCGCACTTTGGATCAAGTGTCAATTTTAACATATTTATCTCGTCCATTATCTCATTGAATTCGCTACGTTGGCCGTCAATTTGTTTAGCCTGAGCAATAAAAGACTCACGTAATCTTTCGGTTGTTAAAGATTCTGTTGAATCGAAAATCCTTTGAACCCGCGCGAAATACGAGTCTCGTTTACTTTCCAACAATCTAAGTTTAACCTTGTCCGTCATGGTGAACAGAAGTTAAAATATGGAAACAAAAAAATCAACAAGTCTTTATCTTTTACGGAACCCGCGTAAGTGAAATTAGTGTTCCAACCAAACCGATAACTCAACGAAAGATTTTACAACTTAAGTAAACAATAGTACGGAACGATCCGTACACGCGAACCCTAACAATAATAAATTGTAAGGTGAAAATAAAAAATATAAAGCGTAAAAAGTTTGAACCGCGTGCAAGTAACAAAGTCTAATACAAAATAAAATAGAAAGCACGCGTAATAACTTAAGAACGTGCCCATCTATAACATATACATATTATGTAGTATGTATTTATGATTAGCTTAGAGATACCTGCAACCCGATAATTAGCATTTATGTCGGATGCGACGCGATAACCTTTTATCACTACTTCTATTTATATGAGATTAACTTACTCAATACATAGAATATGTACATATTCTTAACCAACAATAAGTTAAGCGTGAAACTTAGAAAAAAGTATGGTACTTATTTCCGTAAGCGAAGCGATTTTGTTCGTAACGAAATACCTTCGTAAAATAAAAACAATAAACTTCCTAACAAGTAAATACGCAGATGACCGTTCGAAGTAAGTTATCTAGTAAGTACTACGTTTACATAGTTAGGTGCGGGGGTGATATGTATAAATATACGGCTGTTTCCTATGAGGAGAACTAAGCGCGTAAAGTTTATACAAATCTGTTATTTTACCTGAAGGTTCCTATCAAAAGATCAAGTTACCTTACAAAATAAAATAACAAGCGACGCAATAATAATTTGATTAATTGCAATAATTAATCAAATGCGGTTGAATCTCGGATTATAAAAAATACCTACTCGTGCAATACGAGTATAGTAGGCATTTACCTAACGAACCTACAGTAGTAGTGTATCATACAATAACAATCAATGTCATTCATTCAGCAAATCTCGATTAGAAAAAACCTATATGAAAGTTTCTAATGCGTAAATAAAAGTTAGCCGAACGATAATAATAACTGGAATATTCCACAGTCACGTAGGCCAACTTGACGAATGTTCTACCAGACTACCCACAATTTTCATACACGAACAAAAAAAAATGTAATTACGCCGAAAACTAACTGATTTATTAAATAAACTTATTTAGCGATATGAATCAACATTGATATTCAATTAAATGTATTTTTCGGAGTTTTAATTAGTGAAATTAAAGATTTAAGTTAACAATTAATTTGTCGGTAGAAAGTACTACATGCAAGGCAGCCACCGCCTTATTCCCAACGCAATAGAGGCGAGAATTGTGTGATGATCTGCAATTACTATGGAAATTAACCAAACTTTTTGCTTAAAAAAAGACTTTTAGAACTTAAAATTAGGCTGTAAATAGGCCCAAATTTAATTTATCCAGCGAGAAGGACCAAAATGGTGCGTATAACCTCTAGAAGATTACTAGAAAAATCACACGCGCTTGAACCTAAATTATTAGAGTAATCTAGGCTATAATTGCTGATTCAGCAGTGCTAAGTTAAAGGAGAAAAATACGCAGATGAGACGAAAGGCAATGGATAAAGTTCAATTTACTGATTATGCCACATACCTTTGAAACAGCGATTCCCATGCAGATTGATGTCACGTTCGGGAAGTTCAGCTCACAGACTCGATACACTACGCTGGCCAGCGGTACACAACACAGTATGTCTAGGTAATACAAATGACACTTTCATGTAGGTTCAATTAAGTGGTTTGGGCGAGATGATGCGTGATGATGGACGCGCATTCAACCGTGGTTAATAACGAACAGATAATGGCCGGCGGCCGTCTATCCGGCAGCGACGCGTTGACAGAGGCGCCACCGCGCGGGATATCACCAAACCAACGATATGTGACACTTATTTAATAAACTGGAACTATTAAACCAATGCCTCTCAATCGCCCTATGGTGATGTAATAAAAATATAAGAACTATAAATTAGGAAGCGTAACCAACTTAATTTACATTTTGTTTATTTAAGGTTTATTATTATAATAAAAAGTAAAGAAGATTCGTGTTTCAAGCAAATTGTAAAGTTCCCTATTCCGATTTGATATTTTTTAACTTATTGTAAGCGCATTTGACTTACACTTTACAGTCGGTTATTTCAACTATTAATAAATTTTGAATTGTCGTGTGTGTATGACTAGATGTATGAATGTGTGTGAAGCAAAAGAAGTATGTAAGGATCGTAGCAGGTGGCGTACTGTAGTTTCTGCCTACCCCCATGGAAAAAAGGCGTGAGTTTATGTATGTATTTAATAAATTTTGAAAAAGTGAAAATTCTAATGAAGCTTGTTAGGTATAAAGCTATGTCGCTTCTGTAGTCAGTCAGCAAATTAGTCTATATGAATGACAAGGTGTTGCAGAACGTTGTACGAAACGCGTAAGCGCCATGAAAATCACGGCGCTTCCGTCTTTTTGGTCGCGAGAAAACTACACCTTAGAAGCGCTCTAGCGCTGCATGTTTATATTGTATTGTTAGACGACTAATTATTGTTCCAGCGCTGCAGCGAATTTTTAGTTTAAACTCTTGTCAAAATTGACAAAATGGAGCATGTATTTTGCTGAGGATAGCTTCTCTAATGGTTTCAAAGGTCATAGGAGATTTGTTTCATAATTCCTAGGGTAAACTGGCACTGCGGCCAAAATTGTAAATGAGTGTCATATAGCAGTAGTGGCCCAGTGGTATTGACCGCGACTTATAAGTTGTAGGTCGTGGTATCGAATCCAGGCAGGCGGTTTACGTTGTGTAAATTATTTCATCGCCACTGCTCTCAAAAACGGTGAAGGAAAACATCGTGAGGAAACCGGCATGTCCTAGAACCAAGAACTCGAAGACATGTGACATCCACCAACTTGCACTGGACCCGCGTGGTGGATTACGGCACATCCCCTCTCACAAAGAGGAAGCCTGTGTCCCAGCAGGGGGAACATGAATAGGCTGGTGATGTGTGATGTGTGTGTGTGTTATATATAATTACTTAATATATTATCAGTAGCCGCTTACTGATAATAGTTAGTTGTGGTATTGCAACCACTGATTCCTATTGCCCATTGAATTTTCTGGTAACATTTACCCCGTTAATAAGATTTATTTTAAGTAATGCTATATTTTTCTGGCGAGGATTTGCTTCCATGGTATATCCCTAACCTAGGACCTGAGCACTGAACAAGATAAAATGCATATATCTGTCAGAGATAGTGTAATAGCATTCTATCGTCGAAGAATTTCCGAAATCGGTTCAGTGTTTCCTACAAGTAATCAATTTTGCCTTTTTTATAGAACTTATAAGTATAGATAAACGATATTATCACAATTACAAAACTCGAACGGCTAAAACAAAATGACGCTATCATCGCTGCATATAGGGTAAAAGAACGCCATAAAATTTCACTACCACTTAGATCTGATAGCTACAACCCATATCTCCATACAAAACCCATACGATTACAATGAAGCTTTGAAAATAGCACTTCATAAAACGGAGCATGACCACTAACTTCACGGAGGAGTCATAGAAAAGGAATATAATGCAGAAGGTGCGCACTAGATAAAGTGAAAGATAAAAGACATACAAATTGACTATTTACTGGGTACAATATTCTTCATAACGGGAGCAAATGCAGTCACTATAAAATAATAGCATGCATGTATTCTTCGAGGTTTAGGGAAAGGTGTTTTAAGAAGTACATCTATCGCCAGTTACTTTTAAGTTACATGTAACGGGGCCCGAGCCTGTTGCTACCGACCGGGTACAGGTCCTGACTTGTGAGAACCATGTTCCTAATTAAAAAATTTGTGAATGTACCTGTTAATGCTTGTAATACTTTATTATACGTAGTATGGTTTATACTGTTATTCTAGGTGCATCGATCGTCCTCACGTGTATGAATAAATGTATGTATGTAAATATCGTAAAACACTTTTTTTTTTAAAGAGCAAATGTGGAGTTTCTTGTCCGTTCTTCTCCATAACAAGATACTTTTACGAATGGACATTAGAATGTATGTATGTATGTAAATATCGTAAAACACTTTTTTTAAAGAGTAAGTGTGGAGTTTCTTGTCCGTTCTTCTCCATAACAAGATATTTTCCCGAATGGACGGTAGAACCAATTACTATTACTGGTATTTTTTTTTTTGACTTTTAGTAGTGTCGCGTAATAGCGTAATCAAAATAAAGAATTTTAAATTTAACTTGGGTTCTAGGGGTCTTTAAGTCAAGAGTGAATAGGTTATTTCTAGGCAAGCGTGTTTAACCGTCGATCACATCATCGTTTACCATCAGGAGAGATAGTGGTCAAGCGCGAGCCAATACAGTATAAGAAAATACTGCTGCTGAAAAAATTAAAGGAAAATGCTTTGGCCGTCAAAAAGATGGATTATCCGGGAGATTTTTGTGGAAGTATTCACCCCAGAATTCAATTTAGCTTGTTGTCAAGACATGTAATTGGTTGTTCTTTTTGTGTCCAACAAGCAATGTTGAGGACTAAGTATTTTGTACTAGCCGATACCCGGCGTGTGCTACTACGCAGTGATCCAACACCATTTTTGCATTATTGCCTGTCTAATGAAATCGGTTTGGGGCACATCGGTTGGATGGTTTCAAAGTCTTTAACGGACATAAGTAGAAACATTTTTTGTGTTTTATTGTTCCATCATTCCAACGGTGAACGGTGACGGGGAATTGGTGGCAATTGCACTCAATTGAAAGCATCGTGCCTTTGATTTTTAGTTGGGCAAAAAGGATCTTTTTTAATTATTTTTATTTTTGCACGTTTTAGTGATCTGAAACCATCTTCGCATTATTGCCTTTCTAATGAATCCTAGAGAGATAGATATAGATTCACGAAAATTAGGGTTAGTTAAAAGTATTAAAGTTTTATTGACAGATCTTATATAGCAGTATTAAAATAGAAAAGAAGAGACAAACCTTCTCTGCCTATTTATTTTAATACAGCTTACACGATATGACGGCAAGCGTTCAGTGATCAGTTGTAGGGACGGCCTTAATGTACGCTATCGATATTCGATAAATCGTATCAACATCGATAAGGGGCCGTTTTCGTCGAGTTGTTTGCGGAACGATGCGTGTGGAATGGAAATAGGGCAGGGAATTTAGTTGTGATATAATGTAAATCGATAGTTACTGCATGTCTCTTTTACTTTTCTCTGAATAAATTAAGACAGACATACAGGTTAGCATTTGCTATTTCCATATACGTTGAAATTGTAAGTTTTTATAACTATATGTAAGGTTTGTCAAATCTAGGAGAAAAACCTAGTAGTTGTGGTTGTCGTAGTTTTTTTGAGATAAGTGTTTCACAACCGTGTGGCAGCGGTGGATAAAATATTAAAATGTTACAACAAGAGAACCAAATACCTAAAGTGTAGAATAACTTACATAAGTTCTTCATCTACCGATAGAATCACAATTATAAATTAATTGCTAATTCATAATTCCCTTGAAAAATTAAACGTTATCGACGCTGCCCCATCCCTAACGCACGATCGCTTTGATAACGACTCGCCGTGGACCCAGATGTTCGCACTCAACTCGGCTAATTTGTGCCGACTGAGCAAACATCGATGTTACGCACAACACTAATTTATTTTACATGTTCCTCTTAATTGTTAAGTAACTTTAACTTTCGTATTAAGTTTTATTTTGACAAGAGAATGTTTTAGGTTAATCTTCAAGTTATTGAAATGAATTTTGCTGAGAAGTTCACAAATCGTGCAGTTTAATTCAAACAAAACAGAGAAATAAGATAAAACAGACCACATTATTTTGAATGTCTTGTGTTTGTCAAAATTATTTTTCACATATCGATCAAAGATGTGTCGGTTAAGCAACGCTTGACGAGGTCGGACCGTGGATGGGTGACCATTTCAACATACCGAGTTTCCTCCGTGCCTCGGAAAGCACGTTAAGCCGTTGGTCCCGGCTGTCATTTGAAGATCTTCGACAGTCGTTACGAGAAGTCAGAAGCCTGAGATCTGACACCAGTCTTGCCAAGGGGTATCGTGTTACACAGTTACTGGGTTGTGGAGGTTAGATAGGCAGTCGCTCCATGTAAAACACTGGTACTCGGCTGAATCCGGTAAGACTGGAAGCCGACCCCAACATAATTCTTCATAAATCTTTGATCATCATCTGCCTAACCTTTTGTTAGGCAGATGATGATCAAAGATGTGTCGACAACTTTCAAACAATAAATGAAAGTTTTGGCAAGAGTTGTTAAATGCGCACAAGCCGTTTTTTAGATCTATTGTTACCAAGCGGGACGCGGGGAACGTTTAGCACCGTTCCGAACGCGCGATTGTTTGTTCAATTGACAAACGGATCGACTGACCAATCGCGTCGTGTCCACGTTCCGTTCGCTCTATATGACGGTTGGTAAGTTCGCGAACTGTGCGCGAACTTACCCCCATGACTACGCCAAAACCTTGGCAAATTACATGCCGGGGACTAGAGTTACCCTGCAATCTTTATTGCATCATGTACTTAGGCCCACTTGCATGAAAAACTTATCTCAGAGCTAGTTGCTGACACGAGATTAAATCGACAATAGGTATGTCATACAAAACTGTCAATTTAAAATCGTGTTCGCAACTAACTCTGAGTTAAGTTTCTCGTGCAAGTAGGCCATAATAGTTGGAGGCGCAATTTTTTTTAATACTTAAGTCCGCTGCATGGTATTTCAACTCGAAAAAATTATATGTGGTCGGTAGGTCTGTGATGGGTATTTACACCGCCTGTGTACAGCGTTACTGCCAGATTTTGCAGCGTGACAATCAATTCATGATTCTGTGTACTGTACTTGGAATATTCTATCACGTTCAAGTTACAGCATTGCTACACGATGCAGACATACATCTTTGTTACACCAGCAGCTACCGTATATCTACATAATATCAACACTCAGTCAGATATTGCAATTATATTGCAACACAACACAGGGGCCTTACCATGACGTGTTAACACAATCATGGTTTTACTGTATAAAAGGAACAGCACTATGTGTCTTGTATACATCCATCTCTATCTCACAGTAGGACCAAGATACTTTTGACACGTCATGGTAAACATCCAGTGTGTCATCATGCTGATAACACAAAGGAATTGCGATAACTACTCATCAGACGTGTCACGTTATTGTCTATAGCACATAAAGCAACAATTCAATTCTCACACAAAATCTGATATAAATTGTCACAGAATTCAAGCTCCTGTCTAGAATATATCCAATAGCATTTCATCGTGCTGAAGACGCAAAGTCTATTAACAATACTTTTTTCACTGAGACAACGCGTTGCGAGTTTTGCAGAACGATATCTACAAATCAACACATTGGTCACGATCCTGTCTACAAATATTTAGCAGCATCTCATCAAGCTGATGCCACAAAGCGTGATTGCGTTGCAACACGATATAACTCGTATAGTCACGCTATTGTCTGTGTGTTGTTATCTTCAAATACAGTGATATCCATAACGTAAATACTAGGAACAAACACAAATTTGTAGTACCTACAACAAAGCTCAAGAAAATAGATGGCTCGTTTAGATGTCAATGTATACGTTTTTATAATAAGCTTCCAAGCCACGTACATCTAAGCCTTAATAAATTCAAATCATTCATTAAACGTAAGTTGTGCCAGAAAGCGTTTGATACTGTTAAAGATTACGTTGAGGTCAAAAAGGCTTGGGGTTGAGCTGCTCCAATTAATTTTCATTTATTTTTTTTGCATACTAAAATTTTTTTTTTTTTGGTTTACCTTCAATGACAAGAATATTTACTTTTTAAAGTATTATATTATTTTATTTTCTACGTGGATACCGTGGATACTATGTGGATCTTTTTTTATTTTTATTTATCTCAGTTAGTTTTTAATCATGGTCTGGTAGTTTATGCGGCCTACCCGAATGTCCTTTCTTTGGTATTGTTCGTCGAATCGTTGAGCTCCTTAAATTCTTAGTTGAACTTCACGGTTATTGACAAATGCGTGCACAGACTGGACAGGTCCACTCAATCTGGCTGGTTCTTTCCTCAAAAGACCTTTTCAGATATCAATCTACATGGTCTTCACATGATCTAGCCAAGATTTTGTCTGGACTTTAAAAGAGACTGACCTCTGAGTTTGCTTTGGCCTTTCTTCTCAGAATAGGAAACGCCAACCTCATCTAGTTTAAAAAAATATAATCGACATGTAAAAGTCTTTGTACAAACCAACTTACAGAAATAAAATCATTTATATATTAACAATTATGTGTTTACTTGGCTTAAACTGTCAACACACAAAATTTGATTGTGTTGCGACACGACGCGGTTCCTCACAGGAGTCACGCTTCTGTGTCCATAACATATCTAAACACTATATATGCTTGTCCTGTTAGACACTCATCACGCTGATGACACAAAGCGTGATTACGTTGCGAGCGACAAGATACAAATCATCAACGTGGTCACGCTCCTGTCCACAGTATATCCAGCAGCATCTCATCAAGCTGATGACATAAAGCGTGATTGCGTTGCTACACGACACTGCTCGTCACCTACGTTACGCTATTGACTTGGGAGCGGGCACTTTCAATAAATAAGCTTTGGTCTGGACACTGTAATCGGTGAAGGATTGGATGTGGTACGAAGACAAAATGCAAAAATTTGAGGTTCTTTTGTCACTGTTGTTGTTGGCGATAGATATCATTTATTAACCCCCGCCGGAAAAAGAGGGGTGTTATAAGTTTAACGTGTGTTGCTGTGTATCTGTGTATCTGTGTGTCTGTCTGTGGCACCATAGCGCCTCAACGGATGAACCGATTTTGATTTAGTTTTGTTTGTTTGAAAGGTGATTTTGAGAGTGTTCTTAACTATATTTGAATTAAATCGGTTCAGCCGTTCAAAAGTTATGCTCGTATAACTGTTTGAATCGGTGTGTTTTCGCAAGATAAATGTGTCGGGGGTTTTTAAATTTTGAAATTTTACTTGTTGTATATGTATATAAAATTTAATCATCGACATCGTGAGGAAACCTGGGCTTATAGTGAATTTATTATAAGATTGTGGTCCGTTGGTGTTATTGCTGCAAGGCATTCCAGTGTGAGAAACAACTAATAAAAAAATAATAAACAATTTTATTTAATCTTTTTAATTATTATTATTGTAAAAGGTTGATTTTAGAATCCCCCAACACAACGCCTTGTATTTTTACGATGAAGTCTATCAATCACATTTATTATTTAGCACTAGCTGACGCCCGCGGCTGCGACTGCGAGGAATTAGTACCTACTTCTGTTAATATCTTTATACATTTTAGCTAATTTGTTATTCTGATGTATACGCTAAATTACTTTAATTCCAAGCGGTACTTTTAACAAATATCCATCCATCCTTACAAATAGGATTAGTAAAGAAGAGGAAGGACAAAACGCTCAAACGTTCTATAATGTCCTCGAAATGGTACAAAAATAACAACACACATTTACATTCGAACATAACAATATGTATTTGTGTATGTTTGACAACACACCAGAACTGCCCAGTGTGGAGCAAAGTTTTTAAAGGAAAGAAAGACAATACATGCTGGTTTCTTCACTAGTCTGGTAGCTAAACAAATAAGACCGGTTCTCTTAGAAAATTCTATTTCCCATAACTTGTTCCTATATAGGCAGTAATTCTACCTGGTGTTCTCTTGGAACTCTCTGTTTACACTTGTAACTTAGAGCATTGGTAGAACTTGATGTTGCTCGACTTGTTGTTTTATTAAAAAATTATAATAGGGTATAATAGGGTAGTCGACAAAAAATATCTATATAGTCTGTCAGTTAGATATCCTAAAAATATTGGACATGTATTTTTCTTTTGCCACGTACACAAAAAATTACGACAATACAGTGACGTCACAAGCCTTTTGTCACTCCTCATCTTTGATGCGGACTTATCTTTGTAAATTTATATTTATTTGATAAAGCAAAAAACTTCAACATTATTTGATAATCTCACTGACGGACTGAATAGAATTATATTTTGTCTACCTTGGAAACATCCCTATTGATTTACAATATTTTATAAGTTTAGGTAGATGTCAAAAACTAAAACAGCCTCAGAAGGTCCTTCAAAACCAATATACAAATGACTACTGCTAAAAAAGGGTGCGGAATTCCTGTGATAATAATATGGTCCCCTAATATTTATCTTTTTCTTTTATGCCTAATGCGTAACCTGCAAATGTCCGAAATCCTCTTAGGTCACGATTAAGGTCGTGTTCTACAAGGTATAGCAAAGAAAATATTTACTCTAACCTCTGACCTACGAATGCTCAGTGAGTTAATGAATAATCACGTAATTTCGTTCATTTGACGTAGATACAATACTTTTCGTTGCGTGGGCCGAGCACCCTCTACGCTGCCTACCCACGCACTATGTGTGTGGACCACAGAGCTACAAGGGGCCTTGGCAGCCATGGTTAGAATAGAATAGAATATAATCTACTTTCAAGACTATACACTCACATTAACAAGAAAAACCTTATTTATAGGGGTACAAAGGCGGTCTTATCGCTGACAGCGACAACCTTTGGATGGACTGAAAAAACTTACCATAAAAAAGGAGGTGGTCTGCGGTGCACTGCTATTAGATTAAAACATAAATATGTAAAAGATTATATTACTATAGTAAATACTATACATAAACCTACATATAAACATACATACATAATATGACATGAAATTTATAGAAAGAGAGAGAAACAAAAAATAAAAAGGGTTAAATAATGATGACAGAGATTAGATCTAAATAGTAAAGCGTTAGAGAGAAAGGAAATGGTTTTTAAATAGGTTTTTCAAAGAAACAAGTGACTGGGCTTGTCTGCCTGACAACGGAAACTCATTCCTCAATCGCACAGCTTGGACTGTAAACGATTTGTCGTAAAACTTAGTGGAATGGGCAGGCATCAAAAGCTTCAAATTCTCCGATGATCTCAAGTGTCTAGAATGTGTGTCATGAAGGAACTTAAAGCGTTCTTTGAGATAAGTGGGGGTTGTAGGAACAAACAGAATACTGTAGAGTAATGATAAAATATGGGCATTCCGTCGAAAGCGGATTGGCAGCCACTTGAGCTTAATTCGAAATTCGGAAACATGGTCATATTTGCGTAAACCAAACCATTCCGGCGAAAGCTAGAGACGGGAGAAGTTAGAGACGGGATTGACAAAACATTCCATACAAAACGAGCGTGCCAGTCACCATTTACTCATAGAAATTGAGTGTTTATTTCAATACTGACAATGGCTACTACAACCGAAGCTTACCCGTGCTTAGCTTTAAAAGGGCACACAGCATGAATATTATATAGACTACTCAATGCCCAAATGGCCGACAAAATAAATGACTACTTACCGACTATTATAGATGTAGCTGGATATTAGGCTTGCCCGACTAGTCGTTCCATATCTATAAGTTATGTTTTGTTTTGAAACTTTTAAGTTTCGTTGGTAGGTGGTGTAAATACCCAGAGCAGTGGTGGCCCAGTGGTGACCCACTTACGTGTCGTAGGTCATGGGTTCAAACCCAGGCAGGTGCTTTAGTTTAAATTTCTTCATCACCTCTCTAAAAACGGTGAAGGAAAACATCGTGAGTAAACCGGCATGTATTAGAACCAAAAAATCGCAAACCGCACTGGGCCCGCGGGCCCATTCTCTCTCTTGCGTCCCAGCAGTAACAACATTAATAGGCTGATGATGATGATGAAGTTTCTTAAAATTTAGTAGGTCTATGTACAGGCTGCATCAGGAGTTGTTTACTATACGGACCTTGTGGAAACTAGAACAAATTTCCGTGCGTTTAAGCGTTTTTGCCTGATAACTATTATTGGAACCAAATATAACAGCTCACAATGTTAGGACCCATTAATATGTATTAATGCTATTTTTTTATCCATGGTGCCAGGCAACTGGGCTTATCCCAGTTGTATATGACCCTTTGTGCCTATTGGCCTTGTTTGTTTTGTCTCCTGCTTGATATGGAGGGAAGTGGAAATTTACATTTTTCCTACTCCTCCATTATTCTTTTCTGATTAATTTCGTTGCGGGATCCAAGGCAGTTATTCATTCTCCGGAACTTCGTCGAGCTTCATTGCCTCGGCGCTTTTCTGGTGGTCGCCACTGTTGATTCTGGCTTTCAGGAGTTGCAGTGGTTTGGGAATAGTGCGGTGGGATTGTCCCAAAAAAAAAAAAGGTCTATGTAGTAAGACTGATTAAATAAACAGAAAAAATAATAATAAGTACTGGTGAGTTATTTCTTTTATTTACCCTTTTTCCTGTAGCTTATTAAGAGCCGACTAGTTGTCAAATTTTGCCCGCAAATCGTCGAATAATAGCCGAGTATAAATGTGGCCGGTTTTCCCGACTGGTCGGCGACTAGTCGGTCAAAATCGAATACTAACTGTTGCCCGCGTCAAATCGTATAACTATTAAAATTATGGGTTATATTTTGCGAGGAATCGAAATTACTTTTTCTAAAATAAAAGTACCCTAAGTTACCCCTAAGTCGAAGGCCACATAGAAATGGTGTCGGGTGCGGAAATGGCACGGGCGGCTTCCTATTCCATTCAAATTTCATACAAAATGCATGGAAATAAAACGCAATTTAGGACACACGGTATGTTGTTGCGCGGACGTGGTTGTGAAGCGCAATTTCGGCGCCCGCGCCTTGTCAAATTGCGCTTTATTTCCATGCATTTTGTATGAAATTTGAATGGAATAGGAAGCCGCCCGTGCTATGTACGCGCCCGACGCCATTTATATGTGGCCTGCGCCTTGGAACATCTGCTACTGCCAGTAAAAGTTGCGTCAAAATCCTTCAAGCCGTTTCATACGTTAGCACACAAACATACATACAGAAAGAGCAATAAAAACATGTTATAATTACCGTATAATTATACTTGCATATGCATTTACTAAAAAGCTATGATGATATTGTAATCAGACACTTAAATTTCATTTATTTTTTTAGCTAAGTGATGGCGTCTGTATAGTCACTGCCGGCTTGATGATTCCTTACTCTGTGGTGTAGGACGTAGGTGCTCGCGTGCTAACGTGAAGGTATTAAACCTTACATTCGTACTATGAAGACCTGTATATAACTGCTACGCTTTATCTTGATTATGGTTCAGGCTGTTGCTAACGTGGAAGGAGGTTAAAGGCTGTCTTTTGCAGTTCACAATAGCAATCTCAAAGTAAAAAAACTTCGATGTGTAAGTTTCTGTAATATTTACCTGTCGATAAAAAAACTGAGCAAACCAGCAGTGGCTTCTCAGGAGACCCGTTCCATAACTAGTCACAATTATTGATTGTCTAGCCTCTTTTTCCGTAAAAACAAATCTAATTTGCAAAGGATGGTATTTAAAAGTACTTCAATTTATTCCCATTTCATTTACCTAATTTTGCCTGTGTTCCACCAAATATACTGAATGTGCACCAAAATATGTTCATTAAAATATGTCATAACGAGCATCTATTTAACAACTGTTGCAAATTTGTAAAAATAGTAATACACCTAATTTTAAAAAAACCGGCCAAGTGCGAGTCGGACTCGCGCACGAAGGGTTCCGTACTTGGTAAATTACGGTTTACGATTTATGACGTAATAAAAAAAAACTACTTGGTAAATTACGGTTTACGATTTATGACGTATTAAAAAAAAACTACTTGCTAGATCTCGTTCAAACCAATTTTCGCTGGTAGTTTACATAGTAATGTACATCATATATTTTTTTTAGTTTTATCATTCTCTTATTTTAGAAGTTACAGGGGGGGGGACACACATTTTACCACTTTGGCAGAGTCTCTCGCGTAAACTATTCAGTTTAGAAAAAAATGATATTAGAAACCTCAATATCATTTTTGAAGACCTATCCATAGATACCCCACACGTATGGGTCTGATGAAAAAAAATATTTTTAGTTTTAGTTTCAAGAATGGGAACCCCCAAAATTTATTGTTTTATTTTTATTTTTGTGTGAAAATCTTAATGCGGTTCACAGAATACATAAAAAAAAAAAAAAAAAAAAAAAATACCTTTATTTCCCAAAACAACAAACAACCTTGTACAATTTAACAAAGCCTCATAAATAGGCACGTAATAAGGTTGCAACCTTGCACAGTTCTTCCACATGTTTACAGTTAGGCACTTAATAAGTTTACAAGCTTGCACAGTTCTAAAAAGTTTGTAGGTAGGCACTAAAAGGTTGAAAATAAAACGGAACTGATTCATCCTGTTCCCCGTACTAGTTTATACTGTACTACGGTGGAACAGTTTGCCTCGCTCACCGCACAGGTACCTTTAGTGTTACACAAGTGATAGAAACATATTATTTTAGAAAAAAACATTTCGCAGACCAAACAAAGTACAGCAGATGTAAAATTTAGGGTAAACATAAAAAATAATGGAGTTTATTATTTCTGCCTTTGGAGGTAATTCTTAAAATTGACAAAGTATACGTAAAATATTTAGATGCTCTGTTTGTTTACACAATATAGTTGTTTGCAATATAATTACTTAAAACTAATATAAAATAATGAAAAATGGGTTTTAGGCCGGCAATGATCACAACTATTATCTTAAAAAAAATGAATGAAATTGTGTGTGTGTGTTTGAGTGTGTGTGTGGGTGTGTGAGTGTGTGTTTGTGCTGTATTTGTTTGTGTATGTGAAGTATTAAGGCAACTCGGTTAAATATTGACTTTTAAAATTGATTCAGTAAGATCATAGTTCAGTGATTTTAAAAGTTTAAAGAGTTCAGTTTTAAAATCATGACTATTTAGATGGCGAACTTTTATGGTCTTTGATATCTTATTATAGATGTATGGTCCAAGGAAACTTATAAATCTTTGCGCAAAAGAAGTTTTACAGCGAGGCACGGAATATACAATATCTTGCCTTCTTCTCGTCGCAAAGTCGGGTTGATTTTTATGCTGACTTAATAATGTGGCCTTAATAAATAGCTGTCTTACTGTAAGGATTGATAGTTCTGAGTACAGCAATTGGGTGGGGTATCTAAATCTTTTGTGAGTCATTACTTTAAGAACTGCACGCTGCGCTCGTTCTAAACCAATAAGAACAGTCTTAGCAGCACCCCCCCATGCCGTAATAGCATAAGTTATAATAGACTGGCACAAGGAAAAATATACTAACAAGGATAAGTTTGGTGGACAAAAACTACGTATATTTTTAAAGATGTATATGAGTTTCCTGACTCTAGATGTGAGGGTTGAGATATGTTCTTTCCAGTTTAAATGCTGATCAATGATCACACCAAGGTATTTGATTGCAGATGTTTTGGAGAGTTCATGACAAGGGCAGTTCCCCGAGATATTACATGTGTGGGCCTTTAAATGAATAATGTTAGGAGGTGGTTGACTGCTTTTTGTTAAACTAAATGGTATGTATTTAGTTTTGAGTGTATTTAGGGTCAGAAGATTCGAGTGTAACCAGTCTGAGACCATTCCAATGCCCTCTGCAGCCATTTCATTTGCTTCCTTCCATGTTTTGCCGCTAAATAAAAGAGCTGTATCGTCTGCGTACGCGAAGATTTGTCCCTGCCTTAACTGTAAATCACACAAGTCATTCACGTATATAAGGAAAAGCGTGGGTCCCAAAACACTCCCTTGTGGCACACCGAAAGTCACACTCTCTAGCTCACTTATGTAGTTGTTTATCCCAACACATTGTGTTCTATTAGACATATAGTCTGTAAAAAGTTTAAGAGCTATTCCACGGATTCCCAGATGTTCCAGTTTTGCAAGAAGCAGGGGAACTGAGACCGTATCGAATGCTTTTGCCAGATCCAGGAACACCCCTATAGTTTTCTTCCCCGAATCCAGGTCATCAACAATGGCAGAAGTTAGGTTATTTATAGCATCGTTAGTTGACTTGTTTTTTCTGAAACCGAACTGATTGCTTGAGAGTAGTTTCTGAGATTCAAGGTAACGAATCAGCCTATTGTTCATAACCTTCTCAAGAACCTTAGATAAAGAAGGGAGAAGAGAAATTGGCCTGTAATTTGAGACACAGTCTTTGTCCCCCGCCTTATGGATAGGAAGTATTAAAGCCTTCTTGAGGGCTTCGGGAAAAACACCCACTGACATGCACTGATTGCATATCATTGTTATGGGCAAAGCCAGTACATCCACACCTAATTTTAATATTGTAATAGGAATTCCATCACAACCAGTAGCATTGGACTGTTTTAAATTCAGTATGATAGATTTTACTTCATCATTATCCGTTGGCAGAAGGGCGAAAGAGTTGAGATTGGAGGGTCCAATAATGGGTGCCTCAGACAACCGCCGGCCGTTACTTAGTATTTTATTGGCTAATTGGGATCCTACATTTGCAAGATATCTGTTTACATGATTAATTGAACTCTGCGGATCAGGTTTGATTTTTAAGAGATCTTCGTTGTCATTACCCAAATCCGCAAAATTGCAAACATCTTTAATTAATGACCATTGTTTCTTTAGATTATTTTTGTGCTTATTAATTTCAGATCTTAAATAGTTGTTTTTAAGTTTTTTCAAAAGATTATTACAGGTGTTGCGATATCTTTTATATGTAACATTTAAAATTATATTTTCTGGATCCTTCCGAAGCTTTTTATGGAGTTGGTCTCTATTTCTAATACATCTGCAGAGACCAGGTGTTATCCAGGGTCTGATGGCACGTTTCCTTCGTGAAGGTTTATATATGGTTGTATGCCTATTCATTGCGTCTGTTATAGCTTTCAAAAACACATTAGTTGTCACGTTACAGTCGTCGGCTGTTAGGATAGTAGGCCAGTTAATTTGCTTTAGGTCCTCGATTATTGCCTGATAGTCAATTCTTTTGTAAGTTTTAGGTTTGCTAGCTTGAGACTCAACTCTTTTAGACAGCGAAATCATAACAGAGGAATGGTCTGTGACTGTGGAATCGCAAACAACTGTCCGGGACGAAGACGAGCCTTTAAGAAATACGTGATCCAGGCAATTTTCTTTCCTGGTCGGGAGGGTATGTGAGGGTAATAAACCGTGTGAGGCCAGTAAGTTTAAGTATCTCAAAGAATTAGGATTGCTGTTATCTAATATATTAATATTTATGTCTCCTATCAAAATTATATTCCTATACATTTTTAAATTATTCAGTATATTATCTAGAGCATTAAGAAAATTATTAATATTTTTAAAAGCGGGCGATCTATATATGGATATTAGAGCGATTTCTTTTCCAATAGTAGAAACAAGGCAGTTCATTTCATCATCATTACTCAAAGGCTCATCAATTTTAGGTTTAAGATTATTTTTGAAGTATATCACTACCCCATCATTTTTATTAATAGATTTAGCGGTAGCGAACGATTTATATGAGTCAATCTTGGGAAGTGCCGCGAGTTTTGAAAGCCAGCATTCAGTCAAAACAATAAAGTCAAATTCCAAATCCAGCCGACCTAGTAAGACCTGAAAGTCGTCAAAGTTATGTTTCAAGCTTCTTATGTTTTGAGTCAGTATCTTGAATGTGTTGCCTTTTCTAAATACTTTTTTGCAGTTTTCAGGAATATCTACGCCTTGTGCCATGCCGACATTTACAGTTTTCTCGATGTCTTCCGAAATATGTGATAGATCAGCCATATTGTTTGAGATAATTGATTTTATTAGTCATGTCGGCAGCACAAAGCTGATGCTCCTTACTAACGTCAGCATAAAGTGTGATGTGTGTAAGATTGTGTGTGAGATTAAATTGTAGAGTGTAAATATAGTGATTATTATGCGTTTGTGAACAGATTTTTTTAGGATTGTTGATAAGCAGTAAAATAAGGACCCTTACATAGTTAATAGTTAATACATTAATAAAAATGGAATATAAAAAGTAGCAATAAATCATACATAAAGGCATCTTAGTTATAATTAATAGTCAAGATTCCGAAGGGGGGAGCGCAATATTCTTAGCAATACCTTGGATTTGTTCGGTGGACTTAATCAATATCGCTGGCTGATCCTCCGATTTCCTCAAAAATATCCTTCCGTTAGAAACCCAGCAGAACTTGAAGTCGTACTTCGTTTTTAACTCTCTGGATTGGTAGAGAAGTTTTCTGGCAGTTGGTGTAAGAGCTTCTGAGATGTAGACCAGTTGCTTGGCTCCAGCTATTTTAAGTACGTTAGTATTATATTTGTCATCTCTATTGTTCATATTGTAGGACTTTATAGATTTTAAAGTGTCCGCACGCATTTTTGCAGTTTGGTACTCTATAAATATGGATTTATTTTGTCCAGATTTTTTCCTGTACACTTGACGTATATGATTTGGAATTGGAACTTTTAGGGAGCTATGTAGTTGGTTCACAACCTCAATTAAATTTTCGTTCTCAGTAACAGGGACATTATTTACTTCTACTGTAGTTTCCAACTGTTTCCTCTGTAGTGCTTCTACTTGTTCTTCAAGGTATTCAATTTTGGTGAGCGCAGCGTTATTATTCAGGAGTAAAGTATCATATTTTTGTCTTAAATCCTTGTACAAACCCGTAGTCTCTTCAAGAGTTTTTTTCAGGATTTCAGTGTTTTCCTTATTTTGCTCTTTAAGCTCACTGAAAATTTTGTTTAAATCAAAGAATTTTGAATCTTGCTTTTTAAAACTTTCTTGCATGTCCTTGCGAAGCTGCGATATTTCCTCCATATCAGGGTGAGTCTTCCTTTTTATTATTCTCGAAGAGAGATCAGGTTCCGATCCAAAAGTTGTAGCCGCAGGTGAATGCAACATACTTAATACTGCTTCTGATAATTTTGCTTATACTATGACGTGCAGTACTTTAATTGGTGCGTCATTCACACCAGCAGCAACCCAAACTCAGCTTCAAATCTCTCACGATAAAGTCTAATTTTGTACACTTTGTAATATAAATTTTATAATGTTTTATCACGTCTGTTCGCGTTGAGTACGAGCGAGCAAGTCCAACATCTACTTACCAAGTTTCAACAGCATAGTTCTTATAGTTTCGGAATAAAGTGGCTGTGACATACGGACGGACAGACAGACAGACAGACAGACAGACAGACAGACAGACAGACAGACAGACAGACATGACGAATCTATAAGGGTTCCGTTTTTTGCCATTTGGCTACGGAACCCTAACAAGCATTTATTTTTTTAGTTAAGTTTAGTTTAGTTTTAGTTTTCGAATAAGTCGACGTAGCTCCGCTGCGCAGGGCTCCTATCTCTGTCTGCAGGGTCAAAAGTAACCTAACACGAACGAGATGACGGGAGCTGAGTTCGCTCGCTTTGCTCGCTCACTTCAGCTCCCGTCATCTCGTTCGAACCTAACCTGTCCGTGTCGGGGTGCCCTAAGTACCCGAGCTCGCTTCGCTCGCTCTTGGACTGATTCTTTGACCATAATTTATTCGTAGATCAACTAATATTTGGTGCAAGATCAGTATTTTTCGGGGAAGAATAAAATAGTTATTGTTAAAAAAGAATATTTGTAGCGCACTTCAATAAAAAAGTGTTATATCTTGGTGTTAATTTGGAATTTGTTTTATGCAACATATTTTGTTGGCCGAGTAGTTTAATTATAGTAAAACAATTAAACGGGTTTAAGATCAATATTTTAGAAATGCATACATAGACGTACCTTTAGATTTTTGGTGAACACAAAAATATTATCCATTTGCAAAATCAGAATAATGATTTTGTTAGAGATATCACAAAGCAATCCAATAAAAACTAAGCATAGTTCATGTTTCCGAAAACCTTCTCATTTAGGCTGATTTTAGAGTCACGCTGACTTATGCTTTTCTACGTCGGCGCTGACGGCCATTAGATTCGACCAATGACGAGCTTGCGGCGACCGCCAACAGCAAAAGCAAACATCGTGAACTGGCATGTCCTTATTATATACATACATTCGAAAACATATCATCATCATCGCCATCCTCGCCCAGCCTTTTAACGATCCCACTGCTGGGACACAAGCCTCCTCTCTGTGAAGAATGGACCATAATCCACCACACGATCCCAGTATGGGTTGGTGGATGTCACATATCTTCGAAATTGACGATTTTTTTATTTCGAAAATATGGTACCGTCAATCAATTCGCACTGGTCCCGTGTGGTGGTTATATATAGCCTTCGTCCTAGTAGTAAGGTGCTCCCACACAGCAGTTATATAACGTTAGAGAATGTTGCATTACATTTGTTGTCTAACTTTTTGTAAGGATTTTTGTAATGTTTTCGTGCCACACAATGCTTTATAACGTTATAGATATGCTGTGTGGGAGCACCTGTAGGGACATTAAAAGCAAATAAATACAGTATGCAGTATTTTGTCATTGATCAAATTCGCAAGAGGCAAGTTCTTTGCATACCACCTCCATACTCTAAAGCATTCATGTGATCCTGGTCAGTATAGAATGCACGTCGCACTAGCGGTACACGCCGATACACTGGGAATTGCTTAAGTTCAGTCTTTGTACACTGGCTTGTTTGGACACTATACCGACACAATTCGCTAAGGGGATTCGATATTTTTATGAAACTATGTTGTCAGTAAAACAGTAAATCTAAACAACAGAAAAATCCAAAGCTGTTATACCTAAGCTTAAAATGTCTTAATTGAAATACCGATTGATATTAAAATATCGAATGATTAAAAATATCGATACCCAAGTTCAAAATGTCAACATTTAAGTTCATTATATTTATGTTAAAAATACAAATAAGTTCACATTTTTTATGTGCCTGATCTAGGTTATCCTGTGTTTCAGGCGAGAAGAAGTACAAAAAGAAAGAAGAAGAGCACGTAGTCTTTTGGCTACTACCCTTAGAGTGTATAAAAAAATATATAAAAAACCGGAGACGCGAAGGGAGGGCAGCCCACGCCCGCTGTAATGAAGCATAGGTGCGAAGCTGTGCGAGCCGTAGCGGTTGATGCTGATCAATGCTGAGGAGGTAAGAATGGGTTCATATCCTTTGTTACGTAAGGGCGAAGGGATTGCACTTCCCGTAGCGCCGGAGAAGTTGCAGTAGCAACTTTAAAGTGTCCGAAGCTACTTAAAAGTGTTTTAATATCGATATTTAGGACATTCGATACTCTATACTAAGATATTTAGGACTGTTGTGTCACTTTTGTAGATAATTAGATTTTAGATATATTAGACGTAGATTAACCGTTTACCTAACCATTCGACGATTTTGAACATTGCCATTTTACGCGTAGGTATATACATTTTTGACGTTCAAATATGTATCCCCTCTGAATTAATGGCAACAGAGCAATATATGTTGACCTAATTCTTAATATTCAATCAGTTTTTCAATAATCCAATGCTGCGTTGGCATATTTACATATTGAGTGCTATGTTGCTTGTGTGCATACATAAAAGCCCCTAAACGGGCGATTATTTGACTCTGATTTGTAGCTGTAATGTTGCCAAGTGTGGCCTACGGGCAACTATTTTTGACCAATCTTCTCTAAGTATGGGCCGGCAATTAAAAAAGTAACAAAAGTCTGATCAGTTAATCTTCTTAACTGGGCAACAATGGCTACTGAAACAAATAAACAATGCGATTGTATTACAAAACAAATAATTTTCCAACAATACCAATAGTTGCCACTATTGGTATTGTTGGGCTAGATCAAATGTTGCTGGCAACCTAATAGGAATTACACAATGAAGCTAAAATATTGCCGGTTTAGAACCGCCAGTATTTGCGTGTGTATCTTGCGAGCTCTAAATTCAAGGCACATTTTTTCATTTTACATTTTTATAGCCAGAGAATAAAATGAATGCGGGCATAAGCCGCTTCCCGTCACGAGTTAATTAAGAGTTTGTATTCAACTTTTCAGCAAACGTATGAAGTAGCGAGCAACCCCTAAAAGCAGAGAAGTAGATTTATAAACATAAATCATGCCAATTATTTTTAAATCCTTTTTTGCAAAACTTTTCGTATGCTATTTCTTTAAACAACGTATATATTTTAGCGACGTTTAATGTAATTTATTGTTTTCATTTTATGAGTATAGCATTACAGTTAAATGTAGTGTGGTTAGATACAAAGCTCTAAAGATATTTTATGTTAAGCTTCTCTAAACTCCGTGTTCGGAAACATAACGTTTCGTTATTCGTTCGTTGTGGTTATTTTGTTGCATCACTGAATCGGCTCGCTGTCATCGATTTGACAGCTTTTGATTGAGTCTTGACAGTTTACATTTGACACTCGACTCGTAAAAATTTAACCGAGATGGCTAGACGTGATAAGGTGTGGTCTTGCTTGGATTCTTTGTTATCGCTTGATAATCCACCCATCGTAAGTTGGAATTACGCTCGCCATTCGCGATTTTTATAGTGCTTCGCCCGTGCAGCCGTTTTGGTGTATATTTCACGCGCAGCGAGGGAATTTTAGCGGTAGCGTGTCTAAGTGTCTGCAGGGAACCTCGCCTCAGCCCACGTCTCTTATTCCTTTATTATATATGTCGCATCAAGGCTGACCGATAGATGTAAACTATCTGGAAGTCAGGATGTATTCCCTTAGGTTAAGACATCGTGTGTGGGCAGGTCGGTGGGTACAATCGTGCAAATAAAATCACATAATTTATTCGATACACTGGGTTCATTCAAATATTCACAGTTACAATCTTGCTTACTAATATTACGGATTGACACTGATTCTACGACGTGTTAGCTCTAAGGCTGTCAGTACTCAACTGCCATATTCTGCTAACTCCACTACGCAAGCGGTTAGAAAAAGCACGTCAATGCGGAGTTGTTCTTGCTTTGCCGTCAGATGGTGTGCTTGCGATTTTTTTTAACGTCCGTACTATTGACTAAACCCGACATATATATATCTTATCCCTAAAACCCTCGGCCAGGCACGGGATTGAGCGAGCACAAAAGATCACCGCGGGAATCAAACATGAGTATTATTTGTGAGTTGTGCCGTCGTGTACTTGTCCAACTTCCCTCCTGTCAGACAGGAACCTGTATCTACCATAAAGAACAGACCCCTAGTTTTCCACTGCCACGTACCTTGGTTTCGTGGTTATAGTTCTGCAGATCCAGGAGTCGCAAGACTGCTATGGGCCCCAGTCATCGGCCCTTGGTTGTGGTCCACAGCCCTGTATTTAACAATCCCTAAGGAGTATTTGTCAACAAATATGTCAAGTTAGCCTTCTAGACAAGCTTCGCTGAGGTAGTCAGTTACAAAAATAAAATTCTCCGCTCCACTTATAAATAAATAAAATAAAATAAAATAAAAATAAAATTCATTTATTTCAGGTCTTAAACCCATATCAGAGAACATCTTTAAATTATTCAATAAAAAATACAAAATCATTAATAAACAAACAAATAAATAAAACATCAACACATCAAATAAATTCATATTAATTACATTAGTCTCTTAGGTGCGACACTATATGTAACTTGTCTGTAACAACAGTGTCGCACATAAGGACAGTCCAACCTATTCGCTATCATGCTCAGAACGGCATTGGAGCTGTCTCGCACTCTACGCACAAGAGACGCACAGCGCTTACGCATGGTCGCATGAAAACAGTCCGTGCGCGCCCATGCGAACATACCCGAAGCGCTGCAGTAGCGAGGCAAACCCAAAACCGCTCTGAAAGCATTGTTAAATTGAATGCGGAGGGTGTTATAGCTTTTCTGCGTGTAATTAGCCCACAGGCTGCAGGTGTACATGGACGTGCAATATGCTTGGAAAAGAGTTATTTTCACGCCATCCGAACAACGTGCGAACCTGCGGGCCAGCATATTAGCTCTTTTAGATAACGCCCTCCGCTCCCGTTCTAAGTCAGCATGGTCCCTGAGGTCAGACGTGACTATATGTCCTAGGTATTTAAACTGTTTCACCCTGTCTAAAGGTACACTATTCAGACGTATAGGTGGTACATAGTCGGGACATACAGCACCACCGGCCTCAAAAACCATGTACTGACTTTTCTTAATATTATAAACAAGTCCATGTTTAACAGCGTAATCCTCACATGTCGCATTCAACCTTCTCAGACCACAAATCGACGCGCTCAGCAGTACCATGTCGTCTGCATAGCTTAAATTATTGAGACACACGTCGTCTACATGACAGCCGACATGCTGACTGCTCAGCGCGACGATCAGGGCGTCCATGTAAAGGTTAAATAACGAGGGCGAGGTCAGTCCGCCCTGCCTCACACCGCACTGTAACCGATATGGCTCCGACATTGCCCCCGACCACCTGACGCTGTTGACCTGGTGCGTATACCAATACTTGAAGATGGTAACAAGTTCTGGCGGTAGGTTGATACTCTCAAGTTTTTCCACAAGAGATCATACGCCACCAAATCAAAGGCCCTGGACAGGTCGAGAAAACACGCGTATACCGGGGTTTTGCGATCATTATAGTATCTGACGGTATGCTTAAGACACAGTATTGCACTTTCCGTTGATAATCGGGGTCTAAACCCAAACTGATTATCGTGCAGAGATATATATTTACTTAACTGTGTATTAAGCAAACCATCAAACACCTTCGCTGTAACTGTAGCTAGAGAAATGGGCCTATAGTTACTTTTATCAGTTACTTCTTAACTATAGGCACAACAACAGTTTTCATAAGATCCGGCGGAAGATAAGAGTTACTCACGCAAAGCGAGTAGAACGTTGCTAATACTCTATTTATATGTGGGCCAGCGTGAACCAGGTGTTCAATGGATAGAGAATCATGACCTGGACTCTTGCCTTTTGTCATACTCTTAAGGGTTACTGACACATCCTTGGCACTAAACCTCACCCCTACCATCCCTTCAGGTAACTCACCATTGTAAACCTCACATGCCGGACCCAAAGGTGACTGAATAGCAAAATTACTCTTAAAGATTTCAGCAATGCCTTTACAATCACTCACCCCCTCGACACTCACCGGAAGTCCAGGTTTGGCGTTAACTTTGTTTGTGGTTTTCCAAAAGCCTCTAAAATCACCTTTAGCGTGTTTTTCTGCAAGACTGTCCATTTTAATCTGGGCTTGATGATCCTGACACCACTTCAAACTTCACCACTTATACCAGTTTCATTTATTTCACATATTGTCCAGTTGCATAGACAATTCAGTTGTTACTCTCTACTTACGTGAAAGGGTGAAAAACATCCATTCATCCTCCATAGTGTAGTTGCTGCAAGGCGTTCCAGTGCGAGGATAAACTAATAAATAAATACTCAAAAACTTTCATATTATGTATAATATTAGTAGGATGTTACTACCCAAAGTAATAAAATCTAAGCTTATCAATTCAATTTTTACCTGGAAACACAAGATAAATAGCTAAGAGAAGGTTCATGTAGAAATTTTATCGGAATGCAACTCAAACTGTGTCGTTTCGCCCCGTGTCCCGAATTCCCGATGAAGTGAAGTGCGCTCGTCATCGAGAGCTCGTCAGCGCTTTTGTAAGCTTATGAAAAGCTATATAGAGTCAAGTTACTCTGTGGGAGAATATTGTTAGTTAAATGAACAAGGAAAAGAGAAAATGGGGTCATTGCATTTACGTGCATTATACTTATTTTTAGGTAACCGAATCGGAGGTGGAAATCCGATAGATGTGAGACGCACAAGACTGATCAGTGTGGCGGCGACACTTGGGAGAGGTCTATGTCCAGCAGTGAACGTTTCTCGGCTGAAATGATGATGATTATGATGAAGGTATACCATCACGCCATCTTTTCATTGTCAAAGGTCTTCTTTGAGTTGTATAAATGTATATCTTACTATATCCAGAACGTTTCACCAGCTACAGTATTGGTCTCATGGAATAAAATACTGCCACTTATTAGGCTAGTAGCGTATCTATACATGCTGAGGTACACGGTTAACTAATCGGATGGGGCCATCCCTTAATATAAAACAAAAATGAAAATACATCTTAATTTATCGTCTTTTTTTCTAAATTTTGTAATAAATGTTACTCCTCATCCTGTAATCACGGGGTGTTCGGCCAGGAACCCTCTAGGTTCGCAGGCCAGTAGCATTTTGCCCACTTTGCCATCCCATTGATTCGCCAGGCATTTTCTGACAGACAAGGTCTCTTTTTTTTGTATCTAAGTCTGGGTACCTAAATCCTATGACTTCAAGTTCACGGCAAACGAACTTGTAATATTGTAATACCGAGACTGTTTTGCTGCACAGCTTCTTATTCTACTTCAAATTCTAATAATTTATTTTAATTCAAACATCAACCGGTACGTTTTATAACAATAGTAGTTATACAATAGGGTTTTTTTAGGATTTAACCCTCCATCCTTTTCAGGAGTTGCAATAGTTGGGCCATCGCTACTCCTAAAAGCAAGAATAAACAGTGATGACC
Organism: Orthosia gothica; assembly: GCA_949775005.1. Classification (NCBI taxonomy): domain Eukaryota; kingdom Metazoa; phylum Arthropoda; class Insecta; order Lepidoptera; family Noctuidae; genus Orthosia; species Orthosia gothica. The sequence goes on from OX459067.1 coordinate 15,045,528, forward strand.
ACCAGAAAAATACTGAGACTGATCTTATCATGCTTGAAAAGAATATGCTGTCTCTACGGTAACTTTTTAGAAAACTTTTCAAGAAGTTTAATTCAAAATTGTATCCACCCGTGAGTCTAAATCCGCAGATATAATTATGTCACCAGTAACATTTAACCCAACCACTGCAAACAGAGGTATTATAATTACAAGCACTATCACTACCACTACCACTTTGGTCTCAGCCGTCATTTGGAAATATTTGACACTCATTGCGTTATACTCAGAAACACGAACATTTTACATCAGTCTTGCCAAGGGGTATCGTGTTACCCAGTTATTTTGTTGTGGTTGCTCTACCCATTTCTACCTGTTTCCATTGTGAAGGGACAGATGTTTACAAGTCTGATACATCTGCCCCTTACGCGCGTTGGAAATAATCTTGTTCAAAGAGCTTATAGTAGGGCTTCTGACTGAGTGTTGTCAAAAACATGTTTCGTCCCTGTCAACGTGATCGTTTGATTGAAATAAAAATTTCCTGTGTTTAAGGAGTTATTAGGAACAAACTCATAAAAGTATACCAGAAATATGTACTAAAGGTCCAAGTGGCTTTTGGTGATGTAACGTATACCTAAGTTTTACATAAACATGAGGTTTTAGGATAAATGTCTCATAAAACGTATCTGCCTGTCCTACATTATGTTGTGTCATATTTCTTTAAATCACGTTTCCGTATTATCACAGATAGGAAAATTGATAATACTATTGTAGCATTTCGGGCGCATGGTTGGCGCAGTGGTTGAGCGATTGACTGCTGCGCTGCGTGTCGCGGGTTCGATTCCCGCACGGAACAAATATTTGTATGACCTGCAGATAGTTGTTCCAGCTCTGGGTGTTGTGTATGTGAGTTTATATGTTTGTAAACGCACCCACGATACAGGAAGAAATTCCTAGTGTGGGGCAATGTTTTAAAAAAAAAAAAGAAATAAGATAAGATTTATTATTATAAATTTTCTCATAAAACTTTCCATAATGGAAAATACTTGAAAACTTACCTAAGGCACTGTTAATTTATCCAAATAATATTATACATCTACCCTCAAATTCTGATCAATTCTCGATTACGAAAACTTTCAGAAATGTCTAAGACAAAGTCAATAGACTTTGCCAAAATAAAATGCGGATTGATCGATCACAATATTTATTTCTGATTTGTTTATCTTAAAAATTCACTTCAAACAAAAACCTTTCAATAATAATGTCGTAGATCGCAATTTATTTTGCTTTTGTTAGAAAGTAATTCAATGTTAGTTTTGTTTGTAGCCGAAATTAAAATGATTTTTCTAGAAGACAATGTTTTTATTGTTTTAAATGAATAAGCGATCACCAATAAACATGTTTGAGTAAATAAATTCAAATAAAGATATGAGTATATATGAACTGTTGCATTTATTAAATTAAATTAAATAATAATTTATTTCAGGCAGTTAGTCCCATATTAAGCAATAAATTTGTACTGTTAATTATTCGATTAGATTATACTTGAACAACAACCGAAATGTTCACGGTAGGTTGTCGCCAATTCGACAGTAAATCAGCTAGCGTGAGGTTTCGTTTTTCTGAATAGTACTGAGGGATGTAGGAGACATTGTGATTTTTGACAACTTCACATCGTGATCCCCCGTGGTCACCAACACATTGACAGACAGGCTCATACTCATCGTTGAGGGAGCAGTCACCGTTGTTCAGACAGTAGCCATGACACGCGGAGATTTCACATCTTGCGCTGGAATAACCGGCATTACATCTGAAATGATGATGATGTGAAATTAGGTAAGTATAAAAACAAGGAAAACAACACCTAGAATTCGAAATGTACGCTACACGAGTACAATTACCTCAGAGTGAGGCAATTGTTCATCGCTTCAGGACTGATGCGCTTTTACAGGGATGCTACAGAACTAGCCCGCTGTTCATTCAGAAGGTTAAAGTGGGATTTGCTATCGTTCACTCTTCCTTTACAGGCAGATCTTTTGCATTTTCGGGCCCTACCTCTATTCATAATTCTACTCTCATGATATTATCACCTTAACTTACAGACGTCTAAAAATTTTATATTTGAATGGCTGCATCCTCTTAACTATAACCAAACAGAAAGCCTTTTGCACATACAGTCGTAAAATCAGGATATATATAGCAAAAACTGGCCAAGTGCGAGTCGGACTCGCGCACGAAGGGTTCCGTACCATTTTCGTATAAAATGGCAAAAAAAACACGTTTGTTGTATGGGAGCCCACCTTAAATATTTATTTTGTTTTGTTGTTTTTTAAATACTTCTATTTGTATTTCTCACTAACAGCACATGTAAACAATATAAATGTGTTTATCGATAACTGTTTACAACACTAGTATATCGATATTATTTTCAACTACTACGCATCACCTTTCCGTCTATGTACGTATTATGCAGACCCCTTGCGTCTCACCCCGCCCTCAAATTCTTGCGATAAGGACAACTGCAGATTCGACAAATTTTCTTAAGTAAAAAGTCATAATTCGAGGTTTGGCTCTCGTCTGATTTCTCCTCCAATATTGGACCGATTTAGAAGATATTTCATAAACTGAATAAGAAGGATATTTACTATGTCTCTATGTTTTCATTTTTTCATTAATAGTTGTCAAATTTGTACACTAGGGCTCTGAAGACAGCGACTCAATACAGACAATTTTGAGCATTTTGAGAGGGTTCTAGTGCTTAAACGGATAATATATCACCAAAAAGGAAAACATAGGGACATAGAAGAAGTTGATATTTATTTTACTGTAAAAAATCATTGCTTTAAGTACATAAACCAGAGAAAAACAGGCGAGAGCGTTTGTATGGCCAAAAGACCACCCCCGTTTCCTCAGCGAAAAAATGTACAAATATAATAATTATATAATCTGTCCTAAAATCTTTTTTTGTATGTGTGCTATCTTTTGAGAATACACATTTTTTTAATTTTCATTTTCATTAATTATTATTACTTTTAAATTTAAATATTTGGTGTTCAAAAGTGACACTCAATGGCCTAATTGAATTAATAAATTTTGATATTGAACTATGTACAAATATTTTACCCAGAGGGGAATAAAGTTGGTTTTACCTGCATTTAGGATGTCCTTCATCATTGAGACTACAACTGCCTTGGAAACAATAGTTTAAGCAGCCTGACACCTCGCATCTGTCACCTACATAATCTCCTTTACATTGGCAGACGGGTTCTCTCTTCTCATTCAAGGAACAGTTACCATTATTCAAACAATAACCATGACATGCATGGACTTCATGTCTCTGCCCGAAATAACCGTCATTACATCTGAAAAAATGGTAACGTTTTTCAAAGCATTATTTGAAGGAAGAATATATATTATGTTATGGACGAAGTGATTAATACGGCATTATTCATAATGCCCATCACTTATTGGGCCCTGTAATAAAAAAATGTGTTGTTTTTATTATTTTCATTTTGATATTGGTTTTAATAACGTTCTTTATAACTTAAACAGTAATCGTAAATAATGTGATAAATATAGAAGTTTAAATCAGTTTTAATTACATTGCCCGATTTGAAGAGTCTATATTCATAATGCCCATGCATTAAACATAGTGCCCTGATTAATAACTTGGTCCATGACCTAGGTATATCTTATATCTTCTATATATATAAAAGAAAGTCGTGTTAGTTACACCATTTATAACTCAAGAACGGCTGAACCAATTTTTATGATTTTTGTATTTTTGGATTAATCTTCGTCCGAAATAGGATAATAAGTTATATAACATCGAAAAAAATAATTATAAAAAAAAACATTTTCCCTTACATTTTGCGAACACAGTGCCATCTCTGATACATGATAGAAACAAAGTACACGAAAAAATAAACATGGCGTTGTATGCTGGTTGCGGGTTTGCCAGTAGATGGCGTTGTCGATTTTTCTGAAAACATTCAACCGATATGCCCCAAACTGCTTTCATTAGAAAGGCAATGCGAAGATGGTTTAAGACCATAAAAAAATTGTAGGTATGTAGTGTAGGTATGTAGTGTAGGTATGTCGGGTTGGATAGGGCAGGTAGGTATGTAGGGTAGGGTAGGTAGGTATGTAGGGTAGGGTAGGTGTGTAGGTACGTAGGTAGGCTAGGTGGGTAGACAGGTAGGGTAGGGTAGGTAGGTCGAGTAGGGTAGGATGGGTAGGTAAGGTAGGTGCCATTTTGCTCAAGATAGTTCTCACGTAAAGATACTAAAAAAAAAAACAATTAAGTGATCTATACCAATATTATAAAGAGGAAAGATTTTTTTGTTTGTTTGTTTGTACCGAATAGGCTCCGAAACTACTAGACCGATTTTAGAAATTCTTTCACTTAAGGAAAGCTACATTATTCCCGAGTAACATAGGCTATAATTTTGACGGGAGCGAAGCCGCGGGGGTCAGCTAGTCTCATATAAATCAATAGTATTAAATACGTGTCACGAGTTCCCACCAACAACAACCATTGTGTTACCTGTATAAACCATTCCATTATTAAACGACGGTTAAAATACTATAATACTCAGTGCATTTAAAATATTGGGAAATCATTGAAATAATTTATATGGCAAAACAACATTTGCCGGGTCTTCTTGTAATATATGAAACAAGTAATAGAAAATGTTTTACCTGCATTTAGGTTCGAATTCCATTTCTACTGTCTGTCCCGTTTCTGATATCTCGTCTGATTCTGTTGTCGTGTTGTTTCGGAAAAAAGAGAACCAAGGGACAAACTGTTTATTTTTCTGGAACATGAGATTGGTATCTAGTTCTACTGATTGTTCCGTTTCTGATGACTCATCTGGTTCTATGGCCTGTTCTGTTGTCCACATATCAGTTTCTGTTGACAGTGTGCTTTCTGGTGTCTCATCCAGTTCAGTCTCCTGTTCTGTTTTCCACACATCTGTTACTGTTGACTCTGTGCTTTCTGCGATCTCATCCAGTTCAGTTGCCTGTTCAGTTGACCACATATCTGTTACTATTGAATCTGTGCTTTCTGCGATCTCATCCAGTTCAGTTGCCTGTTCTGTTGTCCACATATCTGTTACTATTGAATCTGTGCTTTCTGCGATCTCATCCAGTTCAGTTGCCTGTTCAGTTGACCACATATCTGTTACTGTTGAATCTGTGCTTTCTGCGGTCTCATCCAGTTCAGTTGTCTGTTCTGTTGTCCATATATCTGTTTCTGTTGACTGTACCATTGCCTTAATTGTTGGTATCACACTCGATAGTGATTCACAATCCAGAAATCTCTCAACTTGATCTACAACTCCATAGTTAGCGGCCATACCAAAGGGTCTTTCAGTATAGAACTTAATAACCTCTTTTGCTTTTACGGGATATGACCTTGGGTTTTTTAGTATTTGCCAAACGGTGTGGCTCGCACTATTTATCCAGTACACGTAATCTTTTGAGATTGTCAGTTCTCGGGCATGAACGGGCTTTCTATTAAAGAATATTTGTTTTTTCTCAACATTTATGTTTTTAACAGATAAATCTGTTTTGTAAAAATACTCATAGTAATTACCAACAGTATAATAATTTTTCTGTGTTTGTGGATCAATAGCAAAATTATGAACTGGCCTCATTTGGTAAATAACCTCTCTCTCTGAACCATTTAAATGAGCTCTTTCCATGTAATCTTTGCAATAGCGATCATTATTAGAGTTAATCCAATAAATGTATCTGTAAATGAATACCTATTGAATTGAAATTGAACAGATTTTATGTAAATCATTAATGTAAACACGACATCATAACAAAGTTGAACATAAAAACGTTTAACTTTGTTTATTATGTGTTGCTATGGGGGTTAACATTATGAGAATTAACTATTTTATTTGTTATATATCATTGGTAACATACCCCCTGCAGCTATCCACAGAAATATCTGTTGGGGTCCGATCATGGAAGTGGATTAAACGATTTCCGACATTGTTTTCAGATCCTCGATTCTTTAATGAAATCCAATTAATGCTTCTTTCTTTAATATCGGTAAAGAAGAGCAAATTTGTAGCTGGTTCTATAGCGAGATCGTGAATGTCGCCTCCGTATCTTTTAACAAAACATCTGATGTTTGTAGAAGATATGCCATAACCACATATGGCGTCGTTATCTTTCTGTTTGTCCACGAACAGCATCGTATTATGTACTTCATCGTACACTATTGCTGTGAGGTTTCGAGACTTGAATTGCACGGTGCCTGTTTTGGTTCCGTCAGTATAGAATTCTAGTCGATCTCCTACAGATACAGCGATGTCTGTAACAAGAGAAAAATGCTTTACGTAAATAAACTACTACGTTAAGGTACGGGCTGCTTCTTAGACCAAGTGTTTTGATCGGTAGTTAACTCTACCGATGGTTAAATATTCTAACCAATGGTTTTAAATTTCGATGAAACTCGTGTATTCATTATTTTTTCTAACAAATGATCGGATTAACTCTTTAATTCATTTCACCATTAGTGATGCCAACAATTGATAAATAAAACACGTTTTACCGAAATTTTAACCATTGTTTAGAACATTTAACCATTGGTTTAGTTAACTACTGATAAAAAAACTGCGCTTTAGTGGGGGGGATGCGACTCATCATGTAAGGCCGTTTCCCTCAGCACGACGTGATTTTATTTATTTTATATCGATATGTGATTTAAATTGCAAGTATTTTCATATGGATGCAATTCGATTTTTACGTCACCGCCGCGATCATGCATGTAGTCCGTTGAGAGATTTCATTCCTCATTGCTACAGCAATAAAGGTCAACACAGTGATCTTTATCCTAGCTGCTATAAGATTGCTTATGCAGGTATACAAATTTAAGAATGTGGGAGAACCTTACAAAATGTACCTGTGTAAAACAAAATAACGTAGTGGCACCAATGATCGACACTTTTAGTCATCTTTAAACCAAAAGTAACGATTGAGTATTTTAAGGTATATTCTTGAGATAAGAATAGGTTGTATTAATTTTATTAACTACACACAGACTAGAAAACAATCCAATAAAAGAAAAAAGTGTATAAATCTCCAATCATCGACCCTGAATCTCTAATAATCAACACCTAGTTATCGACTATTATCCGTAATGTGAATCTGCCAGATCACCACCATGATACCTTAGTCGGTAACTAACTAAAATTAACTATTCAAGAAGATGCTTAAAGGATTTTTTTTTTGAGTTCGAGTCTATTGAATCAAAGTCTACTTGATTCTTTGTATTTTTATTTTTGCTCTTTCTGGTTTTTTCTCTTCGTCATCTTCTAAATTATTACTAATATCACTTTCAGCGTATAAAATCTCCACATCAGACTCTTCTGAAGTCAAACCTTCTTGAACGGTATTCTTTGCTTTCTTAATCTTCTTAATTCTTTATTGTACACAAAACAAAATTACTTATACAACATGAGTGATTATAATGTTGATGTACAAAGGCGAGCTTAACTCTAAGAAGAGTTTTCTACCAGCAAACCTTAGAGTGATAGAGTTTACAAAAGGAAGAAGAGAAGTAGTCCAGTGTACAATTTTTGAATAATATAAAAAAATATATAAATATACATATACATATACTAATATTATGTCATTCCAAAAGAAAATGATCCTTGATTTTCCTCTTGAAGACATTCAGAGAAGGGCTATTGCGTAGTGAATGTGGCAGAGAGTTCCAAAGACGCACTGCAGTAACAGAGAAGAAGCCATCATCTTCTGCAAGCCATCATCGTCTTAAGTTCTGCAGTCGCTCGAGTTTATTTAGAAGTACCTCCGTTGCATCCAGAAAACAGACATCCGCATAGTCTATGAGCGGTAGAAGAAGAGACTGAGCAAGAGTGACCTTTTTTTTTATCGTCTTGCGCTTGACCACTATCTCATCTGATGGTAAGCGATGATGTGGTCAACGGTTAACCACGCTTGCCTAGAAAAAACCTATTCACTCTTGACTTCACCTTGACCTTAGTGTGAATCATACGTTTATTTTACTTTTCATTGGGCAACAGTTCTTTTAATGTCTTTTTTCTATTCGCTGTCTTGCTCTTTCTTATTTTTATTGCTGTTTATCTCGGTTTCTTTTTCTTGTTTCATTCTCTTATTATTACTATCCATTTTTTTTCGGCCAAAACCAACTCCTCTTGAAAGGAGATGGAACAATTACTCCCAAAGCATTTGCCAAAGACATCTTTTGTGGTGTTGTGTACCGCAGTTCTATGGTACTAATGATAGGTTTTTGAGTTAGGCTTTTAATTCCTATTACTATAAGGAAGATAATTTCAGATTCGGTCCATATGGGCGGCACAGCTTCTTCTTCTAATATCTTGTTAAATAAAAGAGTAATTGGCGCCAGTAGTAGATTCCTTGCGACCTTGATGTGCTCATTTGTGATACCATCTGGTCCCGGACTTTTCTCTGATTTAAGCTTCATCATTTGTTTTAGGATTTCAGGCTCTGTGAACATTGGAGTAGGTGAGATTTCCATGCATTGGTTATCAGCATTTATTTGCTTTATTGAGTCTGGCTGGCTATACAGTTTTTTGTAGAACTCCGTTGCTGCATTTAAAACCTCAATTCGGGACTTACTATTGGCAGAGCCGGGCTGTAGAGATGGAATCCATGTTTTAGTCCTATTCAGTTCTTTGTAAGCTTTTTTGGCGGATCTAGATTTTTCGAGGTGCCTTTGTATAGTATTAATCCTGTAGGTATCGTAGCATCTTCTAATTTCTTTGTTGGTACTTTTGTAGAGTGATTTAAGTTTTTCTTTGTCGATTTTGCTCAATTTAGGCTTATTTTGCAGTTTGTTCCTTTCTTTCATGAGTTCTATCGCCTTATCTGATAAGATATTGCGCTTTATTAACCCTTTAATGGATTTTAAACTTTCTACTATAGAGCTTACGATTTTTTGGCAATATTCTTCGGCTTTATACGTTTTATTTGTAGTTATAAGTCCAGGAATATATGTATTAAGGTTTTCGAGATAAACCTCTTGCTCTTTTAAAGTTTTCAACTTTCCTGGTGTATTTGAAAAATTGCGCCTACATTTTCTTTTTGTCTTCACGTTTATTGTAGCTCTCAGCAATCTGTGATCCGATCCGAAGAGGAATGACGCCAGTATTTTGTAGTTTAAAAACAAGTGGGGTTTTGTGGTCATAATATAATCGATCTCGTTTTTTGTAATTTTGTCTGGAGAGATCCATGTCCATCTGTTCTTTGGTTTTGACTTGAACATTGTGTTCACTATTTTTAAGTTATGCTCATGTGCATAATTAATGAGTCTCTCTCCACGAGTGCTTCTGTTTCCGTAGCCATATTTGCCGGTTACTGACTGCTCATGTTCTTTAGGCATTCCTATTTGTGCATTAAAATCACCCATAGAGATGATATAATTCGTGGAGGTAGTTGTGAGCTCTCTCCAAATCTTCGTAGAACTTGTCAATTTCTTCTTCAGGTGCGCTTTCAGTGGGTGCATACGCCTGAATTATTGCAAATGGTGTATTTTCTAGTTCTATTTCTAGTACACAAACTCTCTCTGATATTCCTGTGAACGTTACAATATTATCTTTAAGTTTCTTCTTGACTAGGAAACCCACACCGTATAAGCCTTTGGTTTGGCCTAGGTAGTACATAATATAATCGTCATCTTCGATGATCTCCTCTCCTAATCGGCGGACTTCACACAATCCTAATATATCATGGTTAATGTTTTGTAGCGCTGCCTTAAGCTCGATAAGTTTAGGTTCTGAAGATAGTGATCTTACATTTAAGGTACAAATATTGAAAATACTTTTCTTATTCTTGTTTTCCCTTGAAGGGTTATGGTCGATCTCTCCCGCGCTGACCGGACGTACTAGGAGATGGGGAGGGAGAAGAGGGTCCGACTGTGGTTGCTAAGATAGATTGTGCTGTGGTGTCTTCGCTTTGCTTTGAGAGGTATCTGTCTTATTGAAGTTAAGTTTCGGTTTCTGTAAAATATAGTCTTTCATGTTGGTAACTTTATTTTTCTTCTGCGGCTGTTTATTCTCATGTTGAGCTTTTGGTGCGCTAGGATGTGATGTTTCCGGGGATTCAGACAGGATCCTTTTATGTGACTGGTTGCGAGGGCTGCGCTTGTTGTCGCTTAACACTATAAGTTTGTCGTACTTAATGAAAGCAGTGTTGCCTGCCTCTTTTTCTTTCTGCAGTTGAGCTTGTAGGTCCTTGCGCTTGTTTAAGACATCTATCGGGTAGTCCTCTTTTATGTAGTACGGAGTGTTTTGTAGACAAGACTTGTTTTTCTGAATCTTTATTTTAAAACCCATCGTATTAAATGATATTACGACCGGTCTGGTATTTTCGCCCTTCTTTCCCAATCTTCTGACAGCCTCAATGTTGTTTCTGTCACATGGAAGTTTGAAGTAAGTGTTTACTATGTTGATTATTATGTCTTCTAGTTCGTTATAAGATTTTTCACACTCTTCTACTCCAAACATGACAAGATTTTTGCGTCTGATATGTCTTTCTAAGTTATTTATTTTTGTACTTTGTTCCTCTACTTTTTGCTTTAAAAGCTCGTTTTTCAATTCCAGACTACTAACTTTTTCATTAATGCTGTTGATAATTGTGTTTTTTATATCTTCCTTCATCTCTAGCATGTCTTGTTTTTGTTGTTTCATATCTTGCTGCATTCCTATTAACATTTGTTTTAATTCTTCCATTGTATATTGAACTAGAGATGAGACACCCCACGACCTCTTTAAAATAACTTTTTAGAGTGATAGAGTTTACAAAAGGAAGAAGAGAAGTAGTCCAGTGTACAATTTTTGAATAATATAAAAAAATATATAAATATACATATACATATACTAATATTATGTCATTCCAAAAGAAAATGATCCTTGATTTTCCTCTTGAAGACATTCAGAGAAGGGCTATTGCGTAGTGAATGTGGCAGAGAGTTCCAAAGACGCACTGCAGTAACAGAGAAGAAGCCATCATCTTCTGCAAGCCATCATCGTCTTAAGTTCTGCAGTCGCTCGAGTTTATTTAGAAGTACCTCCGTTGCATCCAGAAAACAGACATCCGCATAGTCTATGAGCGGTAGAAGAAGAGACTGAGCAAGAGTGACCTTTTTTTTTATCGTCTTGCGCTTGACCACTATCTCATCTGATGGTAAGCGATGATGTGGTCAACGGTTAACCACGCTTGCCTAGAAAAAACCTATTCACTCTTGACTTCACCTTGACCTTAGTGTGAATCATACGTTTATTTTACTTTTCATTGGGCAACAGTTCTTTTAATGTCTTTTTTCTATTCGCTGTCTTGCTCTTTCTTATTTTTATTGCTGTTTATCTCGGTTTCTTTTTCTTGTTTCATTCTCTTATTATTACTATCCATTTTTTTTCGGCCAAAACCAACTCCTCTTGAAAGGAGATGGAACAATTACTCCCAAAGCATTTGCCAAAGACATCTTTTGTGGTGTTGTGTACCGCAGTTCTATGGTACTAATGATAGGTTTTTGAGTTAGGCTTTTAATTCCTATTACTATAAGGAAGATAATTTCAGATTCGGTCCATATGGGCGGCACAGCTTCTTCTTCTAATATCTTGTTAAATAAAAGAGTAATTGGCGCCAGTAGTAGATTCCTTGCGACCTTGATGTGCTCATTTGTGATACCATCTGGTCCCGGACTTTTCTCTGATTTAAGCTTCATCATTTGTTTTAGGATTTCAGGCTCTGTGAACATTGGAGTAGGTGAGATTTCCATGCATTGGTTATCAGCATTTATTTGCTTTATTGAGTCTGGCTGGCTATACAGTTTTTTGTAGAACTCCGTTGCTGCATTTAAAACCTCAATTCGGGACTTACTATTGGCAGAGCCGGGCTGTAGAGATGGAATCCATGTTTTAGTCCTATTCAGTTCTTTGTAAGCTTTTTTGGCGGATCTAGATTTTTCGAGGTGCCTTTGTATAGTATTAATCCTGTAGGTATCGTAGCATCTTCTAATTTCTTTGTTGGTACTTTTGTAGAGTGATTTAAGTTTTTCTTTGTCGATTTTGCTCAATTTAGGCTTATTTTGCAGTTTGTTCCTTTCTTTCATGAGTTCTATCGCCTTATCTGATAAGATATTGCGCTTTATTAACCCTTTAATGGATTTTAAACTTTCTACTATAGAGCTTACGATTTTTTGGCAATATTCTTCGGCTTTATACGTTTTATTTGTAGTTATAAGTCCAGGAATATATGTATTAAGGTTTTCGAGATAAACCTCTTGCTCTTTTAAAGTTTTCAACTTTCCTGGTGTATTTGAAAAATTGCGCCTACATTTTCTTTTTGTCTTCACGTTTATTGTAGCTCTCAGCAATCTGTGATCCGATCCGAAGAGGAATGACGCCAGTATTTTGTAGTTTAAAAACAAGTGGGGTTTTGTGGTCATAATATAATCGATCTCGTTTTTTGTAATTTTGTCTGGAGAGATCCATGTCCATCTGTTCTTTGGTTTTGACTTGAACATTGTGTTCACTATTTTTAAGTTATGCTCATGTGCATAATTAATGAGTCTCTCTCCACGAGTGCTTCTGTTTCCGTAGCCATATTTGCCGGTTACTGACTGCTCATGTTCTTTAGGCATTCCTATTTGTGCATTAAAATCACCCATAGAGATGATATAATTCGTGGAGGTAGTTGTGAGCTCTCTCCAAATCTTCGTAGAACTTGTCAATTTCTTCTTCAGGTGCGCTTTCAGTGGGTGCATACGCCTGAATTATTGCAAATGGTGTATTTTCTAGTTCTATTTCTAGTACACAAACTCTCTCTGATATTCCTGTGAACGTTACAATATTATCTTTAAGTTTCTTCTTGACTAGGAAACCCACACCGTATAAGCCTTTGGTTTGGCCTAGGTAGTACATAATATAATCGTCATCTTCGATGATCTCCTCTCCTAATCGGCGGACTTCACACAATCCTAATATATCATGGTTAATGTTTTGTAGCGCTGCCTTAAGCTCGATAAGTTTAGGTTCTGAAGATAGTGATCTTACATTTAAGGTACAAATATTGAAAATACTTTTCTTATTCTTGTTTTCCCTTGAAGGGTTATGGTCGATCTCTCCCGCGCTGACCGGACGTACTAGGAGATGGGGAGGGAGAAGAGGGTCCGACTGTGGTTGCTAAGATAGATTGTGCTGTGGTGTCTTCGCTTTGCTTTGAGAGGTATCTGTCTTATTGAAGTTAAGTTTCGGTTTCTGTAAAATATAGTCTTTCATGTTGGTAACTTTATTTTTCTTCTGCGGCTGTTTATTCTCATGTTGAGCTTTTGGTGCGCTAGGATGTGATGTTTCCGGGGATTCAGACAGGATCCTTTTATGTGACTGGTTGCGAGGGCTGCGCTTGTTGTCGCTTAACACTATAAGTTTGTCGTACTTAATGAAAGCAGTGTTGCCTGCCTCTTTTTCTTTCTGCAGTTGAGCTTGTAGGTCCTTGCGCTTGTTTAAGACATCTATCGGGTAGTCCTCTTTTATGTAGTACGGAGTGTTTTGTAGACAAGACTTGTTTTTCTGAATCTTTATTTTAAAACCCATCGTATTAAATGATATTACGACCGGTCTGGTATTTTCGCCCTTCTTTCCCAATCTTCTGACAGCCTCAATGTTGTTTCTGTCACATGGAAGTTTGAAGTAAGTGTTTACTATGTTGATTATTATGTCTTCTAGTTCGTTATAAGATTTTTCACACTCTTCTACTCCAAACATGACAAGATTTTTGCGTCTGATATGTCTTTCTAAGTTATTTATTTTTGTACTTTGTTCCTCTACTTTTTGCTTTAAAAGCTCGTTTTTCAATTCCAGACTACTAACTTTTTCATTAATGCTGTTGATAATTGTGTTTTTTATATCTTCCTTCATCTCTAGCATGTCTTGTTTTTGTTGTTTCATATCTTGCTGCATTCCTATTAACATTTGTTTTAATTCTTCCATTGTATATTGAACTAGAGATGAGACACCCCACGACCTCTTTAAGACGGTACCCTGACCAAAAAATCGGCATGAGATATGAGCGTTCCTATTGGTCTAGCGGCACTGGTGGCGCATGAATTACAGTAGTGAATACGCCCAGATTTTAGAATAAAATCTTTATAAAATCGAAATTTGGTCTTTTGAAAAAAATAATTCTACAAAAATGTTCGTTATTAAATTGTCTATCCATTAGTGTTAGTACAAAAAATAATCAATGAACACTTTACGAGGAGATGCATAATATCAATAATTATTTCTCATTTTTATGTTATTTTGGAAGTAGATTAGTGAAATATATACAACATTTTAAAAAAAACTAAATCTACCATTTGAGAATTAATATTATGTAGAAATTTAATGTATTTTTATTAATTGATATTTATTTTTAACTAACGAGTAGATAGCTCCTAAAAACAGCACAAAAAACGGCTTGCGCGGCGTTTTGCTCAGGGTACCGCCTTAAAATAACTTTCTAAGTTCGAAAATATCATCCAAACAAAAAAGCAGACACGAACAATGGCCCACGACCAAAACTGCACGCTAACAAATGCCCACACTGAGTGTGTGCTCGGAGTTCGCGACCAAAAGGTCGTAAGTGCGCGGCAGACAGCGTCGCTTACGCGTTATTTATTTATTTATTTATTTATATATGCTTTATTGTAGGTACACCAAGTACCATTTCAAGAGCGCTATATTCCGTGTGCGGTTGGGTAGTTTAACAAAAATTTCGATAATTATTTTAAGAATTAGTCCTTTTTGTAAAGTATGTGAAATATTCTTCCACTCACATGTAGTGCATATGTCCAAACACAACTGTATCACTAACACTGAGCCGAAACGTTTGAAGAACTATATAAAAATGATTTATTTTTGAGGAACGTTTTATCTGCACAGTACACTTTCGGCTGCTCGTCTACCCTCATCCGAATCTGAAATTATCTTGCTTTACAAAAAAGGCGACCCGGCAGACATAGGGAATTACCGCCCAATAAGCCTCATGCCTTGCCTTTACAAATTATTTGCCTCATGCTTGTTGGAAAGAATATCCCTAGACATAGACGCACACCAGCCGATAGAACAAGCCGGTTTCAGAAGCGGTTTCAGTACAACGGATCATATTCAAGTAGTCGACCAAGTGATTGAAAAATATTTGGAATTTCGCAGACCCTTGTATGTAGCATTTATTGATTATAAAAAGGCCTTCGACTCTATATCACATGACAGCATCTGGGAAGCATTAAGATCACAGAGCATAAAAGAAAAATATATAATTATACTTAAAAACATCTATGCCAACAGTACAAGTAGAGTCAAGCTAGATAGAATCGGGGAGAAAATCAACATAAATAGGGGCGTGAGACAAGGCGACCCGATCTCTCCAAAAATCTTCATAGGTGTCTTACAAAATATAATGGCAAACTTGCCATGGTCTACGCAGGGCATCAGCATAAACGGGCATTTTCTAAGCCATCTCAGATTCGCCGACGACATCATTTTATTCTCGGAATCGGCACATAAACTAGAAAAAATGATAAACGACCTATACCATGCTAGTGCGAAAGTTGGATTAGAAATGAACCCAGATAAGACGAAAGCCATGACTAACCACCACGAGACACCCATCTCGATAAATAATGTCCCTCTCGAATTCGTAGATAAATACGTCTACCTAGGCAAACAGATATCTTTTAGCAAAGGAAGGGGTGCTGAAGAAATAGATAGAAGAGTGGCGATCACTTGGAAGAAGTATTGGGCTCATAAAGAAATATTCAAATCGCAGCTTCCACTGCCTACCAAGAAGATAGTTATGGACTCTGCAATTCTACCATGCCTCACCTACGGATGCCAAACCTGGACATTCGATCTAAAAACTAAAAACAAAATCCAGACTACTCAGAGAAGAATGGAGAGAAGTTGTCTAGGCTTAAAAATAAAAGACAAAGTGAGAAATGCAGACATCCGTATGAAAACAAAAATAACCGATGCTCTTACTTTCTGCCTTCAAAGAAAGTGGAAATGGGCAGGGCACGTGGCCAGGTATACCGACGACCGATGGACACAGAGAATTATGAAATGGTTGGGACCGCGAGGCACCAGAATGAGAGGCCGGCCTTGTGCTAGATGGGCAGACGAAATAGCGGCAGTAGCGGGCCGTAGATGGCTAGAGACTGCAAAACGCAGAGAAAAGTGGAATTCCTTGGAGGAGGCTTTTACCCGTAAGGGATCCATACAAACATAAAAATGGATAGCAATATTATTTTTATCATAATAATTTAATCACCTTTTATAAATATAATTTATACTTAACAATTTATTTTTTATTTAATACAATGTTTCAATTATTATTATTTTCAATTATTATTTAATACAATTTTCAATTGTTATTTGGTACAATTTTCAATTATTATTATTAAAAAAAAAACGGTTAATATTTATAATGATGATGATTATTTATAATATTTTTTTTAATTTTTAATTATTGCTAATTTAACTGTACGACTTATGATATACTCATTGTAATTGTTTGCATGGAATGAAATAAAGCTTTTTTATTTATAATTTATTTTATTTACTATAAGGAAACCAGATGAAGTTGAAGGTTTCGGTGGTGGAAGTGCTTGATCGATTATTGTATTAACTGTGCCGTTATGATTAGGTTGTTGCATTTGTGGATCTCCTGTTACTTTAGGTGAACCGACCGGTGTAGTAAGTTCCGGTATTAAAACAGGTTAGTTAATATTAGTATTGGTGATATTATTAGGTTGTTCCATTAGAGCAGTCATACTCAACCTTTTTTTTATAGGGTTATAAACACGTTTCAGTCATGGTGTGCCGCCAACGAAAATTATTTAGGTCTTAATTAAAACGTAATCCCAAGTTAACGATGTATTTCCTTTATTAATGAAAAAAATAAGTTTGAACAAAGATGTGTTTATATGTTTTAATGCGATTATTGATACTGTGAACACTTTTTCAAAACTTTATCAAGTTCTGGCTTGTCACTACATGCTATCCTTATTATATCATCCAGATGAGAATCTTGACAACTTTCTTTGTGTATTTTTTTTTTTAAAGATGATTCGCAGACATACGTAGACCCAAAGAATGTTAGTAGGTTTGGGAACATCTTTGGACGCATTTATATTTTTGCGAACAATACTCCAAAATTCCACATATTCTCTGTTTTCCCTTTTTTCTTTAAAAATTACTTATAGATTGGTGTCGTTTTTAAAATCGATGAATTCATCAAACAACTTAAAATGGTTTACAATAAATTTGTAACTTCAGATGGGCCAATGAAAAAGGGCCGGTGGGCCACATGCGGCACACGGGCCGCTGGTTGAGTATAGCTGCATTAGAGGATCTTTAGATAAATCGGTCGGTGATACCTCACCTCAATGTGTCTGACATTAAAGGAGCATCCAATGAATTTGAATGACATAACGCGTCTTCGGATCAGATTGATTTTAGTAGGTTTCTTTTTCAGTTTGTCTAATTTCAGACATATCGATGTAATTAGGACCAAATAGAAAAAGACCGATGAGGTCAAACGACGTATGGGCATCACGAGGACGGCGATGGACAAGATACGGAAAATATGGAGAAACACGAATATAACAAAAGTCACGAAGACCAGGCTCGTGAGAACAGTTATATTCCCCATCTAAAAATATAAAAGAAGAAAGTGACTGACTGACTCACTCACTGACCATCAACGCACAGCCCAAACGGCTGAAGCTTCAATCATGAAACTTGGCATGTAGGTTCCTTTGGTAGTGTAGGTGAGCACTAAGAAAGGATTTTTGGAAATTCCACCCCTAAGGGCGTGAAATAGGGGATGAAAGTTTGGATGTTTGTTTGTTTGTGTTGTGTTGTTGTTTGGATTTGGAAGTATGCTGGTGTTGATTTGAGGGAGAATTGCTTTTCCCATGGACATTTCTATGTAGCGTGTTCTCGTGTTAGCTCATCAAATAGTCTGGTGATATTGGCGCCGACATCCAAAATGGTTAAAAATGTTGTTTACAAGGAAATACTATAATTTAATTACTTACTTATGATTATGATTACTTATTATTAGTCATGGATAAACACAGAAATAATGAAGAGACAGGACAAGGATAGAGCGTATTGATTTAAAGTAGGTAAGTATAAGTCTGTCCTAAGAAAAACTTTCATATTACATTATTTTTATCAAAATTCTTTTTTACTTTTTCTCTACATACTGTTAAAATATGGTAAGGAGAAGCATGTAGTCTGCGCGTGCGAAGCCGCGGGCAAAAGCTAGTATTTCTATACGCGGCTGAAACGTGGACCTTGCGAGATGTGGAAAGACAGAAAATAGACGCTCTGGAAATGTGGTGCTGGAGAAGAATGCTTGGGGTTTCGTGGACCGAGTTTCGTACAAACGTCTCAATACTTCAAGAACTCGGTATTAAGCAGCGTCTTTTCTCAACAGTGCAATCTCGCATCCTTACATTCTTCGGACACGTATCTCGGCATGGTGATCAGTCCATAGAACGCCTTATCGTCCAAGGGAAAGTGGAGGGCACTAGACCGCGCGGAAGGTCACCTACGTGTTAGACTGACCAGATCAAGTCTGCCGTAGGAGGTTCACTCAATGAGTGCAGCAGGATGACCTCTAATAGGCAGCGGTGGCGAAACGTCGTGAAGCGCATCACATCTGCCTTCTAATATTACTACTACATAGCGATCACGACCGCTCTGTAAAGAGTGTCCCGGATAAGAAGAATAAGAAAAAGACCCCCGCTCGGAATCCAGTTTGGACGCAATATTTTTTTATAGATATTTGTGAGAGCTTTTTGCAGCACTGGCGCAAAGTTCTCTTTCCAAAGAATTGTGGCAAGGTTCTCCACTTTCCGTTGTGTCACGGCTTTTTTTCCAATGAGCTTTAATCCATCGGTTGCAGAATTTTCATAATATTTGGGTATAATTAATAAAATTACTATTTCAATACCTTTTAATGAGCAAAAATTTGATAAATGTAGCGTCAGGTGTGATTTGTGACAATGCACAAAGAATAAGACTGTATGGTCGTTTTCCTCGAATTTTTATCATGGAGCGTAATCGTAGGTACTCCGAAATGTTTCGAAGCAACTGCAATTAGTTCGCTATTTTTTTTTTTTTTTTTTTTTTAGTTTTTCATGTCTGGGGTATATTTTTTTCTGGGAGCTATCTGGAAGACCCAATAATCGACACTGTCGATTCAAATATCTACCAAATACGCAAAACAAAAAGAACTATATTCTTGCTTGTCAAATGAAATATTTTTCAAAAAAATATTACCGACACGTGTCGATTATTGGAAAAGTCATTTTGTTAAAACCAGTGATCGACACCAACAATTTCCTATTACCTTAAACTTTCGTTGTAACAAATCTCGATCCTATATATCTCTAGGCGTACTCAGTTCTCACGCTCTCAATTTTGTTTGAAAATGGCGGATTTTGCTCAAATTTCAATGGGATCCAGTCAAAGGTGTGCTGTCTATGGCACAAAGTTTGCTTAGTAAGAAATCGGTTGCCTACTCTTATTTTAAGAGATCAAAAAAAAGTATCTGTTATTGGTTCTTGTCGATCATTGGTGCCACTACGTTAGCATGTTTGTTAATAACATCTGTCCTAGCTCCGAGCTCCTGATGGATGGGCTCATTATGTTCTGTCAATGATGGAAAGTTTTGGGATTTATTTGAGCAGCAGAGGGTCAATAACAGATTTAAGATACGATGGAA
The DNA here is from genome assembly GCA_949775005.1 of Orthosia gothica. Classification (NCBI taxonomy): domain Eukaryota; kingdom Metazoa; phylum Arthropoda; class Insecta; order Lepidoptera; family Noctuidae; genus Orthosia; species Orthosia gothica. Next base: position 15,065,307 of record OX459067.1, read on the forward strand.
TTGGCCTAATAAAACTAAGAATGAAAAAGAGAATGAAGTGCATACGGTATACCGCTCAGTAAACTTATGATCTACAAAGTGCAGTTAGTGATTGTTTAATAGGTATTTTTTGTTTTTTTTTTAATTCTATATTCAATAAAAAAACACAAAAAAGTCACAAAAAAATAAACCGACTTCCAAAACAAAACACTAACCCTCTTACTAATAAACACGGAATAAAGTTATACCAGGTATAACAAAGGTATACCCATACATTTTCGTAGGTTTATACCTGGTATAACTTTATTCTGCGTTTATTAGTAAGAGGGTTAAAGCTGGCCAAGTGCAAGTCGGACTCGCGCACTGAGGGTCCGTTCAAACAGCTACATGCACCAAAATAATTAAATAACATTACTGAAGTTCATAAACTATGAGGGTATCGAACATTGTTCTAACGATAAGATAAACAGAATTGAGGGACAAAATTTATTTTGCCGTTTGAAAACTGTATTCCCCTTACATCGACATAAGTCGCGGTCAGTTTACCAACTGCAAATAAGTTAATAATCTTATTTTTTATGTAGGTACAAATTTACGCTTTTCGAACGTTTTTATTTACTTGTGCATTATGACATTGCTTCTTGCCAAATTTCATGTTTCTAGGTCAACGGGAAGTACCCTCTAGAATTTGATTTCCTTCCGAGTGTAAAATATGCAACATTGACGGCTGTATCTCTTGATAGCGTCACAGATAATATAATACTATTGCGTTGAACTAGAAGTTTATTTTTTTCAGTGCTGCAAGTGGTTGCAAACTTGAGCATGCGATTATAATTTCAACTCGATACCTCGAAGCATTCCCGAGATAAAGGGTCTTGACAAACAGTCGGACAGACACACAGACGGACAACAAAATGATCCTATCCCAGTTTCAGTACACTATCAATAAATACTGGCTGGACTTTGTACATTTAGACTTCCGTTCCAATTTATCAATATATTGGTATTTGCTTGTAAATATACGTAATAACAATCCCACCGCACTATTCCCAAACCACTGCAACTCCTGAAAGCCAGAATCAACAGTGGCGACCACCAGAAAAGCGCCGAGGCAATGAAGCTCGACGAAGTCCCGGATGAATTTACCTGTCTTGGATCCCGCAACGAAATTAATCAGAAAAGAATAACGGAGGAGTAGAAAAAATGTAAATTTCCACTTCCCTCCATATCAAGCAGGAGACAGAACAAACAAGGCCAATAGGCACAAAGGGTCATATACAACTGGGATAAGCCCAGTTGCCTAGCACCACGGATAAAAATTAGCATTAATACATATTAATGGGTCCTAACATTGTGAGCTGTTATATTTGGTTCCAATAATAGGTATGGCAAAAACGCTTGAACGCACGGAAATTTCTTGCTATTTCTTTCTTTTTTTTTTTTTGTTCTGTTTAAATATACGTAATAATTAACATAACACCAAATCTTAATTTCATATATTTTTCGTGAGATTCGTCGAATCTTTGAGCTCCTTAAATTTTGAGTTGAGCTGCCGGTTATTGACAAATGCGTGCACTGACTGGACAGGTCCATTCATTTCACATTTCAAACACCAATCTACATGGTGTTCATGATCTAACCAAGTTTTTGTCTGGACTTTAAAATAAACCTCTGAGTTTGTTTCGGCCTTTCTTCTCAGAGTAGTCAGATAGGAAACACCTACCTCATCAAAACGTGTTTGTACAAACCAACTTACAGAAATAAAATCATTTATTATCTTTTATCCATAGGTCAATAGGAAACAAAAAAAATCTTGGGAACAAAATTTGTGATAGACGACGGACAGACATACAGACCGACAGACACACGGACAGACAGACGCGTGAGTGGCAGCAATAGGGCACCGTTTGGCCTCTCCGAGTACGGAACCCTAAAAAGTGAGTAAGTTATATAGTAAAGTACCTAAACGATTGACAAATACCCATAATAAGTCAATTTACACATTAGTGCTGTTAGTCGCTAAGGAGTTAGATTGTATGTTCCATATCTTGAAAACTGCTAAACCGATTTCGAATAAACTTACACTATTCCCTAATTTTTGTGAGATACCTAATCCAATAAAAAAATCATGATCACGAGCCGATACGTAGTTACAGAGATATGCATGGATAAACACATATATATATACACTTATGAAATAAGTGTGTCCGGGTCAAATTTTGCAACGGAATTTAAAGCAGATATCCTCCACCGATTAAGATGAAATTTTGCATACACGTTTAGTTTGGATGTCAATGCACGGGAAGCTAAAAATATTGTTTTAAAAAAAGATTTATATTATTTCGATAAAAATATTTACAACTACTAATGTTTTTCTTATCGGTTAGCCCAAGTCTGGCATACAATTCGGAAAATAAATAAAGAGATTATACGTTAAACTAAGTAGCACCCTAGGGCTAGACAACGATATTTTTGTGCGTTACGAAAATCTAAGATAATGCCGCCAGTCTTTTTAATTCTGGAATGATTGAGGTAATTTTCTTTGGACTTGTACAATCAAGAACATTACGCAAAGCTGAGCCAGCAGATACCGTCACGTAAATATAGAGTAAACAGAACAAGTTTGAAAAAAACGCGATAAAATTGTTCATCTTTTTAAATATTTTTTTGGCTTTTCGATAGGTTCATCCGTGTTAATGTAAATTTAGGCTATATCAAAAGGTTAAAAAAAACATGCACACGAATATTTCAAACACGGGTATAATCTCGGAATCATTTACCTAACCATAGACGAGATAGAAGCCGTTTTTATTATATTTAATCTACATCACACTGAGCAACAGTAAGCATCGGTCTAGAAATAAAAACCGGCCAAGTGCGAGTCTGACTCGCACACATAGGGTTCCGTATAAACAGCTACATTCACCAAAATAAATATGTAGATAACATTACTAACGTTAATATACAATGAAAGCACCGAACATTGCTCTGGCGAAGGGACAAAATTAACTTTGCTATTCAAAAAATGTCTCCATACATAATTTTTACTTTTCCATGTGTATAAGTTGTTCGACAATTACTCGTAAACTTGTAAAGGCTACTTAGCTGTGATATGTTTTCTATTATTTTGTATATACTCCTGCCTTAAATTTATTCACATATCCAAACTAAACTACAATTTAGCTGGCAAGGGGATACACTTGACTCTAACAAAAATTAGCAATTTAAATCTTAATTTTACGCAAACGGATTCCTGAATCCGGGATATTACGGAATATAACGCAATATTTTTGAATGGCCTATCCAACGATACCCCACACCATGAAATAGACGAGAAAAAAAAACATCGCTTTACTTGTACAGGACACAATTTAAAAAAATGGTTTTATTTTATCACTTTGTCGACGTGATAAATATCAATGCCAAATTACTTATAACATTTGTAATACTAAGAGTCTCTGGGCTAAGCAGCGTGCAAACGGACGGACGACGGACATGGCGAAACTATAAGGATTCCTTGTTGACTAAGGAACCCTAAAAGACACATATTTTGATACATCATCTTAATTAATAAAACATTAAGGCCTACTTGCAGTAGTGGACTGCTTTAGGCTGAAGATCATGATGATTAGAACACTGAAAGGGTACCTTCATGAAATCTGCCATCAGTCTTGCCAAGGGGTTACATTACGACCCAATTGCGGTACCGATTAGAATGAATCCGGTCCCCAATATACTTAAAAAAGGCTAAGCAGCTTGATGAGTAATTGCGCGTCTGAAATCGCTCCTCTATATACGGCACAGGATCATCATCATCAGCCTTTTTAATGTTCCCACTGCTGGGACACAAGCCACCACTATGTGAGAGGGAATGGAAATTTTGCTTCTAGGATATGCTGGTTTCCTCACGATGTTTTCCTTAACCGTTTTGAGAGCAGTGGTGGTGAAATATTTATCACAAAGTAAAGCGCCTGCCTGGGTACCACGACCTACAACTTAAAAGTTGCAGCCGATATCACTATGCCACCACTGCACTCCACGGAACAGGATAGTCGAAACAAAAGACGAGCCATCGATCTCTCCATCGATGTGATCTGCGTTCGATATAGAGCAAAAGTGCGACTGCATCAGACGATCTAATCTCCATTTGAAACAACATTAGAAATTTTTTACAACCCTTTTTACAGTCCGTTCAACCGATTTGCAGTTCTATCCCGTAAACATAAGAACTGCATGAAAAGCATAAACCTGTTACCAAAACCAACTGTTTAAAACAGCTGCCATTTTTCATATCCCTAACGCAATACAAGTCAAAATCGGTTGAACGGGCTGTAAAATGGTATTATTTAAATGTCTTATGTTATATCTAATGGAGTATAGACAAGTGTTCTATCACCGAAAGCGTGGCGATAGCGATTGGAAAAATGACAAAAATGTATGGAAATGTGAAACGATATTGAAATGTTATGTGATCAATCCCTTACACTTTGGCATTTCGACTATTGCAATCGCTGACGTCGAATGATACTTGTCTCATCATCATGATATTACTCGAAAGACGTCCACTACTGGACATAGGCTTCCCCCAAGCGTCGCCACATTGTCCGATCCCGTGCATCCTGCATCCAGTGTGTCATCGGTCCACCGGGTGGGAGGCCTACCGTCTTCCGGTTCGCGGTCGCCACTCCAGAACTTTTTAGCCCCATCGGTCATCCGTTCTGCAAGTAATGTGGCCTGCCCACTGCCACTTAAGTTTGGAAATTCTTCGGGCTATGTCGATAACCCTGATTCTCTTGCGGATCTCACATTTCTGATTCAAACACGCAAGGAAACTCCATTGCCCTTTCGGTGACTGTAAGCTCTCTGATGAGGCCCACTGTGAGCGGCCACGTCTCAGAGCCATAGGTTATCACTGGTAACACACACTGGCAATACTTGCAAATTTCCTAACTGTTATATTATTTTTTAATTAGTGTTGGCGATATCAGGAAAGGGCCTAACACACGTACCCAGTGCTGATTTTTATCATTATTATTTCGTGATGAGACAGTTTTTGATTTTGGTAGGAGTCTTTTCTTCAGAAAAATGACGATATTACTTACCCCAAGAGTGCGCTATTCCCACGTACAGTAACACTAGCACAAACTGTATTCTAAACATTTTAGACTATTTTTAAACTTCAGGATTACAAATTAGTTTGCACAGAGTTAGATGATACGTCCATCTCCAGTGATCGAGTGAGTGAGTGGTAGGGTTTACGAATTAACAAATTTTTATTATAGTCTCTTATCTGAAACCACAAGATTTATAAAAAATAAAACGTGTGGGTTTCCAGCGTGTATGATTCAATACTAGTATTTTATCTAGAGTCAGGAAGTGATGCACCATTTAGTTTACAGGATGCTTTATATTTAAATGGTTTTTTTTATCGCGCTGAGATACATTAAGTAGGTACCTATACAATAAATTCTGTATATTTAGCATCTGAACTGGAATATAGTATACATAGATTAACAAAAATCTTGAATAGAAGGACAGATAGATCCTCCTACAGCCCGGCGAGCATGGTCTACTGTGACATCGCTTAAGTCACACTTTTAATCACAGTTTGGGCGATAAACTCATTTTGTCTTAAATGCTAGCACGGTGGCGTAAGATATTTTCTTGAATTGTGGCATAACTTCTTGACGTTTATTTTTTTCTATTTCGGAAATTTTCCAATTGTATTGCAGTTTCGGTTTAACCTTGGCTATAAAAACCATTTAGGTTCTGAGAAGCATAGCGCTACGGCGCATTGTTTTCGAATTATGGGCCTTCGTGTCTTATTTTATTTTGCATAAAACGCTCTATATTTCCAAAATGATATCTCGAAAACGGTATGTCCTAGGCAAAAATTAACCAAAATTTGGCCGCCCCACCTGGTCCCCCCTTTGCTACCTTTTTTTTTTTTACATTGCTTGGTTTTCGACTTGAACTACGGTCATGACAAGTTATGATAAAATATGTCATGTCTTACAATTTGTCTTAAATGCTAGCACGGGACAAACACGTGACATAGTTTACAGGCGCGAATTGCAAGGCAAATTTAATCTAAATAATAATAATGTAATTAAAATAATATAATAATTTAAGTTAATTGTAAGACATGACATAATTTATCATGTCTTGTCACAAATGTCTTGGGTACGCCCATGCTCGCTAGGCAGAAATCTTCATTGATTCATAGAAACTCCTTGATCTAATTAAACAGAGCCACATAGATAACTAACTTAGTATCGGATTGATCTCGATATGGTCCCCATTGCTATTATTTCGATATGTTTAGATTATTATATAAAAACTATAAGTGAGGAGTTAATGGCTAAATTATAACAGCCGCACGGGTCGATCATCAAGGTTAAGCAACGCTTGCCGAGGTTGGTCTGTAGATGGCCATCCATTACGTAGACTCCTCAAGGTCTCGAAATGCTAGAAGATAGTTATGTGTGGAGTTGATGACTTCTTGGTAGTGAGGGTTTCGTTCTGGCCTGTTGTAATTTTTGGACAAAATATTGTTTACGTCAGCTAGAAAGATCAGGAACAGAGACAATAAAGTGACAGTTTCAAGAAATCTGCAAAATTCATAAAACCGGAATGAGCCGAGTTTTTGCTCAAGCAGTTGTGTGCTTTCTGTAGCATTTGTTTTAATTATTCACACTAATATTATAAATGCGAAAGTTTGTGAATGTGTGTGTTTGCATATTTTTACGGTTTTAGACATTTATTTTCTCAAAAGATTTACAAAATCACATACAGTAAAAATACAATATCATAACTTAAAAATAAATAAAGCTAACTGGCGTAGTGGGTAAAATTCGTTACAATCCAACGACTATCTACGTAAGAAATTGAAAAATCAAATTCATAATCCCAATGTATTATTATGTATATTACCCATACACTATAACAACGATTATCATTCGCAACCATCAAGTTCAATTATTATTAAGTATTTTTATAGCTGCTAAAACTTCTTTACTTCTTCACGCTCAAACGGCGGGACGGATCTTGATGAAATTTGACAAAATAGATAGATTATAGTTAGGCATTGCAAATAGGATACTTTTTATGCCGGGAATATATTCCTTTTGGATCATTTTCAATATCCACGCGGGCGAAGCCGCTGACAGAAGCTAGTAGTCTGTAATAAGGAAAATGCCTCAGTATTAGGTAACTTTTTAGTACAATAGCCTTGCGCTTGACCACTATCTCACCTGATGGTAAGCGATGATGTGGTCGACGGTGAAGCACGCTTGCCTAGAAAAAACCTATTCACTCTTGACTTAAAGACCCCAAGATTGTAGCTATCGGGAAACACAGACTCCGGCAGGGAATTCCTCTCCTTAGCTGTACGCATAATGAAAGTGTCCCCAAAACGTTTTGAGCGTATGGGTGGGATGTCCACCATGTACCGATGACGCATCGCCGCATCAACTTCAACTTTCATCAATGATGTAATATATTTATATATACATATATACTGAGGTAGATACGTTTTACCGACGTCTGCGCGGCAATACAAACACAAGCTGACCAGCTTTGTTTTCTTTTTCTATTAAGTTTATTTTTTATTATTATTTTCACCGATATCTCCGTCAATTGTGGACTGATTTTGAAAATTCCTTTTTGTTTGAAAGAGTATGTTCCCAAATTGGTCCCATTTTAATTTGGTGAAGATCTGATGAAGAACTTCGGAGATACACAACAGAACTCTTCAATAAATAACAGCAAAACTCTCGGGATTGCTGCAATCGCATGTCTGTTTGTTGTTTATACCATTTCATAACATAACATCACGCCAGTACGCTCTAAAGTGGTACGCAGATCTCTCATTCCATCGGTTATGTTCAAGTTACATGTTATTCGGTTAATCTGTTCTGGAGTTATAGGGACCTTAATAAACAACTTGCTATTAGATAGGTAAAACTAAAAAGGAAAAAAAAATAAGAACTTTTTCAAAAAAAATACCACCGACTTCCAAATGAAAAACTACAAAGTGAAAAATAACTTAACTTTTGGAAGTCGGTGTCCATATCGCAAAAAAATGTTACCTACGAAAGACACCGACCTCCAAAAGTTAAGTTATTTTTCACTTTGTAGTTTTTCATTTGGAAGTCAGTGGTAATTTTTTTGAAAAAAGTTTTTTTATTTTCTTTTTCTGTTTAGTTAATTTTTTTATTATTATTTTCACCGATATCTCCGTCAATTGTGGACTGATTTTGAAAATTCCTGTTTGTTTGAAAGAGTATGTTCCCAAATTGGTCCCATTTTAATTTGCTGAAGATCTGATAAAGTATTTCAGATATATACATCTGAACTCTTCAATAAATGATGGCAATCTCTCGGGATTGCTGCAATTGTATGTCTGTTTATTGTTTATACCATTTCATAACTTAACATCACGCTAGTACTCTCTAAAGGGGTACGCGGATGTGTACAGTTTACCTTGGTACACTCTCATTTCACCGGTTATGTTTAGTTTCGTGATATTTGAGTAATCTATTCTGGCATTATGCCTTACTAAAGAACTTGCCTATTAGGTACAACAAAAAAGTGAAAAATATTTTATTTTTATAAATAAAAACTTTTTTATAAAAAAATACCACCGACTTCCAAATAAAACACTACAAAGTGAAAAATAACTACAATTTCACAAGTCGGTGTTCCTGTTTTCGTTACTTCGTAATTTGACACCGCCTTCCGAAATTGAAGTTATTTTTCACTTTGTAGTGTTTGTTTTTGGAAGTCAGTTGTATTTTTTTTGTAAAAAGGTTTTTTATATATCTTTTAACCTACTCAGTTCCAAGTTCCATAGGTCCTATGTAGGTAGCTAAAGTAAAATTTCGCCATGTTTTTATTTCTTTATAACGAGTATAACGTCTCTTTAATCTCATTGCCTTTCTTGTACAGAAAAGCCACATTAGTAAAAAGACTTCTTGAATACTGATGAAACAACTCAGAAGTAACAGCTTTAACATAACATAACGCTTGTTATGTTATGTTAACGCTCGCAGAACGGATGGCCGATGGGGCAGGAAGGTTCTGGAATGGCGACCGCGAACCGGAAGACGTTGCGTTGGAAGGCCTCCCTCCAGGTGGACCGATGACCTGGTGAAGGTTGCGGGGATCCGCTGGTTACGAGATGCACGGGACCGGTCAATGTGGCGACGCTTGGGGGAGGCCTATGTCCAGCAGTGGACGTCTTTCGGCTGATATGATGATGATGATGATGAACGCTTGTATTCGCTGAAGAGTAGGGTAGAGGTGCATTAGTACGATCACATTTCGCCAGTTATAGTAAATCCAAAGTTTTAGTTTTCAAATTTAACAATGTTAAAAAATACCTTTGCCTTGATTGTTAGGGTTCCGTAGCCAAATGCCAAAAAAACGGAACCCTTATAGATTCGTCATGTCTGTCTGTCTGTCCGTATTTCACAGCCACTTTATTCCGAAACTATAAGAACTATGCTGTTGAAACTTGGTAAGTAGATGTATTCTGTGAACCGCATTAAGATTTTTACTCAAAAATAGAAACAATAAATTTTGGGGGTTTATACTTGAAACTGAAACAATTTTTTTTTTGTCATACCCATACGTGTGGTGTATCTATGGACGGGTCTTCAAAAATTATGTTGAGGTTTCTAATATTTGTTTTTTCTAAACTTAATAGTTTGCGTGAGAGACACTTTCTAAGTGGTAAAATGTGTCCCCCCCCCTGTTACTTCTAAAATAAGAGAATGATAAAACTAAAAAAATATATGATGTACATTACCATGCAAACTTCCACCGAAAATGAGTTTGAACGAGTTCTAGTAAGTAGTTTTTTTTTTAATACGTCATAAATCGTAAACCGCAATTTACCAAGTACGGAACCATTCGTGCGCGAGTCCGACTCGCACTTCGCCGGTTTTTATCAATTGTTATTACTTTGATTTGGTTAACGTTGCGGGAATCCGTTTGATACGAGACGCACAAGGTCGGTCAATGTGGCGACGCCTGGGGTAGGCCTATGGTGCAGGCCACATAGAAATGGTGTCGTGCGCGGACATGGCACAGGCAGCTTCTTATTCCATTCGAATGTCATACAAAATGCATGGAAATCCTGGCTACAAGGTTGTGTCTATGCAAATAGTCTCCGTCAGCCAGACTAGAACAACCGGAGAAAATGTGACGAATAGATTCCCCCGGCCGGTGACATGCCCGACAGATGTCAACTGTGCCGTCCTTCACAATATATTTCCGGTAGTTGTTCGTCATCATAACTTCGGCCATAATCGCAAAGACAAAACCTTCGGTTTCCCCGAAAAGGTCACCAAATTGCAGCCAGGCGACGGACGCTAAAAGATCTACATCGGGGCCATGTAGGACGCGGTAGAAGCGTTCGTGAAGCTCCTTGCTCTGCCATACCTCCCTGCGGTCATTAGCATCTAATACTATAGGTTTGCGCCAGTTCTCGTTAGCCAAGGAGAGCAGAGTAAGGCCCTAGTCCACCGCTAACACATCTCGATGCATACCCACGTCGGCGGCCTAGAAGTATTCCCTAAGACTGCATACTTCGCAGTTGTGCAGGTTCTTAGCATTTAAAAAGCCACGACCCCCGCACTTCCGCGGTATATACAGTCTCATAACCGATGATCGTGGGTGATGCATACGATTTCCGGTAAGCAATGTGTGGACTCTCCTATTCAGGGCGTCAAGATCTTTCTGAGTCCATTTGAGTATGCCGGAAGAATACATCAAGACTGACCCAGCCGTTGAAGGCCGTCCTTGTTCCCGCCTGATAAAAGACAATTTAGTACTTTTTTCAAAGAAACGCTCCTTCAACGACTGTTTCACGTCAGTAGCATTGATGCCTAATGATTCCGACATACCGAAATACTTGTAAGTTTCGGTTGAGGAAAAGGATCGAAGGTGTATGAAAAGAGAGTTGCATGCCCACGGATTCCATAATCTCCCCTTGCTTTACATGCATGACTGCACGTTTGTCCATACCAAATTCCATCCTGATTGCGCCACTAAAGGTTTCTGTAACCTTCAGTAGCTTCATCAATTGCAAGTTGTTGGTGGCAAAGAGCTTCAGATCATCCATGTAAAGGAGGTGAGATATGACCTGACCTCCTCTTCTCAACCGATAGTCCAGGCCCGAACCCTCCAGCGGTGTACTAAGAGGGTTCAGGGCTAAACAAAACCACAGTGGACTCAGACTATCACCCTGAAATATTCCACGCTCGATCCTTATAGGTTCGCTGTCCTCTTGAATCTGTCGACATCCTGGATAGCGAAGGACCGTCCTCCACTGCCCCATACACGACATCAGGAAGGTGGGCAGAGTTGCATCAATTTTATACAACTCCAGCACCCTCATGAGCCATGTATGTGGCACTGAGTCATAGCCTTCGGGAACGGCGAACCTGGCTGGCTAATGGCAATGTATATAAGGAGCAGCTCCTTATTATTATTTATTATTATATCTGTGGCCTCGTTGGTGTAGTGGCCGCAAGTGCTACTGCTGAACATGAGGTCCTAGGTTCGATTCCCGTGTCGGGTAAAGTGTTATTGGATTTTCATCTGGAATTTCCCAATAGCAGCCTGGAGCCTGGCTTTGTGCCCGATTGATGGGGATAGGCTCACCACATATTACAAGGAAATTAAACATAACTGGTGACATGGTGGTGCACTCGTACATCTCTGCCATACGCTTCGGGGAATACCTACATGCGTGATGTTATTATATTCAGTTATTTATTTATCAATTATTAGCGGATGCCTCGCGGTTTCACCCGCGTAGTGCCCGTTCTCTTGGCAATCCTGGGATAAAAAGTAGCCTATGTCACCCGGGGATTGTGTAGCTTCCCAACGGTGAAAGATTTTTTGAAATCGGTCCAGCAGTTTTTATGTTTATTCGTTACATACACAAATACATATTTTTCCTGTTTATAATATTAGTATAGAATAGTAAAGATGGACGACTTACAGCTAAAACAAACAGAATAAAAAATAGTATGTGAGACTGAGGGAAATTAAAAGTCGCCACTTCTAAAAATAGATTGGAAAGAAAGAGTGTGAACAACAGAGCTACCAAAAAATTAAAAACAAAACAGTATAACATTCTATTTCATACTAAATTATCATTTCATAATCAATACTAGGATAAAAACCTGAACATCCATCTATAATATTTATAAGAAACTTAGCCAAAATAAAATGCGAATCAATTGATCTTAATAAAACCTCAGTTCATGAGAATTATCGGTGATCAATCAAAAACCTTTTAATAAAAAGTGGTATGAATGATCCAGATTTTATTTTGCTTTTGTTAGAAATTCAATATAAGTTTTATATTATACTAAGTTATGATTAGAACTAGGCTCTGACAGCGGCTTTGCCCGCGTGAAATTCTAAAATTATCCTGAGGGACAACATATTCTTATTACCTTGATAAAAAGTATCCTATGTGATATTTCTGACTATAATCTAACTCTGCCAAATTTCATCCAGATCCGTCCAGCCGTGTGAGCGTGAAGAAGTAAAAAAACATACAAACACACACTCACAAACTTTCGCCTTTATAACATTAGAGTGATGTGATGGGTTTTCCTTTCCTGTAGACGTCATGTATTTTTTGTTTGTTTATTCTGTAAATTCCAATTCATAATATTTAATTTGCTGCCAGTTTGACACCCACTTTTTTATCATTACTGATAAACCCCCTCGGGTTTTCCCACTATCTCAACAGATAGTAAGCGATGATGTGGTCGACAGTGAATCACGCTTGCCTAGAAATAACTTATTCACTCTTGACTTAAATAAATAAATTAATTTATTTATTTCAGAATCACTTCCATATTTTGTTAGTAACAATGAAAACTTATAAAATAGTTTTAGTAATTTTTAATCTATTTATTCTAAGCTGTGAGTGGCACGCCGAACCTGGGGCATGTCTATTTGACTGCTTGCAGTCGTATCCATCGCCCCAAGATCGGAGAGTCCCACCTATCAGCCAACGCTCTAAGAATGGTGTTGGGGCTGGCGCGAACACGGTGCAGTAGAGAAGCGCATCTCTTGCGCATGATGGCCGCAAAACTATCAACGTTCGCGGCAATCATGCCGGACGCGCTATAAAAACGCGATTAAAGAACCCTAGGTTGTTGCTATCAGGAAACACAGACTCCGACAGGGAATTCCACCAGATGACGGGAGCTGAGTTCGCTCGCTTTGCTCGCTCACTTCAGCTCCCGTCATCTCGTTCGAACCTAACCTGTCCGTGTCGGGGTGCCCTAAGTTCCCGAGCTCGCTTCGCTTGCTCTTGGACTGATTCTTTGACCATAATTTATTCGTAGATCAACTAAAATAGACTATGAAATATGGAAAATTTGCTGTGCAGTCAGTATTTATGCTATGTATGTAGTATTTTTGTACAAAAATAAATTTAACAGTATTGCATTATGAGGAAAAAAGTTATGTTATATTGATGTATAATTTCGTTTTATCTGCAGTTTGAGTTTTGTTAAACATTTAGTTAATTTGTAGTGAAGTAAGTTATTAGATGTAAATAAGAATATAAATGATGAGTATGTATTGATAGGCGATTATTTATTTGATATGCAATTTATAATATCCCTTATTCCAAGGAGTACCGAGTTACCCAGTTCCCAGGTTGTGGAAGTCAGACAAGGCAGTCGCTCCATGTATAATGCGATTCCTACTAGCTGCATCCGGTCAGACCGAAGCCAGTAAAATAGTTGGCCTTAATTCGAGGCAGATCTTTATAAAACAATAAGTTATCTACATAAAAACTAGTAACTTCATAAGTGCGCGGTTACATAGTTGAGGTACTTGGTCTTGCCTACTTATTTAACATAACGACAATTGAACCACTTCCTTCAACTCGAATACAAATTCAAGTTACATTGTTTAAATCTCAATCGATTAAAAACTTATTAACTTAAAACTGGGTTATAAATGTACCCTTATAAAGTTGTAACCCTTCATGTAACGAGTGATGCGTCGGGGTTGATCTCATCCCGGGCTGTGAAGGGTAAAACTTTACACTTTTATTGAACAGGTTTTATGGCATACGTTAATAACTTTAACTTATGATTTTAAACTTTCATACCGTATCATAGGTACCTATATATTTTATCGTAAACGTTTATAAAAATCCGTTCAGTAGTTTTCGAGTGAAAGAGTGCCTAAAATCCATCCTCACAAAGTTACACATTTAATATGTTATTTTGATAGTAAAATGTAATTATAGGTACCTACAATAAATCATTCAGCCTAGACTTTTCCAAAGTATTTTGGGGTCGGCTTCCAGTCCAACCGGATTTAGCTGAGTTCCAGTGTTTTGCATGAAGCGACTGCCTATCTGACCTGCACAACCCAGTAACTGGGTTACACGGTACCCCTTGGCAAGACTCGTGTCAGACCTCAAGCTTCTGACTACCCGTAACGACTGTCATAGATCTTTAAATGACAGCCGGGAGGCTTAACGTGCTTCCCGAGGCACTGAGGAAACTCAGTATTTTGAAATGGTCACCCATCTGCGGACCGACCTCGTCAAGCGTTGCTTAACCTGGAAGATCGACCAGTGCGGCTGTTATTATTTAGCCACGAGCTCCTTCTCCTCCTCTACAGATACCTACAATGACCATGACAATTATTATGATGATCATGAATGCAGGATTTTTCATTGATTGCATAGCTATAGGTCTACCAGAATCTCTTGGCATTTATTATTTTTTTTAAATTGTAATTTTCATATGGCAATGTCAATTGTCACCTTTCAAATCAAAGTACTTGATGTGTCAACCGCTGCTGAAATTTTTTGATATTATCTTGAAAATTTGTTATTTTTGTGAAAATGTCGAAAAACCCACTTCGATCTCAAGCGAGACATATTGTTTTCAATGTGTATCATAAAATAATAGAAGAAGAAGGCGTAAATCAAACTCAATCTTTGATTTTAAAGTGCGTCGTAGAGTGGATCGGTAAGTTGGACTGACTTGTTTTGATACTTTTAGTTTATTTTATATTTTTCTTACTTAATTTTTATTTCTTTCCATTACTATTATATGGTAAATCGTAGGTCAGGGCACATCGAATGATGGCCGGAAGGAAATGGCAACAGTAATGTAACTGTTACTAATTCTTCGACAAGATATTGATTTTAACGGAGATTGAGAATCTTTGACGTAAGAAAAATATTAAGTAATAATCTGCGCCCTGCAGTGGGACGTGTATATAGACGGGAGTTTTTCGCGGGATTTGGTCGAGTGAAGTTCAGTGGCTGTTAATATTATTTGCAAATTGATTCCTAGTGGATATTGTGATTTATTATTGGTGTAGTTTTGTGTCTCAACTGTCTACGCAACTAGACAATTTGTAAAATCATTGACAGAAGCGATCTCGGGATAGTAGAGCGGATTATTTTATTGTAGTATTGTCTGCCTCTGCAAAGCTTACTGGGAAGACTGACTCGATACAATTTGCTGCCAAATACGCCAAAAAACATTAGAATCTGTTACATCCGCATTCTAAAGCATATTAAAAAATTAATATAAGATCCAAAACTCTTTCCAAAGACGTGGCTAAAAGGTCCTAGCAACCAGGCCATAAAACTTACATAAAAAAGTATATTCAAATTCAAATTCTTTATTTCAGACATGAGTCCATAGTGTTAGTAGCAACAAGATAACTTAATAACTAGTGTTAGTAATAAGGAGAAAAAAAGTATTTAAAATATCAATTGGTATGGATCCTCACCCAGTGCCGCAGGAGAGGGGAGTCCCACCGATCTGAGAACACGCTCAGGAGACTATTGGTGGCGGAGCGCAGCCGGCCGGCTAAGGAGGCGGTCCTTTTTCTTATAATGGCGTAAAAATCGTCTGTGTGCGCCTCCGCAAACATAGTGGACGCACTACTACGCCACGACAGCCTCAACAGTATCCTAAACGCGTTATTGTATTGGACACGCAGGTCGCTGTATGTCCTCTGAGTGAAACGGGTCCAAAGACTGCACGTGTAGAATGACTGACAGAAAGCTTTGAAAAGAGTTACCTTAACTTGATTTGTACAACGTGCAAATCTTCGAACCAGCATGTTACTTCGGACAGCCAACGACCTGCGCTCCCTCTTTATATCCATATTGTCCTTAAGATCATCAGTGACCCAATGACCCAAGTACTTAAATTTTGTCACCCATTCTAAGGCTGCGTTTCCACTGACGCGGAGCTGGGCGGAGACGTGCGGAAGCGACCAATTACAATGGTTGAAATTCCTCATCGCGCCACTCGTCTCGTCTGTGATTGGTCACTTCCGCACGTCTCCGCCCAGCTCCGCGTCAGTGGAAACGCGGCCTAAAGGAGTGCTGCAGAGCGAGACATCGGGAACATCAGAATAGTTCATGGCACTCGCCTTAAACATAATAAGTTCGCTTTTTTTTACATTGTACTTGAGCCCATGGGCCACTGCATAGGACTCACAAATAGCCACCAGTCTCCTCAAAGCGCCGATCGATGGGCTTAGCAGCACCATGTCATCCGCATAACTAATATTGTTCAAACAAACATCATCAATATGACATCCAACTCTGGCGCTGCTAAGCTCACCGACTAGCTGGTTTATGTACAAGTTGAAGAGGCGTGGTGAGCTTAACCCCCCTTGCCTCACCCCGCACTCCAGCTGGTACACATCCGAGTGAGCCTCAACCCACCTGACACTATTCCTCTGGTGGTGGTACCAATAACGAAACAAGGATGTTATTTCATTAGGTAGTGTTGTATCACTTCGCAACTTATCCCATAGTACCTCATACGACACCAGGTCAAACGCCTTTGACAGGTCCAAAAAACAAGCAAAAACAGGTGTTTTTTGGGAAGTATAATATTGAACAGTTTGCTTGAGGCACAGAATGGCACTTTCCGTGGATAATCCAGATTTAAAGCCAAATTGTGCGTCATGGAGTTCAACGTGTTTAGCCAACTGTTGATCAAGCAAACTGTCCAAGACCTTGGCGACAATCGTGGCTAATGAAATAGGCCTGTAATTGGACACGTCAGAGGCGTCCCCCGTCCTGTCTTTAATAATCGGAACCACCACTGTACGCATAAGGTCCTGCGGCAAATAACGGTGACTGAGACATAAATTAAAAAGAAGGGCAAGAACCCTATACAAGTGTGGCTCCGCATGCTTCAGGTGCTCGACGCTAAGGCCGTCGTGGCCAGGCGACTTACCTCTTGCCATTTTCTTAATAACAGTAGCCACCTGTTTAGCTGTAAATATTACGGCAAGTTCACCAGACCCCGACAATTTCCCCTCATCATCGAACACCCGCGGGCCTATTTGCAAGAGAGACTGAACCTTGAAATGTCTTGTTGTATATATAGACTGATGTGCGTTTGTATATATAGACTGATGATGACGAATGACTAAAAGTAACATGTTTTTTTTTTACAGACTTTATACATAAAGAGATTGGGTTTGAATATGTTAAATGCCAATGAAAAAGAAACGATATATATATATATATTTTAAATGATATATAATAAATTATTATTCAATTGATTTATTTTTCCTATGTTAAGAACATTATTCATACACATACCTATAATACTCACAGTGGATCTTTGTGTCTCTGAATTGGTTGCAAGACCCCGCGCAGTAGCTAGTTTTGTGTCAATGTTGAAGGTGAAGATAGCATTGTATAACTGTCTCTTTCACTCGCTTATGTATGTCACATCGTCCTATCTCGCTTACTCTATGCAATATACTCGATGACAAACTGTTTCTTACGCAATGGTTGGCAGGACCAAGTCCAAAGACACAAAGATCCGCTGTGACTACTATAATATAGGTACCTCATGTTCATTAATACTAAAGACATAAATAAAAATTAAACAGTATCAAGATCGTTTATTCCAATTTCCCCAGTATTGCACACAACAAATTTTTATTTCCACATTTGCCATGAGATTCCGGTAGACCTATATCACAAAATGGAATTATACATCTGGTATTGGTAAACAGCATGATTTTCTTCTTGTTTACGTCTTTTTAGTCTGCTTTTTAAGCAGTCGGGTTTTTGAGTTTTTGAATTAACTTTTTTTTTCTTAGTAAAAATGCATTCAAATATTTCAGTCCGGCTTACTTATCGAAGATTGTCAACAACAAAGACACAATTCAATCATATCAAGATAGCTTAATTCTGTGTGTAACACACGGCTGGTGGCTTCACACGATATATCGATCCCCACGAACGTGCTATTTTATCGATTGCCCCACCTGCATGCATTTGCTATTCAAATTGATCGTAATTACTGGGGAAAGTGGTGTAATGCTTGATATTGACGGGTTTGTTTGTTTTTAAAACTGAGTCATTAAGACTATATTTTACTCAGATGCGGCGAAGCTCATGAGGAGGGAAATGTGTGTAACCTGTATGTATGTACTAATAAATGGTCAAAATAAAAGTGCACATCTCTGGATTCCCCACTCCTGCATAACCGCGCGACGCCCCGCGCTCGCCACGTGCGCCAATAAAGAATTCTCAGGTCAGAGAAAATTGATGTTTCCTGGATATAAAAATGATAATTATATTTAGTCCGTCAGTGAGATTAACAAATAATATTGGACCCGTAATTTTTGCTTCATCAAATAAACAAAAATTTGGCAAAGGCGCATCAAAGTTCAGGAGCTTGTAACGTCATTTTGTATGTATAAAGTGAAGCAAACCGTGACGTCTAATACCATAATAATTTAGTTTAGCAATAAGTAGATTGTGATCAATCGTATCGAACGCGGACGACAAATCTAGAAACACACCTGCTACCTTTAATTTATGATTTATTTTGCTAATCACATAAGTTTATAAATAGCATCTCCAGTGCCAATTCCTTTCTGGTAACCAAACTGTCTTTCATGTAGAACTTTATTTAAATGAAGATGAGTCAATAGCCGAGATTTCAATATTTTTTTAAAGATTTTTGATAGTGTGGGTAGAAGCTAAATTGGTCTGTAATTTTTAGGTTCGTTTTTTGAACCTTTTTAGGGTTCCGTACCCAAAGGGTAAAAACGGGACCCTATTACTGAGACTCCGCGGTCCGTCTGTCTGTCTGTCTGTCTGTCTGTCACCAGGCTGTATCTCATGAATCGTAATAGCTAGACAGTTGAAATTTTCACAGGTGATGTATATCTCTTGCCGCTACAACAACAAATACTAAAAAGAAAATAAAATAAATATTTAAGGGGGGCTCCCATACAACAAACGTGATTTTTTTGCCGTTTTTGACGAAAATGGTACGGAACCCTTCGTGCGCGAGTTCGACTCGCACTTGGCCGGTTTTTATATACTGGCACCACCTTTGCAATTTTTAATTGTTCCGGAAAAATACCCTGCTCAAGACAGTTGTTAAAGAATGTACTCGTAGATAGTGGCCCAGCCAATATTTTTATGTGCTCTATAGCTATAGGGATTTCTTCATAGCCAATGGAGTGCTTGTTAGTCATAGTTTTAATTATTTGGGTTATTTCTTTGGGTGTAGTAGGCGTGAGTGATATATCATTTATAACCCTATCACAACTTTGTTGAAGAAGCAATAGAGCTTCCTCTGTCGCAGTTTCAGATGAATCAGAACTGTAGTTGAACTATTTTGCTAATATGTAAGCTACGGCAGTTGGCGAGTTCTGTTGCACTTTTTTTACCCTGTTTGTGCTGTTATTAATTACTTTCCAAACTACTTTACTTACATTTTTAGAGTTATAAATTTTCTCAATGACCGCAATTTTTTTTTGGATTTGGTCATGACTCTTCTATATATTCGAATATATTTATTTTATAATTGAGTACACTTTTATGAAGATTACCAGTATTTGTGCATAAAAATCTTTTCATTTTACTAGAAGTTTTTACTCCCTTAGTTACTTACTGTGATCCCCTTTTCAAATGTATTTTTATTGCCCGTTTTATGTAACTTTTCCGAAAAGTAGTATTAATTTTTTTCAAAAATAATGCATGTCTTATTGAATATAAACTCAAGCAATAGTTCCATTTTCTTCATAAAAATAATTAAATTCCTTTCATTAGTTTTACAATACACATAACATAGATACACTCCAGTTGTGGTATCCTTCATGCAACATACCTCAAAACTCTCTTCGACGTACAGTCTATTAATTGCTATCACATTCTCTACTTTTCTATCTGCTTGAGATGAAATTAAGCTCCCTCCTCTCTTTTTCTTATTACGTGTATTATAAGACGCTAAATTGTAACCATCTAAGTTGAAAGAAAATACAGAAAAACTATTTAAGAAATGCTCAGTCAAGCATAGGTACCTTTTTGCCAAGAGTTTGTATATAGGCTTCTAATTCGTTTATCTAGTTAGAAATACCACATATATTCTGGTGAAAAATTATAAAATTTGTACAATTCATTGGGTCAGTATTAACATTCTTACTACATTTTACAGGTACCAGGCCCCTCAGAAAGTATTGCGAAAAAAAGTTTTTATATATGGGAGACTGGCCAGTTATAATGTTTTTCGAAAATATGATTATTTATAAGTAAAAATAAGTAAGTTCCAATTTCAAAATTTCCCTCCACATTTTTTGCGAGTTAATTCAAAGTATTGTGTCTCACTGAAATATGGATCTGCGCCGGGAACATTTTAGAGCTATGATTTTATACGATTTCAAGTGTCGCCTGAAACCGGATGAATCGTACGATAGACTTCAAATGGCATTCATGGATGAAGGCCCTTCCAAGGCAACCGTGTATCGTTGGTATAACGAATTCAAGCGCGGTCGACCAACTTTGGG
Organism: Orthosia gothica; assembly: GCA_949775005.1. Lineage (NCBI taxonomy): Eukaryota > Metazoa > Arthropoda > Insecta > Lepidoptera > Noctuidae > Orthosia > Orthosia gothica. The sequence goes on from OX459067.1 coordinate 15,086,142, forward strand.
GGATGACGAAAGAAGCGGTCGCCCTTTGACGGCTGTTACCGAAGAAAACGTGCTAGCAGTGAAAAATTTAATCCAAGACAATAGGCGAATTACATATCAGGAGATTCAACACATATTGAAGATTGGATCGGGAAGCGTTCACGAGATTCTACACAGCCATCTTCGCGTGAGGAGGATAGTATCACGCTGGGTGCCGCACAACCTCACCGATGCTCAGAAGCAGGCCCGGGTGGAATGGTGCCGTGATATGCTTAACAAATTTGAAGCAGGCTCGTCTCGGCGTGTTTACGACATCGTTACAGGTGATGAGTCCTGGATTTATCAATACGACCCAGAAACCAAGCGCCAGTCGACTGTTTGGGTGTTTCAAAATGAGCCAACGCCTACCAAAGTGAAGCGATCTAGAAGCGGGGGTAAGATTTTGATCGCTAGCTTTTTTAATTTGACTGGCCACTTGGTATCAATTCCCTTACGGGATCAAAGAAGCATTAATGCCGAATGGTATACTACCAAATGTTTGCCAGAAGTTTTCTCTGTTATAAGCAACAAGCGACCAAACACAGGGCTCCGCGGGCTACTGCTCCACCACGACAATGCACCTGCGCACACCGCACTCAAAACGAGGGACTTCCTGGACAGCACGCCAGTCAAACTCCTGGGTCACCCTCCTTACAGCCCTGATCTAGCACCGTGTGACTTCTTTTTATTCCCAAAAATAAAAAATCAGCTCAAAGGGATACAATTTTCGTCGCCGGAAGATGCGCTGGCTGCGTTCGAGCAGGCTGTAAACGAGGTGTCTGCGGCGGACTGGAAAAAGTGTTTTGAAAACTGGTTTAGGCGCATGAATCTTTGTATAGAGGCTGGTGGAAAGTACTTTGAAAAGATTTAATAAAAATATATGTACGTATAGAACAATTTTTTTTAGTTTCGCAAAACTTTCTGAGTGTCCCACGTATATCGTTGTTACTATACACGTCGTTGGTTATTATCGCCGCATCAACATCATCAGTCTGCACCCTAACATTTTCGAAACATTTTGTTTGTACGCTAGCATTCTTTGTAGATTGTTGCTTACTCCGACTAACTAGATTTTCAGTATAATTTGATAATTGTATTTATAATTTATATTTTGAATCTGTCTATGTATGAATCTACAAGCGTGCATTTTTTTTACGTAAGGCATGTTTACATCACTATGTAACGATAGAAAGTTAGAATTTGTACAATTACCGCACACAAATTTTAGCAGTTTATTTACACTATTTACATTTAAAGAGCTATGCTTGTAAATTTGACTTACCAAAACATTCGTGGCTTTTAATTGACATAAAGTATAATATTAATAATTTTGAATATTCATAGGATTGCTGTCATTTGAGCCAGCTAATATTATAACAAAATCGGTTTTAATAAAGTTTTTACACATACTTGCACATGATTTTAAAACCTGTTCAGTAGTTGCATCTTGCTTGATAAATGACGTCACGGTGAACTTTGACCCCAAATAGTACTGCAGGATTTTACGAACACCATATCCGGTTTGATCAGCGAAGATCATGACTCTTTGATTAGCTTCTTTTTGCGAATGTGTTTGTGAGAAAATGGTCGACTGCTGATTTTCAGCAGGAGTACATTCAATATTACAATCTGTCTTCGATGTGGGAATAGTCTCATCAACATATTGCGAATCACGGATTGAGTTGACTGGAAGTGTGAATGAACTATAGATGACATCTTTCGGCGACTTTGCCTCCAAGTTTCCCTCAGTATTACATCCAGATAGGGCTGAATTAAATGAACTGTCGCAGCTATCTGTAGCATTCTGTGCCAGTTCGACAGTATTAGGTGGATAAATAGTAACCATAGGAGAGGGATTTATTTTTGTAGGCGTCGAAAAATATCTTGTCCTTATTCAATTTAATTGGTTTGTTGAACCAATTTTTTTTTTGTAAAAAATGAAAAGATCATATATAAGTTTCCATACAAAACTATTTTTAGTTTTTTTTTTTCACTGTTATTACAAAGTAAAATGCATTTGAAAATATTTTTTTGAATCCAGTACCGAAAACACCCCGATAGTTTGCCGAACAAATCCGAGCCCGTGTGACGTCACAACGTTCATTTCTACTTATTGTAGCACATAGCTGATAAAGTGTTTTGACTTTTAACCGATTCAATCTTGTTATTATCGTCAATATATTGATGAATATCGAATATATTGATCATAAATATCGAACCTTAAAAGTTATCGTGCTTGCTTCGTACCATTATGTACGAATACTACAAAAAGATCCCAATTATACGTGATTCGCGCAATAGCCCCTAGTACCTAGCAATCTACTAAATTTGAGCAATGTTCTATGTCTAACTAGATTCCAATTATAATGTGTTAATTCTGTTGTTATTTTGTTCTAATTTAGTATTAGATTCGTATTAAATTCTTACTTTGATCATTAAAGACTGAGAATATGACATTTTTAAGCGAAATTGACATTGTTGTATAATTACGTGACTTGAAAACATGATTTTTTGTTTATGGTGATATATTCATTATTTTATACTTAAATGACAGATATATGCGTAAAACTAACATTTCTGTTTGAATTGTGAGAATCGATCGACGTATTTAAGAGATATTTACGGAAGAATTAGTGTAACGAAAATCTACCAAGTTAATATTTTTACGTTTCTGTTCTACAAACTTTTTAGTGTTTGTAAATATAATTATAGACATTAGTATTCAATATTATTAAGGGATATTGTCAATCTGCCTAGCCTTTAACCCAGTAACTGGGTAACACGGTACCCCTTGGCAAGACTGGCGTCAGATCTCAAGCTTCTGACTACCCGTAACGACTGTCAAAGATCTTCAAATGACAGCCGGGACCAACGGCTTAACGTGCTTTCCGAGGCACGGAGGAAACACGGTATGTTGAAATGGTCACCCATCCACGGACTGACCTCGTCAAGCGTTGCTTAACCTTGATGATCGAACAGCGTGGCTGTTTTTATTTAGCCACGAGCTCCTCTATTAAGGGATATGTAAATAATGGGAATTACCAAAAATTTGATGTGTATGTGTATCATATTTAGTGGTATCTAATGAAGTTTTTTGATATCCAAAGTCAAAGTTTCGCGCCAATCGTGTTTGTTTACTTTTTATTTTACACCAATATCACCTACCTATATGTAAAAACGATTACGTTATGACAATTATGGTTTCTAATGTACCTGGTAAACAAAAATAACTAACACCGGTCCACTCTCACGTATTATTCATTACGACTACCTACTTTATTTATGCTCAAAACATCAGGTGGGTATATTATCGACATTAGCCTTTATAAATCCTTTATCACACATGACTAAATATAATTTGTTGTTTATTAATATTTTTGCACTAGTTTTCGGATATTTTAGTCAATCTACGTGTAGTTGAGAATATAGTATCATGATTTCCTTGAACGTTATGACGTCACCAACATGGCGACTCATTGTGGCCCGTTTGTAGTCACGTGGTTCTTTTCAAAATTTTATCGATTTTCAATTGCTTATAATAAATTGAAAAAAAATATTTAAGAGTTTTTTGAAACGACAATATAATTTGAGTTATGTAAAGTTTCGAAATACATTAAAAAAATCGTCATTTTTTTTTAATTCAACAACCCAATTGGCGTGAAGACTTTGGTGTCACACTTTTCCTCTCCAATAAGTTTTTGATATTGACCAATATACCTTTTTCAGACGGAAATTCTCGCTATTCAAATGATCAATTTCTTGGTGTGCTCTTTCTAGTTCTAAGGTTAATCTTTTTATGGTATCTTTTAGATCCAAGGTGGTATCGCTTTGCTCCGCAAACTCATCATGGTAGTCTATATCAATATTATAAAGAGGAAAGATTTTTTTGTTTGTTTGTACCGAATAGGCTCCGAAACTACTAGACCGATTTAAAAAATTCTTTCACCTATGGAAAGCTACATTATTCCCGAGTAACATAGGCTATAATTTTGACGGGAGCGAAGCCGTGAATTATCATGGAAAATGTTGTCTAATGTGGAAAATGTGCTGTAATCTGGATCCATTTCCATTATTAATATTAAGAGTGAGTGTTTTTGCTCTAAAAAGGAATAAATTTTCAACTTTAAGAAACAAAAAGTATATTCTCCGGTATTATGGGATACGAACGTATGACCACTTCTTCGGAAAGCCGCGTCTGTAGCCGTTACGCCACGGAGCTACGTCTACGATGTATGGAAAAGCTGATATAGTTGTTAAGCTTGTCCAATGATTCAGCAACAAGTAAAATTTCACAATTTAAAAAACCCCCGACGCATTTATCTTGCGAAAACACCCCGATTCAAACAGTAAAATGCCCATAACTTTTGAACGGCTAAACCGATTTTATTCAAACATAGTTAAGAACACTCTCGATAAAATTATCTTTCAAAAAAAAAAAACTAAATCGAAATCGGTTGATCCGTTTAGGCGCTATGATGCCACAGACAGACACACAGATACACAGCAACACACGTGAAACTTATAACACCCCTTCTTTTTCCGGCGGGGGTTAAAAACGGGTCAGCTTGTAACCATATTTAGTAATAAGTCACTTCGTGCACTTGTTATGATGAGTCACACTGAGTCACTAGTTCACGAATCATTTTGTAGTAATTGTTTTTGCTGTTTATTTATAATCCTTTTGATTTATCACGACACAAATCTTATAAATTTAATAAGAAATTAGCGACATTTGCAATTATTACTATTTTTTTTCAACGGAGTTATCTCTGAGCGCGCTGATGAATAAAGCCGCAGTCTTCAATATAATTATAATTATGTCTGTGTTTATAGGTATGATATATTGATTGAATAGGAAGTGTAAATAAGTAATTATTATGAAATTGATTGAGGTATTTTCAATTGTAATAATATTACATAAAATAATATTACACATACTTGGGTCATGTCTTGGCTATGTTTCACGCATTCTGCAGTAATTGATTGCATGTAGTAAAGGGAGACAGTAAAAATTCCTCTATAGGTTATGTTTGCCATGTTAAGAAAGGATATCCTTAAGGAATTTATAATGTCTCTGATACTGATAGAAATAATAATAAATCTACCAAATCCCAACAGAAAAAGCTATGTATGTTTCAAAAAGGGATCTCTCAAACGTATAATAAAACATTAAATAAACTCAATTTATTTTTGTATTATATAACTGCACAGCACATATGTGAGTACTATGTACCAACTGAAAATCTACCATTTACTGTACCTTTGTGTCGTTCGTTGACTTCAGTGTGCCCTGGCAGTTGATAGTGTGTCATGCTCTCTCTAATGTCTCTCTGATGGTGGCACATGTGTTGGATCATTCGGTTCCCTTCATGATGGTTGAGCTGATGGGTGCCGATTCATGTGCCATGTTCCTGAACGGGCGCCATCAGTTGGGATTGGTCATAACTTAGCTGCCTCCGCCTGTTTTTACCCGACTGCTGAAGGAGGGTAACGTGTTTATCAGTCTATGTATGTATGTATGTAAGTATGTATGTATGTATGTATGTATGTATGTGTGTATGTATGTATGATTGTTCCTATATGGCATTCCAGAGAACAAACGCGTTGGCCGATTTTGATGATTCATACGTCAATCGATTCGTCTTAACCCTGCGAGTGTCATAGGCTACATTAAAATTGGACAATAGAAAAATGGCAGATTTTGGGTGCCATATTGCTGGGGCCGGTTTTTTTTTTTCAATCTAAATAAAGGGTTTGAAGAGGTGATTTCAAAAATATATAACACTTATATGTTTAAATGTATATAATTAAAAAAAAAACTAACTAAAAAGTTATAAATAAAAAACTTAAGTAATTCAAAAAATCAAAAAACCCGACTGCTTCAAAAGCGAACTAAAAAGTCGTAAACAAGGAAAAATTCATGCTGTGCAGGCGGAGGATACACCAGATTTTGGTCAGCCAGCCCGCGAATATGTATCCTCCGCCTGCATAGCATGAATTTTTCCTTGTTTACGACTTTTTAGTTCGCTTTTGAAGCAGTCGGGTTTTTTGATTTTTTGAATTACTCAAGTTTTTTAATAACCTATTTATTGTATTTTAATTGTTTGTTTTACTCTAAACGCTTTTTAGTGCGTTTTTTTACAACACATATGTGTATTTTTCCAACAAGAATAATGTAACCAAATACTCGTAAAACACATTTTTTTTTAAAAGTGTAAGTAATGATTTTCTTGGCCGTTCTTCTCCATAACAAGCTACATTACCGAATGGACGGTAGAATCAATTATTATTACTTTTTTTTTTTGACGTTCCAAAGTGCCGCATAATGACCTAATTGAATAAAGAAATTTTGATTTTGATTAGATTTTTTTCAGGTTTTGAAATTAAAAATTGATTCGTGAAAAATCATTCTATAATTAAGTGTTCCAAGTATTATGTTATTATAATGTTTTCTTATACTAACTGTGATTTAAGAAATTCCCAAGTTTAAGTGCTTGAATTTTGCGTTACCAAGAATGAAGTCCAATAGACGTCACTATGTCCCTACCATGGGCAAGGTTTATTTCAACTGTGCGTAAGGGACAAATGTATGTAGCTGTATACATCTGTCTCTTACGTACAGTGGAACTAACCTTGCTCTAAAAGCTTATGGTTATGGTATGTTCGGCTAAGAACAGATAAGAAAACATTTATAGCTGTTATCCTTTAAATAAATAAAAATGTAATGTATCATTAAGTATTTTTACTAATTATTAATTTCATTGTATTTGGTTATTATCTAAAAATGGTTAATGTTACTAATAATGCACAAAAATAATTCGAATTAACACACATAATCATCTATGAATAAATACATTCAAATAAAGATTTGAGTAAAGTAAACTGTTGCATGGATGCTATTGCATATTCAATTAGACTATACTTCAACAACAACCGAAATTTTTGCAGTAGGTTTTTGCATAACTACTATACTTTTCAAATAAAGATATGAGTATTTATGAACAGTTGCATTTATTAAATAAGCATTTATTTCAGGAAGTTATTCCCATATTAAGCATTACATTTAAGCTGTTAATTATTCGATTAGATTATACTTGAACAACAACCGAAATGTTCACGGTAGGTTGTCGCCAATTCGCCAATAAATCAGCTAGCGTGAGGTTTCGATTTTCTGAATAGTACTGAGGGATGTAGGTAACAGTGTAATTATTAACAACTTCACATCTTGATCCTCCGTGGTTACCAACACATTGACAGACAGGCTCATCCTCTTCGTTGAGGGAGCATTCACCGTTGTTCAGACAGTAGCTATGACACGCGGAGATTTCACATCTTGCTCCGGAATAACCGGCATTACATCTGAAATGATAGTGATGTGTAATAAGGTAAGTATAACTTACAAGGACACAAACACTTTGAGAAGATTAAATTTGGTTTTACCTGCATTCAGGATGTCCCTCTTCATTGAGACTACAACTGCCTTGGAAACAATAGTTCAGGCAGCCTGACACCTCGCATCTAGCGTCTACATAATCTCCTTTACATTGGCAGACGGGTTCACTATTGTCGTTCAAGGAACAGTCACCATTGTTTAAACAATAGCCATGGCACGCATGGAATTTATTTCTATTTCCAGAATAACCGGCATCATATCTAAAAAACAAAAATGTTTGACGATATGAGGCACAAAAACATATTAACATGACAAGTAAAATGTAAAAATGCAGAAACTTCCGACACATTTTTATTTTATGGTTTTTAAACTACATAATTTATCTAGTAGTAAACACGCTTAGATCGACAATCTATCGAAAATTTAATTATTACACAGTAAGAATCTTTCGAAAATAGACAGATTCAAAGAGTAAAACGCTCATAACTTTTGAACGGCGTATAACGGTGTATTTAGTGTAGCTGTCTATAGCATCATAGCTTCTAAACGGATGAACCGATTTTGTTTTTTTTTGTTAGAAAGGTGACTTTGTCGAGAGTGTTATGCTATGTTTTATGAAAATTTATGAAAATTATGAAAATTCTCTATGTTTTATGAAAATTCTGAGCGTTTTACTCTTTGAATCTGTCTATTTTCGAAAGATTCTTACTGTGTTTGTTAGTCTATGTTTGCAATTATGTTTGTTCCTATGTGGCGTTCTTGAGACTAAACGCGTAAGCTGATTTTGATGATTCTTACGTCATTAGATTCGTCTTAACTCAGTGTCACTGGTTACATTAAAATTGAAAAGAATATCTCGGCATTTGGGATCCGGATTGTTTGGGTCCAATATGAATATTGCGCGCGAATTTTTAGTTGCGCGGTATCTTTTCGTCCAACTTACCACAGTGTCTCAAAACAAAAGTCTATGACCAGTGTGTGTTGCCAGTCATGACATATGGCTCTGAGACGTGATCGCTTACAATGGGCCTTATCAGAAAGCTTACAGTCACTCAAAGAGCAATGGAGAGGGCTATGCTCGGTGTTTCCTTGCGTGATCGAATCAGAAATGTAGAGATCCACAAGAGAACCAGGGTTACCGACATAGCCCGAACAATTGCCAAACTTAAGTAGCAGTGGGCAGGGCACATTGCTCCTAGACTGGATGTCCGATGGGGCAGAAAGGTTCTGGAATGGCGACCGCAAACCGGAAGACGTTGCGTTGGAAGGCCTCCCACCAGGTAGACCGATGACCTGGTGAAGGTTGCGGGATCCGCTGGTTACGGTATGGACGGGACCGGTCAATGTGGCGATGTTTGGGGGAGTCCTATGTCCAGCAGTAGACGTCTTTCGGCTGATATGATGATGATGATGATGAATATGAATTTTATATTAACTTTTTTAAACTTAATACATTTATAAAAAGAAGAGTAATAGAAAATGTTATACCTGCATTTAGGTTCGACTTCTGTTTCAGCTGTCTGATCTGTTAGTATTGTTTGACTTGTTTCTGCCGCCTGTTCCGTCCCTGCTGTCTGTTCTGCTTCTGTTGTTAAATCCAGTTCTGCTGCCTGTTCCGTTTCTGTTGCCTCATCTTGTTCTGTGGTCCAATCTGTTTCTGCTGTCTGTTCCGTTGTCGTGATTGTTGGTATCAGATTTGATAGTGCTTCGCAATTCCGACGGACTTGAACTTGTTTTTTAACTCTATAGTTTGCGGCTATGCCAAGTTGGTATTTAGTATCGAATCTACTAATCTCTTTGATTTCTACAGAATCTTTGCTTGCAGTCTTTTGCATTTGCCAAATAGTTTTGTGGCTCTCACTACTATTCGTCCAGTAGATGTTAGCTTTTGATACGGTCAATTCTTGGGCAGAGACATTGTCATTATAAAAAATTAAGTCTAAATTTTCTGCATCTAAGTATTTATGTCTCAAATCTACTTTTTGATAAAAATCTTTAGTAAAACCAGTTACTAAGTAATTTGTATGCGTTAGTGGATCAATCGCAAAGGTATGTACTGGGCTATATTGGTAGACAGGCTGTCTCTCAGAACCGTTTAACCGAGCTCTCTCCATGTAGTCTATGCCATGGTAAAGATTCGAGTTTGTCCAATAAATGTATCTGCAAATTAAACACACTTATTAAATTTAAATTGTATAGAATTTATGTAAACCTTTTCACAATACCATTGGTAACATACCCCCTACAGCTATCCACAGCAATATTGCTCGGGGTCCGGTCATCCATCTTAATGGTAATTGTTTTCCGTAGATACTGTTTTCTGGTCTTTGATCCTTTAATGAAATCCAATTAATGCTTCTTTCTTTAGTATCAGTAAAGAAGAGCCTATTTGTGGCTGGGTCTATGGCGAGATCGTGAATGTCGCTTCCGTATCTTTTAACAAAACATCTGACGTCTGTGAAATATAAGCTATAACCACATATAGCATCGTAGTCTTCCTGTTTGTCGACAAACATCATCATGTCGTGTACTTCATCGTACACTATTGCTCTGAGGTTACGGAACTTGAATTCTACGCTGTATAATATCTTTCCTTTGGTATAAAATTTTAGTAGATCACCTACAGATACGGCGATGTCTGAAACAAGAGAAAAATGCTTTACGTAAATAAACTACCAGGTATAATTATTAATACTCGTACCATGACATGAACAAAGTCAGCATATAAAGTACCCGCAGCCAAGACACGGGGCGTCGTTCTATGAGAGGGTGTGACTCATCATCTTACACGCGTACACACACGATTCGGATTTTTATTTCGTGATGAGCCAGGAATCATCCATTATAGACCTCATTCTATAATGCAACGAGCTTTGCCAGTTCTTCGCTCTTGCTTTTGAAGTCGGACAAGTGGTAGGGAACTCAGATATAGCTGCCGTATACGGAAAGACTATTAGCCAACGTAACACAGAGCTGGTGTCCTGTGACAACACTGGAAGTAGCAAGGTGCAGGCTCGTAGATGAAGAGACAGAGGCTTTCACACAGAAATGGTACAAAATAGGCTAGCAAAATAACAAAATAAAAACTACATCTCTCGTATGTACATACCCCATGAGTGCACCAAGCTCACGTACAGCGTTAACAACGCAAGCACACACTGCATTCTACACATTTTAGAATTTTGTTATGCCTCAGGATCACAATATAGTTACCACAGAGTAGAAGTAATAGATGGTGCAAGCACCTCTAATGATCACTTGTGGCAGATTTTCGTTTTTATATTAAAGCTGTATGTATCTTATCTGAAACCACAACAAATTGTCAAAAAAAAAAGTTTCGGAAAACATGATATTATTGTGGTTTATTATCTTGGGTCAGGAAGTGCATACGGTTTTATCACAGTTAGTTCCCACGGGAACTGCAAAAAATACATAAAACATTTACATTTATAGTATACCGTACTAAAAATGGTAATTACCTACAGAAAAAGTCCCTTACATTGATTATCTGAACTGTTTAAAATTGAAAGTTAAAATAGATTCTGAAAAGTCTTCTAAACAAAAATGCTGATTAGACAGACAGAGAAACACTTCCTCCCACAGCTATCATCATTCATAGAAACACCTTGAAACTTTTAATTAATTAAAGCCGATTAAACAGTCCGCAGAGCCACAAAGATAGCTAACCTAATATCGGATGTGATAAATCTAATAAATGAGCTGATCAGTGACATCTCGATACGACGCCTATTGTCACTGTTACAATAGGTTTTAGATATTGGCCTGATTACCACTAGTGAGGGGGATGCGATGCTACATATTTAGTATTTGCAGCGGTGGAATCACGTTATGGGTATTCTTTCTTTAAAAAAACAATCCGATCACTTTTCTCGTTTTTAACAAAAGAATATGTCCGTTTTGGCAACTTGTAATAGTACTCGTATATTTTTTCTTCTTTTCCGGTCGATTTAACAAAAAAATTGTCCGATCAGTATGTAGTGACCTAGATAGCTCTGTCATTGGCTTCATTTCAATTCTGAAAGGTGCAGGTGGTTGTACACATTGGGCAGTACCTACAAAGCATTAAGTAGTGGTGTCCTAGGTGGTGACAGCCGCGACTTATAAGTCACGATCGTGGGTTCGACCCTATGCAGAAGTTTTACTTTGTCTAATTTATTTCATTCCAACTACTCTCACAACGACGAATGAAAACATTTTGAGGGAACCGATAAGTCCAAGATCCGAAGATTCGAAGACATGTGGCATTCAGTATTCCGCACTGGACCTACATAATGAATTACAGTCTACTTCGTTACACAGAGAGAAGGCCTGTGTCCACAGTGGACTGTGGGATCATCATAGGCTGGTCATACTTATGCTAATCCTACTGATGATAGTTTTATTACTGGTCCCTCTATGTTTTTCGTTATGGCCGAATGTAACGTCTTTGGTATATATATATGACTCCCTTTTGCCCATCTCTGCTAGAGGACACAGGGTCATTTTGTGAAAGTGCAACACGCTTACATTGAGTTTACCAGATTATAATTTGAGTGTTTTATACGAGATAAAATATCAAACTACCGGACATAACAATAATAGTGTAAGGCGTCTTCCTCACCTGTATTTAGATGCGCCATACGTGACATGCGCTTGGTTAAGAATCAGTACCGAAACGACTCAGGTGGATTTCCGTCTTTGTCAGAATTCGAACAATGTCCTTTCTCGTCCCAAAAGTTTTCGCCATTCAAGTACTTTCGGTTACTGAAAGCAGGAACTAAGAAATACATGTACGTATACAATATGTACATATTGAAGTACCCTATTAGTAGTGCTATTACCAACATGATGTTGTTACATATAGATATCAATCTCGCTTGTGTTAACAAGATGATAACGTGTAACTGGTAGTCGTAACTGCCATCAAAGCCGTTAGAGATGTTACCAGGTATCGGGTATGGGTGAATAGCCTGCAATAGTAGATAAGTGGTATAGAAATACAAAAGTTATCGAAATTATGAGTGGTTGCAAGCGCTACTGCTGAGTATGACTTTGATGCCCGTGTGGGGAAAAGTGTTATTGAGTTTTAACGTCCGGGATATCTCAACAGCATTCCAGAGTCTGGATTAGAATCCGGGTTTTTTATTATTATTGTTAGGCTTGCGCTTGACCACTATATCACCACTATATCGGTTGGCAGCATTAGGCTCGCCTACTATTATATGGGATTTAGACATACAGGTGTGATGTAATATTTTGATATTGCATTATATTTCTATTTTTATCCGCCTGCAAGGAAAGGGTTATGTTTTTCACACGTATCTTGTATGTATGTATCTAATATTTTTTATTACCTCATACCTTTAAACCACCAGACGGTTTTAAATAATTAAGACATCGTTAGATACGTTTTGCCCGCCCAAGTGTTCTTAAAGAAGTGACGTAGAAACATGGCGGCTTTTGGGCGCCATATTGTGGGAGACCCAATATTGGCTTCGTCGCAAAATGTCCCTTTCGCAAAATGTCCCCTGGTCGCAAAATGTCCCTTTCGCAAAATGTCCCCTGGTCGCTAAATGTCCCTTTCGCAGAATTTACATATTATGTTTGTTATGTTTAAGACTAAGATTATTTATTATTTGTTATTATTATTTTAAGCAGATTTGCCATTGCCAATTTGGCTTCTGATCTTAAATCTGGCGGAGTACAATCAATCTCCATTTCACCATCTGAACCATTGGAACTCATTTTAATTATCTATATTTATAAAAATCAATGGCACTTTTCGTTGTTATTTTATAACTCAAGAACGGGCTCACCTATCCAAACCAAATTTTTAGGCTTTATTCGGACTATTTAGCAGATTGTTTACGTGAAGAGAAAAAAAAAATGAAACTTAGGGTAGGGTAGGGTAGTGTAGGGTAGGGTAGGGTAGGGAAGAGTAGGGTAGTGTAGCGTAGGGTAGTGTAGCATAGGGTAGGGTAGTGTAGAGTAGGGTAGGGTAGTGTAGCGTAGGGTAGGGTAGGGAAGGTAGTGTAGGGTAGTGAAGGGTAGGGTAGGGTAGGGTAGGGACGGTAGTGTAGGGTAGTGAAGAGTAGGGTAGTGTAGGGTCGGGTAGGGTAGGTAGTGTAAGGTAGGGTAGGTGGGCAAAACAAAGTTTTACTAGGTACTAAAGAAGGTCGGAATGTCGCGAGGATCGCAGCTTTAATACCATTGGTGCCTGCTGATCGAATTGCTGCCGAGTGGTGTTATGCATTAGAAAAAGCACGGGAGGATACGCCAGGATTTAATCGATTTCGCCGCTATTATGAAAAGCATCCGAAATTTCTCCGAATCCGAAATTATCACCAGCAATACTTAGTTGCGCCGGTCACCGACACAGAACTACCAATGCGTTAGAAGGCTGGCATCGTAGGCTTAATACAGGCTGCATACCAAAAAAACCCAGTTTGTACATGTTCATTTATAAATTTAAAAAAGAAAGTAAATTTTGGGATAAACGGTTACAAGATAGCCTGTTTCAAAATATAAAACCAAACACACGAAGCAAATACATTTATTTTGACAGGACATATAATAAACTTTTATATAAATTAAAAGCAAATCGTTTAACGTTGAAACAATTTATTAAACAAATTATTTTCTTGCAGTTACAGAAATAATAGCCTTTATTATTTAATCAGTATTTCGATACTCTTCTATTTTTTTGCTTTGGTGTTTCAAATTAATCGTTCAATATTTTTATTCATTAATACGAACAACTTTTGCTCTGGTGAGCCTCCTGAATTGTATATACATTTATAAGTAAGTGGAAAAGTATTATTAGTATGTGTTAGTGTTAATGTGTTGTTATGTTAGTAAGTGTTAATGTTATTGTTTTGTTATGTTAGTAAGTGTTAGTGTTATTGTGTTGTTATGTTAGTGTTATGTGATTTTAGTTACAATATGCATATTTACTAAGAAAACCTGTTTTATTTTATTAATAAGTACTAAATACAAGTATAAAAAAACCGATTTTTTTCTGATCAATATGAACAATTTTAACAATTGAACAAAGTTATGGACAGGTAACCATATACTTGTGGTCATAAAAAACAATAATAAATCCAAATACATATTAATTGACTTTAATTTTTCGACATCTATAGAACATAACTTACATAAAATTACATTTAAATTCTGCGAAAGGGACATTTAGCGACCAGGGGACATTTTGCGAAAGGGACATTTTACGAAAGGGACATTATGCGAAAGGGACATTATGCGAAAGGGACATTTTGCGAAAGGGACATTTTGCGACTAGGGGACATTTTGCGAAAGGGACATTTTGCGACGAAGCCCCAATATTTTTTCTGCCAAATCTATCGAGTGGAGAATCAAAATGAAGGGTTTTAAGAGGTGGTTACAAAAATATTTACCACCTGTTTGTTTAAAAGTAACAGGCAAAAAAAAATAACCAAAAAGTTGTAAATAATAAAGTTAAAAACCAAAAACCCGACTGCTTAAGAAGCGTCATCATCATCAGGTGGTCGGCCAGCTCGCGAATATATCCTCCGACTGCAAAGCATGATTTATTTCTTGATATCTTCTTTTTTTTATTTTTATCTATGCAATTTTAGAAAATTGCTTTATCAAAATATTCCAACCATGTGGGTCATGCTTCACCTATGAGCGCCATTTGTTCACAGCATCTTCTCATCTCATAAAGGGGGATTCTGCAACGTAATTGTATTACAGATCGCGGCGAACGGAAGCGAGACCGTGTTGTAAGCCTAAGCGGAAAATCTCGGCGGCGGCTCCCGAGGATTCTCGGCTAAATCACTTTCTTCTTGAACACCTTGGTGAGAAAACTCCAGGGTTTATTGAAGAATAGAGTGTGAAACAGTGTTCTTAAAGTCATAAGTTTTTATCTGGACTTTTTTGAAAACGAGAAAATTCTCGTAGGATCCAGCCGTGCTTCAAACGGGTTGTGGTACGGCTTTCTCCCTCAACCAAAAAAAAAGAAAAGTAAAAATTTAAAAATAAATCTTTGTATTCTTTCTTTTCTTACCCGTATTTTGCAGGTCTAAATGCGTGTTCCAGAAGCAGGTTAGGTTACAAATGGACTACGACTAAGGGACCTTCTTAAAGGAACGACTAATTTGATTTAGAAAATTTCAAGTGCAAATCGTATAAATCGAATCCTTGTGAACGTTTCGCTTAGTAAACATCGATTATCGGTGTGATATAAATCGAAGTCAGCTCGCTTACATAGACCAGTAAAGCATGACATAGAAGGGAAGAGGCCAACGATCGTTGACTGGTAGAGAATGCGTAGGGCATTAAATCCTCCTTTGGACATTTGTGCAGTTTTAAATAAATAAATCATCAGTGATTAATATAAATACTCTTTCTAAATTAATACTAGCCTCAAACTGAATTAGTTTGTCATGCAGTTTTTAACACTTTTATTATGAGTACAGCTAAGGAGTGAAATTCCCTGCCGAAGTCTGTGTTTCCCAACAGCTACAATCTAGGCGTTTTTAAGTCAAGAGTGAATAGGTTATTTCTAGGCAAGAGTGTGTCACCGTCGACCACATCATCGTTTACCAACAGGTGAGAGATTGGTCAAGCGCGAACCACTAAAATAAAAATAAATAAAAAATATAGTAGCATAATTATGGTCATCATTATTATAATTTCAACTGAAAGACGTCTACTTTTGAACGTAGGCCGTGTCTCGTATCTAGCGATTCGCACAAGCTTGAAAATATCACCGATCCACCTAGTAGGAGGCGTTCCAACGCAGCGTCTTCCGGTACGCGGTCATCACTCCAGAACTTTGCTCCAGAGCTATACGTATGTGCGCCCCGCCGAATGCCACTTAAGGCGGTACCCCGAGCAAAACGCCACGCAAGCCGTTTTTTGTGCTGTTTTTAGGAGCTATCTACTCGTTATTTAAAAATAAATATCAATTAATAAAAATATATTAAATTTCTACATAATATTGATTCTAAAATGGTAGATTTAGTTTTTTTTTAAATGTTGTATATATTTCACTAATCTCCTTCCAAAAAAACATAAAAATGTGAAATAATTATCGATATTATGCATCTCCTCTTAAATTATTCATTAATTATTTTTTGTACTAACACTAATGGATAGACAATTTAATAAGGAACATTTTTGTAGATTTATTTTTTTCAAAAGACCAAAATTCGATTTTATAAAGATTTTATTCTAAAATCTGGGCGTATTCACTACTGTAATTCATGCGCCACCAGTGCCGCTAGACCAATAGGAATGCTCGTATCGCATGCCAATTTTTTGGTCAGGGTACCGTCTTAAGTTTGAGAATTCTTCAGGATATGTCGGTAAGTTTGCTCCTACTGAGGATATCCTCATTTCTGATGCGATCACGCAAGAAAACACCGGACATAGCCATATGATAGTCATTCATAATTTTTCTCATCTAGAAGATAGAAAGAACTTTTTTTTTTAAATGACAGTAATTTATACCCACCTAATAGTCTTTTAACGCCATTTAAAGTTTTATTGCCAGCATAAACTGGACTTAAGCAGCTCTTATCCAATTAATTTATCATAAACTTGGCGCCATTTCATAGACAGTCGTATACTTTCGTTTTAGATCCTATTAATAGAGTTTGCATCTGTTTTTATCAAATTCATTGTCAATATTAGAATTTGAGTGATAAATGGAATATGATATTGTTAGAATATTCGTGGTTCTGTGAAAAGGAAATATTATCTTGCGTAGAGGTTCACTTATATTTATTAAAAATGGTATTAAATCAAAACCTCGTAAAGATATTGTAGATCTATCAGTTGAACATAGTGTTGAACTGTCCTGCATTGAGTTGAATAAGCATGTTATAGTGTGCGATTACAGACTCCCCAATTATAAAAACTACTGTATATTTGAGTCAGTAATGGAAGATGTTTTGGCAAAACTTGCAACTGGTAATAAACTAGTCATAATCTGTGGTGACTTTAATATAAATATTTTAGAAAATAATTCAGATGGCAGTAGACTATTAAATCTCTTCAAACACATGTGTTTATATGGAACCAACCCAAACATCTGTGACTACTGCTTGTATTACTAAGTAACTGTATACAACATAATTGATGTATGATTTATAATTATGTGTACCTACTATAAGTAAAATATACTAAATTTTACTTTCAATACTATTTTATTTCTAGCTATGGGTAATGATTAGAAAATGTAAAATAATATACGCATTTATGCTTGGAAAAACTAAGCATAAATGCATATATCGATGCCTTAGTTCACAATTGCACTAACTACAAAATTTTCATTTTTGAGGAGAGAGCTTTAAAGTTTTTTAAAGTTTAGACGAGAACAGTAGAAAATCCAAGTAAAATAACAAAAAAAATATGCATCTATTCATAAGACTAGTCCATTTACTCCATCATATCTCAATATTGTAATATTAGTTTAAACGTTACCTTTTCAAAATGGCCAAATAAACATAAAACCCCCCATTTAATACATTTGTGCACTAAGATTGATTATGCTGACTGGCATTAAGTGAAAAACTCTATACTATTGCAAATGTATATAATACGTTTGTGTTTTGAAATTTCATGCAGTTGAGAAACTTAAAATCAGTTAAAGTATATCTTGATTGGTTTTACAAAAATAAAGACCATTAGTATAATACCACATTCATGGAACATTAAACGAACTCATTTAATACAATTGTGACCCACGGTTTTGGTAGATAGAGACGGAATAACGGTATTTCGATGCGGGGAAACGAAAGAGCATGACATTTAGTGTATTTGGCATTAAAAAAGTAAAAATTGAAAATTTTGTAGTTAGTGCAATTGTGAACTAAGGCATCGATATTATTTGTTTTTTTTTTTTTTTTGACCCCTTAAAGTCGCCATTTTGCCGTTTGTGTGCCAGCTTGATGATTCTTTACTCTAAGGTGTAGGACGTAGGTGCTCGCGTGCTAACGTGAAGGTATTAAACCTTACATTCGTACGACGCAGACCTGTATATACCTAGACCTACGCTTTATCTTGATTATGGTTCAGGCTGTTGCTAACGTGGAAGGAGCTTAAAGGCTGTCTTTCACAGTTAATAATAGCAATATTAAAGTTATTTCACTTTAAAATCTAACTAAATTAAACTGAGCAAAACCAAGAGCCAACTAACATAATTATCTTGGAGCAAACTGGCTTCATAGGTGATCCGGTCCATAACTAGTCGCAATTATTGCTCTATTTCCGTAAAAACCAAAACTATTATACAAAACCGGTCAAGTGCGAGTCGGACTCGCGCACTAAGGGTTCCGTACCATTATCGCAAGAAACGGCAAAAAAACACGTTTGTTGTATGGTTGTATGGGAGCCCCCCTTAAATATTAATTTTATTCTGTTTTTAGTATTTGTTGTTATAGCGGCAAGAGAAATACATCATCTGTGAAAATTTCAACTGTCTAGCTAGCTATCGCGGTTCATGAGATATAGCCTGGTGACAGACAGACAGACAGACGGAGTTCTTAGTAATAGGGTCCCGTTTTAACCCTTTGGGTACGAAACCCTAAAAATTAACATGATGATTTTGTTAGAGATATCATAGAGTAAGCCAAAAAAAACTAAGCACCGTTCATGTTTCCGAAAACCTTCTCATTTAGGCTGATTTTAGAGTCACGCTGTCTTACGCTGACCGTGAACGGTGACGGCCACGAGCTCGTCATTGGTGTCGCTCGACTCAGTGCTGACGGCCGTCAGACTCGACCAATGACGAGCTCATGGCGACCGTCAGCGCCGGTCATCGGTCAGGCGTGACTCTAAAACCAGCTTTAGGTAAATCCTGACTACCTAAATCTCATTCTCTCATTGCTTTCCAACAATAAAAGCAAACATCGTGAGAAAACCACAATGTCCCAGAACCATAAATTCAACATCTAATTTAACATGTACCGTCGATCAATCCGCACTGGGCCGTGTGGTGGCTTATATGTAGCCTTTGTCCCAGCAGTATGAACATTAAAAGGCTGATAAGCATTGCTGTCCATACGGCAAATAAATTTTAGTATGCAGTATTTTGACATCGCGATCAAATTCGCAAGACGCAAGTTCCTTGCATACCACCTCCATAATCTAAAGCATTCATGTGATCCTGGTCAGACTAGAATGCACGTCGAACTAGCGGTACACGCCGATACACTGGGAATTGCTGAAGTTCAGTATTTGTACACTGGCTTGTTTGGACTCTACAGACAGAATTTACTAAGAGAACTTTTTTTTTTTGTAAAACAGCATAGCTGTCAGTAAAACAGTAAAAAAACAAAAGAAAAAATATTGAAAAAGGCTATGGTACGCAACATATACCACTAATTTCTGAATTAAGAACTTCCAAGTTGATTATTTCAGTCGAACTCTTTTTTAGCCTGAAAACTCTTATTTTGGAAATAAAGTAAAGTTAAATGATTATACTTTTAACTCCAAGCCTCAATTAGGAAATAGGCATCAACTTAGCTTTGCCACATCTATTGGTGTTATGCCTCAGAATGAGTAAAAAAAATTGTAGCTAACAGAATTTTCAAATCAATTATGGACAAAAATAGAAACCAAATTGTAGGTAACACCAATTACATTTTATTAATTATAAAACCTATTATCTATTTTAATTTAATTTATTCTAATTAAATTTAATCTGTTCTAATTTAATTTGATTTAATCTATGTTACTTAATTTAATTCATTGGAATCAATTTACCTTTTAATAGTTTTTTTATTGTTTTTAATTAATAAATTCTGTATTTATCTCCGCATAATTTAGTGCATGCTGTGCTTTTCTTTAAGTGATGAGGCACTTAGACTTAAGTTTGAAATGTACAAATTTATAAAGTAACAGTGTACTCAGTGTTGAAAAGCCAAATAATAAATAAATAAATTATTGAATTGAAACGTACGTCTAAAATTAAAATACCCACAGGTAAAATGACAATGTTCAAAACATCGAAAATTTTAATATCGATTGTATCGAAATAGGTATTGAAAATTGTTATATCTAAGCTTACAACGTCTTAAATTGAAATCTGAGTTGTGATTAAAATATCGAATGACAAAAAATGTCGATACCTAAGTTCAAAATGTCAACATTTATTACACTTAAGCTAGTTATAGTAACGTTAAAAATACAAATGAAACTTTTACCCGTAGGTATTTTAATTTTCAACGGTTATTTATTTATCCCACCCCTCCCCTCTGATAGAACGGCTACAACGCAAAATTTTGACCTAATTCTTAATTTTCAATCAGTTTTTCAATAATTCAATGCTGCGTTGGCATATTTACATATTGAGTGTTATTTTGCTTGTGTGCGTACATAAAAAGCCCCTAAACGGACCATTATTTGCTTCCAATTTTTAGCTGTAATGTTTCCAAGTGTGGCCTACGGGCAACTATTTTTGACCACGCTTCTCTAAGTATGGCCCGGCATTTAAAAAACCGGCCAAGTGCGAGTCGGACTCGCGCACGAAGGGTTCCGTACTTGGTAAATTGCGGTTTACGATTTATGACGTATTAAAAAAAAACTACTTCCTAGATCTCGTTCAAACCAATTTTCGCTGGTAGTTTACATAGTAATGTACATCATATATTTTTTTTAGTTTTATCATTCTCTTATTTTAGAAGTTACAGGGGGGGGGACACACATTTTACCACTTTGGCAGAGTCTCTCGCGCAAACTATTCAGTTTAGAAAAAAATGATAATAGAAACCTCAATATCATTTTTGAAGTTATAATCCATAGATACCCCACACGTATGGGTCTGATGAAAAAAAATTTTTTGATTTAGTTTCAAGTATGGGAACCCCCAAAATTTATTGTTTTATTTTTATTTTTGTGTGAAAATCTTAATGCGGTTCACAGAATACATCTACTTACCAAGTTTCAACAGCATAGTTCTTATAGTTTCGGAATAAAGTGGCTGTGACATACGGACGGACAGACAGACAGACAGACAGACAGACAGACAGACAGACAGACAGACAGACAGACATGACGAATCTATAAGGGTTCCGTTTTTTGCCATTTGGCTACGGAACCCTAAAAAGTAACAAAAGTCTGATCAGTTAATCTTCTTAACAGGGCAACAATGGCTACTAAAACAAATAAACAAAGAGATCGTATTACAAAAAAAAAATGCAACAAAACCAATAGTGGCTGGGCTAGATAAAATGTTGCTGGCAACCTAATAGGAGTCACACAATGCAGATAAAATATTGCCCGTTTAGGTCTTTGCGTGTGTATCTTGCGAGCTCTAAATTCAAGGCACATTTTTCATTTTATGTTTTTATGGCCAGAGAATAAAATGAATGCGAACATAAGCCGTTTCCCGTCACGAGTTAATTAAGAGTTTTTATTCAACTTTTCAGCAAACGTATGAAGTAGCGAGTAACCCCTAAAAGCACAGAAGTAGATTTATAAACATAAATCATGCCAATTATTTTTAAACCCTTTTTTGCAAAACTTTTCGTATACCATTTTTTTAAACAACGTTACATAATTTTTAGCGACGTTTAATATAATTTATTGTTTTTATTTTATGAGTGTAGCATTATACAGTTCAATGTAGTCTTTAGATACAAGGCTCTAAAGATATTGTATGTTGAGCTTCTCTAAAGTACGTCTTTTGTTTTTGTCCTTCTTTCTACGAGTATATTTATTACGATTTAATTAAAACCTTACAGCCACTGATCAGCACACTAGAATACAAGACAGAATAATAATATTTCAAATAAACGACCCAGTAGATATTAAAAAAAGCCGTTTTGTCGGAAAATTTTTCAATAACCAAGTAACTGAAAATTAAAAATCTTACCACCTTTTATGCAAAATACACTAAATAGATATTTTGATCAAGAATCTGCATTTATCAATAGGACTATTTTGTAAATGTCCCTCGGCCCTTTCGGCAAACAACGTATTAATGAATAAAAACGAATGTTAATTTCCATGGACTTACATCAATTATTAGATTTATCTTGTATAATAATTTGAATTCAGAACTAAGTACTTTATTGTTGTCCTGTTTTGATTTCCGTGTTATCTTGAAAGAGATGTACAAGTATTTTATCTTATTTCGTGCCTGCGACTTTAGCAGCTTTTCTTCCATTTTTTAAATAAACTGCATTATGTTAAAAGAGTATGAAAAACTATATATACTTTATGGTGGTTTGAAATTGATAAGTTAAGGAAGATATGGCGAATTCGTGGTATAACAAAAGCTACTAAGATCAGGCTCGTCCGTGCGCTTGTATTCCCCATATTTTTGTAGGCAGCTGAGACATGGACACTACGAGAACTGGAACGGAAAAAGATAGATGCTCTAGAAATGTGGTGTTGGAGAAGAATGCTTGGCATTTCTTGGACAGAATTCCGCACTAACGTCTCCATACTCCAAGAACTCGGCATCAAGCAGCGTCTATCAGCAATAGTACAGTCTCGCATACTGAAATTCTTTAGCCATGTCTCAGGGCGGAATAGCGACTCCATTGAGCGCCTGGTGGTGCAGAGCAGAGTGGACGGTAACAGGCCACGCGGGAGGTCACCGATGAGGTGGACCGACCAAATTAAATCTGCGATAAATCCAGGGTAAAAATAGGTCCAGTAAATGAATGCGCTAAACTTTCATCTAACAGAGCCAAATGGAGAGAGATCGTCAGGCGTGCGACAAGAACACCAGCGATCGGACAAAGTTCATCGTGACCACGACCGCCCTGTCAAGAGCGAAACGAATAAGAAGAAGAAGGTTTGAAATTATTTAAAGGAAACAATAGTAGTTTATGCAATGGTCATATAATATGGGGTTATTAAAACACGAGCGTGGGTTTATCACATGAGGTGAAGCCGAATGTGATAATATTAACACGCGAGTGTTTTAATACCTAATTATATGCCGTTGCATACACTATTTTATCTTCACTTATACAGTTGAAATAAAATAAAAGTGGAAAAGGAAAAAATATGCAGTATGGCGAGCAATTTAGATTCTCATAGCACCATGACTGTCAATGTCAATGAGCCAAGCGCCAATAAATTAAAAAGTAAAAGTGTGCTATAAAAATTAAAAAAATATTTTATGATGCAGTTGTTTGAAAATCGAAGGAAAATGTTGAACTGTAATGTTTTTTTATTTATTTTACCTATCCACGAATATAAAGTACGTGTTTATAGAGTATTTTTTGAATTCATATTTGCAACATTACGTTTTGAGTGTAGATAAAAATAATTATGATTTAGTTAGTTTTGTTTTTATGGTTACGCACGTTTTTTTTTTATCATCGATAGGCTCGCGTTTGACCACTACCTCGCCTGATGGTAAGCGATGGTTTGTGCATTTAGCCAGTGTCACGTTTAGAAGTTCTAGTTCCTTTAGTTATTAGTCCAATGTCTGAGTTAGGCCCCAGCAGAAAATGGCGGTAATAATATTATTAGAAGTTTCCACGGAGTTTTGTCCACAACATGAACAAACTCATGTTCGACCGCATATACTTGCCGAGACTCGTGCATGATTACTAATATTGTTAGAATAAAAATCCACTATTTTTATACTATTCATATTCAATTTAACACAATTTTAGGAAATAAAACAGAGAAGCATCATAGACGCCATTACGTTCCCGCCAAAACCCCAAATAATTATGATGGTTTGACATACGTATTTTCTACGCAAAAGTTATAATGTTGTCACTTACTCGTATCTATCTAGAGACTCAAAAACTAGGCGACAAAAATCTTGAAACTAAACAAAATCACATAATACAAGCTTATCTCGTCAGTAATTTCTTTCATTAGCTCTACGACAAAGATTTTATTTACGACAAAGTCTTTCATCTATCAGAATCTATTCTACCCACCTATACGTTGGTGTACAATATTAAACGACGGTGACGCCCACAATGTTCATCTCATCTAATAAAAGGAGCTCTACAAACAGACAAACACTATTAACTTATATTTGGACGATTGCGTCTTTATAAGGGACAGTGGCTGTCGCGTGGACTTTATTAACTTTCATCAGTTTTAGGGGTCCGCAGTTGTTAAGAAATAATTTATTAATTTTATAAAAGGTAATCTTGTTCTTTTCTGTAATGACCAATAATTGCCAATAATAAACTGATAGGTATTCGTCACCGCGCATTTTGTCGAGTACAAGTTTCAGGCCTCGACTCGCCTTTCATAACAGCGTACCTACACTTATGTATGGAAGTGAAGGTTGGGTATGGCAAAAAAGACATGAAAGTAGGATTAATGCAGTAGATATGCGCTCCTTGCGGAGTATGTGTGATGATAGATTGAGGAATAAGGTATTAAGACAACGTTGTGGTTTAAAAGAAGATGTTTTGACTAAAATTGAAAAAAGTATGTTAAGGTGGTTTGGCCATGTTGAGAGGATGAATGAAAGGCGACTAAAGAAAGGTATTTACAAGGCAGAGGTGAATGAAAACGCCGGGAGGGGACGCCCTAGAAAGTCATACATAGACTTTAGAGGTGATGTTCTTCAGAAAGGCCAGGTGCGCAGTTATACACAAAACCGGCGTGTGTGTATGACTAGATGTATGAATGTGAGTGAAGCAAAAGAAGTATGTAAGTATCGTAGCAGGTGGCTTTCTGTAGTTTCTGGCTACTCCCATGGGAAAAAAAAAGGCGTGAGTTTACGTATGTATGTAAGTTTCAGGCCTCATATCCACAGTTAAAATTGACCCGGACCGGCAATTTCAATGAGTTAACAGCAACCTTTACTTACACGATTGGTTTATGAAGAAAGTTTAAATATGCTGGTTATAGCAGTGACGCGGATATTCCATAAACAAAGTAACGTCCAAGTTATGTGTGTAGCGGCCTACCTGCGCAACAACCGATAGAGTACTTTTCAGGCCGGGGCAATTCACGTCCAGGTGATCTGTCACTGGAACCTTTTCCTAAGGCCTCAAGAAGTCAGATATTTAGTGGCAATAAATATTGCAAATGAGACTCACTGTAAGTTTTATCTGCCTCAATTTACACTTACTTAATTAAACCTTTTTCATGTGTCTGTAAAAGATTGAAGTCTTGGTCAAGCACAAGTCTATAAAATAAACGTATAGTAGTTGATCAATCTGCGTGCCACGGGCGGTTATTTTGGAAATATTTCACTCAGCTGTCGTGTCGAGCGACCGGTCAACCGGCCCATAGGGAAGCCCATTTTCAGTGGCCGGTTAACCTCTACGGGCTGTTATACGTATAGATAATTCAGATACCCTTTTATATAGTTGTTTTGTTTTGGCATGACAATAACTAGCATAGCCTTACTAAATATAAACTTACTAGTACGCTATCAAATTGTCAACATTTCAAGTCTCTTACTAAAACTTTATGTAGAAAAAGAACGAGTTTATTTATTTGATTCGATAATATTCACTAAAATATTTATCTTTCTTGTGTGGTATGAGGGACCACAGTTTAGCAGTTATATATTTTTTATCTATAATGCTTTGTGGTTTGTTATTTAGTAAATATCTTTACAAATTCTTTACTAAAACTCTGTAGTCACAACACCTTAATTTTTCAGATACTTCCCGAGATCTGGCTGATGGTCTGTGAGGACTGAGGGACCACACTTTAAGGGCTGTAGTTTTTAATATATTTGTTTACAAAATCCCAGATTTGTTCTACAATTGTTTTAAATCTACTACTAAATCCTACGATTTTTATTTTGCGAATTACCAGTGTGGTCCCTCAGTTTACACGCACATAAAATTTGAGGATGACAATAGAGGCCGTTTCCGGTTGGGTTTATTTAGTTAATATGTCATAATAATATAATTATGTCGATTTTCTACTGTTGCTATGATAAGACACAAAAGCTATAGCACCTTTAATTATCAAACTTACTCTCTCAGTAAGCAGTAAGTATTTCTGTTTGAGGGAAATTAGTGAACGTTTTTGACAAAGTGACCAACAAAGGCAAAGTTGAAATACGATGACATGTTTGTAATTTTCCAGAAAGCTAATTTCGGCTTAATAGGCGTTTCGGCCGCTAAGTTTCGTCCGATCCAATCGAAACAGGAATATCATTATTATTAATATTTTTGAGGGGCGTTTTAGACGAATCCTTTTTTAGAGGCAAAGTAACGTCAGAAACATAAAATCAGTAGACAGTTTAATAACATGATAAAAATATTACTTCCTCTTTTGCTTTTTTAGTTAGTTGTTGAACATTATTGATATTTAAGACGGATTATTGTGATTTATCATGTTTACAGTTGATTGTTGTAATGGTATATTAAATAAGATTTATGTTTTTCCAAAAAATGCCTGACTTTTAATTAAATAATATGACCCTGCCTAAGGTTTTTCATTCTGACTGTACAAAATATGCTTTAAAAAGGTATAGTCCGAAACACCTCTCAAAAATATTAATAATAATGAAATTCCTGTTTCGACCGGATCGGACGAAACTCAGCGGCCGAAACGCCTATTAAGCCGAAATTAGCTTTCTGGAAAATTACAAACATGTCATCGTATTTCAACTTTGCCTTTGGTCACGTTGTCAAAAACGTTCACCAATTTAATATTTCCTGCACCTTTATTGCGTATACCGTTAACATTTTCATCCATCCAATAAAATAAAAAGTATCATAAAAATGTAGCAATAAGCACCTGTCCATAGACTCTGTCACAATCATTATTATTGTTTATGAATGTCAGCGCCTGGTCTTTTAAGCCGAGCGTAGAAAAATGGCCGTCAGCAAATTACTTTGACATTAAAAATATGGAGCCTTTATTGGGATAATGTGCGTGAATTTATTTAGGTAACTTGATTTTTGAGTGGCAAAGAAAGGAACTGTTAGGGTGGAATAAATTATTTTTAAGTAATATAGTGTTCGGCCCATTTGGTGTAGACCTTAGAAGAAAGGCGTGTTTTTATTGCGAGTTCCTTATGTTTATGGGAAAAGGCCTGCTATTAACTGGACTGTAATTGTTCCAATGTAAGTATGTTGGTAGTTAACAATGTCTCTTCGCCTAGAGAAGGAGCATTGAATTTATCACCACACTTGTTCACTGCAATGCGGGCTAAACTTTAATTCCCCTGTGATTTCAATAAATAAAATAATCTTTATTTTGACAAGCAACATCCATAAGGGTTAGTAAACGAGAAAACTTATACCTATGTTAGACACTTATCATTAATATCAAATCAATCAAATGTATATACTCAAAAACAAATGATTTTTTTCAATTAAACCATTTATGTTTTTATTTTAGGGTGGCGGAAGTTCGATGGATGCGAGACGCATGGGAGCGGCCAATGTTGCAACGGAGCCTATGTCCAGCAGTGGATGTCTTATGGCTGATATGATGACGATGATGTTGAAACATTCACAAACACTTTTGAATTGTCAAGGAAAGTCAGTCAGAAACTTAACACTAAAACCAGGCGCGGTATGGCTGTTACTACTTAGCTACGAGCTCTTCTACTAAAGAAGGAAAGAAAGAATTTCATTTATTTGACTAGAGCACACAAAATAAACATAAAAAAGGAAAATGAAAACTTAGACTAAACAACAATAAAAACCGGCCAAGTGCGAGTCGGACTCGCGCACGAAGGGTTCCGTACCATTATCGCAAAAAAACGGAAAAGAATCACGTTTGTTGTATGGGAGCCTTACTTAAATATTTATTTTATTATATTTTTAGTATTCGTTGTTATAGCGGCAACAAAAATACATCCATCTGTGAAAAATTGAGGCAGACAGACAGACAGACGGACCGCGGAGTCTTAGTAATATGGTCCCATTTTTACCCTTCGGGTACAGAAGCCTAAAAAGATAGAAAATAATATCCACTAAAGACTATTTTTCCCTATTTATCCAGCAGAAACACAGCATCAAGATATTACTTGCAAATAACAAGTTATTGCACTTTGAACGGTACTAGCCAGCTAGTTCCTACCCAAGACTTGCCAACTCATTATGACTCCAAGTGGAAAGAAAAAGTTTTTAACAAGTTATCCTCCTAAATTAGTTCAGTAGTTCTTGCTACTTGGTAGTTAAAAAGTTCCTGCTATAAGTGTCCAGGTAATACAACGGAATTATGCTTGGTGGAAAATAAGGTAAGAAAACTAAATGTTTTGTTAACAAAGAAAGAGAAAAAAGTAAGTGCTTAGTTGCACTAGTTTATAAGCTAGTGATTACTTACGAGACAGAGATGTGGTCGCTCATAATGGACCTCATCAGAAGGCTTAAAGTCAAACAAAGGGCAATGGAGAGAGCTATGCTCGGAGTTTCCTTGCGTGATCGAATCGATCGAAACAAGGTTGCCAATATAGCCCGAAGAATTGCGAAAATGAAGTAGCAGTGGGCAGGGCACATTGCTCGCAGAACAGATGGCCGTTGGGGCCGAAGAGTTCTGGAATAGTGACTGCGTACCGGAAGACACAATGTGGCGACGCCTGGGGGAGGCCTATGTCCAGCAGTGGATGTCATTTGGCTGAAATGATGATGATGATGAGTCTATTAGCACGTAGCAAGTAATAAAATTATTTTGTGTGAACATTCATGTTTTATTTTTGTTTTGGTTTTCAAGCTACAATAGAGTTTGATGACACTAGATTTTTATTTCAGTAATTCAGAAATTGGGAGATGTCAACCAGGGCTATTGGTAGAAAATAGAAAGAATAAAAAAGATAACTTACATAGCTTGAATTTCGAATGGTTCATGGATTAACCACAATGTTGGTCCCGGAAAATGCCGGCGACCTCGTGGCGGATCCGGCGGCGGTGGGAAATGGCGGGACGAACTGTGTCTCTAGACTAGACAAGTGACATTCGATGTTAGCGAAAACTTTAGTCAAAATATCAAAATGTAGTAAAAGTCTGACACGCCCTCCCGCCTCACCCAGAGCGGGAGAAGTCATTGGATGATTTCCCAGCCAAGAAAAAAAGGGATAGATCACGTGATTTTTCGATATCGCTTGTTAATAACATACAATTTTGCATTTTTGACAACGCTATCGGCACGCTTTCGATGATAGAAAGTCACTTGCCTAGAGCCTCTGGACGCCTATCGACAGGATTGGTTTCCAATTGCCCAAAAACGGGCGGAATAGAAAGAACATAGGGAGGCCTTTAGCCAGCTGAAAATGAATTAATACAAATAATCTTTATCAAAATCCTTTTTTTTTTTTGGTGCACGGTTGCGCATTAGTTGAGCGATTGACTGCTGCGCTGTGTGTCGCGGGTTCGATTCCCGCACGGAACAAATATTTGTATGACCTACAGATAGTTGTTCCGGCTCTGGGTGTTGGGTATGTGAGTTTATATGCTTGTAAACGCACCCACGATACAGGAAGAAATTCCTAGTGTAGGGCAAAGTTTAAATAAAATATATATATATTTACAGCAGTATGACAGGAGTCAGAAACCTAATAAAAAACTTAAGTGGCTACTGACGTCTTAATTACAATTTCAACTCTGTCCCATTTTAAGTCTGTACAGTTATGGAATATTAAAAGCTCATTTTTACAATAAGAACGTACTTAAAGCTACCAAAAATCCGGGGTGTGTTTTAAGGCAAGAACAAACTGTAACCACACTGCCCAAATCCCAGCGTTGCATAAATCAAGTAGCAGTTACATATTGCTCACGCACGTATAATTAACCTATTTACTGGTTCTTGTTCCATTTTACGGAAAAACGAGCATTTGGATATTTATCTCAATATTAATTCAGTAAATATATACATGTATTTAAAAACTTGCGTGCGTGGTGTGAGCGTGTGTTCGTTTAAAGGCGGGAGTTTATGAATGTATGTATGTCTTTATTCGGTTACAAATGCAAGCACATAATAGGTATTCTCGCAAATTTACAAAAACTGGCTTTTAGTGGATATCAAACAATCTGTCTCGCATTTGCCCTAACCGCTTACAGTCTAACTGGAGGTAGTTGAATATCAGTATTTTATCTTTATCTGACCGCCACAATCCAATAACTGGATACCACAATACCCCGTTGCAAGACTGATTTCAGATGTTCTGACTTCTGAATACCTATTACAACTCTCAAAGATCTACAAATGACAGTACATACCAACGGCTTTACGAACTTTCCGAGGCACAGAGGAGTCCCCTTATTGTTAAGCATCCACGGAACGCCCTCGGCAAGCGTTGCTTAATCCGTTTAACGGTATAAAATGGTCTTTGGTCGTGAGCTCTTAATTTCAATGACAGCATCATTAAAACTCAATCATCTAAGTTCAGCATCCAATACGTTAATAAGTTGCTGCTTCATCATCATCATAAGCCTTTTATGATATTCCCACTGCTGGGATACAGACCTCTTCTCTGTGAGAGAGAGAATGGAGAATGGTATGTTAGGCTTGCACTAATCCCCCCCAGTGGGATCCCGTATTGTCTAGGTGGGTTCACGGTGAAGCAAAGAGGAATCCGAGGAATGGCCGCTCGTCAGGGCTTTTGCTAATTAAGCTGACGAAGTAGCGTATAACAAGTAAGTTGTGGTGCCGCTTGGTAACAGAGGCGACATTGCAGTTGATGCGGGCCGCGATGTCGTATATTCCACCACGCGGGCCCAGTGCGCATTGGTGGATGTCACATGTCTTCGAATTTTTGGTTCGAGGACATGCCGGTTGCCTCACGATGTTTCTTCAGCGTTTTAAGAGTACTGGTGATTAAATGATTAACACAAAGTAAAGTGCCTGCCAAAATCGCTACCCAGTGGGAGCCGGAAGATGGGTGTCGTCGCCGTGGGAGGCCTAGGAAACGCTGGCGTGACGACTTAGAGGCGTTTACGGGAGATTGGCAGGGGATTGCAAATAATAGGAAAGAGTGGAAAGCTATGGGGGAGACCTTTGCCCAGCAGTGGCAAAATGTAGGTTGACAAAAAAAATATGTCTGCCTGGGTTCGAACCCTCGACCTACGACACGAAAGTCAGGGCCGTTACCACTGGGCCACCACTGCTCTCTTGCACTGCACTTGCTTGTTTGCTTGTCGCTAATCTAACACAATCACAATTTTTAAGATTATTTTAGCTTTATTTTTATCGATTATCAAAATAGACTGATCAAATTCTAAACTACTTATTTCTTTATGGATTCCTCAGATCTAATAGAAAGTTGTTGGAAGTAATTTCATAGCTTTATTTGGATTACATTTGATTTTCAATTTAGGAATTCTTCGGCTAAATATTTAAAGGTTGATTCAATATATTGAAGCTACCGCCCACGGCTCTACACGTGTGGAATTGGTAGTATTACTACCATTAGAAATTGTAGCCTGTGTGTTTTTCTGATGACGAGCTGTTACGATTAAGTTTTATCAAAATCTTCACATTTATAATATTAGTAGAAGAGACCAGTAAAAGGAACATATCTGGGTTAAACAATTGAACTCCTGTCAGAGCACTGAAATTCTACCATGTATAGTGACGGATCCAAAAGATGTTACAGACTACACAGCTCCAAACCAGTACAAATTATTTAGACCCAATTCAGACTCACCTTTTTCTTACCCCAAAAAGGAACTAACCAATGAAATATTCCTCATATAACTGATTTATTCAAGTGCAGATACGGAGGCCATTCGATTTTATGTTACCTAAATGATTAATGCAGACTTTTTACCGCTACACGGGGGATTTGCACCAAGACGGTCCAGCAATAAAATTAATGTAATATGTGGGCAAACCCTTGTGTTGCCGTCGGTTTGCGGGTCAGTAAGGTAGTACTTATACTTAGAGGCAGTTCCCCAGTGGCGTAACGGGTAAGTGTACCTTTAGGTACGCGTTTTTCGGGTACCTTCGGAATGGTTCTTGAATAATTGTTGTGGTTTTGGGTAGCTGGCGCCTTTTTACAGGTAAGGGCACCTATGTTATAAATACATGGTACTTTTACGCTGGAACACACAATGAATAACGTTCATAAAGCCAATAATAATGGTGTTGATAAATGTGTAGAGTCACTAAATCAAATCTTGCAATCAACCGTGGCTGAAAAAATATAAAATACTACAACCCGTCTAAAATTCTCCAAGCTATTGGCAGTGGTGTCTCATCCCATACAAAGAAACCGTGCTGACGTACCGAACTGATTATTTTTTGTATATCGATCGCATTCGGTTCCGTTCCATCTATCGCCGTGGAACGGAACCGAACGCGAACGATTTACAAAAAATAATCGGTATAATCAAATAAAAAACGCTAGTTACGTCGGCACGGTTTCTTTGTATGAGATGAGGCATCTGTATGCTAGTATTATTATTATCTGTGCTTTATCATTATCATTAAGCCTCTATCTATGTTAGGGGGGTTTGGTTTCCGCACGTAGTCCCTCAAATGGACCTTTGTACGTGGGCCATGGCGGCCGTCGGGTGGTCATTTCAACCAGCCCACCTCCCTCCAGAAGTCAATTAGAGCTCCTGGTTTCCTCAACACATCAGTGTAAGATCTGGGTGACCCGAGGGTTCGTGTTCTTATCTGGGTAACACCTGTGCATTCAATGAGAACGTGCGTAACGGTTTCTTCTGCCGCCATGCATGCCCTGCACAGGGGACTGTCCGTTATGCCTATTGTGTGGAAGTGTTTGTTGAGTGAGCAGTGTCTCGTGACGGTCCCCGTCACCAGGCGCAGGCCATTCCTGTCCAGGCGTAAAAAAAACGCCTGGTAAGACTACTGTCCAAGGATGGCAGAGATCTGTGCTTTTGGTTATCAATAATCAAAAAATTTAATAATAACTGTGAGTCGTATTAAATCTTTTGATTATAGATAACCAATAGGTAATGAAAACTCTTCTAACCATAAAATTATATTATTACAATTTTATCAATTTATCTACAGAACCAGTTTTCCTCAAACATTTTCGACTGACCATTTTGTTATATATTGCGACATAAAGGCAAAGGAAATAAGGGAAATATGAGCAAATATTAATCAATCAGCTCTTTCCTATCAAGAAATTAATTATCAGCTATATTTAATTAGGGAGATGGCTCCTGTAGCGTTGATTGTAGGAGTACAGCGTTAGAATCATATTGCAGGATAGGAAATTAACATTTTGTCTGAGGTATTGTGTGTAGAACTTTAGAGCTTGCAGTTAAATTGCTGAATCTGCATAAGATTTAGTTTAGTAACAATTCAATTGTATTATACATACTTAATATTATTTAAAGTGGTTTATTTATTTTGTACTTAACGCCCTAGGCATTTTCTACCAGTCAACCTTTGGGATCACCCAAAGGTGATCAAATTAATTTTAAATTTTAAAATTTTTGTGCATCAGCACAACACAATTAGTGTAATAACGAGTATAAAATGAATTTAATTATAAGACACAATATCGGTCGAATACCAATCTCCCTAATGACTTAAGTCGGTGTAAAAAAAATCACTTTCTGCCTCTACACGAGCGAAGGAAAATCGAAGATCGGAGATCTTGCTTTTCTTTTTAGAATTATGAACGGTTCCACTGACGTTCCTGAGCTGGTGGGCAAGGTTGGACTGCGTGTACCGTGTGCATTTCTGCAGCATTCGCGTCTTCTTGATGTACTTAAGAACTACTTACAAACAGAATTCGTACATGATAAGAGTTTGTCGTATGTTAAATGTGGTGTTTCGGTTGAGTCATATCTTGTTTTTTTTTTTTGAAATCTCGCTGGTATGTATTTTATGCAAATTTTTATTAGTGTGAAAGTCAAAGTCAAATATATTTATTCAATTAGGCCAATAAACGGCCCTTTTGAACGTCACATAAATTAAAATTTACAAGTAATAAAAATAAAAAAAATATGATTCTACCGTGCATTCGGAAAGTAGATTGTTATGGAGAAGAACGCACAAGAAACTCCATACTTACTCTTTTTTTTTTTTAATAGGTGTTTTACAATATTTACATACGTACATACATTAATATACATATGTGAGGACGATGCACCCAGAATAGCTGTACACACAGTATTAAAAAGCATTAACAGGAAAATTGATTAATTTGATAAGTAGGAACATGGTTCTCACATACTTACAAATATTACAAACATAGGTAAAATACCTAATTCAACAACAACGGAACAGTGTGTGAGTCAATTTCAAAAAAAAAAAAATCAATGAATACAATAACTATGAATGGGAATATAAATTAACAAATTTGATTTTGTCTACACCAAAGATTGCCCTATGGAGCAGGACCAGCATGTTTCCAAATGTTTTTTGTTTGAAAAATTTTAATTGGCCATTTTTTGCGTATTTATTTTATTAGCTGTAAGTTTTTCTAAGATTAATAAAATAAAATAAATAAAAATAAAATAAGATACATAAGCCAGAAATAAATACAATTTAATCATACAATAAATACGCAGACGAATAATTAAACTAAAAACAGGACAAATAGGGGATTACGAAAAAAAGTAGCGCTGGGACTACTAATCCTGTTCTAAACTTATACAAATTGGGCAAAAAGACACGCGGCAAAATTAGTGTGGGTAAAACAGATGTTCTGAGCAAACCAGAAGCTTTTATTAAGTTATTGTGGGAGGTGGGCTGGTTGGAATAACCACTAAATGGCCGCCATGACCCACGCACAATGGTACATCTGAAGGACTAAGGAAACCAAATCCTTTAACATAGAACATAGTGTAGGCACGGGGTCCCAGCGCTAACAAAGAAAATTTGTTTCAAATAAATCTCACTAGATGGCTCGATATGCATCGAATTGTTATTGAATTTTATGCAAAATTAACATTTTCTAGAATTGGTCATAAAAATTGTATGTCCTTTTTTAATCAACTCTCTTAAGCACAAAATTATGGAATATTGGGTTCTTAATTCATATTTCAAAGATTATTTGAACGTATCATTAAAAATTGATTCCAATAGATGGCGCGGTTTAAATTTCTGAGGCATTATGCCACTCGACTTTTTTTTTGTAACACCTTTTTTTTACAAAGAAACTGTTAAGACATGCAAAAAATACTATAACGAATCGTCATTGTATTTAAAGAAAAAAAAAGTTACGAACCAAGAAAATCCATTTACTTGCAAGTCGCTGCTAACACCATCTATAGCCGTGGTGTAGGTAAAGTATGAAGTTACGAATTAGAGGTTTCCTTCATTTAATAGTTAAGGCAGGCATTACATTTAAAGAAGTTTTTGCCTTCGAAGCTAAGCGCAAAACATACATAGAAATTAAAACTCTATGATTACAAAACAAAATGTAATAACATTGGATAAAAAAAAAACAATACACAAAAATGTTTGAAATTTACTTCATTTATTAATCAACAATAACATTTAACAATAATGGCGGTAAGTTTCCCATTTGTCATCCAGTCAACCTAGCTAGCAGTAGGTAAGGAGTTCTTCAATGGAGCAGGGTTTCAGGCAGCACTCGTCGACAGGTCCCCGCTTGCCTCGAACACCTCCCAGGGCCCTTGCACTTTGAGGGGGCATCCACCAGCCGGCATCCCGCTTGGACTCAGCACCCCAGCACAGCATGGCCAAGGTCCTGGACAGATGCCTTCCACAGTAGAAATTGGTGCCGTCTTGAGCGTAGCAGGCAGCGCAGGCCATCATCAGGGCGAAGAGAGTGAAGAATTTCATGGTGATGTCAAAGGATTTTCAGGTACTGTTGAAGAAGAGTGAGAAGAAAAGGTACTACTGTTCCAAACGATGGCAATCGAATGTGCTGTATCCCTGTACCCGTAAGCTTATATACCGGGTGCCTTCATCAATATTCAAACACTAATGAGAAGATTTTCGTCTGAAATGTATGTAGGTTGTGGAATAATTCATTCTCCTTGTATGTCACGTTGATTTTACAAATGGATGCACCCTATTGGAAGGGGGTGACTTGAGTTACATTCGGGTAAAGTAAAGCAAAAATATTCTGAAGTATTTTGTGCTCGTTGCTATAGTCTGCTGAACATTATTTTCAGTAACGATGTGTATTTAAGACTGAGGAGCTCGTTGTTAACGTTGCCTTAGTCGACTATTTTTCCATACAAACGTCATCTGGCGATTACTCCACTGTTTGACGATGTACATTCAAAATAAAAAAAATATATCAATTCATCTCATCTATCCTTGAATAGAAACAAAAAAGTAAAATAGATATATATTAGAAAGTTATGAGAATTGAAAGTTCCAGATTTCAACACAAATTTTAACGCATCTTTGGGCGCAAATAAATACAATAAGAAAATTGCAAAATAGTTACCATACAGGGATAAATTAGTAGTTCAACAATGCAAGTAATTTTATTTTCAACAGATGCATTAAGTTTTTTTTTTTTTTTTTCTACGGGGCGTCTCTTAATTCGGCCAAAGTGACCGGCTATTTCTTAACCCGGCTTCCCTCTGGGGACTAAGCTTTATAGCCTCCAGCCAGGCACAAAAAACTAAAACTAAGCGACCACGCTGAGGGCTCGGCTCAGGGCGTCGCTCGGGGGACAGCTAGGTCTGGATCTGGTAAAAGTGATTCTACCATCCGTTCGGAAAAAGCCTACGTAGAGAACAGACAAGAAACTCCAATTAACTAGCTAGAATTTAACTATGGCACGGCGTTTCGCGGGCTGGCTTGTATATCTTGTCGGGGACGTCGCGGCGTGCCTCGGCGGCGAGGGCGGAACGAAAGCGGTCTGTTTTTGCGAATTGTGCTGGTCTTTGGGTTGCTCTCCTGGAACATGGTAGTGGCGTCATCGGGGGTGGAGAGAGTGAGCCTTGGTCGGCGAACTTAAGATATTTGGGAGGGTTCATAGCGGCAGGCCGCTTGAATTAGGGGGTTACTATGATTGACAGCAAAGTCGAAAAAGCGTTTCATAAACTGCCGGATTGTGGGGATTTTGAGATCGACATGGAGTTCCTGGTTTCGAGCGTACCAGGGGGCTCCCGTGATTTTACGGAGGAATCGGTTTTGTATAACCTGAAGCTTGTGAATGTGGTGGGGCTTTGCGTGTGCGAAGACAGTGCAAGCATAGGTTATGATGCTGAACTTAAAGTTCAGGTAAACGGCGTAAACTCACTAGGGTCTGAAATGACAATGGGCGTTCCTCAAGGCTCTATATTGGGTCCATTCCTCTTTTTAGTTTACATTAACGATTTGCCCTAATTATTACAAAACCAACCGAAGATCGTGTTATTTGCTGATGACACATCTTTAATATTTAAAATAGATCGACGATCACAAAATCATGATGATGTGAATAACGGCAAACAATTTGGTACTAAATGAAAAAAAAACAACTGTATTAGATTCACATTGCCGAATGTTAGAAGTAGCGGATGTGACATCATATTGAATGGAGAAAAGCTGGACTATGTAAATCAAACAGTTTTCCTAGGAATCACTCTAGATGACAAATTACAATGGGGGCCTCACATAACATCTCTGGCAGGACGGCTGTGCTCAGCCGCTTATGCTGTTAGAAAGATAAGACAGTTAACGGATGTAGAAACCGCGCGTTTGGTCTATTTTAGTTACTTTCACGGCATTATGTCATACGGTATTTTACTGTGGGGTCGGGCGGCTGACATTGAATCAATATTTATATTGCAAAAGAGAGCTGTCAGAGCTATATATAAGTTAAGTCACCGAGAATCTCTTAGGGAGCTATTTAAAAAGATTAATATTAGATTAATATTTTTGTTTTGTTTTTGTTTTGTTTTTGTTTAAATATTTTGCACCATGAATTTTGTTATTTTTTAAATTTTTTTTTTATTTGTTTTCTTGCAATGACAAGAATATTTACTTTTTAAAGTATTATATTATTTTATTTTAATTATTGTGAATGTGAAGACGATGTGGATCATTATTTTGTTTTTTAATTTATCTTAGTTTTTAATCATGGTCTGGCAGTTTGAGTAGTTTATGCGGCCTACCCGAATGTCCTTTCTTTGGTATTGTTCGTCGAATCGTTGAGCTCCTTAAATTCTGAGTTGAGCTGC
Source organism: Orthosia gothica (assembly GCA_949775005.1). NCBI lineage: Eukaryota > Metazoa > Arthropoda > Insecta > Lepidoptera > Noctuidae > Orthosia > Orthosia gothica. The sequence goes on from OX459067.1 coordinate 15,124,524, forward strand.
TCGGTTATTGACAAATGCGTGCACTGACTGGACAGGTCCACTCAATCTAGCTGGTTCTTTCCTCAAAAGACCATTTCAGACATCAGTCTACATGGTCTTCACATGATCGAACCAAGATTTTGTCAGGACTTTAAAAGAGACTGTGACCTCTGAGTTTGTTTCGGCCTTTCTTCTCAGAGTAGTCAGATATGAAACGCCGACCTCATCTAGTTTTAAAAAAAAAATATGTTAGACATGTAAAAGCGTTTGTACAAACCAACTTACAGAAATAAAATCATTTATCATTTATCATTAAGACCGTTTCTTGCCAATTCATTTATGAAAATATTATGTATGTAAGGAAAAATTTAAATCTCTTTAGTAAAGTTAGTGATAGACACAAATGTAATACCAGAAATAAAGATAAATTAGATCAACCATCATATAGATTAGCTAAAGTACACACATCTTTCATGGGGTACTGTGTTAAATTATATAACAAAATACCTTGTGAGATATTAAAGTTAAATGAAAGAAAATTTAAAACAATAGTTAAAAGCACACTTTGTAAACAAGCATATTACAAATTAGAGGATTATATTCAAGATAAGAATTATGCTTGGAAACATGCTGGTCCTGCTCCATAGGCCTATCTTTGGTGTGGACAAAATCAAAATGGTTAATTTGTATTATATTCATAATTATAGTAACGCTTTATTTTTATTTTTTCTTCTCTTTTTGTTTAAAAAATTGACTCGCACACTGTTCTGTTGTTTTTTAATTAGGTAATGTTTGCAATATTTGTAAGTACGTGAGAACCATGTTCCTATTTATCAAGTAAAAGAAATTACCTGTTAGTGCTTGTAATTCTCTCATACCTATATGTAGTATAGTAGTGCTGGGTACATCGTCCTCACGTATATGAATTTATTAATGTATCACATCACATCATCACATCATCAGCCTATTAATGTTCCCACTGCTGGGACACAGGCCTCCTCTCTGTGAGAGGGAATGGGCCGTAATCCACCACGCGGGCCCAGAGCGGGTTGGTGGATGTCACATGTATTCGAATTTTTGTTTCTAGGACATGCCGGTTTCCTCACGATGTTTTCCTTCACCGTTTTGAGAGCAGTGGTGATGTAATAATTTACACAAAGTAAAGCGCCTGCCTGGGCTCGAACCCACGACCTACAACTTGTAAGTCGCGGCCGATACCACTAAGCCACCACTGCTCACCTATTAATGTATGTACTTATTTAAATATTTTATAAAACTTTTTTTGAAAGAGTAAGTATGGAGTTTCTTGTGCGTTCTTCTCCATAACAAGCTACATTTCCGAATGCACGGTAGAATCAATTTTTATTAAATGTAAATTTTAACGTTCAAAAGTGCCGCATAATGGCCTTCTTGAAATAAACACATTTGGCTTTGACTTTGACTTTGATGGGACGGATGACCATAGTGAAAATGCGCAGCTTGCACCTAAGTGACAAGCCGCTGCTTGCGTTCACCATCCCATGGAGTCTGCCCATAGCGAAGGCGGCTCGCGAGCGCACCGCCTTAATGTGCTTGGCGAAAGTGAGGTGCTTGTCGAGGGTGACACCTAAGTATTTGGCTTGCCACTCCCAGGGGATCGGCTTGCCGTACATGGTGATCGTTTGGGGGGCGGGGGTTATTGTAACGGTTATTATATTTACGGTCAGGCCTCGAGAAGAGGACAGCCTGGCTTTTGTCTGGGTTGACTTCTATTCTCCAGAGGCGGAACCACTTGGCCAATGTGTTGGCGGCTCTCTGGAGTTTCAGGGCGATGGCATTGGGTCTTAGGCCAGTGTAATAGAGGGCCGTGTCGTCAGCGAATAGTGCCAACTTTATTGCGAACTAAGTGTACAGAATTTTGAAGATGTTAACATAAGGTAGGTTCTTAGAACTTAGTTTCCTTTTTAACCCCCGCCGGAAAAAAGAGGGGTGTTATAAGTTTCACGTGTGTTGCTGTGTATCTGTGTGTCTATCTGTGGCATCATAGCGCCTAAACGGATGAACCGATTTTGACTTAGTTTTTTTGTTTGAAAGTTAATCTTTTCGAGAGTGTTCTTAGCTATGTTTGAAACAAATTGGTTCAAAGGTTATGGGTGTTTTACTGTTTGAATCGGGGTGTTTCCGCAAGATAAATGTGTCGGGGGTTTTTTAAATTTTGAAATTATACTTGTCGCAAGGTAAATGTGTCGGGGGTTATTAAATTTTGAAATTTTACTTGAAAGGCATTGCAATTTAAATGGTTTATACAAAATATTACAAAGTTACATACTTATAAAGTTTACATTAAATTGTAAGTCATAAGTTTACTTTAATACTTTAAGTGTCATCAGTTTACAAAAAATGATCTACTACTGATCCACTAGAATATAAGACAGAATAATATTATTTCAAATAAACGACCCTGTAGATATAAAGCCGTTTTGTCGGATTATTTTTCAATAACCAAGTAACTGAAAATTAAAAATCTTACCAACTTTATGCAAAATACACTAAATAATAGTTTGATCAAGAATCTGCATTTATCAATAAGACTGTACATATGGTGGTTTGACATTTTTTATAGATGAAGGCAATAACAATATGGTGGTTTGATATTCGTATTTTCTACTGTGGTATTTATTCATGATCTACTTACGTTTCATAACACTCCACAATCCATCTTCACATCTTTTGATATCGCATCAATTTGTGTAACTCATTTTTATATATATTCTTTGTATTATTACATCTGGAAAGCATATTTAGTTATCTCTGACTGTTTTAAATATCTAAACTTAAATTATATTCGTAATTTATAATTCTTCTTGTGATATTTTTCTACTGTGACGTTTTATCTGACATGGCATATGTCTGTCTATTTTATTTTCTTAAAGCCATAGACATACCATAGGTACCATGGACTATAATACCTAGACCTTTCCTTAAGCTAGTTGTACATTATTGTAAGGTCAGAGCAGACTGACCCGCCTTTGTAAGGCCGTTTTTATTCGCTCTGTTCTGATTGAGATTTGAATTTGAAATTGAGAAGAGATGGCAGATCGAATGAAAAACGGGCTTCAGCTTTTTTCAGTCTTGGAACTGGTCTGAACGCTGAAAGTCGGTGGAATATTTAAGATTACCAATTTTACGATTGTATCAGCAAACTCTTTATTCTATATAAGCGGCCTGTGAGTTGTGTTTGTATCAAACCTTTGAAGTGCAATAAATAATAATAATTGAGTGTGATACTTATAAATGTGTGCATCTTTACTGGTACATAATCCTCCTCAGTCGTCACGACGTATCAAAGGGCTCGCTGTTTGGCGTATTGAGCCATAGCCGGCCTCCACACCCCTCGGACGCCTACGTACTTACCCGTTTGCCTGTTTATCCATCCTGCTATCCATTCTGCTGTTATTCTACTGCCTACCTGCCTGATTGCCTGCCTGGACCACCTACCCTTGGTGTATGCTGATCTGCCTACCTGCCCGATTGCCTGCATGTCCGTCGTAGCTGCCTGATCACCTACCTACCTCGGGCATTCCACGACTTCTTGCCCGAGCTGCTGCCTGGATAGCTGCCCACGTCGTGCGAAGCTGACCATAGTTCTGCTCTCTATATCCTTTTATTTTCATAATTTAATTTAATTTTAACCTTTTATCTTAATTTTAATAACGTGGCTTACGTATAGCTCCACTGAGCTATAAGTAACGCTACACTACACAAAAGTTAGAATACGGCGACTAAAAAATTTGCTGACCAAGATCTTGAAACTAAAGAAAATCGAAAGCTTATTACGAGGAAAGCTTGCTTGTATTATATGATTTTGTTTAGTAAAGTAATTTCATTCAATAGCTCTACGACGAAGTCTTTCATCTTTCATAATCTCTTCTGCCTACCTATAGGTAGGTGTACAATATTTGGCGACGCCCACAATGTTCATCCCATCTAATAAAAGGAGCTTTACAAACAGACAAACACTATCAACTTATATTTGGACGATTGCGTCTTTATAAGGGACAGTGGCTGTCGCGTGGGCTTTATTAACTTTCATCATTATTAGGGGTCCGCAGTTGTTATGAAATAATTCATTTCTAAACAGTAATCTTGTTTTTTTCTATGATGGCCACAATGATCACCTGATCCACCTTGTTTAATTGTAAATTGTGTTGCTCTTCTTGACAAAGTTAATTTGAGTTTACATTGAAACGAAATGAAATAAAATAAAATTAACAATAAAAAACAGTAACTATATTAAATAGCGATTTTTACACATAGTGTACATAGAGCTGGCCCAGGCTCCAAACATTTCTGGAACATCTCCTTTAGAAAGGATGGCAGAACGAGTAAAAAACGGGCGTCAGCTTTTTAGTTTCGAATCTGGACTGCATACCGAAAGTCTGTTAACTCCTGAGTACTGAATACCAAGTGTGTTTTCTATTGTGACAACTTTTAAAAACGGTGAATTTCCAGTTTTGTGTAAGAGTATCTATCTGAAGTACTCCAGTTAAATATATTGTGTGTGATATACTGTATAATTTGTCTGATTCCTACCTATCGTATACCTTCGTATCTACGGCGTATAACACCACAGCCCTGATTCCTCGTCACTCCTTGCTGCCTTGACCACCTACCCGTGTGCCTACCTAACCGTCCTGCTGTCTACTCAACTACCTACCTGCCAGATTGCCTGCTTGTCCTTCGTGGTGCCAGCTCATCTGTTTACCTAGGGCATACCGCAACCTCCTGCCAGACCTGCTGCCTGGTTAGCTGCCCACGTCGTGCGAAATCGGCCCATAGTTTTTATACCCAATATCCTTTTTATTTCCATGGCTTTAATTTTTATAATCCTTATTTTGTTCCTTGTTACTTTATCTAAGTACCTACTAATGCTGTAACATGGAAATATTGTAAAACCAAACTATTTTTTAAAAGATTTACCGTGGAGTTTCTTGCCGGTTCATGTCCATAGGAAACGACCAACCCGAACCGTGCACCATTTGTCGACGTTTTTATAAGTGCCCATGTAGGCAAATATTAAATAAAAAAAATATATTTTGATTCCATAAACTGAAAAAGGAAGATATATACTGTGCCCCGATGTTTTTTTTTTATGAGACTAGCTTTAGAAGCACTAGAACCCTCAACAAATGCTCAAAATTTCGCTGTCAGAGCCCTAGCATACAAATTTGACAACTATAAATGAACATAGAAAAACATAGAAGCAAAACATATATTTTTATTCAATTTATCTCGAATTATGACTTTTTATTAGGGAAATTCAGTCGGAGCTCCCTGCCCGCATTTCCTCTTAACAACGACCTTTACTAGTCAAGTCATGTGGGCAGCGACCTACCTGCGCAACAACCAATTCAGTATTTTTCATATAAGCCGGCGCAGTTCACGTCCAAGTGATCGGTCACCGGAACCTGTTCCAAAGCCTTCAAGTCAGGTATTTAGTGGTAATAAATATTGCATATGAGACTCACTGATAAAAACCACTGTAAGTTTTATCTGCCTCAATGTACACTTACTTAATTAAACCTTTTTCATGTGTCTGTAAAAGATTGAAGTCTTGGTCAAGCACAAGCCTATAAAATATACGTACAGTAATTGATCGATCTGCGTGCCACGGGTGGTTTTTTTTTGGAAATATTTCACTCAGCTGTCATGTCGAGCGACCGGTCAACCGGTCCATAGGGGAGCCCATTTTCAGTGGTCGGTTAACCTCTACAGGCTTTTATACGTATAGATGATTCAGGTATCCTTTGGTATAGTTGTTTTGTTTTAGCATGACAATAGCTGGCATAGCCTTTCTAAATATTCACTTACTAGAGTAGTATTTTTACTTTTTGGTCTCGCACAGGGTTTTTTATTTTATTATTGTTTAAGTGTGTGCTTATTTTCTCGTGTCTCCTGGGCGGGTCACAAATAAATATTTTTCTTTCTTTCTTTCTTTTTCTTTCTTTATTTAATTGTCAAAATAATATAATTATGTCGATTTTCTACTGTTGCTATGATAAGACCCAAATACAATAGCACCTTTATTTATCAAACTTACTCTCTCAGTAAGCAGTTAGTATTTATGTTTGAGAGAAATTAGGGCTTAGTAGGCATTTCGGCCGAAACAACTCTCAAAAATATTAATAATAATGAAATTCCTGTTTCGGACGAAACTCTGCGGCCAAAACGTCTACTAAGCCGAAATTAGCTTTCTGGAAAGTTACAAACATGTCATCGTATTTCAACTTTGCCTTTCACATGCATGGTCACTTTGTCAAAAACGTTCACCAATTTAATATTTCCTGCACCTTTATTGCGTATACTGTTAACATTTTCATCCATCCAATAAAATAAAAAGTATCATAAAAATGTAGCAATAAGCACCCGTCCATAGACTCTGTCACAATCATTATTATTGTTTATGAATGTCAGCGCCCGGTCTTTGAAGCCGAGCGTAGAAAAATGGCCGTCAGCAAATTACTTTGACATTAGAAATATGGAGCCTTTATTGGGATAATGTGCGTGAATTTATTTAGGTAACTTGATTGTTGAGTAGAAAATAAAGGAACTGTTAGGGTGGAATAAATTATTTTTAAGTAAGATAGTGTTCGGCCCATTTGGTGTAGACCTTATGTTTATGGGAAAAGGCCTGCTATTAACTGGCCTGTAATTGTTCCAATGTAAGTATGTTGGTAATTAACAATGCCTTTTCGCCTAGAGAAGGCGCATTGAATTTATCACCACACTTCTTCACGGCAATGCGGACTAAACTTTAACTCCCCTGTGATTTCAATAAATAAAATAATCTTTATTTTGACAAGCAACATCCATAAGGGTTAGTAAACGAGAAAACTTATACCTATGTTAGACACTTATCATTAATATCAAATCAATCAAATGTATACACTCAAAAACAAATGATTTTTTTCAATTGTTATATAGTTAGATGGATGCAAGACGCATGGGACCGGTCAATGTTGCGACGCTTGGGGGAGGCCTATGTCCAGCAGTGGATGACTTTTGGCTGACATGATGACGATGATGTTGAACCATTCACAAACACTTTTGAATTGTCAAGGAAAGTCAGTCAGAAAGATGAAGCTGTCACGTCAGAAGCGTAGATCTCTATATGCAATAACGTGCAATACACTCTTCTAAAGAACAATAATTATCATTCTGCCTAGCTTTTTAACCACCTTAACAAAAAGGAGGAGGTTTTTTTGTTTTTTTGCCTGATTGGGCGCACGGTTGGCGCAGTGGTTGAGCGATTGACTGCTGCGCTGCGTGTCGCGGGTTCGATTCCCGCACGGAACAAATATTTGTATGACCTACAGATAGTTGTTCCGGCTCTGGGTGTTTGTGTATGTGAGTTTATATGTTTGTAAACGCACCCACGATACAGGAAGAAATTCCTAGTGTGGGGCAACGTTTTTTTTTTTAAAAAAAAAAAAAAAAAAAAAAAAAAAGGAGGAGGTTCTATGTTCGACATTACGATTGTTTTTTTTATGTTTTCACCGATATGTCCGTCAATTGGTGGTGCGATTTTGAATATATTTTTTTGTGTTTGTTCCGAAATAGGTCCCATTTTAATTTGGTGTAAAGATCTGATGAAGAATTGGGATTGCTGCAATCGCATGTCTGTTTATTGATTATACCATTTCATAACATAACATCACGTCAGTACGCTCTAAAGGGATGCGTACAGTTAAGAGCGGACTCTAGTCAACAGGAATTTGAAAAATAGGTATTTGAAGAAACTATTGCCGTCGCGTCACCTCCAACCTCACCCCGTAAAGTGCGAAAGGGACAACTGCAGCTCAGGCTGATTTTCCCTAAAAAAACTTTGACTAAAAGACGTTTCGTATTCTGATGTTTTCTTCATGAAAACTGGTCTGATCTAAAAAATTCTTATATCAAAATTTAGAGGAAAAGTATATCTATGCTCCTATCATTTCCTTTTTTGTTCAAAACTTATAAATTTTGTCTGAAAGTCTTCTTAACATGGCGGTAAAAACGGGTTTTTTTTTTCGGATTTTGGGATTGTCATATTTCTTTTTGTGATTATGTTTTGGAAAAAAGGAAATGATGCAGGCACGTATTAATTAGACCTAGAATTTATGGAAAAAAATCATTGCTCTAGAGGCATTATCCACGAAGAAAACAGCAGAATGTGTTTGTATGGAGAAAGTCTCACTAGAGTCCCCTCTTAACGCAAAAAATTGGTACCTACGAAAGACACCGACTTCCAAAAATAGTATTTTTTGTAAAAAGTTTTTTTATTCCGAACCATGTTGGGGTCAGCTTCTACTCTAGCACCTACCTATCTGACCTTCACAACCCAGTAATTGTGTACCACGTCACCTCTTGGCAAGACTGGTGTCATATCTCAGACTTATTAACTACACGTAATGACTGTCAAAGATATAATAATGACAGCCGTGACCAACGGCTTAACGGACTTGCCGAGGTACGAAGGAGTCCAGGTATGTACCTAAAGGATGGTGACCGACCAGTTGACCCATCCATGGACCGACCTCAGCAAGCGTTGCATAACACTAAAACCGCGCCTTGTGGCTGTTACTACTTAGCTACGAGCTCTTCTACTGAAGGAAAGAAAAGAAAGAAAACACATTGATTTGACACAAGCCACTAGAGACCAGAAAATAAACATAAAAAAGAAAACTAGATCTAGTCGGACTCGCGCACGAAGTGTTCCGTACCATTATCGCAAAAAAACGGCAATAAAAATCACGTTTGTTGTATAGGAGCCTCACTTAAATATTTATTTTATTATCGTTTTAGTATTTGCTGTTATAGCAGCAACAGAAATACATGCGTCTGTGAAAAAAATTGAGGCAGACAGACGGACCGCGGAGTCTTAGTAATATGGTCCCATTTTAACCCTTCGGGTACAGAACCCTAAAAAGATAGAAAACAATCTCCACTAAAGACTATTTTTCCCAATTTATCCAGCAGAAACACAGCATCACGATATTACTTGCAAATAACAAGTTATTGCACTTTGAACGGTACTAGCCAGCTAGTTCCTACCCAAGACTTGCCAACTCATTATGACTCCAAGTGGAAAGAAAAAGTTTTTAACAAGTTATCCTCCTAAATTAGTTCAGTAGTTCTTGCTACTTGGTAGTTAAAAAGTTCCTGCTAAAAGTGTCCGGATAATACAACGGAATTATGCTTGGTGGAAAATAAGGAAAGAAAACTAAATGTTTTGTTAACAAAGAAAGAGAAAAAAGTAAGTGCTTAGTTGCACTAGTTTATAAGCTAGTGATTACTTACGAGACAGAGACGTGGTCGCTCATAATGGACCTCATCAGAAGGCTTAAAGTCACCCAAAGGTCAATGGAAAGGCCTGTGCTCGGAGATTCTTTGTGTGATCGAATCAGAAATGAAGACATCCGCAAGAGAAATAAGGTTGCCGACATAGCCCGAAGAATTGCCAAAATGAAGTAGCAGTGGGCAGGGCACATTGCTCGCAGAACAGATGGCCGTTGGGGCCGAAGAGTTCTGGAATGGCGACTGCGTACTGGAAGACACAATGTGGTGACGCTTGGGGGACGCCTATGTCCAGCAGTGGATGTCATTTGGCTGAAATGATGATGATGATGAGTCTATTAGCAAGTAGCAAGCAATAAAATTATTTTGTGTGGAAATCCATGCTTTTTTTTTGTTTTGGGCCGGCTTAACTGTCAAAGTGTCAGGTTTTCAAGCTAAAGTAGACTTTGACAAAAACTCGAGTAGATTTTTACCCGACTGCCGAAGGAGGGTAATGTGTTTAACAGTCTATGTATGTATGTATATATGTAAGTATGTATGTATGTTTGTTCCTATATAGCGTTCCAGAGACCAAACGCGTTGGCCGATTTTGCTGATTCATACGTCAATCGATGCGTCTTAACCCTGCGAGGCTACATTAAAATTGGACAATAGAAAAATGGCGGATTTTGTGTGCCAAATTGTGGGGGACCAATTTTTTTTTTCTTCCAAACCCATCGTGTGGGATATCAAAATAAAAGGGTTTTAAGAGGTGATTTCAAAAATATATAATACTTATATGTTTAAATGTATCTAATTAAAAAAAAAACTAACTAAAAAGTTATAAATAACAAAACTTAATTCAAAAAATCAAAAAACCCGACTGCTTCAAAAGCGAACTAAAAAGTCGTAAAGAAGGCAAAAATCATGCTGTGCAGGCGGAGGATACACCAGATTTTGGTCAGCCAGCCCGCGAATATGTATTCTCCGACTGCACAGCATGATTTTTGCCTTGTTTACGACTTTTTAGTTCGCTTTTGAAGCGTTTTTTAATTTTTTGAATTAAGTTTTTTTTTTTAGAAATTGGAAGATAGACAACCAAGGGTATTGGTAGAAAGAATAAGAAAAATAACTTACAGAGTTTGAATTTCGAATAGTTCATGGGTTAAATTACCCACAATGTAGCCTCTGACAACCGAACTAGGCGGACCTGTATGACAGAAGTCAGAAAACTAATAAAACCTAACAGCCCAGATGTCAGTAGTCAAATAAAAACTTATGTGACAACTGACATCTTAATTGCTATTTCAACTCTGTCCAATTTTTAACCCCTGCGAGAAAAAGAAGGGTGTTATAAGTTTCACGTGTATCTGTGTACCTGTGTATCTGTGTGTCTGTCTTTGGCATTATATGCGCTATAATGCGGAATAAACGGATAAACCGATTTTGATTTAGTTTTTGTTTGAAAGGTGATTTTGTCGAGAGTGTTCTTAGCTATGTTTGAATAAAATCGGTTCAGCCGATCAAAAGTTATGGGCGTTTTACTGTTTGAATTGGGGTGTTTTTGCAAGATATGTGTCCGGGTTTTTTTAAATTTTTAAATTTTACTTGTAAGTCTGTACAGTTATGGAATATTAAAAGCTCATTTTTATAAGGACGTACTTAAAGCTATCTAAAATCCGGGGTGTGTTTTAAGGCAATAACAAACTGTAACCACACTGCCCAAATCCCAGCGATGCATAAATCAAGTAGCAGTTACATATTGCTCACGCACGTATAATTAACCTATTTACTGGTTCTTGTTCCATTTTACGGAAAAACGAGCATTTGGATATTTAACTCAATATTTATTCAGTAAATATATACGTGTATTTAAAAACTTGCGTGCGTGGTGTGAGCTTGTGTTCGTTTAAAGGCGGGAGTTTATGAATGTATGTATGTCTTTATTCGGTTACAAATGCAAGCACATAATAGGTATTCTCGCAAATTTACATAAACTGGCTTTTAGTGGATTTCAATCAATCTGTCTCGCATTTGCCCTAACCGCTTACAGTCTAACTGGAGGTAGTTGAATATCAGTATTTTATCTTTATCTGACCGCCACAATCCAATAACTGGATACCACAATACCCCGTTGCAAGACTGATTTCAGATGTTCTGACTTGTGACTACCTATTACAACTCTCAAAGATCTACAAATGACAGTACATACCAACGGCTTTACGAACTTTCCGAGGCACAGAGGAGTCCCCATGTAAAGTATTGTTAAGCATCCACGGAACGCCCTCGGCAAGCGTTGCTTAATCCGTGTAACGGTATAAAATGGTCTTTGGTCGTGAGCTCTTAATTTCAATGACAGCATCATTAAAACTCAATCATCTAAGTTCAGCATCCAATACGTTAATAAGTTGCTTCATCATCATCATCAGCCTTTTATGATATTCCCACTGCTGGGATACAGACCTCCTCACTGTGAGAGAGGGAATGGGGAATGGTATGTTAGGCTTGCACTAATCCCCCCCAGTGGGATCCCGTATTGTCGAGGTGGGGCCGGGGGTCTTAGTAGTTGTCACCCACGGTGAAGCAAAGAGGAATCCGAGGAATGGCCGCTCGTCAGGGCTTTTGCCGATTAAGCTGACGAAGTTGCGGATAACAAGTAGGTTGTGGTGCCGCTTGGTAACAGAGGCGACATTGCAGTTGAGGCGGGCCACGACGTCGTATAGTCCACCACGCGGGCCCAGTGCGCATTGGTGGATGTCACATGTCTTCGAATTTTTGGTTCGAGGACATGCCGGTTTCCTCACGATGTTTTTCTTCAGCGTTTTAAGAGCACTGGTGATTAAATGATTAACACAAAGTAAAGTGCCTGCCTGGGTTCGAACCCACGACCTACGACACGAAAGTCAGGGCCGTATCCACTGGGCCACCACTGCTCTCTTGCACTGTACTTGCTTGTTTGCTTGTCGCTAATCTAACACAATCACAATTTGTTAGATTATTTAAGCTTTATTTTTATCGATTGACAAAATAGACTGATCAAATTCTGAACTACTTATTTCTTTAAGGATTCCTCAGATCTAATAGAAAGTTGTTGGAAGTAATTTCATAGCTTTATTTGGATTACATTTGATTTTCAATTTAGGAATTTTTCGGCTAAATATTTAAAGGTTGATTCAATATATTGAAGCTACCGCCCACGGCTAACAATTTCTAATGGTAGTACTACTACCATTAGAAATTGTAGCCTGTGTGTTTTTCTGATGACGAGCTGTTACGATAAAGTTTTATCAAAATCTTCACATTTATAATATTAGTAGAAGAGAGCAGTAAAAGGATCATATCTGGGTTAAACAATTGAACTCCTGTCCGAGCACTAAATTCTGCCATGTATAGTGACGGATCCAAAAGATGTTACAGACTTACTACACAGCTCCAAACCAGTACAAATTATTTAGACCCAATTCAGACTCACCTTTTTCTTACCCCAAAAAGGAACTAACCAATGAAATATTCCTCATATAACTGATTTATTCAAGTGCAGATACGGAGGCCATTCGATTTTATGTTACCTAAATGATTAATGCAGACTTTTTACCGCTACACGGGGGATTTGCACCAAGACGGTCCAGCAATAAAATTAATGTAATATGTGGGCAAACCCTTGTGTTGCCGTCGGTTTGCGGGTCAGTAAGGTAGTACTTATACTTAGAGGCAGTTCCCCAGTGGCGTAACGGGTAAGTGTACCTTTAGGTACGCGTTTTTCGGGTACCTTCGGAATGGTTCTTGAATAATTGTTGTGGTTTTGGGTAGCTGGCGCCTTTTTACAGGTAAGGGCACCTATGTTATAAATACATGGTACTTATACGCTGGAACAAACAATGAAGAACGTTCATAAAGCCAATAATAATGGTGTTGATAAATGTGTTGAGTCACTAAGTCAAATCTTGCAATCAACCGTGGCTGAAAAAAATATAAAATACTACAACCCGTCTAAAATTCTCCAAGCTATTGGCAGTGGTGTCTCATCCCATACAAAGAAACCGTGCTGACGTACCGAACTGATTATTTTTTGTATATCGATCACATTCGGTTCCGTTCCACGGATATAGATGGTAATCTATCTATCGCCGTGGAACGGAACCGAACGCGAACGATTTACAAAAAATAATCGGTATAATCAAATGAAAAACGCTAGTTACGTCGGCACGGTTTCTTTGTATGGGATGAGGCATCTGTATGCTAGTAGTGGTATTATTATCTGTTTAATTATCATTAAGCCCCTATCTATGTTCTCTGTGCACTATCTATGTTAGGGGGGTTTGGTTGTCGCACTTAGTCCCTCAAATGGACCTTTGTACGTGGGCCTTGGCGGCCGTCGGGTGGTCATTCCAACCAGCCCACCTCCCTCCAGAAGTCAATTAGAGCTCCTGGTTTCCTCAACACATCAGTGTAAGATCTGGGTGACCCGAGGGTTCGTGTTCTTATCTGGGTAACACCTGTGCATTCAAAGAGAACGTGCGTAACGGTTTCTTCTGCCTCCATGCATGCCCTGCACAGGGGACTGTCCGTTATGCCTATTGTGTGGAAGTGTTTGTTGAGTGAGCAGTGTCTCGTGATGGTCCCCGTCACCAGGCGCAGGCCATTCCTGTCCAGGCGTAAAAAAAAACGCCTGGTAAGACTACTGTCCAAGGATGGCAGAGCTTCTTTGGATATATCTGTGCTTTTGGTTATCAATAATCATTTTTTTTATAATAACTGTGAGTCGTATTAAATCTTTTGATAACCAATAGTTAATGAAAACTCTTCAAATCATAAAATAATATTAGTACAATTTTATCTATAATATCTACAGAACCATATTTCCTCAAATATTTTCGACTGACCATTTTGTTATATTGCGACATAAAGGCAAAGGAAATAAGGGAGAAATGAGCAAATATTAATCAATCAGCTCTTTCCCATCAAGAAATTAATTATCAGCTATATTTAATTAGGGAGATGGCTCCTGTAGTGTTGATTGTAGGAGTACAGCGTTAGAATCATATTGCAGGATAGGAAATTATCATTTTGTCTGAGGTATTGTGTGTAGAACTTTAGTGCTTGCAGTCAAATTGCTGAATCTGCATAAGATTTAGTTTAGTAACAATGCAATTATATTATACATACATTGTACAAAACATTATTTAAAGTGGTTTATTTATTGTGGACTTATGGACCCCCTAGGCATTTTCTACCAATAAGTGTAATAACGATGATAAAATGAATTTAATTATAAGACACAATATCTGTCGAATACCAATCTCCCTAATTACTTAAGTCGGTGTAAAAAAAATCACTTTCGGCCACTACACGATCGAAGAAAAATTGCAGATCTTGCTTTTCTTTTTAGAATTATGAACGGTTCCACTGACGTTCCTGAGCTGGTGGGCAGGGTTGGACTGCGTGTACCGCGTGTATTTCTGCGGCATTCGCGTATCTTTCATGTACCTAAAGTTGGAACTACTTACAGACAGAATTTGTACATGATAAGAGTTTGTCGTACGTTTAATGTGGTGTGACGGTTAGGCGTTGAGCCATATCTTTTTTTTTTTAACTCTCGCCGATATGTATTTTATGCAAATTTTTATGTGTCAAAAATTTTAATTGCCCCTTTTTTGCATGTTGTTTGTGCATATTTATTGTATTAGCCATAAGTTTTCTAAGATAAATAAAATAAAATACAATACTTACGCAGACGAATAATTAAACTAAATACAGGAATATACTTAAACAAATAGGGGATTTAGAGAAAAATAGCGATGGGACTATAAATCCTGTTTTTTTTTTTGTAACACCTTTGTTTTACAAAGAAACTGTAAAAACGTGCAAAAAATACTATAGAACGAATCGTCATTGTTTTTAAAGAAAAAAATAGTCACGAACCGAGAAAACCCATTTACTTGCAATTCGCTGCAACACCATCTATGGCCGTGGAACGGAACCGAACGCGATCGAAGTACGTATAAAAAATAATCATCTTAATCAGACGAAAAACGCTAGTTACGTCGGCATGGTTTCTTTGTAAGGGATGTGGCATCTGTATGCTAGTATTATATTATCTGTGGTGTAGGTAAAGTATTTAGGTACACATTAGAGGTTTCCTTCATGTAATAGTTAAGGCAGGCCTTACATTTACAGGAATTAAACAAACTTTTACCTTCTAAGTTAAGCGCAAAACATACATAAACATTAAAACTCTATCATTACAAAATAAAATGTAATAACAATGGATGCCAACAAAAAATACACAAAAATACTTGAATTTTACTTCATTTATTAATCAACAATAATAACATTTAACAATAATGGCAGTAAGTTTCCCCTTTGTCATCCAGTCAACCTAGCTAGCAGTAGGTAAGGAGTTCTTCAATGGAACAAGGTTTCAGGCAGCACTCGTCGACAGGTCCCCGCTTGCCTCGAACACCTCCCAGGGCCCTTGCACTTTGAGGGGGCATCCACCAGCCGGCATCCCGTTTGGACTCAGCACCCCAGCACAGCATGGCCAAGGTCCTGGACAGATGCCTTCCACAGTAGAAATTGGTGCCGTCTTGAGCGTAGCAGGCAGCGCAGGCCATCATTAGGGCGAAGAGAGTGAAGAATTTCATGGTGATGTTAAAGGATTTTCAGGTACTGTTGAAGATGAGTAAGAAGAAGAGGTACTACTGTTCCAAACGATGGCAATCGAATGTGCTGTATCCCTGTACCCGTAAGCTTATATACCGGGTGCCTTCATCAATATTCAAACACTAATGAGAAGATTTTCGTCTGAAACGTAGGTAGGTTGTGGAATAATTCATTTACCTTGTATGTCACGTTGATTTTACAAATGGATGCACCCTATTGGAAGGGGGTGACCGGAGTTACCTTCGGGCAAATTTAAGCAAAAATATTCTGAAGTATTTTGTGCTCGTTGCTATAGTCTGATGAACATTATTTTAACTAACGAAGTGTTTTTAAGATTGAGGAACTCGTTGTTAACGTTGCCCTAGTCTATCATTCTGCCATACAAACGTCATCTGGCGATTACTCCACTGTTTGACGTTGTACATTCAAAATAAAAAAATAAATCAATTCGTCTCGTCATTATCTATCCTTGAACGGGAACAAAAAAGTAGAATAGATATATATTAGAAAGTTATGAGCGTTGAAAGTTCCAGATTACAACACAAATTTTAACGCATCTTTGGGCGCAAATAAATACAATAAGAAAAAGGAAAATTGCAAAATAGTTACCATACAGAGATAAATTAGTAGTTCAACAATGTAAATAATTTTATTTTGCACAGATGCGTTCAGTCGTTATTTCAAGATATCCATATAGCCAAAGGCCTGTTTATAAAATTTCGCGAGCTCGTTTTCGTCTTAAATCATCATCCATTTCGCTACAAATTTGTAAAAATGTATTCGTACGACAACTAGCTTCTTACTGCTCATCACAGCATCTATTTCTATCGCACGTGTTGTTGGATGAGACAGCAAGCATGCAAAATAGTTCGTGCCGTCCACTAGGGTAACCTTAAATTATAACAGCCGTACGGATCGATTTACAAAGTAAAGCAACGGTTGACGAGATCGGTCCGTGGTTAAGTGACCATTGATTTCTGAGACTCTTCGTGCCCCTGAAACCAAGTTAGTCCTACAGATTAATTAAGGATCTTTGACAGTCAATACGGTAGTAAAAGCCAGAAAATTTGACACCAGTCTTTGTTCTCAGTTACGGTTACACTTACTGTAAAATTGTTTTACGTCCGACGTGACGTCGTCGGTCACTAGCTGCTCGACATTTTGCTGAACTGGTCCTTTTTGGCGCAGCTGTGGGACACACAATGTTACTTTTTTTTTCTTTTTTTATATTGTTGTTGTTGAGTCTAAGTTTTCTTTTTTTATGTTTATGTTATGTGCTCTGGCTTGCGTCAAATAAATGTGTTTTCATTCACTCCATGTAAAATACCTGTACTCGTCTGGTTAGACTGGATGCCGACCCCACTATAGTTTTGAAAAGGCAAGGCAGATCGACTGTGTAGTTGTTTATACCAAGACTTATACATCATCATCATTATCATTTCAGCCGAAAGACGTCCATTGCTGGACATAGGCTTACCCCAAGCGTCGCCACACTGATCGACCATGAGCGTTTTGCATCCACCGGAATCCCGCCTTGACCAGGACGTCGATCCACCTAGAGGGAGGCCTTCCAACGCTACGTCTTCCGGTACGCGGTCGCCACTCTAGAACCTTCCGGCCCCATCGGCCATCCGTTCTGCGAGCAATGTGCTCTGCCAACTGTCACTTAAGTTTGGCAATTCTTCGGGCTATGTCGGTTTCTTTGGCAAGACTTATTACCATTGTATAATTCAACCTTTTATAAAATGATGATTTTAAAGACACGAAGGAAGCTTCAACAAATTAAATTATTAATGATCAAATGAGGCGTTCAATTTCCGCATTGACAAGCAACTTTGAACATCAAAGAAATGTAAATCTCATCAAAGAGACATAATGAATTGGTTCGTTTGAGTTATATTATAATCGACTTTGATTCTTACACAGTTGGAGAACAAGTAACATTTTACAAGCTTTTGTTTTACTTGCCTTGTTAGTTAATATCAGGTTAGTATTGTTATTGGGTGATTTTTAATTGTCTATGCTTTAAAAGCAAATCGATTTCAAATTTAGATTTATTTGTGTTTTGACAATTGTTTGAAAAGAAAATTCTTGTCATTGCTTTAGTAAGATTTGTTGGGTAATGTTTGTTTAATTTGATAGAAATGTAGATTTATATATTAAAGTTTTGTGAGTATGAAGAAATAAATGTGTGCATGGACTGAAGATGTTTTTATAATGGATCCCAAAGAATAAATAATCCTGTGAGGGCAAAAAATTTCCATAATAGGTTATGGGCCCAGCACGCTTCCACTGCGCATGAAAAATGGGAACAATGGATATAAGATTTGGGATCCGGTGGGTTTGAAGATTTATCTATATTATTTAAAGAAGAAGAGGAGTTGGAAGAACAAAATGAGAATAGAAATGTCAAAACAGCTGATAGTGGTTGTCAAGTTGAGAGGGGTAGTTTTTATAGAGAAAATCAGAAGAAGAAGAGAGATATGTTGAAGCAACGGAGGAGGAGGAGTTTTCTATTTTAGAAGAAGAACGAAATGGTGTCAGAAGTTGAGCGAAATGTTTTTGAAGATAGTATTGTTGAAGAATTATTGGATAATAATTGTAGAAGAGAAGTTAATTTGGAAGGAGTAGTTAAGAAGTGAATAATGGAATGAAATTGAAGATAATAGTAGATTGACAGTGGATGGAAATGAGTTGTTTGTGGATGCGGAGGAGTCCGTTGAACAAATTAGTGGTAAAAGGATTTTGCCAAAAGAGATAGAAGATTACCGATAAAGTTGAAAGATTATGATTTAGAAACATCATTTTTAACTTATGTATTCAGTGTGGGTAATTGTATAAGGGGTGTTCTAGGAAAATATGTCAAAGTTAAATACAGGTTGATTTTAATTTTATTTGATACAATATAAAATTCAGAGGGGATGTTATTGGGTGATTTTTAATTGTCTATGCTTTAAAAGCAAGTCGATTTCAAATTTAGATTTATTTGTGTTTTGACAATTGTTTGAAAAGAAAATTCTTGTCATTGCTTTAGTAAGATTTGTTGGGTAATGTTTGTTTAATTTGATAGAAATGTAGATTTGCATATTAAAGTTTTGTGAATATGAAGAAATAAATGTGTGCATGGACTGAAGATGTTTTTATAATGGATCCCAAAGAATAAATAATCCTGTGAGGGCAAAATATTTCTATAAGAAGTATGTATGGGTCAAATCCTCGAACTGTTTTTTAAAACAGGGTATTCCCTACTGATTGGATGACAATGTACGGTTAATTAAGTGAAATTATTCGAAATCATATTTTGTAGTCTCCCAAAGATGGCGTGTTACAAAAATAATTATTTTTGTGCAACTCAAATATTGCATATTAAATGAAAAGGTTTGCTGAGAAGAATATGGAAAAAACTTGTACCTTTTAAAATTCATATTTAATTTATGAAAAAGATAGTGCTTCCATAGTTACACGATTAGCTATGGGATCTGAAAAAAGATGAAAGTTCAACTACAAGAAAATATCGGTGCGGATCGCGTTTTGCCTAGAAAAGTATACAAGAGTTCAAGCTGTCTTAGTCAGTAATCATTAGGAAACAGGTTAAACTTAAACGGTTTTTATACCTATTAGACTTCTAGGATTTTTTTTCAGGGCAGGTCGTGGGTTCGAATCCAGGCAGGTGCTTTACTTTGTGTAAATTATTTCATCACCACTGCTCTCAAAACGGTGAAGGCAAACATCGAGAGGAAAGCGACATGTCTTAGAACCAAAAATTCGAAGACATGTGACAGCTCGTGGCTAAATACAGCCACACGGATAGACTTTCACGGTTAAGCAACGCTTGCCGATGTCACCCCGAGGATGGGTGACTATATTTACGTAGCGAGTTTCTTCCGTACCTCGGAAAGTACGTGAAGCCGTTGGTCCCGGCTGTCATTTGAAGATCTTTGACAGTCGTTACGGGTAGTCAGAAGCCTGAGATCTGACACCAGTATTGCCAAGGGGTACCGTGTTACCCAGTAACTGGGTTGTGGACTTTAGTTAAGCAGTCGCTCCATGTAAAACACTGATACTCGGCTGAATCCGGTTAGACTGGAAGCCGACCATAACACAGTTGAAAAATTGGAAAAGGCTAGGCAGTTGATGAGACTTCCAGTGATCTTAGGAAAAAGAATCTGTGGAAAATCCCCCAGCAACATCACAGACCAAAAAATCAATATCTATACCAACTCTCTATAGCAACTATGTTCGCAGAAGCACACACGGGTGGCTTTCATGCCCTAAAAAGAAAACAATGTGCGTCGCTGCTGCGTAGCGTTAGGTCCAGCGACAAAAAACGGGATGGACTGATGATGACTATCCACTGGTGCGCTACTGGATGCGCTTTCACACTGCCTTGTGAGCAGTGGACAGCTCCTCCTCGTCAAATTTTCATGTGTTGCCTCTTCTGTGTTGTCACTGGAACTGTTTTCCTCATTGTATTTTGTATTCTGTATCACTTTTTGTATATTTCATTCTATGTTTTGTAAGTGTACCTATGGACAGAAAGTATGAAATAAACAATAATTTAATTTATACCACATATTCAGGTAACACCATAAATTTTCCACGTCTTACACAATTAGGTCTTAAGCAAACTGACTTTAGCATATGAATATTAATCAGTTTCTGAGTATAAAAGCTCCTCTTAACCACGAAACCATCACATTCTACCACTATCGTTTGTAACATCAACAACTGAAGCTACTTCAAAGTCATCATGAAGTTCTACATGGTCTGTCTTCTGATCTTCGCTTGTTTCTCCTGCTACTATGCTCAAGACGGCACCAGCTTTTACTGCGGAAGGAACTTGGCGAGGGCCTTAGCTATTGTATGCTATGGAGTTGAAAAACGGGATGCCGGGATGCGGGACGCCGGCTGGTGGATGCCACAGCATGGGGCCCGCGCTCTTGCTGGCGTGCGCGGCAAACGCGGACCGGTTGATGAGTGCTGTGACAAAGCGTGTTCTATTGAGGAATTGATGACTTACTGTTAAATTATGATTGTTAATTGTTTTAAAGGCTGACCGATGTGAATAAAATGTTGTTCATTAAATAAATTGTGTATTGTTTTCATCTCAATTCTTGTATTTTATTTAACTTACATACTTTATTGATCTTTTTTTGTCCTGATTCATAAAACACGAAATCTACCTAACTAAGTACTAAATTGCAGTACACTTTTTGCAGCAGCTTCAACCTACTATTCTTGGAAGAATTTAAGAACTTATGTTTAACCGAGATAACGATCTATAACAAATCACCAAACTCTGTCTTCCATTGAGGGATTCTAGAACTAAAAAAACCGGCCAAGTACGAGTTTGACTCGCGTACAGAGGGTGCCGTTTAAACAGCTTCACTCACCACAAGTACAATTTCACAATTTAAAAAACCCCCGACACATTTATCTTGCGAAAACACCCCGATCCAAACAGTAAAATCCCCATAACTTTTGAACGGCTGAACCAATTTTATTCAAACATAGCTAATAACACTCTCGACAAAATTGCCTTTCAAAAAAAAAAAAATAAATCGAAATCGGTTCATCCGTTTAGCCGCTATGATGCCACAGACAGACACACAGATACACAGCAACACACGTGAAACTTATAACACCCCTCTTTTTCCGGCGGGGGTTAAAAATAAATAGGTTTCATTACGAACATTCATTATTAATGAAAACACCGAGCATTGCTCTTACTAAGAAACAAAACAACATAAAAAAAAACTGTTGTCCCCATACATCAATACACAACATTTTATTAGTAGGTCAACTATTACTCGTAAACTTGTAAAGCCTACTTAGCTGTGATAGTTTTTGTTTTAATTTCGTTATATATACTACTGCTGTGATTTTTTTTCATATATCCAAAAGCAACCATTTAGCTGGCAGGACAAGACAAAAGACAAAAGATATTTATTTCAACTGGGCCACCAAGCGGCACTTTTGAATGTCACAATTTAAATTTAAATGGAATACAAGTTGATTCTACCGTGCATTCGGAAAGTAGCTAGTTATGGAGAAGAATGCACAAGAAACTCCATACTTTTTAAATTTACATGGAATAAAAGTTGATTCTACCGTGCATTCGGAAAGTAGCTTGTTATGGAGAAGAATGCACAAGAAACTCCATACTTACTCTTTTAAAAAAAAAATGATTCTACCGTGCATTCGGCAAGTAGCTTGTTATGGAGAAGAATGCACAAGAAACTCCATACTTACTCTTTAAAAAAAAAAAAAGATTTTTACAATATTTAGGTACATGAGTACATACATTAATAAATTCACATATGTGAGGACAATGCACCCAGAATAGCACTACACACTATACTATGTAAAGGTATAAAGTATTAAAAGTACTCACACATGTACTGTGCAGTTATACAATAGGTACTAGAAAAACATCAAAATCCGAAGCAGTTGAGTTATGACCGATCCCAACTGACGGCGCCCGTTCACGAACATGACGCATGAATCGGCACCACCCAGCTCAACCATCATGAAGGGAACCGAATGATCCAACACACACGCCACCATCAGAGAGACATTTGAGAGAGCATGACACACTCAACTGCCAGGGCACACACAAGTCAACGAACGACACATAGGTATAGCAAATGGTAGATTTACAGTTGGGTACATAGTACTCACACACGTGCTGTGCAGCTATACAATACTAAAAGAAATCGAGTCTATACAACACAAACATAAACATATCATTTGTTTTTGCGCCCTAGTGGTTGTGGAGCAGGACTAGCATTGAGCCAAGCATTTTTATCAGTGATATAATCCCCCAACTTATAATATGCCTGCCTGCATAGTGTGCGTTTTATACAATTTTTAAATTTCGTCTCATTCAGTTCTAGAATATGGGGAGGAATTTTATTGTAACATTTTGTACAGTACCCCATGAAAGATGAGGCCACTTTTGCCAGTCTGAAACCTGGTTGAACTAATTGGTCCCTATTTCTAGTAATGTAATTATGTCTGTCTCCGTTTTTACTAAAAAGATGTAAATTCTTTCTCACGTACATAATGTTTTCATAAATATATTGACAAGGAACCGTCATGATGTTAATGTCCTTAAACAGTTCCCTTAGAGAATCACGGCGGCGAAGATTGTAAATCGCTCTGATGGCTCGTTTTTGCAGAATAAAAATAGACTCAATGTCTGCAGCCCTTCCCCATAGTAAGATACCGTAAGACATTATACTATGAAAGTAACTAAAATAGACTAGCCTAGCGGTATCCACATCAGTAAATTGACGAATCTTTCTGACAGCATAAGCTGCCGAACTCAGCCGCCCCGCAAGTGATACTAAATGAGGACCCCATTGTAACCTTGAGTCTAGCGTGATCCCCAGGAAAACCGTTTTATCGACGAATTCGAGCTTCTCCTTGTTTAATATAATGTCACAATCAGTACTTTTGACATTTGGCAACGAAAATTTTACGCATTTGGTTTTTTACCATTTAATACTAAATTATTGGCAGTGAACCAATCCTGAACCTGCCGTAGCGCATTATTTACGTCGTCAACCTGACAAGTACGTCTATTTACTTTAAAAACTAAAGATGTGTCATCAGCAAATAACACCATATTTAGTTTGCCTTCGAATAAATGGGGTAAATCGTTTATGTATATTAAAAATAAGAAAGGACCTAAAATTGAGCCCTGGGGTAGCCCCATTTTCACATTTAACCCCGACGAATTCACACCGTTTATTTGAACTAATTGTTGTCTATCACTCAAATAAGATTTAATCAAACTTAACGCTGATTGACCTAGCCCGTAATGCTCAAGTTTCAGAAGTAATGTTTCATGATTAACGCAATCAAACGCCTTCGACAGGTCGCAGAAGATACCTATGGCATCCTGCGACTCTTCCCACGCAATAAATATGTGTTTTAATAGGGTGACACCAGCGTCAGTTGTACAACGTCCTTTGGTTAAACCATACTGTTTATCATGTAAGATGTTATTCGTATTAAAATGAATGAGCATTTGATTTAGCATTATCTTCTCAAATACCTTGCTGAAAACCGGCAACACGGATACTGGTCTATAATTATTTGTGTCTTTACTGTCCCCGGATTTAAAAAGTGGTATAACCTTACTATATTTCATTAGATCCGGAAAGACTCCTTGATCCACACACAAATTGAAAATCAAAGCTAAGTACGGCGCTATAGTCTGAATAATGGAGGTACAAGCTTTGATGGACATTCCCCATAGATCTTCGGTCGGGTTTATCTTGATTTGCTTAAAAGCTTTTATTACTGTTAAGGGGTTTATATGTGAAAAGTTAAATTCATTGGGGCAGGCAAAAACGTTCGCGTTTAATAATCCAAAAGCGAGCGAGGGCGAAGAATTTAAGGTTTCAGTAGTTTTAATTGGGATGTTGGTAAAGAAATTTACAAACTCTTGAGCAACTGTTTTGTTATCTCTAATAAGTCCGTGTGTGGTCTCAAGTGTGTAATCATTATTATTTATTTTATTCCTGTTCGTTTCATTGTTTATAATTTGCCAAACCGTCTTGATTTTATTTTCTGCTAATTTAACCTTATTGCTAATGTACAAGGCCTTAGCTGCCTTACATGTATTTTAAAAAATTCTTGAGTAAGTAGCAACATACTTATTAAACGTTTCAGTATTAATAAAAGGCTTAAGGCCGTAAAGTTCGTAAAGTCTTTCCCTACTTTTTCTAAGTCCTGTAGTCGCCCAGTCACTGAATAAAAACTTAGGGCATATAGTTTTAGTTTGCTTCTTAAAAATTGAATTGAAATCTTTTTGAACCACTGAAAAAACTTCATCATACAAAATATTACCATCAGGGGGGCACTTGACTCTATCAAAGGTTGTCAATTTAAAGCTTAATTTTACGCAAACCCCCTCTCCCCCCTTTGTTATATAATGGTTTTCTCAGACCCGTTATATTTTTGAATAGCCTACACATACATATACCCACACCATGAGATAGACGAGAAAAGCAAAAACATCCACAATGTATGCATGATTTTATTTTTCCACTTTGTCGGCGTGATTAATATGTATATCCAAACCAAATTATAGCTTTCTAGTACTAGGGGTCTCTGCGCTAAGCTGCGGACGGACAGACGGACATGGTCGAACTATAAGACTTCCTTGTTGACTACGGAAGCCTAAAAAGCCTCTCTTCTCAACTTATTCAGGAAACCCCAATGACTCTTCGAAAACAATTTTAAAGAAAGAATGAAACAGATTTAATAACACATAATCAACACGTTCGTCTGTAAAATTTCTCTTTCAACTTCATTCATAATTTCAGCCGAAACATGTCCACTGCTGGACATAGATCACCTCAAAGTGTGGCCACATCGATCGGTCTTGTGCGTGTCGTATTTAGCTGATGCCTGTATCCTAAACCAGGTCATCGGTCCACCTAGAAGGCCTTCCAACCCTGCGTCTTCCAGTACGTAGTCACCACTCCAGTATTTTTCGGTTCCATCAATCCACCCAGCCCGTTCTATCGTTTCATCTACCAGACGTACGGTGATGCATCATCGGTACATGGTGGATACCCCATCCATACGCACAAAACGTTTTGGAGACACTTTTACTATGCGTACAGCTAAGGAGTGAAATTCCCTGCCGGAGTCTGTGTTTCCCGATAGCTACAATCTTGGGGTCTTTAAGTCAAGAGTGAATAGGTTTTTTCTAGGCAAGCGTGCTTCACCGTCGACCACATCATCGCTTACCATCAGGTGAGATAGTGGTCAAGTGCAAGCCTATAGACGATAAAAAATACATTTAAAAAAAATCCTTTCTGCCTACTACCACATAAGTTTAGTAATTCTTGTTGTCTTTACTTATTTTTGAAAAATGTCTACAAAGTACATTAAAATACCAACAAAAAAAAAAAAAATAATTATTAAATTCATTTATTTATAAATTTTATGTATTTCAAATCTTTAAGTATAATTATACAAAAAAGCGTTTAGAAATACAAAAAGAATAACAGCCCACCTGTATCGAGAATAGGGTCCGAGCTACCGGTAGTTGTACCGGGAGAGGAAAATCCCTATTATTATTATTATTCAAAAACCCAAAGAAGCTGAAAACATCCCACTATCACTACCTCCATAAAGGTGTAACCGATGCGTCAATGGCACATAATGCGGAGGGTTCCGCAACCCACCCAGTGAACCACGCGGCGCATTCACACTCCACCGGACAATGTGACGTCCCTAGGGGAGCCGCCAATTTAGGGAACATGGCGAATTTTGTCAAATGCCCACGTTTTTGCGGTGTTTTGTTAGAATTTTGTGTGGGTTAAATAATAGGCATATGAATATGTAAACGTGTAACTACGTGGATGTTGATTCAGTAGGAAAAGAAATAAAATAAGTTAATAGGTCATGTAATTACAGAACAATAGAATTTAAATTACAAAAAATACCTTCTGCTTCCTCTTCTCGTTTATGTCGGTTCTAAAATCATTATAATTATCAATTGCAAATGCTAAGCATGGTGTTATTTTTAACCGACTTTCGAAAAAGGAGGAGGTTCTATGTTCGACTTTATGTTTGTTTTTTTTTTTTTTTACCGATAACACCGTCAATTGTGGACCGATTTTGAAAATTCTTTTTTTGTTTGGAAGAGTATGTTTTGAAATTGGTCCCATTTTAATTTGGTGAAGGTCTGATCAAGAACTTCGGAGATATACAACAGAACTCTTCAATAAATAACGGCACCACTCTCGGGATTGCTGCAATCGCATGTCTGTTTATTGTTTATACCATTTCATAACATAACATCACGCCAGTACGCTCTAAAGGGGTACGCAGATCTCTCATTTCACCGGTTATGTTCAAGTTTCATGTTATTCGGGTAATCTATTCGGCGTTATAGGGACCTTAAGAAACAACTTGCGTATCTAGGTAGGCAAAACTAAAAAGGGAAAAATAAAAAACTTTTTTGCAAAAAAATACTACCGACTTCCAAATGAAAAACTACAAAGTGAAAAATAACTTAACTCTTGGAAGTCGGTGTCCATATCGAAAAAAAATGGTACCAACGTAAGACACCGACTTCCAAGAGTTAAGTTATTTTTCACTTTGTAGTTTTTCATTTGGAAGTCGGTAGTATTTTTTTGCAAAAAAGTTTTTTATTAATAATAATTTCATGTTGTGTGCTTTACACCCTTCAAGATGACAGTTAATTACAAACAAATAAATACTAGCATTGGTCCATATTTGACACACAACTTTATCACAAGGGGATATTTTTCAATGGGCAATCCTGAAATGATAAATTATCTTAACACTAGCTGACCCCCGCGGCTTCGCTCCCGTCAAAATTATAGCCTATGTTACTCGGGGAATGTAGCTTTCCATTGGTGAAAGAATTTTTAAATCGGTCCGGTAGTTTCGGAGCCTATTCGGTACAAACAAACAAACACAAAAATATTTCCTCTTTATAATATTGGTATAGATAAGTTTACCTCAAATCAAATCACAATTATCAACATCCTTATCAAATTGTACATAGTGCATTCCTTGTAAATCCACCCAGAGTACAACAGAATAGATTCGTCTTGATGGTTATCAGGTTAAGCGTGCTGAGTGCACAAGTCAGTTAAGCCTCTCATAAGGTTGGTTCGGCTGCGCGCCACCACTAGAGCAGGCACGACCACCATCATCGCTACACGTAACTGTCCTGTCCTGACCACGCAGGTCACCTTCCCTACGACAATTTAATAAAGCAATATTTTATAGTGACTGAACTATAGATTCAATACAAAAGTATCCACATCTTTATACCCAAACAAACACTTCCAAAGGTACTTCAATTCAAAACTTCAAAAACTTCTACATTATCAAATCCATAATCCATGTCACGTGTCTCCCCATCTTCTTTCATATTCCACTGCTGTCAGTTCGTCGGTCTATTCGTAAATATAAACGTTAAATATTCACGAGCTTGTTCAAAACCTGATTGAAAGTCCCCAACTTTGCCTGAACTTATAAAAAATGCAAGCAACGTCGCGGGAGCCAAACTAGTTAACAGTCGGTTTTCTCCACAACATTGTATGAATATAGGTGCGTTATGAGTGGATTGAATCTTAAACTTACATACAAACGTAGACACCTACTTATTTTTGTATGTTAAGAAAATCAGAGACTCAGAAATTATCCATATTGATTTTAGGGTTCCGTACCCAAAGGGAAAAATGGGACCCTATTACCAAGACTCCGCGGTCCGTCTGTCTGTCTGTCTGTCTGTCCGTCTGTCTGTCTGTCTGTCTGTCTGTCACCAGGCTGTATCTCATGAACCGTGATAGCTAGAGAGTTGAAATTTTCACAGATGATGTATTTCTGTTGCCGCTATAACAACAAATACTAAAAACAGAATAAAATAAATATTTATGTGGGGCTCCCATAAAACAAACGTGATTTTTGTGCCAATTTTTTGCTATAATGGTACGGAACCCTTCGTGCGCGAGTCTAACTTGCACTTGGCCGGTTTTAAGTTATTGACGATCTTTTTCAATTGAAAAGACGCATGATTATGAACCAATGTAACTGAAAAACCAGCTGTGAAAAGGTGTTACAATTTTCTTTATTTGAAAAAAGTAAGGTAACTGCATTTTTATATGAAACAATAAATATTCTTTTGATATTTTTGTGGTTCCCCTATTAATATTGTTAGCCTATTATTAATTTGTAGGATTATTTAACTAAAGCAATACACTAAATTATTTATTTTATTATATATTTATTTACAAATTGTAACCATGTTCCCAAGAGAAATGACAATAATAGTTGTTAAACTGACTTTTTTCGGTTGACAGCAAGTAGCACAGTCAACGTAGGCAGTCGCAGAGTGTACACGTGTATCAGTCTGAATGTTTCATTCAAGTACATGTAATAGTGATTATAATAATATTAAAGGAGTTATAAATTCATAAGGTCTTTGCTTTTTCTAGCAACCCTGAAGTGAGTTACAATATTCTGACTCGATCAAATTAAAAGTTAAAGCTAGATATAATCGTGTATTTTTTTTAATTTTAATGGCGACTGGATCGTCAAAGGTTGAAGCAAGTTTACTTCAAAATTACTTAGAATCTTATATTATCACTAACATAACTCACTCTGAAATAGAAATGTTTCTTACGCATAAGTATTTTTATTGCCTGAACAAACCAATAATATCACTACCTTTAGTTTATTTATAGGTAAGTCCAAATATTGTCTCTCATAAAATGCCACTTATTAAATAATCAAGCAATAACTCGACAAACATTCATTAAAGCCCGAACAAACTAAAACTTCATACTTTATTAAAAGCTCTACAAAGAGCCTACGGCGCCATTTTAAATCTTTAAGACGTAATGAAGATGGCCAAGCGACAATCTTTCACAATGGAAGGAATTTCCAATAAAGCGCGCTAATGAAATAACCCACAGCATAGAGTAGGAAAATACGACAGAAACGAAACTCCATGTTTAATTTGTCCTTTAACCGATTCCGCCAAAATAACCACAAAGAGTTCGATTCGAAAGAAATGGCGGCTTTGAACACTTCACGAGTAGCAGCACTGTTTAATTATTATTTTTTTACACGAAGAAAAAAAAACAATGTTCCGACTGCCGAAAAAGGAAATTATTTTCCAAGTTTTTAGGGTTCCGTACCCAAAGGGTAAAAACGGGACCCTATTACTAAGACTCCGCGGTCCGTCTGTATGTCTGTCTGTCTGTCTGTCTGTCTGTCACCAGGCTGTATCTCATTAACCGTGATAGCTAGAGAGTTGAAATTTTCACAGATGATGTATTTCTGTTGCCGCTATAACAACAAATACTAAAAACAGTATAAAATTAATATTTGAGGGGGGCTCCCATACAACAAACGTGATTTTTGTGCCGTTTTTTGCGATAATGGTACGGAACCCTTCGTGCGCGAGTCCAACTCGCACTTGGCCGGTTTTTTTTGTTTTTGTGACAATGTTAGTGTAGGATGGGGCATTATATTGAGGGAGAATCTACCTTCACCAATAGCTTGGAATATTATAGTTATAAATAGAGTTATAAATCGTCTTCTTTGGATTAACCTTTCAAGAACCGTGCAGATTTCGGCATAAAAATCCTATGACGCTCACCGATACAGAGTTTTCGTAGCCAGAACAGTTTTTCCATAAATGACCCGATACAAACTTAAACAAACAACTTTACCTCTTATTGATATTAGCTTAAATGAAATAGCCATATCAACCTGAATGAGGGTGGCACAAGAGCACGAGGATTGGCACAAAAGAGAGGCCTATGTCCTGGCCCGGTCTATAGCAGTCTACTGCTACCAGTCACCCTACGAAGATCACCATTGCCAAGCTTGAGGACATTTTACCTTTGATTCGCGATCGCCTACACAATAAATCTTTCCTAACATTGGTTGAACTGATATGGTCAGTCTTTTGCCATTACGGCACGACCGAAATACCCGAAACTATAGACATTTTAGAAAGCATTTGAAGTGGAAGTGTCCCTTCTATGTTGTTTTAATCTATGGCCACAGTTTCAAGACTCACTCTAGAATGAATCTGGAGAATACTTTCATAACTATATGCAAGACAATCAATGTGACTTGTGTAAGTTCAATAGTTTTCTTCGGAAAGAATTTTGAGCTTTGATTTGTTCTACCTCGGTCGGAGCTGATTATTTCATGATTTATATTCTTTACTAGCTGTGTCAGCGGCTTCTCTTGCGTCATTTGCCTACCCTACCCTACTTACCTTCCTTCCTACCTACAACACCTACCTACCCTACTTACCTTCCTACAATCTATCGCGGAGAATATTAACACCGCCATTCAAAAAATGGCATCAAATGTACTACACCATCTATCGAATATGGAGTTCAACTTCCTGAGTATCTGAATTGCGTGTCTTGTGATATTTTACTTCTTGAACACTTTAAATTCATCTAACTTTTGTTAGAGTGAACCGATTGCGATGATACAAAAACTAAGTAATACTTCAAGTACCGTACATTTTTTATGTCTAAAAGTTATCTACATTGGTGTCGTAAATTTACAAGATGCGTGCACAACTAAACATACAAGCAGACAAACAGACAAAAATCGGTCCCGTTGGTTATCTTTTAACACCCTGTCTATTTTTTTTGGAAATATATTTGATGTAAAAAAACGAAGATATTTTTGACAATCGCTATCGCCACGCTTTCGATGATAGAATGTCACTTGTCTAGGGCCTCATCGCGTATGATTCTTGTAACCTAGCACAGATATAAATCTAAATAGATGACGCGATTTTATGTACTTCGCGTGTCAACAAACGGAGTAAAATTACGATCAATGATCGTACTTTAAGCTTTTCATCAAAATCCACCGAAATCTAGAAAAAAGGCCTAATCATGCCATATTGAGCTGTAAAAACTGTATAGAAAAAGTTGGCCGAGGCACAGACGCCTCATCCCATACAAAGAAACTGTCCCGACTTACTGTACTGATTATACTGATTTATCTATCGATATCGATTGATTATTAGATGGTGATCTATCTATCGCCTTGGAAAGGAACCGAACGCGATCGATTTACAAAAAACAATCGATATAATCAGATGAAAACGCTAGTTACGTCGGCACGGATTATTTGTGTGGGATGATGTATGCTAGTATTATATTATCTGTGGCCGAGGCATTGTAAATGTTTTCTTTCATTGGTAAGTAAATTTGTTTTTAAATTGTGTGTGAAAAAGTGGCACGCTTGGTTTTCATAAAGATGGAGGGACTTGCATTATCTAGTTAGATATATGTTTGTGTATCCTAGATGGTAAAAAGCTGATGATGTGTGATGTGAGACGTCATCATCATCAAAAATCTGTTGATGGAATTATTTTTTTAGAAAGGTACCACGTCGCCATTTAAAAGTGAACAAGAATATTTAAAAAAGAAGAAAAGAGATGAAAACAATAACATAACATATTTCTTTATATTAATAATGATTTATTAACATTGATTAGCCTTAAATTCAATTAACAGTCATAACTTAACAGTAAGTCATCATTTCTTCAATAGAACACGGTTTGTCACAGCACTCATCAACCGGTCCGCGTTTGCCGCGCACGCCAGCAAGAGCGCGGGCCCCATGCTGTGGCATCCACCAGCCGGCATCCCGCATACCGGCATCCCGCATACCGGCATCCCGCTTTTCAACTCCATAGCACACAACAGCTAAAGCCTGCGCCAGGTTCCTTCCGCAGTAAAAGCTGGTGCCTTCATGAGCATAGTAGCAGGAGAAACAAGCGAAGATCAGAAGACAGACCATGTAGAACTTCATGATGACTTTGAAGTAGCTTCAGTTGTTGGTGTTACAAACGATGGTGGTAGACTGTGATGGTTCCATGGTTTAGAGGAGCTTTTATACTGGGCAACTGATTAATATTCCTCCTATTTTATGGGATTTGGGACTCTGTCTAACCTCTTAGCGAATATAGGCGTTATGTAATGTGTTTGTGATTAATATTCAGACACTAATGAGGGTTTGGTTAAGACTTAATTTGTGTGTAGGATGTGGAAGATTTACCTACTTTGTCACCTGAATATGTGCTATACAAGCTGAAATTTTAATGGTTGATCTCCCGCAGCGAAATGATTACGTCTTGGTAATACAATCGAATTATAAAATAAATAAACATTAGAATCAAGAAATGGCAGATTAACAATTGTGATAAACAAAACTCGAAAGTGACGTTAAACCAATTGTAACCCGCGAGCCGGGCAGCCCGAACGGGCCACGCGGTCATGTATGTTTAGGGAATTACTATAGGTTCTCACGCTTTCAAATTGATATATTTTTTAAATTCGTTTTTTAAATAATAAAAAAAAAAACTTTTTTATTTGTTAAGTTTTTTTTATTTTTTTTATTATCGATAGGCTCGCGTTTGACCACTATCTCACCTGATGGTAAGCGATGATGTGGCCTACGGTGAAGCACGCTTGCCTAAAAGTAACCTATTCACTCTTAACTTAAAGACCCCAAGGTTGTAGCTATCAGGGAACAAAGACCCCGGAAGGGAATTCCACTCCTTAGCTGTGCGCACAATGAAAGTATTAGCAAAACGCTTTGTGCATATGGGTGGGATGTCCACCATGTACCGATGGCGCATGGCCGTACGTCTTGTAGTCCGATGATGAAAAGGGCTAGGCGGTATCAAATTGTGCAGTTCCGTCGCACACTCCCCGAAATGTAACCGATAAAAAACTGACAGGCTGGCAACTCGGCGACGATGTTCGAGGCTCTGGAGCTTTGATGCGACCAGGGCATCGTTGCCAATAAGCCTCTTGGCCCGTCTGTCAATCGACTCAAGTGTGTTAGTATTGAAAATACATCTGACGTCATTAAATCAGGAATTTCCACTTTATAAGCACAATGGTTTGCTACAAAATACAAATTGTCATATTTATTAAGCATCTACCGACAAATGTCGAAGTACCTACCTTAATTATTATTGTGTTGTCAAATATCTACAATTGTTAGAGTACCCACCTGAGTAAATATTGTTGTGTGAACAGGAAATAACTCTAAACTTATTTATAAGCCAAAGTGATGATATTCCTATAAAATATTACGTAATTTGTAATGATCATTGTGATGTATCCTTGATTTTATATTACCATTTTAGTATTATAAGTCCTTTGAGACAATTAGTAGAATACTGTCAATTAGTATCAATATTCTTTCGAATATTGATTAAAAATGACTAAATAGGAGATATTCATTTAAAAGGTTTCATTACTCAAGAATTGATTATTGACCTAATTGTGAGATTATTCATAGAAATGTAGAAAATGGTGGGGACGTTTGACAGGTCGACTCGTTGCTATAAATAGTGGGTAATTCGTGAGTCGACACACTTGGTTGTGAACTACAAGCCAGTACAGAACAGTTGTTATGTTGTGATAGTGATATTGTTTTCCTGAATTGTTATATTTTGTGAAAGATGGACTACATAAGCTTCACGTAAGTTATTTTATATTATAACTTGATTATTGCTAATGGTTGTGTAGAAAGACTATTTCGTATTGTGGCCTTTATTCATAATAATGTTAAGTTGATTTAAGGGCTAGTCATGTTCCTTGCCTTATCCTTGTTCCTTGTTGTTGTTCCTTGTTCTTGTGTTTGTTCCTTGTTTTTTGTGAATCATAAATTCTATTCTCTCAAACCCTAATAGTGAAGGAGCTTGTCTTTTGTTTAAATTATTATCATCTTAAGTAAAACTTGTGATGTAGTGTTAGTGAGTATTAATAAGACTAACCGGACTGACATATACATGTAGTATAAAAGTCCAAAAAAAAAAGAATAAAAAAAAATCCTTGTTGTTTTGATTATATAACATTGTGAAATGTTACAAGATTCATTATATAATGGCCATAATAGAATTAGAACTTTATTGTGATAAACGATATTTATATGGTTGTAAAATATATCTATAAATACTTTTACAACCATTGTTGCTTCCGTGGAGTTTCTTGCCCTTCTTCTCCACGAGAACTAGGTCTAGCGAACGGGCGGTAAGCTCTCTGAGCCTCAATATGAATTAATTGACAAGCCTAATTGAAATAAATACATAGTCTTGTCTTTTTGTGCTTTTATTCATAAAACCTTTTCCTGATCCACCAAATACATAGGAACTCTGATACACAGTAAATAACCATCTTGACATATATCGATACTTTTCTATGGAGTTCCTCCATGATTCTAACATCAGAAGTGGGATTCAGCTCTAGCTTACACAAGATTTCTAATGAATTTCATTTTGTCATTTTCATATACCACGTGTCAACGAGTAACCAACTCCACTCGAGCTGCATAGCTTGCGGATCTAGAAGCTTTACGACATGAATCTGCAAACTATGGTCTGAGCATCGGTTCTGTCTATGGACATCTAGCTGACAGCTGCAGCACGAAACGGCTAAAAGTGGTAAGGCCTCCAGAGGCTTTGTTTTTATTTACTGTTTAATATCTTTGGTGATATAAAGATAAGATATTATGTTTGAGAAAGCTTAAAACGATAATTCCTAAGCTATTCAGTTTATTTATCAGAAACTTGTCTAGAATTTTTATGGAAATTTTTATCAGAGGGTATTTTTGCAAAAATGTACCCAACTTGGTGATAAAACCGTTAGTGGCCACATACATACTTGAGAGGTAAAACATGGAGACCGAATAGTAGTTTTTACCAATATTCTCACATTTACAAAAAAACTCTACTGTTTTTCTCTTGGCTATTTTTTTAGTAAAACTAAAAAGGAATTATATTTAGGGCAAAAGCTCTTGAACAGTTATTTTCTTGAAAAGTCTGTATTAATTAATAAAATAAATATTCTAATCTTCAGAAATATTAAAATAAACAATACAATTAATATTTTCATGCCTTGCCTTTCTCGATCTGAAAATAAATTTAAGTCAAAAGTCAGTTTCAGGGCTATTAGAGGTTGAGGTTTTTATATTTAAACAAATCGTGATTCAAAAGCAGAATCACAATAATTTATTACAAAGTTATCAAAAGTCGTAAAATAATTAGCACAGCTGACTAATTATTCGTCACCAACCTTACTGTGGGTACCAACATCATTTATTTTGTTAGGAATGGCTACGGATGTGTTTGTCTGTGACCACACAGCTTACATAGTTCGGTTCTATCGGGACAGCTACATAATAAGTAACTTCCTATAATTGAGTCATGAATTTATAGAAAAAAAAAACATTATGGAATAAAACAAATACATGAAAAGTAATTTTTTTCAATAATAAAAACCATGTGGGTATAACTTACCGAGTAGTTAGTTTGAAAAGTGAGATGGCAGGAGAAAGACAAAGGGGTATAATAATTCCAGGCCGTTTCATCAGCATGGTACATTAGAAAAATATTTTATCTTTCGTGGTACCTGTTGAGATTATTTTGGTTTTATTTCTAGTAAATATTAGCATTTTATTAAAAAGTAATTATAATAAAAGTCGTTTAAAGTTTGGTCATTACAATGAAGCTTGACATTCTAGTGCTAAATGTCAAAAATTAATAGTTGGTACTTTTTTATGACCATGAAATAATTGAAATATATACCCTCTGTTGATCTGATTTTAGTCAGAAGGAAATATCTACGTTCAGTAAAATTTGCAAAAATATTGTCAGATTGGCCGAGCGATGTATTGTTGGTTGGTGTAATAATGTTTTGAATTATGATGTATAGTTTACTTTTGTATAAATAAAGTAACCCAAAAAAAAAAAAAAATAAGCCTGTGGCTCTGGCTGTTTGCCAGTGGATTTGGCTGTGCCTGTGGCTGTGCCTAAAAAAAAAGAAATGGCTGTGCCTGTGGCAGTGTGCCTGTGGCTGTGCCTAAAAGAAAGAAATTGCTGTGCCTGTGGCCGTGTGCCTGTGGCTGTGCCTAAAAAAAAAAGAAAAGAAATGGCTGTGCCTAAAAAAAAAAGAAAAGAAATGGCTGTGCCTGTGGCTGTGCCTAAAAAAAAAAAGAAATGGCTGTGCCTGTGGCTGTGCCTAAAAAAAATAGAAATGGTTGTGCCTCTGGCTGTGCCTAAAAAAAAAAGGAAATGGCTGTGCATCTGGCTGTGCCTAAAAGAAGATATGGCTGTGCCTCTGGCTGTGCGTAAAAAAAAAAGAGAAATGACTGTGCCTACAAAAAAAAAGAAATTGCTGCGCAGAAAAAAAGAAATTGCTATGCCTAAAAAAAAAAAAGAAATGGCTGTGCCACCAAAAAAAATGGGCTGCCTATGGCACTGCGAAAAAAAACGGAGATGGCAGTGCTTAAAGCTCCCCTCTCCCCTTTGTATTTGAATGTAGATTTGTTTTCTTATATATATTCAAATGTACATATGTTTATATATTTGTTTTTTTAAAGAAATTGATTTAATTTATTAAGATTACTTATCGAAAGTGTACTTCGAGAACGAAGCACATGTCAGTATGGCCGTGTTAGTATTGAAAATACATCTGACGTCATTAAATCAGGAATTTCCACTTTATAAGCACAATGGTTTGCTACAAAATACAAATTGTCATATTTATTAAGCATCTACCGACAAATGTCGAAGTACCTACCTTAATTATTATTGTGTTGTCAAATATCTACAATTGTTAGTGTACCCACCTGAGTAAATATTGTTGTGTGAACAGGAAATAACTCTAAACTTATTTATAAGCCAAAGTGATGATATTCCTATAAAATATTACGTAATTTGTAATGATCATTGTGATGTATCCTGGATTTTATATTACCATTTTAGTATTATAAGTCCTTTGAGACAATTAGTAGAATACTGTCAATTAGTATCAATATTCTTTCGAATATTGATTAAAAATGACTAAATAGGCGATATTCATTTCCTTAATTGTGTTGATACGTTTTAAAAAGGTTTCATTACTCAAGAATTGATTATTGACCTAATTGTGAGATTATTCATAGAAATGTAGAAAATGGTGGGGACGTTTGACAGGTCGACTCGTTGCTATAAATAGTGGGTAATTCGTGAGTCGACACACTTGGTTGTGAACTACAAGCCAGTACAGAACAGTTGTTATGTTGTGATAGTGATATTGTTTTCCTGAATTGTTATATTTTGTGAAAGATGGACTACATAAGCTTCACGTAAGTTATTTTATATTATAACTTGATTATTGCTAATGGTTGTGTAGAAAGACTATTTCGTATTGTGGCCTTTATTCATAATAATGTTAAGTTGATTTAAGGGCTAGTCATGTTCCTTGCCTTATCCTTGTTGTTTTGATTATATAACATTGTGAAATGTTACAAGATTCATTATATAATGGCCATAATAGAATTAGATCTTTATTGTGATAAACGATATTTATATGGTTGTAAAATATATCTATAAATACTTTTACAACCATTGTTGCTTCCGTGGAGTTTCTTGCCCTTCTTCTCCACGAGAACTAGGTCTAGCGAACGGGCGGTAAGCTCTCTGAGCCCCAATATGAATTAATTGACAAGCCTAATTGAAATAAATACATAGTCTTGTCTTTTTGTGCTTTTATTCATAAAACCTTTTCCTGATCCACCAAATACATAGGAACTCTGATACACAGTAAATAACCATCTTGACATATATCGATACTTTTCTATGGAGTTCCTCCATGATTCTAACAAGTGCATCAAGCTGATATTTGGCAGATCCGTCCCAGAGGTGAGAGTAGTACTCCATGCACGACCGGACTTGCGCTTTATACAAGTTGAGCAGCTGTTCAGGTGTGAAGTACCGTCTCACCTTTGTAAGAATCCCCAACTTTTTTGCAGCCAACTAAGCTTTTGCCTCAATTAATGGGCCAAAATTGAGGGTCAATGTCAATGTAACACCAAGAAGTTCGAGACGGTCCGTTAACGGCACGGTTACACCACGGAAAGATGGAGCCGGGTGGAATTGGCTCTTCTTAGCGGAAAAAAGACACGCCTGGGTCTTAGTAGCATTGAAACTGACCAGATTGGCATCACCCCATTCGGAGACCGCCTTCAAGGATAGATTCAAGCGTTCGACCATGGCCTCCCGGAGAGACCGAATCTGTGGCCCAGTAGTCCGTCCGTCGGACACGTTTAACTCACAAGTTTCTCTCTATGCTTTGATAGAACTTACAAATGAAGGCAAATCAGAGTGCCGCCGGCAAACAACCACTCTGTGTGTATCAATTTGTTCTTCAGAGATGTTAACAAGAAAAGTAATGTACCGTTTGGTCTTAACGTAAAAATAAAAATTTATGTTGCTTCAGTGATTGCCGTTCTTTTTGTTGTCGGGGATAAACCTTCAAAGGATCTTCGACATTTCTGGAGAAAGGACCAGGGTGTTTGGGATTTTTATCTTACTGTAATCAGCCCGGTGATCACCATAATCATATGGAAGAAACCACCTCTGTGCCTTGTAACGCCCTGTTGCAGTATCTTTCGTTTGTACTTGACTTAATGTCCTATGTCACCTAGATGGCGTCCACAGAAGTTCTCCATCGTAATCATTCCGATGGTTGCCGCTTCTGGCAACACAGTGCGACGCCAGATTTGACGGAGATGTCCACGCTTTCTTACTTTTGAGGATTCCAGTCCAAAGCTTGCTTGGTTATGTGATCGGGACCCCTATGGCACGTGCTGCCAATCCCTCTCCACTTGATCTGGCGATCGATCGGGCTCTTGTGGCACGTCGTTACGTTAATAGTAACTTATTAGTTGATTTAAACTTAAAACAGAATACAGTGAGTGATATAGTTGCTAAAAAGGAACAAATGAGTCTGCATACAATAGACACCGAAACTCATAACTCTCCCAGTAATCGGGTAAAAACATACAATTAAAGATTTTTTTCTCAAGTAAAACATTATCTTATTTATCATTGTTTTCCAAAGTAACAACCTAATTATAACCCAAGTGACCACATAAGTGTCTGTCACACGACCCAGTACACTGTCGCCCCCAACTTAGATTGAGCGCGATGACTCGACACCTTCGGACAATGAACTTAACCTAGCAGAAAGTTGAGGTCATCGAGTAGTTTTGTGCTGAAGTTTGTTATGTAGGTATCGGAAATCTGAGGTATGTTGCAATAAAATTGCTGGTGTGAGTTACTACACTTTCAACGATTAAAACTGCTTTGTAACCCCCGACGAAAAAAGAGGGGTGTTATAAGGACGTGTGTAGCTGTGTGTTTGTTTATCTGTCTGTGGCATCATAGGTCCTAAACGGATCAACCGATTTGGATTTCGTTTGTGATATCGAGTGTTCTTAGCTATGTTTGATGAAAATCGTTTCAGCCGTTCGTTCGTTCATTTTCGCAGAATATCGTGTCATTATTACGTGTTCAATAGATTGTCGACCGAAGCGTGTCTACTACTAATATAGATAAATGATGTGCATGCATGAAATAATAAACATATTTAGTAAAATTTTACTTTTTAAATTACAGTAATAATTTGTGTTTCAGTATAGTAGTTTCAAATTGGTTTGACAAAAAAACACTAGAAATAGAATAGAATAGAAAACATTTATTCGACATAGATACAACACAACAACAATAATCACAAAGAAAAAGAGAAAAAAAAAATAGTACAAACAATTATTGCGCCGAGCGTGCCCGCACCGAAAGGGTTACCAACTCAGCATAAGCATAGCTCATCAAATATTAAGTCTTGGTATCTGAAATGCACATCATTTTCATCATTTCAGCCGAAAAACGTCCACTGCTGGACATAGGCCTCCCCCAGGCGTCGCCACATTGACCGATCCCGTGCGTCTCGCATCTGAAATGCACAGTTTGCAATTTTAGCAAGCTGAAGTGGCTGAAGTGACCTAGACTGTCAAAAATCCGATGACCATGGAAGCAAGAGTCCAAGATTGGAAACTGCCATCAGCAAGCGTAACCTGTGACGCCCAAAAGGCGGTTGGTGTTATGTAGATTTCTGCGAAAGGCGTAGAACCAGTTGCTTTTAGAATCACGCAAGTGAGGCTTCTGTTTAGTTTTGTCTAAGCTAGCATCCATTATAATATTAGTATAGATTTATCTATCCACATAATTAGTAATTTTATTCTTGCAATGTTACCTACTCATTTTCATACTATTTATGTACAAATCCTCATATTCCTCACTATTTTGAACGGACACAAATTTATTTTATTGACGTATACATACACACGTCACCTTGCAGTATAAACGTACAACCGTCAACTCAAACACCAGATCCAGTTGAAAACCAGCGTCAGGCACTAGTTGTCTGGTAGTTTTGCTGAACTGGACCTTTTTGGCGCAGCCGTGAGGCACACTTTCCTGCTAACTTCTTACGTCAGACTTAACACCTTTTTTTATTTATTTTAATTTGTATCTTTACTGATGTATATTATTATGAATCTAGTACCTAGTTATATTGTGTGTCTTTTAGTTTGTGCTAAATAAATGTATATTCTTTCTTTCTTTTTTATTTCATTGGTTGATAACCATTACTGAATGAAAGTAATCTAAAAATCCAGAACTCTTTAAAAATATTCATCAGAATAAAGAATGAACCACAAACATCTTCATATAAAATAACGTACAGTGTTACTTACGGAATAATTCGGGATCAGCGAAACGTTTGCAGATGAAAATAGCTGTTTAATTATGTATACGGCATCCATTGGTTCCGCTTCCATCGAAACACGTTCACTGAGGTTTCTGAGGCGTCGTGTAAGAGGAGTCTTTAACATTTTGAATTAACGAAGAGTGTAGATAGGTCGATACTTATCCCAGTAGCTGCGATTAGTAACTGGGATTGATGACCCCGTGAATAAACTTTGTAAATAGAGTTAAATAAAAATTGAACCGACTGCCAAAACAAAACATATATAAGTTAAGTCACCGTGAATCTCTTAGGGAACTGTTTAAAAATATTATATTATGACAGTTTCTTGCCAATTCATTTATGCAAATATTATGTCTGTAAGGAAAAATATACATCTCTTTAGTAAAGTCAGTGATAGACACAATTGTAATACCAGAAATAAAGATAAGTTAGATCATCCTTCTTACAGACTAGCTAAAGTACAATCATCTTTCATGGGGTGCTGTGTCTATAACAAAATACCTTGTGATATATTAAAACGAAATGAAAGTAAATTTAAAACTTTAGTTAAAAGCACTCTTTGTAAACAAGCATATTACAAATTATATGATTATATTCAAGATAAGAATGCTTGGAAACATGCTGGTCCTGCTCCATAGCTCTTTGGTGTAGACAAAATCAAATTTGTTAATAGGAATTCATAGTTATTGTATTCATAGTGTTTTTTTTTTGTTGAGAAATTGACTCACACACTGTTCCGTTGTTGTTGAATTAGGTATTTTACCTATGTTTGTAATATTTGTAAATATGTGAGAACCATGTTCCTGCTTATCAAATTAATTAATTTTCCTGTTAATGCTTTTTAATGCTTTATACCTGTACTTAGTATAGTGTGTAGAGCTATTATGGGTGCATCGTCCTCACATACATTAATTTATGTACTTATCAAAATATTGTAAAACACCTAATTTTTTTAAAAAGAGTAAGTATGGAGTTTCTTGTGTGTTCTTCTACATAACAATCTACTTTCCGAATGCACGGTAGAATCATTTTTTATTACTTGTAAATTTTAATTTTATTTATGTGACGTTTAAAAGTGCAGTTTATTGGCCTAATTGAATAAATATATTTCACTTTGACTTTGAAAAAACTACAAAGCGAACCTTTTTGTACCTATTTTTTTCTTTTTTGACGCTTCCGTGTGTTTTGTTTTGGAAGCTGGTTTATTTTTTTACAAGCTTTTATTTAACTTGCAATGTGTGTATGTATGT
Organism: Orthosia gothica; assembly: GCA_949775005.1. Taxonomy (NCBI): domain Eukaryota; kingdom Metazoa; phylum Arthropoda; class Insecta; order Lepidoptera; family Noctuidae; genus Orthosia; species Orthosia gothica. Next base: position 15,166,864 of record OX459067.1, read on the forward strand.
GTGTTCCGGTCAAATCTTGCAACTGAATTTTATAGCAGTTATCTTCAACCGATTAACACCTTAACTGCCAAGTGACCGACAAACAATACATTTTCAATTGTGTCTCATTGCCTGGCAGTTAAGGTGTTAAGATGAAATTTTCATAGACGTTTAGTTTGGGTGACAATAAACGGTTAGTTAAGTGACGTCATTTTAAATCCAATATGGCGTACGGCCCAAGATGGCGAACTAGACATTTTAACTTTTATTTGGTTAAAAGTTGAACCTTATATTACCATGAAAATAAAAATCATCAAAATCGGTTCATATTTATTTATTTATTATATACTTTATTGTACACCACAAAAAACATACAGGACAAACGTTCACAATGACAAGTGTACAATGGGCGGTCTTATCGCACTAGGCAATCTCTTACAGACAACCTTTGGATGGACTGAGCAACAGGAGAAGAATTTAGGGCTGTCAGTGTACAAATTAACATAAATAATACACTACTTAGACATAATAACATAAAATACAAACATACAATATACAAAATATACTAATATATATCAAATATAACAGAGAAAGGAGAAGAATGAAAAATTATAGTGAAAGATAATGCTCCTTCACCATTTTCTTAAACTTTGGCAGTGTTTGAGCACGTCTTATTTCAATAGGTAATGCATTCCACAACCGAGCTGCTTGAATCGTGAAAGATTTGTCAAAGAAGGAAGTGGAATGCATACGAATATTTAATTTTAGATTTTCCGATGATCTCAAGGACCTAGAATGGGTGTCACAGAGGAACTGAAAGCGTTCTTTGAGATAAAAAGGAGTAAAAGAATTAAATAGCACATTATAAAGCATAGAAAGTATGTGGGCATTCCGGCGAAGGCGAATAGGAAGCCATTGAAAAACGCGCACTCGAGGGTAGATTGGAAACAATAAGTAAACATTGGCTCCGTGTTTAATTTTACATCAAAAATAGTAAAAGTGCTCAGTTTGACTAATTTTCAGTAAAAACCGAAACTATAGTGAGTATAAAACGAGTGTTAGCGTTGTACGACCAAACAAGTTATGTCAACGCATAATATTCAAAACAGTCGTGTGCGCTACGGAAAGTCATAAAAGTGAGCCTAAAAGATACTATAAATGTGAGCAAAGTGAACAGTGTTTCTCCAGCGACAATATAATCACCCAATGCTAATAAATAAAGTGAATGGAAGTGGTATTAGTTACAAAAGAAAAGTGATAAATCCGTTTTTTATTCAAATGTCAACAAAGATCAGCTGTCATCAGTTTTTTGTAAATAGTGACATCTAGTTTGGCTAATAAGAACTTAAAAATTGGTAAAACAGTTCCTGTTGATACTGGTGCCGTTTTTCGCCTAATAGAAATCAGTAAAAATAGCGCGACCGTCAACCTGCCGACATTGGTTTGAGTAAAATCAAGAGGTCGCAGGTTCGAGACTGACCAAATGTGAGGCTCTTTTTGTATATTTGTGAGATTTGTTACTGATATAAAATTTAAACATGGAAGAAATGCAAAATGTTAATACCCAAAGATGCCGCCGCCAGCAAAGTTTAGAATTCCAAGACAGCGAGTATGAATTGGACATTTCTTGTCAGAGTTTACCAAACAATTCGAACAGAGACGAAGTAACTACGATCAAGGAAAAACTCTTAAAATTAAATCTAGAATTACAGATTGCTAATAATGAGATCGAAAATTTGAATCTTGAAAATTGCAATTTAAAAAAAAAATTGTCAACCTTCCACCATAAAATTGATCTATACAAATCGGTAGGCGCTTTTGAAGTGAATTGTAACAACAATCGATCGCTACGCCTCTCAAATTTTATTCTCCTCAGTATCAAAAACGACACAGGTCCTGTAGTATGAGAATCGGTTTGAAAAGAACATCCTCTCAGGAATTAGAAACTGACGCAGTCAGATATACCCCGAAACAGGACGATAGCAATAATTTAAGTTACTTTTTCGAGCAACCCATAACAACAGAAAAAGGCTTACAGGACACAAAAATAGTAAACCACCAGCCATCTGATAGAGAAATCTTGGAGAAAGGTAGCCTTGAAATGGGTACAATAGTGGAATCTAAGACTGCGGATACTTTAACCATACACATGAAAATAGACCCTATTAAAAACACAAGTCTGAATAATGATATTTCATCTAACTTAAAAACTCACGATCTGACGCCAAAAAAACATGAAGTCAAAATATTTTCTGACCAAACAGGACTTGATATAAGAAGTTTGCTACAAGAATTACTAGGAAACTCTTTCAAGGTGACATCTATAATAAAACCAGGACCTCCAATGTCTGAAAGTGATAAGTACATGTGTTGCCGAGTGTAAAGATTTTACCAACTCTGACTACATATTAATACTAGGGGGTTCTAACGATTCAAATCCTTTGAATTTGCAGTCAATTTTGTATTATACTTTGGATCAAATTAAACACACAAACGTCTTAGTTGGCAAAATCTATAAAAATAAATATCTTAGTGTTAATATGCTGAATAACTCATTGAAACTGGTATGTAATAATTTTAAGAATTCGACATTTATCCCACTTGACCTGGATCTTTTTAGCATGAATTTAATGCCAAAATTCATAAATAAACTGCAAGCAAGTAGACTAATCCATAAGGAAATACTTCGTATAAAGTACAGACATGATTACGTAAACTACATTAAAATTAAAAGTTATAATGAGTATAGCAAAAGAGGCCAGGTACAGAAGTATTACAATAATAATTATACACAGACGGACATTGAAACTTCATCAAGTCGTGTCATAGTAGTTTCGAATAGCATCAGCACTCAGACTGATGACCTAGGCGGTAATGATGACTTTTTTCGTACCTAAAGGGTTCTGCAACTCTCATGGTACGCTAAACACCTCTGAAACTCCAACTAAATACATCTCCCTTAACATTTACCTACAGAACTTATGTGGTATAGGAATCAAAAAAGATGAATTAGAAGTATACCTACAAGACGTTCAACAAAACATTCTATATGTGTGCGTTACAGAACATTTCTTGACCATGGAGTCAGCGCCTTTGTTTAACATTAACAATTATAAAATGGTGTCGTTTAATGCGCGAAAAAATAAAAAAAGGGGTGGTAGCCTCATAATGATGAGAAATGATGTTGTTTGTGAAGACGTGCCTTTTTGTCAGAAATTATACAATATTGAAAGCTTTGAAATATGTGGTGTTAAAGATTCTAAATCTAATATTTACATCTTCTGCTGTTATAGAAATCCTGTTGATCAAAACTAAGAAACATTTATATCTAAGTTGACACAATTAATGGAACACTTTTTCAGTAAAAAATGCATTATATGCGGCGATTTCAACATCGACTTGCTTAAAAACGACAAAAAAACTTCTAACTTTTTGACCCTGCTGACATCTTATAATTTTAGACCGCTAATAGACGAAGTGACATATAAACGTAATAATGCGCAATCGTGCTTGGACAATTTTTTGACGAATTTACCAGATGATTTTATCAATGAGCAGTTTGTCGACCATAATTGCTTGGCTGACGGGCATGCTGCGTTGTTCTGCCACGTAAAAACTGAAACAGTACTGCCAGATGGCGATAAAGACTTTTTAAATATAGAAAATAGGCAGTTTAGTGGCAAAAATTCTAATTATTTTAGACGTCGTGTACGAAATATCAACTGGATGGAAGAAGGTATAAATAGTTTCTTAAAGAAATTTGGACAAATATTCCGCAATAGCTTTAAAAAAAAGAAAATACGAGTTAGTTTTAAGAAATGTCACAAGTCATCCTGGATAACGAAAGGAATAAGAGTTTCGAGTAAAATGAAACGATTCATACTTCAAAACATAAATAGGATGAATTGCACTGAGAAAATAAGGACGTACACAAAATCTTATATTAAAGTATATAGGCAGGTGTTAAAAAAAGCGAGACGTATTGCGATTAGGAAAGAACTAATGAAAGCAAATAAATCTTCAAAAGCTATATGGCAGGTTGTGAATAGACATAGGAACACAAAACCAAAATACGAAAGTAAACGAGATATACTGCTTAAAGTTGAAAATAAAATAATATCAAATCCTCAAGAGATAGTCGACATTTTCTCAAACACGTTTGATAAACCTGAAGTAGTAGATGAAGTAGATTCCTTTGAACAAGCTATAAAAAAATTGCAAGATAGCGTTAACAGAGTAGACAAGGAAATGACATGCGAACTAGTCACGGCATATGAAATAAAGAACATAGTCAATGCAATGGCTATTAAGAAATCTTCTGGACATGATGAAATACCAATACAGATAATTAAAGATCATATCGACATACTGGCCGGACCTCTCGCACATCTAATCAATAAGTGTATAAATATGAGCATATTTCCTGAACAACTCAAGTTAGCAAGGGTCTTACCAATTTATAAAAAAGGTTGCAAACTAGATCCCAACAATTATAGACCGATTTCTTTGTTACCAATAATATCAAAAATCTTTGAGAAAATCCTTAAAATGAGACTTCTAAGACATCTAAATAGAAACAAAATACTTAATCACAATCAATTTGGTTATCAGAAAAATGTTGGGACAAGTGACGCAATTAATAGTTTAATGGAAAAAGTAGTTAGCGGAATTAATGATAAATTAAAAGTCGTTGGGCTATTCCTTGACCTTAGTTCTGCTTTTGACACAGTAAATCACAAGCTACTATTAAAAAAAATGGAGCATTATGGAGTACGAGGACCGGTTTTAAACTTATTTAAATCTTACCTGGAAAATCGAAAGCAATACGTAGAAATTAAAGTAGAGGAAGAAAACTGTGAAAAAATATACAAATCGGGACTTAAACTTATAAAACAAGGAGTTCCACAAGGTTCTATACTAGGGCCAATCTTGTTCATTTTGTTTGTTAATGATTTGATTAACTTTATGCTAAAAATAAATGATACTGAACTTGTTCTATTTGCTGATGATACGAATGCTATTATATCCGCTAAAGATCTAGATACCCTCAGTAATAAAGTAAATAAGGCTTTGACTCTTTTTCATTCTTGGTTTGGCATCAACAATCTCAAGTTGAATGCTAGCAAAACGAATGCTATTTTATTTAGAACAACTTCAAGAAATAAAGAAACGATAGACATAAAAGTGAATAATGATCGAATAACATTGGTAGACAGCGTGAAATTTTTAGGTATTTATATTGACGAAAGTTTAAACTGGAAAAAGGAACTGACAGCCATAGAAAGCTCAATTAGCTCAGCTTGCTATGCCTTAAGAAGCCTTCGAGATTCAATTGATATTGAACAATTAAAAGTAGTGTATTATTCGCTTGTAGAGTCAAAACTCAGATACAGTATCGCTCTATGGGGAGGCAGTTACGCATACAATCTAAATACTGCTTTTGTTATACAAAAAAGAGCCATACGAACCATGATGAGAATTCCACAGTGGGTATCGTGTAAGGAGTATTTTAAGGAGCTTCATATACTAACGGTCCCTTGCTTGTATATTTTAGTACTACTTACGGATCTTCTGAAAAAATTATATAATCTCGAAACACTCGAGGAAAGAACTAAGCGGGAAGCTACAAGGCGTAGGGACTTACAGTATGAGATACAACCACATTTGGAAGTAGTTAGCCATGCAGCAGCATACCAATCAGTTAAGCTATTTAATAAGCTGCCCATACAATTCAAGTCTATTTATAATTTAACTCAGTTTAAGCACCAACTAAAGTCATTTCTGATAGATAAATGCTATTACACGCTTGACGAGTTTCTCTGTGACACTTACACCTAGACCGCTACCAAATCTATATTATTGACATTATATTTTTACTATTGACATATATAATAAAATTTGTGTTTATTGTTTTTTATATTTGCATATGACATCTTTATATGACATAGCTGGATATTTTATGAAAAAACTTTGACTTTTTTGTATATTTTTTTTTTTGACTTTGTTGAAGATTGAAATAGCAGTATAATAATTATCGTTTAGTGAATATTCTTTGCTGATTGTTTGTAGCTTTCGGAGTTGGGGTGTATAAAGGTTTAATAGTTACCAACTCTATATTACTGTAATTTTTATTTTATTTTTCACTTTTGAATTTTATAATGGAATTTGAATATTTTTTTTTTTGACATATCTGGATACTATATAAAAATTATTTGACATATTTGCATACTTTATTGACATTGTTAAAGAGTGATTTAGCAGTATTGCTATTCTTGCTGATTGTCTGTAAAGCTTTCATTTCATTTTTTTTTTTCTCAATCCTTAAGATGATATTATATTATAGAATTGACATCTTTATTTGAATCTGAATTATGTGTTTTTATAATTGCATTTGACATTTTTATTTGACATATTATCTGTATAGTATATGAATATCGATTTGACATCATTGAATACTTGTCTGACTATTTGAAATTTGAAATAGAAGTGTATTACTGTTTGATGTAAAATTTTGGCTAATTGTCTTGTTATTCTTTCAATGTTAGTTTATATCGTGTAGTGGTGCTTGTTGCCAATTATGTTTTTTCGACACAATGTAAAAATTGTTTGGAATGAAATAAATACAAAATACAATACAATACATTTGAGCTTAGTACGAAATTCAGAAACGTGATCATATTTACGCAATCCAAATATGAACCTGATACAGAGATTTTGAAGTCGCTCTAGCTTATCCAATTGGTCTTGGTTGAGATCAAGATAGCTGGCATCAGCATAGTCTAAGATAGGGAGAAGAAGAGATTGTGCTATCGCAATTTTAGTTGTTATGGGAAGAAAATTACGAAGCCGTCTCAGGGAGCCCGCAGACGCAAACAGTTTTCGACTGACTTTCTGCAGTTGTTTGGTCCAGGATAGAGTGCTGTCGATATAAATCCCCAAGTTCTTTACAATATGATTTAAAGGGATGATGGTATTATTGAAAGAAACCTGGGGAAGTGTCGACCAATCGATCCTAGAGACAGTCCGGGTACTACCAACAACCGTCACTTGAGTCTTCGTTGGATTGATCTTCAGCCCGAACTCAGTGCTCCAGTATCCTATTCGAGCCAGGTCCATATTAATTGTCCCATTGGCGGAGTAATCGCGTAACAAACTTACAATAACATACAGTAGATTTGAGAACCTCCTCCTTTTTGAAGTCGGTTGATAATAAATCGGATGTAAGTACCTAACAGTTAGCGATTCATGACTCCTCTCTATGAGATAAATGGGACCACATGACAAGCACCAGCTTTCATATAAAAAAAAAATCATCAAAATCGGTTCAACCAGGCAAAAGTTCTGATGTAGCAAATATTAAAAAAAACAGTCGAATTATAATATATATAATATACCTTGTAGCCAGGATTATCCATCAGCAACTTGCTCTGAAATACACTATTGTGGCATCGAAGGTGCCGTACTACAGGTATGTGCCCGACCCAGTTCTCGAAAATGGCAATATCACTAATAATTATAATATACCTTGTAGCCACGATTATCCATCAGCAACTTGCTCTGAAATACACTATTGTGGCATCGGAGGTGCCGTACTACAGGTATGTGCCCGACCCAGTTCTCGAAAATGGCAATATCACTAATAATTATAATATACCTTGTAGCCAGGATTATCCATCAGCAACTTGCTCTGAAATACACTATTGTGGCATCGGAGGTGCCGTACTACAGGTATGTGCCCGACCCAGTTCTCGAAAATGGCAATATCACTAATAATTATAATATACCTTGTAGCCAGGATTATCCATCAGCAACTTGCTCTGAAATACACTATTGTGGCATCGGAGGTGCCGTACTACAGGTATGTGCCCGACCCAGTTCTCGAAAATGGCAATATCACTAATAATTATAATATACCTTGTAGCCAGGATTATCCATCAGCAACTTGCTCTGAAATACACTATTGTGGCATCGGAGGTGCCGTACTACAGGTATGTGCCCGACCCAGTTTTTGAAAATGGCAATATCATATTGTGCTGGGATCGGGCCGTTTTAGCAGTATTTACCAACCTTACTGTTGGCTTATTCCAATCCTATTAACACACATGAACTATTTTCGTAGCCCTTTTCCCCAAATCATAAAGAACATACGCGCCCGCTCTCAACCACACGTGTCTTTAAAACAAACACGACCTACCGTACCCCTCGTGTACAGTCGCGCACAAAACATCCGATGAGATTAGTTACGTTCGTCGCGACGTACGAGAACACGTGTACCTGGCGACGTAATGTCGCGAACAGACGTGTTTACCAGGTATGTGCTTGTTCTACAATTCTTTTAGATAGATCTTCTTGGAAAAAAAATCAGCATTGTTTTCTCTCTTTGTAGGTATATTTATGTCTTTTTTATAATAATTTATAGGCTAGTGTTTGACCACTGTATCACCTATCGGCAAGCGATAAGTTTTGTGATTGAAGGTGGACCACGCTAATCTATAAGTAACCAATAGACCCAGGTTATCTCTACTAGGAAACACAGACTCCAACAAGAATTCAACTCCTTAGCTGTAAGTACAATTAATGTTTTCCCGTGTTAGGCATAGGAGGTCTACCTTATACCGGTGATGCATCGCCGTATGTCTTGTGGTCTTGTGGTGGAATTGTTTGAAATAAGGCTGGTTTTCAAGTCACACTGACTGATGCTGACTATCTAGCTCGGCTATTCTATAGCTATTGGTCGAGTCGCTCGGCCCAAGCTCTGACGGCCCATCAGCGCCGACGGTCAGCGTCGGACAACGTGACTCTAAAACCAGCCTAAGTGGTCTCCCTCTCTTTATATCATTCCATAGACATCTGCCAATAGGTACATGAAAAAGGCCCTTTTTGAAAAAGGAAAAAAAACACACACTTTTGACCCTTTTTCTCCAGCAACAAGCATATTACCCAAAATACCTTCCAACCTTCAATGCAGACATACGTTTATGCAATTCATAAAAAATGTTACTACAAAAGGGAAGTGGAAGTATTTTAGAGACCCTCGAATAAATCCAAACATTTGGGCCAACTTATGAGAAAGGTAAAAGTAAAATATTTTGTAACGTTTGTGTTTTTATATCAAAGAAAGGTTTTGCTGTGACATCTGTCTCAAAAGTCGCGCTATAGATTTCATGTGACTGGTATGTGTTCAAATAAATAGAATCATCAGATCATATCATGTGTTTTTGGGATTTGCCATGAACAATTAAATGATGGCAATAGACTCGCCACCTCTATTAATATTGTAGTGAAACGCTACAAGACGTAATTGCCATCAGGTTTTTTTACGGTTGCGTAGTCAACAAGGAACCCATAGTTTCGCCATGTCCGTCTGTCCGTCCGAAAAAAATTTGCCTTCGGTAGTACCGCTCTAATGCTGGATTACGGCCAGAAAAAGCGCCGGAAATCTCGATGCAGGATCTAGACCGTAGCAAACTTCGGCATCTTCAGACCCGGCCGGGTTGGCCGGAGTCCTACTTCTAGTAACTGATATGTACAGGCAAAAAAATGATTATTCATAGAAATTTCAAAATTCGAATAATGTACCCGGCCAGTTTGACAAATCAAACAGAAAAGGCGTGATAGTAATTACGTCTTGCCGTGTTTCGCTACAAAAAACAAAACTCAAACTAAAATGAGGATAGGAACATTTTACAGCTATGTCCATACTAGGCATTTGGATAATAGAAAAATAATGTAATAATATGGACGTACACCAAATTCCGAGCGCGAATCGGACTCGCATACAAAAGATTCTGTACCATTCCGTAAACTATTAACACAATAGAATTAATCTTTTGCGGTTTTGTTTACGGTACCACGCTCTCTGCTCGTAACTCTCTCCACAAATTCATCATCAATCTCTCTCCATTCAATTTGATCACTTACCCCACAACCGATATCAGTTACAGGCTCAAACCTCTTCAAACCAGCGGCTTGTGAAGCCACCTGTTACGTTCAGATTCAACTAACCATGAAGCCGAATTAATATCTGTGCCAAAACATGGGAGGCTGGCAATCTATTCTATACTGAAATTCATAGGCAACAGTATAGAATATGTTTTCGGCACGTTTTCTATGAATTGATTCAACACAATTCTTCTCGATTCATTAACAATATTCAACACCAACAGGGATGCCTTAATACAATCTTGATGTTCGATTAATTAATTATCAAATAGAGGAATAATTCATTAATATTTCAGACGAAAGACGTCCGACGTACACCCCATATCACATCGCCCGGTACTGTCCTTTTCGCATGCAGCGGTTTCCTGCAGCCTTCACGAGGTCCTCGGTTCACCTTGTGTGTCCATCAGTTTGGATCGATCTACATTATTATAAACATCTACTACAGCACGAGCTTACATTTAACATTACCTACTTACAAAAAAAACACTACAGTTATTTTTCGCTTTGTAGTGTTTTTCTTTGGAAGTCTGTTTAATGTTTTTGTTATTTTTATTTTATTTTGCTTTTTAGTTTTGGTACCTTATATTACCATGAACATCTTTTATTCTTCTCATAACAATTCCAACAAGCCTAAACACGACTGGGATACATTGTTATAAAACGAGGTTCTGGTGCCTAACTTTCGGCTTCATCACCAGATCAGCCTGATGGTACTAGTTTTATAAGAAACATATACATTTGCTTTATCACGGTAATTTAACTATTCGAGATATCTTATACCCGAAACATACTTATCATTGAGAAATTCCAGTGGCCACTTGCGGATTTCTTCATCAGTTCCACTTCACCAAATGATACTTTCTGAATGCAAATGCTTGCCATGTTGATGAAAATACAAAAATTGCTATATATATACCTATACAATTTTAGGAGTTTCCTCGATTTCCATGAGATGCCGTCATCAGATTCTGACCTAATCAACATGGGACCACCTGGGAATCCCTTTCAAACTAAAGAGGAATTTTCCATATCGGTCCTGGTGTCTTTGAGTAATTCGTCGAACATAGAATCTCCTCCTTTTGGGAAGTTGGTTAAAAATGTTTATGCAATGTTTCTATCTAACAAGAACACAGGCAATACAGTTAGAAAAATACAAAGAAATTTATCATCATTTCAGCAGAAAGACATCCACTGCTGTTCATATGTTACATTTCGTGGACTGAGCGTTGGAATTGAACTGATTCTTCCTAGCCCATTTCAACATCGGACTATAAGACGTGCGGCGATGCGTCATCGGTAAATGGTGGACATCCCACCCATACGCACCAAACGTTTTGGGCATCCTTCTATTATGCACACAGCAAAAGACTGGAATTCCCTACTGGAGTCTGTATTTCCTGATAGCTACAACCTGAGAGTATTTAAGTCAAGAGTGAATAGGTTTCTTCTAGGCAAGCGTGCTTCATCGTCGACCACATCATAGCTTACCATCAGGTGATATAGTGATCAAGCGCAAGCCTATGAATAATAAAAATAAATAAATAGACCTCCCTCCAATGTCGCTACATCGCCCGGTCCTGTGTATCTCCAAAGAAATTCACATAAAGTATATAAAACTAAGTACCATCACATTCAGTAAAAGCATATAACATTTGAAAGGTTCTAAAAGATGTATTTACACGTTTTATGGAGACACGTGCCAAGTTTAGGATTACTTACACACGTCTGACTTACGACACGAACGACGAACAAATGCGATGAAAAATTGTTCGGGGTGATCTAACTCGTGCGTGGCAATGTTGTACGTCGATGTATCAGTTGTAACATATCACAACGCTTTTAATCTCCAAAGGTCTGGTAGAGATGTAAATGCATTTCGCTAGTTATGTTTTAGTCGCCAGTTTGGGATGAGCCTATTGCCGCATTAAAACTTAGTGGGCTACTATTGAGAGAATATTGTTGAAAAAAATACAACCGACTCCCAAAAAATAAAAACACTACAAAGTGAAAATAACTTTATTTCCGGCAGTCAGTCGGTTTTGAATTTTTTCTCTTTTTGGTTTTGGTACCTTGAAAACCATTATGAAAATACGCATTATTAAGGATAACTTAAAAAGTACTCGTCAGATCTTGACCAAATGTGATCACATGAGAAGCACCAGCTTTTAAATAAAAAAAGGAATCAGCAGAATCTGTTCATAATTGGCGGCGTAATCTCATAGCAAACATAAAAACATACAGTCGAATCGAGATCCTCCTCTCTCCTTTTTAAGAGGCGAGTCCTTAAGAAACACCTAAAAAGGCACTTACAGTTTTCGTTATTTCTAAAGATTCACTGCGCTGAATTACACAAAAAAAAAATGAAGAACCTTAACAGATGTGCCAACAGTTTCACCGCGAGATATTTGTAAAACCATCCTAAGTTTCTAAAAAAAAAATTGTTGAAATCTCTCAAAAACATCTAAATCGACCTTTTCTATTTGCACTATTGTCATAATTCTAGAAGATTTTTTATAAATCTCTTTAGATATATCGTGACACGAAAGTATGAATATGACGTTCACCGTTTTATTTATCTAATAAGTCACACCAAATGATAGTAATCCACGTTTCAACATTGTTATTTTTTCTACACAAATTGTTTTCTATTCCCCATACATTTTAGTATGGAGCGTTACGCTCCAGTAATTTGTTTTATAATCGACCACGCGCGCGAAAAATTTTCAGTGCCGTCTTAGACTCCAAGGTGAGAGCACGTCCGTTTTTTTTTCCGAGCCGAGTTCGCAAAACGTCTACGCACACATACACAATAGGCATAAGGGTGGGTCGCGAGTGTCGTGACATGACTGTAGCAAATAAATGGACCAAATCATGTTTTTGGTAATCATGTGTCTTGAAAGCCATACTAATGCAAGCAACTGAATTCAACAAATATAAATGGTGACATTGGCACTGATAATTTTTTTTGCCGGTAATGAAAGCTTACACCTTTTTTATTGCCGTAATGAAACTTGTCTCAAGATTAGTCAACAATGCTAAAAGCTTAATTTATAAAGTCAATAGTGATATAGCAGAGGTTTTTAAAAGTGTTGTTGCAAAGTTCGTAGGAGGAAAACTAATTAATTTCTCAACTAGACAATCTTACGCAGCTCGTTGTGCAACGTGCGTTGTGGCATTTAACATTGAGCAGCCACAAACCTACTTGTACAATAAAATCATACACAAAATACCTAACATATTTATAAGCCATCATGAGTTGAAAAAACCGGCCAAGTGCGAGTCGGACTCGCGCACGAAGGGTTCCGTACTTGGCAAATTGCGGTTTACGATTTACGACGTATAAAAAAAAAAACTACTTACTAGATCTCGTTCAAACCAATTTTCAGTGGAAGTTTACTTGGTAATTAATGTACATCATATGTTTTTTTTAGTTTTATCATTCAGTTATTTTAGAAGTTACAGAGGGGGGGACACATTTTACCACTTTGGAAGTGTCTCTCGCGCAAACTATTCAGTTTAGAAAAAAATATAATAGAAACCTCAACATCATTTTTGAAGACCTATCCATAGATACCCCACACGTATGGGTTTGATGAAAAAAAAAAAAATTGTGTCAGTTTCAAGTATGGGCACCCCCAAAATTTATTGTTTTTTTTTCTATTTTTGTGTGAAAATCTTAATGCGGTTCGCAGAATACATCTACTTATCAAGTTTCAACAGCATAGTTCTTATAGTTTCGGGAAAAAGTAGCTGTGAGATACGGACGGACAGACAGACAGACATGACGAATATATAAAGGTTCCGTTTTTTGTTTGCCATTTGGCCACGGAACCCTAAAAAAGGTTCTAGATCTAAGCAATAAAATAAATAAATTAGAGAACATCATTCAATCAAGCATTTTTTTTTGTACTTATTGTAACGTTGTACTCGGCTGCTAACGCATCTGAATCTGAGTAGAAAAAAATAGGAAATAAAAGTACCTAATTGCGCTTGCAGCTGATGTTTTTAACTGGCAATACTGCAATGAGTAATTAAATACTGTCGCAGACTCCGCGCACGGAACTGTTTTGTTGAATGTTGGTAGTTGACTTCCCTCTCAATAGGTATGACTGACGCTCGCGGACTTCCTGCGGTTCGAGAACGGTCAGTCCAGTCAGTCTCGACCGGCGTTCACTTGACACTACGCAGCAGAGAGTGACAGTGTCGGAATAGGCTAATCATACCTCTGCCACCTTCTTATAGTCACGTAGAAAGAAATATTTCTTGCATTACCTGCACATTACCGTGGACAATAGAAAATTAATTAATCTCAGTGTAACCCCAAATTGGGTGAGTGTTGCAAAACCTATATTATCTAGATATAAGTGATCATTGCATGACTTGCTAAAATTTCGCTATTCGTAAATTTTGTAATAATACCTACTTCAGACACTTGAATCTTGAACCGTTGATTCACATAAATTGCGCTGGTGTATCAACGGTGATTGTTAATTTAAACACCATATTTTAACTTTTATGTTTTCACCGAATGACCGTAACATAGGTGTAACGGGTCATGACGGTTAAATAATCTTCATCCTTTCATCTATTATTTTCCTTGTTCAAGTAGTATTGGTGAGTGGTAGTAAGTCAATGGAAGTAATTGTTTTGTAAAATTCTGTTAATCATTATTGTTATAAAATTTTCCATCTACCTCACATCACTAGATGTTATCATTTTATAATTCATCATGCTTTTAAATTGTACCACGCTGCTTAGACTGCTTCATCTTGATGGCTAATTGATGCTAGATCACCGCTTTCCACCGTAGATTCCATGTTCGACGGTTGTCAGGATGTTGCAGTCAGTGGTACGAATTCGGTCATTTTCAATACAATAATATGTTCAGGGTGCTGATGCGGCTGCCTCGCTATTGTAGTGCGTCCGGCATGTTTGCGGAGGCGCGGACGGACGGTTTCCATGCGGTTATACGCAAGAGGGTAGCCTCCTTGTGGCAGCGCGTGCGAGGCAGTAGCAACGGCATCTTGCAAATGATTGCGTCTCGAACGGATTGCCCAATCCAGAACAAATGGATGCGCATTGTTATGGGCGCTTACTAACATAGTTTGTAAGCAATGTACTAACACCTTTTGACGTTATTTAGACGTTATTTTAATGTTTGTTTAATTGAATATAATTTAATTTAATGTTTTAATAATCTAATTTGTGATTCTATGTTTTAATTTGTGTTTTAATTATTTAATGTTTTGTGTATGGATTTGACATCTGAAATAAAAGTATTAATAATAATAATAATTTTCTAAAATGCCTAATTCGGGATATTCCAGGGTTCTTCTATACCGGACAATCCTCCGTGTTGCTACAAGGGCTGAGGCTGGACTACCCTACGTGCTACCCTCCGATACGAAGATCGACCTACCTACCTGGCTGCCACCAGTCACCTACGTTCTGGAACTACAGGATAGTGGTTTTCTTTCGGCGGTCTAGAACCTAACACGCGCTCGATATCGAGAACTCACACCAGTCTCTTGCTGGGTTTCTATTTTTTATTTTATATAATATTTTTTTAAATAAATTTTTGTATCTACCCTCTCTTCGAGAGTTTAATTTACCTGCCTGGCCCCTAACCGTTACATTATCATAATAATAATTTAAATGTTGTATTACATATAGTAATTATTTTTTCTAACAATCAAACTACACAACCGATTACACTGTGACCCCACCCTTTATTCACGACTATATTACTATGGGCACGCGTGCCGTGCGGAGCGGTGAATCAATAGCTAATACATTGCGCGTTTTTGAGACAAGCTTACAAATCCTTCAGAAGCGAACGCGCATTGAAGCTATATTATGCCCGTCGCGCCGCATAATTTTTCACTTGTTCTTGGGTGCGTGTACACTACAATGTGTGATGTAAATGTGTTAGTGAAAATGTCGATGTGTGGGTTCTAAAATAAGTTCTCACGCTCGCAAACCTGCCTCTTAAGTCGGTTGAATACCAATAGCACTTTGCTGACCCGATAATTAAACCTAAGATCTCATACCCAGCAGTACCACTTGCAACCAACGGACCAGTGGACTCCAGATTTTCGGTTTAAGCTAAGTGATTCATCTGGATTTTCTGTGTTATGATTTACAGATAGACAGTCGCTACATGTAAAAGATGTACTAGCATTTAGCTGGATCATTATAAGTCTTGTGTTTTAGAATTTGCATTTATATTATTAAGGCATTTATTTTTATTAATAACTAGCTGACCCGGCAAACTTTTTTTTGCCATAAAAACACCAAACATTTATCTACCCACCTTCCCTACCTTACACTACCTACCCTACCCTACCCTACACAACCCTACGCTACCCGACCCTACACTACCCTACCCTACACTACCCTACCCTACACTAGCCTACCCTACACTACCCTAACCTACACTACCCTACCCTACACTACCTTCCCTACCCTACGCTACACTACCCTACCCTATCCTACACTACCCTACCCTACACTACCCTGCACTACACTAACATACAAAAAAAAAAAAAAAAACGTAAAAACCATCTTTGAACTTCAACGAACACTAAAAAAAAAGAATTGGCCAAATTAGTCCAGGCGTTGTTGAGTTATGCGCTTACTAACACATTTTGAGTTTCATTTTTATATTATAGTTGTGTATTTAAATATGATCAATTTTAGAAAATCTTAATTTTACACAAAATTCAATAACAAAATACACATTCACACAAATATGTCAAACAGTTCGATAACCTTATTATTACAATAATCTATAACTACGACACGTCCTGTGACTAGTCAAATAACCCGGCCCTAACTGTACTAAGGTGCCCATAACACTTGCTGCATTGCCGAAGGAATATAGAATTAAATTCAAAACATTATAAATTATTTTTATTTAACATTTATACACAATATTATTTAACTATATACAAAGGAGAGTGGGAAAGGGGTTTATTTTGCATCAAAACATTCGTCCACATCGATGTTATTGGAAAACGTGCCCAGAACGCTGGCAGCACTGCCACTTTGGATGGCAATGCTGATTCTCTGGCCGAAGAAAAGGCCAGCCCTCTGGTCACGTGAAGAGTCGACGAGCTTTGTACTAATGACACAAAAAACTAGATGCGCACTCGGACCCCATAGACCTAATGTTTCAACCCCAAACTTCTCAAAAATATTACTTTCAATAAGGTTGTTATAATTACGCCATTTGAGGGTTTCTGCACCAGTAATACCCACCCCAGCACAGCCCGCCGTACTACGAAGATGGTATGGCGCAAGAATGTCGACAGATGTTGCATCCCACACCAGAGGCCTACCCACCTTCCAAGGGATTATGTTTATCCCGCCTGGTCTCTTCCCATCGTCGCGTGCCAAGCCAGTGGGTTCTAAAACCGTCATTAATGCTGGCGTGCCGTGCTATCCGACCAGCAGTCCTGCTGCAGGATAAGCCATAGTGTCCGAAGCGGTCGATTGCTTCACCATATTGACAACGATGAGGAGCTCCACTAGGAGCACCCAAACGCAAACTTGTAGCGAACCGGTAGGTGTTGTCACTCAACATAGTACCGACATAATTATGATGAGTGAAAAATTGTGCCAAATTAAATTGGATTATATAATTTAGTCTTAAGGGTGTAGTCAAAATATGGAATGTTTGTATCAGTATTATCTATACTTTGGTAGATATACCAGGTAGGTATGTATGTTTCTACGACAATAAGCCTTAGCGAACGAGGCGTTATAAATCAAAGCCGGTTTCGATATTGCCAAATACCGCTTTAAGCTTCTACGGTACAGTGTTCTATCGAAGTATAAGCATAATATACAAAGGGTGTTCTTTGAAATGGAATATAACAAAGGATAAATTTATAAAATTGACATGAAATTGACTTTATTCAAAAGATAATCTTTTGGCATTATAATTTTAGAATGATTTCTATTTCAGCCACGGCTGGCTCGGACGTAATCTAATCTGGAGGTCCAATATTGGCCGTATATCGGCAATAACGCGGCAAATATTGTCCTCCAAGTGGTCGATCGTTTCGGGCTGATCGGCGTAGACTAGCGACTTCACATATCCCAAGTCTAGCGACGTTCAATCGCACGATCGTGGAGGTCAATTCACGGGTCCGGCACGTTGAACAATGCGGTTCCCAACCGTTTCCTTCAGTAAATCAATTGTGGCACGAGCTGTGTGACATGTTGCGTCTTGTTGAAACCACAGCTCCTGCACATCATAGTTGTTCAATTGAGGAACGAAAAAGTCAGTAATCAAGGCTCTATAGCGGTCACCATTGACTGTAACGTTCTGGCCAATTTGCACAAAACAAGAAATTTGCACGAAAAGTTAAGTTAAAGTTCTATACCTTTTACTTTAATAATATCGATTAATGGTTGAAGGTTTAAATAGAAGATAACAATCGAATCTACTTTACTATTTTGAACAATTACTAAGGTTTTATTTTTATTTTGAAAGAAAGACAGAAGAAATATTTATTTTGACCCGCACAAAAAAAAAACAAAAAAAAAAAAAATACCCCGTGTGAAACCAAAAAGACTACTGTCTCACATGCTCTCGGTTTGACTACCGTTTCACCTCATGGTAAGCGATGATGTAGTCGACGATAGAACACGATTGCCTAGAATTCCACTTCTCATAGTTTATATTCAACCATTAATTTAATGAAGCCTTTGTTAAATTAGACATCAACTCAGCAAAACCAAAAAAATCACAAAATTAATATGACAAATTGTCAAGGGCGCGTTTTATGACGTTTAGTTACTTTCTTTTCGCCAAAAATATCAAATTCATGGACAGAAAAAAAGTTAATTACATACATACATACATAAACTCACGCATTTTTCCCATGGGGGTAGGCAGAAACTACAGAACGCCACCTGCTACGATCCTTACATACTTCTTTTGCTTCACACACATTCATTCATTTATTCAAAAAAAGTTAATTCATAAATCAAAAACCCGACTGCTTCTGAACCTTTTATGTTGATACACCAAACGATTGGTTTTGAAGAAAAAAATATTGGGGTCCCACAATATGACGCCCAAAAGCCGCCATTTTTCTATTTTCCAATATAAATTTAGCCACTGACACTCTGGTCTCTAGAACGCCATATAGGAACATACATACATAGACTGATAAACACATAAACATAAACACACCTCCTTCGGCAGTCGGGGAAAAACCAAAAAAAAAACACAAA
The DNA here is from genome assembly GCA_949775005.1 of Orthosia gothica. Lineage (NCBI taxonomy): Eukaryota > Metazoa > Arthropoda > Insecta > Lepidoptera > Noctuidae > Orthosia > Orthosia gothica. The sequence continues at coordinate 15,186,034 of OX459067.1, forward strand.
TATATTTGTCCCAAAACTACAAAGTTTCATATAAAGCCAATCCCTACAAATATTCACAAGAGGCTTATCAATGAACAAAGAAAACGATTTAGATACATAGATCAGACCAATAAATTTATATCCACGAATAATGTTTCCAGGATGAATAAATCAAGCGAGGTGTCAGTCTGACCGGATATCAGTGTGGGTGCCAAAGCGGCTATCTTACCCGGATTGTAAGTTCGTAATCCGATAAGGACCTGTAATCTCATTGGATCTGCTTTGATCCAATTGCTGCTGGTAGACTTACGATAGCCCATCCTGGACGGAAGTTTGATTTTGTTAGTAAGTTATTTTGAAGATGTTTTTTTATGTTATGCTTATGGCTTATGAGGATTGTAGGAATTTGCTTATTGCTGACAAGGGTTTTCTTGAACATTTGAAGGAATTGGGTTAGGTTGGTTGGGGTATCTACATATTTATGCTGGATAAACATAATGTAATACATAGTTTAGTTTTTTAAGGCGAAAATAGAGCGAATTTTTCATTTCTCTCTTTTTATTTTCACTATCACTAAAGAAGTTTAGTTTAGTTTCTACAGATCTTTTTTTTTTTTCTGTACTTTTTGTCAGGTATTGACAAAATAGTCATAATAACTCAATTCAAATTTGTGTATGTCCCATATCTTGAAACCTGCTGAACCGATTTTGATGAAATTTGAACTATTCCCTAAGATGAGACATACTTGTTCCAATGAAAAAAAAATATCACGTTCCGATTACTAGTTTCGTGGAAATACATACAAACATACATACATACACTTATGAAATTTGGCAAACATGTTTAGAAGCCCCGAATTATGCAATTCCAACAACAGAAAGGAGATTATTAATTCGTATCGAATTAATAATCTCCTTTTTTAAGTCGGTAAAAATACTTGATAATCAGTTTCAAATAAGACCCCAAATACTTATACCGTTGACTGTAATACGGGTCAATGTTAAGATCGGTGAGAGGAGCTCGTGGCTAAATAATAACAGCCGCACGGTTCGATCATCATCAAGGTTAAGCAACGCTTGACGAGGTCGGTCCGTGGATGGGTGACCATTTTCAACATACCAAGTTTCTTCCGTGCCTCGGACAGCACGTTAAGCCGTTGGTCCCGGCTGTCATTTGAAGATCTTTGACAGTCGTTACGAGTAGTCAGAAGCTTGAGATCTGACACCAGTCTAGCCAAGAGGTACTGTGTTACCCAGTTACAGGGTTGTGGAGGTCAGATAGTCAGTCGCTCCATGTAAAACACTGGTACTCAGCTGAATCCGGTAAGACTGGAAGCCGGCCCCAACATAGTTGTGAAAAGACTAGGCAGATTGTTAAGATCGGTGAGAGAGTGGAGTATTTTATATAATATCTAAACAAATAAAGTCAAGTAACATGTTTATTTCATTTCCATCTCAGTAAAACTTCAACTATCGCCAATGCCGTAGTCTTCAGTGCCTTCAGCAGAAGAAAAGTTGCTAAAATGTCATGCAAACAATAATTCCTGAATATTTATTTTGATCAAAACGTGGGTCGAATGAAGTTAGGTTAGTTTAAAAGGGTATTTTTCTCGTTTTAATTAGGATTATGAGGCCTAAGCTGTAATAAGATTACTTGCTGATCTCTTTTGTGGAATTTTGTGATAGCAAATAAGAGCTTGAAGCAGGTTAATTCTTCGCTTAAATTGGGTACTGATATTATCTTTATAAGCACAATTAATTGGCTGTATTTTTGTATCTATGGTAAATTATCAACTGATGATAACTATGTACGGGATCTTTTTTGCTGAAGCAGTTATTTAAATCTATACTAATATTATAAATCTGAAGAGTTTGTTTGTTTGAACGCGCTAATCTCAAGAACTACTGGTTGGAATTGAAAAATTATTTTTGTGTTGGATAGTCCATTTATCGAGAGAGGTTATAGGATATATAACATCACGCTACGACCAATACGAGAGGAACATAAATGAAAAATGTTGCAAAAACTATTCTTGTGGGATTTTTTTTTCTTTTTTGAGAGCCAGTTGACGTGAGCGAAGCCGCGTGGGACAGCTAGTAATAAATAAACAAATAAACTACTCTTTAAAAGTAACCGTTCTTTCTTCTTTTGAAAGGTCTGGTCATAGAGTAGTTTTAGAATAATTCACGTTAAAAAGATTGTCGAGTTTGCGCGCCGCGTTGATTTTGGGAGCATTAATGTACGTTTAAGTAGTGTTAAATACCCCAGTTACCTGAATATTTTTCACGTTTAATGAAATCTAAAGAACACACCTTTTTAAGACATCACAGTATTATTTGTGGAGTACTCAAGATATCAATCAAGTTAATAAATCCTTCAGTAATGGAAAAAATCTTAGAGGAAGTGCCGCAAGCAAGCTAAGTTATTACTTCAGATGCAAAATTTTATTAATGATCAGCTGTTTGCGATCCGAGTCTTCTATCTTCTGTTTTTTAATCAAGAAGTGTGATTTTTAACCCCCGCCGGAAAAAGAGGGGTGTTATAAGTTTCACGTGTGTTGCTGTGTATCTGTGTGTCTGTCTGTGGCATCATAGCGCCTAAACGGATGAACCGATTTCGATTTAGTTTTTTTTGTTTGAAAGGTAATTTTGTCGAAAGTGTTCTTAGCTATGTTTGATTAAAATCGGTTCAGCCGTTCAAAAGTTATGGGCGTTTTACTGTTTGAATCAGAGTGTTTTCGCAAGATAAATGTCGGGGGTTTTTTAAATTTTGAAATTTTACTTGTTCTATTAAATGTTCGGAAACCCTCGTTTTTCATGTGAATTGAAATAGTTTTTTCTAATGTAATTTATTTGACAGGTTCGATTCAATTTGAAAATGTCGTGAGAGAAGTTTTTACTATGATTTAGACACTAGATCAGTGGATGCACACAGATGTTAACTAAAAAATAGTTTTTTGTCCGTCAGATCGATTTCGGATAAAAGAAACTTTATTCCCAATAAAGACATATATCACTTACTTGAGAAAAATACTTAAAATATACATATAAAGATTACAACAAGCACATTTCAAAATTTAAAAAACCCCCGACACATTTATCTTGCAAAAACACCCCGATTTTAACAGTAAAACGCCCATAACTTTTGAACGGCTGAACCGATTTTATTCAAACATAGCTAAAGACACTTTCGACCAAATCACCTTTCAAACAAAAAAAACTAAATCAATATCGGTTCATCCGTTTAGGCGCTATGATGCCACAGACAGACACACAGATACACATATACAAAGATTGCTGTGTCAACACACGTGAAACTTATAACACCCCTCTTTTTCAGGCGGGGGTTGAAAAGTTCGTCATCAGTATTACAAGATATTAGTTACCCATCCAATGCATTCATTTCTCCAGAAGTGCGATCGATCCGCAATTATGTATTGGCTAAGTTGTGTCTTGAATGCATTGAAAGAGTGTAAATTTCTTATACAGGACGGTAACTTATTATAGAGTTGTGCTCCTTCAAAAGTTAGCATTTTTTTGCCATAGTTAGTTCTTGTCTTAGGCAAAACTAGCAAGGTGAGTATTAAGTTCGAGTGAACACTTTTGTTGAGAATGATGAGAATACATGTGTTCTAGTTACTATACGTGGGACACTCAGAAAGTTTTGCGAAACTAAAAAAAATTGTTCTATACGTACATATATTTTTATTAAATCTTTTCAAAGTACTTTCCACCAGCCTCTATACAAAGATTCATGCGCCTAAACCAGTTTTCAAAACACTTTTTCCAGTCCGCCGCAGACACCTCGTTTACAGCCTGCTCGAACGCAGCCAGCGCATCTTCCGGCGACGAAAATTGTATCCCTTTGAGCTGATTTTTTATTTTTGGGAATAAAAAGAAGTCACACGGTGCTAGATCAGGGCTGTAAGGAGGGTGACCCAGGAGTTTGACTGGCGTGCTGTCCAGGAAGTCCCTCGTTTTGAGTGCGGTGTGCGCAGGTGCATTGTCGTGGTGGAGCAGTAGCCCGCGGAGCCCTGTGTTTGGTCGCTTGTTGCTTATAACAGAGAAAACTTCTGGCAAACATTTGGTAGTATACCATTCGGCATTAATGCTTCTTTGATCCCGTAAGGGAATTGATACCAAGTGGCCAGTCAAATTAAAAAAGCTAGCGATCAAAATCTTACCCCCGCTTCTAGATCGCTTCACTTTGGTAGGCGTTGGCTCATTTTGAAACACCCAAACAGTCGACTGGCGCTTGGTTTCTGGGTCGTATTGATAAATCCAGGACTCATCACCTGTAACGATGTCGTAAACACGCCGAGACGAGCCTGCTTCAAATTTGTTAAGCATATCACGGCACCATTCCACCCGGGCCTGCTTCTGAGCATCGGTGAGGTTGTGCGGCACCCAGCGTGATACTATCCTCCTCACGCGAAGATGGCTGTGTAGAATCTCGTGAACGCTTCCCGATCCAATCTTCAATATGTGTTGAATCTCCTGATATGTAATTCGCCTATTGTCTTGGATTAAATTTTTCACTGCTAGCACGTTTTCTTCGGTAACAGCCGTCAAAGGGCGACCGCTTCTTTCGTCATCCCCCAAAGTTGGTCGACCGCGCTTGAATTCGTTATACCAACGATACACGGTTGCCTTGGAAGGGCCTTCATCCATGAATGCCATTTGAAGTCTATCGTACGATTCATCCGGTTTCAGGCGACACTTGAAATCGTATAAAATCATAGCTCTAAAATGTTCCCGGCGCAGATCCATATTTCAGTGAGACACAATACTTTGAATTAACTCGCAAAAAATGTGGAGGGAAATTTTGAAATTGGAACTTACTTATTTTTACTTATAAATAATCATATTTTCGAAAAACATTATAACTGGCCAGTCTCCCATATATAAAAACTTTTTTTCGCAATACTTTCTGAGGGGCCTGGTATATTCATTACTTTTTTGTCTTGATAAATTCTACTGGTTGATGTTGGATAGGGACAGTGGCATTGTATTTTTAACCGACTTCGCAAAAAGGAGGAGGTTATCAATTCGTCTGTTTCTTTTTTATGTGTGTTACCTCAGAACTTTTTTTTGGATGAAAGGATTTTAATGATTCTTTTTGTATTTGTACACGCATGCTTGTCTTGTGGTCCCATTTAATTTTTGATGAAGAACTTCGGAGATCATCAGTACTCTTCAATAAATGACGGCAAATCACTCGGGATTGCTGTAATCGCATTACTGTTTATTGTTTACACAATTACATAACATAACATCACACTAGTACGCTCTAAAGGGGTACGAATGTGTAAACAGTTCACCTTGGTATACTCTTATTCCACCGGTTTTGTTTAAATTTCATGTTATTGGCTTAATCATTTCTAGCTTCACTTTGGGCATCATAGGTAGCAGCCTATAGAACTGGTCCATTATGTACCACAACTAAAAAGTGAAAAATAAAAAACTTTTTAACAAAAATTACAACCGACTAGGACTTCCAAACAAAAAGACTACAAAGTGAAAAATAACTTCAATTTCGGAAGTCGGTGTCAAAAAACGAAGAAACGAAAAAGGAACACTGACTTCCGAAATTGAAGTTATTTTTCACTTTGTAGTGTTTTTGTTTGGAAGTCGGTTGTAAATTTTGTAAAAAGTTTTTTTTATGAGTTTATTTTGGCAAAACTTGGAGTTCTGATAGTTTTATTTTTGCTGCACTACCCCAGACTTCGATCAAATTAAGTAGGATGCCGCTTTACTAGGGAGTTGTAAATAGTATACCCCAATTTTGGTGGAATACAACGAAGATGGATTAATTAAAAATATTTGACACGTATTTTTTTCTTTCGACACACTAACATAAAGCGACGACGATATAATTACGTTGAAATATCGTGTGACGTCACTCCGTTAATACACTTTATACTGTCATAGTGACGTCACAAGAACTCCTGAACTTTGATGCGCTTTATCTTTCTCAATATTTATTGATTAGTTAAAGCAAAAAATACATGTCAAATATAATTTGATAATAGAATAAGTAACGTACTAATAGAATAAAAAAATCCACCCATGAAATATTCCTATTGTATGAATGGCTAGAAGGGAATACATACTGATAATGTCGTCTATAGAAGATACGTAGAAGAAAATGATCTTGCATCAACCCGAACTAAATTAAAATAAATAGAAGCAGTTACAGTAAATTAGTTATCGGATGTCAGTATTTTACGGAGAGACAGTGTAACAAATGTAGTTGTATATAGGTGCGCTTCTATTCAACCCTTCGGCGATAACTGGTGTAATGTTATGTTGTGAGAAAAGAAGTGTTTATTCAGCACGGACATAATTTATTAAAACAACTTTGGCACTTAATGCATGCCGACTACTACTTTCCTGTCCCAGTACAACGTATATGTATACCGCCTGAAGTCCTATATTGAGAACAAAAAAAAATGCGAAATAGAAAAAACATAGATTATTACCACAAGTTCAGAAACTTATACAAAAGATATCGTACCACGTTCATAGAGAAAAACACACTTGAAGTTGTTTTTATAAATGGGTCACATTATGATTCATGGATTAATTAGAAAACGTTCCTATCAGTTGTTAAGAAAATTAAAAAAACAAATATTAAAATCAAGTTCAAACAATTATAATTATCTAGCCCACGGCTTTCAAAGCCGTCCAGCCATTTCATTAAAAAATATTTGCTATTCAAATGTTCACATACTGAAAAATGTATCAAAAAGTTTGCCGGGTCAGCTTGTAATATTTTTTTTTTTTCAATCCTTTTAACCTAGTTAACCGTTTCTTAGCAGAAAGTAGCCGTTTTACGGCACTAAAGGGTATGTAGGCCCTTAACCGGGCGATCCTGCGGATACTAAACTATTAAACTGGAGTATAGTCTGTGGCAAGAGAGTTGTTTATTTGTTATAAAGTGTTTAATTGTCACAAAACGACATACAAAGTGCATGCTTATGCTAGTTTAAGTTTTAAGTTCAGTTGTGCATTTTTATTTTTCTAGCAATTGATGTCCTACTGCTCCCAAAAGGAAGCAATTTGATTTTGCATGCCTTTAAAACGGTGAGACATGTGTGCTATGCAATATCATGAAATTAACACCTCTGTAAACACCATGTTTCTAGCAAATAAATATTCTATTCTATTCTAAGGCCATACTGTGACGAGGTCCTTCCTTCCATACTCTGCCGATCACTTATTACTGGCAACCTTTTTATAACAGGCCATCATAATTTACTTTTCACATTATCATTCGATTTTCAATTCAAATTCAGAACGCCACATTCTCCTTCCCATGCACTCTCATTCCTCCCGGTGGTCACTTCATCTTTAGAACCCGCCGAGGCTAGTTACTGTCTGTAACTATAACCATCGTCTTATAATCTTGTTATAATCTTCTAAAAACGCTGTGTGACAATACTGTACTGTGTGTATTCTTTTAATAATTCTGTGCAATAAATAAATATTCTCCAGTGTTTTCACTGTTGACTGCTTTCACCACAACCAATTGATGACGTGGTTCGGTAAGCTGGCAAAAGGGCAGAGGGCATACCGGTACAATACAACTAGTCAAACATGCACGCCAGCAAACTGTGGCGACTCTTAAAAGACAAAATAACTTAAAATGACAGAATAAATACATTAACGCACTCAGTTGAAACTCATAAAATCTTCAAAGTACTCAATGAACAAAGAAAAACGTCTCGTAAAACTCTCGAAGCAAGTTTTTCCTTTTAAAAATTACTTTTCGAATATAATTTTTACTGAAACGAGAAGTCAAACGCGTTTTAAAAAGCATCGCAATTGTATTCAATGGAGTTTAAACTTTTATGTTCAGGACGGAGAAAGCTGTAGAGTCGATTTAACTTTTTATTTTACAAAATACTTAATCTTACTTTTTACTGTGGTTTGTTAAACTTCACTTCAACATCAGTTTCTTACTCGTATCAACAAAAAAATATATTTAAAATAACAAAAAACCCGACTACTTAAAAAGCCAACTAAAAAGACGTAAACAAGAAGAAAATCATGCTGTGCACTCGGAGGATACAATGTGCAAGCTGGCTGACCAAAACCAGATGTATCCGCCGACTGCACAGCATGATTTTCTTCTTGTTTACGTCTTTCTAGTTGGCTTTTTAAGCTGTCGGGTTTTTTGTTTTTTTTACTAACTTTTTTTATTTATAACTTTTTGTTATTTTTTTTTAGAATTAGGTTCATTTAAACATATAAGTGTAAGTGTCTATATTTTTGAAATCACCTCTTAAAACCCTTTATTTTGATACCCCACACGATGGGTTTGGAAGAAAAAAATAATTTTACCCCACAAAATGGCGCCCAAAATCTGCCATTTTTTATGTAGCCAGTGACACCCTCAGGGTTAAGACGAATCGATTGACGTAAGAATCATCAAAATCGGCCAACGCGTTTGGTCTCTAGAACGCCATATAGGAACAAACATACTTACATAGACTGATAAACACATTACCCTCCTTCGGCAGTCGGGTAAAAAGAAGTTAAAATAATGTAACGAACACAATTTCTGTACGGTAGATTTTTGGCTTCTCCTTCCTTTGCTTTTCAATATTTTTTTAACAAAAAATACAGTATGTATCCATGCAACGACTTATAAGCAACGATTCCCCATTCTATGGGGAAGATATTTTTTTTTATTCACGCCGTCCTTTATCTGTATGGGAGCGCCCTCCTTAACAATATTTAATAGTAGATTAGTAGCCAAGGGCTGTAAGGCTTCAATTGCAGCCCGAGATATTTAGGCGCACGAGCGCAGCGAGGGCGCCTATAGTTCGAGGGTGCAATTCGTGCTTACACCCGAGCTAACTATTCTGCTTTACATCTCGATTGTGAGGTAAGTAGAAAAAACCAGTATTACAAGAATAAAGCTGGAATCAAATTATCGGACGCGGCTTACGGACGCGACTGACAGCCGTAAACCAGCTTTAAACATTAAAAAAAACATTTTTTTTTCAAGAACAAAATTGAGCTTCGCCGTTCGATATTTAAAATTGATGACTATGATACTCACACGAAGACAAGGCTGAATAGCAAAGCGACCTCTTTGGTCATTGGGCTGAATGCATGATGTCTATTGCCAGTATGATGGTTAGATGAACGCGAACTTTTTGAAAGAAAGAAGTGTTTTTTTTTTTAATTACTTACCGCCCTAGGGCTTTTCTAGCTACATTATTACCCTAGAGCGCTAATTAGTCACCTACAAGCCCCATTTAGAGGTAATAAGAACCTACTTACCGAACATGAGAGATGTAAAAATAATTTTGCAACACTTTGTATGACTTAAGGTCAAAAAGATGATTATACTGTGAAAATTCGAAGACTGTAGTTCAAACCATTTGGTTGTAAAACCTGTGTGACAGACGACGAACAGACAGACAGACCCGTGTGTGACAGCAATAGAGCCCTGTTTGGACCCTTCGGGTACGAAAACCTAATAATAATATTTTCCTTTGACCTAATTTGTTCCAAAAAATGAAACGATCAAGTGAAAGACTCGTCGGCCTCCAAATTCTACACGGTCGTAGAGGACGCGCTGGACAAAAACCGGTGGAGATCATCCGCTCCAGTTGTAACCCTGATGCTGACCACGATCCTTAGACATGAGGGACGGACCAATAGAGAGACTTCCAAAAAAACCTCGTCAATATTTTTTCCGTCTTTTATCAGCCTCTCCACCCCACTCTTCATCGATACTTCAAGTTAGTAAAAAGTAAACTTGGCAGTGGGTGATTTTTTGTTCATTTTGCGGTGAGCCGGCGGCGGCGGAGATGTACGTAGATATCGCTGAATATCGGCTCGCTCGTGAACTCGTGATTTTTCACGATGTCATTTATATTCTTTAGCTTGCAAGATATAAGATAAGAAGGCTCTTTTTCTGGTGGTTGAATTGTGAGATTTAAGGAGGGAATATACGCAGACAATTTTGCTAAGTGCCAACTGTAAATTAATCAACTACCTAATTAATTTAGATCAATTAGGTACAGCGATAATTTTTATATTTTCTCGGAAAGTATATAACTATTGAAATTAAAAATTGGAAATATAATAATTTAAATGTACTTAGACTAACTCTTGTGGTCTATTTATTTAATTTATTCATTTCGGACAACAGCATAATCCGTTTTGTTAGCAATTTTCTTTTTAAAATAATTTTAGTAATACTAAACAAGAAATGTATTTTAGGCAACTGAAACAAGTTATTCAGAGAACGAATCAAGCAATAGATAAGCTTCCTAATCGTCATTTTTGGCCACAAAATGTCTCAAAATTCGGCAGTTAGGACTCTCTACCACACATGCAAAATAAAATTAAAAACAATAATAAAAAACCAGAACACAACTAAATTAATAAGCCAATACTCAATACTAAGAACCACAAATGCATCCAAATTCGAGCCCCCATTTACACCGATTAGTACTTCTAGCACCAGGAGAGCAGAGTGCACCTGGAGTGATAAATATACTCTGCATCGAGCTGCCACTAATTTGTCCAAGTTTTACCAGGAAGCTAGTATCCCGCAGAGATTTATTTACCTGCTAATTGCTGTAGAGTAAGGAGATTGCAGTTGGTAGAAATAACTAAATAAAACCGTTTTGATTTTAAACAAAACGCCAAACAGCAAGTAGTTGTAACTATTATTATCAGTAGAAATCATGATTCCTTCGCATTGAACAGTACCAACAACAAAAATAATACCTTAATTATGTAGAGTTAGGAGGTTACTTAAGGCGGTACCCCCGAGCAAAACGCCGCGCTAGCCGTTTTTCGTGCTGTTTCTAGGAGCTATCTACGCGTTATTTAAAAAGAAATAGCAATTAATAAAATACATTAAATTTCTACATATTTTTAATTCTAAAATGGTCGAATACTTTTTTTAAAAGAGGTATATGTTTCACTAATCTCCTTCCAACAAAACCATAAAAATGAGAAATAATTATTGATAGCAGGCATCTCCTCGTAAAGTGTTCAATAATTATTTTTTGTACTAACACTAATGGATAGACAATTTAATAACGAACATTTTTGTCGTATTTCATTTTTCAAAAGATTATAAAGATTTTATTCTAAAATCTGGGCGTATTCACTACTGTAATTCATGCGCCACCAGTGCCGCTAGGCCAATAGGAATGCTCATATACATACATATATATACTTGAACACAACTAAACCAATAATCCAACACTCAAAACTAAGATCCACAAAAGCTTCCAAATTCGTACCCCATTAGCGTCGATTAGTACCACTGGAGAGCAGAGTGCACATGGAGTGATAAATCTACTCTGCACCGAGCTGCTACTAATTTGTCCAAGTGGTACCAGGGAGCTAGTATCCCGCAGAGATGTATTTATCTGCTAATTGCTATAGGGGGCTGGGTTAAAATTTAAATCAATAGCAGCCCGGCTAGCACGGCCTACTGTGACATGGGTTAAGTTACACTTTTTATCACAGATTGGGCGATAAATCCATTTTGTCATAAATGCTAGCACGGCGGCGTGAGATATTTTCTTGACTTGTGGCATAACTTCGTAACGTTTATTTTTTCTTTTTTAGAAATTTTCCAATTTTATTGCAGTTTCGGTTTAATCTTGGCCATAAAAACCATTTAGGTTCTGAGAAGCATAGCCCTGAGACGCACTGTTTCCGAATTATGGGCCTCCGAATCTTATTTTATTTTGCTTATACGCTCTATATTTCCAAAATGATATCCCCTTTGCTACCCCCATACTTGCAGCATCCCAACAAGAATATACCTATGTTGTTTTTTTCACATTGCATGGTTTTTGACTTGTACTACAAATTCTTAATAGAAAATATTTAAAAAAGTTATGATAAAATATGTCATGTCTTATAATTTGTCTTAAATGCCAGCACGGGACAACCATGTGACATAGTTTAAAGGCGCGACATGCCTTTCTTGTTGCTGACTTCAGAGTGCGATATAATCTGAATAGAAGACCAAATAAAATAATACGTATAAAAGTGTGCCGTTCATACAGATAAACAACTTTTTAATTTTGTTCGGAACAAATTAATATTTGACCCACGACCATAGACTTATGCACACTTTATTTTTCTTTGTTTGGTTGATAACATAGTAAGTGTCCTTTAGAAAGATATAATTATTGTGAATTTTTTTATAATTAATTAAAAATATAAAAGCATGGACCCTGTTCCCGATACCGGTGTGGGCCCCTATTTTTTATATTTTCACTGTTTTTTGGGAGTTTTATTTAAGAATTTTTTTAATATGTAGAAAGTAAAAAGAATATGGATAAAAGAAAATTATTATAAAAAATAATAATCAAAATAAAAATAATAATTATGAATTATGAATGAGAACGTCATGCGCGCATATTACGGGTCAACAGAGGGGGGAACTCACCTCACTGCGTACCGTGTCAGGATGCTGTCTCTGTTTCGGGACCTAGAACCAACCGTCAATGTCTCGGCCCAACGATTGTCGGATCAGGTGCGGGTCATTCAGCGTAATCACAGGTTGGACGACGCCGCACTTGATAGGCTGCGCTCAGAAGTGCTGAGCAACCAAATCGTCTCAACCCCGACACAGACCGCGGCACCACCAGCCACTATTGTGATCCCGCCGCGGTCCAATCATGTTAACGATGAGGCAGATGATAGGGTTGCCACAGTAAGTAGCCAGTCCAACGAAAGATTGAGGAGCGCACTGGAAGATGCGCTTCGCGAGTATAGGTCAACACCGACTGAAGTTCGACCCCGATTACCACGGTTGCCTATGCACAAGAAGAATAGGGCGCTGGTGTGTGCTTTGGACTCGCTGCTTAAGAACATCTTTGAAAGCAGCGAGAACCTCGTTGATACGCATTCAATCCTGTATTGCGGGGCTGTTGCGGCATGTCGTTTAGCTAATGTTAAGTTACGAAATGAAGCTATTCGACCAAAGCTTGCCGTGCCAGCCTGGCAATGCAGGATCGAACAGCGTATCGATAGGGCTAGGGTACTCATCGGCAAACTATGCTGCTTCAGAGAGGGCAATACACGACCACGTGTGATGCGCTTCGTGAGGCGGGCATTTTCGGGGACTGGGATCAGTCCTCAAGAATACATGTCCCGTGTCACGGAGCGCATCGACTTCTTGAAGCAGAAAGTGTGTGCATGGGCCAGCCGTATTCGGCGGTATAAGCGGCGGGTTGACCGGTACTCGCAGAATCGCATGTTCCAGAGCGATGAGAGGTGGGTATACAGAGCTTGGGAGCGACCTGAGCAAAGTGTGACTGACGTGTGCCGCCCGGATGATGTCGCTACGAGTACATTCTGGCGTAGCATCTGGTCGGTACCCGTCTATCACACTGAGGGTGACTGGATGCGTGATGTCGAGCGCGTGTGTGAAGCTATACCAGAAATGGAAAAAGTTATAATTAGTCCCTCAGATGTAGCCAAAGCAGTTCGTCCGCTTCCGAACTGGAAGTCTCCAGGACCGGACGGACTGCATAACTTCTGGCTAAAATGGTATAGCAGCTCACACGCGTTGTATGTTTAGAATCTGGGTCGCTTCCGCAGTTTTTAACAACAGGTGTTACCCACCTGCTCCATAAGACAGGTAGTCCCGCGGAACCCAAGAATTATAGACCAATAACATGTTTGTCGACGGTTTATAAACTTCTTACATCCATCTTGAGAGGAAAAATTAATGTACACATTGAAAGGGAATGTACACAAGGAATGGGTCCCGCGGCACTAAGGAGCTACTCCTCATTGACATGGCCATAAGCCAGCAGGTTCGTCGATCCCGCAAGGATCTGTCGACATGCTGGATAGACTACAAGAAGGCCTACGACTCTGTGCCGCATACATGGCTCATGAGGGTGCTGGAGTTGTACAAAATAGATGCAACTCTACGCGCCTTCCTTGAGTCATGTATGGGGCAATGGAAGACGGTCCTTCGATATCCAGGATGTCGACTGATTCAGGGGGATGATGAGCCTGTATGGATTAAGCGGGGGATATTTCAGGGCGACAGTTTGAGTCCACTTTGGTTCTGCTTAGCCCTGAATCCTCTAAGTACACTGCTGGAGGATTCAGGACTAGGCTATCGGTTGAGAAGAGGTGGTCAGGTCATATCTCACCTCCTTTACATGGATGATCTGAAGCTCTTTACCCCCAACAAATTCCAACTGACGGAGCTATTGAAGGTCACTGAAACCTTCAGTAACTCCATCAGGATGGAATTTGGTGTGGACAAATGTGCAGTCATGCATGTAAAGCAAGGGGAGATTATGGAATCCGAGGGAATTCAACTCTCTGATTCCATACACCTTAGACACCTCTCCTCGACTGAAACTTACAAGTATTTGGGTATGTCGGAAGCGTTGGGCATCAACAGTACTGACATGAAGCAACTGCTGAAGGAGCGTTTCTTTGGCCGCCTGAAAAAGGTATTAAATAGCCTTTTGTCAGGCGGAAATAAGGTGCGCGCCTTCAACAGTTGGGTCATGCCGGTTTTGATGTACTCTTTCGGCATACTCAAATGGACTCAGACCGAGCTCGACGCCCTCGATAGGAGGGTCCGGACACTGCTGACCGCAAACCGGATGCATCACCCACGATCATCGGTGATGAGACTGTACATCCCGCGGAAGTGTGGGGGTCGAGGCTTTTTAAACGCCAAGACTCTTCACAATCGCGAGATGTGCAGCCTCAGAGAATACTTTTTAAAAGCTGAAGTGGGTATGCACCGGGATGTGGTCGCAGTGGACAAGGGACTCACCCCGTTGTCCATGGCTAAAGAGAACTGGCGCAAACCTGTAATACTAACGACTGATGAACGCAAAGAGGTATGGCAAGGCAAGGAGCTACACGGGCGCTTCTATCGGGCTCTCCATGGTCCCGATGTAGATTTCCCAGCATCCGTATCCTGGCTACGTTTTGGCGACCTTTTCGGGGAAACTGAAGGTTTTGTCTGTGCAATTATGGACGAAGTTATCCTGAC
This sequence comes from Orthosia gothica, assembly GCA_949775005.1. Classification (NCBI taxonomy): domain Eukaryota; kingdom Metazoa; phylum Arthropoda; class Insecta; order Lepidoptera; family Noctuidae; genus Orthosia; species Orthosia gothica. Next base: position 15,201,040 of record OX459067.1, read on the forward strand.
GAATAACTACCGGAGACATATAATGAAGGACGGGACGGTTGACATATGTCGGGCATGCCACCGTCCGGGAGAATCCATCAGGCATATTGTCTCTGGTTGTTCTCGTCTGGCTAACGGCGAGTACTTACACAGGCATAACCAAGTGGCCAGGATTATTCACCAGCAACTTGCTTTGAAGTACAATCTAGTGGAATCGGAGGTCCCGTATTACAAGTATGTGCCCGACCCAGTTCTCGAAAATGACCATGTCACGTTGTACTGGGATCGGTCTATCATCACTGATAGGACTATTGTTGCCAATAAGCCAGATATAGTGGTTATAGACCGATTAGCGCGCCGCACAATGATAATCGATGTCACGATCCCGCATGACGAGAACCTCGTGAAAGCTGAGAAAGAGAAACAAATCAAGTATCTCGACTTAGCACACGAGGTTGTCGACATGTGGAATGTGGACTCGGCGATCATTGTGCCGATTGTCGTTACGGCCAATGGCCTGATGGCCAAGAGCCTCGACGACCATCTGTCGAGGCTGTCATTGGGCGGTTGGATCAAGGGTCTGATACAGAAGGCAGTACTCCTCGATACGGCTCGCATTGTGAGGAGGTTCCTGTCTTTGGAGCCCTAACCACCGGTAGCTTGGACCCTGTTCCCGATACCGGTTGGCCTCTTTTTTTTATATTTTTAAATGTTTTTAAGATTTCTTTTTTTTTTAATATTTAAAAATGTATTGAATAAGAAAAAAGATAAATAAAAGAAATAATAATTAAAAATAAGAATAATATAAAATTAATTAATAATCCTGTAAAAATTCAATTAATTAATAAGCATTGAACACCACACAAAATAAATTTATTGCCATTTGGTGCAGTAATTAGAAGGAAAATATTTGTTTTCTCAACTATAAAATTGTATCACCACCTCCGAACGAAAAAAAAGTTCATTCAGAAAATCAAAAACCCGACGACTGCTTATGAAGCGAACTAAAAAGACGTAAACATAAAGAAAATCATCCTGTGCAGTCGGAGGATACATATTCACGAGCTGGCTGACCAAAACCAGATATATACCAGTACATACATACACACATAGACTGATAAACATAATTACCCTCATTCGGCAGTCGGGTAAAAAGTAGTCCAATCTAAACCAACCATGATAATTTTTATTAAATTATGCAACTCTGTTATTATTTTATTACTCAACTAAAAATACCAAAAGGAAGATAAATGTAATAAAATAGAAGAGAATGTTAGAACACAATATAATCTCAGATGCAGTTCCATGTGTGTACAAGTACAAAGTGTATAGTAAGTGCTACACACAAGTTAAATTAAGGACGCTGTTACATTTTCGACGAACTCAAATTTAGGTATCTAGTCGCACACAGCAACATTACGCGTACGCACACATTGAAACTACTGAGCGCTCGATTTTATACATCACGGAAATAATCTTGGTCCTTGATATTATTTTTTAATTTTATTGAAGTTGATTCAGGAAGGTTAGTTGGCACTTTGAAAATGCATTTGATAACTGCTACAAACCGTCGTCGTAAAAAGTAGGTTATTATTTTCAACCGACTTCAAAAAAAGGAGATGCTCTATCTATTCGGCCAAACTACTTATCCGATACTTATCGGGTTTTCATCGATAAATGTAAGTGGTGGTATTTTCAGGGAAGGTTTTATTGTATAATATTTTAGGATCTGATAAAGATCTTCGGAGATACACAATGGAACTCTTTAATAACAAACAGCAAATGACCTGCGATTACTGTGATCGTATGTTTATGTTTTGTTTTAACCATACCATAATATATCATCACGCTTGTACGGTTTTAGGGGGTAAACAGATGTATTTAGTGTACCCAATATAGGGTACCTACAAAAAATTAAAAGAGAAAAATAATAGCTTTCCTGTGACGAAAAACAATAGGTACTGAAGTGTATGTAGATGTCAATATATCGCGCTACAAAACGATACCAGTATTGTGAGTCGACGCCTCGGGCGCACGTGCCGCTCGGTTATAAATACCGGTCCGAGTGGTGGGGCGGGCAGTTGTTATCGAACTGTTGGCCTGTGCGGTAGTGCGTTAGCGAGTCGGCGAGTCTAACTTCTAACCAGTGAATAGGCATACATTACATTGGCGACGAGGAGAAAACCGTGAGTTTTACATTATATATAAAAAAAAAAAAAAAAAAATGAAGATAAACAACAAAGTAATAAAGACCATTATTCATGATTGAGATTTCTCCGTGCCTAGGAACCGACCCCGACCCCATCGTGGTTGGGGGAGGGCTGGTTAGATTGATTGATCCATGTGTATACGAAAAAGAAAATAACATTTGTTTTGAAGGTAGATTGAAATAAAGTTGTTATTTTCCTTCAAATATGAAGAACATAAAGACTTTGTTATAGTCTTCTACAGGTCTACATCGGAAGGAAATGTACAAAATATTGTTACAATTCAAAAAGTCAAATAATGAATAATACGTCACAAAATTTATGGAACCAAAAATGGTTCGATAGTGTTTTTTTAGTGATTTAAATATTATCTTGATTTTTAAGGAAAGAACATAATAATCAAATTATTTAACATAAACATAATATCACGCCAAGTTTCCGGAAAGGATAGGCAGAGATGTTTGGTAAAATCACGTTTCTCAATTACATTGGACATGTCCGTTACCTTAGCCGGACGCAGGCAAAGATGTGTGATACAATCGCGTTTCACCAATTACATTGGACATGTCCGTTGCCTTAGCTGGACGCCAGTTCAGACTCTGGCCTGTTAATACAAAGGATGCCTCTAAGCTGTGCTCCTAACGAGTTAAACGTAGAAAACAGTGAGGAGAGTTCCTCCACCGCGCTGGAGAGCACATACCGTGGCTATTAGGTCGCACTTTACGCACTTGTCTGTAGTCGTACCTGCAATTCACTTGTGAGTTGTTGAGGGGGCTATGGGCAGCTGGTCTCGAAGGAGACTATCGTTGTATTGATTTTGTAATAACCTAGAAGTCGTAGGAATAGAATCATGAATCATCCTAGAATCACAATATCACCAAAGCCACGAAAACCCAGCTCATACGGGCCTTGTGTTCCCCATATTTCTATACGCAGTCGAGACCTGGATGCTGAAATAAACTGAGAGGAAATGAAAAGACGCTCTGGAAATGTGGTGCTGGAGAAAATGCTTGGAGTGTCGTGGACTGAGTTTCGCACTAATATATCCATCCATCGGCTATAGTCCAAGCTCGAGTACTTCAGTTCTTTGGACACGTGTCCCGACGATGCAACGACTCTATCGAGCGGCTTGTAGTTCAGGGTAGAGTGGAAGGACCGAGAGCGCGCGGCAGGTCGCCCATGCAATGGACCGACCAGATTAAGTCTGCAGTGGGTGGCCCATTGCATAAGTACACACGAATAACAGCCAATAGAGATGGTTGGCGTCGCATCGTTAGGCAAATTATGGCAACTCAAAGTCTCACTGCTACATGATGACCACGACCGCTCTGCCAAGAGTGTACCGACGAAGAAGAAGAAGTCGTAGACTCTATGTGAAGTGATGTGTGTTGGTCGTACCACTTGAGGTAATAACGATATGGGTGGCATGAGTGTCACTAGCTGCTGCAGCAGTCGTGCCATGAGCGTTGTAATTATGATCTAAGCTGATACGGTTTCTGATCAATAACTGCTAAGGCTTAGAGGAACCTTTCGATATCGGTGATCGTTATACACTGAAAGCTTTAAATAGATGCGCTTGGAACTAAGAAGTATACACACTAACGGTTTAGAAAGATGATGGTGGGTCACGTAATCATGTTGCAGTCAATGTTGATTTCGATAATGATGATTGATGAGCAAACTGTAGAAGTTTGAGTAATTCAGTCTATCGGCCGTAGTGTATGTTCAACCGTACCAGTGGTTAAGCGTAGTCGTAGCCGTAAATCGGTATATCTTGAGGCAACACAAGTAGTCCGTAGGTAAGTGATATTGCTTTTAGTCCTGTCCGAGGTCTGGTCTAGATAGACCGTTGTGTGAGAGCAAAGCGATTGCTAAAGTAATAAATCAAAGAGCACACAATTGCAGTAGAGTATACCTACTGGTCATTTAATTGACAAGCAGTAGAATATAGGTACTGGTCATTAAATTGACATACAGTAGAATATACCTACTGGTCATTAAATTGATAGTCATCAGAGAATGACAGTATTAGCAGTAGATTATACCTACTGGCTTCAGAAAAGGAGCTAGCTGATCTGTTTTACAAAGAAGAATATGAGAGTGGACTGGTTGGATTAATAAGTCGAAGACAAAAGTCATGCTCACGGACATATCCGGTCAACTCTCTAGAACGAAAGAACTCGCGGACCTAGAATTTATCAGCGAGTTTATATACCTTGGATCGCTACTTCCTGACCGAGGAGGAACCGAAAGAGAGATCAGGAGAAGGACTCAAATGGCCAAAGCGGCGAAAGTAAGCTGACACATATTTGGCATGACAGAAAGGTCAACAATGTGTTAAGATGAGACTAGTCTGGACACTGGTTTCTCGATATCCCTTTTCGGATCGGAGTCGTGGACGATTCGGGCAATAGAACGGAAATGATTTGAGATGTCGTGGTGGCGAAGAATGCTCCGCATACCATGCACCGCCAAGAGAACGAACAAATCTATCCTTGATCAACTAGGCATAAAAGACAGACTCACCACGCTCTGCTATTTACTACACCAGCGCGGCTGCGGTATGCTGCTAGCCACTTTGGTCACATTTGCCCGTCGAGAACCAGACCATCTAGAGAATTTGGTGGGAAGGCGGATGGAAAAAACCTCGCGGCCGGTCACCTAACCGCTGGTCAGACCAGGTAACCGCCCTCACTAGACTCTCTGTTACAACCGCCCTAAGAGAAGCTGAGAACCAATTGAAGTGGTAGAACATCGTGCATTAAGCCCTGAGGGCCTTTCAGGGACGCGACCTTCAGTAATGAAGAACGCGACCAAAAAGAGATCCCTACTGGTGGTGAAGGAAAAGCATCGGGAGGAAACCGACATGTTAAGTCAGCAGCAGTGGTACTTATATGTACTGGGGTCCTCCATGGTATCAGCCATGACAGCTATATCATCGGTGAACCGAAGGTGAGTGATGTGCTCGCCGTTGACGTCGATGCCTGTCGATGCCCTCTCCGGTCCGGAGCCTTGAAGGCGTCCTCCAGTGCAGCGGTGGACGGTTCCGGAGGTGTGGCGTCTCCCTATTCTACACCTCGCTGCGGAGGGATGGGTTTCGGGGCCAAGTCGCAAGTTGGAACTAGCGTAGTGGCGTTTTTGTGCAGGCGCTTCGGTACCTCGATGTACCGGTGGTCAATTTGGCGCCGTTGGAGGGATTGCAGTGCAGCCCAAGTCTCGATCAAGTCGAGGACTTTCATGTGGTTCACAAACGCTGAGTGGAAAGGCAGGTTGTACTCTTCGGTCCTTAGCCTGCCGCAGCGTACGTGTGTGGTCTACGGTGCTGTTCGGAGGCCAGCTTCTTCGGGAGGCTCGAAGTCGTCGGGCCTGTGCGCGAGACTATTTCGTGTATTAATTTATTGGTTCCAGGTAACTAATTAATAACATGAGTTCTCAACTAACGTTAGAGTAATTTGATGGTGAGAGGTAACCTTCATCAGTAGGCCGAGATGGGAATCAGAAAATAGAATAGAAGAGGAATAGAAAGGTTAAAAGGTAACAATAAATTAAATCAGTTAATGATTTTTAAATATTATCGTGCTGTCATTTTGTTATGCCAGAGATACCAATTAATTATTAATACAAATAAGAATTTGCTAAAAATCTTATTTATAATTCTGGTGACATACAACTGGTTAAAACAAGGAAGGGAATGTAGTGTATGTAGATGTCAATATATCGCGCTACAAAACGATACCAGTATTGTGAGTCGACGCCTCGGGCGCACGTGCCGCTCGGTATAATAACGGTATAAATAATAAATACCGGTCCGAGTGGTGAGGCGGGCAGTTGTTATCGAACTGTTGGCCTGTGCGGTAGTGCGTTAGCGAGTCGGCGAGTCTAACTTCTAACCAGTGAATAGGCATACATTACAGGTACCGACACCGACTTCCGAAAAGAATTTTATTTTTCACTTTGTAGTAGTAAGTGTGAAATAACTAGATACCTAAAACGAATTAATTTCCGGTCACAAGGATTTAAAAATGACTTGAATATTTTTCATTATATGGAATATATTAAAGGATAATATTTTTGTGTTCACCAAAAATCTAAAGGTACATCTAAAATACTGATCGTGCACCAAATATTAGTTGATCTACGAATAAATTATGGCCAAAGAATCAGTCCAAGAGCGAGCGAAGCGAGCTCGGGAACTTAGGGCACCCCGACACGGACAGGTTAGGTTCGAACGAGATGACGGGAGCTGAAGTGAGCGAGCAAAGCGAGCGAACTCAGCTCCCGTCATCTCGTTCGTGTTAGGTTACTTTTGACCCTGCAGACAGAAATAGGAGCCCCGCGCAGCGGGGCTACGTCGACTTATATGAAAATATTTTGGTGCACATTCAGTATATTTGGTGGAACACAGGCAAAATTAGGTAAATGAAATGGGAATAAATTGAAGAACTTTTAAATACCATCCTATATTAAATATTACTATCACATCATCAGTCACTATTAATGTTCACAGGCCTCCTCTCTGTGAGAGGGAATGGGCTGTATCCAACAACGCGGGCCCAGTGCGGGTTGGTGGATGCACATATCTTCGAATATTTCGTTCTAGGACATGCCGGTTTCCTCACGATGTTTTCCTACACCAGCAGTGCAGTGGTAAAGAAATAATTTACACAAAGTAAAGCACCTGCCTGGGCTCGAACCCACGACCTACAACATGTAAGTCAAGCTAATGACATACTACCCAAAAACCATGACAATGACACCCATGACGAAAAGATGTCAAATTTTCGTCGGCGCCAACTTGTATTTTGGTTTTGACCCCGTATTCGATATACGCGACCCCAAAATCCATGAAAATGAGACCCATGCCGAAAAGCAGGCAAATTTTAGTCGGCGCCATCTTGTATTTTGGTTTTGATCCCATATTCGGTATAAGCGACCCCAAAAACCATGAAAATGACACCCATGTCGAAAAGAAGGCAAAATTTACGTCGGCGCCATCTTGTATTTTGGTTTTGACTCCATATTCGATATAAGCGAACCCGAAAACCATGACAATGTCACCGATGTCGTAAAGATGTCAAATTTTAGTAAACGCCATCTTGTATTTTGGTTTTGACCCCGTAATCGATAAAAGCGACCCCAATAACCATGAAAATGACACCCATGTCGAAAAGCGGCCAAATTTTCGTCGGCGCATTTTGTATTTTGGTTTTGGCCCCGTATTTGTCATACATACATACATACAAACCGGTTAAAATCATAAATCTCCTCCCACCCATTCACTTCTAAGCTTCCCCGTCGGCAGCTTAACCGGGTAAAGTTAAGCTGCCGACGGGTCAAATCCTAAACTTACTCAGAGCTGTTTAAACCCACCCATCCATTTCTCAACCTTGTCAACAACTGCTTAACACCAACTATTCAAATCCCGATTTTACCTAAAATAATTTCTAAATCACATTCTAATAATAATAGGAAACTCAAAAATACGGCATACGTCCTATAAAATATCAACTCCTTTCGATCACGACGAGGACGGTACTCACACGCATGCACACTACAATCTTTCTATTACTTTTATCGTATTTATTTCCTGCGAGAAAGCGATACGCCCGTCCTTCCACGAGCGCTTCTGAGCGCGGAATGATGAGCGGCGGGTACAAAATGTATGAAGACGTCGGCAAGTGATTTTATTTTAGCTAATAATTAAAAAATATAATTATTTAGGTGAAAAATAATTAGCTGTACCTGTAAAGGACTATATATACTGCAATTTTTTATAATTTTGAAGATAAAATATGCTGTAAATTTAGCTAAACTGGAACCTATTCGGACCCTACTTTTTTTTAATTTTTTGCGATTATTGTGATGGGCAAAACGTATTTGTGCGAAAATTTTGTATGATGTCATACAATTTTTCTGATGCATAACTGGAGCTGAATATATTATCTTTAAATTAAGACCATGATATCTTCACATCGGTGATTGCTTATACATTAAAATGGTACCTCAAAAGTACTGTTATTTGTAGAAAAATGTAATAGCGTCCTTACGCAATTGCCCCGGGTTCACGTGGGTATAAACTGGCCATATCGCCATATTGGCACGCTACAGTCACAGCATTAAACTGAGACAATAATAAACAGTGTATCTTAATACATAAAGTACAAAGTTTACAAAGCTAGGACAACTGGTACAACTATGTTCTTGATGTCCCTCGGCAATCATCGCATTTCCGAATACAAACGAATGGTCATTTCCATGTCCATCAGATTAGATTTTTGGATGGTCTAATTCCGCCCAGCCCGTTTCATCATCGGACTACCAGACGTACGGCGAAGCGCCATCGGTACATGGTGGACATCCCACTCATACGCACTAAACGTTTTGAGAATACTTTTATTATGCGCACAGCTAAGGAGTGGAATTCCCTGCCGGAGTCTGTGTTTCCCGATAGCTACAATCTAGGGGTCTTTAAGTCAAGAGTGAATAGCTTACTTCTAGGCAAGCGTGCTTCACCGTCGACCACATCATCGCTTACCATCAGGTGAGATAGTGGTCAAGCGCGAGCCTATAATGAATAAAAAAAAAATAGATTTATCGTGTATAATAATTTGAATTCAGAACTAAGTATTTTATTGTTGTTTTGTTTTTATTTCTGTGTGAAATATATAGAGCTGTAAAAATAGCGTCTTTATTCCCATCTTTAAAATAAATTACATTATGTTAAAAAAAGTATTAACAACTCGATCAAAGTTGATTGAGAGTGTCCGGCTTGCACTTAGTGCAAAGGGCAACTGATAGAGAGCCGACGACTGACAAAACACGAAGTTTGCCGACGGACATAACAAAATTGACTGAAGATTTTGTGTGAAACCCGTATTGGTTTGTTAGTGTTAGGACTTTACTGATGGCGCGACAAATTTTATTTTGCGTCAAGGAGTATAGGTGATATCGCGCAAGTAATTTCTAAGAAAACAAGTGTTAATTGGTAAAATTATATCGCATTGCTTCCATGTGAAATTACATACCAACTTAAAATTTCACTAAGTAAAAATCGCTCAACAATGTTTTACAAATAGAATCGCGTCAAGGTAACTCATAAAAGCAGCTTATATCCTGCATGCAGCAGCATATATGCTGCATGGAGCAGACCAGTTTTCGAGTAGCCATGAATCGGCAAGGACAATTTTTTTTTTTTTTTTTTTATATAAAAGAACGTTGCCCCACACTAGGAATTTCTTCCTGTATCGTGGGTGCGTTTACAAACATTTAAGCTCACATACACAACACCCAGAGCCGGAACAACTACCTGTAGGTCATACAAATATTTGTTCCGTGCGGGAATCGAACCCGCGACACGCAGCGCAGCAGTCAATCGCTCAACCACTGCGCCAACCGTGCGCCCAAAAATTTACCGCGAAAAACTCGGCCAAATGTAGTTGAAGAATACCGTCGAGTTTTAATCAATACTACGAGTTGGACAGACCCTATGCTCACCCCAGGAGGAGCAGGTGGAGGAAATTCTCGAGAACAACTTTTCCACAGGCAAAAACAAAGAAAAGAAGTTGTATTAGCGCAAAATCCTATGTCTAACATTGGACTTAAACAGTAGAACTATAGGTACATATATAATTATGTTTTTCATTTTATAAAAACCGGCCAAGTGCGAGTCGGACTCGCGCACGAAGGGTTCCGTACTTAGTAAATTGCGGTTTATGATTTAAAAAAAAAATAAAAAAAATAACTACTTACAAATTTAGATCTCGTTCAAACCAATTTTCGGTGGAAGTTTACATGTTAATGTACATCATATTTTTTTTTAGTTTTATCATTCTCTTATTATAGGAGTTACAGGGGAGGGGACACACATTTTACCACTTTGGAAGTCTCTCGCGCAAACTATTCAGTTTAGAAAAAAAATATATTAAAAACCTCAATATCATTTTTGAAGACAAATAGATACCAAATATATAATATAAAATAAATAATAATATAACATAAAAAATAATAAAGACCAATTAGATACCCCACACGTATGGGTTTGATGAAAAAAAGTCGGTTTCAAGTATGGGAACCCCCAAAATTTATTGTTTTTTTTTAATTTTTGTGTGAAAATCTTAATGCGGTTAACATAATACATCTACTTACCAAGTTTCAACAGCATAGTTCTTATAGTTTCGGAAAAAAGTGGCAAGTGACATACGGACGGACGGACGGACAGACAGACAGACAGACAGACATGACGAATCTATAAGGGTTACGTTTTTTGCCATTAGGCTACGGAACCCTAAAAAGGGATTTCCATTCTTAGATTGCCTCCTTAAATTTCAAACCATCTAAACTGAAAAGAAAACTATCTAGATTCGAAGTCGTAAACCCATCTGCAATTCCTAGGTCTCCAGTTAGACTTAAAACTAGTCGCTAATAACACTAATGGCCACTTGACCCAATTTTATTGCAGTTTGGTTCGTGACTTCTCTGGGTTTGAATTTCAGAGCACTTACTGGTCGGTCATTAGTGACAACCAACTGTTACTAATTAAATATGTATAGAGATTAGCAAATTAATGCAATTACAGGTAACTGCATTAAATAGCTTACATAATGAAGATGATAGTAATATACATACAGGGTGTAGCGAAAGACGTCATCATATTTTAAGAAATTTCTCCCTAGAAGTCATAGCTTATTGCCAAAATAATAATTATATTTCTCATAAAATAATTACTTTGAATGTGATTACCACCTTCAAAACATCGGATTAATCTGAAACTTTGCACTTTCGATGACAATGCAATAATTTAAATAGTTTGTTCCATTATCCTTACTAGGAGCTTCAGGATTGTCGATTGAACTAAAAAGCGAAAATAAATAATAGTTTAAAAAAACTAAAATAACGCTTTAATACTCGTAGAAAACCAAACTAAAAAGTAGAAAATAATATTCAATAAATTTAAATTAAGAATAATGTGACTACCAAACTAAAAAGTAGAAAATAATATTCAATAAATTTAAATTCAGAATAATGTGACTAACAAAAAAATATTTCGTTGTAAAAAAGCGTGGGGTGCATGATGTCAATTGCCATTTTGAAAGTATCTTACAAAGCATCTCACACTTTTTTACAATTATTTTTTTTGTTAATCACACTGTTCTTAATTTATGTTTACGAAGCAGTCTCAGTTTTTTCATACTTTGTAGCTACCACATAACTCTTTATACCTCCAACATTTGTACGAATCCTGTAACATTTAGAGAAAATAAACGTTTACCCCTCGGCTACAAACTGTGTTTCACCTATAAAAGTTACATAGTAGCGTGGTTAACTCCTAAGTCCAACAAATAACGAGATAGAACCGTTTCATTGTTTCGACTTTTATTCTTTGGGAAATAAAATAAGTTACAATTTATAGATAGGCACTAGTGATACTTTCAATTTGACCCAAAACTTCTGTCTATCCCTAAACCTAACTCACCCTGAAGGTCGAACATATCAAACAAAGAAACGTCAAAGTTCCCGAGAACAGCATTAACAATAAATACTAACATAGAACTAAAGCGTCTAGATTAGTCTTCTAACTTCAAACAACTTTTATTGTTCCCGAAACGTCCGAACTTTGGCGAAGTTTCACGAAGTTCCCCGAAGTTGCGGGAATATGGCCGACTTCGGTCAGGGTATCGCAAAAACTTGGCTCTATGAGTGTACTTACAACCGATGTTTATATTTGCTCGGTTTAGTTTCGTTTAGGGACTAGATATATTTAGGGTTATTGTGTGTTGGTTTAGGAGAGCTAAATAAACTGTTACGTAAATTAAGTGAATTCGGCAAAAAATAGGGTCTCGAAGTCTCGATCCCTACGCGTGAGTGATATTACGTCACGAGAATTATAGAAAACTTCGATCGTGAAGTCTATTGAGGCAATTTTCTTCTGTCGACCTCAATGGTGTTTTAGTAAACAAGATGTGTTAAGAGCGCCCGCATTGTGAAGACTCGAATACGTCATAATTGTGACGTATCCTCTTTAGTCTTATGTCAGGTATGGCGACGAGCGATAGGCTTTGTTGGAACAAAAACAAAATTTAAACAATGCAATCGTGTGTATTTAGAAAGTGTACCAATTATGATACCAATGTACAAAAAACACAAGGGATCTCATACTTTATGTAAGTACGCAATGCACCTCAAATTACTAATTTATTTTAAAAAAATCTTAATATTCTGACGTTACCATCTCTTTCTTTTTTCTAACCTCATATATTGGCGGCCAGAATAATTTTTTTTACATTCACGCGCAAGTGACAAGCACTAACTGTCTCTTCTTTTCTTGTTGGTTTTGACATGCCATCACTTTTGCATCATTTTGACTTGTAGTGAAATGTCAGATGAATAAAAAATGTGTATGTGTGCTGCCGCTGCTGCGAGGAACACTTTTTTCGATTGTTTTGTGAGTGTATAACGTATCTGTTTATTAGAATATCATTGGTCGCGCTGCAAGCTGTCTCGTTGAATTAATTTAGCTACGATTGTTGAGCGGTTCTGGATTCAATCAAAATGAAATAACTAAAACCTTATTTAGGAAATTGACAGTACCTAACAGCACCTATCTAGAGGTGCTATACCTACCTACCTCTGTCTATAGATTTGGGTAACATTGTAATGATACACCCAACCACATTTGTCTATTTATTCTTCGGTAAATTCCTTGCTCAAAAGCGAACATATTTTCGAAATTGGTTGGGCAATTCCTATTCTAGTTTTTTTATTCATTTTGTTCAACTAGCAGTGTGCGTTGGACCATCGCCCGTCGCCCGAAGGTAGGGAAATGGCAGCTCCGTGGAAAAACTCCGACAACGAAATTCGTAAAAGTCGATAAATTGGAAGTACTTTTTATTGTGTTGGAAACGAAAAAATTGTCTCCCAATTTTGGAATGACAGACTCTTTGAAGCTTTGCTTAAAATTACTCAGTAATTTTGTAAAAGAACGCTAAGTGTTCCATACCATCAACACTATTATTTTGTAGTTATCATTCTTGTATTATTTATTTGTCTTGATAGGTGAAATTTATACACATATTATTTGAAAGTATTGAAAGATTAGCTATAATAGTTCTAAACCCCTATGATAAAGACGGACTATCAAAAGACAAATGGCTTCTAAAATAGGGCTTATTGACATTATTTGGCGAAGTGCAGAACCTAACCATAAAATTAAAAACTTTTATTTTTTATCGTTTGCTAGAAACTTCTACAGCATTTCAATAGGGATTAGATTAATAATGGGTCATAATAATACATTATTTCAACTCTAATCAGCTTATTTAAGGCGACGACAGTCGCCAACAACCTTGAGGGAACAAAACGCGCACTCGCCCAACCCAAAATTTAATAGTTTTTTTGTACTTTCCTTATTACTCTACAATTTCATTAAAATACGCTCGGCGGTTTTGGTGCGACTGTCGTTTTTATGCCCATGCACTATGTTATACAGCACTATGTTAGAGGGCTATGCTCGGAGTATCCTTGCGTGATCGAATCAGAAATGTAGAGATCCGCAAGAGAACCAGGGTTACCGACATAGCCCGAAGAATTGCCAAACTTAAGTGGCAGTGGGTGTGATGATATTGATAAGTGGGTACTTAGATAATGTTGGTGGTGGAAGAAGATTGAACGATTAAAGATGGCAGTCATTACTGGAGCTTGTTGTTTGAATCACCTTCTACATACCTTTACATGGCGCAGCCGTTAAGAACTAAAATATAATCGAATAAAGTTAGCAGTGACTGATATAAAGACAATAAAATAGTAAAAATAAAACAATAACAAAAATGGAAACAGTGTTAACACCACCGTCAGCGTTCCAATTTGATGAGAACTCGATTGATGTGGCGTCGGGCAAGCTGAGTGATAGCTGGGAACGATGGAAGAAGGGCTTCATGATATATTTCAACGCGTGTGAGCTATCTAAAAAAACATCAGTGATACAGTTCAACATTTTTCTCCACATAGTAGGCGAGCAATGCCGCGAAATATTAGAACAAAGCGAAGAAACAACTTTAGACGGTGCGTGTAAAAAGTTAGATGAACACTTTAAAACAAAGAAAAATTTAACGGTGGAGCGGCACAAGTTTTTTACACGAGATCAGCAGCAAAATGAGTCGATAGATCAATATGTGTTTGATTTGCGGAAATTATCTAAGACATGTGAGTTCGGAGATTTAAATGACGATCTAATAAAAGACCGACTTGTTTGTGGAGTGACAAGCCCAGCAATTAGAGAAAGATTACTACGAGAAGGGGACCTAACATTAAATAAAGCCTTGGAGATATGTCGAGCAGCGGTAGTTTCAAGAATGTACTCAGAGAACATAAAGAAGGAGAATGAAGCAGTTCACAGTATAACACAGGACAGTAACATACAAGAAAAAAACGAAATATGGGCATTACGGCGTCATAATAAAGTAGGATATGGAGTGTCAGCGCCTACAAAAACATGCGACGTCAACATGAAAGGAGCAATGCGATCACGCAGTGGATACGAGCGAGGAGGCGCAGGCTGGCGAGGCGGGCGTGGGGTCATCGCAGGCGCCGCTCGACCGACGCTGCAGCCGACAAACAGACCGCGCACGACAGCCCAGCAGTGTGGCAGATGTGGTAGTATGCACGGAAGGAATGGTTGTCCGGCATATGGTAAGAGGTGCCTACGCTGCTCAAAAATGAACCATTTCGCAAAAGTGTGTGGTGTGTACTTTGTGGAGGAATCAGACGAAAAGGTAATATTTGCATTAAATAAAGACTTGAGTGATTGGACTTTAGATTTGAAAATTAATGAACATTGCATAAATTTCAAGTTAGATACGGGCGCAGATGTCAATGTGCTACCGATGTGTTACTTGGCCAGATTAGGAATATCTGTAGATAAGTTATTGCAAACGAATACTAAATTGAGCGGTTATTCGGGTGATTTAATTACTGTCTTAGGAAAAACACATCTAAAAGTATATTATAAGAGCAAGTTGTATTTATTAGAGTTTAAAATTGCAGATGTTAATAGCACGCCTATATTGGGACGTCATGCATGTGTAGAAATGAACTTAATTAAGAGGGTTATGTCTGTGCACAGGTCTGATATTAAGTCCAAGATACATAAAGATTTTAAAGATGTTTTTGAAGGTATAGGTTGTCTACCGGGGGAATATAATATTCAATTGAAGGACGACGCCGTCCCCGTCGTACATGCGCCTCGCAAATTACCATTTGCGATCAGCGAGGACGTTAAGAAAAAGTTATTGGAAATGGAGTCACAAGGTATTATAGCAAAGGTAGAGGGTCCCTCTGACTGGGTTAGCAGTATAACTGTGGTAAAAAAATCAAACGGTGAGTTAAGAATTTGCTTGGATCCGAAAGAATTAAATCAAGCTATTAGGAGAGAATATTTCAAGCTACCAACAATAGACAAAATTGTGTCAAAATTAGCAGGGGCTAGGTATTTCAGCACATTAGATGCTTCTTCAGGGTTTTGGAACGTGAAATTAGGAGAAAGTAGCAAGTTCTGTACATTTAATACACCATTTGGTAGATTTAAATTTTTACGAATGCCATATGGGATATGCTCGGCCTCAGAGATCTTTCATAAGAAAATATACGAACATTTTGATGATATAGAAGGTGTGTGTATGTATATTGACGATTTATTTATATATGCCTCAGATCAAAACAGACATGACGAAATTTTAAAGAAAGTACTAGAAAGATGTAGAAAAATTAATTTAAAATTAAATATAAATAAGTGCAAATTTGGTTTACAGGACATAAAATATTTAGGTCATCGCATTACAAAAGATGGGTTGAGCCCAGATGATTCTCATTTGTCAGCAATAAAAAACATGCAAGTACCGAAGAACAGAAAAGATGTCGAACGATTTTTAGGATTAATTACGTACGTAGGCTCGTTTGTTCCGAACCTTTCAGATAAAACATTGCCATTACGAGAGTTACTTAAAAAAGAAATAGAATGGCACTGGGATGACCGACATGAGCACTGTTTTACTTATTTAAAATCGTGTTTAACAAAACGGCCTGTTCTTCAATATTATAGTTTGGATAAGCCAATAGTCATATCCGTGGATGCCAGTTCCACAGGGTTAGGTGCGTGTTTAATGCAAAATGGGCTTCCAGTGTGTTATGCTTCGAAAGCTTTAACTATCACAGAACAAAGGTATGCGCAGATTGAAAAAGAATTGTATGCTTCCGTCTTCGCCTGTGAGCGATTTTATGCATATATTTTTGGACGTTCGGATATAACAATAGAAACAGATCATAAACCGTTAATCAGCATTATTAAAAAACCAATAGTAGATGCTCCGTCCCGCTTACAGAGGATGCTATTGAGATTACAGCGCTATACGTTTACGTTAGTTTACAGACCGGGAAAACACTTGTACATTGCTGACGCGTTATCTCGTGCTTACGAGACGTCACCGAATTATAAATTACTATATGTGTTTGTTTGAGAATAAAATGTATATATCCTTTAAATAAATGATGTAGGAATATTGTACACGTAATTTCTTTCTTACTATACAATAGGTATATTATGAAGAAAACGTTTTAAATTAATTAATAATGGAATACTATAATTGAATATCTAATGTTTAGGATACAGTAATAATGATGTTACTGATCAATGTAAATTTGGAGATTAATTCGTTATTAAGTTAATGAGATACTCACTTGCTGATTATGCTTGTTCAATTGATATGGTTATGTACATGCATGATATTAATGAACATACATATATTATATTATTTGTTATGGAAATTTAAGTTTTCACTATTAATGTAATTTTTTTTAAATATAATTTTGTTAAGGGAGGAAGATGTGATGATATTGATAAGTGGGTACTTAGATAATGTTGGTGGTGGAAGAAGATTGAACGATTAAAGATGGCAGTCATTACTGGAGCTTGTTGTTTGAATCACCTTCTACATACCTTTACAGTGGGCAGGGCACATTGCTCGCAGAACGGATGGCCGATGGGGCAGAAAAGTTCTGGAGTGGCGACCGCGAACCGGAAGACGATGCGTTGGAAGGCCTCCCACCAGGTGGACCGATGACCTGGTGAAGGTTGCGGGGATTCGCTGGTTGCGGGACGCACGGGACCGGTCAATGTGGCGACACTTGGGGGAGGCCTATGTCCAGCAGTGGACGTCTTTCGGCTGATATGATGATGATGACTATGTTATACGAATAAAATCATTATTTTCTTAGATCAAATTATTAAGAAGATGGTTTAATCTAACATATATTTTTTTCACAAAATTACGACTAGCCGTTAAGACGTGATTCTCATTTTAAAGTCAGCTACTCAGGGTCTCAGGGGTATCTGCGCCTTAACTTAAGCTACCCGATACCAGATAGCATATAAGTGGTTTGTGCCCCGACTTACACTGCTTGCATGTCAAAATAATGTAATAATTAAGTTGATATTTTTAATGAATGTTTTAATTTTAATAATTTTATTTAATGAGAATGACATAACTATTTGAATGTTCCAACAAGACTTTAAATTTTAACAATTTTAGTATAATGAAAATGTTTGCATGCCGAATGGTGAAATATGGCAGAACTCTGATGAAAACCTACTACTACCTACTTATGTATAACCCATATTTGCAAATAAATGCTATTCTATTCTATTCTATTTTAGCCAACAAACATTGGCCAGCCAATTCAAGATAAAATAACAAATGGAACAGCGTTATGTCGGTCTTACTTAAGGCGGTACCCCGAGCAAAACGCCGCGCAAGCCGTTTTTTTGTGCTGTTTTTAGGAGCTATCTACTCGTTAATTAAAAACAAATATCAATTAATAAAAATACATTAAATTTCTACATAATATTGATTCTAAAATGGTAGATTTAGTTTTTTTTTTAAATGTTGTATATATTTCACTTATCTACTTCCAAAAAAACATGAAATTGAGAAATAATTATTGATATTATGCATCTCCTCGTTAAGTGTTCATTGATTATTTTTTGTACTAACACTAATGGATAGACAATTTAATAACGAACATTTTTGTAGAATTATTTTTTTCAAAATACCAAAATTCGATTTTATAAAGATTTTATTCTAAAATCTGGGCGTATTCACTACTGTAATTCATGCGCCACCAGTGCCGCTAGACCAATAGGAACGCTCATATCTCACGCCGATTTTTTGGTCAGGGTACCGTCTTAAGTAAAAAGTAAAGAAGAACGTATGAAAGCGTTGAAGATTTGTGTTTAAAAGCATTCTAATCACACAAAGGGAAAAATTAACGGAGTAGAGCATCATTCTTTTGGATTTTTTTTAAGTATTTTTTGTTTACTTTTTCTACTATTAAGGTTTTGTACTAAAAGGCCAACGACTTTAATTGACGGGAAATGTTGACCAATTTGAGGCAGAAAGTTAAAAGGCAGGCAAGACATTTATTTAAATTAAATCAAAGGACTCTAGAGTCTGGCAAACGAAAGTAGAGACTGCAAAAGCGTGGTAAATTTAAAAAATATCAGCATAGCAACCCTAAAACTAGTATGAAATACCTGGAATAACCTAGTTTGATACTTTTGAATTATTTATTATACTTTGTCTGAATAAAAATACTATTGGTAGATACTTTAGGTAGATCATACTTTAGATATTATGTATCAATCTGAATAAATAAGTATAACAGTATTTTAAATATTTTTGGTTTATTCACACCACACGTAAACAATCTTGTTTTTGTTTTAATTCGGCGTCTTTAACCTGTTGTTTTTCTTGATATTTAAACATCATGAGAAACAACATCTTCCGTAATCCACTTTTAATTGTTTTATTAATTTTTCACTTAAATAAACGCCATTATCAAGACCATAATAAATTAGGTTGACATTAATATAGCATTGCCATATAAAAAGTTTGCAAATAATTAGAGTGGCTACTTTTGTTTGCCAGGCTCTAGTTGCACATTCCAAAGCGTAGCAGCGTAGCGTAGGTTCTTTGGAGAAGAATGTACAAGCAACTCCATGAAAACTATGTTAAATCCTGGTCACGCTATTGTTTTTGCTTCTATGTATAAACAATTTAAATTAAAAGAGATAATTCAAAATTTAAATATTGAAATAAGCCAGTGATAGTAAAGTGATCAGAGTCTCAGCTGACGGTGCCCTTTCACGAATATAGCGCTAAACTGATCATCACCAAACAGATTCATTATCTACGACACTTCAGTAAACAGTTACTAAGCCAATCAAACTAAAAGGCCAACACCTCCTTAATAATCTTGAACGATACAGTAATTACCGTTCAGCTAAGTTAAAGTGTAACTCAATTAATCAATCAAGAGAGCTTGCGGCGTATCGTTGAAGAAGGCAGCTGTTGAAAAGATGAATTATTTCGACGAAGACGGTGCGTTTTCATTAATTTTGGCAGTAGCCATGTAATAGGATAAATTGAGAAGGTTTAGTGGAGCTATAAAGTTGTTGTTAAAGATGCAGCGTTAGAAGGCCACCAGAAAATGAACGGATGAGCTGGTGAAGGCTGTGGGCATCCGCTGGTTGTGAGACCCACAGGACCGGTTGATATGGAGAAAGTTGGGGGCGGCCCTACTTCCAGCAGTGGACGTCAAATTATGAAATCTATATGGTAATATGTCTGGCTAACCGCCAATCTGACGGCAAATAAAAGTTAGAAAGACAGTTTTAAGGGAGATTACTCATCTGAACTTTGATTCCCTTCATCGTTTTCAGAGCAGTGGTGATGAAATAAATTACACAAAGCTATTTCCTCACCACAAGTACTAAAATGCCAGCTTAGGTTCAAACCCACGATCTACTCGTATAAGTCGGGGCCGTTTGCACTGGGTCTCTACTGTTCTTCCCCAAACGAGTCAGTTCATGTCGTAAGTGTGGTCTTGTATTAAGTGGATTTTCTGCTCTCCACCATTCTGTGTCTGTTCGCTCTACATCTTTATCCGCAGGGTTCTACATTTTGCGGCCATATTAATGTTCCTACTACCTTTGTTTAGAATCTTTTGCCGACGGATTTTAGCTGACTTCCTGCTGTGTATGGGGATTTAGAGTGAGGCTACTTTTGGAAGGGTTAATGAGTATTTGAGTAAGGGTTAACGACATGTGACTGGTAGTGCGACTATTTTAAAGGTAGTATTTTCATTAAAAGTCAAAGTCAAAAGTCAAAGTCAAAAGTCAAAGTCAAAGTCAAATTTATTAATTTTAAAGACAGAAAGAAATAAATTAATAGAGTTTACTAGCAGAATAATTTAAATAAAATTGGTGGCGTAGGTTCATATTTTCCATGAACGCAACCCGCGTTCATGGAAAAACTGAGTCACATTCTCTCGAAACGGCCAACATTCAGCAGAATACTGAGACTTGTGAACAATACCTATAAAATATCCCTTGAAAATGTACCTATATTATTGTGTTAAGATCTTACACAAATATTCTAGCTTATTTACTTTATAACACCTAAAATCAACAGCATTTCGTCAACGTAAATGAAGCAAAAATTTTATAAGATGTAAAAATAACTGATGCACGAAATAAAAGGCTTTTTATTTATTTAAATGAAGCAAAACAACTATAGAATGATCGTAACAAGTAGCGTCCTTTTGTTTCTGCCTACCACCCTGGGAAAAAAGGCATAAGTTTATGTACGTTCATCCCTATCATAATTAAGATAATTAACATACTCCAAAAAGTTATCGCCTTCCTTCTGCATCCTTCTGTCCATCCTTTAACCCTGTGACAAACAATCGAGGATTTCAGGCATCTGTAGCCCCTGTAAGATTTCATCTAAAATAGGATGTAATTGGGGCACAGAGGAGCCATTCCTGCCGCCATGTTGAATTAAAATGTTCTAATTTGAGGAGAGTGTGGGTAATTTACGACTTTTATTAAGTTGCGTTACGCGTGAGTTGGTCTTAGATTAGTTGAAGGTACGGGGGAGCTTGAGGGACCTGATGGCCAATTTAAATTGCGTCGTTAGGTGATATCGCTCCGATCGCGTAAACGTATTTTTTATGCGGAGAGAAGTGTTGGCCCAGTAACAGCCCCGACTTATGTGTTACTGGTCGTGGGATCGAACCCAGGCAGGCACTTTACTTTGTGTAAAATAATCACCACTGCTCTAGTAAAGGTGCAGGAAAACATCGTGAGAGAACCGGCATGTCTTAGAACCAAAAGAAATCGAAGACATGTGACATCACCAACCCGTACTAGGCCCGCTTAGTGGTTAAAGGCCCGTTCCCTCTCTCACAGAGAGGAGGCCTGTGTCTCAGCAGTGAAAACATTAATTAGGCTTATGACGCTTATGTAATTTCTATGAAAACAAGTGAAAATTAGTGTCCATAAGAACGTGCTTGCAATTTAAATCGCCTATCAGTGTGATTCTAATCCCGTCGATCCATCAGTAAGGTCGCTTAGGGAGGAATTATCATCCATGTTTAGATGGGGATCAAAAAGTTTGGCAGATTACTTCGTCAAACTTGACGGTTTGGCTTTGGAGATTGGGCTTCGAAGGATTAAGAAGGTTTAATTACTGATCCATCCGTCGATTTCGTCTTAAGTTGACAGGTTTTTATACTAACATATTACACGGTCGAAAAGTTCTGAAGTGGCGACAGCGTACTAGAAGACGCAGCGTTGAATGGCCTCCCAGTAGATGGACCGCTGAGTTGTTGAAGGCTTTGGAAATCCGCTGGATACGAGATGCACAGCACTGATATGGTGACACTTGAAGGAGGTTTTTTGTCAGCAATAAACGACTTTTGGCTTAAATGATGATGATTATAATATGAATAAATTATGATTTTTATTAAGTTTTGTGATGCGTGAAGTTGTCTTAGATTAGTTGAAGGTATCCAGGGAACTTTGGAGAGGAATTACCATCGGTGTTTGCAAATTACAACTTTTGACAGATTACATCGTAAAACTTGACGGTTTTAGCTTAAAAGATTATATATGATTCGAATTATTATGAAGGTTTAATTTGGTTATCCTCTACACATTTTAGAAGGCATAAAATAAAAATTCATTTAATTCCAGGTAGACCGATGACCTGGTGAAGGTTGCGGGCATCCGCTGAATGCGAGACACGTGGGACCGATCAATGTGGTCGTGTGGACGCTTGGGGGAGGCCTATGTCCAGCAGTGGACATCTTTCGGCTTATATGATGATGATGATAATGAAAATAGGTTGTATTATACATTGTATAGATTCATACCTGCATAGTTTGCTTTTTCATAGCATACCCTTCATTTCAAACTTCCTTGAAAATAAAATTGGAAGCGAAACTCGAGCAGCACTCGTAATTCATTCGAAAAACAACCTGAAAACTTCAAGTAGCGAATCAAAAACACAACAAAAACACTTGTCGGCCAACAATTCACAAATGTTTGAGAAACTTTCACGTTTTTACAAAACTACTTTTAATAATGAAAATTCTTACTGACTTTTACAATGCTGGGAACGCTACAAGCTAAAATGTACTCTATGTTGTAGATAAAAAAGGTTGAGTTTTGAATGGTGTGGTTGTTATTTGCGAAGTTCATACTGTTTTAAAGTGGATACCCTGTAAAATCAACAGAGTAGAGCTACGCTATATAAATACACGCAGATGAATGACGTCAGAATGCAGCTACTCAAAAATTTACAAACAAAATGTATTTTGTATACGAGTTTTACAATGGCGAACATTTTTATGTGGCAACACGTCAGTATATTTGTTTTCACGGTGGTGGTTGTCATTTTTTTCACTAAAATGCTGTGGTTTAATATTGCGTGACTGATTTTACAGTTTAAATTTAAATAGTAAAAACTCAACACTCCTTTTACTCAGTCTTCTTTCATAATGCATATAATTTCCGTTAACGCAACCACGAAATTGGTTTGGAAGAAATAGTCTAAGATCTCACCACTCAAATCTGCAGGTAACTGTATTTTTGAAAAAACTTAATTTTCATGAATGATACTTGATAGTAGAATAGATTACTGCAGGGTTACCTGGCAATATCTAACTGCTTTATCTTAAATTAAATTACAGATAAATAAGTTTTTCATGTGAATCCAACGTCATATTTTTTTTTATTTATCGATAGGCTCGCGTTTGACCACTATCTCGCCTGATGGTAATGTAAAAATCTTTTATATTATCAAAAATAAGGATAGTGGTCAAGTGCGAGCCTATGTATAACAAAAATAATCAAGCACCAGTCATGGAAATTAAGTTATATTAAAAAGCTGCAGATTGCAGCGTTGGGATCTCGTACTAAAACGTTTTTGAAGAAAATGCAAGAAAATTTACAACAAGCCATTTTGGAGGATAGCCACGACCGAGTTAGTCGTCTAGGAACCCACACAATTTTTCATTCGACTCGCGAAAATCACCATTTGCAACCATATACGTGAGCTGAGTTTAAAATGTAAGCTTTTGCAAACTTCAAAGGCAGAATTTCATGGAAATCTGTAGATATTGGTTTGTAACGATTGTGACATGGGCTATGTTGTAATATAGGTATTACAGTTTTTTTTTTTAATGCGAGAATGTTCAGACACCTTTTGGGCTTGTTCGTTCCATGATAAGTAAAAACAAAAGGAAGAAATATATAACCGTTCGATTAAATTGATTATTCTATGAAATGATAATATGAGAAAAAAAAATGATATGAAACGAAATTCTATAAAACTATTCTCTATAAAACAACACAACCCGAAAATTTAGCAGCAGTACAAGTAAAATTTCTGTACCTCTGAAGAAAATTCGCGACGGCCATTGATTAAATACCGTGGAAAGTAAAGAAATCTTGAGACGAATTCAAGCTTATCATCGACAACAGCGCAAACTGACCTAATCTGCATACCACTAAGCAGGCTACCCAAGCTACCATAATAATTTGTAGGGTTCCGTTCCTTAAAAAAGAAACCCTTGTAGGATAACTTCGTAGTCTGTCTGTCAAGATCTTTTACGTAGTATCGCGAGGAGGTATCAAGTTGAAAACTTAATACTCAGGTCTGGTTAACGTAAGGTAGGATGCCCTCAGGCTAAGTGGAGCGATGATCTGGCTGGTAGCAGCTGGATGACTGCAATGGTGAAATTGGAGAGGCCTATGTCCAGCAGTGTACTGCTATAGGCAGACGATGAAGATGATGATGACTCAGGTCTGTATTACCTTGGTAACGCGGTAGTAGGTTTCATCATCAGTAGTTCGACTTCTCAAGCCCCCCTAACGAGAAAAACTCTCAAAGATCCAAGAATGACAGCCCAATACCAACGGCTTAACGTGCTTTCCATTCACGTGCGTCATTTCCATGGATCGATCTGCTGCAAATCTTGATCTGTGCGTGCGGTAGTTACTTCTGTGGTTTAATAAAAAATAAGATAAATAGGAAAAGAGAAAACAGATTAAGCCATAAAATGCATATTATGGTAACTACATCTTAACTTTTCCACTTTTAGTTCTAGGTCCTAGCAAGTCCCGGCAAGCCTATTGCCAACGGGGCACCCGGGCACTTAAAATCCTATCTTAGGGTAAAAATTGTGAAATTCTTAATGGGAAAGGAAAGCCCAAAACCATCTAATTTAATAGGTTGCAAGCAAGACTTAACTATCAGCAGACCTGCTGAAAGCTGCAACGCTGCATTCGACCGATACGATACGTATTTTTTGTTTTGAGTGGATTTTTGGATTTATTGTCTCATTCTTTTATCGACTGATTTGTACATTACTAAAATTCACAGCCGCAGGCACAGCAAGTCATATATAAAAAAAGTTTATAGCATTAATCTTTTTTGTATCCATCACGAGAAGGCTCGACAAATAATTTATCAAGTAATTATAAAAATCCTTAATCCAACACAATTTTCGTACTTTAGCAACTGATCCGACGTTTTAAGCTATTTTAAGTTGAAAAACCACTTGATACCTAGATACCTTTATCCGTGAAACATCTTAAGATAAAATTATTCAAACAATGTTCCTCTGTAATGGACATCCCACGCCCGAATTCTTAAGTACCCAATTATATTTACATTCCTCTTCGACTATGACTAGGAATTGCTTTGTATCATCGCTTTGTAGTCAAGAAAATAATAAGTTATTCGCCAGAAGTTTTAAGCAAGTAAATTTTTTATGAATTCTGCCTGTCTTCTGGAAATAGGCCGCTATTTCTGAAGCGAATTCCGTCTATTTTAGTGCCTAATCTTGGCCCTGTTTTTTTTTCCCCCCTTTTCTAGAGTTCTTCAATATGGATGGACCCTAATTTTATTACAATCTAGCCTTATAAATAGACTAATAAGTAATTTAATTATAACTTAAACTATTAGATTGTCTTTACTAAGAATGTGTCCAATAGCACTTTTCTTTTCTTATTGTATCTATTAAGGCGAATACACTTCGTTCTTGTGTTTGTTTGGTAGCACTTTTGTATGTTACACTGTTAACATTCACTAACACTAAACACTAACTCGAACGGTTTTGTTCTTTTTAGTCTTCTCACTATGTTTGTGTGGTTGAGAAGCTGGATTGCCTCGACGTTCACATGCTGACGAAGTCTCTTTTCGTGAGCTTCTGCAGATTTCTGGATCACTTTTTCAATGAACTCAACTTTCAGGTCCCGATGGAGGTCATCATTTCGTATGTACCAAGGTGCATTTACAATTTGGCCCTGTTTTAAATAGAAATTGTATCGCTAGAAACTCTTTTATCCACAGTGTATTTTTTATAAGTACATTCATATAGCTTGAATAAAATTATAACAAAGGAAAAATAGCCAAGCATTGCACAATCGTAAAAGAATTCTCTTTTATCCAGTGTCCTAGTTATAATGAACGCACGTGTACAAAAAGTAAATTAACTCCAGCATTTTAAATTTTATTATATTTTAATAAAGTACTCTGAAGCAGAGTGAGCTTCGGAGTGAAATGCATAGTATTTGAATGTTCATGAGAGTGGATGTAATACATTAGTTCTGTTGTAGCCTGTGCAACAACTCATTTGACTGATAGCATGCTCTTTCTGTGACGTAAGATTGTGTAATCATTGGTCCTTTTATCAAAATTAGTGGTTTTTCGGGTTCGTACCCAAAGGGTAAAAACGGGACCCTATTATTAAGACTCCGCGGTCCATCTGTCTGTCTATCTGTCTGTCTGTCTGTCACCAGGCTGTATCTCATGAACCGTGATAGCTAGACAGTTGAAATTTTCACAGATGATGCCGCTATACAAATACTAAAAACTGAATAAAACTAATATTTAAGTGGGGCTCCCATACAACAAACATGTTTTTTCCGTTTTTGCCATAATGGTACGGAACCCTTCGTTTGCGAGCCGACTCGCACTTGGCCGGTTTTTATAAAAGCCATATTTTTTCCTTCATCATATCTATTTTCTCCGCAGCGGTAAGTAGAGTTGTAAATTGTATCACCTCTTACTTTTCACCAATGTCCGTTATCTTGTAATTCTGTAAAACCCAAAAGTTAAGGAATTGATGAGATTAACCGGACACAGATCCAGATTTCAAGCCCTTATTGAGGCTTTCCTAGTGCTAAAACCCAATAACATGCAGAAGTAACTGAGGCAGTCACTATTTTGTTATGGAATTGAAATCTCGTATTTCTTTAAACTTAGCCTTAATGGAAGAAAAAACTTGTTGCGCCGACCCCAAGTAACATCGTAAAACTAACTTGTATTACATTGTCATTAGCTTTACAGAACATCTCCAATTTTCCTTATACTAAAGATCCACTATCTTTCATAGCTCAATGGTGATTGATTGATATTGGCTGTCCTTTCCTCGTTGACACCGAGGAAAATACCAGTATCAGCCAATGGAAAATAAACACGAGATTTTGCATTGAACTATTTACAATATAACAAACTAAAAATGTAAACATATTCAGAAAAACCACATAAAAATCAACATATATAATACAAACTGCCGAAACAACCAAAATGTTAAATAGATTTCAAGACGCAAAATAACTAACTACTATTTTAAATTAGTACATGAATTTTCATCAAGCTAACACATGGGACAAGGGCAGGAAGATGAATCATTAAATCTAATAAGTCAATCTATCTAAAGAATAAAAGAATATCAATAACCATCATGACTACACATCCAATATGACAAAGTTACACAACTGTTACATTTATGGGAATGGAATAATATCGTCCCATATAGGACACCAAAGAACATAAAAGTTAACCACATTCTGTTCCCTAGCGCTTACTCAAAACTTATTCAATAAAAACCTCTGCACATTTATATCTTGGTATTATTTCACCGATATAATATTGCCATATTTACTTTGAATTTATCGACATTCATTCAAGAAGACTCATAAAAATAAACAACTTTTTACTTTGGGTAAACTCAAAAACCAACATCTGACTGCGTTTTCTCTATTTTAGGGTCGGCTTACAATCAGATGGTATACAACTTACCAGTATTTACAACAACACAGTTGCTGAGTAACACGATTCCACGCAGTAAGGCTTAAGGTGCGAGTTCACCGCGCAACAGCGACGCGAGACCGTGACGCGAAACCGTGTCAGGAGACGCGTGACACTAATTGTCCTAAGTCTTTGTTTGGGAGTGAGTTCGCGCGCCAGAACGCGATGCTTGACAGAAGGCCGCTAGCTGGTCTCGCTCACGGACGAGTGGTGTCACGCTTAGCGCTTGAGGTGCCCGAACATTTTGTCACTAAACAATTAAAGAACCATTTATGAAATGATCCCAACGATTGATGACAACGATTTGTTGGCGTTTAGTTGTATATATTTCGTTAATAGCTATTTTTTGTTTATTCTTATAATAGTAATGGTATTCTTATTCCTGCAATAGTAATTTGATAACTTGGCTTTCCATTGCAATATGGAATAATATTTTTCAACAATATAACTGACTTTAACGAGTAAAATCGAGGAGTTTATGTGCGACACATGTCTAGGTCTTGCCCCCGAACACACCCTCCAAGACCGCGACGCGAGCTCTATGCGGGTGCCTCGGTTGTGCGTCTCGGATTCGCATCGCGGTCATGTTTCGCACCTTTAGTTACACAGTTTCAGGGTTCAGGCTGCTACTCACTTCTGTCAAAGATCTACAAATGACAGCCAACGACTTGATAAGTAACTTCCTAGGATTGGAGAAGTCTTGATGTGTTATAAATTGTCACCAATCCACAGATTGATAAAACTAACCTGGAAATGTCAAAATAAATATGAGCTACTCTCACACTCTACTTTTACCAGAACCTACAGATCGCCACCTGCTACAATCTTTTGCTTCATTTACATTCATACAATCCGGCTCGAAGGACCAAAAAAATAATGTAGGGTGCAAATGCAAATACACCTTAACATTATTTTTTTTCAATGCAATGCAATTGTCAGTGTAATGTAAAATTTCAATGAGTGCCAACGGGCTTGAAACAAGATATGAAAAAATGCAAGTCGTCCGATCCAAACCACATCTATTAGAACACTAAATTATCTTCGCTCCACCAATAATCGTCTTCTACAATGTCCCTTGCACCGCTCTGGGTTTATTCACTCGTCCTTCTTTGTCCAGGCTATCTCTCTTTGGAATGCGCTCCCTCAGAATATCCGGATGGCAACCAGTCGGTTCTCTTTCAAATTTAAGGCACGTGAGCACATTCGCAAGAAGTTTGCAGAATCATCATTGAATTGATTTGTTGGTTTCGGTTTCTCTATTATATTGTTTATGTATGTATGTATCTAAGTATATATTTGTATATATTCTTTTTAAATATGTTTTTTCTCAACTTTTCCGTTCATTTAGTTGCACCTGCCTTATTTTTATCTGTACACCACCCTAAGGTCGACTGGTAGAAAATGCCTAAGGCATTAAGTCCGCCTTTGTAGTTGTGCATAAAGTTTTAATAAATTAATAAATTAAATATTGATACAAAATGCATCATCAGTGCTCTGTTTACTGCTGCTGCATGATTGTCATAATATCTAATGTAGGTCTCGCTTGTAAGCGCAAAGGTGCGAGCCTACTTATACCATGTACGTGCACCGTACAATACAAACTTGCCAGTTATGAAGTTATGAATTACGAAGTCATCACCAATAATATCCGTGTTGTTCTCCTAGAGAAATATACAAAAATGTTTGCTAATATGTCAAAGTTAGCTCGTACCTATAGGTGAAATCCAATAGAATGAAATGTATTCCGAGAATATTACTAATCCTAGTTTCCAACACATTAACTACGGCTGAACTACGTATGCAGGTACGTCAAACAAACCAATCTAACTTGGTCAGAACGACTGCAGACTGAATGCATTGTATCACACCGATGCGTATAATAGCTTGGCTTACCTTGTTGCAGTCTGCTTTATATGTGAATTATAATGAGACCGTGTATGTCCCCTGGGAATAAATAAGCAATGCTGCCGGTGAATGAGATTTTTTTTTGATATCGATAAGTTTGCAAAAGATTTAGGATTCACACTTTAATTTCGCAGGGTTGCACATTGCTATCCTTTTGTCGTTTTCTTTGGTCTCATATACATCTACGGGTAGATTAAAGGTGACTTTATTGCAGGAAGCCACAGATAATATAAAGATGGTAAAAGTTAATAGATTGCATGGCTTATTCTCAGTTTCTTGAGCCTCTATGTCATATTAACACTACTTATGAGAATATATAAAATACACTTTCCACAGTTTTATCCAATGCAACAGTACGGTGTTATTTAAGACCGTTCTGAATGTTATTCTGTCAGAAACACAGAAAGTAGAAACCATATAAAGCTATACTTTATCAAACAAGCGTGTTTTAGCTATATTGGTACATACTCGTACTTTGTATGATTTTGGGTCCAAATTATCATGTTGTTTTACTTTAACTAAACAATAATAAAACATTATCTCACATCAGTAAAGATTTTGCAGCTTGTTCTCGCTTTGTTATTTTTTATTACATTTAAGGAAGAATAGAATGAAAACACAACACAAAAAAAAATTAAACACACACACAAACATGAAATTGTCCGGACTTGTCGTTTCTATTATTATAAAGTAATAGTTCTTTTTAAATTGAATTATTGGGTGGAATATATTGAAGGTATTTCCAAGGGTTTGTTCAGTAATGACGTTCATTATTGGTAGTTTCAATAACGAAGTTATTAGTTATAGAGTTTCGAGTTAACTTTTTTCATTTTATTAACAAACCGCAATCAAATTGTCGGCAAAGTCTTCTAATATAAATTTTGCGTTGTCTTTGTAGGTGAATTTGAGGCTTACAAACTGATGCCAGCTCACACGAGCACTTGGCAATAAAAAAATCTCAGTATTACAACTTTCCGTTTCAAAAAGGTCTCGTTATGTCCTGATATTCAGCAAAAACCAAAACTACATTTCCATTCATCAACTTCACTAACAAGCACTTTACAGCCAAGGATTTCCTCCTTACATGTACATCTACCACATCCGCATATCTACAGGTGCATGTTTTACATACAAACCTTCCCAGCCCTGTAATGTTTTCTCAAGCATGCGGGTTTCCTCCGCCTGTTACCTTCCACGAGTGATAATTAAATTCGCAATTTAATTTGGACGTGAGTTGTGGGTCTTTAGGGGCATAAGTAATAAGGGTTTCCCCAAAATCTGTTAACACTGCTGTTTTTAGATGGTTTTATGAAAAAGATGATAGGAGGTTTTTCACTGATTTAATTTATTTAGATTTATAAATCAAAGAGGAGATTCTTGGC
Organism: Orthosia gothica; assembly: GCA_949775005.1. NCBI lineage: Eukaryota > Metazoa > Arthropoda > Insecta > Lepidoptera > Noctuidae > Orthosia > Orthosia gothica. The sequence goes on from OX459067.1 coordinate 15,232,003, forward strand.
TTTTATTGCAATTACTCTCTCACTAACAGTGTGACCTAACACGACGAAGTCAATAATTATAAATCTACAACATTTACAACAAGCTTACAAGACACAACACACAAATAATATACAACTCATAACATAATAAAACATTACAAAATTAAAATGCACAATCAACCAAAATACTGTATTGTAGTTTACGTGTATTGTATAGGTTGGCATATCTTTTAACTTCGAGTAATCTCACTTGAAAGCCCATTTTTGCGCTAAAAATCTTTCTGAATCATGTCACAATCTTATCTCAAAATTTTTACAATTTTTACATAATCTAGGACAATCTCAGCCTCAATCGGTCGAAAAACCTCTGATTTGACCGATTGCGGCTGAGATTAGAACATTTTAGCCTTTGATCAATAATAGGTTTTACCAAAACACAGAAATTACCCCTCATATTTTTCTACTTGTTCTTACTACACACGTAGTCTTAGACCCTCTACTGCATAAAAAAAAAACAAAGAAATACAACAAAACTTTACCTTTTTTTCCCAACAGAATTTATCACAAACGAGCAAAGACCCGTCCCCAAAATCCTGAGCCCATTAAATTTCACGAGCCCGTTTTTACGGCGCGACTTCTGACAGCACCCCTTACATAGATTATTGTTTATGGTGATCTGTATCACTTAGATTACGTGTTACGTCTCTTATATTCGATATATTTATGAATAAGCCATCATTGCAGACGTGACGAGTTTTTATGGAGTTTGAATATGGCTACGCTAGGTGTTTTACGATACGTGACGCGGGTTCGATTCCCGTACGAAGCAAATCTTTTTATGGCTGACTGATAGTTATGCCAGATCCAGCTGTTCTATATGACAGTTTTTTTTTTTTTTTTTTTTTTTTTTTCAATTTTCTACCGCGGACATGTGGCAGTCCGCGCTCTTTTTTATTGTGTTTATATTTTGTTTGTTTTTTTTTGTCATAAGAATTACAATTGCTAGACTCCTACGTTGGACATTATTTTAAGCTTACTTAACTAACTTTAGTCTACGTGAGTTCATCCCTCAATAAATACTACATATATATATACACATATTTATTACACACTGATATATATGACAGTTTAAATGTTTGTTAACGCACCCTCGATACAGTAGTCATTCCTAGTATAAAAAAACCAGTTAAGTGCGAGTCGGACTCGCGCACCGAGGGTTCCGTACAAATAGCTCCATTCAACAAAATAATTAGGAAATATTACTGAAGTTCATAAACCATAAAAGCACCGAACATTGCTCTATTGAAAAGATAAACTGAATTGAGGGACAAAATAAACTATGCCATTGGAAACCTGTTGTCCCGATACATCGAAATATGTCGCTGTCTGTATCAATCAATCTGCCTAGCCTTTTCCCAACTATGTTGGGGTCGGCTGAGTCAGTCAGTCGTCTTACCGGATTCGGCTGAGTACCAGTGTTTCACATGGAGCGACTGCCAATCTGACCTCCACAAACCAGTAACTGGGTAACACGGTACTCCTTGGCAAGACTGGTGTCAGATCTCAAGCTTCTGACTACCCGTAACGACTGTCAAAGATCTTCAAATGACAGCCGGGACCAACGGCTTAACGTGCTTATCGAGGCTCAGAGGAAACTCGGTATGTTGAAATGGTTACCCATCTACGGACCCCCCTCGTCAAGCGTTGCTTAATTACTTGTGCTATAATACATTGCTTCTTGTCAAATTTCATGATTCTTGGTCAATGGGAAGTACCTTATAGGTTTTGATTCCCTTGCAATTCGTCCAACGAGCATATCTTTTGATTGCGTTGATTAAGGAGTTAATTTTTTACAGCTCCATGGGATTGCAGACTTGAGAATACGATATTAATTTCAACTTGATACCTAAACGCGTGCCCGTTAAAAAGGTCTTGACAGGCGGTTTTTATTTTTTTATTTAGTTATAAATTTACAGTTTTATGATTTTTCCTATACTTGTACTATTAAAATTTGCTTCTTGCAAAATTTCATGATTCTAGGGTCAACGGGCAGTACCCTGTAGGTTTTGATTCCCTTGCAATTCGTCAAATATGCGACATAAACAGTTATATCCTTTGATTGTGTTGCTTAGGAGTTTGATTTTTTCACAGCCCAAGGGATTGCAGACCTATGTAAATGATATTAATTTCAACTGATTACCTTCAGGTGTTGCAGAGGAAAAGTTCTTGACACACGGACAGACAGACAACAAAGTCATCCTACAAGGGTTCTGTTTTTCTTTTTTTTCCTTTCACTTTAGGAGAAAGAAGAAAGAAATAAAATAACACAACAGCAACAATCATAAGTAACAGAAAAGAGACGGACAGCAAAAGGAGGCTTCTGGAATTGAAAAACAAAAAAACCTTAGGATGCGAGTGAAGCCGGTAATAGCTGGTGTTGTATCGAATGGATCTGGGTATTATAGAACACTTTATCATTACATAATCCTCAGTTTTAACTTTTTTAAATATAAGCTTTTTTTTTCTTTTCCACTTGAAACTGCCAGTCGGTAGCAACTATAATCAATTCAGTTGTATTTCAAAAGGACGTTGGGTTTTGGAGGCCTAAGACTCAACCAACCATTACATTAAGGAGAATATTAAATGTTTTTGAACTTGGAATTAATTTGGATGCACTGTCCGCGTACGCAAATTTCCTGTTAGAGAATCCAATTAAGGGTTAAGCTCGCCTTTGTCCATTGCATTTGTATCTTCATTTTATGTTTTGTGTGCAATAAAGAATAAGAATAAGAGATTTGCTTTCGTTTCAGTCATCTAACGGCTTAGAAGGTGTTAAGCAATTATAACAGGCCAAAGGATTTGTGTGTATCTAGCGTTTAGCGTATTAGCGTTCGGCATAACGTCTCGTGTATTCTTTAATTTCCTCCGAAATATAAGATATAAAAAAGATCTTAGGTCAGGTGCATGCATAACATTGACATCCGCTGGCGATTATTCTTACAATAACTTGTCGGAGTGAATTCCATTCATCGCGACACGACATCCGATATTATCGTCGTTCAAACAATGAATATTACAAAAACATATCTTTTTTACCTCAATAGTTTTGAATACTTTCATTGTTTGTTTAAACGGATATAATTTGTACTAACACACGTTCACGCATTGGTAGCTTATTGCTCAAACTGTGCTGAGGGTTATAATTAAGTGTTAAAATAATTACGTTTTTTTTAAAGTTATTATAATATTTACAAGTGATATATTCAACTATAGTCAAAATATAGGACAAAATTTATTCAGTGTGAACATTGGAATCAGTTAAAAATTTTAGCAACGTTTCTGTTAAGAGCCGTTCTAATTTCAAGCATCGGCTAACGTTCAAACTATCCATAGCTCGTAAAAGTGCAATATCATTTTGTTCCAATAATTCCTGAACCGGTAAAATTTCGTGCTCGTTGAATATTTAAAACTGAAGATGAGGCTTTACTTATTCGTCTTTTTAATAGTGAGTATCGAAGCGAAACACATAACGTCGAAGTACTGTGATGTTATTTCGACGGACCCAACAAAGCATTGCTATGTGAAGGAAACTTTATCCACAGTTCCTCATAGTCCCAATCAACTATCAGTCGACAAAATTACCAACACCTTATACTTCAGCTTTGACTTCGGCCAAGGGGAATACGTGCCCGCGATTCTCCACATTGACACACAAAACTTGAATATCCTCAAAGGAGTGAAAGACGCATTTGCCATCGCCAATGATCCAGCAACAGGAGAAATGTACTTCGGAGGCAGTCACGGCATTTACAAATACAACCCAATCGAAAAAACATTGCAGAGATTGAACATACCAAACTTAGACATCTGGTGGTTATACATCAAGAAGGACATATACTTCATTAAGTTCCCAAGTCTTAACGCATACTATTATGCAAACAGAACTGTAAGAGCCGTATCCGAACTAAAAGATAATGTAGTTCATCAATTTGTTTTGGATACGGAAGATAATATTTTCTTTATAAATGGTACAGGTCTGTATGGTGTTAAATACGGTGATGACAAGGCGATTTTATTGAGAGATCATCCAAGATTTCTGGGAATGGCAACGGATAACAATGGGTACGTCCATGTGTGCAGTGAAGATGGAATATTTGTAGTCACCAAGATGGTCCAGAAAGTAAAGAAAGTTATCAACGTGCAAGGAGTTTTGGGTATTACTTTTGATAAAGGAAATCATATTATTTATTCGGATTCTCACGAGATTACTAGACTGATGCCTATGGTTACAGAAAATTATTATGATCAGGTTCGTGGATTATAAAACAAATTTGTGTGTGTATATTTTTCACTATGCGTTGTAGAGATTACACCTTTGTTTGCGTTTGCGCACACACTTGCGAACTATAATATAGCTAGCTAGTCTCGAATGAGATTGGCCGCCGCGCCGTGGCCGAAATCCGGTCTGGAGGACTATCTATATTATTGCTTTTATTTACTACTATTATCGTACTTGCTTCATCTTTCAATACACTTTTTGAAGGCCTTGTTGGTGCAGTATCTTAGAGTAAAATAAACAACTTAAAACAAGAAATTGTTTTATTTAATAACCTTCTGCATCTAGCCTACTGCAGCCACCTTTTTAAAAGTCGTTGGTATATCTAGCTGGACGAGCAGACTATAAGCTGTCTGTAAGGCATCTTAAGAGTCTCTTTGTAAACAGCATTGAACTGCGATAGATAGGTATAGGTTATTCCTATCTACATAATAACCTTACAACTGAGGTTCGTTGTGTCGTCATTTCTTCATGATTTATGTTTGGTCGTCAATTATCGTAACAAAAGTGTTAATTGTAAATCTATCTATACAAATATTATAACTTAGAAAGTAACCCTGTCTGACTAACTGGTGTTACTTTTGAGCTGAAGAGATTTTGATGAAATTCGCACACGAGTGGGCTTAGAACATTTTTATCCCGGAAGAACGTCTCCTTGGTATAATTGCCGACGTTCTGCTGCTGGCAAAATCTAGTTTGAAACAAACGACATTTGAATTCCAATGTCCGAATAGATATTACCGATCCTATTTATGCCAATTGCTGTTCCGATTGAATCTGTGTAATTCATTGATCCGCTGAATTACCAAACACTGTGTATTTGCTTGTTTCTAGCAAATCCGGATATTATATATTCCATGCCCTAGTTAACATAAACAGGCAGTGATACAAGTGATCAACAGTGCAATGTATTTTAGATCAATGTTTACACACAAGTGTCGACGTGGCTATTTCACAGATGCAACCAAATAAACATACTGCTATTCACTGGACTGGATCGGGTTCATATTGTGGAATTGTCTGTTTGTGTTTGTTTGGCGAAAGATTAGAGAGACTTTACAATTGATTTACTAGTGAGTGATGTGATGGAAATAGACTATATCGAAACTAACGTAGCAAGTCTGCAACGTGTTTCGTCCTATGATAGTTTAGCAAAAGGCTTAAAGCTAGTGGTTGGTAAATGGCTAAAATGGTTATAAACGGACTCTAAACCAAAACCTACAATATCAAGAATGATTAAATTATCAGAAAGGGCTAAATCATATAACAAAACGTAAATGTGGTCCCTACTTCAGAAAAAAGACGGACGTCTTTTTTTCCATTTCTCCCTGTCTAATGAGATTGAAGGTCAATCCTTCCCGAAAAGTACTTAATTGATGATTTTAATTTAAAAGCCAGTATTTTTTTATCCTTTTTAGGGTTTCGTACCCAAAGGTTAAAAACGGGACCCTATTACTAAGACTCCACTGTCCGTCTGTCACCAGGCTGTATCTCATGAATCGTGATAGCTAGACAGTTGAAATTTTCACAGATGATGTATTTCTGTTGCCGCTATAACAAAAAATACTAAAAACATAATAAAATAATATTTAAGTGGGGCTCCCATACAACAAACGCGATTTTTTTTTGCGGTTTTTGCGATAGTGGTACGGACTCGCACTTGGCCTGTTTTTAACAATAACGTTCTTTTGTTAAATATAAATTACTACCTATTGTTTTCACCCTTTTCTACCATTTTACCATCCTGCTGCACCAATACTCTCCATTTCTTTACCAATCTGCTCAATTCATTCCCTCAGTACACCAATATTTCAATCAGACGATCCTCCCAACCAGTCACCGGTATGTTGTTGAAGAATGTACCTTATTTCATTCAAAGCACGGACGTTGACATGGAACTTTATTAATTAAATACCTGGGCTTACCTGTAAGGTTCGATTTTCAATGTACATTACATGAGGTCAGTTGTTGAGGAATGGGGTCACACAATAGTAGGGGCTTGTGCGACTCATCTTGGTTATATCGGGAATTCTATTGAAGTAATAGGTATGAAGGTAGATGGATATTATTATGCTGTGATTTTGTAAAATCTATGGACAGATTTTTCGGTCGTTGGGTAGCTGATATCAGAGAAATAAATATTGTATACTTCATAATAGACAGCTTGATCTCTGTGACATATGTCAAACTGACGTATACGTTATTGTTACGTTATTGTTAGCCTGTCAAGCGCTATTGTTACTGTATTGATACTGACAGCGGTCGCAGTTAACAAATAAACACTTTTTCTTTCTTTCTTTCTTTTCTATCTTTTCTTTCTTTTATTTCTTTTCTTTCTTTCTTTCTTTTCTTTCTTTCCTTTCTTTTCTTTCATTTCTTTCTTTTCTTTCTTTTCTTTCTTTTCTTTATTTTCTTTCTTTTCTTTCATTTCTTTCTTTTCTTTCTTTTCTTTCTTTTCTTTCTTTTCTTTCTTTTCTTTCTTTTCTTTCTTTTCTTTCTTTTCTTTCTTTTCTTTCTTTTCTTTCTTTTCTTTCTTTTCTTTCTTTTCTTTATTTTCTTTCTTTTCTTTCTTTTCTTTCTTTCTTCTTTTTCAAAACATCCTGCTTAAACTATCATCTGATTGTTCAGATTAAAGTTATCTGAAGGTTCAAAATACGACCCTTAAAAGAGTATGTAGATCCATAAAGTTTCTTGTCCATTCTATTTTATAGGAATCTCTTCCAACTCATTTGAATCTAGTAGAATATGGGGCAACCTCGACTCTACTTCAAAACAGTTGCACCAGTAATTAATTGACACTAATCGAGGGAATTTCCATGTAATGAAACTGAATCGAGTGGAGGTCTTTCAAACAGACTTGAAATAAGGCCCACAGTCAGAATCAAGAGTTTAGAGGTAATTAATAATCCCTACAACTCATCATCATCTGCCTAGCCTTTTCCCAAATGTTTGTTGGGGTCGGCTTCCAGTG